>JAGTXO010000005.1:0-1200000 GCA_019448385.1 Diacronema lutheri | reverse complement strand
ATGAGAGCGGGCAGAAGCTCCCGCTTTGGCTGAATGCGGCGGATGCGAAAGTGATGGGATCGGCGCCGTGCGTCGCCTCCGTCGTGCGCGACTACAATTGCACGGCGTGCGCCGAGCTGAACATGACCGTGCCATTGAGCGATGCCTGAGCCAAGCCCACCCAGTGCACGTCGCTGCATGCGTCCTTCGAGCAGAAGTTGGCACAAGCCGCAATTGCGCCGCACGGGCCGACGTTTCGACAGGCACGCCCGCACGTGGCCTCGGCCCTGGCCACGGGCACGGGCGATGCCCAGCCGCCGTGTTGGCGACGACAGCTGCAACTCAATTGGTCTCAACGACCTTAATCGAAGTGCGCGCGCCGCTCGACGACGCGGCCAAGCCAGGCCCACGCGTCGCGCCGGCCGGCCCGCGGGCGGCCACTCCGTCTGCGGAGGTCGGGTCCGCTCCGCGCGTCCATCTCGTGACACCAGATCCCGATGGCCACGACGACCAAGACGATTCCGACGACCACCGTGCCAACGATGCGAAGCGTCCGCGCGCCATGGTTTCGCACTTCGGCGCCGATGCCTGCAGGGTCGCACGTGAGCCGCTCGCAGAGCTCGTGCTCGAAGAGCTCGTGCGCGTGCCAATAGTCCGCATTGATCTCAGGGGGGAAGCAATTGTGCACAAGGTGCTGGCAAAGCACGCGCCTGCTCTGCATGCGCTGCGCCGAGCACGCGCCGCCCGCAACTGGCAGCGTCGACCTGCAGCCGAGGACGTCGCAAAAGTCGGCCAGGCAGATGTTCGCGTCGTTCGGGACGGTGTCCATGTGCGCGCGGTCCATGTGCATATCCACATACGCCTCGCTGCGAAAGACCTTGCCGCACGTCCGGCACTTCCACTGCGCGGCCGCGAGCGCGCTCTTGTTGAGCTCGTGCGCGCGCAGCATGTCGCTCTGCGGGTGCAGCTTGCACCGCGCGTCGATCTGCACGCCATGCGCGCGCGCTTTTGCGATCAGATGCTCGTCAACGATACGGCGTGCTTCACGCGACAGCGCGCGCGAGCAAGGCTGCCTGGGCGCCGAGCCAAAGTCGGGCTGCGGGATCTTTGGCCGGTCGGGTATCGGCACAAACTCGGCCAGCGTCGGACCAGCTCCGGCGGCGGCCGGCGCAGGGTCGGATGGCGGCACATTGGTCGGGACGGCGCCGACATCGGCCAGCGCCGCGCCATTGTCGTCTACCGCACCCTCGATCACGCCGTCTCCGTTGTCATGGTCGCCGTCGTCGCCGTCGTCGCCATCGTCGCCGTCGGCATCGGCGTTGGCATCCGTATCGCCGGTAGCACGTCCATCGCGTGCGATCAACTCCGCGGCGTCGGTCTCGGGCACCAGCACGTGCTCCATCGGCGCAAGGCGCGGTCTCACCGCGAGCTCGGCGGACACGCCCGAGCTCCCGTGCCTGCCATCCGACATCGCGATGAGCAGCACCGCTACCACGCGCACCGCCATCGTGCCGCCCAATTTCAATGATGGGCAGGAAAACGTTTTCCTGGCTTCAGCAGGGCCGTCTTGGCCTCCCAAGGAGGCGCCCAGGGATGGCCGCGGCGACCGCGCGCATGTCGCAGGTGCGCGCCTTCGCCCGCAGCGCGAGTGAGCTGCCCCCTGGCCTCGATACTGACCCGTTTGCTCACCTCGCCTACGCGTGCGCAGGCTCTGCCCGCGACATCGCGCAGCCACCTAACTGGCTCGCGTGCGCAGCAGCCGAGCTTCTCAACGGCGCCGCGCGCCACGACGATACAGCCGCAAGCGCAGCTCGCGTCCACAAAGACGTGGCAGCCGCAGGGCCCGCACCAGTCCGTGCCCGACACCGCCAACGTGACCGGCCCGCACCGCTTCAAATACTTTAAGCGGCCGATCATCCCGTTCCTCAACGCGATGCCGCCCGAGATCGTCTTCGCGCAGACGAGGGCGGGGCAGGAGCCGTTGCGGCCGCCCGAGCAGGTGGCCGAGCCGATTGCCAAGGAGATGGCCACACAATCCGATTACCGCGAGTCGGAGCAGCAGACCGACCCGTTCACGCCAGACTACTTTGTCAAGCCGGGCGCCGAGCCCGAGCTGCTCGCGCTCTCGTCGCTCGCGCACGGCGCCGGGCTGCCGGCGTCGCTGCGCGAGGTGAACATGATCGAGCGTGCTCGGCAGAAGCGTGTGTTCGAGGGCTCGATGCCCCCGATGACCGACGAGAGCTCGCTCGAGCTCCGCCGCACGATGATGTCGGAGCAGGAGCTGCGTGAATGGCGGGTGCGGGAGGACGAGATCCACGAGATGCAGGACGAGCGCGTCGCGCAGTTTGCGGCGCAGCTGCGGCACGCGGCGGACGAGATCAACAAGACGTGGGAGGACCGAGTCGAGCACGTGCGCCAGATCAAGCTCACCGAGAAGGACAAGGCGCTTTCCGCCATCCAGCGCCGGCGGATCAAGGCGCTGCGCAAGCTCTCGGACGGGCGCAAGGCGGTCGACGCCGAGGAGTCGCGCGCAAAGCGCGACATCGTGCGCGATTACGCGGACTACTCGTCGTCAGTGTACGCTCCGGTGACACGCGAGGGCAAGGTGACGCAGGACAAGCTCTCTCACCAGTACGAGATCGACCCCGCGCTCCTCAGCGGGCTGCAGCGCATCGAGGCGCTCGAGGCGTCGCTGCCCGAGAGCGCTCTTCACGCGCGCGTCGCGCGCCCGCCGCGCGACAAGGAGCACCTGACGCTCGAGGAGCGCAAAAGCAAGAAGATCCGCGACGCGCTCGACCACATGGACGCCTCGCTCAAGGCGGCGAAGCAGGCCAAGCCGTCGGAGAAGGAGCACAAGGAGGCGCTTCTCGCCGCGTACCGCGTCGTGAAGCCACTCGAGCGGCCGCCGACGCCGCAGACGCTCGGGCCCGAGATCGACGACGACGCTGAGAATGCGGCGATGCTGCTGCAGCGGCTGATCCGCGGGCGCGCCGTGCAGAACATGATGTTTGGGGGCAAGGAGCGCCGTCTCGAGCTCATCCAGGAGCTACGCGGCGAGGAGGCACCCGGCCTCGACGAGGCAGAATCCGCCGCTGCCGAGGGCGCGCTCCAACAGGCGGAGACGCGCGAGCGGACGGTCTCGTCGCTGTGCGAGGGGCTCCAAGCTGAGCTGGTCGCGCACACGCTCGACTTCCTCTCAAAGGAGCTCGTGCGCTTCAAGGAGGAGCGCACGCTCGCCGAGATGGTCCGGCACGCCGAGTGGACGCGGCGCAAGCGCGAGGTGCGCGCCGCACGCCGGCGTGCGCCGCGCGCGCGCACAGTGCTCGCGCGCGTCGAGCGTAAAGCGCCGAGCCGAGCGCTCACACGCACCCGCCCGCCCACCCGCCCCGCCTGCACGCCCGTTCTCCCGCCGCGCAGGCGGAGGAGAGCGGCAGGCGGCAGATCGAGCAGCTGCGGCGCGAGGAGGAGGACAGGCAGTGGCAGCACGCGATGCGCGTATACAAGGCGACAGCCGACACCTTCCTCTCGGAGATCGTCGCGGACGCCGTCGACGTGGTCGCCGCCCGCCAGGCGGCGTACGAGCTCCGCTTCAAGGCCGAGCGCTTTGACTCAGCCGTGTCGCGCATCCACCAGAAGCATGACGAGGCCAAGATGGTCGTGCTCGACATCGTCTCGAGCTATCTCTTCCCGGAGGTGTGCCGCGCCGTACCGCGCGCGCACCATCTCGGCTGCCGAACCGCCAACGCAGCCTGCCGCCGGGCGTGGGAATCGCACGCCGCGCCGGCTGGTCTGGCGAGCGCACGGCCGCTCGCACAAGTCGCGCGCTCACACTGCAGCCTTCCCCGTCGCGCCCGCGCGCTGCAGGTGGAGCGACAGCACAAGCACCGCGAGGCGGCTGCTGACGACCACCGCTTCGTCAACGCGGCTGACTCGGCGGTTGAGGCGGCGCTGTTGAGCGCAGCCAAGCGCTTGGACGTGGACGACTGAATTACATCCCAGGCACACACAGAGCGCGGCACAGTTGCGTTTGACTCAGTCTCACGCCGCAGCCATAAGCGCAGCGAAGAAGTCGGCACCTGCCGTCTTCTTGAGCTCCTGCGCAGAGATGCCGAGCGAAGGTGTGCGGGCCGGGGGATCAAAGGAGGCGAAGCGAGCATGCACGATCGCCGGGGCGCACACACGGGGCCACCAGACACAGCGGGCGCGCGCGCGAGGTCGCGAGGCGCGCGCACCTCGCCGGCGTCCTTGCCCATGGCGACGCCCTCCGACGGGCTGCCGACGCGCATCGTCTCGAAGACAGCCGAGCCATCGGGCTTGGCGACCAGCCCTCGGAAGACAAGCTTGTCTCCCTCCATCCGCGCCTGCCCCGCAATCGGCGTCTTGCAGTTGCCGTCGAGCGTCGCGAGGAAGGCGCGCTCGCAGTCGACCGCAATCTTCGTCTCGGCGTGCGTGAGAGCCGCGAGGTACTTCAGTGACCGCTCGTCGTCGCTGCGGCATTGGATGCCGATGGCGCCCTGCGCGACGGCGGGCAGCATCTCGTCCCACTCGATGATCGACGTCAGGTGCTGCGTCATGTCCATGCGCTTGAGCCCGGCGAGCGCGAGCAGCGTCGCGTCTACGTCGCCCGCCGCCAGCTTGCGCAGTCGCGTCTGCACGTTGCCGCGGAAGTTGACCACCTTGAGCGTCGGGTTCTTGGCGAGGATCTGCGACTGCCGCCTGAGCGACGCGCTGCCGATGACCGAGCCGTTGGGCAACTCGGCAATCGTCTTGCCCTTTGGCGAGATGAATACGTCGCGAGTGTCCTGCACGCGCACGGCGACGCAAGGGCGACCGCCGGCGCGGCGCGGGGCGAGCGTGATCAGAGGCTGTGTGGCTGGTGGCGGGCGTCCGCGCGAGAGGAGCCAAACAGGCTGCGGGCGTAAGCGTCAACGCGGCACCGGCCGCGCACCTCGCGCTCGAGGTTGCACGGGAGCACGGTGCCGTCCGGGAGCCACGTCGGCACATCCTTCATCGAGTGCACGCAGATGTCGACCTCGTTCGCGAGGAGCGCCACGTCGAGCTCCTTGGTGAAAAGACCCTTGCCGCCGATCTCGCTGAGCGCCTTGTCGAGGATCATGTCGCCCGTCGACTTCATCGCGTTGATCGTGATCGCACCCTCCTCGCGCAGCTCAGGGAAGGCGTCGCGCAGCAACCGCTGCGTCTCGTACGCCTGCGCGAGCGCGAGCGGCGAGCCGCGCGTGCCGATGCGGCACAGCGGCTTGTCCAACGCCATCGAGACGGATGTGCGCCTACCGCGAGCGGCCGAGCTGTGCGACGCGGGCAGCGAGAAGCCCGACGTCAGCGCGACGAGGCCCAGCGCCAACAGGGCGGACCTCATGGCTGCCACGCGAATGGCGCCAGAGTAATTGCAATTGTGGGGGCATTCCGACAGTCCGGCACATTCACCCGGACAGTTGCCTTTTGGCGCGGGATGTTGACGGCCATGCTGTTGCTCCTGCTCGGCTCGGGAGCGCGCGTCCGTCCCGCCCTTCGCGCGCTCGGCGCGAGGCCGCGCAGCTGCGCGCGCGCGGCACTTTTGCCATCCGAGCCGGCTGACCTGCTCGCCGAACGCCCCTTTGTTCGCCCGCCGAGGCCATGGTCGTACGAGCTGCGCACGGACGATGGCATCCTGCTCGACGCGCGTGACCTGCGCGAACGGCGGTCGGACTGGCTGCGCGACCTGCTCTCGATCGGCAATTCGCGCATCCTCGACAGCCTCTCGGAGCGGCTTGTAGTCATTTTGCTGTGGAGCGTGTTCGTCACCGCGCTCGTCGAGCTCGACCGCGTGGCGCCGCTCGGCCACTCGGCAGGGCTAGCGACGGCGCTCGCAATGCCGTCGTGGCCACTTGAGGCGGTCTCGGGCCTCCTCGCCATCCTGCTCGTGTTCCGTACCGACCAGGCGTACGACCGCTTCTGGGAGGCGCGCCAGCGCTGGGCCGACGTGCAGGCCGCGACGCGCTCGATCGCGCTGCTCGCGCTCGGCCACTTCCCGCCCGGCCAAGCGCGCGACCTGCTGCTCGCGTACGCGTCAACCTTCCCATTCGCGCTTAAGCAGCACATGCGCGGCATTCGCGACCTGAGCCGGCTCGAGGAGTCGTGGCTGCCCTACGCTGCGCCGCGGCTCGGTGAGGCGGCGGCTCGCTCCGAGCTGCTCAGCTGGGTGAATGAGGACAACCTGCCCGCCGCGCTCCTCGGCTCGCTTTCGGCCGAGGTGGCGGTGCTGCTCCGTCCACAACTGCCGCGCGGCTACCGCGTGCGCGCCGTGGATTCGCAAGGCCAGCGCCAGGGCGCGCTTTGGGCCGCGCTGCAGGCGCATGTCGAATCGCTCACCGAGGCGACGACAGCGTGCGAGCGGCTCAAGCTCACGCCGATCCCGTGGGCGTACGCGCGCCTGACGAGCCGGTACTGCACGCTCTTTCTGCTCACACTCCCTTTTGCCCTCATCGACTCGGAGCTCCCGCCGTGGGGCAGGCCGTTGATTGCGACCGGTTTCGGTTACGTCCTCTTCGGGCTCGATGAGCTTGGCCACCTGATCGAGGAGCCCTTCTCGCTTGCGTATGCGCGCGGCGCGGCCGGCGACGCGGCCGAAGGTGAGAGTGACGCCGCAGGCTTTGACGACAACGAGCGCGCCGCGCGGCTACCGGTCGTGCGCTGGTGTGCGGGCGCATTCGTGCGCATCGTGCGTGGCGCGTTCGGCATCATCAGCGCCGCGCTCGGCGTGCCGGAGAGCGCGGGTGAGCGCAGCCGAAGGTCGGCGGAGCTCGAGGTGCTGCCGCTGCGCAAATATTGTTATATTGGCGCGCACGAGCTCGCGGAGCTCGCCGCCGCGCAGGCCGGCCGCGAGGCGCGCGCCGCGAGCGAGCACGACGGTGCGGGCGCGCGCCTTGCGGCGGCCGCGCGGCGCGCGCTGCGCCGGGAACGGCCGCTGTTCGGCGGCGGTGGCAGCAATGACAATGCGCCACAGTCCGCCGCGCCCGGGCGATGGCTTGGAGCTGGAAGCCAGGCGGGCGGTGACGACGGCCAACAGCCGCATGGCAGTTCCGGCGCGGAGCCACACGTGGAGGATCCCGCGCGCTATCGCGCGATCGCAGAGGCGGCCAAGCTGCGCCTGGAGCTCATCGGCGATCGCCGCCTGTGAGTGCGGCTGTCAGTGTGAGGCCCCACACACTCACTGCTTTCACTCAGCCTCGTGACGGCCACAATATTCAAACGATGGCCATGGAAGACCCGCACGGCCGATTCACCACGCTGATCGCGCAGTTCAAGTCGGGCCGGATGAGCGATGCGGAGCTGTGGGGTGAAATTGAGCGCGTAGCGCTGCCATCGGCGTCGTCCGAGCGTGCCACGTTGGCGCAACTCAATCACGCCGCCGCCGAGCCGCGGCTACCCGAGCCGCAGCAGCCGGCGCGCGCACACGCCGCGCCGCGCCGGCCATCGGACGAGGGGAGCGTGTGGGCGGCCGAGCCAGACGACCCGCGTGGGTACCCCTGGGCGCACGGCGCCGAGCTGTTCGCGGCGATGCGCGCCAAGCCGGCGCGCGCGGCCGACGGCCGGCCCGATGCGGCGGGCGGGCTGCTCGCACATCCGTACAACCGCCGCGCGGACGGAACGAGCCGGCCAGCGCGCGCGGACCCGGCATACCCGGTGCGGATGGACCCAAGCTGGCAGGCGAACGTGGCCGAGCTCGAGGCTCAGCGCGACGCGCGCGAGCTCGCCGAGTGCACCTTTCGCCCCGCGATCAACCGCGCGTCGCGGCTGCCGCGCAACGCGCGCGGCGGCGTCGTACCCGCGCCGCTGCTCGTGCAGCACGCCGCGTTCCCGCCCGCCGGCGTGTACGAGCGTTCTCGCGCGTGGGAGCGCGAGCGGCTCGCGCACCGCGCATCCCTGCGCGAGGCGCACGAGGCCGAGGAGATGCGCGACTGTTCCTTCACGCCCCGAATCTTCTCGCGCGGAAGGAATGCGGCGACGCGACCGCAGCCGGTGCGCGCGGCTCGGCGCGAGACGGCGGGCGGGGAGCGGCAGCGCGCGCGCTCGGCAAGCCCGCCGCGCGAGCGGCGGCGCGAGCGGCGCGCGAGCACCGACGCACGCGCTGACGGCCGCCCGACGAGCGTGGCCAAAGGAGCGCACACGCGCGACGCGCGTGCGTCGCCCCCACAGCCGCAACGCGGCGCGCCGCTCGTCCGCTCGCGCTATCTCGAGGCGAGGGGCGCGCGCTGCTCCGAGCCGCCTGCCGCCGCGCCGCGCGACGCACGCCAGCCGACGCTCATCGCGCGCGCGCGCGCGCCCGAGGAGCTGAGCGCGGGCGTGCGCACCTACCTGAGCATGAACGCCTTTGAGCGACTTGCGCAGCGGCGCGCCCCGGCCGACCCGCTGCGCGCGCGCGCCGCGACGCCGCCCGCGGCTCGCACGGCGCGCGGCGGCAGCGGCGGGACGCGCCCCGCATCAGCGCCAAGGGCGCGCCCCAACGACTCGCGCGCGCGCAACGGAGATGCCAGCGATGACGGCAACACGCCTCGGCATGGCGGTCAGCTGCACGAGGCGCGGCTGCGCTTCCATCAATTCCTGCAAAGGCAGGCGCGCACGCTGCGCAAGCGAGAGATCGTCGCGCTCCGCCTCGACGAGGCCGCGCACGCGCAGCCGCCCACGGCCGAGCAGCGCGCCGAGCGCGCGCGCGCACGCGCCGCCTTCCTGCGGCGCGTGGAGGGGTCCGTCGAGCGGTACGAGCAACGTACGCACGAGTTCGGGCGGCCGCCACTCGCGGACGCGGACGCAACGGAGTGCACATTTCACCCGCGCATCAACCCGTCGTCCCGCGCGCGGCGCGCCCGCTCGGTCAACGAGCTGGCGTACGGCGATGCGACGCACAGGCGGCTGGTGCACGCCGAGCTCGCCGAGCGCGCGCGCGAGCGGGAGAGCGAGCAGCTGCTGCCCGTGCCGCTCACATCGGCCGCGCTCGAGGGGGTCGACGGGATGCTCAAGATCGCGTCCGATCCGTCGGGCTTCATCGCGCGCATGAAGGAGCGCGCGCTCCTCAAGCAGCAGTTGCTCGACTCCGTGCGCGAGGCCAATGTGCGCGCGCGCGCAACGTGGCGGGTGCGCGCCGCGCGCAGCTCGTGCCTGCCGCCTCACCACGCGCGCACCGCGCGCGCACGCCGCCCAGCTGCGCGCCGAGCTCGAGGCATGCACGTTCAAGCCGATGAACGTCGGGCGTCTGCCGGACAAATCGGCGGCCCAGCCGTCGGGGGCGAGCGCGCGTGCGGCATGCCGGAAGGCCTAGATTTGAAAGCCGGCGGGCCGTGGTATCATCCCAGCCCGCGCCGGCCCCGCTTGTGGGCCATGCTCACAGCAACCGGCTGCACCGCGCCGTGCGCACGCTTGCCGAGCTTGGGGTGCGCTTCGCTCCAGCCCATTTTCTGCAGCAGCTGGAAGCCACGGTTTGTTGCGTCAAGCTGCAGAGATCGCGCGTGCGCGCGCCGGCGCGCAGCTGCGCCGACCAGCGCGACGGGTCCCTCGGCGGCCACGTTGCGGTGGTCGTGTGCTCCCGGCTCGAGCGCAACGCGCGGCCGAGGCTCAAGGCCGTCGCCGTCTTCGTCGTCGGGCTCGTGCGTGTCCCAGCCGTCGACAAGCCGCTCCTCGGCGCTGATCGCCTTGTCCCAAAAAGCATCGTCCGTATAGAACGCGAGGCCGGAGCCGCCTTTCTCCCAAACGCCCTCCACCTCCTCCTCGAAGAGGTGGTGGTTGCCGCTGTTCCAGTAGGCAAATGTCGGGCGGTCGTTGCGCTCCCATGCCCCGGGCTCGGTCGTCGCCTCGTGCCTATCCCACTCCTCCGCGTCGTCCGGCTCTTCGTCCGCGTCTGCATATGCCGCGCCGCCTTCGTCCGCGTCGTGGGCCTCGCACGTCGCGTCGCCGTCCCCGCGCCCGGCGTCGCCGCGCGTCGCGCCGTGTGCGCTCAGCCAGCAACCGCGCGCGCTCGTCGCCGCGGCCGCGCGCGCGGCTGCGCGCCGCTCGGCCACAGATGCTCCGACGCGCACAGGGCCACCCGCCGCGCACAGCTCTGCGGGCAGGGAGCCCGCGGCGTGCCGCAGCGCGCGCACCGGCTGCCCGGCGCGGTAGGCGCACGGCTCGGAGCGCGCACCGCGCCGCGAGAGCGCGGCGCTGCCGAGCGCAAACTCGAGGCCAAGCTGGCTAATGTCGCGAGCGGAGAGGCGGCAATGCGCCACGGCCGCGCGCAGCTCCGCCGCACTGCTGCCCACGTTGCCGCGCGG
This sequence comes from Diacronema lutheri, assembly GCA_019448385.1. Lineage (NCBI taxonomy): Eukaryota > Haptophyta > Pavlovophyceae > Pavlovales > Pavlovaceae > Diacronema > Diacronema lutheri. The sequence continues at coordinate 1,189,717 of JAGTXO010000005.1, read as the reverse complement.
CAGCCAGCTCGGCGCGCAGAGCTCTGACGCGCGTGGCGAGCCGCCTTCGCGCACCGCGCCGCGCTCCCGGCGCTGTGCGCGCGTGCGGAAGCGATCGGCTCGGCCATCACGAGCAGAGGACGCGGGCGCAAGAAGAGCGCGGCACGGCTCGAGCCTGCACACGCGCTCGGCTGCGCTCTCGGACCACGGCCGGCCGGCGTACTTGGCGATGAGCGCGCGCAGAGCGTCCGCGTCAGCCATCGCGGCGAGCGCGCAGAGCGAGCCGGAGGAGTGCGCATCGGGCGCACGCACAAAGTGGAAGCAGCTGAAGACCTCGCGCTCGATCTCGGGGGCGAAGAAGTCTCTCAGGTCGGCGCACGCCCAGTCGGCCGGGATCCCGCCAACGCGGAGCACGGCCATCCAGTCAATATCCTGGAGACCCCTCAGCTTTTTAAAACAGAGCTGAGGTGGACACCGAGCCCTGGGATGCTATAATCCAAACGATTTTCCTCAGACGGGTTCGTCATTTTGGTATTTGACCAGCCGATCGAATTAGCCTGGCCAATCGGAGGTTTTGCCGACGGATTGGCATTGTTGAACCCGCCAATCGAATGGAATTGGCCACTCGAACGATTTTTGAACCGGCCAACGGGAAAACGGTCGAGATGGCGCACTTTTTGGCAGATGACCAGCCTCAACCAAGCGAGAGCCTCTCCTCCTCAGCATTCTTTAATCGGCAACATGAAAAACGGCCCCCCGCCCCCCGGCGGGGTCTCCAGCCCCAGGGCAGCGCCCCCTTATTTTGTGTCAAAAAAGCTTCGAGGGGCAGCCTCTCCTTCCGCAACTCTCGCGGGTCCCGCCCCAACAATCCGGCGCTCGATCGTCTGTCTGGCCTCCCCTCGCATGCCTGCGCTCGCATGTCCTGCCGCCTGCGGTCTCCCTTGCCGCGGCGCGCGCGGCGGCGCTTCCCGTCGCGCTGCGCTGAGCCGGCTCACCCGGTGATCGCGACGAGCTCGACGAAGAAGACGAGCGTCGAGTCCGCGGGGATTGGCCCAACGCCGCGCTTACCGTACGCGAGCGCAGCCGGGATCTTGAGAACCTGCGGGAGGGCGAGGACGAACAGCAAGGGCGGGGGTGTGGGGCAGCTCGGCGGGCGGAGGAGTCTGCGCTCCGTCCGCGCCGCCTCGTGGGTGGGCGGCGGGCATGGCGGCGCACCCGCTTCTCGCCCACGCGCATGTCGAGGAGCGCCTCGTCCCAGCCCTTGATTACGCGGCCCGTGCCGACGGCGAAGCCGAGGGGCGAGCGCCGATCATACGACGAGTCGAACTTCGCGCCGTCGAGCAGGTAGCCGGCGTAGTGCGCCTTGATGCCTTGGCCGGCGGTGGGCTTCACGCCATAGCCCTCCTCAAAGACCTTGTACTCTAGCCCGGACGGCGTCTTCTTGAAGCCGTCGAACTCGACGCCTGCGAACGCGCCGTCGTGCTTGGCCCACGCGCCGTCCGATGGCGCCGGGCGCGCGAGCGCCGGCGCGGCAGAGGTGGCCGCGGCGAGGGCGCCCGTGCCGGCGCCGAGGAGCATCGACCGTCGCGTGAGCGCCGACGCGCGCGCCGTCAGCGCCGCCGCGCGCGGCAGGGTCACCGCGGCCGCGGCGACCGCAAACCATCGCGCCCTCGTCCTCGTAATCAATGCGGCCATGCTTGCTTGGTACTCACACAACCGTCGACTCTTCTGTTAAGTTCGGTCTTCGCGCTGCGGGAATCGCGCGTAACCTTCCAGAAGATGTTGTCGTCGTCGTCCGCGTCGGCGGTGATCGAGGTGAAGAACCTGTACTTTAGCTACGAGGTTGCGCAGAATATCAACTCGACGGTCAAGCGTCTCGTCACCGACGAGTCGGCGCATGGCGCCGACGAGCGCAAGACTACGCGCGACGGCGGCCTCTCACTCGACCTGCCGCGCCGGCAGCACGAGGCGCGCGAGGAGATCGTCTACAAGATCCAGCTGCGCGACATCTCGCTCGAGCTGCCGCGCGGCGCGCGCTGCCTCATGACCGGTTCGAACGGCTCGGGTGCGCCGCCGGTCCGGCCCGCCCGCGCGCCCGCGCCGACCCCGCTGCGTTGCGCGCAGCGCTGACGCGCGCTGCGCAAGCCCACGCGCGCGCGCGCCGAGCAGGCAAATCGACGCTGCTCAACATCCTTGGCGGCAAGCACATGGTGAGCAACGGCGACGTGTGCGTGCTCTCGCGCAAGGCCTTTGAGGACACGGCGCTCGCCAACGAGGTCGCGCTGCTCACGGGCAACTGGACGCGCACGGTCGCGTTTGTCGGCCACGGCGTGCCCTACCAGGCGATGGCCGTGCAGACGCTCATCGACTCGCACTCGGTGGGGGTGGACCCGGCGCGTTTGGAGGAGCTGATTGCGCTGCTTGGCGTGAAGCGCGGGTGGAACCTCACCGCCGCCTCCGACGGCCAGCGCCGGCGCGTGCAGATCCTGCTCAAGCTCCTCCGCCCGTTCAAAGTGCTCCTCCTCGATGAGATTACGACCGACCTTGACCTGATCGTTCGGCAGGACCTGCTCGCGTGGCTCAAGAAGGAGTGCGACGACAAGGCGGTCACCGTCGTGTACTGCACGCACATCTTTGACGGCCTCGACGGCTGGGCGACGCACATCTGCCACATCGAGCAGACGCGCCTGCGCACCAACGCGGAGGTGGGCGCGGTGCCCGAGCTCGCCGTGCACTCCGCGCCCGCCGCGCCCGCCGACGGGCGTGCGGCGGGCATCCTCTTCCGCGCGATCCAGGGCTGGCTGCTCGAGGCGCGGCCAGATTTTGCCGCGTTGCTCAGCGCCGCCGACGGCCGCCGCGCCGCGCCGTCCGCAGCGCGCGCGCCGCTCGCCGATGCCGGCGCGCACGCCATCGACGTGCGCGCGCTCCGCTGGTCGTACGCACCGCCCGCCGGCGTGCGCGGCGCGCCGACGCTGCCGCCCGCGCTCGACGGCGTCGACGTGCAGATCGCGCACGGCGAGCGCGTGCTCCTGACCGGCGCGAACGGCGCTGGGAAGAGCTCGCTGCTGCGCATCCTCGGCGGCAAGCACATGGTCTCGGCGGGTAGCGTGCGCATCCTCGGGCGCGACGCGTTCGCCGACGTGCAGACGCTCAACACGCGCGTCGCGCTGCTCACGGGCGACTGGTCGCGCACCGTCGCGTGCGTGGGCAGCGGCGTGCCGTACCAGGCGGATTTTGAAGCCGGCTTCATGGCGGCCAACGCGCTCAGCGCGCTCAAGGCGGAGAAGATGTACGACGATGTGCTCCTCGACGCGCGCCTCGCGCGGCTCACCGCCGCGCTCGACCTCGACCCGACGTGGCGCATGAACGCCGTGTCGGACGGACAGCGTCGGCGCATCCAGATTCTTCTCAAGCTCCTCCGCCCCTGCGACATCTACTTGATGGACGAGGTGACGACTGACCTCGACCTCCTCGCACGCCAGTCCCTCCTCTCCTTCCTCAAGGAGGTGAGCAGCGCAGCCCGCCGCGCGCCCGCGCGTGACGTCGTGCGCCGTGCGCGACGCCGGCCGCATGGCAGGCCGTGCTCACGGGCACGTCGTCGCGCGGCCCGCCGCCCGGTCCCTCCCGCCCACCTTCATTCAGGAGAGCGAGACGCGCGGCGTGAGCGTCGTGTACGCGACCCACATTCTGGACGGCCTCGATGGCTGGCCCACCAAGCTGCTGCACGTCTCGGCGGGCAAGGTGGTGCACTACGGACACGCTGAAGATCTCGCGCTCGCCGCCGCAGACGCTGCGCAGCCGCGCGCGCGCGAGAGCGGCAGCCTGTACCGCACAGTGCGCGCACGGCTGCGCTCGGAGCTTGAGGCCGAGGGCAAGGCGGCGATGGCCGCACCGCCGCCCGTCGCAAACGTCGAAGCCGCGCCGTCGACGTGTGCGGCGATGGACGTCGAGCCGCCCGCCAAGCCCGTCGTCTCCATGTTTGCCTCGTCGGGCGGCTCGCGCTTTGATCGCTTCGGCGGCGCCGGCCGGCAGGTGAACATGTATGGCTAGACGCCTGCCGCTGCCGTCGCGCACTCGAGCGAACGTCAGACGAGGGCGGACGTGCGCGCCGCGGCGTCGTTCGGCGTGGACACGCCATCTCTTCGTCGCTGGCGCGCGCCGAGCTCGCGCACCCCATACCGGTGGCGGCATGACCGATGCGTGACCGTGCGCGTCATGCGTCGGCCATGCCCGCTGGAACGGTTGTACTCCCAAGTGCACAACACAGTATAGATGGTCAAGCCAAATCCGATCAGGGGCACGATCGCGCCCCGAGTGCAGCGCGGGCCGTTCGGAAGGACGTCCTTGTGAGGGAGCTCTTCGCGTTTGGCGAGCGGGGGAGCACGACGCGCAGCGTTGCTGCGGCGGCGTGCGGGCGGCGAGCAGCGGTCGGGCTGCTCGCGACGAGGCCGGAGCAGACGGCGCCGTGGCCGCCGGCGCAGGTGACGCGCGCCGACGAGCCGTAGCGAGCGTCCGTGATCCGCACGGCGGTTGGAGCGGGCCGGCTGGTGCGGCGCGCTCGGCCACGGGTGGCGGCGTGCACGGTCGTGCCGCGCGCGGCACGCGTCGCCAGCCGCGCGCGACCTGGGCAGAGCCCGCAAAGCGTCGACCGCTGCGCGGCTCGGCCGTGCGTCAACGCCGGCCGCGCTTCGGCCCGCGCGCGCTGCCGCCGCCGGCACTGGCGCTGGCAGCTCCGCGGGCGGGGGTGCGGGCGCGAGAGCCGCCGCCGCCACCGCCGCCGCGCCCGCCGCCGTCGTCGCCACCGCCGTCGCCGCCGCCGCCTCCCCCGCCGTCATCGTCGTCGTCGCCGCCGCCGCCTCCGTCGCCGTCGCCGTCGCCGTCGCCCTCGCCGCCGCCGCCGTCGCCGCTGCCATCGTCGTCGTCGTCGTCGTCGCCCTCGTCGTCGCCCTCGTCGTCGCCGTCGCACTCGTCGTCGCAGTCGTCGCCCTCGCCGTGCACCATGCGCTCCTCACGCTCCCACACCTCGCCGCGCGCCCACCAGGCGAGCACGAGGGCAAAGCGCTCAGGCGTCGACGTGGTGTCGCGCCCGGCCGCGTGCGCCGCCATGTCGTGCACGTCGTAGAAGATGTTGCGCGCGGCGTTGTAGTCGCGGTGCACGGGCTTCTTGCCGCCGTTGCACGCCGGGCAGATGACGAGCGCGTGCACCGTGCGCGTGCCGCCCTTTGCCACGGGCAGGCGCGGGTTCTGCGCGAGCTCCGCGCCGCAGCGCTGCAGCCTGCCGCCCTTGGCGAGCCGCGGCATCGAGCAGTGCATCGACGTGTACGGCTCGGGCACGAAGACGGCCGCGACGCCGCGCCGCCGCAGCTCGCGCAGCAGCCCCACCTGGAAGGCGGGCGGCGCGCCCTTGGGCTGCGCGCCCTTGTGGTCGCGCAGCCACTTGCCCACGCACACGAGCAGCCGGTCGCGCGTCACGCCGTCGACACAGTGCGCCGCGATGAGCGCCTCGGCGACGCGCGCCGCGTTGGACCGCCCGCCGCTGTCGCGCCGCCAGCGCTCCTTCCGGCGCGCCGGCGCGTCGTACACGTGCTCGGCGGCGCGCTCGCGCACCCGCGCGCTCTCGCGGTGGAAGGCGTGGAACTCGCCCTCGCCGAGCACCTTGGCGCTGTGCGCCTCGCCAAGCCGCGCCTCGTCCGCCTCCACGCTGAACTCCTCGCCGCGCCCGTCCTTGCGCACGCGCCGCCGCGCCGCGTTGGTCTTGGCCGTCTCGCGCGCAAAGCCCGCGGCGCGCGCGCGCGCGCGCTGCGTGAACTGCCGCCAGACGGCCGCCCGCCCGACGTGCGCAGAGTAGGTGGTGATGTTGCCCATGTTCGGGTCGGCCGCGACGACGACCGCCGCCTCGACGTCGATCGCCCGCCGCAGCTCGGAGCCGAGCGCGACGGCGATGCGCCCGTCCGGCCGGCGCCAGCGGTGCAGGACGCCCGAGCCGCCGGCCGGCGCCTGCGCCTTCGGCACGAGGACGGTCCCGACGGCGTGCACGGCGACGCCATCTGTCACCACCGACTTGACGGGCTGCCGGCCCGGGAGCGGCACGCGCGGCAGCGGCGCGAGGCCAACCCACGAGCGCCGCGCGTGCCACGGCAGATCGGCCGGCGGCCGCTCGCGCCCGGCGTAGTCGAAGACGCGGTTGGAGATGTCGAAGCGCGTCGCAAAGACCGCGTACCTGACGCGCACGTCCGACATCGGCGGGGTGTTGCCGTTTGTGCCTGTCCACTTGATCGGCTCGCCATCGTGGTCGCGCAGGTCCAGCGCCTTGAGCCGCGCGCGCAGCTCCTTGCGCTCGTCATCCGAAAGCGTCACCCAGATGGCGCTCGCGGCGAGGCGCACGTTGCGCGGCACCTGCGCGCAGCGCGCGGCGCGCGAGCGCGCGGGCGCGTGACCAACCTGGCCGCGGGGCGGCGCGCACGGCGGCGGCGCGCGCGCTTGGGCGCTCGGCGGCGGCAGCGGCAGCCACGCCTCGCGCGCACATTGTGCGTGCGCAGCGGCGCCACATTGTACCGCGGCGGCCGTCCGGTCAGCTGCGTGTGGATGTGCGCGAGCCGGCAGAGCAGCGCCTGCCCCTCGGCCACGTGCTGCAGGGTGCGGATCTGCACGAGGAAGTAGCGCGTCGTGTGCCGGTCGTAGTTCCACCTTTTCGTGGGCGTGCACTTGTAGTCGATCTTGTGGAGGACCATGTCGGGCAGGTGGCGGTCGAGCGCGGCGGGGCAGCCGACGCGCGCGCCCTCCACGTCGCCGCGCAGCAGCCGCTCGCACAGCTCGCGCACGCGCGCGTTTCGCTGCATCTCGGGCAGCGCGACGAGCGCCTCGTCGCGCTCGACTGCCGCGCGGACGACGTCGCGGAGCAGCCCGTTCACGACGCGCGATGGATGCATCAGGCACGCGGTGGACACCTGCGTCGCCTCCGCCTCGAGGATCTCCGTGAGGCCCACCGCGCAGACGGGCTGGACGCCCTCGGCCATCTCGCCGACGGCGCGCGCCGTCGCCGCCTTGGTCTGCGCGGCGGCTTGCTCGGCGGGCTTGCCTCGGGGCGCTGCACCGTACGTGCTCTCGTCCTTGTGCCAGCCGATGGCCGAGAAGATCGCACGGACGGTTCCCTTGTCCATCGTGGTCGACGTGTGCACGCTGGTCGACGGGCCGCCCGACGCCGCGCCGACGGCCTGCGCGCTCGCCACCGCAGCCTCGTCGCGCACCACCTTGTTGATGACGCGGTACGCCTGTGTCGTGAGCCTGTGCACGGCCGCCGCGATGCGCCGCAGCTCCTTCCGCGCACCGGGCTGCGCCGTCACCGCCTGCGGCCCCGCGTTGAGCGTCGAGCGCTTGACCACGAAGCCCGGGAGCACGCTGACGCGCGTGCGCGCCGTCGCGCCGCCGGCGGCGCGCGCGCTCGGCGCAGCGGGCTCGTCCACGCGCGCGCGCTCGACGCCGCGCGCGCGGGGAACGCTCGGCGCGCGCGCGCCCGCGGCGTCGCGCGCGCTCGCGGCGGCACCCGCCGCGGCGCGCTTGCCCGCGGCGCCCGACTCGCCGTGCGCGCGAAGCGGCGCCGACGCCAATGCCGACGCCGCGCCCGCGCCGCCGCTGCCGCTGCCCGATACGCCCGCGCGCCGCTTCTGCTCGTCGCGCGTCTTGCGGAACTGGGCGACGAGGTCGCTGCTCACGTTGGCCTCAGGCTCCCACGTGTCGGCGCTCTCGTCGTAGCCCCGCCACCTGATCCGGAACTGGAACGTCACCTTCTTGCCCGCCTTGCGGCGCTCGTCGACGACCGCCTCGACCTCGTACGTGCGCGCCTCCTCGTCGACGCTCGCGCCCGCCGCGCTCGCGCCCGTGTCCGGCCACCCAGCGACCGTGCCGCCCAGCCTCTCGGCGGCCGCGCGCAGCTGCCGCTCGCGCTGGGCGGCCGCGGCGCCTCGCGCGACCAGCGCGGGCAGCATGCCCGCGCCGCCCGCGAGGCCGTGCGCGCCGACGCTGGCGGTCATCAGCGCGTCGAGGCACGCGAACGTTGCGAGCGCACGCGCGCCATCGTCGCCGCCGCGCGGCTGCGAGCGCACGACGGGCGATGGCCGCGGCTCCCCCTCGGCCGCGAGCAGCGGCCAGATCGCACTGGCCAGCGCGACGGCATGCGCGCCGACCGCGACGGCCACGTCCGCGTCGAGCGGCGCAAAGTCGTAGCGCACGAGCGCGGCCGGGCGCGAGTCGTCCGTCGGCCGGTCGGCGACGAGCAGCCCGACCGGGCGCGGCGGCTCGCCGGACGGCGCGGCGACGGGCACGCAGAGGAGCACGACGAGCAGGCGCGGCGTGCCGCCGAGCAGCGCGCGCGCGGCATCCGCCCCGTCGGCTCCGCCGCGCGCGGCCGCGGCGAGCAGCTCGGCCGCGCGCGTCGGGCCCAGCGCCGTGCGCGCGTCCTTGCGCGCGCGTGCGCGGGCCGTGTACGCGGCGCAGGCGTCGTCGAGCACCGCCGCGCTGGGCGCGGTGCCAGTCGTCGCCCACGCGCGCAGCGCGTCGCGCACCCGCGTGACGATCGCCTGGTCGACCGCCGCCTCGCCGGCAGCGTGCGCCGGCGCGCACGCCGGCGGTGCGGCGGCAGGCGCGAGCGCGGGCGCGCCGTCGGCGCCGTCAACGCCGACGGCGCCGTCGGCGCGCCGCCACGCGAGCTTCGCCTCGATCTGCTGCCGGACGGCGTGGCAGTGCCGGTCGATGCCGCGCGCGTCGTCGAGCGCGGCCAGCGCGTCCTCAGCGGCGGGACGGCCGCTCGCGTCCGCGACGGCCTGCAGGCAGAGCAGCGCGGCCGCACGCGCGTTGCACGCGCTCTGCGGCTCGGGCGCGAGCGCGAGCTCGAGCTCGAGCGGCGACGCGCCTCGCGCCGCGGCGATCGCGTCCATCAGCACGTCCAACCGCTGCACCAGCGCCCTGTGCGCGTCGCGCGGCGCGCCCGTCGACGGCGCGCGCGAGCGCGTCGCCACGAGCCCGAGCGCGCGCGCCGGCGCGCCCGCCGGCGTGTGCAGCACGAGCAGCGCCGCGCCCGCCAAGCTCGCGTTGCGCGTGACGAGCGCGAAGATGCGCGTCGCCTCGTGCGCGCCCACCGACGCCCAGATCGCAGCGCGATCGGCGTCCGTCTGCGCGTCGCACAGGTCGCGCACGTCGTCCGGCGCGAGCAGCGCGCCGCCGCCGGCGGAGCGCGCGACGATCGCCCGCGCCTCCGCCACGAAGACGGCCTGCGGCAGGTCGGCGTGGCGCGCGTCGACGATGGCGCGCGTCGCGTGCACGCCGAGCTCCACGCCGCGGTAGAAGGCGCGCGCGTTGGCCGCGCGCGCGTGCGCCGGCCGTCCGTCCGCGTTGCGCCTCGCGCGCGCCTGCTTGCTCGTGCGCGCGAGGCCGTCGCGTGGCGGTGGCGGCAGCGTGGCGAGGAAGCGCGCGGCGGGCGGCGGCGCGCGCACGCCGCGCTGCCGCCGTGCGATGGCCGCGAGCCGCCGGCCCGCCGCGCTGCCGCCCGCGCCGACGTGCTGCCGGCGGCCGAGCGCCGCCGGTGGCGGCGGCGGCGGCGGCGCGGCGGCGGGCGGCGGCGCGACGGCGGGCGGCGGCGCGGCGGCGGGCGGCGGCGCGGCGGTGGGCGGCGGCGCGGCGGCGGGCGGCGGCGCGGCGGCGGGCGGCAGCGGCGGCGGCGCGGCGGCGACGGCAGCACCAGTCGGCTTGTCCGCCCACGCACCCGAGACTCTGTCCCAGACCTTGCCCCATGGCGCGCGCCCACGCGGCCGCGCGAACTGCCCCGGCTCGAGCGCCTGGCCGCGCTTGGCGGCGGCGGCGGCGGCAGGGGGCGGGCGGCCGGCGCGCCAGTCGAAGACAGGTGCAACCGTGGCGGCAGGCGCCGAGTGCCGCGCGTCGGTCACAGAGCGCGTGGTGCGCGCGGCGACCGTGGCACGCCTGGCGGGCGGGCGGTGAGCAGCGCCCGCCGGCGCGCCGGCGGGCGCGGCCGCCTCGAGCCCGGCGGAGGCGCCGCGCTTGCGCTTGCGCGTGCCGCCGCGCGTGCGCCTGCGCGCGCGCCCGCCGCGCGCCCGTGCGGCCTGCGCGTCGCCAGCCGCGTCGCCGGCCGCGTCGCCGCGCCGCACGTAGACGATCGCGAACGCCTCCTCGCCGGTCCCGTCGACGCCGCCGCGCGCGCGGCGTAGGACCGACCGCCACTGCAGCCGCCGCGCGCGGCCGGGCTCGCACGCAAACCAGCGCCCACCGCGCCTGACGACGGCCACAAAGTCGTCGTCGCGCCGCCCGCGCCGGCGCGTGCGCAGCAGCACGCACTGCACGTCGAGCCAGCCCTCGTGCCAGTCGGCCGTGCTGGGGGCGACGCGAATCGACTGCGGGAGCTCGACGCCAAAGCCGGCGAGGCGCACGATGTGCGCGACGATGACGCTCGAAATGGCGGGGGCGCTCGACGGGTCGTCCGCTGCAGCGAGCACCGCCTCGCCCCAGTGCTCACGCGTGACGCAATCCGCGTCCTCGACGTGCACGTGCGCCACGCTCGCGCCGAGCTGGTGCAGCAACGCGCAGATGTCGGCGTCGACCGTCCTCTCCTCCTCGGCCGCCTCGGCCGTGCCGCGGGCGGCGGCGTCGCCCGCCGGCTGCCCGAGGTACGCGATCGCCCGCTCGACGGCCGCGCCCTCCGCACGCGCTGCGCTGGCGATCGCCGCATTGCCGACGGGCGCGCGCAGCGCCGCGATCGCGTCTTGCAACGCCGTCGCGTCGCCCGTCGCCGCCGCCGCCGTCACCGCCGCCGCGCTCGCGGTGCCGTGCGCGACGGCGTGCAGCGCGGCGGCGCGCGCGGCGGGGATGCGCCCGTCCAGCGCGAGCACGAGCGGCGGCCCGGCCGGCGTCTGCTGCCGCCGGTGCCGCCGGCTCGCAGCCGGGTGGTCGGCGCGCGCGCGCTCGAGCCGCGCGCGCCGCTCGACGACGCGCGCCCAGAAGGCCTGCACCCTCGGCTGCGCGAATGCAAGCCAGCCGGCGCCGCGCGTCACGACGTGCACGACGATCCGGTCCTCGTGCCTGAGGTACTGCACGTAGAGCGCTTTGCTCACGCCGAGGACGTGCATGCCGAGCTGCAGCTGATCGCGGTGCGGCTGCGGCGGCCCGTCCTCGTGCGCCGTGGCGCCCGCCTTGGTGAGCGTCTTCACCTCGACGAGGACCTGCTCGTTGTTTTCGGGGAGGATCGCGAGCCCGTCCGGCGAGAAGGCGAACGGCGCGCTCTTGTCGTGCGGGTCCGCACGCACCATCGGCAGGTTGCACACGACGGTGATGCCGTACGCGGCCGCCAGCTTGCGCAGCGCGACGGCCTCGCCGAGGATGCCCGCGGTCGTCGCCTTGGTCCGCACCTCGCGCCGCCGCCGGTGCACGTACTCGTCGGTGAGCGTCTCGTGCGCGACGCCGGCGTTGTCGTTCACGACGTCGCCAACCTTGCTGCCCGTGACCTCCTCCCATCGCTCGTCGTGCCAGCGCGGGCTGCGCTGCGCGGGCGCGCCCGCGCCGACGGCGTCGAGCACGCGGCGCAGCGCTGTGCCGTCGGGCGCAGCAGGCACGCGCGCGCGGTCCTGGGCCTCGCGAGCGTCGAGGACGCGGCCCGTAGTGGAATCTTGGGGTAGGTCGAGCTTGCTCGCCTCGCCGTAGCGGCTCTCCAGCTGGCGCGGTGCGTCGGCAGGGCCGCCGTCCGTGCGCGCACCCGACGCGCCCGCCAGTGCACGCGGCGCAGCGTCCGAGGCGCCCGCCGCGCCCGCGCCGCCGCCAATCGCGCCAGCGCACGCGCGCGCCGCGACCTGCGGACGGCCAGCCGCAGGGACCTCGTCCGCTCGGCCGGCCGCTGCGTCGGCCGTCCGCTTGGCCACCTCGCGCACGTCTCCGAGCGCGAGCGTGGCTGGCGCCGTCGAGCTCCCGTGGTCTTTGTCCCAAAATTTGAGCAGCCCGCCAAGGAAGGGCGTGCCCGTCGGGCGGTCCTCGGGCACCTCCGCCAGGATCGCGTCGACGCGCAGCGCGGCCGCCACATCGCAAAACGCGCGCGCGGCGCGCGCCATCCGCTCGGCGCGCGCGCCGCCGTCGTCCGCCGCGCGGCGGATGGCGTGGCTCACGTGCGCGACGCGGAGCGAGACGACGGCGTGCGCCGGCGCGTCGGCGCCCGTGCCGAGCGTGTGCCGCCGGATGGCCAGCTGCCCATCGCCCATGCGCGGCGGCAGCGACGCGCACGCCGCGACGGTCGTCGTGCCGGCCGCGCTGTCGCACAGCCAGCTCGCCTCGCCGCCGCCCGCAAACTCAAAGGTCGCGAAGCCCTCGCGGCCGAAAAGCGCGACGAAGTGGTCGAGCACCGCCTTGTTGATCGCGCGCGCCGCCGGCCGCGTCGATGCGCCGCGGGCAGCGCCACCCGCCGCGCCGCGCGCATCGCTGCACGTCGCGGGGCAGGTGCAGCCGGACGCGCGCACGCCGTCCGACCGCGTCCGCGGCAGCTCGAGCTCGCGCACCTTGGGGCAGAACCAGAGCGGGTTGGACGCCTCGAGGCACAGCACGACGAGCCGCCCGTCCGTGCCGGCCAGCGCGCGCGCGTCGCGCAGCAGCTCGACGGCGAGCTCGGACGTCGCCGCGTGCACCGCCGGCTCGCCCGTCGCGCGGTCGGGCGGGAAGAGGCCACCGCCGACGAGCGGGCTGGGGCAGCGGCCGAGCATCACGAGCAGCGGCGGCGGCGGCGTCTGCGGCGCCTGCTGCCCGACCGCAGCCGCCGTCAGCCCGGCCAGGTCGGAGCTCGTGCGGAGGGCCTTGAGCGCGACGCGCGAGCCGGTGCCCGCCTGCTCGGAAAACGTGGCGAGCATGGCGCACGTGCTCGCCCTCGCGCCGCACTGCCAGCTGACGCGCGCGAGGAGGCCTTCCAGCGTGTCGTTTTCGCGCGGCCGCGTGACCGCGTCGAGCGCCGCCGGGCCGAGCTGGAGGCTGCCGGGCGTGACGCACAGCACCGCCTCGTGGTAGGCGCGCAGCAGCTCCCTCGGCAGCTGCTCGGCGGGCGTCGCCGCCTGCCCGCCCACCCACCGTGCACCGTGGCCGCCGTCGCCCGCGCCCGCGAGCCGCACCGCCGGCCCGCCCGTGATCGCCGAGGTCGGCGGCGTGCCGAGCGCGTCGACGAGCGCGCGCACGGGCGCGACACGCCTGCGCGCAGCGTCCGCGCCGACGGCGAGCGCGGCGATCTGAGCGCCCTCCCATGCGCGCTCCCTCGCGTCGTCCCGCGCGGCCGCCGGCGCGGCGCCCGGCCGCGCGCCGGGCGGCACCGCGCACGCCGCCGCGACGACCTCCGCGCGCGCGCCGGCGGCGTCGGGCGCGTGCAGCTGCGCGATCGCGCCAAAGAGCGCGGCGGCCGAGCGGTAGCGGCCGTGCGCCGCGACGAGCGCGTAGAGCACGCGCAGCGCGGCCACGCCCGCCTGGTCGGGCGCGTCGCCAGCGATTTGCTCGACCTCCCACGTGCGCGTGGGCGGCGGGCTGCCGTCGGCCGGGTCCGGACGCAGCGCCCACGCGCGCTCGACGATCGCGTTGAACACGTCGCGCGCGGCGCCCTCGTCAAACTCGGCGGCGCCCGCCGCGTGCGCGCACCACCCGTGCACGCGCGACGTGGGCGCGTCCACGGCGCGCTGCACGACGAGCACCGCCGGCCGGTCGACGCAGCCGAGGCTCACCGCCGCGTGCTTGCCCTCGAGCAGCGCCGCCGCCGCAGCCTCGACCAAGGCGTCACCAGGCGCGTCGCCGACGACGACGGCACAGCCGTCGCCGTACTCGGCCTGCATCGCGGCGACGCACGACGCGACAAAGTCGCCGCCCGCGGCCGCCGCGTGTCGCGCCGCCAGCATCCGGCGCGCGATGGCAAGCCAGACGTACTCGGCCGGCGCGCGCGCGGCGCGCGCGCGAGGCGCGCCGGCCGCGCCGCGTGCGCCCGCGCGTGCGCCTCCAGCGGCCGCAACGGCCGAGGCGGCTGGAGCGGCGGTGAGCGTGCGCCGCGCGCGCTTCGCCGGCCGCGTGATGGGCGATGCACCCGCCATCGCACCGCCCGCAGCAGCCGGTGCGGCCGCCACAGCGCCCGCCGCAACGCCACTCGTCACGACGCCCGTGGCGGGCGGCGCGGCGTCGGACGCGGCCGCCTCGACGGGCGTCGCGCAACTACCGCCAGCGGTCGCGGACGCGCCCGGCGACGCGTCGGCGAGGAGGTGGCGCAGCACGCCGCGCGCGAGCGCGACTCGCACGGCGAGCGTCAGCGCGCGCAGGCGGTCGGAAGGCGAGGCGTCGCGCTCGGCGTCGGCGGACGTGGCGGCAGCAGGCGGGGCGGCGGGCGGCGCGGCGGCGGACTGGGCGGCCGCCGGCGCAACCTCGTCGGCCTTGGCCAGCCAGACGAGCCCGGCGACTGCGAGCACGACGCTGTACGCGCCGACATCGTCACCCGCAACGCGCGCCAGCCGGGCGTGGGCGTCGGCCTCGGACACGGCGACGTGGAAGAGCACGTCGTCGCGGGCAGCTTGCTCGGCAAACTGACGCAGCTGCTTGGCCATCGTCACGCCGGCGACGCACGCCTCGCCCGCCTCTGCCTCGACCTGCTCGTCCTGGCCGATGGCGGACGCGCCGGCCTCGGCGCCAGCGTCGAGTGTCCGGCGGCGCTCGAGGGCAAAGCCACGCACACAGGACGCTCTGCAGGACAGCGTGGCGTCCAGGATGGCGACTGCGCCCGGGCCGTGACGCCGCGACGTCGTTCGGCTGCGTCACGGAGGAGCGCCATCCGTGCGCCACGGAGGAGCGGCAGGACCACGACGCGGCGTGACGCTGGACGACGCCATGCTGTATAGGCGCCATGCTGTCGAGCCGCCATGCTCTGAGGCGCCGCCGCTTTTCAAAAGGGTGTAGGGTGTAGGGTGTAGGATGCAAAACAAGCCCTCCCCACATCTGGGCCCGACGTCATTCCTTCTTTCGTCACAGCGTCATTCCTTCACTCCCTGTAGGACTTTCGTAACCGTACTTATCCTACACCCTACACTATGCAAATACCTAGAGAATAGATACATCCTACACTAAGTAAAGGTACTCGTATGTGAGTAACGTCACTGCTTCGAAGAAGGAATGACGTCGGGCCCAAATGTGGGGAGGGCTTGTTTTGCATCCTACACCCTACACCCTACACCCTTTTAGAAAGCGGCGCCGAAGGTGGGAGGATGCCACCCGTATGCGCGCGTTTGAACGTGCGCGGACGGCCGTTGGCTTCGCGCCCTTTCGCCCACGGTTTGCGCGCCAACGGACCAGTCCTCCGCGGGCGCCGCGCATCGTCTCAGGGGCGGTCGGTGTGGTACGCCGCGCGCATCGTCAGCGCCGCGGCGTCGAGCTCGGCGAGCGAGGGCGCGTACGTGACGCCGCTCAGCACCTCGTCCGCGCCCGCCCTCGTCGCGCTCGCCGCCTCCGCAGTGCGCGCAGGCGGCTTCGTGACGGCACGCGAGGCCACGCCGCGCGCCGCAGGTGCCTTCGCGCGCTGCATCGTCTGTCTGCCGGTCCGACGCGCTCTGCTCTGAACGAACGGACGGCACGCCCGACGAGATCTCGTCGCGTGCACGCTCGCACAGCATGTACCCCCAGAACGTCTCCGAGCTGCTGCCCGACGAGATCTTCGGCGACGAGCTGCTCGTCGACCGGCACTACCGCGTGCGCATCCTTCAGCGCGTCGCCCGCCGCCGCGATGCGGCCGAGGCCAACTTTTGGCTCGACGGCGGGCCCGCCGACTCGGTCGTCGGCGCGTGCATGTGCGGCCGAATCTACGCGCTCAAGTGCATGGGCCGGCTCGTCCGCGGCGCCCGGATCCTCGCGCTGCTGCGCAAAAATGTGGCGCTCGCCACGTGCCGCGCACACCTCATGGGCCACATGCTCCAGCGCATCGTCGGCGACAGCGGCGTCGCGCGGCTGCTGCAGCTGGTTGCAGCTCGTTCGCGAGGATCACGACACGCTCAACGCCGAGCACCAGGCCTTGGAAGCACAGCATGACACCGGCCAAGTCATGCGACGGCATGTGCGCGCGCGCCGACGCGCTCTCCAAGGACCTCGCACGGGCGCACGAGCACGCTCACAAGCTCGATGGCTATCTGGTGTGGTGCAGCGAGCGCCTCGGTGAGAGTGACTCTTTCAACGGAGCGCTCGAGAACCTGAACACGCGGTGCAGCATGAGATGTGCTGGCTCCACGCCGAGATGTCGTCGCTCGTTGCGAGTTCGCCCGAGGCTTACGCGAACGACAGCGAGGCCACCGACTTCAAGGACCACGGCGTGTGCGTCGAGTTCGATGTCTTCAACCGCGACGGGGTCGAGGGCGCGCCCGTGCCCGCGACCGCGCCCACGAAGGCAGAGCCGGGCATCGAGTCCGAGTGCATCGCGCCCGCACAGGCAGAGCCGGGCAGCGAGTCCGAAGCGTCGCGCCCGCGCCCGCGCCCGCGCCCGCGCCGGCAGAGCCGCGCACCGAGCCCAAGTGAGCCAACGTGCCGCCGAACTCGCCCAAGCTCTCGTCGGTCGACAGTCAGGCCACCGAGTACAAGACCTCCTACGCGAACTCACGTGCTCGCCACCTGCAACGCCTCGAGTTTACGCACGCGTTCGAGTCTGTGCAGGCCGAGGTCGCTTAGCCAAAGCGCGCCAAGGTTCCGGCCACCGGCGCATCCAGCCGCTGGCTGCGCAACACGGCGGTGCGCAACACCCGCAGCTCGGCCAACGGCAAGTAGCGCGCCGGCGCAGCGCACGGTATGCCGCGGCGAGCTCAGTCGCGAAGAGTGTCCGACTGGCCGCGCCCTCCACGGGGTGCACGCGCACTCGGCGCGGTCCGGTCAGTCAGGGGGCCTCAGCTTGCGCGATGCCAGTTGCGAGCCCCCCCGGAATCCGCCATTCTATTCTACTAGGCGTAAATCACCCAAGCCCTTCCGGTCGCCCGCATTCCGGGGTCGGACCCTCCGTCGGCCCGGCTCGGGCCCTCCG
Organism: Diacronema lutheri; assembly: GCA_019448385.1. NCBI lineage: Eukaryota > Haptophyta > Pavlovophyceae > Pavlovales > Pavlovaceae > Diacronema > Diacronema lutheri. Next base: position 1,172,685 of record JAGTXO010000005.1, on the reverse strand, counting down.
CCCGCTCGACCCCGAATTCTACTCCAAATCGGCCGGTCAGGAGGGTGTCTCGGTCCTAGGCTCGTCATAAGCCTCGCCCCGACCCCTCGAGCGCTCATTGGCTGGCTTTTAACCCTTGATTGTACGACCCGGGTCGTACTCTCAGCCTTACACTGGCCGGACCAGCCCGGACCGCGCCGTATATAGTCCCGTGTGCAACACGGACCTGGCAGGCGCTGACGCGCGTGCCTGAATCTGCCGACGGCTCACGGCTCGTCCTCACTGTTGCTCAGCAGCACGGGGCTGCAGTCGGCAGCTGCATAGATGCCCGAGCCCTGCCGACCGGCGCCAATGCCGTGCAGCGAGTTGCCCTCAAAGACGCCCGCGCCGTGCTCGGTCAGGTAGATTGCGAACGCCTTGTCGTGGATCCGATTGTGCCGCACGGTCGGATGGCCGCCCGTCTTGGACTGGACGCCGTATTTCCGGTTGTCGTAAATGTCGTTGTGCTCGAGCACGCCCGAGCCGTTCTGGTAAGCGATGAATCCGGCGCCGCCGTTGTGGTGGATCCGGTTGCGCCGGAGGAGCGGGTCGGACGGTCCTTCGGTCTGTACGCCCGACCATTGGTTGTCGAAGATGTCGTTGTGCTCAAGCAGGCCGCTCCCGTCCTCAGCGGTCAGCACACCCGCCTGCTTCTCGTGGTGAATGCGGTTGAAGCGGAAGCACGGCGCGCTGCGCGCCGCGCGCGCGCGCGCGCGCGCGTGAACGGGGCGGCGGCCAACGTGAGTGCGCGCGCAGCGGAGGCTGCGGCGCGGCGCCCTGCCGCATTGTGCTCGCCGCACTCACCTGCCGCTCTTAATCTGCACGCCGCAGCGCCCATTGTTTGAAATGTCGTTCCACTCGTACACACCTGCACACGCGCAAGGCGCAGCGGTAAGCTCGCAAGTCGCGCGCACGCGCGCGGATCGGCGGCGGCCGTGCTTCGCCGCCTCACCCGAGCCGCGGTTGTACACCACAATACCCGCAGATCGGTTGCCGCACAGCCGGTTGGCCGTAACGGTCGGCATCGACCCCTCCTCGACTTGAAGCCCCGACCACGCGTTGTCAATGATCTCGTTGCGCTCGAAGCGGCCGAGCCCATTCTCGTAGACCCAGATGCCAAAGGAGCGCTCATCGCGGATCGTGTTGCGCAGCAGCACGGGGAAGGCGCCCGAGCGCACCTGCACGCCGCCCTTGCCGTTACTCCAAATCTCGTTACGGCACGCGAGGCCGCGCCCACCGTTGAATGAGATAATCCCCGCCGATTTGTTGTCGTGGATCGAGTTGTGCAGCAGCGATGGGTGCGCGCCCTCCGAGATCTGCACGCCCGACCAGCCGTTGCGCGCAATCTCGCACCCCTCGACCAGCCCGGACCCGCCCGCACGGAACCAGAGTCCGGCCGCGAGGCCCTCGTGCACGCGGCAGTTCCGAATGAGCGGCGCCGCGCCGTCCGTCACCTCGACGCATAGTCCGCACGCCGAGGTCACGTCGCACGAGCGCACCTCGAGCGTGCCGCGCGACGTGAGCAAGCACGACCGGCCTGTACTGCCCGTCTGGCGCAGCGTGACGCCGCACACGCTCGCAAGGTGCGCGCTCGACTGAAGCGCGTGGTTGCGCGCGCTGCTGATCACAACGCCGCAGCCGCCCGCGCCCGTGCTCGCGCCCGCGCCCGCGCCCGCGCCCGCGCTCGCGCCCGCGCCGACGCCCGGCCCGACGCGCGCGCTCGGCTGCGCGCCGTGCGCGCCGGCCGAGTGCGCGCCGGCGGGCAGCCCGACGATTGCAACGCACACGTCGACCTGCAGCGACTCGCGGTAGACGCCCGGCCGCACGAGGATGCGATCACCGTGGTGCGCCGCGCGGAGCGCAGCTGAGATGGTGGCAAACACACCGCGCGTGCCAGCCGCCCGGTCGACGAGCAGCGTGGGCGGCTGCTGCGCCTCGTCGAAGGCGAGCGCGGGCGGCACGTGCCTCAAGATCATCCACACGACGTCTTCGGGCAGGCTGACGGGCAATGGCCGCCCGAGCAGCCGGCACAGCCACGCCTCGGCGTGCGGCCGGCCGGCGCCCGGCCCGCTCGTCGCGAGCCCCGCGCACGCGCCCGGCACGCCGACGCCCATGCCGCAGACGTCGGCGGCGGCGCCGCTCGCCAGCGGCGCGCCGGATGCGAGCGCCACGGCCGATCCGCCGATCGCGCTCGCCGTGCACGCAAGGCCATCGTGCGCGCACGCGCACGCCGGATGCGCGTGCAGCGGCTGCAGCTGCGCCGGTGGTGCTCGCGCGCGCCCGCGCAGGAGACGGATGGGTGGCGGCGGCGGCGGCTTGTGTGCTGCGCAGGCCGGGAGCGCACACGATGGCGAGAGGCGGCAGCCCGCAGCGGCGCACGCGCTCGGCAACAGCACACCCAGCGCAACGGATCCGTTCGCGCCGGGTACCGCGGCGGCGAGAGCGAGCGTACTGCCGACTCCCGCCGCGCCACCGCCGCTCGATTGCGCCAGCGCGACGGGACCAAACCCGTCGACGGCCAGCGAGACAGGCTGCGTGACCGGGTGCGAGACGGGCGAAGACGCGCCGCCGGCCGCGGCGGGCGCACCGCCGAGCGGCGCGGGCTGCCGCGCGACGGTGAGGAACGCGCCAGCACTAACAGGCGTGCCCCCACCACCGCCGCCGCCGCCGCCCTGTGCACCCACGCCGGCGGCGCGCAGCCCGCCGCTCAACGCGCGCGCATCCGCCTCCGAATGTGCGCTCCGCCCGCGCAACTGCCACGTGCGCGGCGGGCCAACGGCCGACGCTGGCACAGCGCGCGGCTGCGTGCCCGACGCGGCAAACGGCGGCTGACCACGCGCCGCGCATGCGCCGCCGCCCGCAGCGCCGATGCTTCCGAGAGGCGAGCTGCCGCCGCCCAGTGCGCGCCGGCTGTCCGGTGCGCGCCAGCCGTCCGGTGGTGCGCGGATGCTGCCGCTGCCGCTGCCGCTGCCACCATTGCTGCTGCCGTTAGCACCGTCCGTTGAAACGCGCTGCGCCCCATCGGATGGAGCGCTCGCGGGATGCGAAGGCGCGCAGCCGCGGCGCGCGGACAGCGGCGAGGCGGGCGCAGCGGGCGCGGTCGCGCCCGCACCGCGCGCCTGGACGGCCCGGCTGACAAGGCCGGCGTCGCACGCTGTTGTGCCCCCCGCGCCGACGGAGGAGGCGGGCGGCGCGCAGCCGAAGCCACAGCCGCACAGCGGCGATGCGAGGGCGCGCGGCTTGAGCGAGCCGCGCGCGTCCGCGCTGCCCGACGCGCCGCCGAGCGCAGAGCCCAGCGAGCTGCCCGCGCCTGCAAGCGGCGAGCCAGCGGCGGGCGCGGCGGACGGCGAGCAGCTAAGCCGGCCGTGCGGGTGACAAGAGACCCCCGCGAGCGAGAGCGTAGGGCCCGCGCCCGCGGAATGCGCGCCGGTGTTGGCGTTGGCCGCGCCGCCGGGCGTTGCGTTGCCCGCGCCGCCGAAGCCGCGCCCTCCAACGGGCGGCGGCGACGCGGGGATCGCGCCGTGCACCGCGCAGTACAGCCGACCCTCGCGCGCGCCACCCGCCTGCGCGGCCTCGGCGTGCGGCTGGGCGGCGTTGCGCACGTGCAGGCCATCGGCGTGCGACGCCGCCAGCGCGCACACGCTTGCCCAGCCGCCATGCCGGCGTTCGGCCGCGGCATCGAGCACGCGCATGGCCTCGCGCAACGAGCCGACCCGCGCGGCCGCGCGCGAGCCGGGCGCGTGCTCGAGCGCGTCGGCGAGCTTCGTGTTCGCGCCCGTCAGCGCAGGCAGCTCGCGCAGCGCGCGCAGCAGGATGTCGCGCGCGCCGGGCACGTCGCTGGCGTTGGCGCTCGCGGCCGCGGCGGCGAGCGCACCCTCCGCATGGATGCGCACGCGTTCGGCTCGTACGATGGCCGCAGAGACGCGCGCGCCGACGGGCTGTGCGTGCGCCACGGCCTCGTCCACGTCGGACGGCGGTGCGCGCGCGAGCTCGATCGCCGCCTCGGCCTCGGCCGGCATGACGGTGGTACAGTCAAAGTAGATGACAGTGACACGCACACTCAGCGGCTCGCGCGCGGGCGTAGACGGGTCGTCCGACTTGGCGCCCTGGGCGAGGACGCGCAGCGCGATCGGCACGTACACGCTCTCGCCGGCGGCGACTTCGTTCAACGAGACCGTCGCGCACGCGTCGCTGTTGCCCGCGCAGCCCGGCGCGTGGTCGGTGAGCGGGGCCGCGCTCAAGCCGCCGCTCGGTCGGCGCCCGTCGCCGAGCCTGCGCGGCGCGACGGCGGCGCGCGCGGTTGGGGATGGGGGGGAGGGGCGAGAGATGGAACGAGACGACGTAAGACGCGAAGCTCAGCACAGGCGGCCGCGCGCGCCGCGGCGTTGTACGCGCGTGCGCGGGAAGGGCGAGGGGGGAAAGGGGAGGATGGGGAGGGGGCGCAGCGGCGCGCGAGGCGAGGCATGCGGGAGAGAGCGCCGCTGCGAGGACGTGAGCAGACGGCACAATCGCGCAAGGAAGAGGCGCACGCACGCGTACATCGCTGCGGGCTCGAGGAGGCAGAGCTGCTCGACCCGCGCGCCGGACGACGTCTCGACGCGCATCGTCACGCGCTGCGCGGCGAGCGCCCAGGGCGAGCGCCGGCGCAGCGGCTTGCACACGCGCCAGCCGAGCCCGCACTGCTCGAGCGAGACGTGGTCGTCGTCGTCCACCTCGCTCTCCGCAGCTGAGGCCTCCGCCGCGCCGCGCACGTGCGCTTGCGCGCCGGTGGCGCGAGGCCTGAGTGAGTCGCACGCGTCCGCCGCAGTCTGCGCGCGCATGGCGCGCGGTGCGCCCGTGAGCTTGGCGACAACGAGGAGCTGGTGCGCGTCGGTGGTGATGCATGTTGCCTCCGCGTGGACGCTCAACGCGAGGCTGCCCGCCGCCGTCGACATCCGACGCGACACGGTTTGCCTCCACTGCTCACGCCCTCCTCGCAGTCCGGCCGAGCAAGGGGCGGCACACAGGTGACGTATGTAACCGCCTGAGTGTGCGCTGTAACAGTCGCGCGGGCGGGATTCTCAAGCTGTGAGTGAGTGGGAGCTCAGGGTGACTCACTTCAGCAAACGATTGAGGAAGACAAGGCGCACGGAAAAGGAGGACGCGGCCGCGCGGAGCGGGCGACACAGAGCGAATCGCGACGGCCCGTCATCAGCCGAGCGGATGCGTCATCATTGAGACGAGCTTCTTGACCGCGAGGCTCGCAGCCTCCGACGGCCCGGGCTTCTCCTTCTCGCCGCCACCGGGCGAAGGCTTGGGCACGGCGTGCGGCATGGACGACGAGCGGAGCAGCGCCGCTGGCAGCGGCGGGCTCTCCGCGATGCTCTCCGCGACCGTCGCCATGTGCGCGTACATGTCGTCCTCATACCCGTCGCGAATACACGGCATTGACGGCGCGCGCTCGCGCCGTGACAGCGGCTCGGGCGCGCCGCGCGGGAGCACGTCGTCGCCATCGTTGCCCTCCTCGCCATCGTCGACGTCCCGTTCGGTCGAGTGGTCGCCGCCCGTGTATTCGGGGTGCTGCAAGAAGCGCGCCTGCGACAATGGCGACGTGCAGCGGCTCGGCTCGACCGTCTCGCACGGCGGCGCGACGTCCCCGCCCACCCAACGCCGAGACGGCTCGCGCGTCAGCGGCTCGCGGCGCGGCGACGGCGACGGGCGCGGCGACCGCCGCGCCCAGCCGGCGCCGAGCACATGGAGGGGCTGCAGCGGCCCGTGCACGAGCGCAGAAAATGACGATGGCTGCGCGCGGGGCGAGGGCACGCGCGCGCCAGAGCCGTCGTGCGGCGGCGGCGGCGGCGGCGGCGGCGGCGGCAGCGATTGCGTGGGCTGCGGCACATGCGTTGAGCCTCCGCCGCCGCACGACGGCGCGCGCTCGGCGCCGGTCGTGTGCGCTGTGCCGCGCGCCGTGATGTCCGTGGCCACGTGCGCGCGCGGCGAGGCGCGGTTGGACTGCACGTGCGGCGGCGGCGGCGGCACGAGCGGCGACACTGCCGGCAGCCCTGACACGCTGCCAACCGGTCGCCGGTCCATCGCCGCGAGCGGCCTGCCGCCCGACGGCGGCCCAGGCCCGGTCGGTGGCGCGCTGTGCGGTGACGCGATCCGCAGGCTGGCGGGTGCGGCGGCGCGCGCGGCGGGCGGGCGTGCGCGTGCGCCCGCGGCGAGCGCGGCCGCACTCTCGGGCAGCGCGTCCGCGCGCCGCGCCTGCCGTGCCATGCGCGCCGCGGACTGCTCGATCGGCGCAAGATGGGTGCCCTCATCGCCGCCGCTCGGCCCACGCGGTTGCACCGGCGGCGCGGCGGCGGCGCGTGCGCCGTCGGCGCGCCGCGCGCCGACGCCGAGCGGCGCGTGTGCGATGGTCACGGGCGGCGCGCTCATGCGGCGGCGCGCGGGCGTCACCGGCGGCGGCGGTGGCGGCGGCGAGCGGCGCGGCGCGGCGGCGGCGCGGCGCGGTGCAACGTGCGTGTATGTGCGCTGGTCGTGAGAGAGGGCGGCGGCGAGGGCGCAGTCGTCCGCCGACTCGCCGCCCGACGCGCTCGACAGCGCGGCGGACGGGTCGGTCGAGCGGAGCGCGCTCTTGAGGACGCGGCGCGGCTGGTTGGCGAGCGCGGCCGCGGAGGAGGGCACATCCTCGGGCCGCGCGCGCTTGTGCTCGCTCGCAGAGTCGGCGCCGCTCGCGCACGCGGCGCACGTGGCGCGCGCGTCTGCGGCGGCGGCCGCCGCGACCGCCGCCGCCGCCGCGTCGCCGCGCGCGCACGCGGCGACCGCGCCGTGCGAGGTCGCCTCAGCTTCCGCCGCGCGCGCCGCCGCGTGCACAAGCGGCGAGTGCGGCTGGTGCGGTCCAACGGTCGGCTGCTGCTCTGCAACGGTGGGCCATACCTGCCGCTGGTGAGAGTGGCGTGAGGGCGTTGGGAGTGAGCCCGCGAGCACAGGCTCGGGGGTCATGCACTCCTTGGCCCGCGCGGTGGCAAAGTCGCACGCGGATGGGAGCTTAATCTCGCGCAGCGCGCCGACAGGCGGCGAGACGGGCGTGGCCATCGTGCCGCGCGCCGCGCCGACGGCCAGCGCGCGCGGCGCGGGCGGCGTGCCGCGCGCCGCGTCGGCGGCGGGCGCGGGTGCGGGCGCAGCGGCGGCAGCGGACGCGCCAGCCGGCGCGGCGGCGCGCGCGCCCGCCGCCGCGCCCGCCTCCGCGCGCGTCACGGCCTCAACGGAGTCGGCGCTCGCTTCGGTCGTTGCTCGAGCGCAGGCACACCGGCCATTGGACGAGGCCGCGGGCGAGCCGCCGTGCGACGCGGACGGCGCGTGCTGCGCGCGGCGCAGCTCGCGCAGCTCCGCCTCCACCTCGCGCACACGCCACTGCAGCCGCGACGCCTCGACCCGCGCCGTGCGGTGCGCGCGCTCGGCGTCGGAAAGCGCGCGCGCGCGCTCAGCGTCGCGCCGCCGCGCCGCAGCGGCGCTCAGATCGAGCTGCGTGGCCATCTCGTGCACGCGCCGGCCGAGCTCGGCGCGCGCGCACGCCTCTGAGTAGGACGCCGACGCCGCGAGCGCGCGCGCCTCGGCCGTCGCGCACTCGGCGGCGCGCAGCTCGGCGGCGAGCGCGCGCTCGTGCGCGCTCGCGCGCGCGGCTGCGGCGCGCGCCGCCGCCGACGGCGCCGCGCGGCGCGCGAGCGCGTCGCCAGCGGGCACCTCGGCCTCGCGCGCGCGCTCCGCGAGCTCGGCCACCGCCGCGCGCCGCTCGGCGCCCGCGAGCTGCCGCAGTGCGCCATCGCGCTCAGCCTCGAGCTGCTCGCGCCCGGCGGCGGCGGCGCGTGCGCGCGCCTCGGCGGTGGCGATCTCGGTCGCGTGGCGCGCGCGCGCGTCCGCCGCGGTGCGGCGCAGCTCAGCGGACTCGGCGGCTGCCGCACGCTCGCCCTCGCGCGCCGCGTCGCGCAGCTTGTTCAGCTCGTTGGTCGCGTGTGCGTGCGCCTGCCGCAGCGACGCCATGTGCGTACAGAGCCGAGCGGCTGCGTCCGCATGGTGGCGCTGCGCGCCGGCAAGGGCGAGGAGAGCACGTTGCTCGGCGTGCTCGGCGCGCGTCGCCGCGCGCTCCGCCTCGTGCGCGCGCCGCGTGAGCGCGCGCACGTCCGCGACGAGCGCAGTGCTCTGCGCGGCGTGCGCCTCGGCCGCGCGCTCGAGCGCCGCGTGCCTCGCCGCCGCCTCCGCCTCGGCGGCCGGCGAGCGCTCGCGCGCGCGCGCGTGCGCGAGCTCGCGCGCCGTCGCGGCCGCTGCGTGCTTCGCCTCGACGAGCTGCCTGGCAAGCTCCTGCGCGCGCGCACGCGCGCTCAGCCGCGCGTGCTCGTCGGACTCGGCGTGCGCTCGGCTGACGGCCGCCTCGGCGCGCGCTGCCGCCGCGTCGGCCGCGGCGGCCTGCGCGTCGGCCGTCGCAATGCGCAGCTCGGCGGTGCGCGCGCCCGCGCGCGCGCCCAGCCTGCCCCGCCCGTCGGCAAGCAGCGGCTCGGGCGACGCGGCAGCGGACGCGCCGGGCGCGCTGGCGGCGTCGATCACGCGCTGCGGCTGCGGCTGCGGCTGCGGCTGCGGCTGCTCGTCGGGCATGTGCGCTTCGCCCGGCGAATCGGCAGCAGCAGCGCCCGACTCGGCGACGTGCTGCGCCGCGCTCAAACGCGGCGGTGTAACGGACGCGGCCGGTGCTGCAGCCGCCACGCTCGGCGCGCCGCCGCCATCGTGCACACCAGACGTGGCCGAAACGGCCGGCGCGTCCGTTTGCACCGACGGCACGTCGATCCGAGCGGCGGGCGTGCACGGGCCGGCCAAAGAGGGCTTGCGCGCCACGGGCGCACCGGCGGCGCGCAGCAGCGTGTGCGCATCGAGTCGCGCGCGCCCGTCGGCCGTGCGCGGCAGCTCGCCGCCTTCGCGCACGCGCCGCACCATCGCCTCCGCCTCTGCCGCCGCGCGCTCGGCGCGCAGCGCCTGCGCGCGCGCGTCGGCGAGCGTCTGCTCGGTGCGCTCCATCCGCTCGCGCGCTGGGACCTCGTCGCGCTGCGACACCGCACAGCGTGTGGCCGCGCTTGCGCGCGCGGCCCAGCCGCGGCGGACTGCTGCGGCGATCGCAGCCGCGAGCAGCACCGTGCCAGCCGCTTTTGAATATCCGTCGCGCTTGCGCTCACGAGCGGCCGCGCGCGCGCTCGGCTCGGGGTGCGACGGCGGCGGCGCAGCGCGCGCAGACGCAAAAAGGCGCGATAGCGCGGCCGGCTCGGCCGCGCGCGCGCCACGCGCGCTCCCGCGCGCCTCGCTGACGCCATCGTGCGCCACGTCGGCCGGTGCACGCGCGTGCGGCTGCTCGACGGCCGAGCGCGCGCGCTCCGCCGCACTGCCCGCCGGGCCCTCGGCCGCAGCGCCGTCGCCACCCGCAGCGGACTGTTCAAACGCAAAGAACGCGTCGAGCGCCGCCAAGGTGGATGCGTGCACCGAGGGGGCGCGCAGGGCCGCTTGAAGCCCGTGCCCGCCGCGGCGCGCGCCGGCCCGCCACGTTCGCGGCCGTGCAGCGTCGCGCGAAGCAGCGTCATGCGCCAGCGCGTTGAAGAGCGACGCCTCGGACGTGTGCCATGCTCGCGCGATCTGGACGAGGCCACCGATCGGCGCAACCCTGCGCGCGCGCGCGCGCGCGCGCGGGCGCGGGCGCGCACGCACAGCGCACGGCGCGCGATAGTGAGCATCGTCGCCCTCGGCGCGCGCACCGGGTGCGCAAACGCGCCGGCCCACGGACCATCTGCCCGACTGGTGGGATGGTTTGAGCTCGACCGGCGCCTGCCGGAGCAGCTGTTGGAAGTGCGCGTCCCGCTCGGGCTCCCATCCGCCGCGCGGCGCGAGCGCGTCCGCGCAGCATCGGACGTCCCACAGCGGGTGCGCGACCGACGGGCCGCGAGGCCGCTCGATATCGCTGAGCGGTGCGATACAGCCCCGAACTGCCGCGCGGATGGCGATCGGATCCGCGCCGGCCGCGCCGGCCGCCCGGTCCCAGAACGCGGCCGCGGCGAAACAGCTTGTGGCCGCGAAGGTGGGCATTGCTGAAGTGTCGACTGAAAACTTAAAAACTTGTGAGAGTTTTGAATTCGGTCGCTAACGAAGAGAAATGCGCAATGGCGGCGCACGTGCACGGCCTGGACGTTCGATCGTGGCGGGGGCACATGGACGGCGTGGTCACGTTCGCGCACGCGAGCCTGGCAGCGCCGCTGCATTTTGAGCAGCGGCCCGAGTCGATCCCGACCGACGGCGACGCGGACGGCACGTTCCGCAGGATCTGGCCGGCGTCGCTCTCGTTTGGCGCTCACCTGGCATCGTGCCCGGACCTCGTGCGCGGCAAGAGCGTCGTCGAGCTTGGCGCGGGCTCGGGCGTCGCGGGAATTCTGTGCGCGGCGTTCGGCGCCGAGCAGGCGTGGCTCACGGACCTGCCCGCCGCGCTCCCGCTGATCGAGAGCAACGTGGCGCGCAACGAGCGCGTTGCGACGCGGTGCACGGCATGGCCATGCCGGTGGGGCGAGGATGCAGACATCGCCGCGCTGCTCGAACAGGCTGGCGTGCCCGCGTTCGACGTGATCGTCGCGAGCGAGCTCGTTTACAAGCAGCGGCCAAGCACGTTCGCAGCGCTCGTCGATACGATGCTCGCGCTCGGGCACGAAACGAGCCGCGTACTCGTCGTCTACGAGTTCCGCGATGAGCTTTTCGACGATCTCGTCTTCTTCGAACGTATGCTGACGCATTACGACGTCGAAGTGATCCCGTTGCGCTCGGCAGGCACAGGCGCGCCTGCGGCTGCCTCGCGCGCGGACGAGGGAGAGTGCGAGGAGTTCCTCTACGTGTATGTACCGCACAATGTTGCACAATCATGAACATCTCCCCCCCCCCCCCCCCCCCCCCCTTCTTGGCTGACGAACGATGGTAGATCGTTCATCGCCCCCCGCCTTGCGCGTGCCGCCTTCCGCCGCCACCCCGCTTGCTGCCGCTGCCGTCACGCGCCCCGCCAACTTGCTGGGCATGCCGAGGCGCGTGGGGCGGATGGCCGCCCTCGTTGGCGCCGCGCCCGCTGGCCGGCGAAGTGCCGCCGGCCGGCGCGGCGCCGTCCTGCGCGGCTTGCCGCGCGATGTGCTGCTGCGACGGCGGCGGCGTGCGGTCGCGACTGCCTGCCTGCCGTTGCTGCGGCGGCGTGTCGCCGTGCGCGGCGCCGCGTAGCGCGCAGCCCAGCCAGCCGGCGGCTGCGGGCAGTGCAAACGGCTTTGCATTAAGGTCGAGCGCGGGCGCGGGGCTCAAATCCTGCGCCGGCTGCGCGGCCGCCGGCTGCGCGTTCGCCGCCGGCGGCAGCGGGCCGGTGGGCGTGTGCGACGCCGACGGCGCACGGCTGCGCGCCTGCTCACGCGGCTCGCCGTCGCGTGAGCGCTTTGGCGAGATGAGCATCGCCTCCAACGAGCCGCCGTCGCCGTCGGTCGGCGTGCCATCCGCCGCACCGTTGCCGGCCTCGGCGCACGCGCCCGTTTCGATGCGCATCGGCCCGGCCAGCTCCTTAGCGAGGGGCGCGTCGGCGAGGCGGAAGGTGCACAGGAGCGGCAGGTGGTCTGACGGGAAGCGTGAGGAGGGCAGGCACGTCTCCTCGCGCACCATCTCCTGCGAGCGGTGCACGCGCGAGCGCGCGGGCTGTGAGCGCGCGCACCGCACGGCGCGGCGCGCGCGCGCACGCCGCGGCGCGCACCTCCGACGGCAGCTGCAGCGCGTGCGTCGGCACGAGGCCGTGCCCCGCGTACAAAATGTAGTCAAGTGTGCCCATGAAGTTGGAGGGTGGGCCGGCAAAGTTTGTGAACAAGGGCTCGTGTCCTGTGCGCGAAGTGACGCGCGGCGGTGGCGCGCAGGCCGAGTGGGGCGCGCAGTCCGAGTGGGGCGCGCGCGAGGTGACGCGCGGCGAAACGGTGAAACGGCAAAATGGCGAAATGGCGAAATGGCGAAATGACGTGCAGAGACCGCGCGGCGGCCGGCGCGCGGCGGCGCGGCGCACCGAGCACGGCCTCATACGCGGAGTGCAGACGGACGGGCGAGCGCAGCTCGCGCCCAGCGCCGCCCGCGTCACCAAAGTCCGGCATCCGGACTCCGTCCGCCTGCGTCGCCATGTGCGGGTGATCGGCGCGCAGCGCGCCGTGCACGAGGAGGGAGTGCACGCCCGAGCCGGGGATCGAGTTGAGGTCGGCGCCGATTATGATCGGCGTGCCCGCGCCCAGCCGCTCGGCGACCGCCGCCGCCCTGCACACGACCGTGAGCACCTGCGCGACCTGCGTGACGGGCTCCTGGAAGTTGCACGAGAGGTGCGTCGTGCACGCGACGAGCGCGCGCGCGCTCCGTCGATGCCGAAGCATGACGACGAGACCGACCTGCGCGCCGCGCCCAAAGTGCGCGCGCGACGGCTCGTCCGCGCAGCGCGCGCAGAGGCTCGGTGCAATAGGTACGTCCTCGTGCCCCTCGCACGAGAAGACACTTGCCCTCCAGAAGATGGCGCAGCCGATCTGCGCGCTCGCCCAGCCCGTGCCGTCGCGCCGCACCTTGCGCACGAAGCGCCCCTCGTATCCAAGCTCGCCGAGCACCTTCACGAACGCGGCGTGGTGGTTGGCGTCGGCCTGCTCGGCGAGCTCAGAGCCCTGCACCTCTTGCAGGCAGAGGATGTCCGCTTTGTAGTACGCAAGCTCCCTGCACAGCAGCCGAAAGCGATACGCCCAGTCGAGCGCGTCGACGCGCACGCTCGGGAACTGCTCGACCGTGCAGAGCATGTCGGCGAGCACGTTGTACGTGAGCAGGCTGAAGTGCGTCGTGCCAGGCAGCGTCGCAGAACCCGCGACCGCGCTCGTGCCGCCCGCCGCAAACACGCTTGCGCGCGGCGCGCCGCCGCCGCCGCCAGCGGTCGGCGCGGGCACGCCGGCAAACCCCGGCGCGGGCACAAGTTGGCGCACCTGCGGCGTTGGCCTCAACCGCTCGAGGAAGCGGAGGTCTGCGGAAAGGCGGACGAGCTCCGATTCGCCGTCGCGCGGCAGCAGCTCGGCCAGCTTGCGTCGAATGAGCGCGCCCGCTGCCGCGGCTGCCGGATCATCGGCGTGCGCGGCGCGGTGCTGGCGCAGCGCCGCAAGGAGGGGCGCGCTGCTCGACGGGAGCGCGCCTTCCACGTCAGGGTGCAGCACGACGTCCTCGACGGGCACGCGCACGCCGAGCCCGCCCGCGACGAGCGCCTCGGGCGGCGAGTGCGCGCACAGCGCCTCCTGCAGCCGCGAGTCGTGGATGAGCGACGCGTCGTTGAGCGCGCCCTCGATCGCGCGCGCGAGCTGCGCGCGCACGCTCGCCGGCACGCTCGCGCGCGCGGGCGACTGCGGCGGCGTGAAGCGAGGGCGCACGAGCGTGCTGTCGGGCGACACCTCGAGCTTTGGCGAGCGCGCGAGCACGTGCGCCACCGCGGCAATCTGCGGGTGGCACAGCTTGCGCATGCGCGGGAAGGAGAGCAGCGTGCCAATTGGTACAAAGCCGCAATGGTCGCGCGCCTGCTCGATGAGGAAGCGGTCCGAAGCCATGCGCGACGGGTCGAGGTAGAACTCGACCTGGCACGTGATCTTCTCGGCGAGCGTCATGCGGCGCACGAAGCTCGGCCCGTCCGCGCCGCGCGCCGCCGGCCGCAGCACGAGCTCGGACGACGACTCGAGCGCCTCGCGCATGATCCGCGCGGCCGAGCCGGGCAACGCCGCCTGCTGCAGCAGCACGCGCGTCTGTGTGTACGTCGAGCAGACGACCTCGAGGTTGGCAAAGCCCTCCTTGTCCTCGAGGAGCTGCAGGTGCACGTCCTTCTGGTAGTTTGCGTCCGAGTAGATCAGCTCGAGCTGCTCGCGCAGCTGCACGCGCACCGGCTTCTTGCGAACCGAGCCGCGGTCGCCCGACAGCTCGACGAGCAGCGAGCCGTGCGTGCATAGGCAGTCGCCGACGACGCCAATGCCACCGAACGGCCAGACCGCCGCGCCGAGCGCCGAGTAGTTGAGCAGCGACGCGATCGCGATCCAGCCGTCCGCCGCCGCACACCCGCGCAGGGCGGGCGCGGCGCCGAGCGCGTCGTCGCCCAGGATCAGCTCGAGCTTGCGCACGACGGACTCGATGTCGGCGTCGCGCATGTGCACGTTGCGCTGCGTCATCGAGTGGATCCGCTGCAGCTTCGCCATCCCGCCCACCGCGCCACCGGCCGTTCGAATCGCGCGTCAGGCGACCCCGACGGTCATTACGGCCGCGCCGAGCCTCCGAACGGAAAAACGACGAACCTGTTGCCGGCTGGGGACTGGCGGCGCATGGCGCGCGCGCGGAAGGTGTGCTACTTCCACGACGACCTTCTGGGAACGTACCACTATGGGCCAGGGCACCCGATGAAGCCGCACCGGCTGTGCATGGCGCACAACCTCGTCCTCAACTACGACCTCTACCGGCGGATGGACGTGTACCGGCCGCACGTCGCGACGGACGACGAGATGCAGCGCTTTCACACCGAGGACTACATCGACTTCCTCAGGCGCGTGACGCCGGACAACATCAACGATTTCTCCAAGCAGCTGCAAAAGTTCACGGTTGGCGACGATTGCCCCGTCTTCGACGGCCTCTACGACTACGTGCGCATCTACACGGGCGGCTCGATCGACGGCGCGGTCAAGCTGAACAACGGCGACGTCGACGTGGCGATCAACTGGAGCGGCGGGCTGCACCACGCGAAGAAGTCGGAGGCGTCGGGCTTTTGCTACGTCAATGACATCGTCCTCGCCATCTTGGAGCTCCTCAAGTTCCACCCGCGCGTGCTCTACATCGACATCGACATCCACCACGGCGACGGCGTTGAGGAGGCCTTCTACACGACCGACCGTGTGATGACCGTCTCGTTCCACAAGTATGGCGACTTCTTCTTCCCTGGTGCGCGCATTGCGCGCGCGCGCGCCCCCGGGTCATGGCGCGTCGCCGCCATTCGCGCCCCCCTCCGGGTCACGGCGCGTCGCCGCCATTCGCGCGCGCACGACGTCGCTCCTGCGCGCGCGCGCGCGCGCGCGTGCTGTGACAGGCACGGGCGACGTGAAGGACATTGGCGCGAGGCAGGGGAAGCACTACTCAGTCAACGTGCCGCTCAAGGACGGGATCACCGACAAGTCGTACAAGTCGATCTTCGAGCCCGTCATCGAGAAGGTGATGGAAAGCTTCCAGCCGACCGCCATCGTGCTGCAGTGCGGCACGGACTCGCTCACCGGCGATCGGCTCGGCTCTTTCAACTTGACGGTCGCAGGGCACGGCGAGTGCGTGCGCTTCGTGCTCGCGTTCGGACTGCCCACGCTCGTTCTGGGCGGCGGCGGCTACACCATCCGCAACGTTGCGCGCTGCTGGACCTACGAGACTGCGGTCGCGCTTAACCAGGTGCGCCGCCAGCGACGCGGGCGCGCGCGCGTCAGCCGGCGCGCGGCGCGCATGCGCACCGGCTGACGCACGCGGGGCGCGCACGCGCCCCGGCGGCGCAGGAGCTTGCGGACGACCTGCCTCCCAACGACTACTATGAGTATTTTGTGCCCGACTGGAAGCTCAACCTACAGCCTAACCCATCGATGGACAACCTCAACAGCAGACACTACCTCGAGGGCATCAAGGCGCAGGTGCTCGAAAACTTGCGCGCGCTGCAAGGCGCGCCGTCCGTGCAGATGGCGCAGATGCCGCCCGCGCTCCACTCGGACGACGAGCAGGACGAGGACGAGCCCGAGCAGCGCAACGACCCGCACAGGGGCGCCAACGAAGCGTTTGAAAACGGGAAGGACCACGATCGGCAATGAGACCGTCAGGGTGCGCTGCCCCCCCGTGATGGGCTCATTTGACGCACGGGCCCCCCGGATCACAAGACGACGGCCTCGA
Source organism: Diacronema lutheri (assembly GCA_019448385.1). Lineage (NCBI taxonomy): Eukaryota > Haptophyta > Pavlovophyceae > Pavlovales > Pavlovaceae > Diacronema > Diacronema lutheri. Next base: position 1,156,689 of record JAGTXO010000005.1, on the reverse strand, counting down.
CATGACCATACCGACGATGTCTCCATGCTCTGGTCGGCGGCAATCAGAAGACGACGGCCTCGACGTGGTCGTACCCGTCCTCAAAGTCGAGGCGCGATGTCTCCATGCTCTGGTCGGCGACGGCGCACGAATGCGGCGATGCTCCGTTCTTCTACTGGCGCAGGCATACGCGCGACGCAGAGGCGCGGCCCGTCCGGCAGCGGCGCGCAAAGGGCACGAATGGCGGAGTGAGAGAGCGAGGCCGCACGGCCGTGCGCGCTCGTCACGCGCTGCGCGCACCCATGCGCCGCCGGCTCCGGCCGATTTGTCCGAGTCTGCCTCAAGCTGGTCGGACTCGCCCTCCGAGTGGTAGGAATCTGCCTCGAGGGAATAGACCTCCTCGGCAATCTCATCGTCCACGCTCTGTTCGTCGGACAAGGCGGACAGCTGCACACAGCACGTGCAGGCAAAGCGGCCACGCAGTGGGCGGTGAGCGCGCCGCTTGGCTCGCGCGCGCGTTGCGCCGCTTGGCTCGCGCGCGCGTTGCGCCGCTTGGCTCGCGCGCGCGTTGCGCCGCCTGGCTCGCGCGCGCGTTGCGCTGACCTTTGGCGCGCCGGGAGCGCTCGCGGCGCGCGGCGGCGCAGCGGCGGGCGCAGCGTGCGGCCTGGCAGCGGCATCGCGCGCCGTGTCACCCTTGTCGGCGGCACTGACGGGCGGCGGGCTGCTGTCCTTCATCTGCTTGAGCCGCTGCTCGACGGCGCGCAGCCGCTTCAGATCGTCATCCCTGCTCGACTCGGCGGGGAAGTCAATCGAGCCGCCGCCGCGCGCTGAGATGGTCGAGGCGGGCGGCGCGGCGGGCGGCGGCTCGACGGACGAGGCGGCGCCAAGCGAGTGCGAGCCGCCGAGCGGCGGCAGCCCCGACAAGCTGGACATGCCGCTGCCGCCTCGCTTCGCGCCGAGCGGCGGCAAGTTGCCGAGCAAAGACGCGCCGCCCGTCGCGCCGGCCGATGACGACGTGCAGGTGGGCGAAGGCTCGGCGCATGCCGCCGCACTCGCCGCCGCTCCTGCCGTAGCGGCGGCCGCAGCGCCGCTCGGCCCACCAGCCGGCGCGGAGCGCGGAACGCTCGCGCCGCCCAGCCCAGCGCTGCAGTAGCTTGGACTGGCGCCAAGCCCACTGCCGCCGAGCCCACGGCCGAGCGCGCCAGCGCCGCCAACGCCCATCGGGCCAAGGCTGCCTGCGCTGCCAGCGCCGAGCGTCGAGGAGAGCGCGCTCGCCGTGGACGCAGCGCCCAACGGTCTCAACCCGGGCACGCTGCCACTGCCCAACTCGCCCTCGCCGCCGAACCCACCGCCAAGCCCACCGCTGCCGAGCCCACCGGCGACGGCGCCCTTGTCCCGGCGAAGCGCCGGCGGCACGCCGCCCGGACTGCTCACTGGCGACTCGCTCCCGAGGCTGCTGACGCTCTGCACGCGCGAGAGCGCGTCCGCCTGCGCCAATGGGCTCGAGCTCTCGCGCCGCGCTTCGCTGTCCGCATTCTCGCGCGCGGACAGCGGGCTCGCGCGTTCGGGCAGCCGGCCGAGGAGCGTCCCGCCCGGCCCAGCGCCCGCGCTCGGGCTCGGCGCTGCGTTTTTGCTCCCCGCCGGCGCGTCGTCATCGTGCCGTCTGCTGCCAGGAACGCCGAGCGCCTGTAGCGGCGGCTCGGCGAGCGGCAGGCGAGCGACGAGTGCGGCGGGCTCGAGCGCGGCCGCGGAGGTCTCCGGTGCGCCAAGGGCGGGTACGCGAGATTTGGGCGCCGATGACTCGGCGCGCAGCGGCGCGAGGCTGGCGGCGGTCGGCGCGGTCGGCGCCGGCGCGGTCGGCGCCGGCGCGCCCGACGGCGAGGGTGCGCCTGGCACATCCCTCCGCCCCTGCGCGCGGAGGAGCTCGACGAGCAGCGGCATCTTAAGCGCACCGGCGCCCGTTGAAAGCGCCGGGAATCGCAGCTTGCCTGCGAGCTCGTCCCGCCGCTCGCCTTCCTTTGCCAAGTTGGCCTCGGGGACGTAGACCGCGGTCGTGTAGTCGAGTCCGCACACGACCAGAAACTCGCGCACGAGCTCAAGGGCAGCACGCCCCTCTGCAGAGCGCTTGAGCTCGCGAAGAACGGGGCTCTCGCCGCTCAGGTCCGCCTGCTCCTCCTGGATCGCGCTAAAGACGCTCGACCGGAGCTCAGCGCGGATCTTGCCAAGCACGCCTGCGCGCGCGGCACGGCGCGGGCGCGCGCGTGTTTTGCAGCAGGCAAGCACTCAGCCCGCGGCGCGACCACGTGTCCCGGTGCGCCTCTTGCTCCGGCGAAGGGTCACCGAGGCGCACGGCCGCACCCTTGGCCTCGAGCGTCTTCTGCACGATGCCCTTGAGCTCTTCTATGCTCGCCTCGGAGGACATGGCCGTCCGCAGTTCAAAGGCGCTTTCAAATTGTGTCGGACTTTCTCGGGAGCCCGACAGGGGGCCCGAAAAATGATGGCCACGCGCGGCCTGCTTGGAGGGCTGCGAGCGGCGGCGCGCGCGCTCTCGACAATGGCCGACGGGTCGAGGAGAGGCATCCTGCGCGTGAAGACGTCGTTCAACAATACGATCGTGACGCTCACCAAGGAGAACGGCGACACGCTCGCCTGGGCATCGGGCGGCAGCTGCGGGTTCAAAAAGTCCAAGCGGAAGAGCGCGCTCGCGGCGACTTCAGCGCTAGACGTCATCGTGCAGAAGGCGAAGAGCCTGAGCTTCGCATCCCTGATCGTGCGCATGTCTGGGCCGGGCAAGGTGCACCGAGAGCTTCTCACGCGCTGCGCCGCTTCCGGCGTGCGTATCGACGCGATCCAGAACGTGACGCCGATGCCGCACAACGGTTGCCGCCGGCCAAAGGCCCGGCGCGTGTGACGAGCCACATCCGCGGCGGTGGACGCGCGTGGTTGTGTTGGATCGGTGTCGGCTGAGGAGTAAAGACTCACGCTCGGCCTACGCACACCCGACACCGAGGACTGGGGGGGGGGGGGGGGGGGGCTCACTCCTCAGGCGCGTCTCACCACTCACGCGCTACGCGCGCAGCACGTGCAGCACGTCTTCCGCGCCACGAAGACCAGTCCTATCAAGGAGCTCCCACGGCCTGCCGCCGATGACGACAACGTTGTCTGCGCCGTGCACGAGCGCCTGCGCGCGCAGGTCGGCGTGCACCTCGCCCGCCGCGTGTCCGTCGACGATCGCGCCGGCCACCATATCGGATCGTAGCAGCTGAGTGCCCTCGAGCCACGGGTGTGTGCACAAATCGATGCGCCAGCCGGCCGACACGCGCCCGTGCCCGCCCGCGAGCCCGAGCCACGAGCGCGCAGTCGCAAGGTCGCCTCGCGCGACAGCGCCATCCACCATCTCGACGAGCGACGCGGGCGGCGGCGCCGCGCCGTCGGCGCGCGCGGGCGGGAGGAGCGGGCAGCCCGCGCGCGCGCGTGCGAACGCAAAGTGGTCTCCGACAAGCACTATGAACTCGTCGGGCTGCGAGCACGAGCGGAGGGCGAGCGTCGGGCCAGCGCCGTCGCCGTCACCATCGACTCGCGCCCACCGCTCCATGTAGTAGCTCTGGCCGGCGTCGTCGAGGGCAAAGGACCATTCCTTCCACGCGGCCGCGGCCGCGCCACTCGCGCCCTGCGCCGTGCTGGGGCCCAATCGCAGCCCGGGCGGTGGCATCTCGACGCGCCACTTGTTTGGGCGCGCGCGCGGCACGCCGACGAAGTTCCAGTCGATCGCGTGGTGGCGCGTGCACACGAGCGGCGCGCCGGGCGCGGCCGAAACGGGTAGCGTGTACCCGCAGAAGACGTGCTGCCGCGCGAGCAGGCGCAGCTCCTCCGCCGCGAGCGCGTCGAGCGAGCCCGCGCTGCCCAAAGACGGGCGCGCTGTCGGCACGCGCAGGTCGATGAATGCGCCGCGCGTCTGCACGTTGAACGCGGCCTCGTCCACGTCCGTCGACTCCTCCCAGCCATTGGTGAAGAGCGGTCGGCTCCACACGCCCACGAAGCGCTCGCACGTGCGACCGCTCGCGAGCCACTCGCGAAAGAGAGCGTGCGTCGTGCCGTTGAGCATGTGGTGGTGCGGCAGCTCGTCGGGCGCGAACGGGAAGCCGCGCTCGGCCGAGTAGAGCTGCTCCGCGCGCCCCCCGCCCGTGAGGATGCGCGCCTGCTTGGCGGACCAGCCGAGCACCAGATGCGCCGACGCGCGCGACATGCCCCGCGCGGCGGCCATGCGCTCGGTTTCAAAACGGCGCCTCATACTGCCTCTCCCCAGCAAACAGGTGGAGAGCGCTCGCATCGATCGCGTTCAGGGCCTGCGCGATGAAGTCCATCACGAGTCTTGGCGAGAACATTCACGCGCAGATTGGGTCGGGCGTGAACAAGGACGCGCTCAACGACCTCGTCTTCTCGCTCGGCCGCGAGGGCGCCGAGGCCCTGCGCAAGGGCGACTATGAGACGGCGCTCGACCGCTTCACGGCGTGCACCAAGATCAACGAGAAGATCTGCAAGCCGGACGATATCAACTACGGCGCGTCGCTGCACAACATGGCGACGGCGCTGCATTACCTCGGCGACATCGATCAGGCCGAGGAGATCTACGAGAAGGCCAAGTCGGTCTTCGAGGCGCAGTCGGCCGGCCCGTTCAGGCCTTCCCAAAAGCACCGCATCAAATTCATCGAGGAGCGGCTGACGCTGCTGCGCTTCGGCGCCAAGCCGAGCAGTGACACGTACATCGACGAGTTTGGCGTCGAGCGCCCCACCGCCCAGCGCCACGACCCCTTTGAGGACGACATTGCGCTCGCCGAGCGCGCGGAGAAGGCGTACTGGAAGGGTGTCGGCTACGCAAAGAACAAGATCTGGGGGCTCGCGCAGGAGAGCTTCGAGGACGCGATCGCGCTCGCGGAGCGGTCCGGCCGACGCGTGCCAGCCGACCGCCTGATGCTCTGCCACAACAACCTGGGCGTTGTCCTCGAGGAGCAGGGTCAGCTCGAGCGCGCGCTCGACGAGCTGCGCTGTGCGGAGCGCATGATGCTCGACCTGCCCGGAGGCATCGCTGCGGACGCCGATCGGATGGAGAAGCTGCGCAGGGTGCGCGCGCGCACGCACGCCGCGCCGCGTGCCCGGCACGGCGCCGCTGCCGCGCTCCGCGCGCACGCGCACGCGCCCCGGCCCCTGACCGGCGCAAGCGTCCGTCCCCTTCCCGTCCCCTTCCCGTCCCCCTTCCCGTCCCCTTCCCGTCCCCTTCCCGTCCCCTTCCCGTCCCCTTCCCGTCCCCTTCCCGCGTCGTCGGGCATTCGGACGTGCAGATCGAGCAGCGCATCAGCGCGTGCGAGGAGCAGCTCGCCAACCCGCGGCCGCGCGAGCCGCCCGTGCCGTACGAGCGCGAGCGCGAGCGCGAGGACGCCGCACATCGCGTCGACGGCCGTGCGGGCGGCGGCCCCGCGCGCACAGCGAGCTCCTACGAGGCGCGCGACGAGTACGCGCCGCGCGGCGGGCCCGACGCGTACGCGCGCGCGGGCGAGTACGGCGCCTCGCGCAACGGCGGCGCTGGCGGTGGCTACCGCGACGGGCGGTCGCCGCCGGATCCGCCGCCGCGCGACGAGCCGCCGGTCCGGCGGACGGACAGGTACAGCGATGGCTTCCGCGAGGGCCGCGCCCGCGCCGAGCCGGCGAGCAGCGCGGCGAGCCGCAGGTACCGCGACGACCTGCGCGCCGCGCAGCTCCACCACGGCGACGAGCCCGAGATGACGGGTGGCAGGCCCCTCGCACAGCCCGAGCGCATCGACCCGTACGCGCACCGTTACGCTCAGCGTGACGCGCACCGCGCGAGCGCGCGTGACGTGGGCCGCGGCGCTGGGCGGGGGAGCGGCGGCGGCGGCAGCGACGGCAGCCGTTATTCGTCGGGCAGTGGCGGCTCGCGCGTGCGAGAGACGGCCGTCGATCCTTCGAGCCACTATTATTTTGCGCCCACAAAACCACCGCCTGCCGAGCGCGAGACGAGCATCGAGGGGCAGCAGCCGTACATGCAGGAGGAGGAGGAGGAGGAGGAGGAAAGGGGCAGGCGCGCGCGCGGCGCGTACGGCTCGCGCGAGGGCTCGAGGAGCGGCGGCGGCAGCTTTGACCGCGGCGACCACGACAATGCCGCGTTTGATGGCCGCGGCAGCGGCTACGGCCGCGGCGGCGGCTACGGCCGCGGCGGCTACGACCGCGAGGGCGGCTACGACCGCGAGGGCGGCTACGACCGCGAGGGCGGCTACGACCGCGAGGGCGGCTACGACCGCAAAGGCAACTACGATCGCGAGGCCGGCTACGACCGCGAGGGCGGCTACGACCGCAAAGGCAACTACGATCGCGAGGCCGGCTACGACCGCGAGGGCGGTTACGCTCGAGGGGGCGGCTACAGACGCGACGTGCGCGACGATGGCAGCTCGCGCGCACGCTACGAGCCGGCGCGCAGACGATACGATGCGCACGAGGGGCCGACGCCAACTGACGACCTGCTCGGCCTCGACGAGCCGACGAAACCTGCCGGCGACGGCCCATCGGACGTCGAGCTCCTTGGCTCTGTCCTCGCCGCAGCGAGCGTCGGCGGCGCGCCGATCGGCGCAGCGGCCCCGCGCGCACACGCCTTCCACGACAATGCATCCTTCGCCGGGCGGGACGCGGCAGCGGCGAGCCGGTCGAGCGCGCCACCCGTCGGGTTTGCGAGCTCGAACGGCGGCTTTGGAGCCGACGGCTTTGGCACAGCCGGTGGGTTTGGAGGCGACGGGTTTGGCAGCGGCGCTGGGTTTGGCGCCGCTCCGCTCGACGCGTTTGGCCAGCGCCCGCTTGGCTATGCGCCCAGCGCCGGCACGGGCGCGCACCGCGGGCCGTCGGCGCAGGACGATGACGACGAGCTGCTCTGAGAGTTCATGTCGCAGTGCCGGCGCGATGCAATCCCGCGAGGGGAACTGTCGGCCGTTGGTCCCTCTTCAGTGATAGTACTTACAAAAACGCCAAGATGGCGGCTCTCGTCGCGGCAGCGGCCTTGCTCGCCCTGGATCTCATGTCCTTCCCGGGTACGCTGTCGCCGCATACGCTGTCGCCCGCCGCATACGTAGCCCGCCGCATACGCTGTCGCCGGCCGACGCTGCGATGCTGCGTACCACCCGCGCCGAGCAACGACATCCTGCTGGGGACAAGCGCGCCGCCAGCGCAGAGCAACGACACCCTGCTGAGGACAAGCGCGCCGCCAGCGCAGCCGCCCGGCGCACGGCTGCCGCTCGGGCCGCTTCCCGGGGCGGACAATCTGTATGTCGCGCTCACGACGCCGCAGTTCGAGATCGCGGTCGCGGCGCTCGTGCTTGTCTCGGTCGTGTGTTACGCGCTGGACACGCTGCCGAGCAACGAGCTCTCTCCGTCGACGGAGCTGCTCGTCTCGCGCGTCGAAGGTGCAACGGCCATCATCTTTGCCGGCGAATATTTGCTGCGCTGGTGGGCGCGGTCGCTGCGCCCATCGTACCTGACGAAGCCGCTGATGATCATCGACCTGCTCTGCATCGTACCCTCGCTGCTCGGCATGCTGCACGTCGGTGGCGGCGCGCAGGGTGTAGAGAGCGGGGCGCGCGGCTCGTTTACCTTTCTGCGTGTGCTGCGCGTGCTTAAGCTGCAGCGGTATGTGCGAGACGATGAGAGCTTCTCAAAGCTGCAGCTCGCGCTCGGCTTCCTCCCATCCGCCACGCGAAGGACCGACCTGCCCCTCGCGCGCGTGGTGCTGACGCTCGCCTCGCTCGTGCTCGTGACTTCGGGCTTTTTGTTTGAGTACGAGCCTCAGCTGCCCGACTATTTCACCGCGCTCTATTACGCGCTCACCACGCTCACGACCATCGGCACGGTCGAGCCGGAGACGCCGCAGGGCGCGCTCGTCGTGAGCGCATCCGTTCTCGCTGGCCTGGCCGTCGTCCCGCTGCAGCTCTCGCGCGTCGCCGAAGCGTTCATGGACTCGGGGGAAGGAGGCGGCGCGTCGCAACAGCCCGCCGCGGCGGGCGAGAGAGCGACGCGCAGCGAAGCGTTGCTGTGCTGCAACGCATGCGGCGCGCGTGCGCACCGATCTGACGCAAAATACTGCTACGCGTGCGGCACCGCCTTGAGCGCCCTGCCCGTGATCGTGCGCAGCGAGGAGGATGACTGACGAAGGACCCTTCAAGCGCCGGCGCTCGCCCCTTCAAGCGCCGGCGCTCAGGCGCCGAGCTGCGCCTCGTCGCTCGGCTGCGACGAGACGAGCGCAGAGTCAACGCGCGCCATGCGCCGCATCGGCGACGCGCGCTGGCCTTCGGCCGGCGTGTGTCCGCCCTCGTGAGCCGTGCGCCTTCGTGGCTGCGATGCCGAGCGCGCGTGCGCGTCGGGATGGGCCGCACGGTTGGGCGCATGCTCGGCTGACGGCGTGCCCGCACTGCGCGCCTTGCCCACCCACGGCACTGCGTAGCCGGCCGACGCGGCGCGCGGCGTTGCGTCGGCGGAGAGCGCAACGGTGGGCGCGCCGCCGTGCGCGCTCCGCCGCGCGCGATCGTGCTGGCTGTGCGCAAAGATGGCGGAGAAGGCACGACGCGCCTTCGAGATGACGCGCCCGCCGGTTGGGAATGACGTCGAGTTGGATGTCGCACACGCGCTGCCGTGCACTTCGAGCGGGACGAGGCGGTGGTAGAGGAGGAACTTGGCCTCGACGAGCTGGAACGCGTCGCGTAGCGCGCTGCTGTACGAGTCGTCGCCGTCCGTGCCCGCGCCGTCGTCTCCGTCCGCACCCGCCGCCGTGTCGATGAGCAGATTGCCGCGCGCGTGGCCGAGCCAGTGGATGAAGAGCGACGCCTGGTCGTGCGACTGGAGGAGCTCGGCGCGCAGCGTGGCGGCCTCGCGCGAGAGGTCGTCGTTCTCAAGCTCCATGGCGCGCACCTGCGCGCTCAGCGCGGCGCTCGTGCAGTCCGCGTCCGCGAGCCGTGCGGCGAGCGCGCGCGTCGACGCGGTCGCAGTGTCAAGCGACAGTTCGGCGGCGGCCAGCCGCAGCTGCGCCTGCGACAGCTGCTCCTCGAGCACCGCGACCTCGGTGCCCGTCGAGTCGGACCACGCGCTGCGCTCCGCCAGCCGCTGCATTGGCAACGCGACCTCGGGCGATGGCGTCCCGCTACGCGCAGGCGGCGGCGAGCGCGCCGCGTGCGCGCCCACGTGCGGCGCGCCGCCGGGCGGCCGCGCGAGCATGACCGGCGTGCCTGCGGCGTGCGCGCCGGCCGGATCGCCTTCCGCCTGCCGTTGCCGCTGCCGCGCGGCGCGCCGAGCCGCCGCGCACGCGGGCGGCGGCGCGCCCGCGTCGCTGTCCGCGCTCGTCGCCGCGGGCGCACGCGGCACGCCGCTACCGGCCAAATCGCGCGGCGCGGCGTGCGCGGCGCGCGCGTCGCCGTACGACGCCCACGCGTGCGGCCGGCCGAAGGCACGTGCGCCCGCGTCCGCGCCTCTGCCCGCGCGCAGCGCGTGCTCGATGGCCGCCTCGAGCGCGCGGATGAGCGTGACCAAGCGCGAGTGCACGGGCGCGGAGAGCAGGCCGAGGTGCTCGAGCGCTGCGCCGTCGTGCGTGTCCGCGCCGCTCGCCGACGCGCCCGCCGCGCCCGCCGCGCGTTCGGCTGCTCGGCTAGGGCTTTGGCGCTGGCGGTGTGGGCCCGCGGCGATGTCAACGAGGTGCGCGCGCAAGGCGCCGCCCAGCTGCGCCGCGTCCGTGAGCTGCGCGACGAGCGCGCCGACCTCGACGCGGTCGAAGCCGTCGACGCGCTCCAACTCGCGCTCGGTCGGCGCGCCGGCGGCGAGGGCGGCGGCGAGGGTGGCGCGATGCGCCTGCAGCATGGCGGCGAGGACTGCGCACAGCTCAGAGACGGTCACAATGAGCTGGCTGCCCTGCGGCGCGGCGCTGAGCAACTGGTCGCGCCACGCGCTCAGCTGCTGACGCGCGCACGCCACGTCGAGCATGCCCTCCGCGTACGCCTCCGCCTCCGCCCCTCGCTCCTCGACCTCCGCCTCCTCCGCCGCGTCGGCGGCGGCGGCGGCGGCGGCCTCGGCGGCGGCGAACTCGGCATCGCCGCCTGCGCCGCTGCTGCGCGCGCCGCCGCTCGCCGCGCCGCCATCGTCCCAGCCGCGCGCGAGCTCGGCGGCGGACGACCGCGCAAGGGCGCTGTGCGCCTCCTCGAGCAGCGCGAACGCTCTCGCGTACGCGTCCTCTGCGTCTGTGCGCAGCGCAACGCCACGCTCGCGCTCGCCGTGCAGCGCGTCGAGCTTGAGGGCGACCTGGCGCAGCGTGTGCATCTGCGCGTGCTCGGCGGTGAGCACGCCGCCGTGGCCGCCGCGGCTGCCGCGCCGCGCGCGCCAGTCGGTGCCGGGCGCGCGCCGCTCGGTCGCTTCGAGGTGTAGGCTGTGCAGCTCAGCGGATTGCTCGCCAAGGGTGCTCACCATCATCGCGATGAATGAGCGCTGCTGGCAGAAGCGCAGCTCGGCCTCGGAGAGCGCGAGCTGCGCCGCTGCCGCCGCGCGCGGCAGCTCGCGCAGCTTGGCTTCCCACAGCCGCTCCGAGAGGCCGAGCGCGCGGAGCCAGTGGCCGTGCACCTGCTCGGCGAGGAGCCGCTCGCGCGCGACCTCGCGCTCGGCGCGGCGCGCGCGGCGCGCGGCGGCGCGCTGCTCTGCGTGCGCGTTGCGCGAGTGCGCGAGCTCGCGCGCCATCCGCTCCTTCTCCTCGAACGTCTGCCGCAGCTCGTACTGCGTGTCGTCGAGCCGTTGGCGCAGCTGGCGGCTGATTGCATCGTCGTCGTCCGCGCCGCCCGCGCCCACGCCGCCGCGCCGCTGCGTGAGCTGCGCGAGCTCGGTCTGCAGCGCGCGCACCTGCGCGCGCAGCGCGCGCGCCTCGCCACCGCCCGCCGCGCCATCCGCGCCGTGCTCTGTGCGCGCCTCGTTCGCGGTGGCGTGCACCGGGATCAGCTTGGCTCGCTCGGCATACTGCAATGTCGACGCCGAGTCATCCGCACACGCCGGGTCGAGCGAGACGGTGCCGATCATCGCGGTGAGCGAGTTGCCGCCGAGCGAGCCCTGCAGCACGCGCGTCAGCTTCGAATTGCGGTAAGGCACGAACAATTGTCCGCACGCGCCGCCGCACGCGCCGCCGGGCGCACCGCCGCTGGCCGCGCCGGCCGTGCCCGCGCCGGCCGCGAGCGCATTGATGACGGCACCAAGGGCGCTGAGGCTCTTGTTGATCGCCACGCCCTCGCGAAACTGCCCGCCCTTCGCGCCAAATTGGCCCGTGCGCTCCGAGCCGGCGAGGTCAACCAGGTTGAGGCGCGCGCGCAGCTCGCGGCCGCTCGGCTCGCGCCGCAGCACGTCGACCGTGAACACGGCGTGTGAGCGCGACGAGCGCAGGTTCATGGCGGTCGAGCCGGTAGCACGACGGCGGTGCCCGCTGCTTACCGCGCGCAAAATGTCGCGCTCGCTCCCGACCGGCGCCTCGACCAGCCCATGCACGCGCACGCCGGCCGCGGCCGACTCGCGGATCTCGAGCGGCCGCGTTTGTCTCTCGCCGGGCTCGGCGAGGAGGTCGTAGAGGACCTCGTTGTAGACCTCGAGGAAGGAGCAACTCACCAGGATGCGCGCGCCGCCCTCGCCCTGCGCCGCCCGCTCCGCGTCGAGCAGCGCAAAGAGCTCGCGGCTGAGGCGCGGCACGATGCCAGCAGACGCGGCTAGCCGGTCGGGCGGCGCGTCCTCGCCGCCAAGCATCGTGTACGTTTTCCCGGAGCCAGTCTGGCCGTACGCGAGGATCGTCCCGTTAAGCCCGCGCAGCGCGTGGTGCAGGATAGGGCTGCCCAGATCGTCGTACACGCGCTGCTGGTCAACATCGGGCCCGTAGACGAGGTCAAACGAAAAGTGGTGGTCGCGGACCACGAGCTCGTTGCCCTCGTGCTGGATGACCGCGGCGCGCTCGCTTGGGCTTGGGCGCAGCCTGATGGCCACCATCACGCGCTCTGCGCCCGACGCTGCCCGCAATCCTCTGCCCCTCGCACCTGTCCGCATCGTCACCACGTCCTCCCGGCGGAACGCGACCGGCGGGAGAAGGCCTCAACCCGTGTTCACTTCTGCTATACATTTTATAGTTCGTATATGGGTATAGTTATCTTCACTCCATGGACACCTTATTATGCAACAGTTCCAAGCTCAGCTGCTCGTCCCCTCTTGGCATGGCGCAGGACGCGCGGCGCGGCACGTGGGAGCCGATGCGGATGAGCTCGAGCTCAACGCTGGGGCGTCAGCTGGTGAGTACGAGCGTGAGCGCGCCTTCATTTGGCTTTGGCGCCGCGACGCGTGACACGTTCGCGCGCGTCTTCCTCTCGGCGGAGCACGCGGCAGCGACGTGCGTGAGCCACTCGCCCGGCCCGGCCGGCGGCGGCGTGACGCTGCCGACGGGCGTCGGCAAGCAGCCGCTTGCGAAGCACGAGTCGGCACCCTCCTACGCGTTTGCGCGCGCGCTCCGCTTCCCGGGAAGCGGCGGCGGCGGCGGCGCGGCGAGCCTGCCCGGTCCGGGGCGGTACGAGGTTGACGGCGGAATCGGCCGGCAGCATTCGTCGCTTTTCCGCTCGGTGCCCAACTTTTCGATGGGCAAGGCGAAGCGCGATGTGTACGCCAAGCTTTGGGATTCGTCCGGCGCCGCCACCGTCCAGCATGGCCGCCATTCGCCCGGGCCGTGCCTGTACACCGCGCCGCCGTCGATCGGCAAGCAGGGCGTCTCGACGCGCGCGACGGCGCCCGCCTTTCGCTTCGGCGGCAGCGCGCGCTTCGGCTATGCGCACGTTGCGCGCGCCAGCACGCAGCCGGGGCCCGGGGCGTACGACATGCCGAGCACGATCGGCCGACGAATCGACAGCCGGCGTGCGAGTGAGCCGCGGCCATGCCTTGGCAAGGCGGGCCGCGCGGCGCAAACGCACGTCGCCAACAGCAGGCTGGACGCCAAGCGGAGCGGCGGCGGCATCGTCTCGCCGGGCCCGCAAGCCTACGCGACGCCCACCGGCTCGGTCGGCAAGCAGCCCGAGTCGACGCGGCAGAGCGCGGCGCGCTGGGGCTTCGGCACGGCGTCGAGGTGGGGTCCAATGCTGCGGGCAGAGGACGGCGTGCCAGGGCCCGGGCGCTACGCGGTCTGACGCTGAAAAAAAAACGTCCAGTGTGTGCGACGGGCACTTGAAACGTCAAACGAAGACCGCATGTCGGCAAGCCCGAGCCGAACGCCACTCCGGCGCGACACGCTGATCGAGCCGGAAGACGTGGCTCCGCCGGCGGTGCGCCGGCACGAGACGTGGCTTCCCGAGCGCGGAATGGCGCAGAGCCACGCGACCTGGCAAATGCTCGGCCGATTCGCGTGCACCGCGACGTCGTGCTGCGTCGCGGACGCCGCGTGCCTTCCGCTCGACGTTGTCAAAACGCGCATGCAGCTGCAAAACGAGATGCTGCCCTCGTCCGCACCGCGCCTCGGTGTCCTGGGCATGGGCGCGCAGATCCTGCGCCACGAGGGCGTGCTCGCCTTCTACTCGGGCTTTGCCGCGGCCATGCTGCGCCAGGCGTCGTACGGCGGCCTCTGCTTTGGCGCCTACCCGCTCATCCGCGACGCGCTCAGCCCAACGAGCGACGCCAAGGCCACGCCCATGTGGGCGCGCATTGCTGCCGGCGGCTCCGCGGGCGCGGCCGCGAGTGCGTTCGCAAACCCGACCGACGTCGTCAAGGTGCGGCTGCAGGCAGACGGCCGGCTGCTCGCGATGGGCGAGAAGCCGCGGTACACGGGCACGGTGGATGCGATCCAGCGGATCGCTCGCGACGAGGGTCTCGCCGCATTTTACAAGGGCGTCGGCCCAAACGTGCAGCGCGCGACCGTCGTGAACGGCATCGGGATCGCGTGCTACGACCAGTCAAAGCAGACGGTCGTCACGCTGCTCGGCGAGGACGAGTCGCTCCTCGCGCGCTTCCTCGCGGCGCTCGTCGGCGGCGTGGCCACTGCGCTCGTCGGCTGCCCGTTTGACGTGCTCAAGACGCGCATGATGAACCAGGCGGTCGAGAGGCCGCTCTACACGAGCGCCGGCCAGTGCGCGCTCGCGATCGTGCGAGTCGAAGGCCCGCTCGCGCTGTGGAAAGGCCTGATGCCCGTGTACTGCCGGCAAGCGCCCTTCAATCTGCTCAACTACCTCATCATGGAGCAACTCACGCTCGCTATTCTTGGCCGGAGCATGTGACACTCAGGGGATGGCGTCAGTCCCCGAGCCGATCGGCAGGCGCGTGCCCCGCCCAGCCGCGCCTCTTTGCCCACGCGCGCCGCTCCGCCGGCCGCTTGAACGACCAGAAGACCAAATTGGTCCTCTTGCCGCCCTGTCCCATCAGGACTGTGCGCACCTCAGCGACGCTGCGCCCGCCCAGCGCAGGGGAGGCGCGGTGCGACGCGAGCGCTGAGCGCACCCGTGCGACGTGCTCGGCGCGAGAGACGATGGACGAGAACCACAGCACGCTGTCCGCCGCAGCGCGGCTCTCCGCGGCAAGCGTGCCAACAAACGCCACCTCTCCACCGGGGCACCACAGCTCCGACTCCGCGCCGCCAAAGTTGTCCGAGCCCGCCGTCGCGCCGCCTCCCACGCCGGCGGCGCGGCCCGCTCCGGCCGGCGTGGCCGCGCCGCCCCGCCTGCGCGCGCTCGCCGCCAGGCCGTGAAGTTTGCGCGCGTTCTCGCGCTTGAACTCCGAGGCCGAGCCGTAAAAAGGCGGGTTGCACATGACAAAGTCAACCTCCTCATCGAGCGCGCGCACGCCCGCGAGCAGCTGTGCGCGCGCTGGCTGGAAGCGCACCTCCGAGTGGCGCAGCGCCGGCAGCGACTCTGCGTTCGCGGCGCGGATCCGCTCGGCCGACTCACTTGAAGCGAGGTCGGACTCGCTCGCGATGAAGCGCCAGCCAAAGGTTGCGGCACCGAGCAGCGGGTAGATCAGGCTCGAGCCCGTGCCAACGTCGAAGCCCCGGATGCATGGCCCCGTTGGCGGCGCCGAGTCCGTCGTCGCCTCTGCCAGCACGTCTGCGACGTGGTGGATGTAATCAGCTCTACTGGGCACGGGCGGGCACAGCCGCCCCTCCGGCAGCTCCCACGTGCGGACGCCATAGTCCGCGGCGAGTAGCGCGCGGTTCAGCGCGCGCACTGCGCTCGGGTCCGCAAAGTTGATCGTTGCGCGGCCGCTCCTCGACTGCTCAGGAGGAACCACATGCGCACCAAGCCCGGGGCACGCCGCGACGAGCGCGCGCATATCGTAGGAGCCCGTGAACGCGTTCCGCGGGTGGAAGGCCGAAGAGAGAGCCGCCGCGTGCACCAACACGGCCGCCATGTGCGTCGGCTACGGAGGAGGAGGAAAAACATTGTAAAACCGAAAATAAAATGTTTTAAAGTTTTTGCGTTGCACCTTCAAGCCGGTGGACTCATCATGGAGCGACTGGACGCCGTGGGCGGACAATGCCGCATCCGTCCGCCGCCTTGGTCCGGAGGGTCGGAGCGCGCCCGATCGCGGTTGTCCGCGGGAGTGGGGGCGCGCTCGTCATGCGGGACCAGAGAACGCAGCGCGCGTGGCGCAGGCTGGCGCGCGCCCGCATCGCCGCCCGCGCCGAACTCTCGGCTCGGCGAGGCCGGGCGGCGGTGGCGGGGCGAGCCGCCTACGAAGATCAGCTGAGCACAATGTCGAGCGCGTCTTCGGTGGGCAGCTCGGCGACGAGCGCGCTCCAGCCGGCCTCGTCGATCGGGCCGGGCAAGAAGGGCGTCTGCGCGCGATCGAGCAGCTGCCGCACGTGCGCAAAGTCACCGCACTCGGCCCGCGCGATGGCCGCCTGCAGCAGGTGCTCGCGGAGCACAAAGGCCGGGTTTGATGCAGCCATCCGCGCCTCGCGCTCGGCGAGTGACGCACCGTCGGCCGTGTCGCCGTCGGCCTCGGTGTGCAGCCGCGCGGCATACGCGCGCAACCACGCCTCCCATGCGTCGCGGTCTCGCGCGCGCTTCTGCACGTCCGAGCCGAGCGCCGCGATTGCGTCGAGCTTTGCGAGCTGCTGCTTCGCTGCGCGCACAACCTCATCGTCGATTCCAAACATGGCGAGGCGCGCCGGATCAGTTGTGCTCAGCGCGATGATCTGTCGCAGCGCGGCGGGCGGCATCGCCGGGCGCGCGAGCTTGGCCGCGGCGCGCAGCGACGTGCTCGCCTGCTCGAGGCGACCAAGCACGCCGCCCAGCTCGACGTCCGCCGAGCTGGCCGCGTGCACCGCGCGCGGCAGCGCGCCAAGTGCGAGGAACGCGGCGCACATGTCCGCGCCCGACTCGTCGAGCGCGTGGAGCAGCTGATCGAGCAGCGCCCGGTCGGCGTCATCGGCGCCACGCGATGTGAGGGCGAGCTTTGCGCGGAAGGCGTGCAGCAGCTCGCGCTCGTACGCGGGCCAAAAGCCCTGCGCGACCATGTCGGCGTCGGCCGCGTCGATCACACGCGCGAGCCGTAGCGTCTCGGCAAACTTGGCAACGTTCCACTCGGCGGCGCGCGGCTGCGCCTCGTAACTGTAACGGTGTCCGTTGTCCGACGAGTTTGGCGTGTAATCCTTGCAAAAGTGGCCCATGAAGCCGAACGGGCCGTAGTCAATCGTCTCGCCAAGCACGGCCATGTTGTCAGTGTTGAGCACGCCGTGCGTGAAGCCAACGGCCTGCCAGCGCGCGAGCAGCGCGGCCGTGCGCCCCGCCGTGCACTCCAGCAGGGCGCGCGCACGCTCGGTGGAGCCACTCGCGCCCGCGCGCGCGAGATCGCCGCCCTGCTCGCCGTCGAGCTCGCACACGAAGTCGATCAGCTCGCTCACGAGCGCGCGCGCGTCCGCCGCGCCCGCGCTTGGGCCGGCGCGACCGGTCTGTGCGTCGCGCGGCCTGCAGATTTCAAAGGAGCCAAAGCGCAAGAATGTGCGGCTCACGCGCGACACGACCGCGCACTGCTCCTCCCGCGCGTTGCCGTTGTAGAGCACATCACGCGGCACCGTCGACGACGATGTGACGCACGCCGCCGCACGCGTCGTCGGCACGCCGAGCGCCGCCATCGCCTCTGATGCAAGGAACTCGCGGATCGACGAGCGGAGCACCTGCGCGGCGGGAGAGAGGGGAGGATGGAGGGTCGCGCAGGGGCGCGAGCGCGGCAAGCGCGGTGGGCGCGCTCGCGCGGCGCGCGGCGCGGACGCTTGCGTTTCGACGCAGAACGTGCGCACCTTGCGCCCGTCGGCCGCGCGCGAAAAGGGCGTCAACCCGGCGCCCTTTAGCTGCAGCTCCCAGCGGCCGTGCTCGCTCATCACCTCGCCCAAGTACATGGCGGCGCCATCGCCCAGCTGCCCTGCGAACGCGCCAAATTGGTGCCCGCAGTCTGCGGAGCGCGCGCCCGGAGCGGCAGCGTCCTAAGAGCTTTGGGCGCACGGCGCGCGAGCAAAGGCGGCACGCGAAAGGCGGCGTCGAGCGCGCACAGCAGTGGCACGCCGGTTCGGAGCCCGGCAAGAGCTCGTTGCCCGAGAGCACGCGCGCGAGCTCCTCGTCGCTGAGCGCACCGAGGCCGACGAGCGAAAGCGCGTCGCGGCTCTTGGCCACAAGGCGCGGCGAGTCGAGCGGGGTGGGGAGCGCGCGCACAAAGTGCGCACCCGAGATCTGGCGCGGCGGACCATGGAACTCAGGCGACACGCGCAGCTTGCGCAGCGCGGCGTTGTCGAAGCGCAGCGAGCGCAGTGCGGGGCTGTCAAGCTGCGTGGCCGCAGCGCCCGCCGCAGCGCTTGCCGAGCTCATAAGGGCGCGGCTGCGCGAGCGCACGCAGCCCACGCCGGCGATTGAGGACGAGATCGCGGCGAGGAGCAGCGGACGGATCGTGCGGCCCCTTCTGATCAGTCCGCCATCCATCGGACAAACGCGCGAAGGCGCTCGTGCGATGGCGACGAGGAATCTCCTCCGACGAGTGGCGACGGTGGGCGCCGCGGGCGCGGTAGGCGCGGCTGTGGCCGGCGCGGCGGGCGCTGGCGCCCTGTACGCTTCGGACCGTCCCATGTTTCACGCGTACGTGCGCGTCGGCCGGTGCGCAGTGGCCGCGAGCAAGATCGTGCTCGACTACCGCGCGACGGCGCGGGCGAGCACGGATGCGAGCGCGCTCGCCGCGGCGCACGCGCGCGGCGGCGAGACGCTCCGCGCGGTGTGCGAGGCGAACGGTGGCGTGTACATCAAGATTGGCCAGCACATCGCGCTGCTCGATTACCTCGTGCCCGAGCCGTACCTCCGCGCCCTCCGCCCACTCTTCGACTGCGCGCCGCGCACGCCGTACGAGCGCGTGCGCGAGATGCTGCAGCTCGAGCTGGGTGCGCCGGTTGAGGCGCTCTTCGCCGAATTTGAGCGCGAGCCCATCGCGTCGGCCTCGCTTGCGCAGGTGCACCGCGCGCGCTCGCTCGCCGACGGGCGCATGCTCGCCGTGAAGGTGCAACACCCGCCATTGCAGGACATGCTGCGCACGGAGGTTGGGCTCCTCGCCGCCCTGGTACGCGTTGTGCGGCTGCTCGAGCCGTCGTTCGGCTTTGAGTGGCTCGTCGACGAGGTGCGGCTCAACCTGCCGCTCGAGCTCGACTTCCGCAACGAGGCGCGCAACGCGGAAAAGTGCAGGGCGTGCCTTGCGCGCCGCTTCGGCGAGCGCGTGCGCGTGCCGCGCGTGCACGCGCAGCTGAGCTCGGCGCGCGTGCTGACGATGGACTTTGAGGCGGGCACGCCCGCGTCGGACGCCGCGTCAGTCCGCGCGCTCGGCCTCGACCCGCGCGGTGTCGCGCGGCTGCTCGGGCAGGTGTGGGGTGAGATGATGTTCGTCTCGGGCTGGGTGCATTGCGATGCGCACCCAGGCAACATCCTCGTGCGCACGGACGGGCGCGGGCGCGTGCAGCTCGTGCTGCTTGACCACGGGCTGTACCGGCAGATTGACGACGACCTGCGCGCGCAGTGGGCTCGGCTGTGGGCGGCTGTGGTGCTCTCCGACGAGTCGCAGATTCGGCGCGTCACGCGCGAGCTGGGCGTGCATTCGCGCCGGATGGAGAAGCTCGGCAGTGGGCTCACTTTCACGCTCGTCGCGGCGATGCTCACCGCCAAGCCGTACAGCGCCGTCGCGTCCGGCTCGCTCGACGCGCTCGACGTGCGCGCGCTCGCGACCGACGCGGCCGAGCGTGCGGCGCTCGCGAGCGACGTGTCGAAGTACGGCACGGCGATCATCGAGGTGCTCGAGAGCCTGCCTCGCCCGCTGCTGCTGTTGCTCAAGGTGAACGACGCGCTGCGCTCCGCCGGCCTCCGCCTCGGCGCCCGGCCGAGCGACACGTACATCGTGACCGCACTCGAGAGCCTGCGCGCGCTACGTGGCTGCAGCGGCTCGGCGCGCGCGCGTCATTGGGCGACGCGTCCTCGCGCGCAGTTCAGCCTGCTGCGCGCGCGCCTCCGGATCTGCACCTACCTGCTCGCCGAGTGGCTGGCTGATGCGTGGCGCGCAGTCCTCGCCAGGACGTCTGTGTGACAGAAAACTCGCAATTTTTCTGACATCGAGTGCTTGAGCGGAGGCGCAGTCGCGCGGCTGTGCACGGCGTTCACACATTGACATCACAATCGCGCGCACAGCGTCGAGGACTGCGCGAAGCGTCAGCGCTCAGGCCGGGCGCCAGCCGCGTCGAGCGCGTCGGCGGACGCGCTCGGGTATACAGGGGCGCCCGGCTCGGCACCGGCGGGCGCCTTGACGCCCGGCGGGAGCGAGGCGACGCCGGCGTCGCAGGCGGCGACGCGCGACGTCTCGCGTATGCCCGGCGGCAGGCCCCCGGCGCGGTTCCGCGCCCACATGACGCGCAGACGCGTGCCCTGCACTGTCAGGTTGTCCTTGAGGCCACAGGCGCACGCGAAGGCGCTCGCGCGCTCGTGGAAACGCACGTGGGCGCAGAAGTGCTCGTAATCGAGCTTGATTGACGCGATCGCGCCGTAGGGCGCGAAGAAGCGCGCGAGCTCGCCGTCGCGCATGCTTGGCGTGATGCCCGTCACGTAGAGTGTCGTGATGCTCGTGTCGCGCGGCGGAAGGTCGCGCCGCTTGTCGTCGGCACCGTCGCGCTTCGCCGCGTCGGGTCGTTGGCGCGGAGGCGGTACTTGTCCGGGCCCGTGCCTGTACGGGTTCGTGTACGGCGCCATCGCCGCGATGCGCTCAAGCTTGCCCAGCTGTGCGCGGAGCTTGCCATGGACCGCGCCGCCATCCTCGCGCCCGTCCGTGACGGCCTTGCGCTTCTCGTCCCAGAAGAACTCTCTGTTTGCGTCACTAGCCGGGAGTGCCTCCGCGCCATGCACTGCCGAGACGAGCGAGTCCACGAGGTGCGACGGCAGCCCGTACTCCAGGTCGTGCAGGCAGCACTGGCAAACGTTCTTTGTCGTCGCGACCTCGCGCGAGATGATCGTCTGGCGCTGCCGGCCGACGCCCGGCGCCTTCCACCTGTGCACGGTGAACGGCGCGCTGGAGATGCTGCACGTCGCGCCGAGCGGCACCTTCGTCATTCGCAGGTACGGGTTCGGGCCAAGGCACTTCTCGCAGACGATCGGAAAGTCGTCCGCCATCGCTGCTAGCGTCCGCTCCGACAAAGCATGGGCAGCTGCCTCGGGATCGAGTCGAAGGAGGAAAAGGCGCAGGAGGAGGAGCGCAACCGGCTAGCGCGCCTGAAGGCTGCCGAGGCCGCAACAAAGCGCCAGGACGAGTACGCCGCGACGCCCCACGGGAGGGCGACCAAAAAGAGCCTCGAAAACATGAAGCGCGAGCAGGCGGCCGGCTCAAGGCCGGGCGACGCGCCGCTCATGCGCTGGCAGGTCGGGTAAGCCCAGCGGCACGGATCGAGATTGGCCGGCCGTGCCGCGCCTCGGCTCGCCTGCGCGGGCCGCACTTCATGATCGCTCGGGGTGGAGAACTCAACCGCGCGCTGCTTACCGATTGGCATCTGAGGATGTCAGTGCCCGGGGACCGTTGGCGTGGCCTGGCCCCGATTCGGTGCTGCCTTTGGTCCCTTGCTCGGCCATCGTTGGCCTCCGCTGCCTGCGGCTTGCTGCTGGTGCTTGCCTTCGCCAGTTCATCGCGAGAGCACACGTGGCCGACGCTCCAACCGTCAAACCTGCCTGAGCGCCGGCCGCTAGTTCGAGCACCGGCCGCTGGTTCCGGGGCCCATTGCTTTTTTTTTTTTTCTGGCAATGCCCATAGGTTTGCTCGGAGCATGCTCCACCTCGAGATGCCTGTGCCCTGTGGGGCAGTGGGCGTCTGCTACAAAGCGTGCGAAACGGCATGCGAAAAAGCGTGCGCAAAAGCGCGTGCGGAGCGACTGCAGGATGGCGGACCTCGCGGAGTTCGTGTCGGTGCCGGGCTCGGACGATGAGGAGGCCTCCTCCCCCCCTCCCGAGGTGGCCGACGCTGATGGAGGTGACGACTTTGATGAGAGTGAGGACGTTGAGCCTGGTGGCGAGGCAAGCGCTCCCACACAAAGGAACAGGCATCCTCGCGCGCGCGCGTCGTTGAACTTCATGCGGGTGCGCTTCGAGGGCAGCATCCCTCGCGACATTCTCGGGCTGGAGCTCGTCGTGCTGCAGTCGCTCCGCACACTCTATGGTCAAGCGGGTGCAGCTGACTCCATTGAGATCCTCAAGTACGATGTGTTGTCCCGGGAGGCGCACCTCACCGTCGCGAGCCAGGCCTCGACACAGGTGCGGAACGCGTTCACTGTGCTGAGCGAGTGGGAGCGAGCGCCAATGAGGGCGCGTGTGATCGAATCGGCACCGCACGTTGCATCTCGCATCGGGCGAAAGCGTGCTCGGCCTTGATGCGCAAAAATTGTGTGACCTCGCTGTGAAGCACAGAACGCAAGCGCGGTCACGCGCGGTGCGCCATCGCCGTTGCCAACGTGGCATTGGTGAGTGGTCCAGC
The DNA here is from genome assembly GCA_019448385.1 of Diacronema lutheri. Taxonomy (NCBI): domain Eukaryota; phylum Haptophyta; class Pavlovophyceae; order Pavlovales; family Pavlovaceae; genus Diacronema; species Diacronema lutheri. The sequence goes on along the minus strand of JAGTXO010000005.1, from coordinate 1,134,654 downwards.
CGCGACGGAGCGCTCCTGCCACAGCTCCAGTACGAATGAGAAATGCAACGAGGCGGCGAGGACGACCATCACGTGCCAGATGTTGTGGCTCGAGAGCGCAAAGTCGAAGCGGCCTGGCGCGAGAACCTCGGGGAAGCGCGAGAGGTAAAATGCGGTGCCGCAGAGGTACGCGCCGCCCGTGAGCAGCGTGCCGACGAGCACAAAGCGCGAGAGCTGGTTGAAGTCGTAATATACGAGCATGTGCGTGATCGGCACGACGCCGCTCAGGCCGAGGCCGGTAAAAAGCATCGTGCGCAGCTCGCGGTAGCGCTGCAGGTGGAAGAGCGGCGTGAGCGCGAGCACAAAGAGCACGCCGCCCAGCGCGCAGATCAGCGCAATGTAAAGTGTGCGCAAAAAGCGGTGCTCGTAAAAGCCGTAGAAGAGGATGGGCACGAAGGAGCCGACGATCAGCGCGGTGATGCCGATGAAGTCGAGCGTGCCAAGCAGGCCGGCCCAGCGCGCATTCGCCGTGCCGAAGAGGTGGTACACCGCCGAGCCAGCGAGGCAGACCATCGCTGACGCGAGGAAGAAGTAGATCGGCCACCGCTCGATGGTCGGCGGTGAGAGCGCCTCGAGGGTCGGCAGGTGCAGCGCCTCGGAGAAGGTGCTGAGCACGTGGTTCGCCTCGCGCTGCAGCGCGGCGAGCTCGGGCACGTTTGGCAGCGACGCGACGATCGCGCTCAGCTTGAGCAGCGGCAGCTGCGCCGAAATGTCGGCGGCAGCGCCGTGTAGGAACGCCTCGCCGCGCATGGCGGCGTGCACGCCGCGCGCGGCGGCGTCGCGCGTCATGTTGAGCCCGAGCTCGAGCGAGTCAGCCGTGCGGTGCAGCCCCAGCGCCGTCGCGTTGAGCAGCAGTCGCAGTTGCGGCAGCGCGACGCCGCGCAACCCGCCCTCCCGCCCAAACACGGCCGCGCGCATCCGGTCGGCGAGCGAGAGGCGCGCGACGGCCGGTGCGTCCGGCCGGCGGGCGTCAGGCTTGCCGCGCGCGCCGAGCCAGCGCGGTAATGAGACGTGGAAGGCGGGCAGTCGCACCGCCGCGAGGTGGCGCAGCGCGCGATGGAGCCGGTCGTCGTGGCGCGCGGACGGCTGCTGCTCAACCGCCGTCCTCGCCACGTCGCCGAGCAGCGCCGCGAGCGTGCGGCTTGGCAGCGCAGCGGCGCTCGCGGGCAGCACGGCGAGGCTGCGCGAGATGCGCGCCAGCTCGCTACCACTCAACGTGCTCAGCGCGAGCGTGCGCAGGCACGCAGCGCGCTCGACCGCGTGCGCGCACTCCACGAGCGGCTCGGGCAGCCGCGCGGCGCCGGCGAGCTTGGCCGTATAGACGAGCAGGCAGACGAAGAGGACGAAGCCGGTGAGATGCGTCCAGACGTTAAGCGTCTCGTTGTGCCACTGGAAGAGCGAGCGCAGCGACTGCCGGAACGTGAGGTCGTGCAGCCGGTACCCGGACAGGATGCCCACGTACACGCGCGCCTCGGCGTGCTTGCCGTGCAGCAGGATGGCCTCCTTGATCGTGCCAAGCTTGGCGAGCAGCGGCGAGCGGCATGTGTCGGCCAAATCCTCCTCCGTCGCGCACCGCGTCGGCGGGCTCGCCGCCGTGTCGCCCGTCACGCCCTCCGCGCCGCGGCGTCGCCGTGCGGTCCGTGTGGCCATCCACACCACTCAAAAGTCAAAACCGGGCGCCCTTCTGCCCTTCGGCTTGCACCTACGATGGCGCCGGCGATGAGGTGAGGGAGAGTACGAGGGTTTGCGTGGGCGATGCACCTGCACGCCGCGCGGCGAGGGATGGCGCGGATGAGTTGGCGCGGCGGCGCGCACGCGTATGTCAACGATCAGCCTGGCGCGCCAGCGTCGCTGCGCATGACGCTACTCGCGTGCACGCTCGTGCTCGGGCTGTGCGGCGCGCTCGTTCTCCTCTCAGTGCGCGCGCAGCTCTCGTCCGTGAGCGACGCGCCGAGCGCGCGCGTGCCGCTGGCATGGCCGCTTGTGAGCGCTGCACCTTGGCCGGGGAAGAATACGTCTGCCGCGCGGCGCGGCGCGCCGTCCGCGAGCGCAGACGCCACGGCCGCGCTGCGCGCGTCGCGCGAGGCGAGGGCCGTGCGCGACGCGGCGGCGGCTGCCGCGGCGACAAAGCGTGCGCGCCAGGCCGCGCTGCTGCGCATCAACGCTCTTGGCGCGGGCTTCGACCGCACCAAGCTGGAGGCGCTCTGGGCGACGCCGGCAAGTGGCCCTCGGCAGCAGCCGGCGTTGACCCTCCGCAAGCAGAGCGCCCCGTCCCGGCTGCCGACGCGCCCCGCCGCCGCGTCGCGCGGCTCGGCTGCGGTGCTCGACATGTCCGCGCTGCGCGCGCCGGACAAATGGCGGGCGGCGCCTGCCGTGCTCGGCGCGCGCCCGGCGGCGCGCCCTTCCGCCTCGCTCCCTGCCACGCCGAGTGCATCGTGCGCGCGCGCGACAGCGCGCGCGCGCGGTGCGAGCGGCACGGCGCACGCGCACGAATGCGCCGCGGAGGCGGGCGCCGCGGAGACGGACGAGCTGAGTGCCGAGGCGATCAGCGTTCTGCTCAACGAGTCGCACTCGCGCCCGCCCGCGCCGCCCCTCGTCCGCCGCCTCGCGCACTGCGTCACGTCACTCGGCAAGGTGCGCACGCTTCGGCGCGGTCCGCGACTCGAACGCTCGCTCGCGGGCAGCGGTGGCGCAGCGTCGCTTTCGCACACGGCGCAGGCGCAGCTGCTGCGCGCGGCCCCGTCGAGCGCCGCGAGCGCGCAGCCCGAGCAGCTGCTCTCCTGCGCCGTCGTGGGCAGCTCTGACATCCTGCGCCTGCACGCGCGTGCGAGCGGGGGCGCCCTCGGCGCGCAGATCGACGCGCACGACGTGGTCATTCGGATCAATCACGCGCCGACGCGCGGGCACGAGCGGGCGGTGGGCAACCGCACGTCCTACCGGCTTGTCAACCACGTGCTTCTCGAGTCGTGGCTGCTGCCGCGCGAGAGGCGGCGCGCCGAATTCCAAACCGACCTCTGCTCCTCCACGCAACGGGACGTGGAGGTGGGCTGTCTATATAAGGAGCGGAGCGCGGCGCGGCTGCAGCTCCTCACGAGCTACACGGCCAAGCGCGGCGCGAGCCGGATGCGCAGGGTGGGCGCGCCGATGCATGCCGTGGAGGACGCGTGCGCTCGCGCTCTGCCTCGCGCGCCAATGTCCGGTGGCTTCTTAGCCGTACTCCTCGCAGCGCAGGCGCGGTGCGCGCTGCCCGTGCACGTGTACGGCTTCTTCCCCTTCTGCTGCCATTCGACGCCCTTCCCGACCATGCGCTACAAGTACTACCACAGCGAGGCGACGCGCTGGGTGTGCTGTTCTCACAGTCGCGAACCAATGGAGGAGGAATACGACCTGCTGCACACGCTGCGCGCGCTCGGCTGGGTGCAGCTGCACGCGATGCCACCGCAGGACGCGGTCGGGCGCAAGTGCTCCGCGGTCGCCGACGAGCGGCCGCACGCCGAGCAGCACGCGGCGCGCACTGTCGACGGCCCTTTCGAGCCGCACGCCGACGTTGCGACGCATGCCGCCGACTTTGATTGTGGCGAGCTCTCGATCGACCGCTCGGCGTGCGCGTGCCGCGTGTGCGTCGCGGCCGCGCCGCGGCTGTGCGCGCAGCTCAACCACACGTGCGTCGGCTTCGAGGTGACGCGCGGCTCGCCGCACCTCGCCACGCTCAAAGGCTCGGGCGGCGCGCTTGTCGCGCGGCAGGGCGTCACGTTCTACGCACTCGCGCGCGCGGGCCGGCGCGCGCGAGATCGGTACCGAGAGGCGGCCGACGCGGCGGCGCCACATCACGACCTGCCGTGCACGCCGGGCGTGCGCTCCATCGTGCCCACCGCCGCTGCGAAGAGCTGCGTCGTGTGCGCCGGCGTCGCGGCGAGCGTCTGTGCGCGGACGACAGGGTGCACGGGCTACACCGTGAACAAGGAGAAGCTGTTCGCCACGCTCAAGACGGGCCAGCTGCAGCTCATCCGCGCGCTCGGCGCGACAACTTTCATCAGGCTCTCTGCTCAGTCACAGCCTGTCTGAAATGTTTGAGCCACTCAGAGGTGATGCTGCCTGCGCATGCGAGCGCGGCACACCGCACACGGTGGGAATGGAAGCATTGGCTCAACTCTCAATGCGCTCCGCTGCCCGCTCTGCGGGCGCGTGCGCGGAGCGGTGGTCAGACCGAGTGACGGCGCCACCTGGTGGCGATCGGGATGTCCGCGGGTGGCTCGATGAAGAACTTGCGGAACTTGCCCTTGTTCTGCTTGAAGCCTTCGATCGCCATGTAGGCCTCGAACGGGCGGAGGGCCTTGCGCTTGCGCCCCGGGATCCGCAGCACATCGTCGGCAAAGTGCGCGTGCAGTTGCGCCTCTGGGTAAGAAAGGTTTCCCAGCCGCACAAAGTTGTGCGCGAGCTTCTGCACGAGCTGCCCCATCGTGAGCATCTCGTCGCGCCTGCCGAGCACGAAGCGGTCCTCCCAGAGCGGCTTGTGCGCGCTCCGCTTGCCGATCACGCGCGCCCTCTGCACGCTCTCATACCACGAGTCCGGTGCGCCAAAGGGAGGGAGCGCGCGCAAGAAGTAGAAGAAGACGTCCATGCGCGTGACGCCGATGAGGTCGTACTGCGCGCCCGCGCGCGCCTCGTGCGCGCGCACCCGCTCGAGCGCGCACGCGATCGTGTGGAAATCGGAGAGCACACGGTGCGGGTAGAGGCTGAAGCGCGCGGCGTCACGCCAGGGCAGACCCATGTCAAAAGCCCAGCGGATGTATGTCGTGCCGTTGTACGGCCGCAGCTCGCACTGCGCGAAGCGGAAGCCGCCCTTGTTCTGCAGCCGCTCGCACAGCTGCTGGCCGTCGACCGCGACGCATGGCCGATGCTCGAGCTGCTGCGTCGACGTGGATACGAAGGCGTCGAACGCGACGGGCCACGTGCGCGCGGCCGCTGAATCGCCCCAAGCTGGCGGGAGCACGGCACTCGCCTGCTTGGTCGGCGTTCGCCCGTGCAAGAATTGCCCGTGGAAGGCGATCGCGACGTGTTTCACGTCTCGCGCGCTGAGCCCAAGCGCGCTGCCCGAGGAGTACACGCCGCCCGGCGCCGGGCACACATGGGCGCCGTCGGCCAGCGCACGAGTCTCGACGCGCGACCGCGCCGAAGGCGGCGGCCCTGCCGCCTGCACGACGCCCGCCAAGGCGAGGATGGGCCGCAACCGCGACGGGAGTGCCATGCCTCTGCTGGTCCTCCCTCCCCGCCTTCCTTCTTTCAAAAATAAATCATAAATTCTCCTAAATTCTTTCAAACGCATGCTGGACGCGGACCTGCTCGAGCCGGCGTCGCGCGCCGCGCTGTATGGCACGAGTGACGTGCGCGCGGCGGCTGCGGGTGGATGGGTCCACCCGCCGGCCGAGCTCCACGCTGAGCCCGCGCCGCGCGCGCTAGGCTCCGTCGAGCTCGCCGTGGCGCCGCGTGCGGGCGGCTGCTTCTCGCCGATGAGCGTGCCGTACCGCGACAGCCTCGGCGCGCAGTCCGCACCGAGACCCCTGGACAACGGCCACCGATCGCCTGCGCTCGCGGGCACGCGCGCTGTGGCGGCGCCTCCTCCGGCTCCCGACCCCACGCGCGAGCGCGCAGACGTGACGTGGCTGCCCGCGCGGCCGAGCGGACGCGAGCCGGCAGGCGCGGCCGACTCGTCGACGCTGCTGGACACGCTCGCGCAGCTCGAGGCATCGCTCGACGAGGCGGTCGCCGACGCGCTGCGCACGGATGCTGCGCCAAGCAGCGCCGCGCGGAGCGCTTTGGGCCACCCGGCAAGCTCGTCGCACGCGCGCGCGAGCGGTGCGGCTCAGGCGCGGCATTTTGGGCGCGGGCGGGAGGAAGCGGCGGCGAGGCGCGAGCTGTGCGCAGCGCCCGGCGCGGAGTACGCCGGCAGCTCCGCCGCGCGCGGCCGCTCGCGTGAGCGCTCCGCGTCGCACGCGCGCGAGCGGCCGCGCTCGGTGTCCGCCGACATCGGCCGTGCGCGAGACTCAACCGCTGGGCTGCGGCTCGTTGCAGCGGCGGCGGTGCGCGCGCGCGAGCGCTCGGCGCGCGCGAGTAGGCGCTCGCGCAGCCGCTCGGCCTCGCGCGGCCGATCGCGCTCGGCGAGCGGCTCGCGTACGCCCGCCTCGACGAGCGGGCGCGAGATGGTCGGCGGTTACGTAGGCGGTTACCTCGGCGGCGCGCACTCGCGCAGCCGAAGCCCGGCGGCGCGGCGGCGGGGGCGCGGCGCGGAGGTCGTCGCGAGCGCGCGAGGTCGCTCGGCGAGCCCAGCGCCACGTGGCCCATCGTCCTCGCCCTCGCCCTCGCCCTCGCGTTCGCGTTCGCCCTCCGCGCACCCGTGGATGCCTGCAGGCGCGCGCGCCGCGCGATCGGTGAGCGCGAGCCCGGAGGAGCGCCGTGCGGGGCGGGGTCGCTCGCCTGCACGCCGCCGGGGCGAGCCGTTTGCCGCGCGACCGACCCTGTCGTCCATCGCGCGCTCACGCTCGCGTTCACCGCCGCAGCCGCGGGCACGGGCACGGCGCAGCAGCAGCAGCAGCAGCCGCAGCCGCAGCCCTGCTGCGCGCGCATCGCCGAGCGCGCGCCGGGGCTGGCTGCGCGCCGAGATCGAGGGCGCGACATCCGACCTGCCGCCCCCGCTGCCGCCCGGCTCGTCCGCCGAAGCGCACCGCACCGCGCGGTTGCGCGCGGGCCTCGCCGCGCTGGACGCGCAGCTCGCCGAGCACGCCGAGAGGGCGCGAGAGGCGCGCCGCGCCGCGCGCGAGCGCGAGCGCGCGGCGACGGCGAGCGCGGCAGCCGCGCTGGCGCGCGCGCTCGGCGTGCACGAGTCGCACGTGTCGACGTACCTCGCGCAGCTCAAAGCGATGGCCGACTCGGCACGCCAACTCGACGCGCGGCTTGCGCGCGCGCACCGACTTGGTGGAGCAGACGCGGCCGCTCTCGCCGATGGCGTCGAAAGGCTGCTCGCGTCGAGCCCGCCTCCGCCGCCCAGCGCAGAGCTCGACGTTGCCGCTGCACTCGCCGACGGCGGGCTCGTCGCGCGCGTCGGGCGCGACCGCGCGCGCGCGCCCGGCGTCGACGTCGGCGCGCGCGCGCCCAAGGTGCGTACGGGCGCCGAGCACGCGGCGCGCGCGGCGCAAGCAGCGGCGACGGCGCGCGAGGCGCGCGCGGAGGGCCTGGCGATGGCCGCGGCGCTGTCGGCGGAGCTCGCGGTGGCCGACGCGTCCCTCGTCCGCCTCGAGCGCGCGCGCGTCGCACTCGGCGCGCAGGCGGCGGCGACCGTCGACGCCGTCGCTGCGGACGCGCGCGCGCTGTGCGCAGAGGTTGCGCGCGACCTCAGCAGCGTGCACGGCGCGTCGCGCGGCGCCGGCGCGAGCCCAGAGCGCCGACGCGTCGTCGGCGTGCCCAGCGCCGCGGCCGCAGAGCGCGCCGCGCGCGACGCCTTCGCCGAGGCGCGCGACGCGCTCCCGCCGGCGCTGCGCGACGCCGCCGACCGCGCGCGCGCCGCGCTCGGCGAGCTGCGCTCGGCGCACCTCGGCTTTGCGCGGCAGCAGGCGGGCCAGCGCGCGCGCTACCGAGAGGCGCTCGCCGATGCGCGCTCCGAGCACACACGCGCGCTCGCCGACGCGCGCGCGGCCGCGCGCGGTGCGGAGGTTGACGCGCGCGAGCGTGGCACGCTCGTCGACGCGCTGCGCGCCGATCTGGACCGAGCGCGAGCAGCCGCGCGCGCCGAGCGCGAGGCGAGCGCGCGCGCGCGCGCGACGGCGGACGAGGCCAAGGTTCGAGCCTCCGATGCCTCTGCCAACGCGGACGAGCTGCGCGCCGCGCTCGCTGCCGAGCGCGCGCGCGCGGAGGCGGAGGCGCGCGGCCGGCAGCAGGCGGTGGAGGATGCTGAGCGCGCGCGCGTGGCGCACGCGCGCGCGCGCGCCGACGGCGAGGCGGCGCTCGAGCGCGCGGCGCGCGAGCACACGCGCGAGCTCGCACAGCTGCGCGAGCTCGCCGACGCGAACGCGGCGCGCGCCGATGCGGCCGCGCGCGACGGCGCGCACGCGGTGCGCGCGGCGAGTGCGCGCGCGCAGGCGTCGGGCGACGAGGCCGCGGAGCTCAAGCGGCTCGGATTCGGGCGCGCGCGCACGGCGGGAGCGGGCGCGGCAGGAGAGACGGGCTGGTCCGCTGCGCTCGGCCTGGGCGGTGCGACTGCCGCGCCGGACGCCGCCGGCGAGGGCGGCGCGCGCGGCGCAGGCGTGGTCGGCGAACTCGCGCGGCAGCACGCGGCGCAACTCGCGCAGCTGCGCGCGCATTTTGAGGGCGAGATGGTGCGGCAGGGCACACGGCTGCGCCAGCTCGAGGCCGAGTTCGAGGCGCGCGTCGCGCGCGAGCTGCACGCCAGGCTGCCGTCCGTGCGAGCGCGTACCGGACCGGACGAGCGGCTTCAGGTCGGACGAGCGGCCACCGATGCCGCGCAGAGCGCCGCCGGCTTTGTGAGCCTCGTGCGGCCGATCCGCGGCCCCGATCCAACCGCACACGATTGCGCATCGAGTTCCGGTGCGAGCGTGTGTGCCTCGGCGGCGCCGGGCGCAGAGGCTGTGCGCGGTACTTGCGCGCGCGAGGGCGAGGGTGCGGTCGAGCCGACGCTCTTGTCAGCTGCCGCGGTCGACGAGATGCGCGCGCTCGCCGACGAGGGGTTTGTGCTCGCCACCAGGCTCGCGGGCGAGGCGCGGTCGGGCGCGGGCCATTGGCCGCCGAGCGCTGCTCAGTACTCGCGCCAACTCGACAGCTACTTGCACGCGGCCGCTCAGACGGCGGGCTGACGGCATGCGGAACACTCCCCCCTTCCTCAGCGTAGATTCTTCAGCACGGCGCGCACTCCTCTCCCCCCTCTTCTCCTTTCATTACCCGCCGGTCCCGCGCGCGCCGGGGGCACGCGCCTCGCGAGCGCGGCGCGCGACTCAAATGCTCACCGACGACTCGAGGATGCGCGGGTTGCACGCGACGTAGCGGCGCGCGCCCATGCGCTCGCGCGCGCCGTTGCGCTCTTCGATCTCCTCGGCGGCCATTTCGAGCAGGTGCTGGAAGGCGCGCTCGCTCTGCACCGCCGCGTCGGCCTGCGCGCTGCTCCACGACCGCGCGCCGCGCGCGATGTGCTCCCAGTCGTCAAGCAGCGCGGGCTGCTTGATGCCCGTCAGGCTCATCGTCGCGAGAACAAGCGCGAGCGACTGCACGTCCGGCACCGTCTTGCCCGGAGCGAGCTTGCCCGCCGTGCCGTGCGGCGTCATGAGGTACTCGACAATCGCGCCGACGACCTCGTGCCCGACTGTCACCTCGAAGATGAGGCCGGCAAGCAGCTCGCGCAGCGCGGCGAGCGTCGGCGCGTCGCCGAGCCGCCAGCCGTCGTGCGCCGTCTGAGTGGCGAAGTGGCGCCAAAACGCGACCGCCTCGGCGTCGGCGAGCAGCGCCTTGTCGTTTGCGTACCAGATGGCGAGGAAGGTGCGCACGTGCTCGGCGATCGCGTCGTACACGAGCGTGCCATCGGCGAGGAGCGGCATGTCGGGGAACACGTCGCGCACGCGCTGGTTGGCCATGCGCTGCGGGAATGGCACCCATCGCCACTCGGCCGTGAGGGTCTCGAAGAGCCTGTGCCACGCGCTCGGCGTGAAGCCAAACATCCGGTAGCCGAGCGAGTCGACGGGCATCAGCGCGTCCGCCGCGAGCGCGTTAATGAGCGCCGTCCGGTAGTAGTGCGGCCGGAGCAGCCGGCGGAGCGGGTGGTCCGGGCTCGTCGATTCGCGCGCGGCGCGCGAGAGCCCGTTGGAGACGAGCCAATGCGACTCGAGCAGGTGTTCGCGCAGCGTGACGACGGTGAAGAGCGTGCTCTTGAAGCCCGCCTTGGCCACCTCCCAGCTCTGCCCATCCGTCGGCAGCACGAGCCGCTTCTCAGCAGCAACCCAGATCCCGAGCAGATCGCACCGGCCGTTGGCGCCGGGCGGCGCGAGGAAGGCCGCGTGGCCGTACGGCGCCCACGGAGGGCGCACCTCGAACTGCGCGAGGAAGGCCAGGTCGACCTCGAGCGCGGCGCCTTTTGGGATCGCGCGGCCCTCGTCGGGCGGCGCGCGCCCGTTGCCAGCCGCAGCGCCGAGCTTGCGCAGGCACCACGCGCCGAGGCCGTGCGTGCACAGGTCGGCGACGCCTTGATCGGTCTCCAAGCCCTCCCACACGACAAACTGCGCGGGCAGAATTGCGCCGTACGTCGCCTGCACGGCCGCAATCGCCTCAAGCGTGCTGTCAAAGTAGACGAGGCCGTCGGCGGTCTTGGGCTCGCTGTACGGCAGCGTCTTGTTGGCGAGCTCCGTGGCGAACCGGCGAATGACGCGCTCCGTCTCGCCCGGCTTATCCTCGTCGACGGTGCACAGGCGCACGCCACCAAAGGGCACGTCGATCATCTCGCCCGCCTCGGCGTAGTCGCTCTTGGGCAGCATGTCCGTGCCGCTCACGAGGCTCGAGCTTGCGTCGCGCTTGTTGAGCACTAGCACCGCCGCCGACCACGCCTTGGTAAACGGGTCCGTGTGGCGGTCGAACTTGTTGTCGACGCGCGCGCGCAGGTGGAGCATCGAACGCTCGAACGGACCGAGCGAGGCGATCAGCTCGTCGCCCGTGCGGCCGACGGGCTCCTCGCCCAACTCGAGGCGGAGCGTCATCGGCGGAGCGTTGCGCTCGCCGAGCTGGAGGTCTTCTGGCCGCGCCGGCTTGCGCGCCTCGCCGTCGGCCGCATCGGCGCGCACATACGGCCGCCAGGCGCGGAGCACGCCGCGCCCGTGCGCGTCCGCACTGCGCACCCACGCGCGCAGGAATGACGTCATCATGCCAAGCGCCAGGTCACGCGCGGGGCACGAGCGCGAGTTTGGCGAGCGCAGGTGCGGCGCGACCGCCGGCTCGGCGAAGCCGACCGACTTTGCATGGTACTCGGAGAGCGAGCGCAGCTTGAACTCGTCCGCGTCGGCGCCCCACACGCGCGGGTCGCGCTGCGCCATCCCCACATTGAGCACCGTCGTGACGCCGCCGGCCTTGCGCTCCGAGTACGGCGCGAAGATGGCGACGGGCGGGAAGCGACGCATGATCTCCCAGCAGTAGGCCGCGTGCTGCGAGGCGTTGTCGAGCTCGAGCTCGGCGGGCAGGTGCTCGACGCCCCACTTGGTGTACGGCACGCCCAGCTGCATGCCGATCATGCTTGGCACCGCAAAGCCGCCCGCAAACACGAGCGCGTCGAAGACGACCTCCGCCAGCTCGCGCAGCTCGGCACCGGACATGGCGGCCGCGGCGAGTAGCCGCTTCTGAAGCAAGGGCGCGGCGCGCGCGAGCCACGCCTGCTTTTGCCGGTACGTGTCGTCGAGCAGCGTCGGCTGCGCCGCGCGTAGCGCGGGCACTGCCGAGTCAGGCGCCATGCTGAGAAGGAGGATGGCATGCTGCATACTCGTGAACGCCTCCGCCTCGGCCGTGCTCAGCGTGAGGCCAAGGGCGATCTCGTGGAAGACACTCGTCGTCCAGACGAAGATGTCGCCGCCAATCTCGAGCGAGCGCCGCCCGTGGAAGAAGGCCGCCGCGCTCGCGCCGAGCGACTCAAGCGTCCATTTGCCGCCCGGCCCAAAGAGCGAGACGAAGTGCGTCCTGACACGCGCGTGCGCCTCCTGCCCGTAGCCGAGGCCAATGCGCTTCGTCGCCTGCTCGCGCCAGAAGAAGGCGTTGAGCGGCACCCAGCCTGCAGTGGATGGCCAGGGGCAAAGCGAGCGGGGGGCGGGAAAAGGGAAGGGGGGGGGGGGGGGAGGGGGGGGGGGGGGGGGGGGGGGGGGGGGGGGGGGAGAGAGAGAGGGGGGCTCGGTCGGCGCGCCATCCCCGCGCGCGCCGAGCCGTGCGGCTCGCGCCATCCCCGCACGCGCCGTGCACGCACCGATCGTGTGCTCGCGCTTGACGGCGCCGTTGGCGTCATTGGTGCCGAAGAGCGCGCCCAGCTCGGCGAGCCGCGTCGTGACCTGCGCGTGGCCCGAGAGCGTGACCGACCGGCCCGGGATCGGCCCATTCCATTCGAACGAATTGTCGTCCGAGCCAAACGGCGTCGACCACGCACGGAACTGCCGAGCGGGGGCGTCGCGCTCGGCGGGGCGCGTCCATGCGAGCGCCATGATGCCCAGATTCGCATAATAGCCCGCCATCACGCCGGGCGAGACGAAGAGCTCGCCAAGGCGCAGCATGCCGCTCTCGGCCAGCACCGCCCACCTGCCGCCATCCGCCCAACCGCGCGCGTACGCGACGCCCGCGGTGGCCAGAACGTCGTCGAAAACGGCCTTGTCGACGCCCTCGCCCGCCATCAGGAAGACCTCGCCCCGCGCCGATTTGCCATCGCTCAGCTTGTACGCCTTGAGCTCGTTCCGGTGCTCGAGCAGCTTCGAGAGCGGCACGCGCACCTCGCCGAGCGCGTCGTCGGATGAGAAGAGATCGGCGTCGACGACCTTGACGTGGAGCTCGAGCTGCGCGGGAGATTCGCCCGCAGAGAGCACGTGCCGGAAGGCAAGCTTCCACTCGGGCTCGAGGCTGTCGCGCACCGCCGCCGAACGGTGCTCGGAGCGCGCGGGCTTGCCGTCGAACGCGCTGCCGAGCCTGCCGACGCGGCAGCTTACGAACGGGTCCGAGGCGCCGTCGCTGTCGGCGGCGAGCAAGCCGCGCCCGCTATGCACGAGCATCGTCACCAAGCCTCCCTCGCCCTCCAGCTCCGCGCTGCGCGGGCGCGATGTCGAGCACCCGGCTCCCATGCACGCGGGTTTGCGCCGTTGACCACTGCCCCCTTCCCTTGGCCTTGCGAAACGCGCTCGTTTGGCATGAACTTTCCTGGAGTTTCCTGGAACGAGACACTCTTGCGCCTCTTGCGACTGTGGCCATAGTGTGTTGTGTCGGCGCAAGAGGCGGTCCGCGCTGTTGACGCGCTGCCCCCCCCCCCCCCCCCCCCCCCCCCCCCCCCCCCCCCCCCCCCCCTCCCCCCCCCCCCCCCCCCCCCCCCCCCCCCCCCCCCCCAGGCCAGTCTGATTACAAGGCGGGTGCGACGCTCGTGTCAGCCCCCACCAAAGGCCAAGGCCCAAGGCTGGCCAAAGGAGGAAAGGAGGCTGGAGGGGGGGGGGGGGGGGGGCGAGGCAAAGCCGCAGCGCCTACGCGAGCTGTGCGCCTAATACACCTCGACGTGCCACTGTCCGTTCTTCTTCAGCTCCTCGAGCTTCTCCTCCCAGCTGATCCCCTTGCTCTGCGCGACGCGCTCGAGCATCTCGGTGATGCCGGGCATCATCCCCTTGAGTCCGCAAAAGTACATGTGCGCGCCGTTCTCGAGCTTCGCGAAGATCTCATCGGCGTACTCCTCGACCTTGTCCTGGATGTACATCTTGCCGCCCGACTTGTTGTTCTGCTCGCGCGAGAGCGCATAGTCGAGGCGGAAGTTGCTCGGAAAGCTCCTCTTCGCCGCCTGCCACTCGTCGTCGTAGAGCAGCGAGTCCGAGTTGGCCACGCCGAGGAAGAGCCACGCCTGGCCCTCGTACGCAGCGGCAGCGGGCGTCTTCTCGACGAAGAGGCGGCGGATGAAGCCGCGGTACGGCGCGATGCCCGTGCCCGTCGCGACCATGATCAAGTCCGTCTTCGGGTCCTTCTCCGGCATCAGCATCACCTTGCCCGACGGGCCCGTCATCGAGATCTCGCGGCCGGGCGTGGAGTCGCACAGAAAGTTGGAGCAGACACCCTTCTTCGCCGGGTCCTCCTTGCCCGTCTCAGGGTCGACGTAGGTGGCGCGGCGCACGCAGAGCGTCGCAGTTTTGCCCGTCATGTCGTCGCCGTAGCGCGACGACGCGATCGAGTAGAGGCGCACCGAGTTGGGCTTGCCTGCGCGGCGGCGGCGGCCGCGCGGGGCCGGGCGGCGCGGGAGAGCACGAGCGGCGCATGTCGGCTGGAGCGCGCGCGTGGAGAGCGAGCACCGCGTGGCGGCGCCGAAGCACGCGCGCGTGCTCCCGCCCGCGCGCGCGTCCGAGCGTGCACTCGGGCGCAGCGCCCGGTCGGCAGCGCAGGCGTGCGGCGCACGCCATTTTTCGGGTTAATGCCGGGCGGGATGACGCCGTAGCTCTGGCCTTCCCAGAAGGGCATCTTGCCGCCGTGCTTGATCACAATGTCGCACGTCTCGCCCGTTGCCGCCTACAAGGCGGCGCGACGCCGCACCGCGCGGCCGGAAGAAATGAGCGCGCGCCCGGTGCGCTGCTCGGCGTGGCGCGACCGTTGCGGCGCGCGCGTACCGGACCGACGATGCGCTTTACGCTCAGCACCTTGCCCGTAAACGGCGCCTTGTTCTTCGCGGCGAAAGGGCGCACGGCGGAGACGACGCGGCGAGGCACGCGTACGCGTGGGCAAAGGTGGTGCGACGGGCGCGCGCTTGCGCGCGCGCATGAGAGCCGATGCCTCGACGCCTGCGCGGCGCGCACACCTTGAACGTGTTCAGCGGGATGTTGGACTGGTCCCAATAGGGCTGCAGCCGAGCGGAGCGCAGCACATCGCGCGCGCGCGTGTGAGCGCGCTCTGGGCGCGAGCGATTGGCGAGTGCGCGCGCGGCGCTCGCGCACGTTCGCCTCAAGGAAGTTTTGCTTCTGGATGCCGATGAGGCGCTTGATCGCGCGAATCGGGCCCATGCTCACGGCCGAGGGCCGCACCGGCGCGCGAAGCGCGCCGTGGGCGTTGAAGCCGCATAACGCGAGCAGGAGCGCGTTCATTGAATCCGCGGTTCGGGTTGCCGCTTTCACAGCATGTCGGCCGAGCTCGAACTCGAGGTCGAGGGCATGATGTGCGGCGGGTGCGAGAGCAGCGTGCAGAAGGTCGTCGGCGCGGTCCCTGGCGTCACGGATGTCAAGGCCGACCACAAGGCGGCTAAGGTGCGCGTCGCCGGCGAGGGCGTCGAGCGTGACGCGGTCGTCAAGTCGATCGAGGATGCGGGCTACAAGGTGCTGAAGTAGCGGCTGTCTTTGCCTGTCCGGCGCGGTGTGATGCTCGCTTCGCGGCCGATTGTTGCCGCGCTGGCATACGCTGCGCGTAAGTATGACGTTGGCAAATGGCGCGTGGAGGCTGGTGTGCCGCGCACAACGTGCAACCCAGCTGCTCGCACGCGTGGAGGCCAAGAGCAGTCGGGGGACGCAAACCCGAGCGCATGGCAAGCTCGAGGTGACGAGAGACTGCGGTGTCGAATCGTCGCCCGCAGCTCGTCGTGCGATCCGACGGCCAATCACGCGCTGCCCGGCGCATCCGACGACCGCGCGATCCAATTTCGCTGCACCGCACCGCCGCCGTCAGGCGTTTTCGGAGGCGTTCAGCAGCCCGGCCCGTCGGGAGCGGAGGACATGGCCGCACGAGTTCAGGCGACGTACAAGGGGGGTCAGCTTCCCCCCGTCGACGAGCTCATGCCATGCGCGGGGGTCCGGTTGTTGAGACTCGTCGTGTCAACATCCCAGCGGTTGACATTTTTCGCATTCGCGCGCAAAAACTTCCTGAGACTGTGCCAAGAGCGCCGGCAGGCTGTCAATGGTGTGCGGCGCCGGGGCGTCGCTAGCGCAACACACGCGCGCGTGCGTGCACGCGCGCGGCGCAGCGCGAGCTTCCCAATGCGGCTTGCGCGAACATGCGACTGCAACTGACCGCACGCGCCTCCGCCGACGCGGCTGCCCTCCGCACGCGCCCGCCGCGATATGTGCAGGAGGGTCATGCGAGCAACGAGCCCGAGCCCGAGGGCGACGCGAGCGCGAGAGTCGCAGGCTCGTTTGCAATCGCGCACGCCAAGCGCCTGCACGCGCCGCTCGGCGATGCGTCGTGGACAAACCGGATGATGGTGCTGGAGCCCATGCGCGATGCCGTGCGCCTGGTCGCACGCCAACTTGGGCTCGCCTTGAGGGAACGGCAGGGACGGGCGCACGCATGTGCCTGCACTCACGCGCGCGCCGCCTGCGCTGCGCCGCCGCCCCTGCCGTGCGGCCGCCCTAAACTCAGATGGTACGCGGGCCGCACTGCGCCCTCAAGCTCCGGCTGCGCGGCGAGCTTGCGCAGCAGAGCAACGAGTACGCGGCTCGGCATGTGCTCGCGCAGATCGGCGCTGGCAACCTGCTGTACGCGATGGAGGATTCGGACGGCATGGACGGCGCGGGGCGATTCAGCAGGGGCGCCGAGCATGTCGTGACGAGCGCTGCCGAGGTCGCCGTGCACGACGTGACGGCCGTCTCGCAGCTCTCGCGCGACGTGTTTGAGCTCGCGCTTGGCCGCAGCAAGGGCAAGGCCAGCATCGCATTCCGCGGCGCGAGCGGCGAGCGCGATGTGTTTCTCTTCGGCACGGTGCCTGCAAAGCTCGCTTCAGACGGCCTCGAGGCCGCGCTCGACGTCCAGCAGAAGAGGGGCAGGGGCAAGGGCGTGGCCATGCGCGCGGTTTGCCTGCGTGACGGCCACCGCCGCGTGCACGCGCCAGCCATGGGGGCGAGAAGCGGCACTGCGCGCGGAGCACATGCGCGATTCCCTTCGCCTTCCGCCGTGACGTGCTCGCCCTCGCCATCTGTCGATGCCGGCCCGTCAACGCCGCTCAGCCTCCGCCTCGTCGCCGCAGACGAGCCCGCATGCGCACCGCACCCAGCCCTCCTGCCCATCACTGCTCCGCGCGTCCGCGCGCATGGCGGCAGTGCGCCGGACGTGGGCGTGCCGAGCGCGGATTGCGCGGCATCTCTGCGCGGCGGCAGCAGCGTCGCGTGCGCCGCCGAGCACGCCGGCCACGCGGGCGAGCACATGCAGCAGCCGCACGACCCGTGCTCGCCCGTCTTCACGCCGCTCCACGACGCCGACGCGCTTAGGGGCGACGCAGCGCGCCGCCACAAGCGGATGCGCGAGGACGCGCCTGGCGCGAGCGAGTGCGCGTTGGACCTGTCCCTCGCGTGGGCAGTTGCCGAGGCCGCGAGCCCAGCGCCAACGGTTCCCGCCGGCACGAGCGCCCCGCGCTTGGTCCCGTTCCAGCAGCCGCTTGACAGACCCGCCGCCGACAAGGTGCAGGCAGTGGCCAAGGCTGCCGCGCACGAGCAGGAGGCTACGGCGAAGGCGGCGCACGCCGCGCGGGAGGCCGAGCGCGCATCGGCTGCTGCGACGTTCGAAGCGCTCTCGACCGCCGCCAAGCTTGCGGCGAAGCAGCACGCTGCGGCCGTGCGGGCGTGCATCGCCCTCGAGGAGCGCCTTGACGCCAATCGCCGCGAGAAGGAGCAGATGGAGGCGAAGCTGGCAATCGCGCGGCGTGAGCGCGATGGCGCCGCAGACGCATGCAAGCGCGCAAGCGAGCAGGAGCACGACGCACTCGCACGGCGCGACATGGCACGGGCTGACGCCCAGAGCGCGCGTGCGGTGGCCGACGCGGCGACGCGCGAGAAGGAGCGCCTGCTCGCGATCGCAGGCGACGCAGTCGCGCACGCAGCGAGGGCCCAGCTGCTCGAGTATTACGGCGGCGCGCGCATCAATCGCGAGGCCTGAGTCAGATCTGGTCACGGCTGCGCAGTTGGAGCTTGACGTCGGTGTTGGCGATGATGAACGCTATTGCCGGGTTGCGTGGCGGCACCAACTTCGACTCGAACGGCGGCATGCAGTCGATGAGCAGCGCGTGCGAGAGAAGGGCCCGAGCGCCGCTCGACCTCATGCTCCTCCTCGCGTCCGCTGTGCGGTGTGCTGGCGCGCGCGCGGCGAGCACGCTGTGCACACTTCGACGAGCCACGCCCGCGATGCGCGTTCCTGGGCCAGCGCTATGCACGTCCCATCGTGAGCGCGGCACGTCGAAGCATGCAGAGCGCGCTCGCCGTCCTGCGGCCGGCGGCCGCGGTCGTCAAGCCAAAATGAGAGCAATCACGCTTAAACCCGGACGGACTATTCGAGTGCTTTCCCCTTTCTCGAGCCAGCCAATGAGGCGGCGACGCCCGACGTTTCGATTGCCAGCGACCCAGCTCGGTCAAGGGCAGCACACCGGACACGCGTCGTGGACGGTCCCGCGGCGCAAGCCGTCGGGGTCGCGGCCTCTCACACTGCAGCCTCAGGCGAGCACGTGTTCGCCAGCCTCCCTCGCAGCGCGGCTCTCACTACTCGCAGCGGCAGGCCTGCCGCAACGTCCAGTGACTCCGACTCTGCCGTAACCTCCGGCTCGAGACTGTTCATCTAAAGACGTTCGCCCGCGCCGGCCATTGACACGGATGCTACCTCAGGTCGGCGCGAGCGACGAGGGCGCGCGCGCGCGCAAGGCGGGGGCAAGCGGGGCGCGCAGCCCGCGTTGCGTCGTTCGTGCTGTGCACACTTGCCCGTCAACCGCCTCTCCTTCCTCACGCGCGGCCTCGATGCGCCGCACCGCGCGCATTGGTGCCCTTCCTTGCTCGCCTCCCTCGCGCCTGTGTGCTTCGCTGCCAGGTGGGTGAAGAGGGTGGCGAAGACTGGGACTCTGGGGGCGAGCAGCAGAGTGGCGCTCGCTTCGCCGCCGGCCCGCAGGTGCGCCGCAGCCGTGCGCCGCCGCTCGTCCTGCGCCGCGCGCGCGCGCGCGCGCGCGCGCGCGAGCAAACGATTCGCTCCGGCGCGAACGTCTGCGCCGCTCTAATCTGAGCCGCGCAGGACTTGCGCCGTGGCCGTGCGCACTCACCCACCACGCGGCGCGCCCCTCTCTACGCCCTCCGCTCGCGCGCGCCCTCCCGCGCGGCGCGCAGTCGCCCGCTCCGTACCCGCCGCAGCCCACGGCGCCGATGGCGCAGACCTTCCCGCTCCCGACCGGCCCTGCGCCGCCCGCGCCCGTGCGTCGTCCGGCGCAGGTGCGGCCGCGCTCGGTCTCGCCGCGGCGCTCGGCGTCGCCGCGCAACCGCCGCTACCCGTCCTCGCCGCGCCGTGCCGCGTCCGCCTCCAAGTACTGGTGGCGGCAGTACGGCGACTCGCCGTCGGGTGGCGACATGGCGCCCTACCTGATGGACATGCTCGCGGCCAAAGAGGACGAGGCGGCCGACTGGCGCATGGTGCGCGCCGGCCCGCACCGGAGGGCGGCGCGCCCGCGCGCGCGCGACGAGCGCTCCGAGTGGCGCGACGCGATGGCGCCGGCGAGCAGCAGCGGCGTGGGCCCGTCACGCTGACGTGCGCCGCGCGCACTTGCCCGCGCGCGCCGCGCCACCCCGCCGCGCAGATGATGTCGGACCACATGGACCGCCTCGAGCAGACGCTCGCGCAGCTCGCGCAGCCGCAGCAGCCGCAGATGATCCGCACGCCCGGCGCGGTGCCGATCGAACGGACGCCGGCGGGCCTCGACGACCGGCAGCTCGAGCGCATCGAGGACCGCATGTACTCGGTGGTCAACAAGGTGCTCGAGCGCGCCGGCTCGCCGCGTTCGCACGCGACCAACGACCTGGACGCGCTCGAGGAGCGGCTGCTTCGCCGGCTCGACCGGCAGACGCCGCCGCCGGCCGCGGCCGCGTCGTCGTCGGACATGGAGCGGCGGCTCGAGGCGCGCCTCGAGCGCGTGATGCAGATGGTCTCCGACCTGCAGTCGCAGAATCTCGCGCGCTCGGCGCAGCCGCCCGTGCTGCCGATGATGGCGCCGCAGTCGGGCGGCGGCGGCATGGACGCTGGCGCGATGCAGATGATGCAGGCGATGATGCAGCAGCAGCAGCAGGCGATGGAGCAGCGGATGGCGCAGCAGGCCGCGATGATGGAGAAGGTGCTCAGCTCGGCCGCCGCCGCGCCCAAGCCCGCCGACGACGGCGGGATGATGCGGCAAATGCAGGAGATGATGGCCAAGCGCGAGCGCGACGACCGCGAGCGCGAGGACCAGCGGCGGCGCGAGGAGCAGGAGCGCGCGGATGAGATGCGCAAGATGCGCATCGAGCAGGAGGAGGAGGCGCGCAAGATGCGCGATGAGATGATGCGCGCGCAGGCCGACGCGGCGCGCAAGATGGACGAGGCCAAGCATGCGGCCGAGCTCGAGCGGATGGAGAGCGAGCGCAAGCGCGAGCTCGAGCGAATGGAGATGACCAAGAAGATGGAGGAGGAGAAGATGCAGCTCGAGCGGCAGCGCATGGAGGAGCAGCGCAAGCTCGAGCGCGAGCGCATGGACGCTGAGAAGAAGCGCGCCGAGGAGCTCGCCGCGCTCGAGCGGCAGCGCATGGACGAGATGCGCAAGATGGAGGATGCGCGGCGCGAGGAGGCCAAGCAGGCGGAGGAGGCGCGGCGAAAGGAGAAGCAGGAGCTGGAGGAGCGCCTCGCCGCTGAGAAGAAGGAGCAGGAGGAGGAGCGCCGCCGCCAGCAGGAGGCACAGAAGGCCGAGGCCGCCGCGGCGCAGCGTGCGCTCGAGCAGCGGCTCGCGGCAGCCGAGGCCGAAGCAAAGGCTCAGGCGGAGGCGGCGAAGGCGGAGGCGGAGGCGGCGAAGGCGCAGGCGCTCAAGGCTACCGCCGACGCCACCGCCGCCGCCGCCAAGGAGGCAGCCGACGCGAAGGCGCAGCTCGAGCAGGCCAAGGCGGACGCTGCCAAGGCGGCGACCGACGCCGCCGACGCCGCCGCCAAGGCGGCGGCCAAGGCTGCGGCTGGCGATGCGGACGCCAAGGCGGAGCAGGCGCGCGCGGAGCAGGCGCAGGCCGCCGCGGCCAAGGCCGCCGCGAGTGCGGCCGAGACGGAGGCCAAGGCTGCCACGGCCAGCGCGCAGCCCGCCGCGGCGGCGGCGGCGGCAGCCGCGCAGCCGGCGGCGAGCGCGGGCGCCTTCGACTTTGCGCTGCCCGAGAAGACGGTCAAGATCCTCAAGCAGCTGCAGGCCGCGGGCGAGGGCAAGGGCGCGATGCCGACCGACGGCGACGGCACGTGGCTCGGCGCGCTCAAGGCGGCGGTCGACGAGCTGCCCATCGCCGTTGCGATCACCGACATGAAGGTGCCCGGCGTGACGGTGCAATACTGCAACGGCGGCTTCCTGCGCGTGACGGGCTATCCCAAGGCGGAGACCGAGGGCCGCAACTGCCGCTTTTTGCAGGGCAAGGAGACGGAGCCCAAGATGGTCACCAAGATGGTGCGCGCGCTGCGCTACGCCAAGGAGCTCGCGCTCGACGTGACCAACTACCGGCTGGACGGAAGCAAGTTCACAAACGACCTGTCGCTCACGCCCGTGCATGACACGGAGGGCGAGTACCGCTACTCGCTCGGCATCCTCTCGTGGAAGGAGCAGCAGACGCCCGACGAGACCAAGGCGCTCGCGCAGCTGCGCGAGCTCCTGCCGCGCAAGATGGCGGCGAGCGCGCAGCCCAAGGTCTTCGAGCAGGGCGCGGTCAAGGTCGACGCGAACGCCAAGCAGAAGCAGTTCCAGGCGTCGATGGTCAAGTTCACCAAGCTGCTCTGGACGATCGACACGGAGGCGTCGCTCGACAAGCTGATGGAGGTGCCCGAGGCGCGCGAGGCCTTCCACGCCTTCTTGCAGAAGACGTACGAGCACACGCAGCTCGACTTCTGGGCCGAGGCCAAGAAGCTCGCCTACATGAAGGGGAAGGAGCGCGACAAGTACGCGCGCGATATCTGCGTCAAGTACCTCGGCATCGACAAGGCCGCCGCCAAAGACATGGACCACGCGTCTGTCGAGGCCAAGGCCGCCGAGTTCTACAAGGTGCTCGCCAACGACTCATTCCCCAAATTTGTCAAGTCCAAGCAGTGCGACCCGGTCGTCGAGGCGATGCTCGGCGAGAACAACAGGCTCGATGCCTCCAAGGACCTGATCTGGAAGAAGTACAAGGTGCCCGCCGACATGGAGGGCTTCGTCTACTCGTTCGTCGCCGTCGCCGAGACCTTCCCCGCGTGCATCGTCATCTCGGACATGTCCATCCCGGGCAACCCGATGTTCTTCATCAACCAGGAGTTCAGCAAGATCACCGGCTACAGCAAGTCGGACGCGCAGGGCCGCAACTGCCGCTTCCTGCAGGGCCCGAAGACCGAGCCCGCGTCGGTCGCGGTGATCCAGGATACGCTGCGCCGCGGCGTCGACTGCTACGTGCGCATCACCAACTACCGCAAGAACGGCGAGACGT
This sequence comes from Diacronema lutheri, assembly GCA_019448385.1. Taxonomy (NCBI): domain Eukaryota; phylum Haptophyta; class Pavlovophyceae; order Pavlovales; family Pavlovaceae; genus Diacronema; species Diacronema lutheri. The sequence continues at coordinate 1,112,461 of JAGTXO010000005.1, read as the reverse complement.
TCCAGAACCTGCTCTCGATGCGGCCGGTGCACGACTCGAACGGCGTCTACCGCTTCTGCATCGGCGTGCAGTTCGAGGTCGACAGCGGCACCGACCTGAAGAAGCGCCTCAAGAAGCTCGGCCTGCTGCTGCAGCTGCTGCCGTCCGAGATCGAGGTGATGCACACGGACGCCAAGGTCGGGCCCAAGCACGTCAAGAAGCTCACGGACTCCGAGAAGGGCAGGACGGAGGACGAGTTCATCGCGACGGCGATGGAAAAGGTCGCGGACGTTGCTGACGCCGGCGACATGCAGGGCGAGGAGCGCTACGCCGACCACCACCAGACGATGCTCGACGAGATCGGCAGCATTTCGGCGACAGCCGACGTCGCCGCGGACTTCGCGATCCCGAGTGAGACCATCTCCATCCTCGAGAAGCTGCAGGCGGTCGGCGAGGGCAAGGGGTCGATGCCAAGCGCGGGCGGCGGCACGTGGCTCGGCGCGATGAAGGCGGCGCTTGAGAATCTGCCGATCGCCGTCTCGATCTGCGACATGAAGGTGCCCGGCGTGACGATCACGTGGACCAATGGCGGGATGGAGCGCGTGACCGGGTACGCGAAGGAGGAGGTCGAGGGCGTCAACCTGCGCATGCTGCAGGGCCCGACCACCGAGTCCAAGGTCGTGACCAAGATGGTGCGCGCGCTGCGCTACGCCAAGGAGCTCGCGGTCGAGGTCAAAAACTACCGCAAGGACGGCAGCCGCTTCACCAACGACCTCACGCTCACGCCGGTGCACGACACGGACGGCGAGTACCGCTACGTGATTGGCATCCTCTCGTACAAGGAAAAGCAGTCGGCCGAGGAGAAGGCGGCGCTCGCGAAGATCCGCGCGCTCCTGCCGCGCAAGATGCCCGCGAGCGCGCAGCCCAAGACTTTTGAGCAGGAGGCCGTCAAGGTCGACGACGACGACAAGGCCAAGCAGTTCCGCGCGTCGATGGTCAAGTTCACCAAGCTGCTGTGGACGCTCGACACGGAGGCGTCGCTCGACAAGCTGATGGAGGTGCCCGAGGCGTACCAGGCCTTCCACAAGTTCCTCGAGAAGACGTACGAGCACACGCAGCTCGACTTCTGGGCCGACGCGCGCAAGCTCTCCTACATGCAGGGCAGCCAGCAGGATGACCAGGCGCGCCTCATCTGCACCAAGTTCCTTGGCATGACGGCCGCCGACGCAGCGAGCATGGACGCCAAGTCGGTCGAGGCAAAGGCCGCCGAGTTCTACAAGGTGCTCTCCAACGACTCGTTCACGCGCTTCGTGAAGTCCAAGCAGTGCGACCCGGTCGTCGACGCGATGCTCGGGCAGAACACGCGCGTCGAGGGCGCGCGCGACCTGATCTGGAAGAAGTACAAGGTGCCCGCCGACATGGAGGGCTTCGTCTACTCGTTCGTCGCCGTCGCCGAGACCTTCCCCGCGTGCATCGTCATCTCGGACATGTCCATCCCGGGCAACCCGATGTTCTTCATCAACCAGGAGTTCAGCAAGATCACCGGCTACAGCAAGTCGGACGCGCAGGGCCGCAACTGCCGCTTCCTGCAGGGCCCGAAGACCGAGCCCGCGTCGGTCGCGGTGATCCAGGACACGCTGCGCCGCGGCGTCGACTGCTACGTGCGCATCACCAACTACCGCAAGAACGGCGAGACGTTCCAGAACCTGCTCTCGATGCGGCCGGTGCACGACTCGAACGGCGTCTACCGCTTCTGCATCGGCGTGCAGTTCGAGGTCGATGGCGGCACCGACCTGAAGAAGCGCCTCAAGAAGCTCGGCCTGCTGCTGCAGCTGCTGCCGTCCGAGATCGAGGTGATGCACAAGAACGACAAGGTCGGGCCCAAGCACCACAAGAAGCAGACCGCCGCCGACGCGGGCAAGAACGAGGACCAGCTCATAGCGCAGGCCATGAAGAAGGTCGCGGACGCGACCGAGGCATCCGACATGAAGGACGAGGAGCGCTACGCCGACCACCACCAGACGATGCTCGACGAGATCGGCGGCGTCGGCCTCGACGCCTCCGCGGCGCCTTCGGACTTTCGCCTGTCAAGCAACACGACGTCGATCTTCGAGGCGCTGCAGAAGGCGGGCGAGGGCAAGGGCGCGGTCCCGAAGCACGGCGACGGCACGTGGCTCGACGCGATCAAGGCGGCGTGCGAAACTATCCCGATCGGCGTCGCGATCACCGACATGAAGGTGCCGGGCGTGACCGTCGGCTGGTGCAACAAGGGCTTCGAGCGCGTGACGGGCTACCCCAAGGAGGAGACCGAAGGCGTCAACTGCCGCTTTCTGCAGGGCGCCAACACCGAGCCGGTCGTCGTCACCAAGATGGTGCGCGCGCTCCGCTACGCCAAGGAGCTCACGGTCGACGTGACCAACTACCGCAAAGACGGTAAGAAGTTCACTAACGACCTGTCGCTCACGCCCGTGCACGACACCACCGGCGAGTATCGCTACTCGATCGGCATCCTCTCGTGGAAGGAGCAGCAGACGCCCGAGGAGAAGGCGGCGCTCGAGAAGATCCGCGCGCTCCTGCCGCGCAAGATGCCCGCCGATGCGCAGCCCACCGAGTTTGACCAAACCGCGGTCAAGGTCGACAGCACGCAGAAGCAGGCGCAGTTCCGCGCGTCGATGGTCAAGTTCACCAAGCTGCTGTGGACGCTCGACACGGAGGCGTCACTCGAGAAGCTGATGGAGGTGCCCGACGCGTACGAGGCATTCCACAAGTTCCTCGAGAAGACGTACGAGCACACGCAGCTCGACTTTTGGGCCGAGGCGCGCAAGCTCGAATACATGGAGTCAGGCGAGGAGGACAAGCACGCCCGCGAGACCTGCGTCAAGTTCCTCGGCATGACCGCCGCCGACACGTCGAGCATGGACGCCAAGTCGGTCAAGGCCAAGGCCGCCGAGTTTTACAAGGTGCTCTCCAACGACTCGTTCCCGCGCTTCGTCAAGTCCAAGCAGTGCGACCCGGTCGTCGACGCGCTTCTCGGCGAGCACGACCGCATCGACGCGTCCAAGGAGCTCGTGTGGCACAAGTACAAGGTGCCCGCCGACATGGAGGGCTTCGTCTACTCGTTCGTCGCCGTCGCCGAGACCTTCCCCGCGTGCATCGTCATCTCGGACATGTCCATCCCGGGCAACCCGATGTTCTTCGTCAACCAGGAGTTCAGCAAGATCACCGGCTACAGCAAGACGGACGCGCAGGGCCGCAACTGCCGCTTCCTGCAGGGCCCGAAGACCGAGCCCGCGTCGGTCGCGGTGATCCAGGATACGCTGCGCCGCGGCGTCGACTGCTACGTGCGCATCACCAACTACCGCAAGAACGGGCAGACGTTCCAGAACCTGCTCTCGATGCGGCCGGTGCACGACTCGAACGGCGTCTACCGCTTCTGCATCGGCGTGCAGTTTGAGGTCGACGCCGACATGGACCTGAAGAAGCGCCTCAAGAAGCTCGGCCTGCTGCTGCAGCTGCTGCCGTCCGAGATCGAGGTGATGCACAAGAACGACAAGGTCGGGCCCAAGCACCTCAAGAAGAAGACCGCCGCCGATGTCGGCAAGAACGAGGACCAGCTCATCGCGCAGGCCATGACGAAGGTCGCGGACGTCGCCGACGCGTCCGACATGCAGGGCGGCGCGCGCTACGCCGACCACCACCAGACGATGCTCGAGGAGATCGGCGGCGTCGGGATTGAGGCTGCGATGGAGGCTGCCGACTACAAGCTGCCGCCGACCGCCGTCAGCATCCTCAAGGAGCTGCAGAAGGCGGGCGAGGGCAAGGGCGCGGTCCCAAAGCACGGCGGCGGCACGTGGCTCGACGCGATCAAGGCGGCGGTCGAGGGCATCCCGATCGGCGTCGCGATCACCGACATGAAGGTGCCGGGCGTCAACGTGCTGTGGTGCAACAAGGGCTTTGCGCGCGTGACCGGCTTCACCAAGGAGGAGACCGAGGGTCGCAACTGCCGCTTTCTGCAGGGCGGCAACACCGAGCCGGTCGTCGTCACCAAGATGGTGCGCGCGCTCCGCTACGCCAAGGAGCTCACGGTCGACGTGACCAACTACCGCAAGGACGGCACGAGCTTTGTCAACGACCTGTCGCTCACGCCCGTGCACGACTCGAACGGCGAGTATCGCTACTCGCTCGGCATCCTCTCGTGGAAGGAGAAGCAGACTGACGTCGAGAAGAAGTCTCTCGCGCAGCTGCGCGAGCTCCTGCCGCGCAAGATGCCCGCCGACGCGCAGCCCAAGGAGTTTGTCGGCGACGACATCAAGGTTGACGACAGCGACAAGAAGAAGCAGTTCCGCGCGTCGATGGTCAAGTTCACCAAGCTGCTCTGGACGCTCGACACGGAGGCGTCGCTCGAGAAGCTGATGGAGGTGAGCACCGCGCGCGAGGCCTTCCACAAGTTCCTCAAGAAGTCGTACGAGCACACGCAGCTCGACTTTTGGGCCGAGGCCAAGCGCGTCCACGGCGACGACGTCGCCGCGCGCGAGCTGTGCGTGAAGTACCTTGGCATGACGGAGGCCGACGCGGCGTCCTACTCGGCGACGGCGGTCGAGAAGAAGGCCAGGGAGTTTTACAAGGTCCTGTGCAACGACTCGTTCCCCAAGTTTGTCAAGTCCAAGTACTGCGACCCGGTCGTCGACGCGATGCTCGGCGACACGAGCAAGACCGATGGCGGCAAAGATCTGATCTGGGAGAAGTACAAGGTGCCGGCCGACATGGAGGGCTTCGTCTACTCGTTCGTCGCCGTCGCCGAGACCTTCCCCGCGTGCATCGTCATCTCGGACATGTCCATCCCGGGCAACCCGATGTTCTTCATCAACCAGGAGTTCAGCAAGATCACCGGCTACAGCAAGAAGGACGCGCAGGGCCGCAACTGCCGCTTCCTGCAGGGCCCGAAGACCGAGCCCGCGTCGGTCGCGGTGATCCAGGACACGCTGCGCCGCGGCGTCGACTGCTACGTGCGCATCACCAACTACCGCAAGAACGGCGAGACGTTCCAGAACCTGCTCTCGATGCGGCCGGTGCACGACTCGAACGGCGTCTACCGCTTCTGCATCGGCGTGCAGTTCGAGGTCGACAGCGGCACCGACCTGAAGAAGCGCCTGAAGAAGCTCGGCCTGCTGCTGCAGCTGCTGCCGTCCGAGATCGAGGTGATGCACAAGAACGACAAGGTCGGGCCCAAGCACCTCAAGAAGAAGACCGCCGCCGACGCGGGCAAGAACGAGGACCAGCTGATCAAGCAGGCGCTCGAGGTGACCGCCAGCGCGGGCGACGCGGCCGACATGCAGGGCGGCGCGCGCTTTGCCGACCACCACCAGACGATGCTCGAGGAGATCGGCGCAGTTGCCGAGGTCACCGTCGCGGCGGTCGACGCCAAGGCGTGGAAGCTGCCGGACAAGACGACCAAGATCCTGAAGGAGCTGCAGAAGGCGGGCGAGGGCAAGGGCGCAATCCCCAAGGAGGGCGACGGCACGTGGCTGAGCGCGCTCAAGGCGGCGGTCGAGGGCATCCCGCACGCCGTCGTGATCACCGACATGAAGGTGCCCGGCGTCAACCTGATGTGGGTCAGCGACGCGTTCGAGCGCGTGACCGGCTACTCGAAGAGCGATGCTGAGGGCCGCAACTGCCGCTTCCTGCAGGGCGGAGGCACGGAGCCCAACATCGTGACCAAGATGGTGCGCGCGCTGCGCTACGCCAAGGAGCTCACGGTCGACGTGACCAACTACCGCAAGGAGGGCCCCAGCTTCACGTGCGACCTGTCGCTCACGCCGGTGCACGACTCGAACGGCGAGTACCGCTACTCGATCGGCGTGCAGTCGTGGAAGGAGAAGCAGACGCCCGACGAGACCAAGGCGCTCGCGCAGCTGCGCGAGCTCCTGCCGCGCAAGATGCCCGCCGACGCGCAGCCGAAAGTCTTTGAGCAGGAGGCGGTCAAGGTTGACGCGAGCGACAAGAAGAAGCAGTTCAAGGCGTCGATGGTGAAGTTCACCAAGCTGCTTTGGACGATCGACACGGAGGCGTCGCTCGACAAGCTGATGGAGGTCTCCAGCGCGAAGGAGGCCTTCCACGCCTTCTTGCAGAAGACGTACGAGCACACGCAGCTCGACTTCTGGCTCGAGTCGCGCGCGGTCGATGGCGATGGCGAGGCAGCCGCCAAGCTGTGCACCAAGTACCTCGGCATGTCGGAGAGCGAGGCCAAGGCGATGAGCGCGGACGCCGTCGAGGCCAAGGCCGCCGAGTTTTACAAGGTGCTCGCGAACGACTCGTTCCCCAAGTTCGTCAAGTCCAAGCAGTGCGACCCGGTCGTCGAGGCGATGCTCGGCAACAGCGACAGCCTGGATGCGCACAAGAAGCTGATCTGGGACAAGTACAAGGTGCCCGAGGACATGGAGGGCTTCGTCTACTCGTTCGTCGCCGTCGCCGAGACCTTCCCCGCGTGCATCGTCATCTCGGACATGTCCATCCCGGGCAACCCGATGTTCTTCATCAACCAGGAGTTCACGCGCATCACCGGCTACCGCAAACGCGAGGCGCAGGGCCGCAACTGCCGCTTCCTGCAGGGCCCGAAGACCGAGCCCGCGTCGGTCGCGGTGATCCAGGACACGCTGCGCCGCGGCGTCGACTGCTACGTGCGCATCACCAACTACCGCAAGAACGGCGAGACGTTCCAGAACCTGCTCTCGATGCGGCCGGTGCACGACTCGAACGGCGTCTACCGCTTCTGCATCGGCGTGCAGTTCGAGGTCGACGGCGGCACCGACCTGAAGAAGCGCCTCAAGAAGCTCGGCCTGCTGCTGCAGCTGCTGCCGTCCGAAATCGAGGTGATGCACAAGAACGACAAGGTCGGCCCGAAGCACAAGAAGGAGCTCAAGTCGAGCGAGCAGGGCAAGTCCGAGGACCAGTTCCTCGCGCAGGCGATGGAGAAGGTCGCCGACGCGTCCGACGCGGCCGACATGCAGGGCAGCGACCGCTTTGCCGACCACCACGACACGATGCTCGAGGAGATCGGCGCGATGGTCTCCGCCGACACGGAGATGGACAAGAAGGCGTGGAAGCTGCCGGACAAGACGACCAAGATCCTGAAGGAGCTGCAGAAGGCGGGCGAGGGCAAGGGCGCAATCCCCAAGGAGGGAGACGGCACGTGGCTGAGCGCGCTCAAGGCGGCGGTCGAGGGCATCCCGCACGCCGTCGTGATCACCGACATGAAGGTGCCCGGCGTCAACCTGATGTGGGTGAACGGCGGCTTCCAGCGCGTGACCGGCTATCCCAAGGACGAGGCGGAGGGCCGCAACTGCCGCTTCCTGCAGGGCAAGGAGACGGAGCCCAACATCGTCACCAAGATGGTGCGCGCGCTGCGCTACGCCAAGGAGCTCACGGTCGACGTGACCAACTACCGCGCGGAGGGCCTCAAGTTCACGTGCGACCTGTCGCTCACGCCGGTGCACGACTCGAACGGCGAGTACCGCTACTCGATCGGCGTGCAATCGTGGAAGGAGAAGCAGACGCCCGACGAGACCAAGGCGCTCGCGCAGCTGCGCGAGCTCCTGCCGCGCAAGATGCCCGCCGACGCGCAGCCCAAGGAGTTTGTCGGCGACGAGGTCAAGGTTGACGACAGCGACAAGACGAAGCAGTTCCAGGCGTCGATGGTGAAGTTCACCAAGCTGCTTTGGACGATCGACACGGAGGCGTCGCTCGAGAAGCTCATGGACACCACACAGGCCAAGGACGCCTTCCACAAGTTCCTCAAGAAGTCGTACGAGCACATGCAGCTCGACTTCTGGAGGGAGTCCAAGTCCGTCGCGGGCAACAATGACGTCGCCCGCGAGCTGTGCACCAAGTACCTCGGCATGACGGCCGCGGATGCGGCGAGCATGGACGCGGAGGCCGTCGAGAAGAAAGCGCGCGAGTTCTACATGGTCCTCGCCAACGACTCGTTCCCGCGCTTCGTCAAGTCCAAGTACTGCGACCCGGTCGTCGAGGCGATGCTCGGCTCGGACAGCCGGATGGACGGCTCGAAGGGCCTGATCTGGTCCAAGTACAAGGTGCCCGCCGACATGGAGGGCTTCGTCTACTCGTTCGTCGCCGTCGCCGAGACCTTCCCCGCGTGCATCGTCATCTCGGACATGTCCATCCCGGGCAACCCGATGTTCTTCATCAACCAGGAGTTCAGCAAGATCACCGGCTACAGCAAGTCGGACGCGCAGGGCCGCAACTGCCGCTTCCTGCAAGGCCCGCTCACGGAGCCCGCGTCGGTCGCGGTGATCCAGGACACGCTGCGCCGCGGCGTCGACTGCTACGTGCGCATCACCAACTACCGCAAGAACGGCGAGACGTTCCAGAACCTGCTCTCGATGCGGCCGGTGCACGACTCGAACGGCGTCTACCGCTTCTGCATCGGCGTGCAGTTCGAGGTCGACGCGGCGACCGACCTGAAGAAGCGCCTCAAGAAGCTCGGCCTGCTGCTGCAGCTGCTGCCGTCCGAGATCCAGGTGATGCACAAGAACGACAAGGTCGGCCCGAAGCACAAGAAGGAGCTCAAGTCGAGCGAGAAGGGGAAGAACGAGGAGCAGTTCATCCAGGATGCGATGGAGAAGGTCGCCGACGCGTCCGACGCGGCCGACATGCAGGGCAGCGACCGGTATGCCGACCACCACCAGACGATGCTCGAGGAGCTCGGAGGCGGGGCGGTGTCTGCGATGGACGTGGAGAGTGTTGCCGCGCCCGCCAAGAAGAAGGGCTTCTTCGGGCGATAGGGGGGGGGGGGGGGGGGGGGGGGGGGGCGGGGGGCGGGTCCTGGTTGCAGGGGGGGCTGGGGGGGGTGGATTTTTGACTCATGCAATGTCTTTATGCAGCATCATCGCACGTACGCGCCAGGCTCGGCCTGGAGGCCAACCTGACTGCCCGGCCCACTCACGGCGACCTGCGAAAAGACAGCGACGAGTACGACGGCAGCAAGGGCGAGCAAGGTCGCGTCCCACTCGCCTGCGCTCAGCAGGCCTTTGGCTTTCAGCTGCGCGTCGGAAGGACGCGGTCTGAGACTGGGGTCGATTGCGCCGTTGATCGAGTCGAGCGTCGTCTTGAGCGTGTCCTTGGCCGAGCCGCCAACAAGAGACGCCATGCGGCCCACGTCAACGGCATCCTGCGCGGCAACCTCGCGGGCCCGCGCGGCAAACGCCGCGTTGAGGTCGACTGGCGGGGGCGCCTGCGGCACGCCGGGCGCCTCCGTGTCGTCCTGCGACGACGATAGCATGAGGACGTTGCGCCCGCCCAGCACCATTGGCCGAGCTGGCGGCCCAAGCCTCACCACTCCAACGCTCAGAAGCAGCGCGAAGGGCGCCATGCTCGAATTTCAAGGAGCCCCTCCGGCCCTTCTATCATAGGACGGACAACTGGCGGACAGTCAGTCAGGACAGGTGCATCCCTGACCGTCACCGGCACGACGCGGCCCCGCGCCCGCCCCGGAGGACGTCCCGCGCGCATGGCTGCGCCCGCACGTGCGCGCGTAGGGCCTCCGCCGCACGTATACCGCCGTCCGATCCTGCGCCGGCGTCCACGTGCGGCGGCTCAAGCGCGGCGGCGAGCTCGGCACAATCGCGGGCCTCGCGCACGTGCTTGGGCACCTTTGACGCTGGCTTGAGCTCCAGGTCAACGACACCGAGCGAGTAGGCGAAAAGCACGTGCGCGGCCAAGCGGCCGTCGGCGGCCTCGAGCCTGACGGCGATGGTGTCCATGCCCCTGTCCTTCTCGCCTGCGCCATGGGCGCCCATTGCGTGCTCGCGTCCGCAGGTCGACGCGGCGCGCATCACTGGCCGCAGGCAGAGCATCACGCTGCAATCGCGCAGCGTGAGCGACAGCAGCCAATCGTGCAGCAGCGCGACGTCCGCGGCGACGTCCGCGCGCGCGCCGTGCTCAACCGGCTCAACCCCGCTCGCACGCGCAGCTCGCCACGACACAGCGTCGGAGCGCCGTGCCGGCTGATCGTCGGCCGCGGGCGCACAGGCGCGCGGGAGCGCGCACAACTCGCGCGCGTGCGCGTCGATCAGCGCCTGCACGCGTCGCTCGTCCGCCGAGCAGAGCGTGACGAGGCGTTCGTACGCGGCGTGCACAGCGGCGATGCCGCGGGGGTCGGCTGCGGCCTGCGCGGCGCGGAGCCTGGGCAGCAGCGGCTCGCGTAGCAGCACGGCTTCGACCGCGCGCAGGTAGAGCCGTAGCACGCCGTGCGTGCCCAGCCGCTCGGCGACATTCGCCTGATCGTCCGCGAGGCGCGCGTCGAGCGGCTGAGCCGCGTCGCTGTGCGCGCCGTCGGCTGCGGCAATGGCGGTCGCGCGCTCTGCGCGGAGGGCGTGAATCTCGGGGAAGAGCGCTTGCAGCCGCTCGTGCTCGCACAGCACGCCGAGCGCATCGTCCACGTCCTGCCTGCGCGCCACCGAGCCGCACTCCGAATCACCATGCAGAACCGGCTCAAAGTCGCCCGTCGTGCAGTTGAGCAGCGCGTCCAAGTCGCTGCACGCCGACGCCTCGCTGCACGCGCGCGCGCTGTCGGGGACGCGCGCGCCGGCGCACGCGCCCGCCGTCTGCGCGCCCTGGCGCCACACCGGCGCGATTGCGGCCGCGAGCGGCGCGAGCTGGCTGTCAAGCGCTTCGAGCAGCCGGCCTGCGTCCGCCTCGCCTTTGCCGTACGCGAGAACGCCGTCGACAAAGACGCCAAAGTTATTGTGCGGCTGCAGCACGAGCTGCTCGAGCGCCGCGCGCACGCGCAGCCGCTTGCCGGAGAAGAGGTTGAGCGGGCAGAAACGGCTCCGCCTGTACGACGGTTTGGCGCGCAGCCGACTTAGCTGCAGCGCGCAAAACCGGCAGAGCGGTAGCGGCCACGCGCCATCGACGGCTTCGGCGGCGGGCATCAGCGCCGCCTTGGGCTTCAGCTCAAAGCACAGCTGCAGCGGCGCGTCCCGCTCGTCGGCCGCGCCCGCGCCGCGCGGGGCGGCGCGCGCGAGCAACGCCAGGTCGTGCTCGAGCATGCCGCTCGTCGAGCGCGCGTCGAGCGGCGCGCCGGCGTAGCGGCGCGGGCGGATTTCAGCGATGTGTCGCTGCACGGCCGTGAGGAATTCGGGCGAGATGTCCACTGGCCGCGACGGCGGCACGTACATGCCGCCGAGCAGCGGAGCGACGACGCGGCAGGCGTACATCTCCGCCGGCGGCGCGCCCGCGCGCGGCTCGTGGTGCGCTTTGCGCAGCCGGAGGACGAGGTTCGCGCCCGCGTCGCGATGGCGCAGGATCACGTGCATCTCACCCTCGCCGAGGTACTCCCATTCCGCGGCGGCGGTCGCGTCCCGCAGAGCTGCCGGCTCGCTCTCAGTCGCGCGCGCGAGAGCTCGCGTGCGCTCTCGCACGGCCACCATCGTTCCGTCCGCGATGTTCGCGCCTCGCGCCGCCCACGGAGCGACCGTCGACTGGATACGCGCGTTCGTGTGCGGGCTCGCGCTGTGCCCGTGGGCGCAGCCGGATGCGACGCTCGTCGTCGTTGCGCCGCACAGCGCTCACGTGGCCGTTGGCGTGCGCTTCATGCGCCGGCAGGCCGAGCTGCTCATCGCGCGCGCGCCACCGCCGCCGCACCGCGGCGTCCGGCGGCCGACGGTCGTGAGCGCTTTCACGGCGAGCGCGTACAAGGATGTGCTCGCCTTTGCGAGCCTTTGGCGGGCGGTCGAGTCGGACCTCTCTGCATTTGCGCCTGGCCAGCTCGTCCTCCTCGCCTTCCACCCAAACCGAGTCGACAGCGGCCCGGGGTGCCTGCCACACATGGCGGACGACGCGGGCCACTTCTCTGTTCGCGCCCCGCTGCCGACGCTGCAGCTCTTGCGGGATGTGGACGTAGACACCGCGCGCGCGCAGTGGGCGCACACCCACGGCGGCCCGGGCGCGCTTGGCCTTCTCACCGCGAACAAGCGCACGCTCCGGTCGATCGGCGCAGACGCGCTCCACGCGATGTTGTTTTCGCATTAGGTTCGCAGCTGTCTGCGCACTCAAGATGTGATGACAGCGAAGCGCGCCGGGCATGCCCGTCGGGCCGTGCAGCCCGGCGTCGCGCGTCGCGCGAGCAGCCCGCCTTTGCTCCGGAAGGACAGCGTCGGAGCGTTGGCGCGGGCACTCGGCGCGAGGGCCGCGGGGGGAGAAGGCGCGGCGAAGCGACGTGGCGGCCGGGATCCCACAGGCCGCCACGGCTTTCGTGCGCGCGCGCGCGTATGCCCCGCGCTCAGGACGTCGATTTGACAGGCTCGGTGCCGATCATGAGCGACTCGGAGAGGTGGAGCACGGTCTGGAGCGCCTGCTCAGCCTCCTGTGTGCTCACCATGATGTCCGCGATCCACGTGGGCATGCCCTCCTCCGGCCCGACGATCACGTCGCCCTCCTTAACGAGGGGCTTGGCGTACACAACGTTGGGCAGCGCGTCGAGCTTGCGCACCGCCGTCATGTCGGTCACTCGACCCGACCTCTGCGCGTTCACGTAGTTGTACGCGAGGTGGCAGAGCGGCGGATCGGCCTTGTGCGGCCGGCACGGGATGCCGACGCAAGCGAAGAGCGTCTCCTCGACGAGGTCGACGCCGTACACGCGCCGGTGCGTCTCGCGCACCTGCCCGCCGCCCATCCGCGCGTTGATCTCGATCAGGCGCGGGCCGCGAGACGTGTACTTGAGCTCAACGTGAAACACGCCCTGCGTGAAGCCGCACGCCTTGAGGCTCGCGACCCCGAGCTCCTGCGAGCGCGCGCGAGGGCGCGCGCGCGGAAACGCGCCGGCTGGCTGAGCGGCGCGCGAAGGCACGTGCTCTGCGCCGCGCGAGGGGTCGGCGCCGCGCGCTGGAGCTGCGCGCGGGCTGGGGCGCGGCGCGCACCCGCAGCTCCGCCTGCTGCGCCTCGGGCAGGCGCGACGGGCACAGCCCCCACGTCTCGTTGAAGTATGGCTCGATCGTCGGGCCGTTGTCCACGACGACGGTGTACTGCGCCTCGCCGCCGTACAGCACGATGTCAACGTCGACCTCAGCGCCGTCGAGGTACTCCTCCAGCCTGCGGCGGCACGCGGCGTGGCGTGGCGTGCGCGACGGCGCGGCCAAGGCGATGAGCGGCGCGCGCGACGGCGCGCGCGCGACGGGGCGCGCACGGCGACGGGAATCGCTCGCGCTGCGCGCTGAGCCGCACATGAAGACAACATCGGGCAGGTGGTGCTGCGGCTTCTCGGCGGCGGCCGGCGCGTGGTTCATCATCGCGACCTCCAGGTTGGCCTCGCTCGGCGACCCCTTGACCAGCGCGCCCGACGTGACAATAGTGTTCTCCATCTCCGCCTTCACCTCAGCAAAACCGGCGTACAGGCCCGCCTCGTCGTACACCTTCTTGACGCCGAGCGAGGCGGCGCCCGAGATGGGCTTGAGGACGGCAGGGAAGCCGACTGCCTTGACTGCTTCGGGGATGTCCGTCTCGGTTTTGATCAGGCTGTTCGCAACCGTCGCGAGGCCGGCGTCCTTCATCGCGCGCCGAGTCGTGTGCTTGTTGCGCGCAACATCGACCGCTTCTGCCGAAGAGGATGGAAGGCCAAGGATGTTGCAGAGGCGCGCGACGAGCGGGACGGAGAGCTCAGAGAAGGTGGTGATACCGATTGGCGTGCCCGTCAGTGGGTCGTCCTTGAGCGCATGGATCGCCGCGAGCGCATCGGAGAGGACCATCTCAGAATCCTGCTCCATGTTAAGCGCGATGAACTTTTTGATCACGCCCTCGGCGACCAGCCGCTCGGCCCAGCTGCCTGCCGCCTGAGCGCGCACGGGTTGGCCGCGCCGCGCACACCCTCGCGCCGCGCGCGCGTGAGCGCGCGCGAGAGCGCCAGGCGCAGCGCGCGCGGCGAGCGCGCGCGCAGCGCAACGCGGCGCACGTCGATGATCACGGTCGAGACGCCCAGCTCCTTTGCGTGCTCGTAGATGAAGCGCTTGCCTTCGTAACCAGGCGTGAAGAACACGATCGTCGCACCTGAGAGCAGCCCTTTGCGCAGCAGCTGACCGTCTGGGCCAGGCGCAGTGATGAGCGACTGCGGGATCTTTTTGATGTACGAATGGTCCATCGTGTCCGCATTGCGCTGCACCTGCTCGGTGGACAGCGGCGGCGGGAGGGAGCCTGGAGAAGAGAGGAGCTGCTCGATGATGAAATGCTTTGCGCTCACCTCCGTGATCTCGGAGCTCTCAAGCAGGTAGCCTTGTTGGTGCTGGCCCGCGTGCGAGAACGACTGGCGCCTCTTCAGTAGCGACGCAGCCGCGTGCGCGTGCGGCGGCTTCTCAGTCTTCGAGCGCGGCCGCTGAGGCGTTGGCCGCGGGCGCAGCCCGGACCCAGCCGCCCCGTCGAGCACGTCCATATTGCTGCCCGTGCTCATCTTTAGCCCCGACCCGACGTCGGCGTCGGGCAAACTCTCCGCGCGACCCTTCGTCGACTGCGATTCACTTTCTGCGCTTAAGACGTTGCGCGCGCGCAATGGCCGCTCACGCCATGGGCGCGCAAGCGAGGACAGCCCGTTCAGGGTCTGTCCGGCGCGCGCGTTAACGCCGCGCTCTTGCCCCGACCGTGAGTCTTTTTATTCAAGCTGTCGTGAGGCACCCGCGCCGAGCCTTTGCCATCGAAGACCACCGCGCATGCTGCCCGCGCCGATCAAGCGAGCAAGGGGTAAGGGGGGGGGGGGGGGGGGGGGGGGGGGGGGGGGGGGCGGCGGGGGCGTTGCGTTGGGGCGGCGGGGCGGGGGGCCGGGAGGTTGCTACCCCGTAATTCTTTACGTTTCCCCAAGCTTGACTCGCGCGACGCAAGCTGCGGCGCAGTGTGAGAGGTGGTCAAGGTTTCGGCAAAGGCGTCACTTCACCTCCGGACGCCGCCCGGACCAGCGATAATTAGCGAGTTCGCATTTTATTTTCACGATGTTCGCGCTCCTGACCGCCGCGCTGGCCTTCTCGGGCTCGCACTTCACGCCGGCGCGCTCGTCCGCGGTGACGATGAGCGCGGCGTCGGATGTGAAGAAGGGCCTTGCGACACTTGGCGTGCTCGCGTCTGTGACGCTGATGCCCATGGCCTCGGATGCGGTCGCATCGTTCGACCTTCCGTCCACGTCGGTCGCGGCCAAGGCGTTCAACCCGCCCGTCAAGAAGGTTGACCTCGGCGACGAGGACAACAAGCTCAAGCGGGGCTTCAAGGGTCTTGGCCTCACCACTGGCTTCCGCGCCAAGAAGCCGCCCGCGTCGCAGTTTAAGGCGCCGCCGTCCGCGAAGATCTTCAAGGGCTCGTTCTCCGTATCGCCCAAGTGAGCGCGAGCGCAGCAAGATGGGGCTGCGGCTTGGCGCTATTGAGCTCGGGGCCCCTCAGGAGCGGTGTCACCCAGCAACCTGGGTGCGGTAGCGTGCCGCCCCTCGGGGGCCCCCGGCGTTGGATGCCGTCTGCCTGTCACTTCCGCTTCCGCTCAGCGATCGGCGTGGTCGAAGGCAGGCAGAGAGCAGCCTCGGTGGCCACTGAGGACGTCCGCCGCGCCTGTAGTGCAGCCGCCCCTCTTACATGGAGCCTGCGGAGAGTCGCGAGGCTTGCGCGGAAGGTGGCAAACATCGCTCCCATGACAACCGGGCAAGCCGCATGACTGTCCGCCACCCATCGTCCGCGCCACGCGCTCTTTCCGCTGATCTACGAGCAGCCGGGCCGCAAATCTGCTCTGCCGCACCCGCCGCCATGGCACGAGGCGTGCTTGTTGCCGCCCTGCGTGCATCCGCCACCATCGCACCGCGCGCTCAATGCGCATGTCTGGTCGCACGCGCCTCCTTGGCACCATGCCACGTGCGCGCCGCCCTGGTCGCAATCGCCACCAAAACAGCTCGCCTTCGATGTGACGCTGCGCTGTACGCACCCGCCGCCTGCGCACGAGGCGGACGCTGCCTTGCGCTGGTCGCACGCGCCACCGCTGCACGATGCGTCATCGCACGAGCGCTGGTCGCACCCGCCGTGAGGGCACGCGCACGCGCCGTGCGTGTGCTCGTGGCCATCGTCCGCCTCCGCAATGCCCGTCACAAGCGCGATCGTCATCACGACGGCGATGCCGACCAGGAGGAGGAGCCGCTGTCGCGACGAGAGGCAGCCAAACACGCGCCGGCGCCGCGCGTCGAGCCGCGACGGGCGAGGCGACGAGCGAGGCGAGGGGGCAAACGGTGGTGCAAAAGCAGGCACGGCGGAAAGGTTGACGGGCACGGCGTGTGCCGCGGGCAGCGGCTTTGCCGACGGCGCGGGCAGGTGCGCCGGCGCGTCAACCGCTCGAGCCGCAGCGGCCGGTGGCACATCCAGGTGGATGATGTCCCCAGGCGCGACCTCATCGGGGCAAGGCACGCTGATCACATTTTCACCGACGAGGACGTCGAACACCATGCCCGGAAAGACGCTGGCCGGCACCTCCACCTCGAACGTGTCATCGACCAAGTCAAATCGCACGCCCTCCATTGTGCGACAACGTTACGAAGTCGAGCCTGCTGTTCGGCTCCACTCCCCCGCCGCGATGGAGCAATGGATCGCGCACATGAAGCGAGCCTACCCAGCGCCTCCGCCGGCGCCCGACGGCCTCTACCTCAAGGCCGGCGTGCCGATCGGACGCATCCCGACGGAGCGGCAAAGCCTGCCCCTCTCGTCAGACTTGACCAACCTGGGCGACCCGGTGCGCTCGCACACCAGCCTCGAGCCGCTCACTCACACGAGGCCGCGCGTCAACTATGACGCGCCTTCGCCGAGGCCGCCAAATTGGATCACGCTCAACGCGCGGCTACGCGAGCGCCCGCGTCCGTATGCCGACGCGGACGCCATTCGCGCGCACCATCGCTCGTACCCCGACGCCGCGCTCCAGCAGCTCAACCCATCGGCCGCGGGCGCGCTGAGGCCGAGGCTCGCGCCGAGCGAACGCGTGCAGCGGCAGGCCGCGCGCGCGGAGGAGCTCGGTCTCACGCTCGAGCAGCAACGGCTCGATACGGCCGCGTTGCGGGCGCAGCTCGCGATGCTCCGGCCACCGCGCAGCCGCGCGCCCGTCAGGTCGATCGTCTGGCCACAACTCGCTACACCGGCAGACACGTTCTCACGGGCTCTGGCGGGCAAAGCGCCCTTCGACGCGCTCGCACCCCTCGTGCTTGCGACCGAGACTGATCTTAACCCGCACGCCGCACAGCACGCCGTACCGCACCGCTCGCACGTGGACAGCCTTGTGCTGCGTGCGGCCACGTCGGCCTACGTGCCGGCCGGGCTGCCGGCCGCGCAATCGACGTCGTGCGCCGCCGCGATGCTCACGTCGGTCTCGTGGGGCAGATCAAGCGTGCCGCCAAGCGCGCTCGCTTCGCCGCTCGTGACGCATTCGCTCGGGCTCGGCGGCGCGACACGGGCGCCCTAGCCTCGGGCCAAGACGGCGCGCGCCCTCCCGATTTTTTTTTTTTTTTCACTGCGCGCTGACTAGACTGACGAAGCTTGCGCCTCTGCGAGCTCGGGCTCGCTGAGCGAGACTGCAGCCCAGCCATCGTCCAAAGCCGCCTCGAGCAGGCGGCGCAGTGCGCCAGGCGCCTCCTGCAGCAACAGGTGACCACCGCCGAGGCGCACGACGGCGACGCCATGCGCGCGCGCGCCCAGCTCGCGCAGGCTGCACGCCTTGCCGCCCTGCGCCGCAATGTAGGGCTCGGCGTGCTCTGGCCTGACGAGCAAGTCGTGCCTCCCCTGCACCAAGACCGTCTGCGTCCTCAGCCTGGCCAAACTGTCGCGCAAGTCGCGGTGCGCGAGCGCGCCGCGGCAGACGGCGACGCGCCCGTCGAGCGTCATCGGGTTTGGCGTCGCGCACAGCTCCTGCAGCGCGCCGTTCATCGTCACGCGCGACAGGTAGCGCTGCAAACGGCCGGCCGGCGGACGCGTGCGCGCGCGCGACCGCTCGTGAGGCGCGCGCGCAGGAGAAGGCGCGGTCGCAGCGCGTGTGAACGCACCTCGGAGAAGAGGAGGTGCGAGAAGAGGAACATGTGCAGGTCGGCGCCCGCCGCCTGCCCCGCCCTGACGCCGTGCAGCCAGTTCTGCACGACCACGTCGAGGTGGAAATCGAGGAAGGAGAACGGATTGGCGAGCACGAGACTGCGCACGCTCAGCTCGTGCCGCAACGCGCTGTCGAGCGCAAAGAGCGTCGCGACATTTGCGCCGTTGCCCGCGCCGAAGACGACGATCGGCACGCCCGCAGTTGCAAACGCGCCGCGCGCGCGCAGCCCACGCAGCATCGCGCCGAGCGCGCGCGCGCAGTACTCATTGTTGAAGATGGCGGTTGGAGGGGAAGGCGGTGCGCGGCCGTGCGTCTCGGTCGCAAATGTTGAATGCGCCTGCCCGGGCAGGTTGAGCAGTAACACACGCAGCGCGCGCGCGCCTCGTGCGAGCAGGGCGGTCACGAGGGGCACGTAGGCGTCGGCGGACTCAAAGAAGTCGGGCAGCACGACGAGATCGACGGGCGGCGCGTCAAGCGTGGCGTACAGCGGGTGCGAGAGCAGCGCGTACGGGATGGAGACGCCCTCGTCCAGCTCGACTCGCCCGCCGTGCGCGCCGAGAAAGATGGACTCCGATTGGCAGCACTCCGATTCAGCCGCGTGCGCAGGCACCGACGCAGACGCGCCCGTCGACGCTGGTGGTGGAGCCCAAGGAGGCGCGGCGGCGGGCGGCGGACGCGTGGCCGGCGCGCGCCCGCGCGCGGCCACGCCGCGGCTGCCGTCCGCCGGCGGCGCGCGCGCGCCCGCCGCGCCGGCAGTCTGCGCCATGAGGTCGGGCTGGCTGACGACGGCGCTTGCGCACGCGCGCGCGGGCGCTGCGCGCAGCGCGCGCGGCGCCGAACTCGGCCGCTCGGCGTGGCGCGCGGGCGCGGCGTGCGTGGTGAGGGGCGCCCTGCGCGGCAGCCGCATGCCCGCCGCCGCGTGAACGGGCACGCGCAGGTCGATCTGACCGTCAGCGAGCACGACAGCGAGCGGCGGTGGAGGCGGCGGCGGCGGCGGCGGCGGCGGCGAAGCGGCGACGTCGCCGTCGGTGGAGAGGGCGCTCGCCTCGTCGTCGCCGCTGCCGTCGCTCACCCGCCGCGCGCCGTTCGCTCGCTCGCGCCCATCGCTCGCGCCCGACGCGCAACCCACGCCGCTCGCCGCCGTGCCCGTCGACGGAGTGCTCGAGGGGCGGCCCTGCGCGCTGCGCTCGCGCGCCGCCGCCTCGGCGGCGACCGCGCTCGTGTGCGCCTTGTGCAGGTCGCGCAGCGCCTGCATCGCGGCGAACGCGCTGCCGTCCTCTGCCGAGAGCCGCCCGCTCAGCTCGTGCTCGAGCCGCGCCGCGAGTTGGTCGGCGATGAAGCGTGTGCGCTGTGCCCTTTGGACGCCCTCCGCGGGCAGCAGGTGCGCGAGCGATGCGTCGACGCTCTTGCTCGCCCAGTCGCGCGACGAGCCGGTGGGCGCAACGGCGCGCCTGCCGCGCACGCCACCGCCAGCCGCGGGCGCGAGCGGCGGCGCGCTTGCGCCCGCGCTGCCCGCACCTGCCGCCCGGCCGTGCGCGTGCGGCCCGGCCATCTGAGCGCGCTGCGCGTCCAGCCGCGTGTACGCGGCGTAGCAGCGCTCGCACACGCGCACGGTCTTGTAGTAGCGCACGGGCGGCAGCGCGCGCGCCGCCGCGGCGAGCAGCGCCCTGCGCGCCTCCGGATCGTGCAGCGCCGCCGCCTCGCGCTCAATGCGCGCCTGCACGATCGACTTGTGAGCGATCGCGTACTGCCCTTCGCCGCGCGCGCCGGTGAAGGGCGCGCCAAACGCGCCGCTTCCGCACCCGCCACCGGCCGCCTGCGTGCTCGCACACGGCGCGCACGCGCCCGCGCACGCCGCGGCGGCCGCGGCGGCCGGCCCGCTGTCCACCTGCACGCGGGCGGCCGCAAAGAGGTTGCGTGCGTCAACGAGCTGGCTGTCGGCGAGAAAATCTGTGAAGCCAGCGCAGTAGTCACCCGCGCATTCGCCGCTGAGCGCGCTCAAGCCGTTCGTGAGCGCGAATGCGCCGCCGCCGCCGACGCTCGCCGATCGCAGCGCGCGCGCGCCGGCTGCAGCCGGCTCGCCGGTGGACGCGGTGGCAAACGCGCCGGTACCGGCGGACGCGGCGCGCTCGAGCCCGCTGATGCGCGCGGCCACGCCACCCACGCGTGCCGCAGGCTCTGTCGTCCTGCACTCGGCAGGCCCGATGAACCAGAGCGTCTCCGCCGCGTCGCAGATGAAGTCTGCCGAGAAGCGTACCACGACGCGCCGGCTCATCCGGCTGAGGTGGCGGACGATGGCGCACGTAGCGTCGCTCGCGCGCTGGTTGAGCGCGCGCATGCTCGACTTGAGCAGGAAGACCGGCGCCGAGTCTAACTCGCCCGCCTGCACATCGGGCCTGGCCGCAGGCGGGAAAAAAGCGTCACCCCTTCCCACGTTCGAGCCCATGTGCACAAGCTTGCTCACGCGCGTGACTGCGCGGCCTGCGCGGTTGAGAACGAGCTCGCAGCGAAAGCGCGTCGCCGTGCCGCCCTTTGCGTGCACGTACATCTGCAGCGCGGCCACGGCCGACAGGTCGGTGCCGTCGCGCAGGATGCCGTCGAGCCGCGGCTGGTCGAGCACGTGCGCGCGCGGCTTGTCCGCGCCACCAGCCGAGCGCCGGACGACGGCGAGGTAGCCGCGCTTGTTGCGCGGGTCGGCGAGGCCCGCAGCCGTGAGCTGCACCCGGATGTGCTCCAGCGTCGTCCGATCCGCGTTCCGCTTGAGCACGACGCCCTCCTGCGCGCCGAGCGCACCGCGGCGCGCGGCGTGCGCGAGGCGCGGGCGCGCGCTCAGGCGCGGCGCGCAGACGAGACGGCAACCAGCCGCGCGGTGGTGCGCGCCTTTGACGTGAACAGCCAGCGGTCCGGACGGCCATGTTCGAAGAGGATCGTGTCCGCGATCTTGAGCGGGCAGCGAGCCTTGCTCCCCTCCTACGCATGCCACGCGCGCCGCGCGACGGTGAGAGAGGCGCGGATCCCAACGCAGTGCACAATCGCGCGATCAACGCCACGAATGGCGCACACCCTCCACAGCATGCGGTAGGTCCAGCACCAGCTGTGCTCGCGCGTCTCCATTCGCACCCTCCACACAAACGTTTCAAACGGACGCAGCCATCGTTGGCGGTTCTTGGAGTGCACGATGGCGAGTCTTCCCACCTTCGCACGGACGTCCCAGTACGACCCGATCCGCGTGGACCAGTTTGAGGACGAGGACGAGGAGGGGGACTCTGCGTCGGACGGTGACGAAGGCGAGGAGGATGAGGTCGATGCCGTGCACGAGCAGGGCGCCGAAGGCAGACTGCACGCCGCCCCTTTAGCGATGACGGTGGTCGATTGGCTGCTCCTCGCCTTCGCGTGCGGGATGATCGGGCTCTTCGTTCTGATCGCGCGACAGGTAGCGTTGGCCATTTTCGTGGCGTTGCTTTGCGTGGGCGTGTGCGCGTACGCCTTCGTCAGCGCGCAGATGAGCACTGGGCCGGCGCGCTGGCTGTCGGCACTTGTGTGTGCGCTCTCGGTCGCGACGTTCGTCCTGTGGTCCGTCAAGTTTGTCTTCTACATGCCGGAGAGCAGAGCGACGCGCGGATGCGGCGGCGTCTTTTGGGAGAACATGACCAACAACATGGACGCGCCCCGGGCACGCGACGAGCTGTGAGCAGCTCGCCGTCTGCGAACTGGAATTTCGTTATGGGGGACTCAGTCTTCTTGTCACTTTTTTTAGAAAGTGGTCACACTGTTTATAATAAAAGCAGCAGGGCCGCGAGACGAAAGGGTCGATCGTGAGGAGTTGCGGCATGACCTCGCACGTGCTCTCGCGCGTCGGGCAACGCTGGCGCGGTCACCTACCGGCGGCGTGTGCGCGCGCGCGCTGCGCAACGGTGCTTCCGTCGGCTGGCCCCGCGCCGGTCCGAGGCGCGCCCGAGGGCGCGTCGCCGCGCACGCCGGTGCCGGGCGCGTCGCTCGCTTCGGCGATCCAGTACGCCAACGCCGAGCCGCGTTCCACATGGACGCGCGCGGAGATCGCGGCGATCTACAAGCAGCCGTTCACCGAGCTGCTCTTCCAAGCGGCGGCGGTCCACCGCGCCAACTTTGATCCGCTCGAGGTGCAAAAGTGCACGCTGCTCTCGATCAAGACGGGCGGCTGCAGCGAGGACTGCAAGTACTGCTCGCAGTCTGCGCGCTACTCGACCACCGTCAAGGCGACGCCGACGATGCAGCTCGACGAGGTGGTCGAGGCGGCGAAACGCGCCAAGGCGGCTGGGAGCACGCGCTTTTGCATGGGCACCGCGTGGCGCGAGCTCGGCGGCAAGAAGAGCACGTTCAACCGGATCCTCTCGATGGTGAAGGAGGTGCGTGGGATGGGCCTCGAGGTGTGCTGCACGCTCGGCATGGTCACGGAGGAGCAGGCGCGCCAGCTGAAGGAGGCGGGGCTTTCCGCGTACAACCACAACCTCGACACGAGCCGCGAGCACTACCCCAACGTGATCACGACGCGCACGTACGACGACCGGCTGCAGACGATTAAAAATGTGCGCAAGGCGGGCATCACCGTCTGCTGCGGCGGCATCCTCGGCATCGGCGAGGGCGTCGACGACCGGATCGGCCTGCTGCACGAGCTATCGACGATGGAGCAGCACCCCGAATCGGTGCCGGTCAACAGCCTCGTTGCGATCGACGGCACGCCGCTCGAGGGCTCGACGCCCGTCTCGATCTTCGAGGTCGCACGCACGATCGCGACGGCGCGGATCACGATGCCGCGCTCGGTCGTTCGCCTCTCGGCAGGCCGCCTTTCCTTCAGCGAGATGGACCAGGCAATCATGTTCATGGCGGGCGCAAACTCGATCTTCACGGGCGACAAGCTGCTCACAACGCCAAACCCAGAGTTCAACGAGGACGAGCAGCTTTTCGACAAGCTCGGCATGACCGGCCGGCCCGCGTTCGCCGCCGGCCGCCACGATTCGGCGTCGCTCTGAGCGCGCGCTCGCGGAGCCTGCTGCCTTGGCGCGCCGTGCCCTCGATGCCGTGCGCGCACGAGCCGCACGGCCGGAGCGCGACGCGTCTGAAAGGTTGCGCCGCGGCTGCACACTTCCCGCCCGGAAAACTCCCTCCATTCATCCCGATGTCAATTGAGTGAACGGCGGAAGGGCTCGCGTGCGACGGAATCAGAAGTCGGCTTCGCCGCACAGCGTGAGGCTCGCCACGCTCGGCAGCGCACGGCATCGCACGATGCGCGTGCGCGTCGTGCTCGCCGCAGTGAAGATGGCTCGCAGCACGCTGGGCGGCGCGGCGCTGCCGCCGCAGATCCGTCGCCATGCGCAGACGAAGGCGACGCGCTGTTCGGCCGAGAGCGGCACCACGTCCGTCACGACGGCCGAGCCACCGTCCGCCGTCGTGCAGCATGCGCACGTCTCGTGAACTCTTTGATTGGCGCCCCTGCGGTCCACCCCCATCGCACGCACCTCCGTCCGTCAAAGAGCGGGGAAGCATGGCAGCTTCTCGTCGTTTACGCGTCCACGTCCGATGCCTCGGCCTCCTCGTCGCGCGCCTCGTTTGTGCGGGCCGCCCGGCCCCGCGCCCGGCTGCCCTTCCCGTCTTCGGCCATCTCGCCGACGTTGGCGTGGGCAAGCTGGCGAATGGCTTCGCCAGTCCGCCGCACGTGCGCATGTTTGAGCTTGCGCAGTCGGCGCAAGGCGGCGAGGTGATGGAGCTGCAGATGGGCGCGCAGGAATGGACGGTGCTGTCGAGCCCGCGCGCGGTACATGACGCCTTTGTCGTAAAGGGCGGCGACCTTGCCGGCCGACCGATGGTGCCGTCGATGGCCGTGTCGTCGGGCGGTGGCCAGGGCTTTGCGCGCGAGCGCCCCGACGCGGGCCTACGCTCGCTTCGGCGCGCCGCCTTCACCGAGCTCTTCAGCCCGGCACAGGTGGCGCGCGCGCGCGTTGAGCTCGACGCCGAGGCTGAGGCTCTCGTACGTCACCTGCTCGCCGTCGGCGTCGTCGAGCTGCGTCCCGCGCTCCGCCGGTGCGTGTGCAACATGGTCGTGCGGTACGCCTTCTCGGCGCGCGTGCCGTACGCGACCGAGCCGTCTGACGGGACGGACGAGCGCGTCCGCGAGCTCATGGAGACGGCCGATGCGGTCTGGGAGCAGCTCACCGCACCCGCGATCACGGCCGCCGACCTGCTCGCCCCGACCCTCGCCGGCGCGACGCACGGTGAGCTGCGCAAGCTTGTTGCGCGGCGCGACGCGCTCCTGCGCGCGCTCATCGACGAGCGGGTGGCGGGCGGCGCGGCGAGCGGGGTCCGCGGCGACGGGGACATGCTCGACCGGCTGCTCGGCGCCGGCCTGACCGACGCGCAGGTCCTTTATTCGCTCGTTGACTTATTCATCGCCGGGGTGAACACCGTCTCGGCAACGCTTGAATGGGCGCTTCTGCTCACCGCACGGCACGCGCACGCACAGGCAACGGCGCGGCGGGCAGCGCTCGAGCCTGGAGCCGATTTGGCGTACGTGCGCGCGCTGATTGACGAGACGCTTCGCTTCAAGCCGCCGCTCCTGCTGCCAAGGATGGCTCTACGCGACACGGACGTTCTCGGCTTTGCCGTGCCGGCCGGGCGCGTTTGCTTTGCAAACTCGCACGCGCTCAGCTTTGGCGCGGCGCAGTGGACCGAGCCCGAGCGCTTTCGACCCTCGCGCTGGTTGAGGGAGGAGCGCGGCCTCTCCACGTGGGGAGAGGACGCTCCGGCCGGCGCGCACGCCTTCACCTCCGAGGAGCGCGCAAAGTTCATCCCATTCTCAATCGGTCAGCGCTCGTGCCCTGGCGAGCGCCTCGCGCGAGCAGAGCTCGAGGCAGCCACGCTCGCGCTGCTGCGCGCAGCACGCTGGGACGCCGTCGGCACTGTTGACCTGCGCGAAGCCTACTCGCTCACGCTCGTCCCACAGTCGTCACAGGCGCTCCGCTTCCAACCTCTCTGATGCGTACAGTGAGCATGCCCATGTGCTGCCTGTGTCACTGTTTTCGACGAGAAGAGGGCCAAGGGCGCCGCCCGCGACGTGGCCATCGCAAGCCCGTAGCACCACCCCCGCGCCATCCTCGCGCACGCTGTCGCCGCTTTTTAGCGGAACTTGTTCAAGCCGAGCGAGAGGTCGGTCATGCCCTTCGTCAGAATGAAGAAACCAAACGAGACCGAGAGCGTGAACATCGCAACGGTGCCCGCCGGATTGCCCGCCCACGCCGTGTTGCCGCCCGTCGCCTTCTTCACCGCCTGCCACGCCAGCTGCTTCTCCTGCTCGCGAGCCCACGCGCGCGGGCGCGTAGGCGTCATGCAGGTCAGTCGCTCGATGCACGACGCGCGCAAGCAGTCACAGAGGCCGCGACCGAGCGGGGCAGAGTCGGTGACCGCACGCGCGCCGCTCGCGCCTCTCGCACGCGCCCGGCGCGCCCTCACCTTGATCAAGCTCACCATGGCCGAATAGGTGGTCCGGTTGGTGCGGCCGTCTCATGGTCGCCCGGACTCTTCTGCCAGTCCTCTGCGCAGGCACCGGATCGGGAGGTGCGCGCCTGCTCGAGCGACGGCACGCGAGGCGCGAGGCTCGGCGCGCCTCGCTGTGCGTACAGGCGGCGCCATCCAGGCGCAAATCTCACGCCTCGTTCCGCAGCACAGGCGTTGCATCCGCGACACGCGCGCCCACCCTGATGCACGCGGCACCCGCGCGCGTGCGCGATGCGCGCTTTTCGCAGGTCTCGCGTGGGTTGTGCAATCATGGATATGAGCACATGTGCGGGCCCGCTCAGCCGCGGCGCTGTGCGTACTTGCGTCATCGCGTGCATGGTCTGAAGGATGCTAACCTCGCTGTCCCTACCTCGCGCGTCGCGCGTGTGTCCTGCCAGGCTGCGCGTACTTTTGCACCGGCGTTTCCTTCTTTGGGATCATCACGCTTGTGAGCGCGCGTGCGTCGCGAGTACCGCCCTCCTGCGTTGCGTGCTGCGCGTCCGTCCAGCTTGTCGCTCGCGGCGACCCCGGCGCGGTGTTCCGGTCTCATCGGCGGTCTCGTGGGGCGCGCGGCCGTCGCCCGCGCGCGTTCGCGCGCTCAGGCGGCGATTTCTGCGGTGTTGAGCGGCGGCGGCGCGCACTACGTGAGCGAGGAGTTTGCCGCGCGTCATGGCGAGGAGGCACCGCTCAGCGCGCAGGATGCGCTGAAGTCGTGCTTTGGCGCGATGGGCATCTACGCAGTCTTCCTCGTCTTCTGCGGCTTCCGCGTCTACTCGATGAACGCCAAGGGCGCGAGCAAGCAGCAGCTCATCGATGACGAGTAGAATGCGCGGCGGGCCGCGGGCGGCGCGCGTCGCACGCGGTCGCGCAGCCTGGCGTTAGCCGGTGCGAGGTGCGCTGAGTGCACGCTACTCCGTCGAGCAGTCCGACGCGCCCATTCGCTTTCGCAATAGCCCAGGGCGCGAGAGAGATGCTTTCTGCGACTGACGGGCAGCGCCTAGCCCTCCTGCGGATCATGGCACGTCGTCGACGTCGTCTTCGTCGGCCGAGTGGAGTTTGTGAATCGCCGCCTTGATCATCTGCGCGTCCTTAGGGTTCAGGTCGAGCGCCGTGGACAGGCAAACGAGGGCCTTTTGCGGCTGGCCGAGCTTCTTGTAAATCTTGCCGAGCAGCATGTGCACGGCGCCCTCCTTTGGCGCAAACTCGCGCAGCGTGAGCAGCTCTTGCAGCGCGAGCTGCGCGGCACTCGGCGGGCGCGCGCGCGCGCGGCATGCGGCGACGGTGCGGTGCTGAGCGCAATGCCACGCAGCGCATCGGCGAGGTGCAGCGTGCCGGGCCACGCACCTCGCGTTCGTCGAGTGAGAGAAGGACGCGAGCCTTTTGGAAGCGCGCAAGCGGGTTGTGCGCGTCGAGCTCGATCGCCTTGTCGAGCACGGCGAGCGCTTGCACGGGCCGTTGGCCGTCTGCGAGCGCTTTCTCGTGCAAGGCCATGCCGAGGTAGCACTGCAGCGGCGATGAGCCCGGGTTGATCAGCAGCGCGCGCGCGAGGTGGTACTCGGCGAGGTCATACTTCTCCTGCCTGCATCGCAGCGCGCACCGACCACAGTCAAGCGCGCCGCGGCCAGGGGGGAAGGGGGGGGGGGGGGGGGGGGGGAGGGGGGGGGGCAGGACGGCGCGCGCGAGCGTACGCACCGAAAGTAGATGGAGCCGAGCCCGTACCAGCCGTTGTAGTGGCGTTCGTCGAGCAGGATCGCGCGCCTGTACGCACCAAGCGCCTTTTCAAAGTTCTCGATGGCCGCGTATTCGTGCCCGCAGAGCGTGTGCGCGTAGGCAAAGTCCGGTGCGAGCTGGATCGCCTGCGCGCGCGGGCAGTGGCGAAGGAGCGCACGGCGCGGCGGGATGAAAAGGGGCGCGGTGCGGCGACGGGGGAGGGGTGTGGCAAAGGCGGGGGAGGGGGGGGGGGGGGGGGGGGGAGTCGGGGGCGGCGACGGCGTGCGGTGAGGACCATGGCGATGCCGAAGCTGCCAACGGGCGCGCGGCGGAGCGGCGGTGCGCGGCGTGCCCGGTTGAGGAAGCGTAGTGCCGTGTCATGCTCCTTCTGCAGCGAGAAGCAGTTGCCCAGGATGGCCCATGCGTACGCGCTCCGCCGGTCGAGCGCGACGGCGTGCTGCGCGAGCGAGCAGAGCGGCACCTCCGCGCGCAGGTGCCAGAGGAGCGTCGAGTGCAGCTCGTGGCCGGCGAGGCGGTGCGGCTCGACGCTCAGCGCGAGGGCAAACGCGCGCTCCGCCTGCGCGCACAGAGGCGAGCGAGATGCGTGCGGTGCGGCATGCATGGGCGCGCGGACGGGGGTGTTGGCCGAGGCGGGCGAGGCGCGACACGGCCGTGCGCCGCATCGCGTCGTATCGCATCGCGCGCCATGCGGGGCATGGGCGCGCCCGCCATGCGGGGACACGCGATGCGGCCGTGCGGCGCATCGCGTCGCGCGTTGCGCGAGCCCTTTGAAAATCGCCGCGCGCCCGCGCATTGCCGAAGCACAGCAGACCGCCAGCCTGCCGAAACGGGGACGCGCGATTGCACGCGGTGGGCGGACAAGGCAGCACACCTCTGCATAGTGGACTGACTCGAAATGCGCGCGGCCAACCTGGCACAGCACCCAGCCTGTGTTGCGCTGGCGCGCGGGCAGCTCGTCGAGCAGCTCGAGCGCGCGCGCGCAGCGGAACGTGGAGAGGGCGAGCAGCGCGCTCGCAAGGGTGTGCAGCAGCATGGCGGCTGCACAGGCGCTCCCCTCACTCGCGGCCAACGGCGCGGGCTGCTCGCGCTCATGCGCACGCTCGCCGCCACCGGCCGCCGGCTGCTGCAGCGGCGGTGTGCCTCCGCTCAGCCGCGAGGACCGGCGAACGGGCGCCGCGGTCGCGCATGCGCCCACCACACTTCTGCTCGGCCGGCGACCGCTTGCCGGCCGGCCAACGCCATCGTGACGAACGCCATCGTCCGCGGTGGTGCCCACGGGCGTGGCCGCGGCAGCGGCCGTGCGCTCGGCAAAGGTGCCGCCAGCCAACGGGCCCGCAGACAGCGGCGCCGCCGACGACGAGGCTCTGCCGCCCGTCAGGCCGCAACCGCCTAGCAGCCAAGTGCTGGCTGTGAAGCCCGCCGCGCCGCCGGCCCCGCGCCTGCGCGCGGGCGCGCCGGTCGACGAGTCGGGTGAGTCGCTCATCGGCGTGGCCGATGCGATCGGCGACGGCTGCGCCCACATGCCCTCGTCGTCGCCGCCGCCGCCGCCGCCGCCGCCGCCGCCGCCGCCGCCGCCCGCCGCGCTGCTCGGCACGGCGCTGGCGGGCGGCGCGAGGGGCCGCCCCCCGTACGGCGCGACCGGCGTGAATGCGTACGCGCCGAGCGGAGAGAACGGCGCGGGCGTCAACGGCGCGGGGCCGGCGAGACCCGCATTGATGGGCGGTGGCGCGTGCGAAGCGCCGCGCGCCGGCTGTGCCGCCGACGCCGGCGGCTGCGGCCGCACCGGCGGCTCGGCGTGCGCGCCAGGTTGCTCGTGCTGCGAGCGCGCGTGCGTGGCGGCAGTCGCGGCGGTGAGCGGTGGCAGCTCGACGCCGAGCTGACAAAGACCCTCGTATGCGCTCCACAGGTACGGGTTGAGCTCGAGCGCCTGCGTGAAGTAGCGCGCGGCCTGCTCGCGCCGCTGCGTGCGCACGCACGTGACGCCGAGCAGGTAGAGGCCGGCCGCGCCGTTTGGCACGTCGGCCGGGGGCGCAAGGCCAACGTGCGCGCCGCCAGCCGTGCCGGGCGGCGAGGGACCGAGCAGCACGCGCTCCGCCTCGTCGAGGTGGCCCAGCTCGAGGCAGCACAGAGCGAGCAGGTAGCGGTTGTGCGGCGCGCGAGAGCCCTGCAGCAGGTGGTACGAGCGCACCTTCTCGCCCGATGTGAAGTGGCACGTGGCGAGGACGTGCGCCGTGTCCTCGCTCGGCGCATGCGCGTGCAGACGCTCCGCGAGAAACGTCGCGTTGCCGTACAGGTGGTGCTGCAACGACTGCTGCGTCCACAGGAGCAGCGTGCTCTCCAGCGCGGCCGCCATCGCCGATGCTTTTCGCGCGCGCGTGCAGACATCGGGCGCGCATCGTGCGCGCGTGCGACTCTACGTGCTGCGCGGCCAGAGGAGATGAAGCGCAAGGAGACAGACGCCACCGCGCCTGACCGCGATGTGACCGCCGCGGCCTCGGCCGTGGCAGGCCACGCCGCCGGCCCGTCTGGCGAACCTACCGCCGCGACCGTCGCATCGGCGAAGAAGGCAAAGGGCTCGGCGGTCAAGAGCAAGGCGGCGACGCCAAAATCGGCTGGGAAGATGCCCGCCTCGGCGCTTGCCGACACGCCCGCTTCGCTCGCCGCGTCGCCCACGGCCGTGGGCGTGACGTCCAAGGGAGTGTACGCGCGGCGCCCAGCGCAGCCGCGCGCGCCGCGCGCCGGTTGCCTCGCGCCGCTCGCTCTGGGCGGCGTTGGGCGCGCTGCGCGAGCGCGCGCGCCGAGTGCGAAGCGGCCGCGCTGCTCGCGCGCGCTGGCCCGCCGCGCGCGCGCTCTCTCGCGGCGGCGTGGTGCGGCGCGCGCGCTGATCCCGCCGCGCGCTTCTGCGCTCGCGGCGCACGCGACGCGCTGGCCCGGCGCGCAGCAAGCTGCCCAAGGAGGTGATCAAGGAGCTGCGGCCGCGGCACGCGGCCCTCTTGAAGCACACCGAGCGCATGAAGAAGGGGCTCGGCGCGCTGCTCAATGCGCTGCTCACGGAGGAGGCGCTCGGCGTGCGCTCGGCCCTCGTAAACGCCACGAAGGAGCGCGCGCGCGCGCAGGCGGCGGAGCGCGCGCAGGAGCGGCGGGCGGAGCGTGACAAGGAGCGCGAGCGCGCGCGCGCGTGGGCTGAGCTGCAGAAGCGCTACCCCATCGACGATGCGCTCGTGCTGCTCGAGCCGCCGCTCGAGGAGCCGCTGCCCGCGCGCCCGCGCGTGCGCGCGCGCCTCGCGCTCGCGCCGTGGGAGCAGCCCCTCGCGCCCGAGCTGCTCGCCGTGGCGGACTTTGTCGCTTCATTCTCCAAGCACCTGGGGATCGAGCCCGTCGACGTCGAGACGCTCCGCCTCGCGCTGTGCCACACGGGCTGTGCACTGCCCCTCCTCTCCGAGATCCACCTGCCCCTCCTCGCGCTCGTGCTCGACGAGGCCGGCGGCGTGCAGGCGTCGGGCGCGGCCGCATGGCGCGGCGTGCAGAGCAGCAGCGCGGACGTGTCGCAGAGCGTGCTGCCGTGGGCGCTCGCCCTCCTCCCGCCCGCGCGCGGCGCGCACGGCGGCGCAGAGGCCGACGAGGTGTGCGCGGGAGTGCCGCCCCTGCTTGGCGGCACATCGTCCGCCCTTGCGCTCTCCGCTCTCAGCTGGCCCGAGGCCATGCGCGCGCTGCTCTGCGCGCTGCTCAAGCCGGCGCCGGCGCCGTCGACGCTGCTCGGCGGCGCGATCCGCGCGCTCGCCACGCGCGAGTACCACACGCTCCTCTTCCCGCACAAGCTCGCACTGCTGCGCGCGCTTGTCGACGCGGCCGCATGCACCGAGGCCATTTCGCAGCTCACGACGGCGCACGCCGAGATGCGGCACGAGGTGATCGCCGAGCACCGCAAGGCGATCAGCGCGCACAACCGGCTGACCGACGAGGCCGCCGCGCACGTCGCCAAGGCCGAGGCCATGGCCAAGCGCCAAAAGATCGGCGCGTCGGCCGACGGCCCCCGCCGCGTCGCCGCACCGCGCGCGCGCGGCCGCGGCGGCGGCGCGCGCGCGCGCGGATCGTCCGGCCGGGGCGGCGGCGGCAGCGGCGGCGGCGAGGGCGCGGGTGCCACCGATGTCGATGGCGCCGCCGACGCCGACGGCGCCGACGGCGCCGACGGCCAGTCGGCGGACGGCGCGGACGGCGACGGCGCGGGGTATGGCGCGGCCGAGCCCGCCGGACCTATCGTCAAGGTCTTGCCCGCGCCTCCGCTGCCCGAGCTGTCGGACGACGAGGACGAGGCGGAGGCGGAGGCGGAGGCGGAGGAGCGCAAGGCGCAGGCCGACGCTGCCGACGACCGCGAGGCCGAGCTGCTCGGCCTGTCGCGCACGGAGCGGCAGCGGCGCAAGGAGGCGATCGAGCGCGCGCACCAGCAGCGCGCCGCGCTGCGCGTGGGCAAGACGCGCCGCCGGCACGCGCTCGCCGAGCAAGCGCGCCGCCGCGCCGAGGCGTGCGAGCTGCTCGAGCGCGCGCGCCTCGCCAACGAGTTTGAGCACCTCGAGGCCGCCCTCGACAAGGCGCGCGCCGCCGGGCTCGAGTGGACGGATGAGGACGGGTCCATCTGCCGCACGGAGCAGCTGCACGCCGCGGAGGGCGCGTTCGCGCTGCTGCGCAAGCTGGAGGAGGCGGAGGCGGTGGCGCGGCAGGTGGAGGACAAGCTCGCCGAGCTGCCCGTGCGCTCGCAGCCCCTCGGCGAGGACCGCCTGCGAAGGCGCTACTGGCTCTTCGCGTCGGACCTGTCGCGGCTGTACGTCGAGGGCGCGCCCGGCGAGGCGCACGGCGCGGCCGGCGACGACGCGGCGGGCGCGCACGCTGCCGGTGGCGGCGGCGCTGCCGCGCCGCGTCCGTGGGGCTACTTCGACTCGGTGCATGAGGTGCGCGCGCTGATTTCATCGCTCGACTCGCGCGGCGCGCGCGAGCGCGCGCTTCGTGTCGCGCTCCGCCGGCACGTGGCCATTCTCAAAGCCGCCATGCCGGCCGAGCCGACTTTCGCCCCGCCGCCGCCGGGCGCGGCGGAGGCTGGCTGGCTCACGTCAGGCCCGCACGTCGGCGCGCGCGTCCGGCGCACCTTCGACGATGGCGTCAGCTTCTCGTGCGCAACGGTGACCAAATACCTCCCTCCGGACATTCAGAGCAACGAGCCTGCGCTCTGGCATTTGCAGCACGACGATGGCGACGAGGAGGACATGGACGAGGGCGAGCTCCAGCCGACGCTCGACGCGCAAGCGCGCTGGCTCGCCGAGCCCGACGAGCCCACGCCGTCGAAGCACGTGCTCGCGTACGTCAATCGCCTTGCGCGCACGCGGATCCTGGGCAAGGCGCAGCTCGGGTTGGCCGGCCTGCGCGCAGAGCTGCAGCACGTCGAGGCGGCGCTTGCGCACGCGCTGCGCGAACGCGGCGCCGAGTGGGGCGGCGACGACGCCAACACGTCGTCGCCGCGCAAGGCATGGCTCGACGCTCTCGCCGGCGCGAGCGACGCGGCCGAGTGCGCGCAGCTGCTGCTGCGTCTCGAGGCTGTCGCGCGCGGCACGCAGGCGGCGGACGACTACGCGCCCGAGCAAGGGGAGGACGAGGCGGAGCGCGACGCGGAGACGCAATATCGGCGGAGCGGGCACGAGTATATTGGTGCGCGTTTGCGCCGATTTTTCGACGGGAAGCCGTCTGACGCGCATGTGGACGGCTGGCTGCCCGCGGGAGAGAATGCGGACGAGCCGGCGCTCTGGCACGTGACGCACGATGACGACGACGACACGGAGGAGCTCGAGGAGTGGGAGCTGCTCTGCGCGCGCAGGGCGCACGAAACGGACGCGACCGAGCCCGTCGGCGCCGACGTGCGCGAGCAGTGCATCGCGGAGGCGAAGCTGCACACCGAAGCGGCGCGTGCGGTGGCCGAGCAGGCGGCCGCCGTGCGCGCGCACGCGGCGCGGACGCAGCACGAGCGCATATGGCCCACGCGCGCCGCGCGCGAGCGGTGCGCGCGCCGTGCGCGCCGCGCCGTGCGCGCCGCACGCCGCACGCGGTCCGCGCCGCCACGCGCTCATGCGCCCAGCCCGCCTCTGCGCTTCCCGGCTCGCGCCGCGCCGGCCGGCTCGCGCGCCGCAGCTGGGTCGCGGCCGTCTCGAGCGCGCGCACGCTCGCGCAGGTGTCGATTGGCGCAAGCGCGTTGCTCGACCACTGCGTTGCCGCACGCATCGGCTTCTACTCTGCCGATCTGTGCCGCCTCTCGTGGATGCCCACCTTCGCCGGTGTGTGCGCGGTCTCGCGCCGTGCAAGCCCTGCGCGCGCGCGCACGCGCGCACGGCGCGTACGCTGAGCAGCCGTTTGCTCGCCGCGCCCGTGTGACACGCGTGCACTTGCGACGCTGCCGTCCCTGCGCGAATATGTGGCTGCGGCCCGCGCAGCGTCGGGCACGCAAGCGCAGGATCAGAAGGGGCCGCGCAAGGCGCGCGCGCCCGCCGAGCTGGCCGAGCGGCTCTCGTGCTGGCAGCTCGCGCTCGCGCAGGCGCTCGCGCAGGCGGAGCGCGCATCCGCGGCCGTGCGGCGCAAGCGCGGGCGTGGGGCGACGCTTAACAACGCGGCGGTCGCGGGCGTGGAGGCGGACACGATCGGCAAGCTGCGCGAGCTCTTCGTACCCACGGGCTTCATGCTCGAGCCGCCCCCCGCGCCGTCCTAGTCGCTGCGGTGCCCAGCGCAAGCCCCTTCCACATTGCTCTACCTGCTCTTTCTGCTCCGCCATGCAGGACCAGAAAAGGCGGGGCATGACACGCGCTCCCGCCGAGCCGATCGGCTCTCGAGCTGGCAGCTCGCGCTCGCGCAGGCGCAGTCAGGGGCGGAGCGCGCGGGATGCGAGCACATGCGCCCCTCAGATTCTGCTTCCTTGGGAGTGCTCAGAGTGCCACTGCAACGATGATCGGCGTGACAACCGCGGCCGTCACGACGGTCGCTGCCGTGCCCAACGCAAGCCCCATCTTGGCTTGGTTCCACAGGTGCATCCGCTTTGCCGCGGTCGTCGCCCGCTTGAACTGGCGCGCCGCGAGGCTCGTCTCCTGCGCCTTCTCCTCGAGCAGCTCCACCCGTTCCTGCTGAACGAGCATGGCCTCAATGTTCTCGTGCATGATCTCCTTCACCTCCTCCACGCGCCGAGACACGACGGCCAGCTTGCCCTGGGCGTTGGCCCGCGCGAGGAGCTGCTCGAGCGCTGGCGCGAAGAGGGCTTGCGCCGAGAGTTTGGTCGTGAGCTGCAGCGCCGGGTCGTCGACGAGCGGCCTGAACATGAGTGCCACTTTCTCAACGAATGCTTTGGCCTGCAAAGTCGGGAAGCTCGCGTCATGGACGGCAACCACTGCAATTGTCGTCGCCCCGCCGTGCAGGATCGCCGGGAGCTTGAGCGCTTTCAGCTTGCCATCGGCGAGAAAGTCCCAGCCGGGGGTCGCTCGCCGCATGCTAGCCGCTAGTCGCGAGACATCGCTCGTCCTGGCCGTGCCGACCGCCGCTGCCCACGCCTCGCAAAGCAGCGTGCCTTCTCGAATCGCGGCGTCGTGGCGGACGATGAGGACATGCCGGAGAGAAGGACATGCCGGCGTCGTGGCGGACGATGAGGCCATGCTGTCCATCCTCCGCCCGTTTTCAAAGTCGTTATGGGTACTGTATGCATTCGTCTCGGACGCTCATCACGAACGGAATTGCGATGGCGCACACGGCGAGCGCGCAGCATGGCACACGAAGGTTCTGGGCGGCCGCGCGACCGCTTTCGTTCAGGCCGCTGCCGTGCCGTGGCATCCTCGTGCAGCCGAGCGCGCAGCACAGCACACAAGGGGCGTGCGCGGCCGCCCAACCGCTTGCGGGCACGCCGTTGCCGTACCGTGGCCTTCTTGTGCAGCTGAGCGCGGCCGAGGTGCCGTCGTTCGCCTCGCGGCTCGCGGCGTCGGTGGCCGTGTGGAGGGGTGACGGGCTCAATTCGGCAATGCTGCGCATACCCATCGAGCACGCCGCTCTGGCCGGCGTCGCGGCGCAGCACGGCTTCGTCTACCATCACGCTGAAGGCGGCCACGCGGTGCTTAAGGTGTGGCTCAAGCCGGAGCGGCCAGACAAGATGCCGCCGTTCGCTTCCCACCAGGTCGGCGTCGCAGGGTTCGTGCTCAACGAGCGGCGCGAGCTACTCGTTGTCAAGGAATGGCGCGATTTGGGCGGCGGTACGCTCGAGAAGGGCACGCAGTGGAAGCTGCCGGGGGGCTTGCTCGACCGAGGCGAGAGCTTCAGCGAAGGCGTCACGCGCGAGGTACTCGAAGAGACTGGCGTGCGCACGGCGTTTCATTCGATCCTCTCCTTTTGGCACCGCCACGGGCTCACCTGGTCGCAGTCGGACCTCTACTTCGTCGCGCGGCTCAAGCCGCTGTCGCACGAGATCCGGCTGCAGCCGTGCGAGATCAGCGAGGCGCGTTGGATGCCGCTGGTCGAATTCGTGCGCTCTTCCGACCATCCGCTCATCCTCGCGATTCTCGACAAGATGTACGGCCTGCGCAAGCACCGCGAGGCCGCCGCCGAGGCGCGGACGGATGAGCTGCCGTTCGCCGAGCTCGTTGAGGCGCCTGTCCAGTTCCCCGGCCGGGCGCCCTTTCCAACGTTTTTCCCAATCGTGCGCTCAGGCACGAGATGACAAGGTGACATCAGCTCGCTCTGCGCGGCAGGAGTGTGAGCGCGCGCCTCGAGCGCCATGCCCGCGCAACGACACCACGGAAGAGGGAGAATGCGTCGCAGTCGTCCGAGCCGCACTCGGCACGCGCGTACGTGAACGCTCGCGCAGCGCGTCGCAGGCCGGTGCGAAGCGCGTGCAGCCGAGCACCGTCCGATTCGATCGCAAGCAGCTCGTGCACCCACGACGTGGAATTCGCCACCTGCGCGTCGAAAAACAGAGCAAAGGTCGAGTAGTCAAGGTGTGGGGCACAGGTTGGCCATGGGCTGAGCCGCTCTTGCCTGGCGGCGCGCCAAGGCCACCACGCGGGCTCGCCGATCGCATAATCCGCGTGCCCGCCGTTCCAGAGCACGGGGATGCAGCCGGACAGGATCGCCACGTAAACGTGTGAACGATCGAGCGAATCCCCCGGCGGCTCGACGCAAAACGTGGCACGTGTCGTCAACGCGTAGCCGTCCGGCATGTTGGTAAGCACAGTGAGCTCCGAGACTGCGCCGCGCGCGCGCAGCGTGCAGCGATCGCCCTTGCGGCTGCACTCGGCGCCCGCACGGAGCAGCGCGCTCACGAGCTGCGGGCGCAGTCGCTGCGGGTACACGCGCGGCGCGTTCCTCTTGCTCACCGGGCTGCCGCGCCGGCCCATCGTCGCTGAATAAAGGACGGCGAGCGGCCGCCGCGGCGGCGCGCACGCCGAGTCGAGCGGCGGGCCACGCAACGCGGACGCCGCCCCTGCAGACGCGTGTGCGCTCTCGGCGCGCGCGGCGGCGGAGCACGGCGCGCAGGCCGTCGACCAGTCGACCGTGCGCGAGACACCGACGGTGTACGGCAGGCTGACGAGGAGCGGCGCACGCACCAGGCGCACCATCTCGTGAACTCTGCCGTGGCCCCCGCGCAACGCGCCTCCACCTTCCTCAGCCCCGCGCAGGCGGGCGGCAACCGCCTCGCGCCGTGCGAGTTCCTCCTCAGCGCCCTCACGCCAGTGCGCGTCGGCCCGATGCATCAGGGCGCGCACGCCGACGCGCACGTTGCTCATCGTCGTGCCTATCACGAGCCGCGCGGCGAGGCTGGGCGGAAGGCTGTGCGCGATCGCGGCGAGGGAGTGCTCTTGCGGCGCGACGTTGAGCGGCCACGTCTCGACGATGACCACGATGGGCGGTGTCCGGGCCAGGCTGCGCTCGAAAAAGGCGCGGACGGTGCGCCAGTACACGCCCGCGCAAGGCGAGAGATAGTTCACTGCCGACCAGCTGCGACCGTGAATCGCAAAGTCGTGGAGCCACATGGATGGCAGGATGAGGATGTCGGCGTCACAGGGCGGCCCGTGCGGCAAGGCGGTCGCACCGCGCGTGCGAGGAGCGACGATGGACGTCGCGTGATCGCACACGTCGGTGGAGCGCAGCCAGCGCGCCATGATCAGCCGTTCGCTGTCGTACTGCTCGTATGTTGCTCGGCGGCTCGAGCGTGCGCGTCCGACATCCACGCGCGACGTGGCGTGCACGCAAAGGCCGCGGCATCCAGCAGAGGGCGCGCGGGGCAGGCCACCGTTTGGCGCGCACACCCCCTGCGCATAAACGGTGCCCGTGCCGAAAAGCTGCGCGCGGTCCACGCTGCGCAGGCTGGGCACGAGGTCTGGCGGCCAGTTGGGCGGCAGCCAGGGCAGGCGCGACACGTTTGCGCGCGGCGCGCTGCACCCGCCCTGCATGAAGAGGTCGTGGAAGAAGTCCACGACCTGGATCCGAGGCGCTGCTTTGTTCGCATCTGCGCTACCGCCGGGCTCGGCCAGACAAGCCGACGGTAGGAGCGGCGCGTCCTGTGCCCCCGCTCGTGACA
This sequence comes from Diacronema lutheri, assembly GCA_019448385.1. Classification (NCBI taxonomy): domain Eukaryota; phylum Haptophyta; class Pavlovophyceae; order Pavlovales; family Pavlovaceae; genus Diacronema; species Diacronema lutheri. The sequence goes on along the minus strand of JAGTXO010000005.1, from coordinate 1,074,542 downwards.
CGGCGTGCACGAGCAGCAGCCACTCGCGCGTGCCCATTGCTCCACCTGATTCGGCCCATTGCCCCAACCGCTCAGCTCAGCATGATGCCACGTGCGATGGCGCTTCGTGCGATGGCGTTCTTGCTGCTCGCGCGCCCTCTACGAGGCCAGGTGGTGAACGACGCGGACGTGAAATATCTCGCCTGCCCGGTGTGCGAAAAGGTGGCGGAGATGCTCGCTGTCACCGTCAGCGACGCGCGCAGCGCGGGCATGCAGGTCACCGAGGAGGCGCTCCTGGAGCTCGTGTCGGCCTCGTGCGACGTGTCCGGCGACTTTGGCACGTGGCTGCGCTCGGCGGACTACCGCCTGTCGGACGACGCCACATCGTTCGTGATTGACATATACGAAGCGCGCGGCCGCTGCGGCGCCGAGTGCTTGACGATGGGGAGGGCGTGTGCGAAGCTGATCGAGCCGGCGATGGTCGAGATCACCGAGGCGCTGTTTTCGCGCGACTGGACTGCCGAGGAGTTTTCGCACGAGCTGTGCGACGAGATCACGAGCGTCTGCGCGCAGCGCCGGCCCATTAAGAACCCGGCAGGTCGTGGGAGCGAGCCATTCATGCCGATGAGCGAGGAGGAGCTCATGGCCGAGTACGGCGACGACGACGGGCTCGATGGCGACGGCGAAGCCGAGCACATGGATGAATGGGACGGCACCATGCCGCCGATGCCCATGGTCGATTCGCCCCTCGCGCGCCTCGAGGGGTGGCTCTACGCAAAGTATGAAAATGCGACGAGCTGGCTGCGCGCGCTGCTCGGAGTTGGGTCGCGCGCGCCCAGCGGCGATCGGCAGGCGCATTCTGGCGCCACCAGTGCCGGCCCGCTCAGAGCAAAGACGGAGGTTTGATGGCCGCTGATGGCCATCTTCAGGGTCGTGTGTCCGGGCAAGAGCGTCCGAGTCTGCCACAACTACCATGGCCGCGGCCGGTCGACCCGCGTCTGCGAACCGAAAGGGCGTGCTGTGATCCCCGAAACGCGCTCGCGCGCACGAGCGCCCGCCTGCTGCCCCATTGCGCAGCCAATTTGCGGACTCAACTCGTCGCCGAAACAGAATCGTCCGCCTGCGCAGCGGCAGCGAGAAGGCCAAAGCGCGCGGCGGGGAGTTGAGGTGCAGCACAGCGATGACCGGGTGGGGTTTCTGCGCATGATCTTCACGCGCACATGGCCGGCGCGCGCCTGCCCGCGGTGCGCGGTGCGCGCAAGGGGCGGCGCGCCTCTTCGCCCAGCCGCGGTGGCGAGCGGCACGTCGCACCTCGTCGGCGATTGGTCGCTGCACGTAGACGCGGTGGTGCGCCGAATTGATCTCGTGGATATAAAAGGCGCCAGGCGTAACCGTCTCCACCGGCTCGATGGGCACGTAAGGCGCGGCACCGTGCGTAGTCTCGCGCAGGAGCAGCGCGGCGGTGAACTCGGCGGGCGACATCTCGGCGCGGCTCGAGAGGCGGTTCTGCAGGTCGATCGTCTCGGCGATCGCCTGGCACGTGAAGGCCGGGTTCTGCGCAGCCGACGGCGCGCGCGGGTAGATGGCGAACGCGGTCGCGACCGAGCCCGAGCCGTACGAGAACATGAAGACGCGCTTGCCCTCGAGCGCGGAGCGCTGCGCAGGAGGTGCGGGCAGAGCGGCCGCGCGCGGCGTCGCGCGGCGGCGCGATGGCGAGCGATCGTCACGGGCGGCGTGGCGCACGCACGCGGCGTGCGCGGCGGCGCGCGCGGCGGCGCGCACGACGTTGTGCACGAGCGAGACGAGGTTCATCCAGAGCGCGCCCGTGTAGCTGTTGCCAATCTCCTTTGAGAGCGCGGCGGACGGCGCGCACTTGGCGTTGTACACGTCGGCGCTCAGCTTCTTGAGCGCTGTGTCGAGGCCGCGGTCGGCGTAAGTCGTGCTCGGCGCGACGGAGTCGGGGTGCCACTGGCCGAGCGCCTTGCTCAGCTCGGGCGCGCATCCGTCCGGGCTGCGCACGTAGTCGTTATACAGCAGCCGCCCGACGCTCTTGACGACGAGCTTGTTGTACGGCGAGTGGAAGCACATGTAGTCAAACGTGCGCACGCTCCCGTCCGGCGTCGTCTTGCCCAAAAAGTGGTTGTAGCACACGTCAACGGAGCGAAGGTAGATCGTGTTGGACAGGTGCCCGTCTACCGCCGGGTACTCCGAGTGCATCTCCGGCTTGTAAAAGTCCCAGCAGTGCTCGGCATGCGAGTGCCGCTCGTGCGAGAGCGGAAGCGGAGCGTCCGGCCCAATCAGCATTGCGACCGCGCCCGCGCCGCCCGTTGGCCGCGCGGGGCCGGCGGCATAGACGGCGATATCGCCGCATACGACGACCGCGTACCGCCCGTCCCACGCCGAGCTCTCGATCCACGCGACCGAGTTGAGGAGCGCGGCGGTGCCGCCGTAGCACGCGTTAATGCACGTGACGCCCTCGACGTTCGAGTTGGCGCCGAGGAGCTCCATGATGTGCGTCTTTGTAGATTTGGACTTGTCGATCAGCGTCTCCGTCCCCACCTCGAGCCGCCCAATCTGCTCCGCGTCGATCCGGTACTTGGAGAGCAGGTTGTAGACGGCGGACATTGCGATCGAGTTGACGTCCTCGCGGTCGCCCACGAACGCCATGCGCTCCTGGCCGAGGCCAATGCGGTACTTGCCCTCGGAAACACCATCCGCAACCTCGAGGTCCTTCTGCGACACGCATCGCTGTGGGAAATACACGTCCATCGCCAGGATGCCCACGTGCTGCGGGCGCGGCCCCGCCGCGGGCTGCTGGTGCACGCGCCGCGCGCACGCCACCGCGCCGCCGACGCGCACGAACGGGCGGCCGCCGGGGCCCCGGGCGGCCGCACGCGTGGCGAGCGAGGCGCACTTGCGCGAGAGCATCGTTAGTCGCGAGCAGCCCGTAACCGCCCGTGCCGCCGAGCGAGGCGTTCGCCTAGTGGGTGGCGCCCGTGTTCTGATGCGATCGCGGTTCTTTAAATTCCGCTCGAGGCGGCGGGCGTTTTAAAAGCTGCGCGGGAAGCGCCTGCGCGGCGATGCGGGGGGACGCGCCGCCGCAGCTCGCGGCGGGCGAGTGGGCGCACGCGCCGGAGCTGGCGTACGCGACGTACGTCGCGCTGCTCCGTTGGCGCCGCGCCGTGCGCCCGCCCGCCGAGGCGCTGCTCGACGGCCTGCGCGAGGACGTGCGGCACGTGTGGGCGGCGGGCGACGGGCCGCCCGATGCGGACGCGCGCGTCGCGGCGTCGTGGCTCGCCTTTCTCGTGCTGACGCACGCGGCGATCGACCGCTGGCAGTCCGTGCAGCGCTGGATGTGCGTCTATGAGCAGTACTCGGCGATGCACGCCCGCAGCGCGCGCGTGCAACCGACGCACCGCTGGCAGCTCTTTGCGCTCGCGCGCGCCGCCGAGCGGTGGGAGGCGTTCGCGTCGCTGCGCGTGCGCGCGCTCTTTGCGCTGGGCACAGCCGCCCGCCTCTTCCGCGATGAGCTCTCGGCCGGCGCGCTCGAGCGCTGGCGCGCCGCCGCCCGCCGCATCGCGCACGCGCACAACTTTGGGCCGCTCAGCGGCAGCGCGATCCTCTTCTCGCGCTGGGCGGCGGTCGCGCGCGGTGGTGGCGGCGGCGCGCGCGGCGCGCGCCGGCGCGCGGCGATGATCCTGCGCGCAGGGCGCACGAAAGCGGCCGCCGTGCGCGCCTGGCGCGAGCGCGCCACCGCGCGCGCACGCAACCGCGCCGCGGCGCTGCGTGCGGCGCTCATGCTGGCGGGCGGCGCCGCCGCGCTCGCGCTCGTCGCGCTGCGCGCGTGGCGCGATGGGTGGCGCGCGCGCGCGCGCGCCACGCTCATCGTGCGCACGATCCGGCTACGGACGCTCTTTGCGGCGGCGCGCCGAGGCGCGGCCGCAGCGGCCGTCATGCGCACCGGCGCGGCGCGCTACGCACGCGCCGCGCGCGCGCTCAGCCGGCGCCTTGCGTGGCGGCAGTGGCGCGCAGACGGCGCGCGGCGCGCGGCGCGCGCGCGCGCGGCGGCGGCGGCGTTCGGCACATACGAGCGCGCGCTCTCGTCGCGCGTCGTCGTCGGCTGGGCGCGCGCGACGCGCGACGCGCTCGGCATGGCGCGCGCCATGCGACGGCGCAGCCGCCTCGCGCGCGCCGCGCGCGCGTGGCGCGCCGGCACACGCGGCGTGCGCGGCGCGCGCGGCGCGGCGCGCGCGCTGCGCCACACGGCCGCGCAGCGCGCGGGCGCCACCGCGCTGCGCTCGTGGGCGGCGGCGAGCCTGCGCGCCGTGGCCGCGCTCGATCGCCTCCGCCGCGCGGCGCTCGCGTGGCGCGGGCGTCGCGCGCTCGCCGCCGCCAACGAGTGGGCGGCGCGCGCGGCGGCGCGCGCGCGCGCACACCACCTCGTCGGCGCGTGCGTGCGCGCGATGCGCGGGCAGCGCACGGCGCGCGCGCTGCGCTCGCTGTGCGACGCCGGCGCGGCGCGTCGGGGCGCGCTGCAGCGCATGCATGGGGCCGCCATACGCCTGCGCGGCGCGCGCACGGGCGAAGCGGTGCGCGCGTGGGCGGAGCGCGCCGACACGCGCGCGCGCGCGCGCCGGCGCGCTCTCGCCGCGCTGGGCCGTTGGCGGGCGTGGCTTTTGGCGACGTCGCTCGCGTCGTGGCAGCTCGCCGCGGAGCGCGCGGCCGAGGCCGCCGCGCTCGGCGGCGCGCGCGCGTGCGCGCGCGCGCCGCTCGATTGGGCGCGTACGTTGCTCTGGTCGTCGCCCGCGGTCGCGCTCGCGTGCGGCGCGAACGGGCTTGGGCAGCTCGGAATTGGTTGCGCACTGCCGATCGGAGCTGCCCTCGCCACCGCTCACCAATGCTCGCACCGCTCGCCTCCGACCGCACGCGCCACCAGCCCGTCCCGCGCGCGCTCAGCCGGGTACGGCCCGCCGCACGCCGGCGCGCCCGCGAAATCGGTCGCGCTCGCGCGCGTGCGGATGCCGGCGGGTCTCGGCGGCGGACCGGGCGCACGGAACGCGCCGGACTCTCGGAACGCGCCGGACTCTCGGATCGCAGCCGGCGGGCGGACGGCGCCGAGGGCGGCCGACGTGGTCGCCGTCGCGTGCGGCGACGCGCACAGCGCGTGGCTGACGGCGGCGGGCGAGCTCTTGCTCAGCGGCGTGGGCGCGGCCGGCGCGCCGCGCGCGGCTGGCGACGGCGCCACGCCACACACGCCGCCGCTCGGCGCAGTATGGCGGCCGGTGCGTGCGCGTGGCGCGCTCGCCGGCGTGGTCGTCAGCGCTGTCTCGTGCGGGCACGCGCACACGATCGCGCTCGACGAGTGCGGGCGCGCGTACGCATGGGGCGAGGGCGCGCGAGGCCAGCTCGGCTTGGGCGACCGCGCGGCGCGCGCGGAGGCGGAGGCGGTCAGCGCGCTCGCGGCTGTGCCCTTGCGCGCGGTCGCGTGCGGTGCGCAGCATACCCTCGCACTCGCCCTCTCCGACGGCGCGCTCTTTGCTTGGGGCGCTGCCGAATTTGGGCAGATCGGGCTCGCGCACGCACAAGGTGTGCGCCCTGGCGAGGCCGTACGCTTCTCGCGCGCGCCAGGCACGGCGGACGCGCTCGCGCCCGTGCAGCTGCCGCTCGGCCCGGCCCTCCTTCACGCGCGCAGCATCGCCGCCGGCGCCTTCCACTCGGCGCTCGTGAGCGCAGCTGGTGAGCTTTACACATGGGGCGCGAACAGCTGTGGCCAGCTCGGCCTTGGCGACCGGCTGGCGCGCACTTCGCCGACGCGCGTGCCGGGGCTGCCCGCCGTGCGTGTCGTGGCGTGCGCGCAGCACACGGCCGCGCTCAGCGAGGGCGGCCAGCTCTTCACGTGGGGTGACGGCAGGTACGGCCAACTCGGGCACGGCGGCGTCGCGGGCTGCGCGCTCCCGCGAAGCGTCGACGGCCTCGCGCGCGCGCGCGTCGTGCGCGTGGCGTGCGGCCGAAAGCACACCGTCGCGATCAGCGCGAACGGCCGCGCGCACGCGTGGGGCGACGGCGCGAGCGGGCAGCTCGGCCTGGCCGATGCGCACATGAGCGAGCTGCCGGTCGAGCTCAACCTTGCGCTCGGCGAGCCGTTTGGCCGTGGCGCGCGCGCGCTGGCCGTCGCGTGCGGCGGCGAGCACACGCTGTTTGTCATTGGCCACGCGGATGTGACTGCGACGAGCGGCGCGGAGCGTGCGCTCGCCGACCCCCTCGCGGACGCCGAGCGACGTGCCGCCGAGCCAGCCGACGAGCCATGGGCATGGGCGTCGCCTTTGCACGCGGTCAAGCCGCGCGCGGCGCGCGAGCTGCGGATGCTCGGATCCGACATGCGCGACGCCGACTCTCGTTGAAAGCGTGACGGCGTGAGCTGTCAAGTTCTGAGCCTCCCAATGACGCCAGACACACAGTCAACTTAGGCCGCCCACTGGGCGGTCGACACGCAAGGGGCCGCCACACGCACAATGTCCGCGGAGGCCGCCGCCAAAGCGGCACCGAAGGAGGGGGCTCCTTCAGCGGGTGGGAAGCCGACGGCGATGCCGACGACGCAGGAGATGATCTCGATGCCGGCCAACACCTTCGGCATCCCGGCCATCGCGCTCGCGCGAGCACGGTGGGACACAGGTGGCGGGAGCCAGAGGCTGATGGCGATTCTGCGCACGCCCGACAATGCGGCTGCGCTGCGCCAGCTTGTGGTCGCGACGAACGCGATGATCGCATTGCCGCTCGCGACCATGGCGTTGTGCCACTACGTACTGCTCGATCAGCTCTTCAGCTTCCGTAACGCCAACGAGAAGGTCGTGTACAGCGGCATCGCCGGCATTTGCGTCGTACAGGCGGTCGTCGTCTGGTTCGTCGTTTCCGCGTTCCGCGAGGGGCCGGAGCCCGCTCCTGCGGCAGCGAGGCCACATGCCGACTGACCAGCGTCCGGCGCGGCGCGCACGGCTGCCATGGGGAAGCCGCCCTCAGGTGCCCACGGTGCTGAAACAACGAGGGTTCAGGGGCAAGGTCAATTGCACGCTGACGTTGACCCACGCACGTTCAGACTGTGTGCCATCTCACGACATGCCTCACTCCACCAGGCCGAGGCCGCTGACGCCCACTGTTGCCGCGAGCTTGAGCGGGCTGAGGGGCCTCAGAGAGACGGCACCCGACTCGAGCTCGACAGTGACGACGGCCCACCGACCGACGGCGGGGAGCACCTCCTGGCAGACCAAGGCAACGTAGCGCGACCCGTCGGTGGAAAGCGCGTCCGCCAGGTAGCCGAGAGCGCCCATGATGGGAACCTGCGGGGGCGCGGTGCGCGCGCCGAGCTTTGCGACAGTGGCAGGCGTGCCGCCCTTCGAATCCCACCGGACAAGAGCGAGCCCGCCGCTGTCCGGCGCGACGAGCGAGAGAAAACCGTCGAAGCTGGACGCACGCGCCTTGTCACCGAGCGGCTGGAGCGTGAGCGGGCCGCCGCCAGCCTTCGCCCAAGGAAGCGGTTGGAATGAGGATGAGGCGCCGCCCAGCCCGGCCGTGCCCAGCTGCGTGATGCCCACACCGCTCTCCTTCCCCGTGCTCACGTGCTGCGCGCCGACGCGCACGACCGCGCTGCCGGAGCCGGCGCACGCGTAGAAGTGCGCCGCGTAGAAAGACGCGCTCGCCTCGTCGGCGCCGCGCGAGACGCTTGCGACCGGCGTCGCGCGCGCGGAGCGCAGGTCAATCCGGACAAAGCGCGCGAGCGAGGCGTTGGTTGGCGTCTGCGCCGATTCGTCCGCGTGCAGCCCGACGAGCAGCGCCTTGCCGCCCTCGAGCGAGCAATAGCCCACCGGGACGCCCGTGACGCCCGTGACGACCGCGGAGCGGCCGACGCCCGAGCTCGTATCGATGGTGGTCAGCACGAGCGCTCGGCCAACGCCGCCGCGACGCGGTGGCGCGGCGGAGAAGTTGGCCTCGAGCGTGACGAACGCGTCGTGCGCTCGGCTGTACGCCCACGGCCGAGTCGATTCGCCGTGGTTATCGTAGCCGCGGACGCGTGAGCTTGAGATGACCTTGCCTGACGACGCGTCGATCGCGACGACGCTCAGCTGCGAGACGTCGAGCAGCAGCGCGCGCACGATGGCCGATTTGCGCGCGGGAAGCGCAGCGGCGAGGATGTCGGGTTGCAGAAGGTGGACCATTGCATCGTCCTGCGCGCGCGACGCCGGCAGCGAGGCGGCGAAGAGGTGCGGCGTGCGGCGTGCCGCGACGGCTGGCAGCGTGGCGTCGAGCGCTGCGCCGAGCTCGCCCTGCCACGGCAGCGCCGGGTCGCAGCACCCGACGGTGCCGACGGAGCAGCAGACGGTCCAGCGGCCGCAGCAACGCGCGGGGTACGCGCCAATCGCTGGGCACGGCGCCGTGGGCTGGTCGGTGCAGCACGCGCCGTCGGGCTCGGTCGGCGCGGAGCACGTCGTGCCCGGCGAGCAGCAGCCGCCGCCGCAGCACGTCGCGTCACGCAGGCCCTCGGGCCAGGGGTGCGCCGGCGGGCAGCACGTTCCGCTGCCCGTGCAGGCCACTTGCTCTGCCGGACATGCCGCCGCGAGTCCACCCGCCGCCGCGCATGCGAGCGCGAGAGCAGCAAGCATTCCTTCACGCCCGTCCGCTTTGCTTCGCTTCGCACCACTCACGCCGGTTGGGTTGACACGACTTTCATGGCCGACCGCGTCTGGGCCGCGCTCGACGTGCTCGAGGCGACGGGCACGGCGGAGGACAGGGCCAGGTGCCTCGAGACGCTGCGGCTTGTGCTCAACAATGTGCTCGAGCACCCGACCGAGGCCAAATTTCGCCGCGTGCGGCTCGCCAACCAACGGTGTGCAACGCGCGCATGCCGCGCCGCGCGCGCGTGCTGCGCCCCGCGCATGTCGCGTGCGCCGAGCATCCTTCGCGCGCCGCGCCGGCTGTGCGCTCGCATGCGCCTTCTTCATCGTGCGTACCGTATGCGCAGCTTTAGCTCGACCGTCATCGCGCGTCCCGGCGGCCGCGAGCTCATGCTCGCCGCTGGCTTTGTCGAGGAGGGCGACGCGCTGGTGCTGCATGATCAAACGGGCGTCGCGGGCGTGCGCAGCGTGCTCGCCGCATTGCGCGTGGGCAGGGCGGCACGGCCGGCGGCAGTCGCGGCGATCAGCGCACCGCCTGCTCCACTGCTCGCGGCAGCGGTCACGCCCGCCGGTGCGCATACGCCCGAGCCAGCGCCGCTGGCGCCGCCGCCTGCTGCGGCGGCGAAGCCGCCGCATGCGGCCGAGCAGCCGCGGCAGCCCGAGCGTCCGGCGCAGAACGCAGGGCAGGCGATGGACATAGATGATGACGAGGAGCTGCAGGCGGCGCTGCACATGTCCATGGCCGCCGCGCCACCGCCCGCGCCGCCACCGCCGCCCACGCCCGGCGCGGCCGCGCCTGCCAGCGCATCCGCGCGCACGTCGATCGAAATGCTGATCCGCTCGCAGTTTGCGCGGCTCGCTGCGCAGGGCGTGCCGCCGACCGAGGCGGCGGTGCAGGCGCTCGCCGCGGCGCAGGCCGAGCTCGCCGCTGCGGCCGGCGCAACCGCGAGCGGCAGCGTTGCCGCGCGCGCACACGGCGCGCGCGGCGCGGCGGCAGCTGCGACGCCCGCTGCGGCCGCGCCGGCCGACGATAGCGGCGTCGAGTTTGTGCGATTCGAGGCGGACGCGGTGGCGACTGCGGCGTCGCAGGTAGACCAGATCAACGCGTGGTACGCCGCGTACGGCGACCCTTTCGTCGACCCATCTTTCCCGCCGAGCGCGCGCTCGCTCTACCTCGCGCCGAGCTCCGCGACGCGGTGGAAGTGTGCTGACTGTGGCACACTCAACCCGCTGCCGCAGCTGCCGTCGATGCAGCAGCTGTACGGGCCGCAAGGCGACGCGCTCCGCCGGCAGCACCGCCTCGTCTGCACCGGCTGCTCGTCCGAAGCCTCCGTCGAGCAATGCCTCGCCCGGCCGAGCAAGTGGCTTTCCGCGCGTGCCGACCCGATCAGAGATGACGTGACGCTCCAGTACTTCGAGTCGGTGCCGTGGGCGGTGTTCCGCGAGCAGCCGCGGCCGGACGACATCCGGCAGGGCGCGCTCGGCGATTGCTGGTTCGTCTGCGCCCTCTCGATGCTCGCCGAGGAGCCGGCGCTCGTCCGGCGAATCTTTGCACACGACGGCGAGGCGACGCACGCGCTGTGCGACTTCAACCCGGCGGGCGCCTACCTGCTGCGGCTCTGCCGCGCGGGCGAGTGGCACACGGTGATCGTCGACGATCACTTCCCGGCGACGGAGCTCGACACCTTCGCCTACTCGAAGGCCGCGCGCCGCCAGCTGTGGGTGCCACTCGTCGAGAAGGCCGCGGCCAAGTTGCATGGCTCGTACGAGGCGCTCGAGGCAGGCACGCTCGCAGAGGCCCTGACGATGCTCACCGGCTACGCGACGGAGCGGCTGCTCCTCCACCGGTACCGCGAGGGCGATGAGGACCTCGCCGCGCTCGACCCCGCGCGCGCCGCCGCCATCGCCGCGCTCACGCCCGAGCAGTGCGCGGGGCGCGAGCGCGCGCGCGCCGAGGACCGCGCCGAGCGCGAGCACTCCGACGCGGACGAGCTTTTCCTTGGGCTGCTCTCGCGCCGGGCTGCCGGCTTCGTGATGGGCGCCGCGTGCGTGGACCGGCGCGCGCGAGAGCTCGGGCTGCAGGCACCGCATGCATACGGCATTCTCGAGCTGACCGAGGTTGACATCGCGCAAGCCCGCCAGGCGCAGGCAAACGGCGAAGGTTCGGGCGGCGCGCGCGACGGCGACGGCGACGGCGAGGTCGTGCGGCTCGTCAAGCTGCGCAACCCGGCGGGTGTGTCGTCTTGGGCGGGCGACTGGGGCCCGCGCTCGCACCTGTGGACGCATGAGACGCGCCAGGCGCTCGGCGTCGACGACGAGGACGGCGGCGTGTTCTGGATGACTTTTGCCGATTTTGTGAGGCACTTCGCATCGGTCGAGGTCTGCCGCGTGCGGCCCGCGCTCACGGAGGTGCGCGCGCGCGGCTGGCTGCCGTCCAAATTTGGACTTGGCGATGCGATGGCAGTTTCGTCGTTTGCGCGCACCGAGCTTGAGCTCGCGCTTTACCAGGAGGGCCACTCTGCGCGCGGCGGCTCGGGTTCGCGCACGCTGCTCGACCTCGGCATGATCTTGCTCAAGCGATCGATGGGACAGGCGCGCGCCGAAAGGGAGGGCGACGAGGCGGGCTCGCACGAGGTTGTCGCGCTCGTCAAGCGAGGCATTCACGAGCAGGTGCGCGTGCGCGTGCGTGTGCGTGTGCGTGTGCGTGTGCGTGTGCGTGTGCGTATGCGTGTGCGTGCGCGTGCGCGTGCGCGTGTGCGTTGCGGCAGCGCGCGCCGACGCGCGCTGCCGCCGACGCGCGCCATGCGCCGTTGCCCGACGCGTCGGCGCGCGCCGTGCGGCGAACGGCAGGCGTTCGCGAGCGCGACGCTCGAGCTCGACGGGTACGAGGGCGACTACTTGCTCGTCCCGCTCTGCTTCCACCAGTTCGGGTCGACCGAACCGAGGAGGTTTGTCGCGGCAGCTCACTCGACGCAACCCGTGCTCCTCCAGCCGACGCCGCTCGCGTACGCGGAGCTTGCGGCGGCGCTCGCGCACGTCGCCGCCGAGCACGGCGAGCGCAAGCTGATTGGCCGCAGCACCTTCGTCTCCTCGTGGAAGGACGAGGCCGGCGCGATCGTGCTCGTCGAGAACGCGTCCGCGCACGAGCACGCGCACGTCACTATCGATTGCGACATGTCGACGGGCGTGCTCTCGTCGCGCGGTTCGCGCCGCACCGCGCACGCTGCACACCGCGCACGCACCGGCGCGTCTCGTCCCCGCGAGCAGCGCGTGCGCGGCGCTAGCTCGCCTCACGGCGGCGCGCGCCCCGTGCCGCGTGCGCAGGCGCGCTGCTCGTCGAAGATGTGCTGCCGCCGCTCAATCGCATGATCTCGATGGTGATCACCTCCAAGGCGGGCGCAAACAAGGTGAGCTGGGGAATGGCGATGGGGACCGCACCGGGCGCACGCGAGGCGCACCTGCCTCCGATCGAGGCCGACGAGCCAAACAGCGGGCTGCACACGCCCATGCCCATACCGCCCAAGCGGCGCGCGGTGCTCGACGCGGCGATGCAGCTGGCAGCACCGACGCTCGACATCCGCAACCTTTCGGCCGCGCTCGCGCACACTTTCAACCAGCGGCGGCAGATGCCGGGCGGCGGCGGTGGCGGTAGTACGTAAAATTGACGAGTGGGTGAGAAGTCCTCCTCGTGCGCGGGCCACAGCTAGGTAGACATGTGATCAGTCACCTCAAATCGCAGATTTGGGTGCATGCATGCTCAGCGCGTCAAGCGGCGCTCACGTCGCAGCGCACGATGCGCTCGTCGTCTCGACGGCGCCGCCCAAGCTCGCGCCGGCCGGCGCACGCGCGCCGCTGCTCAAGCACGACGACGGCTGCGCGGCTGCGCGCATTGGCTTGGCGCGTGGCGCGTGGAACCGCGCATGCCAGCGCATCATCTTGCGTACGTCGAGCTGGCAGTACACGCGCTCGTCGCCGTCTTCAAAGCGCACTGCCCATTCGTGCGCGTGCTTGCACGATGCCGCTCTGCACTTGCCCTGAGGCTCGCCGTGCAATGGCGCGATCACCTTTCCGTCAAACCAACCACTGCTCGGAAAGCGCAACCTGCACAACGCACCCACCAGATCGGAGCTCGCGTCGCACTCGTCGCGGTGCGCCTCGACGGTGTGGCGGCTCGAGCACAGCGGGGCAGCGACATTGTTCTCGTCGCAGCTGCCGTGTGCCGCATGGACACCGGACTCGACATGGACACCGGACTCGACGCCAATGGCCGCGCTGCCGCGCGCCGCGCACTCCGCAGGCGGCCACGTAGCGCCGCGAGCGGCGCGGCGCGCTGCCGCTCGTCCGAGCGCTTGCGATGCGCCTGCGCCGAGCGCGTGCAGCGGAAGCCGCTTGGGCTCGGCAAGTAACGGCACGGCAGTTGGGGGGAACGGCCATCCCTCCGCCCGGCATGCCATCGTCCTCGTCAAGCGCCGCACGTTGGCGCGCCGCCTCTTCAAGCACGCAGCCGTCGAGCACGTCTGGCGGCGCGGCGGGCAAATGGTGCGCGCGTGCGGGCAGCGCGTCACAGAGCGTATCGGCGGGCAGCGCGCGTGCGCAGGCCAGATCGGCCGCCGGGATGCTGCCAGCGTGCTGCACGCCATTGCTGTGGTCATCAGCAAGCATCGCGGCGAGTGCGATGGCCGCCACCGCCGCGTTGGCTGCGCCGATGCGCGCGGCGGCACGCAGAGGTTCGGCTTTGCGCCGTGCACCGCCCAAGTCAGCCAAGCGGTTGAGCGCGCCATCGCGCGCAGCGTGAGCCTTGTCGAGCGCGGCGCGGAGCGCGTCCCCCTCGCACTGCGCGCTCAGCTCGACTGCGGCGGCGTGGGCTTGCGCAGCAGCAGCCTCTGCGCGCGCAGCCGCTGTCTCAGCACGCGCGGCCGTGATCTCGGCGCGCGCCTGTTCGAGCTGAGCCGCACACTGGCGCAGGGGTGAGTGACCGTTGGCAGCACCTGCGCAGCTCAACAGCGCGCACGAAGGGGCGTGGGCCGCGTCCAACTGCGCGGAGAGCGCGAGGCGACTTTTGAGGCCCTCATTCTCCGCGTGCAGCCGCGCGACCTGCGCGCGCAGCTGCGAGGGCGCATCGCCAAGCGGGCCGTCGTCCCTGGCCAGCGGCGCACGTGCCCGCACTTTGGTACAGGCGCGCGCAAAGCGGAGGGTGGACAGACCCTCGTGCACGTGCTGCGGATGCAGCGAGACCGTGCAGATGAGTGCCGTGCACGCATTGCCGCCCAGCGCCGCCTTGAGGAGCATCGTGAGCGAGCTGTTGCGATACGGCACGTGTGCGCTGCGCTCCCTTTTCTCTCGCCAAGGCTCGCGCTGTCCGCGTTCGACAGGCGCTCCGAGCCCGCGAGGTCGACGAGGCTCAGCTCCGCGCGCAGCGGTGCGCCATCGTCGCACGCACGGCCTTGGCATTCGGCCGCGCGCGCTGACACCAACACACGCACGACCGTGTGCGCGCGCGACGAGCGGTCGTTCATGCTCGTGACGCATGTGCGCCGAGCGCTTTCGATTGCGACGAGCTGCGTGCGCACATCCTCGCTCGAGCAAAGCAGCACCTCGATGAGCCCCTCCAGGTGGAAGCAGCTTTTGTCCTTGTCGAGCCGTACCTTGCACGGCTCTGCGTCCGGCGCGGCGAGCAGGTCGAAGGGCTGGTCGTTGTAAACATGGTACGCGCTGATGCAAACCTCACATTCGTTCGCTTGCTCGGAGCTGCGCGCCGCGAGAAGTGCCTCGATCGCCCTCGAAATGATGCCCGGATCCGTGTCTGAGCCGCTCATCGTGTGCGTCTTCCCCGAAGCCGTCTGCCCGTACGCGATGATCGTGCGGTTGACGCCGCGGAGCACGCCCGCCGCGCTCTGGTCGAGCACCGCGGTATACACGTCCGCGTTGCTTGCAGTAGGCCCGAGCACGCGCGCAAAGGTGAAGCTCTCGGACGACGGCGTGCTCGCGCCGGCGCACCTGAGCGCAATCTCGCGGTCGTCGTACGTGAAAACAGGCGGCGCGTCAGACGGCGAGTCGTTGGGCGCAGATTTTGAGGGCATACGCGTGCCACTGTGTCCGGGCCTCGTGTTACGAGGAGTGCTGGGCAGACCATTCGCACAAATGCCTGCGCACGCTGGCGGCTCCCGCAGACGCACGAAGACGCCCAGGTTCATCGCACGGCCGACCGTTTCACCTGAAACCGAAACCAGCAGCTAGAAAGAAGGGGGGAACAGCACTTTTAGGCGATTTTTAGTTTGGTCGAGCACTTTTGGGCGGCCCGCCCAAAAGTGCTGCAGGCGAGCACTTTTCGGCGGTCAACGAAGCACTTTTAGGCGGTATCAGCGGGGGGCCACAAAGACTGCTAGTGAGACGCTATGAAGGGTCAAGCCGCCCTCCTGCGGCCACAGGGTCGCGCGTTGTGCCCTGGCTGCTGACAGACCTTGCAGCGTTGGCGTTTGGCGGGCGGCTGCGCACGCGCGCTCTCCAGGTTTTCCTCGTCGTCGTCGCCGAGATGCGCATCGTCATCCACGTCGCCCGGATGACGGTCATCGTCGTGTCCGACATTGCCACCTGGCGGAGGTGGCGGCGGCGCAGGCGGCAGTGGATCTGGCGCGCCAGCGCCAAGCTTCTTGAGTTCAAAGCAGTGCCCGCAGAAAAGGTGCCCATCCTCGTCGCCCTCCTGTGCCACTGGCCGTAGGACAGCCGCATCGTAGCCTTGGTCTCCTCCGAGTCGTTTCGCAGCCTGCTGTACGGACCAACATAGCAGGCGCAGCACCATTTCGAATCGGCGGGCAATGTCCGGTCTGTAGCGCCATCATCCAAGTCAGCCCGTTGATTGAAGCCGTTGATAAGCACGAGCCCGTTGTTGACTGCGTCAAAATGTTTGTCGTCGTCCGTGAAGCGGTGTACAGGAACTGCAGCTCTCCGTGCGGCGGCAAGTGCGTCTCGCCCAGGGAAATCGGCATCCATGCCGTGCGCGGGTCCGGAGGGTGGGACACGGGGCCTCCCGCCGGCCCCATCGGAGAATAATGGGCGCCGCTCGTGTCGTGGGCGCGCCACGGCACGGCTCAAAAGCTCTCCTGAAGCGTGCATCCTCACGAGCGCTCGGTCGACCTGCTGCTCATAGTGGGCACGAGACGCAGGGTAGGATACGCGCGTACCAGAAGGTCTAAGACGCGCGAATCGCTGGGCTCGGCGCGCGAGCTGGCGCGCGCGAAGCTGGCGCGCGCGAAGCTGGCGCGCGCGAAGCTGGCGCGCGCGAAGCTGGCGTGCGCTCTCGTACCAGATCGCACGGCAATGACAAGCCGCGAATCAATCCCCTCGGGCTGCTCTGCCATCAGCGTGCCCATGTGCGGGATCGGGTTGACCTCGACCAGGCCCTGTGAAGATGCTCCAGCGATTGGTAGCCCAAGCTGCGCACGCCATCCGCGCACTGTATGGCACTTGACTTTGGCGACAGAGCACACGTGGCAAATGTGAACGCACGGATACCGCGAGAGCTGCAAAGCCGTGCAGCAGATGTAGTCGGCCAGACGTACCTTCCATATTTCCGTCGAATGGCCCAGCCTACCCACCTGCCAAACACCGTCACCCAGAGCCCGCGTCCGCGTACTGCTCATCTTGGTCGCGAGCGCGCGCGTGTCCTTCAAACGCTTGACCACATCTGGCGGAACCCCGGGCATCACCTGGTCGCGCGCCTGGGAGTGCTCGATGGCGCTAAGCTGCTGCGTTGCCATCCTCTCCGCGCAGCGCTCGACAAGAGTAGCAAGGGCAGAGAATGGATCCAGGGCGCGAACGTCGGCAAGGGCATTGTTCTCCGACTCTGCGGCCGATTTAGGTGTACCATCCATGCAGCTCCTGCTTGCACTTGATGCGGAAGTACTCACGCCACTCGGTCTCTGGGAAAAGACGCTTGGCGGCGTCAGCTATGCGGCTCCAGGCCGCGTCCCATGCGAGATTGGTCGCCGCACGAACGCTCGACTTGCCTTGAACACACAATCGATTGCCTGCCGAAGGCTGCAAAACCGTGATCTTCCCTCCCAGGCGCAGTGCAACGGCAATAAGATCCACCCAGCTGAACCAAGTCCCTTGCCGTTGTAGGTCGGAGAGGTACTCACCAAACAGCGCGTCCGTTCTCGCAATCCCCAAGATTTGGTTCGGGTCCAATGCGTCCAGTGATTCGTCGTGAGCCAGAGCTCGCGATTCGCACAGGGCGCGGTAGTCCTTACGTCCCTTGGACCACAGTACCTGCACAGCGTTGCGTCATCTCCATCCGCGTGTTCCGGTGCACCGAGTGGAACGTGGCAGCCACCTGACGGAGGTGAGCCGGCGAAAGCCAGATGTAGCTCAGCGCAAGAGCAAACGAGAGAGCAGCCGGAAAGCAGTCACCGTCGTCGGTGGTTTTCAGCTCCGTCATCCCACAGTCCTCGTGCAGCAAAAGAAGCACAGCTTGAAAGCAGAAGACCACGTTGTCCATCTTTGCGCGCGCGCGCATCCGTCACTCGAGGGGCAGCTGCGGCGTGTCACCTGGCGTGTTGGCTGGCGCCAATGCCGGCTTGGCGTGAGGTTTGCTCCTGCGCGCCATCCGGGCACTGGCGCGGGCCGGGGCAGGACAGCGAGAGTCGAATGAATCGAGGCAGCCGTGGCGGCGGTGAATCTTATCCCCCGCCAGCCTGCCCGCCAAGCCTTGCCAGCACCTCAGTGCACATCGCGGCCGTTTGCGCGCGCCGCGCGCCGATGGGATGCGGGGCCGCGCGCCGATGGGAGGCGGGCAGCCAAAGGCGTGCGGTGCGCCGAACAGGGCAGGGCACGCAGAAGAAAGCGGGGAATCGCGACGGCGGCAGGCCCGTACTCACCCAGCCCCGCTTGCCAAGCCCCGCCCAGCCCCTCACACGTTAAGCACGGCGCGCGCCTCTGGTCTAGCCGTTTTGCTCGGCGCAGCGCGCGCCGATAGGCGGCGGGCAGCCAAAGACGTGCAGCTTTGCACGGCGCGCAGAGGTCAAACGCGGGCTTGTTAACGATGCAACCCCCTGTCCCGCTCCCGTCCCGCTTCGCGCGCGTCGGCCACGCGTCGCGCGCACCAATGTGGTCTCGGGAAACGCGCGCGCAGCCGAAAAATGCGTGCCTGTAGCTGGACCGCCTAAAAGTGCTGCACACTCTCAAACATGTTCACTTTTGGGCCGGACCGCCCAAAAGTGCTCGACCAAACTCAAAATCGCCTAAAAGTGCTGTTCCCCCTAGAAGGAAAGGTTACTCCGGGGCCGGGCTCCGGGGTGGTTTTTCGAACACCGCCTCGGAGCGCGCACCGGAATGACGGGCGTGCAACGGCACGCTGCGCGGCGCTCGCGCTCACAGGAAGAAGCGGCGGCGGCTCGTGTCCATGTCGGGCGTGTGGTGCCACTCGTACAGGCCGTGCGTCGTGTCAAAGGTGCCGAGCTGCAACGAGCGCAGGCGTAGCGTGAGCCGCGGCCCGAGCTCCTGCAAATAGGCTCGCTGCCCGGTCTCGGAGAACATGTACCGGTGGTGCCGGAGAAAGACAAAGTCGCGCTGGTTGTGTAGCGTCACGACGCGCCGGCCGTGGAACTGCGGGTCGTGCGGGAAGAGCGAGCCGAAGAGACGGCCTATGCGATGGCCGAGGCGTGTGCCAAAGTTGTTCAGCACGAGCTCGGGCCGGTGCGACGTTGGCCTGCCGTGGTTGCGGATCTGCTTGCGCAGCCGCACGCTCGTCATCCGGAAGTGCGCCGTCGGGCCAGCTGGCAGCTTCACCACCCACAGGCCGGTCGCCTTCTTCGCCTTGGACGTGACGACCATCATCATCGTGTAGCCGCGTTCGCTCGCGCCCTCTATGATGGGCTTGAGATCGGCGGTGCCGCGCTTGCGGTACTCGGCGTTGGGCATCAAGTCGACGAGCTCGTCGACGAGCTGCATGATCTCGGGCGAGGTGTAGTGACCGGTGGTAATGAGCGTCTTGCTCTCCGCCCCGGTGAAATGCTCGGCGAACTCGTCGATGGCGTCCTCGCCCATCACCTCCTCATCGTCGGGCTGCACGACCGTCTCATCGTACTCGCGCATCGTGTCGAGCGACTTGGGCACCTGCTTTGGCGGCGCCTCGCTGCCGAGCGCCTCGGCTTCCTTGCGCCGCTCGATCTGGCGCTGTTTCTTCTCCTTCTTCTTGTTCGCCTTGTCCTTGAACGCCAGCTCCGCGCGCTTCAGCTTGTTGCCGACATCCGGCTTGAGCCGCCCCATCGGCGCCGACGAGCCCAGCGACGGCCGCGCGGCCGGCAACTTTTTCTAGTAATTCGTATTTTGCTGTCGACGTGCACATCCAATAGCGGAGCCCTCCTAGGTGCACGAGCTCGCGCATCGGGCGCGTGACAGCGCGGCAGGCCGAGCGGCTCGGGGCGGGCGCTCGCACGACGCCGCCCCCGCGGTGACGTCGAATCTGAGCCACCCTCTCGCGGCGCGTCGTGCCGCGCGCGCTGCGCGCGTGCACGCGACCAGGCGCCGCACGCGCAGTGGGTTTGCTGTCCGCCGCCGTGCGCCTCTTGCGATGGCCTTCAATCCGGGGTACTACATGCGCCAAGAGCAGGTTGACGCGCAAACTACGCGCGTCGACAATCCAAACGTCGTCGGCTCGGGCTACATCAACTTTGGCGCGATGGAGCGGCTGCCCGCGAGCGAGGCGCTCGCGAGCAACTGGCAATTTGCGGCGGGCGCTGCGGACGAGCCGCAGGTGCCGCTCGCGGGTGCGGGTGCGTTCGGCTTGCCACTCGTGTCGGCGGGCGCAGAATGGGCGGCACCGACGG
This sequence comes from Diacronema lutheri, assembly GCA_019448385.1. NCBI lineage: Eukaryota > Haptophyta > Pavlovophyceae > Pavlovales > Pavlovaceae > Diacronema > Diacronema lutheri. Next base: position 1,055,071 of record JAGTXO010000005.1, on the reverse strand, counting down.
TTCCGCGCGCCGCGCCTGCCCCTCCGTCCGCCGCCGACCGCTCAAGCAACTGGCGCGACCGCGGGCGCGCATTTGGCAACGAGCACGGAGCGCCCTCGCTGGACGCCTTCGCGCCGCCAGTCTCGGGCCACGAACAGGCGTTCGGCGCGCCTGGGCTGCTCAGCACTGCGGGCTCCATGGGCATCGACCTCAACCAACCCGTCAGCCACACGGCGCCCCTCAGCACGCACATGCACGGCCTGTCGCTCGGCGCACCGCCGCTCGCGTCTGCGATGCCGATCGTCAGCTCTGCCTTCCCGTCCGCGCTCACCGTGCTGCCGCAATCAATGCCGCCGTCGGCGGTGGGTGCGTGCTACTTGGGTGCCTCTCCGGCCGTGCCGCTTGGTGCGCTGGGCGGCTTCCTGAGCGCGGGCCAGTGTGGCGCGAGCTGCGGCGCGTCTGCGCATTTGTCTGCGGCGGACGCAGCGATGGCGGCCGACCCGTACAGCCTCCCGCCGTACGCGCCCGCGATGGCGGCGAACGGTCTCGGTGCGATGGCGTCGAGCGTCGCGGCGTCGCAGCGGACGCCGATGCCTGCGGACGCGAGGCGACCGGCCGCCTATGGTGGCGCTGCATCGGTGACTGCGGGTGCGCAGGCGCCGCGGGCATTGCTCGGTGAGCAGGCTGCAAAGGCGGCTCTCGGCGCGAGCTATGTCGCAGCCCAGCCGCCGCTCGCCGAGCTCAAGAAGCCGCTCACGCAGGAGGACTACGCCGCGGCGGCCAAGGCGTGGAAGCCGCCAAAGCCATCGACCGTGCTCGTCTCGCCAACCATGAGCAAGGCGGCGCCTGCGGCGGGCCAGCAGCCCAAGGCGAGTGGCCCCAAGGAGTGGGCCTGCAAGCGCTGTTCGCTCATTAACGATGGGCGCGCGCGCTTCTGCGAGATCTGCAACTACGACCACGTCGGAGGCGACGCGGAGCACGGGCACGACGACGGCTGGAAGTCGACTGCTCCGAGGGGCTCCGGCTCGGGCGCGCCTGAGCAGCAGGGCCCACTCAAGTCGCGCGCCTCTGCGAAGAACGAGAAGCGACGGGCAAAGAAGGCTGACAAGCAGTGAAAAAAGAAGGTGAGGGGGGGGGGGGGGGGGGGGGGGGGGGACACCTCGGGTGGCAGGAGGTCTCGCCCTCCCCCCTCTGGCTTCACTCTCCACGCAAAATCTCATGCATTCACAACCTCACCCCGACCGTCACTCCACTGGCTGGAAGTCGAAGGGGTCCGCGCAGACGGCAATCGATGGCAGCGCCACTCGCTGCTCGGCAAACGCAAGCCCGTGCTGGCCGCACGCGAGCGTGACCGCGCGCGGCAGCGTACCACCGCCGTCACGGCCGTGCTCTGAGCGCCGCAGCTGCGATCGCAGCAGCTCCATGAGCGTGAAGGTGAGGACGGTGTGCGGAACCACCCTCATGATGTTGGCCAACAGCCCGCGGTACAGCGCGCGGTAGCCCTCCTCGGCGACCGTGATCGCAAAACAGTCGAGCGCCGAGGCGTAACGCGCTGGCACGCCGACCGACGAGTGCACGCCAACCGTCGCGTTGTACATGCGCGTGGCGACCGTGTCGACGGGGTTCATGATGATGCACGAGAGCACAGCGGCCTGTAGCGAGGCCGCCACGTGGATCGCCGGCGCGGGCATCGACGGGAAGGCGTCCGTCGCGGCTCGCTTGCACACGGCGTATGCCGAGAAGATGATCCCCGTGTGCCCACCGTTGCGAACTGCCCACGACAAGCTGCCGTGAAAGGGCGCGGTGATCAAAGCGCGAAGCGGAGACACGTTGGTATCTGCCGCGCGCTGCTGCAGCGTACGCGCCTTCGCCAGCGGGCTTGACAGCGCGCCCGCGACGGAGCCCGCGAGCACGCCCGCGACGGGCGCGGGAAGGCCAAGCTCGTGCGCGTCGCTCAGAGCGTGGAACGCGGCAAAGCGCGTCGAGTTGAGCACGGCATTGTAAGCAAGCGAGAAGCCGAGCCCCTTTGTGAGCGCTGCTGGGCCCTCGTCGCGCGCCACCCGCGCCATCACGCGCAGCGGGCCGCTGTGGCATGTCGCGTCCCGCCGCAGCTGCAGCCGGACGCGCGCGACGTCGAGCGGGTTGGTCAGCATGGCAGCGCAGCCGGCGGCAACGCCTCCCAGGAGTGCCTCCTCCCGCCATCCACCCGACACGTGCGGCGCGCTCACGACCACGGGCATCAGCGCGACGTGCGGCTTCGAGACCACATCGCACCAACGCATTGGGCGGGCATCCACCACAACTTTCCCTTTGCCGCCGAACTCGCCAGAGTTTGCCAGAGCTTGTTTTTGAAGTTCGGCACCGAACAGCATGGGGCAGAGACGGTGAGCAGGGGGATGCTGTCCCACCTCCTCTGGTCCAGCGCTCCGAGTGCGCTCGACCAGGGGCGCACGCCGTACGTGGATGCGCTGCGCAGTGCGCGCGCCCACGTGGCCGCTCCATTTTTTCTTCCAGGGCATAAGCTCGGCGAGGGACTGCCGGATGCGGCCGCACCGATCCTGTCATGCGCAGCGCCGTATGACCTGCCCGAGCTGGGCGAGCTCGACAACCTTTTCGCGCCGGTCGGGCCGTTGGACGAGGCGCAGCGGCTCGCCGCCGAGGCGTTTGGCGCAAGGCGCACCTGGTTCCTCGCGAACGGCTCGTCGGCCGGCGTGATTGCGGCAATCGTCGGCTGCGTCCGGCTCGCGCCGCCTGGCGCGCGCGCGGTGCTGCTGCCGCGCAACGCGCACCGCTCCGCCGTGCATGCGCTCGTACATTCGGGCGCGCAGCCCGTCTGGCTTGTCCCCGAGATCGACGAGCGCACCGGCATTGCGCTCGGCGTCGACGTGCACACGACGCTGCACGCCGCGCTCGCCGAGCACGGCGCCGGCGCGGCGTGCGTGCTCCTCGTCTCGCCGTCGTACGAGGGCGCCGTCTCGGATGTGCGAGCGGCGGCTGCGCTCTGCGCCGAGGCGGGCGTGCCGCTCGTCGTCGACGAGGCGCACGGCGCGCACCTCAGCCTCGCGCCTGGCCTGCCAGAGGGCGCGCTCGCATGCGGCGCTACGCTCGTCGTGCACTCGACGCACAAGACCCTCGGCGCGCTCTCACAGGCGGCGATGCTGCACGCCGCGCACACGCCACGCCCAGCCGGCGCCATCGGCGCAGTGTACGCTGCCGCCGCGCGCGCGCTCGCGCTCGACGCTGCGGTCAGCGGCGCTCTCGAGAGCGTGTGCTCGTCGTCGCCTTCATCGCTCTTGCTCGCGTCGCTCGACGCCGCACGCCACCAGATCGCGGGCGCGGGCGCGCGGGGGCCGCGTGAGCTTCGTCGCGCCGTCAGGCTTGCCGCCGCTGCCCGGCGCGCCTTTGCGCGAGAGCCGCTCGCGCGCCCGAGGCTCGTCGCGCTGCCCGCGCCCGCGCGGGGTGTCGCTGCGACCGACCCGCTGCGGCTCACGGTGGATGCCGCCAGCCTTGGCGGCGGGTACGCGCTCGAGGCATGGCTTATCGAGAACTGGGGCGTCTATGCCGAGCTCGCGAGCGTCGACCACCTCACCTTTGTGCTCGGCCCAGGCACGCGCGGCGCGCACGTTCGGCTCCTGCTTGCCGCGCTGCGCGGCGCGCAGGCGTGCGAGCCGGCGCGTGCGCGCGAGGCTGCACGCAGCCGGCTCGATCGCACCAGGCTTGGCGCCGTGCTCGCCGGCAGCACGCAGCTCAGCACGCCGCGCGACGCGTTTTACGCGCAGAGCGAAGCCGTCCCGATCGAGGACGCGATCGGCCGCGCGAGCGCAGAGCTGGTCTACTCGTACCCGCCGGGCGTCCCGATCCTCTGTCCAGGCGAGTGCGTGCGCGCAGAGGCGGTCGCACTGCTGCGCGAGGTGCGCGAACTAGGCGGAACTATCGTCGCCGCCGACGGCGAGCTGCACACCTTACTTTGCTTGGCGGAAGGAGCCCCCTAGGCCGCCTCGGCGGGGCTCAGTCATAAATGTACGGAGGAAGGCCCTTCTTCTCGCGCTCCTGCTGCTTGAGGTTGCGCCGTGCGTTGCGCCGTGCTTCGCGGTGCTCCCGCATTCGCTCGGGCATGGCCTTCATCTTCTCCGCAATCGTTGCCTCACGGATGGGAGCGAGCCGCTCGTGCTTGTGGCCTTTGAACACGGGGATATACGGGCGTGTGGGCTCGAGCTCGACGACGCCCGCCGCGAGCGCTTTCTTGATGATCTGCGAGCGGGCTATAGCGCCCAACAGCGGCCTCTGCCACTTGCCATCGACGAGCCGCGGTTGCGTCTGCGGCGCCACTTTTGCGAGCCATTCTCGCGTGCCCATCACCAGACGTGCGCCCGCCATCTTTCCTCCGCGCGCCACAGAGGAGCTTCGCCGTTATTTCGCGATGGAGGTGGGGGCGGCCCGGCCGCAGCTGACGTTCAGGCTCTCGATCCTTGAGGCGCGCAACGTGGTGGGGCTCGCCGGCCCCGGCGCCTCGTTTAACGCCGTTGCGTCCACTTTTGTGCGCGGCGACGCAATCGAGACGACGGCCGTACCGCCGTCGATCGAGCCCGGCGTGCACAAGTTTGACCACTCGCACGAGCTCGTGCTCGATCTGGACGCGGTGCGCGCCGGCGCGTTCGCGTATGGCGCGCGTGTGCCCAGCATGCGCACGGGCAACGCGCACTCCATGTTCGCGCAGCGTGCAGATGCTGAGGCCGCACACTCGCGCGCGCCGCGCTCCGCCGCGCAGTTGCTGATCAACGAGCTGATCGCGCAGCCGCTCACGTTTCGCGTGAGCCAAACAGAGGCCAAGACGAACGACAAGACGCTGCTCGCCACGGGCGAGCTGTTCCTCGACAAACTCCTTTCCGAGAAGCGCATTGAGGCGCTCGTGCCCCTCACGCATGTGCTCGCGCCAAAGTCTGCCGGCGCACCCGACGGCGCAGACGGGGCACGCCCGAAACCGGTGCTCCTCGTCGCGATTGTGGCCTCGCAGCCGCTCGTCGACCCAGAGGAGCTCGACCCGGACGACGGCGGCCTGCGCATTCTCGAGCTCAAGCTCGACGGCCTCCGCTCGCTGCCGCCGTCTTGGCGGATGCCCGCCGACCAGCCCGCGTCTGCACATCCGTTCGCTTACAAGGTGACGGCCGCGATCCCGCTCGGCGATGGCGCCGAGTACCTCCTCACCTTTTACGATGGCGCGCTGCTCAAGCCGGGGGACGGCGCGCCCGCCGCCGACGGCGCGCCCGCCGCCGACACGCTGACAGCTGTGCTACCGGTCGGCGGAGCGGCCGCACCCGCAGAGGCCGACGCGTTCACTGCCTCCGAGCAACAGATCGCCTGGCCCGACGCGCCATCGGCGCCGGCACGCTGCATCCTGCCCGCGGCGAGCGCGCAGCACGTGAGAAACGCGCTCGACTCGGGCGTGCCGCTTAGGCTGCACCTTTCGCGCGCGCCGCACCGTGCTGACCTGATCGAGCCCGAGGCGAACAGGAACAAATGGGCGGCCATCGCTCATGCGCAGCTCGGGCCGCTCGTCGCGCTCGACGCGCTCAGCGCGACCGCCGAGTGCGCGCTCGCGCCAGAGTTCCCGCCGGACGAGGAGGCGGCTGCAGCGGCGGCAGCCGCCGCCGCCGCCGCCGCTGCGGCCGCTGTCCCTGGCAAGGAGGGCAAGGAGGACAAGAACGTCAAGGGCAAGGATGCGAAGGCCAAGGACGGCAAGGCGAAGGAAAAAGACACGAAGGCCAAGGGCGGCAAGGCGCCCGTCACAACCGAGCTGCCCACCGAGCCCGTCGAGTACCCGCACCCGTACACGGCGTGCGGCACGACGCTGCGCGTGAGCGCAACCACAGACCGCCCGCTCTTCCCGCGGCCGCACCCTCCGCCGCCTCCCGTGCCTACCATCTCGCAGCTCGTTCCCAAGCGCGTGCTCCCGTCCCTGCAGCCAAAGACGGCGGGCGCCGAGTTCGAGGCGCAGGTGAAGGCGGCGGTCGCGGCGCTGCTCGACGAGTTCTCGCGCATGTTTGGCCGCGCGCCGCTCGACGATGAGTCGGCCGGCGCGCGCGAGGCGAGGCGGCGCGCTCTGCTGTACGAGCTCAACAACAGCGGCGCCTACTTCGCCATCAAGGAGCGGCTCAAGAAGGCGGTCGTCCGGATCGTGCGCGAGGCGTACCACCGGACAGACGAGTCCCAGCTGCCGCCCTCCGCTGAGACCGACCGTTTCTACTCGGAACTCTACGTACACCTCGTCAAGCACGCGCACGCCGCGCTGCACGCGCATTTCTACCCCGCCCAGCCGCCGCACGCGAGCGCCGCGCATGGAGCGCACGCCGCGAGCGCCGAGGGGCGCGCGGCGGTCGCGGCGGCGATGGGCGGCATGGCGGGCGGCGGCAAGCTGCGCGCGCCCGTCGTGCCGACGCTCGAGCCGCGCCTCGACCAGCTTCTCCGACTCGCCGCCGAGAGCGAGGGCGAGCGCCTCTGGGCAAAGTGCTGCGCGCTGCACGAGGAACGCATCTGCCTCTCGAGCAACGATGGCGGCCTGTGGCTCGATTATGCGCTGTTGCTGCTGCGCGCGGCCGAGCCCGCCAAGGCCGAGGCTGCGCTGCGCGAGGCGCTCGCCATCGCACCCGACGAGCCGGTCGCGCTCCGCGCGTACGGTGCGACGCTCTTCTGCGCCGCCAAGCTCGACGAGGCGGAGGTGCGGCACCGCATAGACCGCGCGCTGCGCACGCCGCGCACGCCATGCGCCGCGTGCCGTCCGTGCGCCACGCCGCCACCCCTCTCCCCTCTCCCCCCCGAGGCTGACCATCTCGCGCGCAACACGGCCCGTCGCCGTCTGCCCCCGCCCACTGTCCCATCGCATCTTCCGCTCACTGCCAATTGCATCCCGCGCCCAATCTCTCGCCTCCCATCCCCTCCGCCGCCTTTGCCACCCCTCCTCCTTTTCGCAGCCCTACTTGAAGGCAGCGGCCGACGCGGAGCCCACGTCGGCGATCGCCGCGGCCGCGCTCGCAACGCTCTACGCCGCGCAGGGGCGCGAGCGCGACGCAAAGGTCGCCTTCAAGCACGCCGCCGTGCTCAGCGCGGGTGCGAGCGACCTGCTGCTGCAGCTCGCCGAGGCACTCGTCCCGCTGTGCGCCACGCAGATGGTCGAATTCGCGCTCGCGCTGCACGCGCAGGGCATTGGCGCGCGCGTGGAGGCGAGCGGCGGGCCGCCGCACGCCGGCACCGATCGTGAGCTCATCTGCCGCGCGCGCGCGCTCGCCGGCGCGCGCGAGTACGAGAGGTCGTGCGAGCTCTACTCGAGCCTGCTGCGTAAGGCACCGCCGCGCGCAGAGCTGCACGCTGAGCTCGGGCACGCGCTGCTTGCGCTCGGCAAGCGCACGCAGGCGCTGGATGCGTACACGGCCGCGCTCGCGGCCGCGCCTGACACGCGCGACGCAACGCTGCTGCTGCGCGCGGCGCAGCTCACGCTCGCGGCCGCAGACGCGTCACCCACCGGTCCCGCGCAACACGCGCTCTGGGCGCGCGCGCGCGACACGGCGCTGCGCGCGTGCAAGTTTGCGCCGTCGGCAACGTCGTGGCTCACAGTCGGCATCGCGTGCGCCGCCCTCGCGTCAACCGGCGAGGCGGAGGAGGCGCTCTCCGAGGCGTGCGTGCTCAATCACCGCAACGAGGCTGTCTGGGCGCACCTCTGCCTCCTCATGCTGCGGCTCGGGCGCAAGGATGAGGCTGCGCACGTACGCACACGCGCGGGATCGCGCGAGGCTGTGCGGCGTGCGCTCGCCCCTCCCGTGTGCGTTCGTGCGCCTATGAGCTCGCTCAGGCGTCGCATTCCCCCCCCCCCCCCCCCCCCCCCCCCCCCCCACCGGGGCCCCACTCCCCATCCCCGGGCGGCCTGTGCTCTGCGGCGCGCCCTCGGCCGCAGTCGCTCAAGCAGGCGCTCCGCCTTGGGCTGTCAGACGGCGCGCTGCTGCAGCGCGTGGGCGCCGCCCTGCTGCAGCTTGGCGATTGGGAGTCCGCCGAGGACGTGCTCCGCCGCTCGGTGGGCGCGGGTGGGGGCACAAAGTCCGAGCGACTGCTCGCAGACACACTGGCAGAGCGCGGCCAGACAGCGGACGCGATCGTGCTGTACGACAAGGCGCTCGCAGGGAGCATTCTCGAGTCGGAGGTGCGGCACATCAAGGCGAGGCTCGCCACGCTCAGGGAGCAGGCGGGCAGGCCTGTGCCCTAGCAGTCACCGTTTCCCACGACGCTTTGGTCAATCAATGCGTCCTGTGCAATGCAGGGCAGTCTGCGCCTGCCCTGTCCGCTCCCGCACGTCCGAGAGGAAGCGCGCCTCGGCCCGCAGAGCGCCGGACGCGCTGTGTTGGAGCGCTCACATGCCTTGCATGTCCACCATGCCCACATCGCCCGTGTGGACCATATGCGCAACGTCTGCGGTCATGTCGTGCGCGCCGTCGTGCGGCTCGGCCGTCAGGTCGTGGTGGCCGATCTGCACGTGGTCGTGCTGCTCGTCATGCGCGCTCAGGTGCTGCTCGTGCGCGTGCAGCTGGTGCATCTGCTGCTCGTACGCGTGCAGCTGGTGCATATGCTGCTCGGTGGACTGCAGGTGGTGCTGCTCGTGCGCGTGCAGGTGGCCAATCTGCAGCTGGCTGAGGTGGTGCTGCTCGTGCGCGTGCAAGTGTGGCTCGCGCGCGGCGAGGTGCTGCTCGTGCGGCTGCAGGTGGTGCTGCTCGTGATACGAGATGGACATGTGCTCCTGGCCCATGTGCTCCGGCCCCGCGACGTGCACCTGCGCCATACCCTCGTGCTCGCCCGGCTGCACGTCGTGCGTGCCGCCCTGCGCCATCAAGTCGGCGTGCGCGTGCGCGTCGATAGGCGCGTCGGCGTGTGCCGACATGTGCGCGTGCATCATCGTGTCGACGGATGCGTCGGCATGCGTCGAGACGCCCAGCCCCGCGATAGACGCGGGCCCGTCGTGCACGTCGGCTCCGCCCATCGAGCTGAGCTCGTGCATTCCGACCGAGCCGTCGCCTTCGACGTCGCCGCCCATGCCCGCGCCGATCGAGCTCAGCTCGAGCCCCGTGTCGCCCACGACGACGGCCTTGACGATCTGTCCGTCATGCTGCGCCGCGTACAGGTGCTGCTGCGCGCCCGACGGGCCGGCGAGGAGCGCGAGCGCGTTGTTCTCGTCGACGGAGCTCAGATGGAGCTCACGCTGCCGATTCGCAGCCGCCTCGGCAGCGGCGGCGGCGTTGGCCGCGACAGACATGGCTGCGGCGCTGGTGAGCGTGCCGATGCCAGCGATGCCGGTGATGGCCGACAGGTCCTTGACGGACGAGTGCGCCGGCTGGTGCACGCCCTGCGAGATCTCCCAGAGCAGGCCCGACTTGTGCCGCGCGACGCGAAGCAGCAGGTCAACGTCCTTGTCCTTGAAGTTGGGCTTGAGGTACCAGAACTTGAGGTGGTCGGACTTGACCGTGCGCGTCGTAACGAGCTCTGACGTAATCTTCTCCGGGTCGATGTTGAACTGCGGCTGCTCCTTGATGAGCACGCGGACGATCTCGCGCGCGTTGTCGACGTTGGTCACATACGCCTTGGCGAGCTTGGCGCACTGCTTGAGCGCCTCCTTCTCGGTGGAGAGGGCGAGCTCCTGCGCAATCTTCATGTCGCCCACGTTGATCTGGTGGAACTTGGTCCACGATACGATCTCCCGCTTGTGGTCCACGGGCGTGGACGACGCGCCCGCAGGGGGCGTCGTGCGCGCCTTCTTCTTCGGCGGCGGCGGGATGTACGACACGAGCTGCGGGCTGAGCGGATCGGCGGGCGGGGCGGAGATGGGCATCAGGCCCTTCCCTCGCGATTCGAGTATCTCGCACAGCCACAGAGACTCGACTTCGCACTCCTCCTGTGAGATGTTGTGCGACTTGCCGACTCCCTCGCTGATCGCGTCGAGGCACGCGTCGTAGTTCACCGCGGCCTGCTCAAAGGAGAGGTCGTCGATCGCACGCGTCAGCCTGGTGCGGTGCTTGGACAGCTCGGCGCGCCGCTCGTTGGTTGGGTCGCCATGCGGCAGCTCTGCGCCCGGAGCGATGTGACGGGCCCGCTTGGCGACTATCGCCGCCAAGCTGCTGCCGGACATGCGGGGCCCGGTCCTGCGTCCTGCTGCGCACGGACTCACAACGGGGGGGGCACGAGCCCCGTTCAAACGAAATGAAAAACAGCGCGACATTCCCGCGCCACCGGCCGCCGAAGCTTCATCTGTCTCTCCTCGGCCGGTGCTCGCGAGTGCGACGCGTTGACGCTTGGGCAGACGGACGGCGAGCTCCGCCTCGCCCCTAGCTGTCAAGCAAATGATATGTTGCACACCGCCTACGAGCGCCGTGCCGCGCCGCGCGCGTCGCGCGTCGCGCGCAGTGCGGCGCGATCCGCGTGCCGCGATCGCTCAGTGGCGGCGCTGGTTGAGCTCGGTCCCCCCCCCCCCCCCCCCCCCCCCCCCCCCCATCCTCCCCCCTCCCCCCTGACGTTGCGGGCGCTTTCGCGCCACCCAACCCGAGTTGGCCGCCCGCGCGACGCCACGCAGGCGAGCACAAAGGCCGGCTGTCTACGTATATACAGCTTAGCGCCCCGGCTCTATGAGCTCCTCTTCCTCGTCCGCCCCACTTGAGGTGCTGCTCGTGCGCTCGCGCTGGTCGCCCGAGTAGCGCAGGATGTTGGTGAACTGCGGCAGCCGCTCGGAGCACAGCGGCAGCGCGTTTGGGTCGCGTATCCGGCTCATCTCGTTGACAAATTCGCCAAACAGCCGGTCCATCGCCACCTTGTGGTGCCGCCACGCGTTGCGCGCGTGCGACTTTGCGTGGTGCGCGTGCATGAGGAAGACGCGCGGCGCGACGTAGAACTGGAATCCAGCCATCCGCAGGTGCTGGATGAACTGGATTTTGTTCTTGCCATACCCTGCAGCCGGAAGATCAGTATGGCGGAACGGCGCGCACGGCAGCACGCGCACGGTGCTCAGCTCGGCGCGCGGCGCGCGGCGCGCGGCGCGCAACGGCGACCGCGCACGACGCAGCGAGCACGGCGGTGATGCGCGCGCGTGCGCGCGCCGTTGAAGCGCTCGTCAAAGAGGGGCGTGGTGCGCGCGTTTGGCAGAAGCGTGTAGGGCTCCCACACGATCGTGTCAAAGCATGGCACCTTGTACACGCTCGACTCGCCGGCCGGACGCGTGGTCTGGTGCCACCAGTAAGGGTAGTTGGTCGTCAGGTGGTGCGCGGGGATCGCGCCGGGGTAGCCCTTGAAGCAGTAGCACTCGCGCCGGCCGATGCAGCGCGCGAGCGACTCGAGGTTGGCGGGCATCCTGTTCACATCGTGGTGTCGCGTCGCAAACGCGGGCAGCACGATGGCTACCTTTCGGTGGGCCGCCCATGGCTCGCGCAGTAGGCGGAGGAGCGTGGCGTGCGCGCCCATACTGGGCCACAGGTCGACGTCGGTGAGCATCCAGTGCGACGTCGTCACCCACTGGCGCGCCTTGTTGCGTAGCGCGTTCACCGGGTAGTTGTCCGCGTGCCGGCCGTGCAGGTAGGCGACGTGCCCCTTGCGCGCGCACATACTGCGCTCCATCTCGGCCGTCGCGTCCGCCAGCTGGTTGCCCACCACGAAGACTGCGGCGGAAACCGGCCCATCCCACACATCGCACAGCTTCTTGAGCATCCACAGGCGCTCGACACTCGTCTGCGTCACGAGCGTCACGTCGAGCGCCACCTCGCGCGGCTGCAGCGCCCCGGTGATCGAAGCGTGCGCATTGCTGCCGCCGGGCGCCACCGTAATGCGGCCCACCGCGCGCCGCGCACCGGCCGGCGCCGCCGCGATTGGCTTGATCCACGACCAATACCCCCCGCGCGGCGACGCGATCCGCGACGTCTTGAGCACGATCTCGAGCGCGCGCTTCGTGTCCGGCACGGCGGCGGCGAAGCTGAGGCCCTGGCAGCGCGGGTCCTCGGTGCAGCGCTCGGTCGCCGCGTCGAGCGTCGCCTCGTGCAGCACGAGCAGGTCGTAGCCGCGCGCAATCTCGCCCACGACGTGCGTGTACCGTGCCGGCTTGAGCTCGGGCTGCGCGTAGCGCGCGTGGGCGGCGCTATCGATACGCTTGACGATCAAATTGCGCACGCGCTCCGCGTCGGTAATCGACCTTGATCCGGCGTTGGGCGCCACCACCGGCAATCGCTCGCCGGGCGTTGACGCTGGTGCGCTAGCGTGCGGGCGAGCGTGGCCGACCGTACCATCGCCAACGCGCGCGTGGAACATGGCGGCTAGCGAAGTGGCGACCACGACCACTACGAGCGCGGCCAGCACGAGGCACAACCTGGGCGGCAAGCCACGCCCGCGGCCACGACTCATCCTCGTTGTCCGCTGAATCGCCGTGTCGCCATTTTTGTTCGCGGCGAGGGGTTTTCCGATCACCTTGGGATCATGACTCGAGGGAGGGAAGCATGGCCGGAGCAGGCGGCCAGAGCAGGCGGCCAGACGCGCTCGGACGACGAGGATGTGGCCTCACAAAGGATGTGCGCGGGCGCTGGCGTCTGCCGAACGATCCGAATGATCACCCGCGGGGTGATCCAAGCTGTGTTCCCCCCCCCCCCCCGCTCTACTTGTCGAGCGAGCCGTAGAATTCCTTGTAGGCGGACACCATCGTCACGCCAATCTTGGCAGGGGACGGCGTCACGCTGATCCCGACGGACTCCATCTTCTTGATCTTGTCGCCGGCCCCGCCCGAGCCACCCGAGACGATCGCCCCCGCGTGACCCATGCGCCTGCCTGGCGGCGCGGTGAGGCCGGCGATAAAGCCGACAATCGGCTTCTTGTTGGCGTGCGCGGCAATGAAGTCGCACGCCTCCTCCTCGGCCGTGCCGCCGATCTCGCCGATCATGACAATCCCCTTGGTCTCGGGGTCTTGCAAAAAATAGTCGAGGCAGTCGATAAAGTTGGTCCCGTTGAACGGGTCGCCGCCGATGCCGATGCACATGGTCTGCCCGAGGCCCTGCGCGGTCGTCTGGCCGACTGCCTCGTACGTGAGCGTGCCCGAGCGCGAAACGATCCCGATCTTGCCCGGCGTGTGGATGTAGCCGGGCATGATGCCAATCTTGCATTCGCCCGGCTTGATGATGCCCGGGCAGTTGGGCCCGATAAGCCGCGTCTTGTTCTGCGAGAGCAGCGCCGACTTCACCTTGACCATGTCGTGCTGTGGGATGCCCTCGGTGATGCACACGACGAGGGGGATCTCGGCCTCGATCGCCTCAAGGCAGGCGGCGGCGGCGCCGGGCGGCGGGACGTAGATGACGGACGCCGTTGCGCCCGTCTGCCGCATCGCGTCCGACACGTTGGCGAAGACGGGCAGGCCGAGGTGCTGCGAGCCGGCCTTCTTGGGCGAGACGCCGCCCACCATCTGCGTGCCGTACGCGATGGCCTGCTCGCTGTGGAAGGTGCCCTGCCGGCCCGTGAAGCCCTGGCAGATGACCTTGGTCGCCTTGCTCACGGCGGGGAACGGCGGCTTCGCCGAGTAGCCCGGCCAGGCCGAGCCGCTCAGCAGCCGCCTGCCGAGCTGCTGGCCGAGGCGCGCGCGCTGCATATCGGCAACGGCGTGTGCGTGCGCTCGGCGGCGGGACGGCTGCGCGAGCGCGGGCGAGGGACAGAGCAAGGCGCGCAGCGCGCGAGCGGCGTGCCTCAGCACCACACCACGCGCGCCGCAACCGACGCCGCGCCGATCACGCGTGCCGGCTCACGCGCGCGCGCCGCCACCGACGCCCCACACGCACCCTTCTTCTCCCTCCGAGGCTCCGATCGGCGCCGAAGGTGGGGGGGGGGGGGGGGGGGGGGGGGGGGGGGGGGGGGGGGGGGGGGGGGGGGGGCTTCAGTCGGCAACGCTTTTGAAAAGGCGCGTCTAAGGGTGGGCCGTTGCCAGCCAGCAGGGGCGAGGTGCGACGGCCGCGCCGGTCGGCGCGACACGCGACGCTGCGGCGCGGCTCACGCGCGCCCATTCGCGCCGCGCTTGCCACACGCGCTCGCCGCGCCGCGCGCCGCGCGCAGGCGCGCCGGCCGCGCTCGAGGTGCTCGCGCCGAGTAGCGCGCGCGACACGCGATGGCGTACAGTGCGCCGTTCGGCGGGTACGCGCAAAGCGAGGACGACATCTACGAAGGGTTCGGCTCGTCCGAGCCATTCCGCGGCGGCGAGCTCGGCGGCGGCGGCGGCATGCCGCTCCCGATGCCCTCGATGGCGCCGATGGCCGGGCAGCCGATGGGCCCGCTGCGCGTGCCGCAGAGCCGCGGCGGCCCGCCGCCCGGCACGTCGCGGCTGGGCGGGCCGCTGGGCACGGCGGCCGGCGGCGGCGGCGGGGAGGATGCGAGGCCTATGACGGCCGTGCGCGCGGCCGGCTACACCGCGGCGGGCAAGCGTCCCGGCTCGGCGGCCGTGTTTGACCCCGCCGGCCTCGCCGGCGCAGCGCGCGGGCCGGCGCCGTCGCTGCAGAAGCGCGCAGACAACTCGCCCGAGGACATGTGCCGCGAGATGGAGAAAGAGGTGAACGTGCTGATCGAAGAGTCCGCGCAGCTCAACCTCGAGCGCCGCTTCGGCGAGTCGCTCGAGAAGGCGAAGGAGGCGGGGAAGCGCGAGCGCAAGCTGTGCGCCAAGCGCGAGGAGACCGGCCTCGCCGACCAGATCAACATCGACCTGACCTACTCGGTCTTCTTCAACCTGGCGAACCAGTACCACGCGAACGGGCTGTACGTCGAGGCGCTCAAGACGTACTCGGAGATCGTCAAGAACAAGCAGTACCACCAGTCGGGCCGGCTGCGCGTCAACATGGGCAACATTTACTTTGAGCAGAAGAAGTTCCCGAACGCGATCAAGCTGTACCGGATGGCGCTCGACCAGATCCCGAACACGGGCAAGGATATCCGCGCCAAGATCATCCGCAACATTGGCGTCGCCTTTGTCCGCCTCGGCCAGTTCCAGGACGCCATCGCGTCGTTTGAGCAGATCATGGACGCGAGCGCAGACGTGCAGACCGGCTTCAACCTGCTCCTCTGCTACTACGCGCTCGGCGAGGCGGAGAAGATGCGCAAGATCTTCAACAAGCTCCTCGCGATACGCGCGCACGGCCTCGACGTGGACGACGAAGACGAGCTCGCCGTCGGCGTCGACGACGTGCTGCGCGACGACGGCCTCAAGGAGGCGCTGCGGCGCAAGCACCGGCAGATCACAAAGCACCTCGCCGTCGCGGCTAAGCTGCTCGCGCCCGCCATCGAGCAGGACGTCTCCGCCGGCTACGATTGGGCGATCACGCAGCTCCGCTCCGCCAACTACGCGAGCCTCGCCAATGAGCTCGAGATCGCAAAGTCACTCCACTTCATGCGCACGCGCCAGTTTGAGCGCGCGGTCTCGACGCTCAAGTCGTACGAGAACAAGGACCCGCAGCTCGTCGCGCGCGCGGCGACCAACCTCTCCTTCATCTACTTCCACGAGGCCGACTACAACGCGGCGACCAAGTACGCGGACATGGCGATGCGGCACAACCGGTACAACGCAAAGGCGCTCGTCAACAAGGGCAACGTGCTCTTCATGCGCGAAGAGTACGAGAGCGCGCGCAACATGTACCAGGAATCGATGGGCGCCGACGCCGACTGCATCGAGGCCATCTACAACCTCGGCCTCGCGAGCAGGCGGCTCGGCCTGCACGGTGAGGCGCTGGCGCTCTTCGAGAAGCTTCATGGCATCCTGCCAAAGTCAATCGAGGTCGTTTGGCAGATTGCGAGTGTGCACGAGCAGAACTCTTCTCCGCGCGACGCCATCAAGTGGTACAACATCCTGACGACGCACGTGCCGAACGACCCGGGCGTGCTCTCGCGCCTGGGCAACATCTTCTTGCGCGAGGAGGACGAGGCGCAGGCGTTGCACTACCACCTCGAGGCGTACCGCTTCTACCCGGTCAACATGGACGTCATCGCGTGGCTTGGCAAGCACTCGGTCCAGAACGAGATGTACGAAAAGGCGACGCACTACTTTGAGCGCGCGGCGCAAATAGAGCCGCGCGAGGTCAAGTGGAAGCTGATGGTCGCATCGTGCCACCGGAGGTCGGGCGAGTACCAGCTGGCGTTTGATGCCTACGCGCAGATACACAAGGACTACCCGGACAACGTCGAATGTGCGCCACCGCGCCGCGCCGACCTCCACGCGTCCGCCGGTCCACCTGACGCGCCGCCCGCTGCCCGCCCGCGTGCGCGTGCAGGCCTGCGCTACCTCGTGCACATCAGCGAAGACCTCGGCAAGAAGGACCAGGTCGCCGAGTATGTCATCAAGCTGCGCAAGGCAGAGAAGGCGCACGAGCAGGCGGCGCTCGGCGCGAGCGCGGCCACCGCTGCACAGGTGTGCGCCGGGTGGTGCGGGGTGCGCTGCGCCGCGAGCAGCTGCCGCTGCACAGGGTGCGGGGAGGCGGGGTCCTGGAGCGCGCCATGTCGCGTTGCCGCATGCCCGTGCCCCGGCCAACACGCCCGCCGTCGTCGGCTGCGGCACGCCCGTGCAACGCAACAACAGGGCATGAGCGGGCACAACGAGAACGCGCAGCGCAACGGCGCGGTCGGCTACCCGCAATACCAGCCGCCCGCTGAGCCGGTCGCGCAGCCACGGATGCACCCCGGGCCAGGCGAGGAGGGCTACGTCGAGTCTGACTACCACCTCGCGCAGATCCAGGCGGCCTCAGCGGTGCGCGCACGGCCGCTCGCGATCGGCAACGAGCGCTGCGCCGCGCGCGTGCAACCGCCGGCTACAGCGACGTTCGGCCGCTTGCCAGCCCCTTCACTCGCACCGCGCGCCTCCCCTCGCGCGCGCTCCACCCTGCACGTGTGCAGGGTGCCAACGGTCCGCAGGGCAAAAAAGTTGCGGCCGAAATGAAAGGAAAGCCCAATGGCGACGAGTGGGACGAGACTGGCGACGATCTGCTGCCCATGTGATTTTTCGCAGTGCCGGTCGGACCTGACAGGAACTAGGGCACCGCGGGAAGGGCCGGCGTCGGCCACGCGCCGCCTCCGGCGCGCGCGCCATGTCCGCCACGCGGGGCTCGGCGCGTATGATGAGCAGGCGCACTTTTCAAAAAGGTTAAAAACTTACAAAATACCACCCTATGGAGGAGCCGGAGGAGGAGCCGGCGGTCGAGGGGTGGTTGTCGAAACGGTCACGCCACCGGGGCGTGTACCGCGACCGGTGGATTGTGCTGTCGCGCTCGCGCGTGATCGCCTTTCGCGACGAGCGGTGTTATCTCCAGCCAACCGAGACGATCGAGCTGCTGCATGTGACGGGGGCGACGCTCGACGCAAACGCGCTCACGCTCAGCACGGCGCGGCGCGCGTTTGTCTTCCGCGCGCCAGCGGACGCCGAGCACGGCGCGCCGGGCCTGCTTGAGTGGTACCGCCAGATTCAGGCTCTGCGCTCGAGCTTGGGCGTCGAGTCGTCGCTTATCTCGCGTCTGCCCGAGGACGTGCTGGCGCGCATCTTTGAGGAGCTGCCCACCTCCGCCATCCAAGCGATCAGCACGACGTGCCGGCAGGTGCGGCGCGCGGCGCGCGGGCGGCCGGACGCGATGCCCACCGCGTGAGCGGCCCCACCGCGTGACGCGCCGTTCGCGCGCCGCGCCGCGCGCCGCGCCGCACGCCGCGCCGCACGCCGCGCCGCGCGCCGCGTGCAGTGGCGAGACGTGCGGATGGAGCTGCTCGGACGGCAGCACGGGCAGGCGACGGCGCGGATCGAGCATCTCTGGTCGACGGACGCCGTCTATCACCTCGCAACGCTCCGCCGCCATCGGCCGCTCGAGCGCGCGTTCCCTTTCTTCACGCTGCACGCCGAGCATGACGACGAGCTACTCTTGCGCGCCGACCGCGATCGGCACGGGCGCGGCTTTGTCATCAGCGCGCCGGCGGGCGGGCCGGTGGGCGCCGGCGCCGTGCGCGCGAAAGCGCACGCCGCCGCCGTCGACGCGCCGATGCAATACGTCGCGCACCTGGTGGGGAACAGCGCCCTCACTGCCTTCGTGCTCTACGATCATGGGCTGCCGCCGCCGTGCCCGCGGCTCGCGCGCGCGGCGGCGCAGCCGCAGCCACTCGCGCACGCAGCGGAGTACGCGCGAGGCGGCGCGGCCGCGGGAGACGCCAGCGTGGGCGGCGCGGCGGGCGCGCACGCGAGCGCACGCGAGCTCGAGCGCGCCGAGCTCGCGCACGTGACGCTCCGCTCGTCCATGTGGGCGGCGCGCTGCATCGCGGTCGCGCTGCCCGCGCAGCCCGCGGCCGGCGCGGCGGGCGCGGACGGTGAGGTGCGCGTCGTGCGCGAGGAGCACGCGGCTGCATCCGCCGTTGCGCCGTCGGGCGAGCCATGGCCACTGCCGCCAGCGGGCGAGCCGTGGCCACTGCCGTCAGCGGGCGAGCGCGCGCTGCGCTCGTCGTCCGACGAGCGCCGCCCATGCGGTGCGCCGGCGCACGCCGCCGTCGCCATGGCCGCGCCGCGCGCGCACCGGCGGACGCTCGCGAGCCGCATGCGCCGGCAGCAGTGGCGCCTGGGCGCGGACAGCTCGATCAGCATGCTGCACAACGCGGTGCCCGCATGGAACTCGGAGCTGCGCGCGTTCACGCTCCCGTTCTACGGGCGCGTGCACCTCGCGTCCAAGAAGAACTTCCAGCTGATCGACCGGCGCCGGCCCGACGTGATCGTGATGATCTTTGGCAAGAAGCGGCGCGACGTCTACTCGCTCGACTGGTGCGCGCCGCTCTCTTGCGTGCAGGCGCTCGGCGTCGCGCTAAGTTCGTTCGACTCATGCCTGTCGGGGGCCAAGCTCTGAGTCCAAGGGGCGCGAACGCTGCCATGCGTCGCCGGTGGAATCGCAATGCACCTGAGACGCGACGCTGAAAATACACTGAGTCGTTGCCTCAATCCATCTCACTCATCGGATGAGAATTTAAAGGGGGCGGCAGGCATCGTTGAGTGGCCGGATGCAGCGCAGCGTCGCCCTCCTTCGCGACGCGGCTTCGCGACGGGTGCGGCAGCAGCTCTCGCCGAGCATCGGCGCGACGAGATCGTACCGCAAGGCATCCAAGCTCGCAGAAGACGACGAAGGCGTCGTCATCGGCAAGATCCGCCACCGCAGTGCCGGCAAATTCATCGTGACGCTCGACAGCGGCCACGAGGTCACCGCGACGCGCGCCGGGCGCATGCGGTCGGAGGGACGCAAGCTGCTTCCCGGGCAGCGCGTACAGGTGCTATTCGACCTGGAGGCGGAGTTTGACGAGCAAACGCCAAAGATCGTCGGGCTGGTCGGGGCCGAAGGCCGTGCTGAGCCCGACGCCGCAGAGGGCAAGGACAGCTGAGGCGGCCTGTGCGCGCCAGTCGTCCGCTGCCTGTGCCGTTGCTGCGTTGAAATCCGGTGGCTCTTTTGCGTTGTTCGCACGCGTGGGGCCCCGCCAAAGGTCAGTTTGGGAGGGGTGGGGAGGAGTCATCAACGACGCGACCATTCTCGCATGACTCCTTTTCAAAACCGGGGAATCTTCTTTTCAAATCTGGCGGTATTATCGCGGTGTCAAAGCAAGCCTGAAAGTCAAGAGGCAGGAATTATGCCACTTGACTTTTTGGCCGCGGCATGTACACCGTCACTTGCCGCTTGCTCGTCAGCGCGCATGCTCTTGGCACGACCGGGCCAAGCACGGCGTGAAGGCCCAAGCCAGCAATAACGCTCGAGCGCAATGGGCAAGTATCGCCATGAGCGCAGAGCTTTTTTACGGCCGCGCGGTGCGCCCGGGGGGGTGGGGGGGGGGCAGGCGGAGGCCTGCTTGCCCCGTCTTCTTTCGCGGCAAGAAATGTCGCGGCGCGAAGTGGGTTAGCAGGCACCGCTCGAAGCGACAGGCGCCGCTCCAGGCGACAGGCGCCGCTCCAGGTGACGGGCGCCGCTCCAGGTGACGGGCGCCGCTGAAGGCGATGGGCCGTAGGCGCCGCTCCCGGCGAGCCATGCGCGCGCCTACGTGAATGTTGCCATGGGCGAGCGCAATCGCACGCCTTCATTCGGTCGTGCCGCCATGCGCGCGAAAGAGCCGCCGTGCGCATCATGCCGCGGTCGCGCCGTCGAGCAGAACGCTTGCCGCGGCACCGGCGCCGCGGCGGTTACCCTCCATCGCGGCCTCATTATGTAATAAATTATGAGCCCCGAGAAAAAAGAAGGCCGTCGGCGCCGTCAATACTCACCGGGAAACCTCCCCCGGCTTCCCCTACCGGGACCGATTTTGCCGTGTGCTGCGTGCAGGGGGTCTGGGAGGGCACCGCACGACCTCGCACACGGCGTCAATGGAGGCGCCGCCGCGCCTGGACGCCGGGGCGAGGCGCAGCTCGCGGGTTCGCCTGCCCAAGCGCCACCGCGTCACGCTCGCGAGCACCGCCGAGGGGTCTCCGTCGCCCGCGGAGGACTTTGCGACCGTGGCGGCAGCATTGACCATCGCACTGCCGTCAGCGTACGCGTCGCCTACGGCGAGCGTCGCGAGCGATTCGCCGCACGGCTGTCGGCGCCCGTTGCTCCCCACCCGATCTGCCAGCCTCCCGCTCCCACCTGAATCCATTCGCGCGCTCGCGGAGCGCACGAAGTTCTCGACGCGCGCGCTGCTGACGGCGCCCATGGCCTTCGCGCCAATGCCGCCGCCGCCGGCACCGCGCCCGGCGCCGCCGCCACCACCGGGTCCACCGCCCGTGGTGCGCGAGCACGTGTTTGGCCCCGTGCTTCTCCCGCTCGGCGCGCCCTACATGGCCGCTCCGCCGCCGCCGCCACCAAGACCTCCGCCGCCGCCACCACCCACGCCGATTCCCTGCGCTCTACGGCGGTCGGCGAGCTTGCCCACCGCGCGGGCCGCGTGCTACGGCGGCGAGACTACGATGGCGCTCGTGCGCGGCCAAATGTGCGCGCGATGCCCCGCGCCGCGCTGCGCGTGCGCAGCATGCTTCTTGCCTCGTGCCTCGTGCGACGCCCATGCCCGCACACACTCGGCGTGCGTCGGCGCGCCTTGCGCCTTGTGCCGCATGCTCGGCCGTGCACCCACCTGCACCCTCCCCCTTCACATTCGCCGCTGCGCAGCGAATACTACTTTTCCGCGAGCAACCTCGAGCACGACGCATTCTTGCGCAAGCAGATGGGCGCTGACGGCTGGGTCCGCCTGGACGTGGTCGCGCGCTTCCCGCGCGTCGCCGCAATCTGCGATGACGTGGCGTCAATCGCGCTCGCGCTCGAGCGTTCGGAGCACGTGCGTGTCGTTCACACGGACGACGGCCTCCACTGGGTGCGCTGCGCTGACGAGCCCGAGCGCTGGCTGGGCGCCGACGAGGCGGCACCGACGCGGCCGGCCTCTCGCGCGCCGACGCTCGCAGCGCGCTCGATGAACTCGAGCTCCGTGGCGAGCGACCTCGACTGCTCCTGCGCCGACGACGACGAGTTTGGCTCGAACGGCACTTCGTCAATCTGGTCGGCGAGCTCGACGGTGCTGCACGACGACGGCCAGCTGCGCACGCCCACGCAGCTGGGCGCTTCGCCGACGCGCGCGCAGCTCGCGCCGCAGTGCTCGGCGCACGCGCTCGTCTCGGCGAGCACGCAGACGGCGTCGCACGCGACGGCGCAGACGCAGACAAGCTCGCCCGCCGCGCTTGACGTGCCTCGCCTCGCGCTTCCGCCGCTCGACCTGCGCAGCGACGCGCGCTCCGATGCTGGCGACCTGGACGCCGACGCGGACGCCGACGCGGACAGCGCGCGCATTCTCTCACGCGCGAGCAGCGCGAGCGACCGCCTGCGCCCACGCTCAGCGAGCAGCGCGGACGACGCGCCACGCTCGCCGCCCTCGTCCGAGTGCAATTCGACGCGCAGCTTCCTCTCCGACGCGTCGACGAGCGCGGCGCGCGCGCTGCTCAGTCGAGCCGCCGTCAGCCTCGCGGCGGCCGACGCAGTGAACGCTGCGCTTGGCCGCGCGGCGTCGGCCGATCTGCCCTACAGCAGGCAGAGCAGCGTCGGCGATACATGCGCTGCGTGCACCGCCGGCAGCAGCAGCTCGTCGCGCGGCAGCCGCTCGTCGCGCGACAGCACCGCGGCACTCGACGAGCGCAGTGCGCGCGCGTCGCTCGCCGACGACGACGGCGCGTCGATGTCGCACGCAGACTGGGCGATGGTGCCGGGCCGGCGTGGCGCGGCGAGGGCGAGCGGCAAAGCGCGGCGCGCGGCCGCGCCCGTGCACAGCGTCTCGACCACGCGCGCGCCGATCCCGTCCATCCCGCCACTGTGCGCGGCGCACGAGCTAACGAACCCGCCGTCCAACGGCGCGCACCGCGTGCCGGCCGCGTGCCAACTCGAGGCGGCGGCAGCCAGCAAGGCCCCAGGGGCGAATACGAACGGCGTGCAGCACCGCGCAGCACCGCGCGCCGCCAAGCCCGCCGCGCGCCACGGCGCGCGCGCGCCGCGCACGAGCGCGCCCCCTACGCTGGACGAGGCGGCTCGCCGCTCGGAATGCCCGGACGCGCCCAGCAGCACGCCAAGCGCAAAATGGCTCGAGAGGCACCCGCTGCCGTGCGCGATGCGCGATGAGCACGCCGCGCGAGCATCCAACGACGCGACGGTGCGCGCCAGCGTCGCGCCACGCGCGTGCACGTTGCGACGACGCTTGACCAGCAGTGGTGCGGTCCTCACCCCGCCCCGCCCGCTGCCCGCCCACTCGCCCGATCCATCTCGCCGCCGCGCAGGCGAGGCTCCGCCAGCTCGCATCCAGGGCCGTGGCCGTGAGCACGATCTCTGTGCTGCTCGCGCTCGGCATCGAGATGGGGCCATCCGCGCTCTCACGCGCGCTTGCCTCGGCGACGGCGGAGCACGCGCTCGGCTGCGCACGCGCGCTTTCGCCGGATGACAACGTCGGCGCCGCCAGCGCCGCGTGCTGACGCCGGCGGCGTGCACACGAGCGGGTCGAGTACGCCGCGCACGACGGCGCCGCACGGGGACGTACGGCATCGGCAGCTGCCCTGCCGCACAGCACCTCTGCGCCTGCCGCGCTCTCGCTGCGCCGCCGAGCGCGCTCGACACAGGCGCGGCCTCGTCGCTGCCGCGTTTCTTAATATGTGAATGACGAGTTTGGGTTTGAGCGCGATCCCCACCCGCTCCTTTCTGTTCTACCGGCACGCTTGCCACCCTTCTTCCTCTTGGCCAGTCAGCGCCGCCGAACGGCCGTCCGCGCCGCTTGAGCCTCGCCTCGTCCATCTCCTCGCACAGCCAAAGGCAGCGCTGCGCCAGCGCCGCCGCGTATTTTCAGTGTGCCAGTCAGCGCCGCCGAACGTGGTGCCGGTCAGCAATGGCGTACGCCTCCTCCATGAACGGATAAATGCTTGGCCGGTCAGCGCCGCCGAACGGCCGTCCGCGCCGCTTGAGCCTCGCCTCGTCCATCTCCTCGCACAGCCGAAGGCAGCGCTGCGCCAGCGCCGCGTTCAATGGCGCGTCGAAGAAGAAGTCACGCATGATGCGCGCGTCGCGCCTCGTGGGGTGACGCTCCCACGCCTGCTTTGCAATGAACCAAAGGTTCTTGAGTGCCACGCGATTCGCCTCACCCTCTCGCGCGCGCGGCTCGAAGGCGTTGCGCGCGTCGAGCCACACCTCAGCCCATGGCCTGGGCTCGGAGCAGCCGCCGAAGAACCACGCCCAGCGCGCGCGCCTTTGCTCGCGCTGCTCGATGCTCCGGCGGTAGTACTCCAGCTCGAGCACGGCGCGCTCGGCGTGTAGCGCAAACGCCGCGCACCGGTCGAGCGCGGCGAGCGTCTCGCGATCCTCGCGCCGCTCCCCCTGCGCGCGCAGCTCGAGCGTGTAGTGCGCGACCGCGAAGCAGATACCGCCCGTTTGGCAGGCCAAGATGACGCTGTGCGCCAAGTTTGACGGCGGCGCGGTTGACGCCATCCACCGCCCGACCGCCGCGAGGGAAAGGCGTCGGTTCGTGGAGATCACGCGCAGAGCCGCCATTCTCTGAATGCCACTGGCACCCCCAACCACGAAGGTGCTCCCCCGACGAGCCGCCGAGATGGTCCAGTCCGTCTTTCGCCGGGAGCTGCCCGCGCCAGCCATCGCCTTCTCGTCCGTTGAGGGGCGCGCGCTCTTCCGGGAGGCGCTTGCCGATGGCACGATGGAAAGCTTCTTCCCGCTCGCCGAGCAGCTGCACACGCAGGCCGAGCCGAGCTTCTGCGGCCTGGCGACGCTTGTCGTCGTGCTCAACGCGCTCGCCGTTGACCCCGGGATTGTCTGGAAGGGGCCGTGGCGCTGGTATCACGAGGGCGCGCTCGACTGCTGCAAGCCGGTCGAGCTGATCAAGCAGGACGGAATCGACCTCGACGAGTTTGTGTGCCTCGCGAGGTGCCAAGGCGTAGGTGCGTCGCTCACACGCGCCGACGGGCATGAGGGCGCCGCGCTCGACAACTTCCGCGCGGCCATCGATACGCACGCGCGCTCGACGGGCGTCTCGCGCGCGCTGGTCGTTGCATACACGCGCAAGGGCCTCGGCCAGACGGGCGATGGCCACTTTTCGCCGATTGGCGGATACCACCGCGCGCGCGACCTGTGCCTGATCCTCGACACCGCGAGGTTCAAGTACCCGCCGCACTGGGTGCCTGTGCAGAGCCTGTGGCGCGCCATGTCGCTGATCGACGAGAGCACGCAGCGCCCGCGCGGCTACGTGGAGATCTCGCGCCCGTCCAGCAGCATCTGCTCGGCGGGCGAGCCGGGCGCGTGCTTTCGCGTCGGTCTCACGAGCAAGCGGCTCGAGACGCTCCGCGACGCGCTCGCGAGCGGGCTGAGCGCGCATCCGCCGCCGCCGGGCGCGCCCGACGCGCAGCTCGCGGCGTTCGCGCGCGCACTCCCCGCCGGCATGTGCTTCATGGTCGCCGTCGGCCCACCCGCGTGCGTCGGTGGCGGCTGCGCCGACGTGCGCGCGCTGGCCGGCGGCGCTGAGCGCGTAGATGGTTGCGACGCGCTGATGCGCGCGCTGCGGCAGACGCGCGCGTTTGAGGCAATTTCGATGGCGCTGCGCGACGAGCACGGCGAGCGCGGCGTGGATGAGAGCGGCGCGTGCGCCGGCCCTTCGTGCATCGCCGAGTGCGCGACGGTGCTCGCGCTCATCCTCGGCAGGACGGGCGCGCTCGCGTCGCTGCTGCCGGCGGAAGCGGAGGCGCTCTGGAGCTCGCCCCTCGCACTGCGCGTGCCGCCGAGCCACCGGGCGAGCACACGTGCGGCCGACGATGGCCTTGACTCGGGCTTGCTCGCACTCGAGCGCGAGCTTGAAGCGAGCTGCGTGGAAATCGCGTCCGTCGTCAAATGCGCGGACGCGCATGCGAATGGCAGCGCGTGCTGCGCCGAGCCGGTGAAGCAAGCCAGGCCACAACTGTAACTGACAGACGCTCAGGCGCACTCGCGAGCTTGCTTTTCGGGCGTGCCAGCGCGCCGCTTGGTCGGCGTTGCAGCTCGTCGACATTGTGCCCGCGCCGCCGGCGCCGCCGGCGCCGCCGGCGCCGTCGCGGCGAGCGCGTCAGACATCGGCCCCGCGAGCCTTGGCTGCGCCTTGCGCCCGCGCGCAGCGCTTGACGAGCTGGCAGCGGCGGCGGGCGAGGTGCGTAGCTGAGCGCAGCGTGCGGCAAGCTCATCAGAGGCATCCGTGCCGAGCGGAGATCGGCACGCCCCCGCTCGATTGTGGCCGGCCGGCGGGAGCTCGCCACCAGCCGACATGCGCCGCACGCGCGTCGGCGTGCTCTGCCTGTCGCCAGACGCGGCCTTTTGCCGCGCCGCGGAGCCGGTCCTCCGCCCCAGCCGCTTGCTCGGCGTTCCAGAACGCCGCCCCGCCGCCGGCCTAGCGCTGGCCGAGTCCAGTGTGTCGACGCGCGCCATCACCGGCCCTGCGCCCCTCGGCGACAGCTCCATTATGCCCCGCCGTTTCGCTCGTAGCGCATGCATAGGACGTTGCCGGAAGTTTTGCGCGGAAGTTTTGGGGCCAGAAAAAAGTGAAAACGGGTGTCGGCTCCAGGCTCGGAGGCGGCGCAGCATCCAGGGGAGGAGAGGGGGGAAGGGGGAGAGGATCGAGGGGCCGGAATGAGCGCAGCCACGCCGCCGCCACAGCAACTGGCGCTCAACCTCGCACCGACGCGCAAGCCGCTCGTTGCCACGTCGAATGACTTGGAGGGCTCCAACACGGCCGGGATCGTGACGGTGCGCGACTCGATGGGGACGCCGCGCTCCGTGCGCGTCGTCCAAAAGGAGGAGCCCGAGGGGGTCAACATGATCAAAATCTCGTGGTTCTACATCTTGGAAGACAAGACGTACACCATCGAGCTGCGCCACGGCCGCCTCTCCGGCATCCGCAAGATCTACGTCAACAAAGAGCTCATACTGCGCGACAAGAGGATCGTCTACGCGCTCTCAGCGCGCGCGTCGATGCACGACTTTGACGTTGGGCCCAAGAGGGCCCGGATTGTGGTGGAGCCGGCCAGCGGTGCGTACAGCTACCAGCTGTTCATCGACGGCCGAATCGTCGAGTCGGCGCCACCCGCAGCAACCGAGATCAAGTCCAAAATTGTGCGCGTCGTGAAGGACCGGCGAATCGGCATGACGCTGCAGAACAACGCGAATGGGCCCGGCGTCGTCGTCGTGCACTTCCAGCCGGAATCCGCTGCGCGAGACGCCGGTGTGGCGATCGGCGATATCCTGCTCTCCGTCAACGGCGAGCCGACCAACACGCACGAGGTCGCGGTGCATAAGATTGACCTGGTCAAGGAGGGGGAGGCTTTCCTCCTCGCCGTCGCTTTCGAGAGCGCGCTGCACGGCGCTCGCGGCGCGCGGGAAACGGACGACAACGCCGTCGGCGACGACCTCTCTACGTGATAGGTCGCGGGGGGGGGGGGGGGGGGGGGGGGGCGGGCCCGGCACGTTGCGCCGCACACCGGTACACTGCAGCACGCGCGAGAAGAGGAAAAAGAGGCGCCCGGCACGCTGCGCTCAAGCCATTCTTCTGCTGTCACGGCTCCCAATCCGAGTCCGAATCGGCAACGCGCTTGGCGGCCTTCCTGCCTCCTGCCTTGGGCTTGGGCGCGGCAGGCGCCACCTGCTTCTTGGCAACCGCCGTGTTGCTGATCGCCGCCGCCGACGCGGTGGCTGCGCCCGCCAGCTGCGGCGACGGCGCCTGCTGGGGCAGGCCGCTCACCGTGCGCGCGGCCTTGCGCGCGCTGGCGGGCTGCGCGGTCGGCGGCGTCGCGACGGCGGGCTGGGCGGCGGGCGCGGAGCCATCGCGCGAGGCGCCGGGCGCGGCGGGCGCTTCTGCCGTCGGCGTGGCGGCGACGGCCGCGGCGGCAGGCGTCGCCTTTCGCTTCTTGCTGCCCGCCACGCGCGGCTGCGATGCGAGCGGCTGAGCGACGGGCGCGCGCGGCTCGTGCGCTGCGGCTTCGCCTCCCGCCGCCGCCGCGCCGCCACCGGGCGGCAGCGGCCGGACGCCCGCTTCGTCGAGCGCGCGGCCAAGCTCCTTGAGCGCGCGCGGCAGGTCAACAAGCCACGATGCGCGCCAGATCCGACAAAAGCGCCAGCCCGCTCTCTCGAGCGAGCGCTGCTCGCGCATGGCCGCGCGCCACTCGCCGAGCGTCGAACCGGCGCCGCCGTCGAGGCAGATACACAACCGCCGGTCGTCGTGCGCGTCCTCCGCAACGGCAGCGGAGCCCGCGACGGAACATTCGGCGTCAAAGCGGTAGTCCTGCTCGCGCAGCCAGCGGTGGAGCTGCGCCTCGGGCGTGAGCGGCGCCAAGCCGCCACCGCCGGCACCGCGCGCGGGCGCGACGGGCGTGGGCGGCGGGCCGCCCTGCTCGAAGAAGTTGATCGTCCAGCGCTTGAGGTCGTCGCCGTTGGGCACGTCCTTGGCGCAGAGCGAGCGGAAGAGCACGAGCCGGTCGCGCGCGCGCGAGAGCGCGACGTTGTACTTCTGCTCGTACGCTCGGCCGATCTGCGGCGGCGCGTTGGCCGGCGAGGCGACCATAGAGAGGAGGATCACGTCGCGCTCGTCGCCCTGGAAGGAGGACGCGTCGCCCACGACGATGCGGTGGCGCGCGAGCTGCGCGTCGGTGAGCACGTCGAGCAGCAGAGCGCGCAGCAGCCGCGCCTGCTCGAGCCCAGCGAGCGAGATGATGCCGACGGTCGCGCCGACGAGCTCGCCGTCCGGCTCGGCGAGCCGCTCCTTGAGGTAGGCGACGAGGGCGCGCGCCTCGGCGTCGTTGGTCTTGCCCTTTGACGAGCGCACGCCGCCGGCGACGAGCACGTCGACGAGCGGCGGGTCGAGCCGCTGCGAGCGCGGCGGCAGCCTGCACGGCTGCAGCTTGCCGTGGTAGAAGCGCGTGTTGCAGAATGAGATGCACGCAGGCACGCACCGAAAGTGCTGGCGCAGCGCGACGCGCGCGTCCGCGTAGCACGTCTGCGCGAGGTCAAAGATGGAGCGGCCGGGGAGCAGCTGCTCGACGTACGGGTGGCGCGATGTGAGCAGCCCCGCCTTGAGCTCGCCAATGCGCGCCTCGGAGACGAACGCCGCCGACGGCGACACCTGCTTGCCGTCGCCGACGACGAGGACCTGCGCGCCGCGGAGCAGCGAGGGGAGTGCGGTGATGTCCGACTGCGATGCCTCGTCGAGCACGACGAGGTCGAAACCGGCGACCGTTGGTGGCAGGCATTGGGAGATGCGCCAGGTGGGCATGATCCAGCACGGGATGGAGAGCGCGCAGTCCGCGAGGGCGGACGCCAGGTCTGTCAAGCAGCGAGCGACGAGCGCACGCAGCCGCGGTGTGTGCAGCGACATGGCGGGCGGGCGGGCGGGCGGGCGGGCGGGCGGGCGGGCGGGCGGGCGGGCGGGTGGGCGGGCGGGCGGGTGGGCGGGCGCAACGCGTGAGCGGCGCTTGGACAGCGCGCGCACGGCGGCGCGCGCACGGCGGCGGGTGCGCGCGGCGCGAGGACGCGCGCGCAGCGGCGGCGGCGTGTCACCCCCCCGGTATCGCGCCGAGCGCGCCGAATCGCCTTGCGTCACGCCCGCCTGCCCAACAGCCGAGACAAGCCTCATCAAACCTGCGCATGTCTCGGCAGACATGGCGGCGCGGAGCGCCTCCTTGGCCGCGGCGGCGACGAGCGCGCACACCGCCGCCTCGAGCTCGCCGGCGAGGCGCTGTGCAACGAGCACGCCGCGCTTGGCAGCTGGGTCGCGTCGGTCGGCCGCTCGCAACGCCGCCATCGCCGCGGCTGCTGCGTACAGCCGGCGCGCGTCAGGCGGGCACGCGCCGCCTGAGCCGCGCGCGGCGCTCGGCGGCGGGTCCGGGCGCATCAGATGCGCGGCCCAGCCAGGCGCGCGCAACGCCTTCGCCGTCGCCGCGAGGCCTTGCAAATGCGCGAGCGAGCCGCGCGCCTCGCGCAGCCGCGCCTGCGCGCCCAGCACGAGCGACACGGAGTTGTCGAGCGGCAACGCGGCGTCGGCGAGCGCGCAGATCGCCGCGCGCAGCCCGCCAATCGGCGAGACGCCGCTGACGCCGTCGGCGCGCGCGCGCGGCTCGATGCTCGCGAGCGCGCGCACAATCGCACCGTGCTGTGCGCGCGCGGCGGCGAGCTCGGGCCCGCGCATTCGCAACGCCGAGCGCAGCTTGCCGAGCGCGGTCGCGCATTCGGCGGACGACGCGACAGGTGCGACGGCCAGCAGCTGCACCCAGTCGCACGCGCCGCGCGCCGCAGCCCACGCGGCGCTCGCGCCGCCACCGGCGCAGTCGGTCGCCGCCGCCCCTCCTCCTCCGCCTCCGCCTCCGCCTCCGCCGCCGCCGCCGGCTGCCGTCGCCTCGTCCGAGGCGGCGAGGGCGCGCGTGGCCGCCTCGGCGAGGCGCGTCGCGCAGGAGAGACAGTCACGCGTCGCGCCGAGGCGGTGCGCGAGGTGGGCGCGCGCCCATGCGCCAAGCGCGGCCGCATGGCCGTGTCTGTGCGGCGGGTCGAGGGCTGTGGGCAATCGGGGCGCGCTCACAAAAGCAATGAGCGCATTCCACTGCGCGTAAAGCGCCGCCTCACATGCCGCGAGCTCGAGGCGCGTGAGCACCATCTCCCACTCGCGCGCGGTCGCCGGCTGGCGGCCTGCGACCTTAACCTCAATCAGCGCGGCGGCGAGCGTCTCAGAAGGCCCGCCGGTGGTCGAGCGCCGGATGCGCGCGAAGATGGTGCGCTGCTCGGGGAAGGCGAGCCAGCGCACCTCGTAGGCGAGCTCGCTCTCGCCGAGCAAGTCCGGCAGCGCGCCGTCCGACGCGCCGCTCGCGAGCGCGCCTACGACGCTGGCCTTGGCGCCGTCGGCGAGCCTGAGGAGCACGGGCGGGAGCGTGACGGTCTCGCTCGCGTCGACCGAGGCGCTCAGCTCGGACAAGCGAGCGCTCAACTTGGCGGCGCCGTCAAAGGCGCGGCGTGCCGCCTCCGAGTCCGCGTGGCGCAGCAGCGCGAAGAGCCAGCTGCCATCGTCGTGCTGCGCGCGAGCTGCCGCCGCCGCCTTGTTCGCGCCGACGCCGCCGCTGCTGCCGCCGCCGCCGCGCGCGCGCCGGTTGCCGCCCGCACCCGCGCCCACGCCCACGCCCATGCCGCCGTCGAGCGCGCCGGCGGCCGCCGCGGGCGCGCGCGCGCACGCGGCCTCGAGGTTGCGCAGCGCGGCGCACAGCGCCTCAAGCCGGTCGAGCAGCAGCGCGCCATCGACGAGCGAGCCGACGCGCGGCAGCTCGGCGCGAGCGGTTGCTGCCTCGAGCTCGGCCGCCTCGTGGAGGAGCGCGCCGAGCGCGCGGAGCTCGGCGGCGCTGATGGCCTCGGCGGCGGGCGCCGTCGCGCGCAGCGCGTCGCCCCACGCAAGGCCGTCCGCCGCGCGCGCGCGCTCGAAGCGGATCTCCTCGAGCAGCGCCTCGACGGGCGGCGGCTTGAGCGGGTCAATGTCGACCCCCTCGAGAAAGAATGCACGGCTCGAGCCCAGCCGTTCGGCAGCGGCCGCGGGCAGCAGGTGCGTCGCGCTGGCGGAAGCGGCCTCGCGCCAGGCACACGCGGCGAGCTGCGCGGGCGCAGACGAGCCTTCCGCGCCCGCGAGCACGGCCGTGACCGTGTCTGCGAGCTGCGTGAGCGTAACGGCTGCGGGCGGTGCGAGGCCAAGGCACGACAGGTGCTCGGCGTGAAGCGGCAGCGCGAACGCGCCGCCCGCGCCGTCCGCGCCGCCGTGCGCCGCGCGACCGTGCTGCGGGAAGTGCGGCGCCGCCCAGCGCTCCTCCGCCGCCTCCATCTCGCGCAGCTCTGCGGAGATTGCGAGCACGTGCCCACGCAGCCGCGCAGTCTCGGCTTGCAGCGTGCTGAGCGGCGTCGCGGCAATGCGGTCGGCGAGGTACTCGACGCTCGCCTCGAGTCTGCGGAACGAGCTCGCATCGCCCGAGCCGAGCGAGACGCACAGCTCGCGCACGCCCGCCGGCAGCTTGTCGCGCAGCACGTCGGTCGCGGGCTCGCCCTTTGAGGTGACGAGAACGCGCTTGCCCGTGGCGAGGTAGTGACAGATCACGTTGGCGATCGTCTGTGACTTGCCCGTGCCCGGCGGGCCGACGAGTACGGCGCAGCCATGCCTCGACAAAGTCGCGATCACCTCCTCCTGCGCCGCGTTGGCCGGCAGCCCGAAGAAGAGGAATGGCGCGAGAGCGGGCGGCGCGCCGTCCGCCACGCCCCTCACGTCGTCGAATGGGTCGCCGTCGGCGCGCGCGGCGGATGCGGCGGGCGCGGAGTCTGCGGACGTGGCACTCGTCGCGCCACCACCGCCGCCGCCGCCGACGAGCGACGAGAGCAGGCCGCGGAAGAGCCCGCCGCCGCCGCGAGCGGCCACACGGGCTGCGCCGGCCGCACGCTGCGTCTCGGTGAGGAGCGTTCGCTGCGGCCGCACGGGAATGTCAAAGATGCCGGCGAGCCGGCCGAGCGCGGCGGGCAGCTTGCTCGCGTGCAAGTGCGACAGCTCCTCGGCGAGCGCGTCGCAGTCTGCGGTGAGGCCGCGCTCGCCCGCCTCGTCGCGCGTCCAGAGCGCAAAGGCATTGTGCACGCGCGGCGCCTTGTCGAGGCTGCCTGCGAGGCCGCCGCCCTTGGCGCTGACGGGCGGCGGCGCGTCGACGTACACACCGTCCGCGGAGAGGCAGTGCGCCGCGCGCCGGAGCAGCGGCTCCCAGCTCGGCTTGTCCGTTGGCGCGTGCGGCGCGCCGCCGAGCAGCCGGTAATCTCTCGCACACGCCTGGATCTGCAGACGCGCGGGCACGACCTTCACGACGCCTGGGAAGGTCCAGATCGAGGCCTGCGCCGCGTCGGCGAGCCGAACGACAAAGTCGCCAGACTCGTCCAGCACCAACTCGGCGGGGATGAGCACGAGCGGGTGCTCGATCGCGGTCGCGGCGTCGAGCTGCCAGCGGACGATGCCGACGCCCGCCGTCATCTGCGCACCCCGGCCCTCGCGCAGCGCCTCCTGGTGGGCGGTAAAGAGCGCGGCGTACACGGCGCATACTTGCTGGCCGAGCGCGCTCTTCCGATCCTCCCCCTCCGGTCGGCGCACGCGCAACCACACCGCGTCGTCGCTCCGCTCGGCCGGCTCGACGAGCTCGACGAACGGCTGGTCATGCGTGTCGCGCAGCTGCTGCAGCCGGCGGAGAGCGTCCTCGTGCAGCACGAATGAACCCTCCTCCTTGCTCGCTACGATGCGCAGCTGCTCCGCCTCGGGCTTGCCGTGCAGTTTGGCGATCTCCTTGCAGTACGAGAGCAACGCGACGAGCCGCTCCCCCGCTTCCCCGCCCGGCATTTTTGATTTTCTCCTGGCCCCGTCCAAAGGCGCAAGCAGCAGCGTTGGCGCGATGTCGCTATCGCCTTCTCGAAGGTTGCTCGAGGCGTGCCTCTTCGTCGGCGCGAGCCGCGGAGCGGCAGCGCTGGCGGCCACGCGCGGCGGGCGGTCGCTGCTCGTGCTCGGTGGCTCGGGCTTCGTTGGCCGCGAGGTCTGCCGCAACGCCGTCGAGCGCGGCTACAGGGTGACGTCGCTGTCGCGGCGCGGCGTCAACCCCGAGCCCGCCTCGGCGCTGCTGGCGCAGGTGCAGTGGCTCGCGGGCGATGCGACCGACGCGGCGACGGTGAAGAAGCTCGCCTCCTCGGCCGACGCCGCCGTCCACGCGATCGGCCTGCTCTTCGACGCAGAGAGCGGCCTGGCCAACCTGAACGTGATTGTGAGCGGCAGCCGCAGCGTTCCGACGTCGACATCGACGTACGACCGCATCACGCGGCAGACCTCGTTCAACCTGATCGGCGCGCTCAAGTCAAAGATGCGGCTTCCCGGCTCGGCCAGGACACCCGTTTGCTTCGTCTCGGCCGCCGAGGCCGGCTGGCCTGAGGTCGCCTACGGCGAGCGCGTCGAGGGCTTTGCGCCCGCGTGGCTCAAGGCCTACCTCGCCGCCAAGCGAAGCGTCGAGGCGGAGCTGCGCTCTGCGTCCGGTTCGATCCGGCCTGTCGTTTATCGCCCGAGCCTCATCTGGAATTGGCAAAAATTCGACGTGCTGCCGGCAATCCCCATCTTCAATGTGGCGTGTGCGCTCGGCGTTCCATTCGTCGACAAGACGGTTCGCGTCGAGACGCTCGGCAAGGCGATCGTCGCCGGTTTGGAGGACGAGAGCGTTGAGGGCGTGCAGCGCTACCTTCAGATGGAGCAGCTCGCGACGCGCCTGTGATGCTGAACTGACGTCACAGATTGAGAAAGAAATGCCACGTCTTGTTGCGTGCGGCCACGGCCACACCGGGAAGCCGTGCCGTCCACGGGCGCCCGAGCCAGCACTTGGCTCGGAATCTTGCTTGGACGCTGTGCAGGTTGTGGGCGCGCCGCGCTGCCTCAGCGGTGGCCCGGCGCAAGGCGGAGGCCTGGCAGCTGCTGCTGCTGCTGCGCGGCCCGGTCTTGGTTCGAGGCGCGGCGCTGGCTTGACGTGAGCGCAGGGCGCGTCGAGGATGGCGCCCCGCGCGAGCCCGCGTGCGAGAGCGCTGGCCGAATGTTGGCCGCCACGTCCGCCGCACGCGGCAGCTTTGCGACCGTCGCACGCTCCTGCCACTCGCGGTCAAACGCCGACGCGTCCTCGACGTGCATCAACGTCTGGACCTTGCGCTCCTCGCCACCCGGCTGACGCTCGGCGACGATCGCACGCCCACGCTCGCCCACGCGCCGTGCGACGCCGAGCTTTTCGAGGCCGGATGAGTCGCGGTACTCCTGCTGCGTCTCGGAAACCATCGGCGCGTTCCCCTCGCGCGCGCCGGTGGTGGTGGACGAGTAGTTGACGGACTGGCCATTGGGGCCGCCAGACGAGGAGTAGTACGAGCATGAGGAGAAGCAATAGCTGCCGCCGCCCGCGCCGCCCGAGCCGCACTGCATCTGCTGCATGAAGTCGCCGCCGAGCGAGCCGCCCATGCCGTGCTGCATGAAGCCGGGCGCCATGAGCGAGGGGAATGGGCCGTGGGCGCCAAACATGCCATGGCCGCCCTGGCCACCGAGCGGGGCCTGGCCACCGAACGGGCTCAGCGAGTATGGGTCCATTGGGTTCGCCGGGCCCCACGAGCCGTTCGCCTCCGCCTGGTCGCGCGGCCGTCCGACGCGGTTGTCTTGGTGGCTTGGCATATTGGGTCCAGACTCCGACTTCCTCCAGATTTTCAGAATTGGGCGGCACGGAAATAAGTATTGGCGTTGGAGCGGCCGGGGATGCCGGCGCTGAGCAGCGGCGGCGGCGGCGGGGGTGGCGGCAGCGGGGCAAGCGCCGTGCTGATCCTCGCGATCCCGGGGTTGCTTCTCCCTGCGCCCAACTCTTCGATCGCGCCTTTCCTTGCGAGCCTCGACGGCGGCGTCGCCGACGTGCTCTTTGCGCCCGCGCCGCGCGTCTCCGGTGCGAACGCCGCGCTGCACGGCCTCGCGGCGCTCGTGCGCGGGACGAGCGCGGGTGCGGTCGGCGCCGAGCTCGACGCGTGCCTTGCGGGCGGGAGCGCGCCGAGCCGCGACGCGCTCCCGCCCTCGCTCTTCGACGTGCTGCGCGCGCAGGCGCCGGCGCTCGCCGGCGGCGCGCGCGGCGCCGCGTTCACGGCACGTGCGAAGGAGGCGTGCCTGTGGGACGCGGCGGACGTGGGGCTTGCGCCCGATGCACCTGCTCGCATGGTCGCGCGCCGTTGCGGCGTGCAGGCCGCGCTCGATGCCGATAGCCGCGTGGCGGCGGCGGCGGGCGCGCACCTGCGCTCGCTCGGCGCAAGCGGCAGCTCGGCGACGGTCGTCGAGCTCGGCGCGCTCGCGCTCGCGGCGGCGCAGCACGGCGGCGGCTCGGCCGCATACGCGAGCGCGCTGCAGACGCTCGACGAGCTCATCCGCTCGCTCGTCGAGGCGCTGCACAGCTCGGCTCGCGCGGGCGCGCAGGTGGCGGCATTGGTGGGCAGCACCGCGCCGCCGCAGGATGCGACAGCCATTGGCGCGGATGGCGGCGCGGGCGGCGGCTGGGCGGGCGGGCTCGGCGCGCTCTCGCTGCCGCCGCTTCCGTCGGAGCGGGCGTGCGACGCGACGCTGCTCCCGTGGCTGCTTCTGTCGAGCGAGCGCTTCAGGCAGGGCGGCGTGTGCGCAGCGCTGCGCTCAGCGAATGGCGCGCGCGCCGGGGGCGGCGCGCGCGTCGCGGCGGCCGAGGTGGCCGCCGCTGCAGCACCCAACGGCACGGCGCTGGGCGCTGCGTCGGACGGCCTCGCCAGCGCTCCTGACGACGACGGCCCGCTGCTTCTCTCCGACCTGACCGCCGCCGCCGCCGCCGCGCTCACGCTCGCGCCGCCGCGCAGCTGGCGCGGCCATTCATCGCGCGCCCTCTCGGCCCTGTGCGCGACGCAGCAGCAACGGCGCGAAGCGCGCGTCAACCGCGCGCCGGTCGCGCAGAGCGCGCGCGTCGCGCGCCTCGCGCACGTTGAGTCGATTCGGCTTGGATCGTCGCGCGTGCGGCTGAGTGACGGTGGCCACGGCAGCGGTGACGGCGGTGACGGCGGTGACGGCGGTGACGTCTGGGAGGAGGGGCGCACGGAACGGCTCGAGGTGACCGCGTGCGTCGGCGCGCCCGCCCTCGCGCTCTCGAGCGTGCTGCTCACTTCGCCGCTCTACACGCCGTCGCTGTGTATTGAGTCGACGGACGCCATGCTGCTTGGCGTGCAGCTCGTGCCGACCAGCGTGCTTGGCGACGCGGCCGAGCGCGCCGCGCGCGAGGCCGACGCCGACGCCGCACGCGCCGCGCTGCTCGCGCTCGAGCGCAGCGGCGCGGGCGCGCAGCCCGGCGCGCCCGGCCCGGCCGCGTCGAGCGCGTCGCCGCGCTCGCTCACAGCGCCGCTCGCTGAGTCGGCGTGGCTTGATGGCGCGCTGCGCGACCGCTCGTGCGCCGAGCGCGCGGCGCGCGCGGCGCGGCCGATGCACGGCGCAGCCGAGCGAGCGTCGTCGCGCGCGCGCGCGCCCGCGTTCGTCGCGGCGCTTGGGGAGGGCGGTGGCTCGCTCAACGTGTCGCGCGTGCACCCGGCGCACTTTGACTGGGGGATGGCTGCGGGCGGCGCCGAGACAGGAGCGCGGCCGCATCGACTGCTGCTCCTCGCGCGCGCGGGTGCGGGCGGTGGCGAGTGCGCGCGCGTGAGCGTGCGCCTGCGCTGGGCGCACGTTGCGGCGCCGGCTGCGTCGGAGGGTGGCGCACCTTTGGCCGCGCACGCGCCGCCGTCGCGTGCAGGCGCGGGCGGAGACGCGGGCGCGCTGGTGGGCGTCGCCCTTTCGCCGCCGGTCGCTGCGGCCGCCGCTGACGCCGACGGCGGCGATGGCGGTGATGGCGATGTTGGCGACGGCGACGGCGGGACCTGGCGCGCGCCGCAATCCGGCGAGAGCGGCGCGCTGAGCGGCGCGTGCCTTGCAGCCGTCGACGCGCTGTCGCGGCTCGGCGCCTCTCTGCAGCCCGCGCCGCTGCGCGCGCTCAGCACAAGTCGCTTCGACCCCAGCCGAGAGCAGCGCGCCGAACAGCCTGGCGCGGCTGATCGCGCGCGCGCGTGCGCCGCCTTGTGCGCGGCCGCGGCGCGAGCGTGCGGCTCAGGCGCGGTCTGCTGGGGCGCGTGCGTGCCGGCTGCGAGCGGCGGCGACGGCGAGGGCGTGAGCGGCGCGGCGTCGAGCGGACAGCTCGCGCCCTTCGTTTCGTCCGCGCGCTGCGAGCCGTCCGCGCAGCCGCGCGCGCACCTTTGGCCTGAGCACGCGACGGCGACCGGCGCCCCGTGTGGCGGCACGGGCCACGCGCGCCTCGTCGTGCGCGGCTCGCGCTTCGGCGTCGTGCGGCTGCTGCGCGCGTGGCGGTGGGACGCAGGCGGCTCCGAGGCCGCGCGAGAGCCGCGCGGTGCAGACGGGGCGCTCTGGCTACGCGCGAACGAGTGCGTCGACCCGCGCGAGGCGGCACTCGACGGCGCGGCGCAATGGGAGGAGCGCGCGCAGCCGGTCGGCGGCGCGACGAGCGCCGGACGCGGAGTGGCGGTCGCTGGCTGGCGTGCGCCCGCGCCGCACGCGGCCGTCGCGCCGCCGTGCGCGCGTGCGGGCGCGTGCTCAGAGGCATCGGGTTTGACTTTGCTCCTGCGCGTTGCGGTTGATCAAAAAGCAGCGCGCGCACACGAGGCGCAGCGCGGTGCGCCGCTCGTTCTGCTCGAGCTGAGAGAAGCGATGCCGCCGCACGCGGCCGGCGCGGCCGCGCAGTCCGCGACGGCGGCGCGCGCGTCTGCGCGCGCCGCCGCCGCGGATGGAGCCGCGGACGGAGCCACGCCAGCCATGCTTGGTCCGGCGGCGCCGGCAGGGTGGGCGCCATCGTGGCTGCAGCTCGCCTATCTGCCCGCGTGCGGCTGCGTCGAGCTGCTCCTCGTGCTACCCGACGACGGCAATGGTGGCGCGCCGTCCGCGTGGCGCGCCGGCGTGGCCCCGTCGGCGGAGCGTCGCGTCGCGCGGCTGAGCGCGCGCGCCGGCGCGCTCGCAGACGGGGCTCCGCACGACCTTGCGATCGCCTGGGGGTTTGGCGACGGCGCCTTGCAGTTGCTCCTCGACGGGCGGCTGCTCGGCACGCTCTCGCACCGCTTGTCAGACG
The DNA here is from genome assembly GCA_019448385.1 of Diacronema lutheri. Classification (NCBI taxonomy): domain Eukaryota; phylum Haptophyta; class Pavlovophyceae; order Pavlovales; family Pavlovaceae; genus Diacronema; species Diacronema lutheri. The sequence continues at coordinate 1,016,829 of JAGTXO010000005.1, read as the reverse complement.
ACACTGTCCATTGGCTGCGTGCGAGGCTCATCGGCACGCTCGCGCGCGCGCCAATGGGCGCCGACGCCGGCGCGACGCCGCCTGGCGACCGTGACGGCGCCGCGCGGCCGCCGCGCGGCGCCGGCGACATCGCCGTCGTCCTCGGCGGCTGCGGTGCGGCGCCGTGGCCGACGGAGCGCGGCGCTGCGGCTCCGTCGCCATGGTCGTCGCCCTTCGCGCAGCTCGCGCTTGCGGACGCCGGACCCGCGCCGGACTGCTCCGCGCGCGCCGGTGCGTTGCCGCCGCGCGCGGGCGGCGCGGCGCTCGGCTCAGACGCGCGGCTCGTGCGCGTGCACGCGCTGCGTCTATGGAACGCGCCGCTTTCGGACGCGGAGCTGCGCGCGCACGCGCCGAGCTGGCCGCAAGCGCCCGCGGCCGCACCGCCGACCATCGAGCTGCTCGACGGTGCCGCGCCGAGCGCGCGCGCGCAGCCGTGCGTCGCGCTCGCGTGGGAGTCGGACGCCGAGCTCGCGTGCGAGCCGACCGCCGCGCAGTGGGCGCTGCTTCGCCGCGGCGCGTTGCTCGTGCGCGCGTGCGCGGCGCGCGGCGCGGACGCGGTCGGCACGTCGCACGACGCGTGCGCGCCCGCCGTGCTGGCAGCCGAGGCAGCGCCGGCGCCGCGCTCGCCGCCGTCGCCGGGCGCGGCGCCCGCGCTGCCTCGGGGCGTGCCGAGCGGCGCGCACGACGCGCGCGCGCCGCCGTGGTGGCAGGCGCTTGAAAGCCGCGCGCACAGCCGCGCGCTCCTTGCGGCCATCGCAGCGCTCGCGCTCTGCTGCATCGCCACGATGGCCGCCACGCGCCGCGGCCGCGCGGCCGTCGCGCGCGCGTGCGCGCGTGCGGGCGCGCAGCGCGGCGCGCTCTGCACGCGTGGCGTGCCGTGCTGCGCGCCGTGCGAGCCTGATCAGCCCGAGAGCGTCCCGATGGTCGTCTTCGACATGACGTCGGGCTCGTGGGTGCCGTGCGGGCGCAACGACGGTGCAGCGGACGGCGAGTTTGTCGCGGGCTCGTCCGTTGCTGGCACGCCGCAGGCAACGACGGCGGCCGGTCGCGCACGCGCCGCGTTCGCGCACGGCAGCGCGTGGGGCCGCGCGCAGGCGCGCCGGCTCTCGCCGCTCCGCAACTCGTGCGACCGGCTTAGGCTCGGCGACGGCACGTCGGCGGGCGCGGGCACCTCCGACGAGCTCGGCCGGCTCGGCGCCGCGACAGAGCTCATGTCCCCGGTGCACCAGCAGCAGGCGAGCGCGCGCTGGCGGTATGACGCCGCGGCCGCGCGCACGCTCGGGCACGCGCGGTACGGCGCGCTGCACTCGGACGCAGCAGACCCTGCCTCGCTCCGCCCAAGCCTGGGCAGCGCCTCGTTGCCCGCCGGTTGGCGTCGGCAGGCTTTCACGCGCTGGCCGGCCGAGCGCGCGAGCACGTACGGCTCCGAGAGAGGTGGCGCATTGGGCGGGGACGGGGCGGATGAGGCTGACGAGGCTGAGAGTGCTGATGGCTTCCTTGGGCTCACGCGGCACGCACGCGCGTTTGGTGCTCTCTCGCTCGGACGCGCGCGCACGCGCCCCGCTCGCTTTGCGCCCGAGCACCTGCCACGTTCGCCGCCCCGCGCGACCGCGCGCGTCGATCTGCCGCCGCAGCCGCAGCCGCACGCCGCGCACGCCGCGTGCGACGAACGCGGCGAGCGCGGCGAGCGCGGCGAGCGCGGCGAGCGCGGCGAGCGCGCGGTCGCGCTCAGCCCGCGTGCTCAGCTCGTACGCGCGATCGCCGCGCCGCCGACAGCTGCGCAGCGCGAGGCGATGGCGGCAGTTGACGAGGCCGGCTGCGCGCCCCGGCAGCATGGCGACGCGCGCGCCGAGCCGTCGGCGGTTGGCCATGGCGCGTACGCGCGCACCGCGCGGATGGGACGTGCGGAGCTCGATGGGTCGGGCGCGCTGCTGCTTGGCCGGCCCTCGTCGCGCTCGCGCTCGCCGAGCCGGCCGCGGTCGCCGCGCACGCCGACGCCCGCCACGCCACCCGCGCGCGCGGGTGGGTGGCGACGCATCGAGCCTGCGATGCTCGACGACGATGATGATGATGACCATGGCGAGCAGGGATTCGCACAACGGCCAGCCCGTCTGCCGCTCGCCGAGCCGAGCGATGACGACAGTGACGAGCGCCCGACGCCGGGCAGCGCCGCCTCTGCAGCCGAGGCGGTTGCGCGCACTGCCGGGCTGCGACCGGCCTGACGCGGTGACAGTGGCGATATGGGCCCATTCGTACGCCACTCCGGCACACGAATTGTCAAGCTGCCAGCGTGCACGACGAGAGGCACGGTCCGCACGGTCCGCGTCGTCTTGGCGGCTAGCTGTGCGTCGAGCGCTTGGCCTCGGCGTGCTTCAGCCATCCAAGCGCGATCCGCGTCTGTGCGTGGCTCGCGCCGAGCGTGCCGCGGTAAATCTGCGCCGCGCGGCGGAGGGTGCGAATTGCGTCGTCCAACTTGGCCTGCCCCTGCTGCGCAAGGCACGCGCCCAAGTTGACAAGCGTCGTCGCCGTCTCGAGGTGGACGGGCCCGAGCGCCTCCTCCTCGACGAGCAGCGCGCGTCGCAGGGCACCCTCCGCGTCGCTCAGCTCGCCACTGTCGACGAGCGCGCAGCCCACATTCGCGAGCGCGCGCGCAGTCTCAGGGTGCGCATCGCCGAGCCGCCGCGCGAAGATGGCATGCGCGCGCGCGAACGTGCTCGTCGCCTCACTCGCGAGGCCCCTGCTCCGCAGCACGCCGCCGAGGTTGCTCAGGGTTCGAGCGGTCGCGGCGTGCTCGTCGCCCAAACTCGCGACGTCGGCCTCGAGGGCGCGGCGGTAGAGTGACTCGGCGTCGTCGAGCTTGCCGCCCACTTCGACCGCGCGCGCGAGGTTGTGCAGCACCGCGGCCGTCGCCGGGTGCGCGCCGCCGAGGACCTCGGTCGCAATGTTGGCCGCGCGTCTGAGGAGCGCCTCCGCCTCGTCTGTGCGGCCGAGGTCGAGGCAGACGGCAGCGAGGCCGGCGAGGATCGCAGCGAGGATCGGGTGCGTGCCCACGCGCGTCTCCTCCGCCGAGCTGAGCGCCGAGCGCAGCAGCTCCTCCGCCTCGTGCGTGCGCGCCTGTGCACGCAGCGCGCCTGCAAGCGCCACTATTGCTGTCAGCACGCGCGGGTGGCGCTGCTCGCACTGCTCGGCGAACATGGCGAGCGCCTGGGCGCAGGCGGGGCCAAGGGGAGCGCGGACGGGGCCAAGGGGAGCGCGGACGGGGCCAAGGGGAGCGCGGACGGGGCCAAGGGGAGCGCGGACGGGGCCAAGGGGAGCGCGGACGGGGCCAAGGGGAGCGCGGACGGGGCCAAGGGGAGCGCGGACGGGGCCAAGGGGAGCGCGGACGGGGCCAAGGGGAGCGCGGACGGGGCCAAGGGGAGCGCGGACGGGGCCAAGGGGAGCGCGGACGGGGCCAAGGGGAGCGCGGACGGGGCCAAGGGGAGCGCGGACGGGGCCAAGGGGAGCGCGGACGGGGCCAAGGGGAGCGCGGACGGGGCCAAGGGGAGCGCGGACGCGCGCATCAGCGCGTGCGCGGGCAGTGCGCGGCCAATACCGCAGCGCGCGCGCGCGCGCGCCGTCGCGAGGGCGGGGGCGAGGGCGGGGGCGGGGGCGGGGGGGGGGGGGGGGGGGGCAGGGCACAGCAGCGCCGGCGCACGCCGCGCGCGTACCGAGAGGAGGCTTTTCTCGCCATCGACAAGCCTGCCCTCCGCGAGCGCGAGCTCGCCGCTGGCCTGCACCGCGCACGCCACCTGCGCACTCCGCTCCACGCCGTCCGCGCCGGCTGGCGCGGGCGCGAGCTGCGGGCCCGAGCTCGCGGCCGCGCGCCGCACGGCCGCGGTCGCCGCGCTCCCGTTCAAGATGGCGAGCGCCCTGGTCAGCAGCGCGTGCACGGGCTCAAGGTGGCCCTGCGTGCGCGGGTGGACGATGCGCACGCACACGGGGATGGCGCACGCGCGCGCGCGCGGTTGAGGGCGCAGCCGCTGCCGCGCGCGCGCGCGACGCCGCGCCACCGCGGCGCGCGCGAGCGGCCACGGGCTCGCCGCTGCGGCGAGCCACACCTGCGCGGTGAGGAGGTTGGCGTGCGCGAGGAGCAGAGCGCCGACAAGTGGGTGGTCCGCGGGTAGGCCCTTGCCCGCCGCCTCGAGCGCACCGTCGATCCGCTTTGCCGCGTCCGCGTGCAGCCCCCTTTGCAGGAGAAGGCAAACGATGGAGTGGTCGACGCCTATCTGTGCCTCGGTGCAGCCGTGCCGCGCCTGCACCTCGGCGGCGCGGATGAGGAGCTGCTCGGCCTCGTCGTACATGGCCATCGCCTTGTAGCACACGCCAAGCTGGTTGAGCGCGTGCCCCGTCTCCTCGTGGTCCGCGCCGAGCTGCGCCTCCTTGAGCTCAAGCGCCTCGCGCAAGTAGAAGGCCGCGACACGATCGTCGCCTCGAACCTCCGAGAGGTACGTGCCGAGCGCCTCGCAGAGGCCCGCGCGCTCGATCCAGGTGAGCGAGGGCAGCTTATGCACCGCCTCGGCAGGCGCGGCGAGCGGCGTGAGCCGCTTGAGGCCGGGCGCGCCCCACCTCGCCTCGGAGACGAAGCGACCGTCGAGCACGCGCAGCAGCACGGCGAGGATCGCGCGCTCGTCGTCGGGCGAGACAAGGCGTTCGGCGGGCAAGGACTGCGCCGGGTCGAGCGCGCGGATCGAGCCGTCGTGGTGCGTGCACAGCGCGCGCTCCTTGAGCCGCTCCAGCGCCGCGCCGAACGTGTCGCGCTCAACGAACAGCGCGCGCGCGTCGAGGGCTCCGGGCGGCGTCGGCTCCGCGCCGTCGAGCGCGGCGTCGTTGGCGACCGTATCGGTGAAGAGCACCTCGGGTACGCCCGCCGTCTCCGAGCCCACCGTGATCAGCACGTGCTGCAGCGCCTTTGAAAGCGCGTCCGCATCGAGCACGGCGTGCATCACGTGTGCGCGCTCCGCGAAAAGTTTGCTGCGTGCGCGGCGATGGTGCAGCTCGATACGCCGTTCGCCGAGGCACTCCGCCGATTCGAAGCGACGCCGCCGGGCGCGGCCGATGTACCCACGCACATCATCCTCTTCCGCGAGTACACGTCGCTCTGCCAGCGCGCCGTCGAGGTCCTCGAGGCCGAGCTTGCGCCGCCGCGCGGCGAGCTCGTGACGCTCGCCGAGCGGCGCGCAGCGCTCGACGAGCTCGCGCTGCTGCGCGCGGAGCGGAACATGTGGTACCTGCTCGAGTGGCTGTACCGGGACTGGCCGCGCATGCCCGCGCCCACGCTCATCGCCGCCCCGACCGACGCGACCTCCCTTTCGTGGGGCTGCGCCGACGAGCAGTCGATCGTCGACGCACTCTTCGAGGCAGACTCTGCGCTCGCGATCGCGCGCGCGACGGTGCAGTGGCTCGAGTCGGTGGCATACGAGCGGGTGGAGTTCGTGCGGACGGACGCGTTCCATCGCAACACCCTCTTCCGCCTCGCCGCGCGCATCGAAACCGACGGCATCGTGAGCGAGGTCGACGCGGACGCGCCCGACCGGCAGCGGCTGCCGCTCGACCCGGAGGATGCGACTGACGAGGCCGGGCTGCTCGCGGCAGCATGGCAGCTCGTGCGTGCGGGCCGGCTCGACGAGGCGCAGCGGCTGTGCGACGAGTGCGGCCAGCCGTGGCGCGCGGCCACCCTCGACGGCGGTCAGCTCTGGCAGCGCCGATCTGTGCCCGCAGAGCGGATCGGCGGCGCGTTGTGCGCGCAGCTCGGCGCGGGCGCGGACGCGGGCGCGGACGCGGCGGGCACGGTCGACGCATGGGCGGGCAACCCGCACCGCGGTGTGTGGCTCGAGTCGTGCCGCCATCTCGCGGAGAGCGCTTCCGACCCGCACGAGCGCGCGCTTTACGCGTACCTCTGCGGAGACGGCCGCACGATGGAGGCGGTAGGCTCCTGCTGGCAAGACGTGGCATGGGCGCGGTTGCACGCGCTCGTGCACGCGCGCGTGGAGGAGCGGCTCGAGGCGGCGCGCGCGGCGCGCGGCGGCGAGACCAGCGAGCGGGCCGCCGGCGCCGGCGCTTTGCCCATCGACGCGCTGCAGGTGGCGGCTGCGCTGGGCGGCTCGGTCGACGGCGTCGACGGCGAGCTGCGCGACGCTGCCGTCGCCTCGCGGCCGCGGCGCGCGGACGGCGCGCGCGAGCCGGGCGGGCGCGTGGTACGTTGGGCGGGCGAGGAGGAGGGCGTGGCCGGCGGCGCGCTGTTCGCTGGTGGCGCCAGCGCGGCCGCCGCTGTTGAGGCTCTGCAACGCCTTCTCGTGCTCGACCGGATGCGCCGCGCGTCCGGGAGCGCGGCCGGACTGTGCGCGGAGGTGAGCGACGCGCTGCACGCGCTGCTCGCGCCGCTGCGCACGCGCGTCGAGGCGCTCAGCGCCGCGGGCGGCAGCGATGGCGGCGCGGCGGACGAGACGGCCGTCGCTGGCGATGGTTCGACGCTCAGCGCGCGTGACGGCGTGTCAGAGGTGGCCGCCGCCGAGCTGCCGCTGCTCGCGCACGTGTGCCGCCTTGGCAGCCACCTCCTCCTCTTTTTACGCCGGGCGGCGGCGCAGGACGCGGCCGCCGCGGCGAGCGGCGAGGCGCCACCGCGCGCGCCACCGAGCGCTGTGAGCGTCCACCGCACGTACGCACACACACTTGCGCTCATCCTCTCCGACTGCCCCGTCACCGATGCGGCGTGTCGCGCGGCGGCTACTCGGCTGCGCGTCGGCGCGTCCGATCCGCCCGCCGATCCGACGGGCCCGCTGCTCGCGCTGCCCGTCGCGCAGCACGCGGCAGAGCTCGCGGCGGTCGAGGCGGAGGAGGGCGGTGACGGTGACGGTGACGGTGACGGTGATGGTGACGCGGCGCTGCGCGTCGTCGCTTCCTTCCTGCGCCGCTGGGCTGCGATCGCGTCGGAGGCGCAGGTGGGCGCGCGCGCACCGCCGCGTTCACGCGAGCGTTTCCTTGCCCCCTTTGGCGGCGACCCGCGATTTCAAAATCAGCGCCCACCCGCCCACCCGCCGCGGGTTGCTCTTGTGCCCCGCCCCGCCCCGCCTGCCCGCGCGCGCAGCAACTCGCCGTGCTCGCCACCCTCTCGCCCGTCCTTGGCGAGGCCACGCTCTGCGCCGCGTGCTGCGCGGCCGTCGCGGGGCTGCCCGCCTGGTGGCCGCATGCGGCTGCGCAGGCGGCACTGGCGGGGATGAGCGACGTAACGGAGGCACGCGCCGCCTTCCGCGCGCTGCGTTGGCTCACGTTGCCGCTACCAAGTGAGAGCGCACAGAGCGCGCGCACGCGGCTGAGTCAGGCGCTCGTGCACGGCAACGCACTCACGGCCCAGTTGGTCTCAACTGGCCAACTGCAGCAGCTCCTCACACGCGCGCAGCCGGACGGCGGCGCGGATGAGGGCTCGTTCGGCACGGCGGATGGCACCGTCGCGCTGCTGTCCGGCGCGCGCGCTCTGCCCTCCCACTTCCTCGCCGCCGAGCGCGTGAACGAGCTGTGGAGCGCCGCGCCCGCGACTGACGCGCAGCGCCGAGTCAACAACTGCGTCAGTGAGTTTTACTCATGGGCTGCTTACTCTGATGCGCTCGCTGCGTACCACGAGTGGTGCGTGCACGTGCGCGAGAGGTCGCGCGGGGCGGCTCCCTTCGCCGCGCACTGCGCGACTGCAGCGGCAGCGCGTCCGCATGGCGCAGCCTCCCCCCCCCCCCCCCCTGCGACGCTGTGCACGCCGCCTTGGCGCCCGCCGCGCCCGTCGTCGCGCCACCCGCCACCTTGCTGACAGTGCATGCCACCGCCGCCGCCTGCGCGCCTCCCGCCGCTGGGCAGGTGGGTCTTTGCGTCGTCGCACAAGGATCCGGCTCTGCGCGCGGCCTCCGCTGGCAAGGTGCGATTCCTGCCATGTCCCCCCCCCCCCCCCCCCCCCCCCTTCCCCCAATCCCATCCCCGCGCTGCTCTTATTGACGTGCCCCCCCCCCCCCCCCCCCCCCCCCCCCTCCCCCCTTAACCACCCACGCACGCATCGCGCAGTCTGAGGAATGGCGCGCGTCCCTCCACGAGCTGTGCGATGCGGCCGTCCGTGCCCTCGATGGCGCACTGCGCACGCCGCACGGTTGGCTCGAGGACCACCACGATGGCGGCGTCGCTGCCACCGGTGCGCGGGCGGGTGCGGGCGGGTGCGATGAGCAGGCGTCTCGCGAGCGCAGTGTGCAGCTCACGCAGCTCAAGGCGCACTGCGTGCCGCAGATGGTCGAGCTCGCGCACTCGGCGCTGCTGCAGACCGCTCGGCTCGACTCGGACGGCGCCACGGCGAGCCGCTCCCTGCAGTGGATCGCTGAGCTCGTTGCTGACGACCATTACCGTCTGTACGCGCACTTCACGCCGCACAGGCTGCGCACGCTCCTCGGCCTGTTGCGCAAGTCCGCCATCGTCGTCTTCGAGCTGCAGGCAAACTGAGGCGCAAACGGCGCGGCATCCGAGGGCGGGAGCAGGGCCCATGCGGCGCTCCCTGCTCGGTGCGTTCAGCCGCTGAAACTGTTCGCCTGTGAAACGCACACGCTAAAGGGCGCCTCAGGTCCTGCCGCGCGCGTACGTCCCCTCGGGCGGGGCGTAGCGCTCCGGCAGCCATTGCCTTTGCAGCCGCGAGAAGGCGTACAACGAGCGGCCCGTGTTCTTGCGCGCGTTGTGCAGCCGCACGCCCTCGCGCCGCATGCGCGCGGCGAGCCGCTCCGCGTCCGCCGCCGACAGGCCGTGCGCGCTTGCGAGGATGGACGCGTGCTCGGCAGTCACGGACATGGCGGTCCGGTCCTTGGCCGACTTGCACGAGGTGATGCGCACGCCACGCAGCTGCCGGACGAGCTCCTCGCCGAGCAGCAAGATGTCGACGTGTGTCTCATTGCGCGACGCCGCGACGAGGTGCGCGAGGCGCTGCAGCTTTGCAAGCACGAGGCCCGCGCGGCTGCTCGTGTGCCGGCTCGCCTCGAAGATGCCCACACTGCTCAGCGTCGCCGCGCCGGCGGCATGCACGTCGTGCGCCTCCGCGTCGAGCGCGGCGCGCACGTGCGCCGAGAGCAGCACGAGCGACTCGGCGTTCACGCGCTCCTGCAGCCTGACGAGCGGCGAGCCCACCGCGCTCACAAAGTTCTGCGCGACGTTGATACCCTGTGAGAAGAGCGCAAGGGTGCAATCAATATGGCGGCCGCCCTGCAGCTCTGCGGGCAGCAGCTCGAAGAGGTGACTCGGCAGCTGCACGCAGAGCAGTAGACGGCTGTCGGGCGGGCCGTGCGCGCTCACGGTCACGTCGGGCAGCGCGAGCGTGCCCTCGAGCGCATCGCCCCATGCGCCCTGTCGCGCCCACCGCCACGCGCGAAAACCGACATGGGCGCCAACTTCGTCGCACGCAGGCGCGCCCGGCGCCGCGCCCTTTGTGCCGCTCGCTGCGGCCGGCGCGGCGGACGCGCGCGCCGACTCGCGCGCCCACCAGCGCTGCTGCGACCGGCTGGCATCGTGCTCGGCGGCAGACGAGTCGGCGGCGGGCGCCGCCGAGCCGCGCGGCACCGTTGGCGCGCGCGCGTGCGGCGCCTCGTCCGCCCAGGCCGCGTGCGGCGCCTCGTCCGCCCAGACCGCGTGCGGCGAGCGCGCATCCGCACGCGCGCAGCAGAAGCCGAGCCTCTGCCGGCGCAGCTCGTGCACGCAGCCAATCATGTCGGAGAGCATCCCGGCCTCAGCGCCTGCCGTGGACAGCACCGACTCCCAGCCGACCAACGCGCCGACGCGCGCCCATTGCCGGAGCGTGCGCGCGCTCGCGGCGGAGAGGGCGCGCGGTGGCGAGTAGGGCGCACCGCCTCCGCCCGCGGCGCGCGCCCCTTCGGACGAAGGCGCATCAGCCGCCGCCGCGCCGGGCTGCGCGCTCGGCTCGTGCTCGTCCGGCGCGGCGTGCAGGAGGGCGTGCAGCTGCGCAGTGATCGCCGTGCCCACAATCGTGATCGCTTGCGCCAGACAGTCATCAAGGCGCTCCATCCGCTCGAAGCGCAGCTGCTGCGCCTTTTTGGAAAGGTACTCGCAGCGGCCGACCGCGATGCGCGCGCTCTCGCGCTCCTGCGCCAAAGGCAGGCCGCGCGCGCTCGAGCTGATCGCGCCGACCGTGCGGCATGGCGACACGCGCGGCGTGCCGGCCGCGCCGCGCGAGGGCGCGCTCGGCAGCGCGGCGTGCGCGGCGCGAAGGCCAAGATCACCAAGCAAATCAGGCGCGCTGCTCGAAGTGCTCGGCGCATCGTCGTCCAGGGCAGAGAGCGCCGAGCCGACGCTGCCTGCGCCGCCGACGCCGCCTGCGCCGTCGCCGGCGCGCAAGCTCGTGCGCGCGTGCCGCGCCCGGCTCCAGTCTGCGCCCGCGCCGCCCGCGCATGCACAGTCAACAGCGGACGAGAGCGTGCATGCGGAGGGCACGCGCCGGAGCAGCGCGAGCGAGTCGGCTGAAGGTGTGCCCGGCACACTCTGCTCGCTTCCAGCCGCGGCGCTCAATTGAAAAGCGGCGACTGCCTCGGCCGCCGTCGTCGCGGCCGCAAAACGCGGCGAGCGCGGCGGCAGCTGCGCATACGTGTGGCTGCCGCCAGGCGTCGGGCAGCCGCTGCTGTTGCTATGTCGCCCCTCGTCGTACGCGCCCATGCTCGCGCGCGCGCGCCGCGGCGGCGTGCGCATCGCGTCGGCTGAGACCGCAGCCGCTAGACACGGCGACGTCGCGCCAAAAGTGTGGCGGCGGCGCGCCGCGCACTCGGCGCGGCCGGCGACGGCGCGGCCGCCGTTCTGGCTGCTACCGCCAGTTGCCTCGAGCTCCTCGTCGTCGCTGCCGCGCGCCTCGCCTGTGCCTCCATCGCCGTCACTCTCCGCCGTGCACTCGGACGGCGGCCCAGCGCGATGGCGCGAAGGCGAGAGCGAGGGCGAAGCAAGTTCCGCGTCTGGCAGCGCGTCGTCCGCGCTCAGCGGCCAGCGGAAGGGCACGGCGACCGCGGCCGCAATCGCCGCCGCCGCCGCCGCCGCGCCCGCCGTGAGATCCAAGCGCGCGCTCTGCTCGGCGGGCGAGAGCGCGTCGGCCATGCGGTCAGGCCACGCGCACGCCGAGGAGGCGGGCGCGCGCGCGCTGTCGCGTGCGCCGCCGGCCTCGGCCGCGTCGGCGGCGGCGGCGCGCGCCCAGTGGCGCTGCAGCTGCTGCTGGCACATCTCGAGCTTGCGCAATACGCGCTGCAGCCGCAGGTCAAGGTCATGCACGCCGCCGCGTTTAAAGCCGAGCGAATGCGCGGCGGGCGCGCCGGCCGTAACGGTCAAGTGGAGCGAGCCAGGGTAGCCGCCGCCGGCCGGGCGGAAGGTGCCCGCTACGCTGAGCGCGCGTTCCTCGTCCGAGCTCAAGCTCGCGTCGGCCGCCGCGTCGGCCGCCGGCGCTCGTAGCGGCGCATCGGCGTCGGCGGCAGCGCACGCGGGCGTACCTTCGGCCAGAGCAGGCGCGGGCGGCAGGTGCACGGGCAGCACGTGCACATAGTGGATGTGCAAGTTGATCGGGATGCAGCTGAGCGCCTTGTCCGCACGGCGCGTCGACGGTTTGAACCAGAGGCCGCCCGCCTGCCCCCCGTAGTCCTCACTGAGGTCAAGAAGACGCAGCAGCTGATCACAATGGTCGCCATGCTTCATCAGCTGCGCACGCACCCACGACGGGCCCGACTGGCGGCGCTCGCCGCGTAGCTCCTGCGAGAGTGCGCGCAGCACGCTCGCGCCCTGCGTCTCTCTCGGGCGCGGCGCGCGCGCGCCGCCGCGCGTGGTGGCCGGCGACGCGTCTGGCTCGTCGGCGCCCGCCGCCGCGCAAGGCTGGTGCGGGGCGTTCTCCATCGCGTGCAGCGCGTCCGAGAGCGCGCGGACGAGCTGCTGCCGCTGCTGCAGCAGCCGGAAGAGCCACGCGGCCGGCAGCGCGAACGAGAGCGGGCCCTCGACGAGCACCTCGCGCAGCACGAGAAGCCGAGCCGACGCCGGCGGCGGCGGCGGCGGCGGCTGCTCGGTGGGACGCGACGCCGGCTCGGCGGCCACGCTCGCGCCAGGCACGCCGCCGACGTGAGCATCGCCGCCAAGCTCGCGCCGTCGGACGGGCGGCGGCTGGCGCGGCGGCGGCCACGTGCGCACGGCGCTCTGCGTCTGCGACCCATGCGACAGGCGCGGCGGTTGTGGCGGCGGCGGACGGAGCACGTACACGGCGGAGGCGCGCGCATCGCCCGCGCCCGACGGCGGTGCAATCGCCGCCGCCTCGGCCGCCGCCGCCGTGTGCGCGACGACGCAGCGCAAGCCAGCGACGGCAGCAGCCGCCGCAGAACTAGCGACCGTGCCCGCCGCAGCGAGAGGGCTGCAAATCGCCCTCACGCTCACCGGCGCGGCGCGTGCTGGCCGGCTGGCAAAGCACGCGCCCGTGGACAAGCCGCCGCTCGCCGCGCCGTGCGGCGCGCGCGCGCCGAGCAGCCGTTCGTTTAGGCCGCCGTCCGCAGACGCGCGCGCGCGCCAACGGGAAGGGCCTGCGGCCTCGCCGCCGTCCCGCTCGCGATCATCGAGCGCGGCGCGCGCGCCGTGCCAGCGCGTGTCGGCCGCACCGTCGTCCTCCGCGTCCTCCTGCGCGCTCGCGCGCGAAAACGACGTCCACGGGCCAACAACCCTTCCACTGAGCGCACGCGGCGTATCACCCTCACTGCAGTAACCACGTTCGCGCTCGCCGGCGTGCCCGGTGTGGGGCGCGCGACGCGGCCACGCGTCGAGTTGCGAGGCGCCGTTGGAGCCAGCTGTCGCGCAACAGCCGCCGCTGTCGACCACGGACGCGCATCGCATCGCGCGCGCGCTGCGCGGCTCGGCGCGGCCACGCCGCTCGCCGGCCGAGACCGTCGCGGCGACGGCCGCGGCGGCCGCGCCCCAGATCGCCCTGCCGAGGCTGCCGGAGAGCGAGCGCGGCGCGACGACTGGCCGCTCACCTGCCGCCTCGCCGCGCAGCCACACGCCGTCCGCACGCGCTGCCGACTCATGCTCGCGCGCGCGCGCCGCGCGGCGTGTGGAGAGGTGGGTTGCGACGCGGATTTGCGTGTTCGACCACGCACGGATGGAGTCGACCTTGAGCGAGACGAGGATGCGCTCGGCGCAGAGGAGACAGCCGCACGGCAGCAGCTCGGCCAGCCAGTACGCGAGCACGCGCCACGTCACCGGGCCGAGCGCGCTCGCGCTTGCCGCGGCCGCGGCCGAGCCCGCGCCCGGCTGCGCGCGCGCGCGCGCTCGTTCGTTGAGCGCCAAGCTCAGCGCATACGCGAAGAGGCACGCGCGCAGCGCAAAGCAGCACACGCACGCGCCGGCGAGCGCGAGTGCCTGGCTGTACGGCCAGCCGCCGCTGCGCCCCCGCGCGCGCGCCAGCGCCCCGCCATTGAACCAACCGACGGCCGACGACGCGCCGCCGAGCCGCACAACGGACAGGTAGCCTCCGCCGTGCCCGTGCTGCGCGCGGACGAGGCGCGCGCCCGCGACGGTCGCGCAACCGGCGACGAGGAGCGAATACGCGCCGAACACGCAGAACGACCACTCGTGGTACCCCACCTCGACCGACAGCGCCCCCGCGCCCGCGCCACGCGCGCGCTGGGACGCCGCCTGCTGCAGCGCCGCGTCGGCGTGCGCAAACGCGCTGAGCGCGAGCGTGGAGAGGACGTACGTCCACAAGAGCGCAATTGCGATGCGGAACGCCGCCCACAATCGCACCGATGAGCGCCAGCCGCGCACGATCAGGTCGGCAAGCTGCGCGCAGACGAGGAGGAACGCGCTCGTGAATAGCGACAGAGCCACCGCGTCGATGCCGCCGCAGAGCGCAGCGCGCGCGCTCGTGAGGCTGGTGGCCGGAATCGCGACGATGTGCAGGCACGCCGAGTCATCGCCCGCGAATGCCAGTCCCGCGAGCTCGGTGAGCGCCCACGCGACGCGCGCGGCGCCAAACGCGACGAGCAGCACATGGAAGGCCTTGCGCGTCACGCCACCGTGCTCGACCCACGGCGTCGCGGCGGAGAAGAAGGGGCGGCCTGACGCGACGCACGCGGCGAGCAGCGCGCCATACAGCGCCGGCTCCACCCCGATCGCCAGGGCTGACGCCACGCCCCACATCGCGACCGCCACTCACGATGGCCGGGTCAAGGAGTTCTATTCGAGAGGTCAAAGGCGCTGTGGACTTTTTCGGCCAAGCAGGGCGTGCCGGCGCGGCCGGCGGCGTCAACTCGATCGTCGCATGACTCGGCGTCGCCTCGCAGACTAGCCGCGCTCGGCGCTCGTCCGTTCACACGCGGCGGCGCTCGTCATCAGCCTCGTCCGCGGTGTCGCCATCGTCGCTTGTGTGAGTCGCGTCGCCGGCCGCGCTGCAACCGCTCGGCGCCGCGCCCGCGCGCCCGCGCTGTGCGCCCAGAACGCGCGGCGGCAGCTGCTGCGAGCCGCCGTCGCTGCGCTGCGAGTACTGCCACTCGGTGTCCTCCTTCTCGGCCTGCGCTCCGCCCGGCTGCGGCCGCACGAGCGCGCTGCCGCCCGGTTCCGACTCGTCCGTTGTGCGCCGGGTGCGGCCGGTCTGCGCCTGCGAGTAGCGCCACGAGCGGTCGCTCTTCGGCTTGGACGTGCGCGCGGTGCGCGCGCTCGTCACCTCGGAGTAGCGCCAGTCGCTGTCCTCTTTGGGCGGAGACGTGCGGTTGGAGGGAGCGCTCGTCACCTCGGAATAGCGCCAGTCGCGGTCCGCCTTGCCCGCCGCCTTGCACACGGCGGGCGCGGCGCCGTCGTCGCCGTCGTCGCCGCCGCCGCTGCGTGCAGCTGCTGGCGGCGTAGCGCCGTCGCGCGGTGTCCCGCCGGGCGACGCGCCATCGTCAGAGCCGCCACCGGAGAAGGCCCACGAGCGGTCCGACTTGGCCGCGCCCGCGCGCGCGTCCGGCGCCGGGCGCGCCATGTCACGCGCCGTGCTGGGCTGCGAGGAGGATGCGAGCGTGTCGCGCTCGGCATCGTCGTCGGTGGTGGAGGGCACGCGGCGCGCATGTGCCGTCGCCGGGCGCAGGCCGGCGGCGGCGCTCTGCGAGACGGGCGCGCCGCTGCCGCGCGGCGACGGCAGCGTCGACTGCGTCCAGATGAAGGCGGCATCGTCCATCAAGAAATCGTCGAGCGCGTCCTGCGCCTCGGCAATCTCGTCGGCGGTCAGCTCGCTCGCGCCCTTGCGCGCGGAGCGGCTGCGCGCGCTGCTCGAGCCGCTGCGCCGCGCCGCGCTGCCGTCGTTGTCGTCGTCTTCGTCGTCGCCGTACTCATCATCATCGTCGTCGTCGTACTCGGCGCGGAAGCCACAGCAGCGCGCGAGCAGCGCGAGCGGCGGTGCGAAGAGGCGCTCGAGCGGGTGGGGCAGCAGCGCGACGACGAGCGGCAGCGCGGCGACGAGCAGCAGCGGCGCAGAGAGCGCGCGGCAGTCGAGGCTGCTCGCGCCCGCATCGTCGGCGCGCAGCGCGAGCGCCGCCGCGAGCAGCGCGCACACGCACAGGTTGCACGCCTGCGCGAGGCGCTGCTCGGTGCCGTGCGAGTACGGGTGGGCGGTGGCGACGAGCACCGCGTAGACAATTGCGACGCACAGGCCGACGACGATCTGCGTCATCGAGCCGGGCGCGCACAGCTTGATGAACGCGAGCATGAGCAGCTTGCGCGCGCACTCGACGCTCTCCCACCACCAGAGCTGCGCGGTGTACGCGGCGTAGGCGAGGCCGAACGGCTCGGCGCACCGCGCGTCACGCAGGCGGTCCGAGCGCGACGTCGGCCCGCCGTCCTGGATGCGCGCGGCGGCGGCGGGCCGGTCGAGGCGGTAGACGGACGCAAGCACCGCGCCGCCGAGGTGGTCGAGCAGCGGCCTCTGCGTCGCCTGCTGCTCCTCAAAGCTGTGGAAGATCTCCGAGTCGCGCTTCCGCCGCACGCCCTTGGCCATCCCGTCCGAGACGAGCGAGCGCAGCGCGTCCTTGTGCGACTCCCACGGCAGCGCCGGCCAGCGCTGCACGTGGAGCACGACGCCCAAGAAGTAGGCGGGCACGCCGACGATGTGCAGTGCGCCGAAGCCGAGGGCGAGCATCGCGAAGAGCCACCATCGGTCGGAGCCGCACTCGATGGACATCTCCGCGGCCACGTAGCTCGCGCGGCCAAGGTCGACGCACTCGAAGAGCTGGAGCACGGCGAGGCTCATCATCGGGAACGTGACGTAGCACACGGCGAGCCGCGCCGTTGTGAGCGCCGCCTCGTAACGGTAACTCTGACGGCTGTCCCACGGCGTCGGCAGCCGTCCGGCGCACACCCGGACGCCGCGCAGGGAGATGAGGAGGGCGGAGAGGGCGAGCGCCTCCTTGATCGCGAAGCGGCGGAGCATGTCGTCGCCGCGCAGCAGGCACGAGAGCGGCAGCACCGTCAGGTCGCCGAGCAGCAGCCGCAGCGGCCTCAGGAAGGCGGCGAACACGCACGGCCACTTGACGGAGTAGAAGGTGAGGCTTGCGAGCACCTGCAGGTACGTGAGCAGAATCTTGACGCGCTCGGCGCGCCGCCACTTGAGCGGCAGCGGCATCTCCGTGTCGGCCACGACGCCCGGGCCGCCTGCGCTCACCGCCGACCGTGCCGTCGCCGCGCCATCGTGGCCCGCCTTGCCGTGTGCGGCGGCCACGTCTGCCTCGTCCTCGTCCGCGGCCTGCGCGACGATCCAGCATGCACAACGGAGGA
Organism: Diacronema lutheri; assembly: GCA_019448385.1. Lineage (NCBI taxonomy): Eukaryota > Haptophyta > Pavlovophyceae > Pavlovales > Pavlovaceae > Diacronema > Diacronema lutheri. The sequence continues at coordinate 999,972 of JAGTXO010000005.1, read as the reverse complement.
AGCAGCCGATGACGATGACGAGCGCAAAGACGATCGCGCAGAGCACGCCCACCGAGAAGGACCACGCGTCCGCCTCGCACCGCTCGCAACGGCCGTCGACGCGCGTGCGGTGCGCGGACGGGCAGAGGGAGCAGAGAGGGCCGACACGCTTGCCCATGCACGCCGAGCCCAGCCCGCCTGCGCATGCCCACGCGTCGGCGCACGGGTAGAAGCGGCTGCTCGAGACGCGCGTCGCGTCGCGCGCCGCGCGCGCGCTTTCGTACTCTTCGTCCAGAGGCCACGACCAGAAGCCGGCCGCCGGCCCGTTGAAGACGCCGTCCGTGCAGTCGCCGCCTGTCGAGAAGGCAACGTCGCCGCACGGCGAGCAGCTGCGCGCGCCGTCGAGGCTGAACGTGTGGCGGGCGCACCACAGCTTGCATGTCGTCTGGCCCGTCGCGTCATTGTAGTAGCCCGCGGGGCACGGCACGCACGACGTCGCAGGCGGACCCTCGCGGTACGTGCCGGCAGGGCAGGGCTTGCACTTGCCCGTGCCGCGCTGCTCCTTGTAGTGGCCAACAGCGCACGACTCGCAGAGCGAGGACGCGTTGAGCTCCATCCCCGCCGGACACTGGCACTCGTCCTGCCCGTTGTTCCGCTGCCCCACCTCGAAGAGCGCCGAGCCGCACACGCACTCGCCGAGCGACGAGAGGCCGACGGCGTCCTCTCCGATCGCACCGAGCAGGCTGGTCGAGCACGGCCGGCACGTGTCGGTGAGGCTCGTCGTCGCCTTGTACGTGCGCCGCGCGCACGCAACGCACCAACCGAGCGCAATGTCGTACTCTGAGCCCGGCGGGCACTCACATCGCGGAGCGCCGCTGGGCGCCGCGCGCGTGAGCGCAAACGACGAGTGCTCGCACGCGCACTGCGCGAGGCTCGTCGCGCCGGTCGATGCGGTGGTGAGGTGCGCGTCGGTGCTCGAGCACGGCTGGCATCGGGTCTGTGCGCCCGCTGTCGGCTGGAACGTACCCCGCGGGCACGGCATGCAGTGCTCGCACTCGGCGCAGTAGTACGTGCCGGCGGGGCACTCGCACAGGATCTGGCCGCTCCCGTTGACCGAGCGCACCATGATGGGGTTGTTGCATATGCACGCGTCGACGCCCGCCGCGCCGGGGCCGGCGGTCGTCAGCTTCGGGTTGAGCGCCGCGCACGACGAGCATTCGGCCAGCCCGCCGCCGCTGCGGTCGGCATACAGGCCGGTGGCGCATTCGACGCAGATGCCGTTCACCCATGCGCGGTTGTCGGCGCACGGCGGCGGCGGGAGGGGCGGCGGGAACGAGAGGGGCGGCGGCGACGGCGGCGGCGACGGCGAACCACCCGCCGACGCACCGCACAGCGCGAGCACGGCGAGCGCCGCGGCAAATGTGCCGCTGGCGCCCGGCGTGTGGAAGGGCCAAGGCATTCTGGGTTTAACAATATCGGAATGCAGCCCAACGTTCAGCCATGCAACCGAGTTCACCGCACCGATTGCCGTAACGGGCGTCACGCGACCCCGCCTGTGAAAGGAGGTTCTCGCGATCGTCATGGCGGCTGCGCGCGCGACGACTGTGACCGTGACGATCGCAGCCGTGGCGCTCACCCTTGTCGCTCTGGCGCGGCGGCGGCGGCTGGGTGGCGGCGGCGCGGGTGCACCGCAACCCTCGCGCCCGGCCGCGCCGCCGAGCAGCGTGGCCGCCGCGCTCGACGCCGTGCGCGCGCGCCTGCGCGCGCTCGCCGCGGAGCTGCGCCAGCCCGCGCCGGCGCGGCTGGTCGCGGTGAGCAAGACGAAGCCGCCCGAGGCGGTGCGCGAGGCGTACGACGCGGGCCAACGCATCTTCGGCGAGAATTACGTGCAGGAGATGATGGACAAGGCGCCGCTCCTGCCGGCCGACTGCCAGTGGCACTTCATTGGCCACCTGCAGTCCAACAAGGCAAAGCACATCGTCACGCTGCCAAACCTGGCATGCGTCGAATCGGTCGACTCGGTCAAGATCGCTGACGCGCTCGACAAGGCCTGCGCGACCTGCGGTCGCAAGAAACCCCTCGCCGTCTACGTGCAGGTCAACTCTAGCGGCGAGGAGTCCAAGCATGGCGTCGACCCGGCCGACGCGCTCGAGCTCGTCAAGCACGTGCGTACAAAGTGCAAGCGGCTGCGGTGCGAGGGGCTCATGACGATTGGCGCGCTTGACTACTCGCCCAACCCCGTGTGCCTCGAGCGCATGCTCGGCTGCCGCAAGGAGGTGGCGCAGGGGCTGGGCGTGCCCGAGGCGACGATCGGGCTGAGCATGGGCATGAGCGCAGACTTTGAGCAGGCGATACGGATGGGCTCAACGAGCGTGCGCGTCGGCTCGACCATCTTTGGGAAGCGATGAGAGACGCGCGCCCGCGGATCATGTGAATGCTTGTGTGAATGACTCTCTGCGTCACTTTGGCGCCGCACCGTTCACCGCGCCGACCATCGTGCGCGTGATTTGGGGCGCGTGCTGGGCGACGGCCGACGGACGATCGCGGGTGAGCGAGACGGTCGGCGGATGTGACGACTGACGCACGCGAGAGGAAACCGACAGGGGAAAATCGCCAAGCCGCGATGGGTGCCTTCCAGTCCCGGGCGAGAAGGCTTGAGGTCGAAACCATCCCCGTGCCCGCCACGCGCACCCTTTCCGCAACGCAGACCTCCGCATCGGCCACCTCGCACGCATCCCCGGCGAGCGTCGCGTCCGCACCTCCCGAGGCGAGCCTCACGCCCGCTGAGCGGCGGGTTCTTGACATCCTCCGCGCTCGCTTTACCGACCGGCTGGCAATCCCCGACTACATGTGCGTGCAGCTGATGCGATCGTCCGACCTGAAGCCACACGGGCTGGGCAACCCGGCGCGCGTCGCGCTGTGGGCTCAGAAGGCGGGCGACTTAATCGAGCGGATCGCCGCTTGGCGGAAGGAGCACGACGTCGACGGCCTGCGAAGCCGCACGCTCGCGCGACGTGCGCGCTTCGACGAGATGTGGCCCGAGGGCGTAAGCGGCGTCGACATGTACGGCAGGCCCGTCCATTGGCAGGCTATCGCGCGCATTCCCGCAGAGGCGATGATGCGCGAGTTCACGGTCGACGAGGTCATTGCGCTCCACGTGCAGGGCACCGAGCGCGCGCGCGACGCCTGCCTGGCCAAGTGCAAGCGCGACGGACACGCGTTTATCGGGCAATGCGAGGTGCTCGATCTGACCGGCTTTGGCGTGCAGCACCTCTCGCCCAAGTTCTTCCGGCTGATTCGAGCGGTCATGGACATCGATTTGGTCATGTACGACAACATGATGGCGGTGATGGTCGTGCTCAACACGCCGTGGCTTTTTGCGCAAATGTGGCGGCTGCTCAGCCCGCTAATTACTGAGGAGACCAAGCAGAAGATCTTCCTTTGCGACGAAAAGGCGAGCGCGAAGAAGCTGCGAGAGCTCGGGATCTCGCCCGCCGACAGGATTGCGGCCATCTCGATCGCGGGGTGAGGCGGGAGTTGGGGGCTCGGGGGCGGGGGCAAGCGGAGGCGAAATGAGAGGATGCAGTGCGTGCCGACCTGGCGCTAAATTGCTCGCCCAGAAATCAGACTTCTTTTCGCCGGCTGATCAGAGTGGAGCTGCGTTTGCGGCGCGGCGACCCCCCCCTTGCTCGTCCACTTCACCGCGACGACCCACCCGCCCGCACAGTGACGACAGGGGGAAAGACGCCTACGGCGGCGAGGGCGTACAGAGCGCACCTCGCGGGGAGGGAGTCGTCCCCCTGGGCAGACCCCTCCCCGGGCTGCGAGCGGCTCGGCCACCAGGCCGTCCGCCGCCCCGAGTAAGGTCCCATCACTCCCACCCAACCTTCACCGCGTTTGGGCGTTTCGCACCGTTTTGGGGAATGCGCCAATGGCGTTGCGCCCTCGCCGCGCTGGCGCTGTTCGCGCAGCGGTCGGCGCCCACGCCCGCGACGGCGCGGGCGCCGGCGCCAGCGCCGGCGCCAGCGCCGGCGCTTTTGCCTGCGCAGGGCCCTGCGCCCCCGTTCGGCCCCGACTTTGTCGCGCTCGGCGCGAGCACGTCGACGATCTGCACCTCGGGGCACGAGTGGGCGTGCCAGGGCGCGTACATGGCGTGGTCGCGGGGCAAGTGCTGCGTGCGCGGCATGAGCGCCTGCAAGACGCAGCGCTCGCAAAAAGAGTGCACCTCCAAGCGCGGCCTTTGGACTGGCTCGCAGTGCTGCATGCGCGAGGTCGTGCGCACGATCTGCGCGCCAGGCCGGCAGAGCGAGTGTGTGGGCGACGGCCGCGTTTGGAGCGTGGAGCAGAGCAGCTGCTGCGTCTCCGGGGTGACGATGTGCATCGACGGCGACCGACGCAGCTGCGTGCCGCCGCGGGCGCTGTGGACCGGCTCCGTGTGCTGCACTGTCGACGCGGCCATGTGCGTGCGCGGCACGGCCGACGCGTGCGGCAAGCGCGCCAACGCGCTCTGGAGCGGCGCGTCGTGCTGCCTGCCGTTCGCGGAGACGAGCCGGTACCAGTGCGTGGCCGGCGAGGAAGCAGCGTGCCAGATGCGCCCGCCGTTCATGCTGCGCGACCCGTGGTGGAGCGGCCGGATGTGCTGCCTGCCCGGCGGAGCGTCCGACTACTCGTGCACCGCCCCGGCGCAGCTCCTCAACCCCCGCCAGTTGGAGTGCGCGGCGGAGTTCGCGTCGATTTGGACGGGCTCAAAGTGCTGCAGGTGCACGGGCAGCGGCTGCCCTGCGACGCCGCCGCCGCTGCACGCGCCGCCACCCTCGCCGCCCGCCGCGTCGCCGCTCGCGCCGCCGCCTCTAGCGCCGCCGCTTCCACCGCCGCCGCCTCCCGTGTGCGTCGACGGCACGGTCTCCGAGTGCCGCGCACACGGCACGGACGCGCTGCAGGGCACGCGCGTGCCCAGCGGCGCGCGCGCGCCGGCCAGCCGCGCGCCCTCCCTCCTCTCGCTCGCGAAGAGTTGGAGCGCTGTCGCACGCGCGCAGCCGTTGGCCGCATCGGCGGCGCGCGGCGCGGGCGCGGGCGCGGGCGCGGGCGCGGGCGCGGGCGCGGGCAGCTGCTGCGTGCACGGCCTCACGACGACGCTCACGTGCGCGCCCGGCTCATTCGAGTGCTCGGCCTCGTCTGAGGGTGACGCGTGGTTCACTGGCACGCAGTGCTGCATTGCAGGCGAGCTCGCGTGCGCGGTTGGCACGCGCGCCGCGTGCGTGGGCGCAGGCCTGGTCTTCACGGGCTGGTCGGAAGGCGCGCAGGCGAGCCACTGCTGCACGCGCGCGCGCACAGGCGCGGAGCTCACGTGCGTCGCGGGCACGGCGGATGGCTGCGCGGGCTGGTGGACCGGCGAGCTATGCTGTGTGCCCAAGAAGGCGCGCGCCAACGCCTTGTGCGCGCCCGGCACGGCGGACGGCTGCCGCGCCTCGCGAGGCGAGTGGACGGGCGCGCACTGCTGCTTCGCGCGCGCGGGCTACTGCGCGCCGCCGCGGGGCGCGGCGGGCGTCGCGGGCCACGAGTGCCACGGCGCGGGGCGTGTGTGGACAGGGCTGCAGTGCTGTGAGAGCGCAAGAGCCGACAGTGAGTTGTGCGCGCCAGGCGAGCGTGGGCCGTGCGCGCAGCTCGCCGCGCGTGGCGTCGGCAGGTGGGACGAGCCGACCGCGCGCTGCTGCGTGCACGGCGCGAGCGTTGAGTCGTGCGTGCGCGCGGCGCCAGGGACGGAGTGTCGCGCGTCCGACGGGCTTGCATGGACGGGTGGCATCTGCTGCCGGTTGCGGACGCGCGGCGCCGAGCCCGCCGCCTCTGCCGACGATGGTTGGCCACGCGTGTGCGTGCACGGCACGTTGCTCCAGTGCTTGACCGTGCGCGGCGCGTGGTGGACGGGCGAGGCACTGGCAGGCGGGTCGGGCTGCTGCCTGCCCGCGCACAGTGTCTGCTCGCCACAGTCAGCGGTCTCCGCGCCGATCGGCCGCGACGAGAGCGGCGCGGGCGGCGACGGAGCGCGCGCCGACGGCGAGGGCGCGGGCGGTGGCGCGGCCACGCGCGCGAGTGGCGGCGGTGGCAGCGGCGGCGAGAGCGGCGGCGGCGAGGGCGGCGGTGGCTGGGGCGGCGGTGGCTGGGGCGGTGGCGGCGAGGGCGGCGGTGGCTGGGGCGGCGGCGGCGAGGGCGGCGGCGAGGGCGGCGGCACAACCATCACCAGCGCGGACAGTGCCGGCGCGACCGCCGACTGGCGGTCCTTCTTCTCCGCCGAAGAGTTGGCTGAAGCGGAGCTCGGCGCGGCGGCCGTCGGCGCCGGCCGTCCGGCCGCGCGCCTCGCGCCCGCGCCGCCCGTCGATCCGGACTCATGCGCGCAAAGCGGCGCGTACTGGACGGGTGGCGCGTGCTGCCGCATACCCGACACGCCGCCCGACACATCGCCCGACACATCGCAGCACGGTGCGCTGCGCGCGAGCGCCGCGTCGCCGCCGAGCGCGCCGCGCGCGAGCGCGCACAGCTCCCGGCGCGCCGGCCAGCGCGCGCAGCCTGCGGCGCCCGCGGGTGCGGCCCGCGCCGCAGCCGCCGTGTCGGCCGCAGCGCCAGCGGGCTTGGAGGCAGACGAGCAAGCGGCTTCGGCCCGCGGTGCTGCCGGCGCGGCCGCAAATCCCCCGGCCGAGCCCGGTGGGACAGGCGCGGCGCGCGCGCCACGCAGCCGCGGTGGCGGCCGGCAGGCCGGCGCGCGCCGGGTGAGCAGAGGCAGCAGCAGCAGCAGCAGCAGCAGCAGCAGCAGCAGCAGCGTGACGACGAGCTTGCCGCCGCGGCCTCCGCCGACGCCTCCACCGACGCCTCCGCCTCCGCCACCGCCACGGCGGCCGCCGCCACCGCTGCCGCCGCCGTCGCCCCCGCCTTGCCGCGCACCGCCGCCGCCGTCGCCGGCCCCGCCCTTCCCCTTCCCGACGCACGCGCACGCGCCCTTCTCCGACCTGGGCGGCGACTCCTCTGCTCACGTGTGCGGGCTGCGCGTGACTCAGGCGACTTGCACTGCGGACAGTCAGCTCGACTGGGCAGCCGGACGCTGCTGCACGCGCGAGCGCGTGCACTGTGTCGCGGGCACGCAAGCGCTCTGCGCGCGCGCCCCGCGCGCCGTGTGGGCCGGCCCGCCGCGCGCCGGGCCCGCGCTCTGGCCCCATGCATGCTGCGTTCCCACTGGCAGCGAGTGCGCAAAGGTCAGCTCGGCCAGCGCGTGCGTGCGCCAAAGCGGCGTGGCAGCCATCTGGACGGGCTCCTTGTGCTGCGCTGCGGCCAAGCCGGCGCACGCGCAGCTCGGCGCGGCGCGGACAAGCGGCCCGACCGCGGCGGCGCTCGCGCCCGCGACGGTCCCGCTCGCCGGCGCGCGCGCCGCGCTGCTCACGCCCGCGCCGCGCAGCTCGCCGGTCGCGCGGTCCGCCAGCGCGTCGTCGCGTTCACGCGCAGCCGCGCGTATGCCCGCCGCCGGCCACGGCGCGCAGAGCGGCCCACCGAGGCTCCCGTCGCCGCCTCCGTCGCCGCCGCCTCCCTCGCCGTCCGCGCCGCCGCGCCCGCCGCCGCCGCACGAGCCGCCCAGCCCGGCCACGCCGCCGCCGTCGCCCAGCCCACAGCTGCTTCCGTCCGCGCTCAGCTCGCTCCGCTCAGCGGCGGACGCATGGCGCGCCACGCAGGCCGCCAGGGCAACCGAGCTCGACGCTCTACGCGCGCGCGCCGCGGCTGTCGCCGCGCAGCACGCGCACGCGACCGCGCCAAGCCCGCCGCCCGCCGCGAGCTTGGCCATCGGCGCTCAGTGCGTCGACCTGCCGCGCCGCTCGTGCGACTCGTTCGCGCGGCTGTCGGCGCAGCCCTCGCTCGTTTGGGACGCGACGGCGGCGCGCTGCTGCGCCGTCGGCACCGTGTCGTGCGTGCGGGGCGAGAAGCGAGCGTGTAGCGCGTACGGCGCAAGGGCGCTTTGGGCGCGCGTGCTTGCGCCAGTCGGGGCGGGCGGCGGTGGTGGCGGTCGACGCGAGGCATGCTGCGTCTTTGACGCGCTCTGCGCAGCGCCGGCAGATGGTCATGCGGGCGGTTCGGTCACATTCTGCCCATCCAATTTCGTGTGGACCGGCGCGCTCTGCTGCGCGCCGCTCGGCGAGCTGTGCTACGATGCGCGCGCAGGCGGCATGCGGCCGTGCGCTGAGCAGTGGGCGGAGCAAGGCGGCCTGCACGCGCTCGCCGCGTCGCCCGCGCGGTTCCGCGCGCGCGAACCCGCGCCCGCCGCTCCTGGCGCCCGTGCGCGCGGAGCGCTGCGCCCACCCGCCGCGCTGCGCGCCACGCTCGCGACCGGCGCGATCGTCGGCTTGGCGCTCGGCGCAGGCGGTTGGCTGCGGTGGAGGCGGCGAGACTGGCGGGGTGCCGCACTCGCCGAACGCGTCGAGATGTGATCGCGATGGTGGCCGCCGCGTGCGCACGGCTGGACAGTCGGGAGAGCGTGCCGCGCGGCTGCGCGAACGGCTTGGAAAATGGACGCGCTCGGCTCGCGCGCCGCCGTGCGCAGGCTGCCACCGGGGAAGGCGATGAGGCGATGTCTGACTGAGCCCCGTCGTCCACGGCCGTGTGACGGCGCCGTTTCGCGCAACGGGAGCAACGCTTGCGCAAATGCGTGTAGCTCTCGGAACGAAAGGGGTCGGGCGTTGCTGATCTCGCCCACCCCGTGAGGCCTCGACCGACGACCGTCGAGGAGTCACCGACGCCTGTCCACGGTGAAATTCGGGCCACTGAAGGGCCGTCGGCGCGTCACTATGGGGGTACAGTTCCAAAAAAACCCATAGCTTCCTTCAGGAGTGTGTGTGGGCGGATCGGCCGTCGGGCATCGCCTGGATGGAGGTCGTGTGCTCGGCGGAGGGCCTGAGCACGCGCGCGACGGAGGGCATGCGCAAGCGTCCAACGTGCCAAATTGTCAAATCGCCCACCGCGCTGCGCAGGCTCGACCACATCGTCGCTGGCCACACGGTGCAGGGCAAAGCAGCCATGCTCGGCGCCCTCGGCGTGCTCTACAAACCTGTCCAGGTGCGGAGCATGGCCACGACGCGGGCGGCTTGGCGCGCGCGTGTGGCCGGCCCGCGCCGCATGCTGCCAGCGTCCGCGCGTCGACTCGCTGCTCACGCGCTCGGTTGCCGCGTGCGTCCGGCTCACGCGCCGCCTATCCGTCCCCTCCGAATGCGTGCCGCGCCGTGCGGCGCTCGTGCGCGCGCGCGCGCGCGCAGAAGGGCGAGAAAGGCCAGCGCGAGGTGAACTTTTACGAACAGGCCGAACGCTTATGCCCGCAGCTCGGCCCCTTTCTGCCCGCGTTCCACGGCACGCACATCTTCCACGCGATGCGCTACTTGGCGATGGAGGATATTGCTATCCGCTTCAATGAGCCGTGCGTGCTCGACATCAAGATCGGCGTGCGCACGTACGAGCCGACCGCTAGCCGTGAGAAGGTGGAGTCCGAGCTAAGCAAGTGCCCTGCTCAGGCGGCCGTCGGCTTTCGGCCGTGCGGCATGCGAGTGTACGGCACGCACTCGCGCCAATACCGGTGTCGCAACAAGGACTGGGGGAGGGCGATTACGACGCAAACGGCACCGTCGCTCCTCGCCGAGTTTGTGTGCGACGACGACGAAAGCAGCACCGTCCGTCGCATCCGCCGCGTCGTGCCGCCGCTCGTCAAGCGGCTGCGCGAGCTCGAGGCGGTGATGTGCGCGATTGAAGGGCTTCGCTTTTTTGCCTCTTCTGTCGTCATCGTCTATGAGGGGAGGGAAGGCGACGCGCGACGCGGCGAGGCGGAGGAGGCGCACGCGCACGCGCGGATCGACCTGCGTATGGTCGACTTTGCGCACTGGGTGCGCCGCGCTGGACGCGCGCGCGCGCCGCGCGCGGCGCGCGCCGCCAGCGGCTCACGTGCGAACGTTGCTCGCCACTTCCCTCCCGGGCGCGCGCGCGCGCGCGCACACCCACGGATGGCTACGTCGCGCAGGTGCGCGCTGAGAGCGGCATCGACGACAATTATCTGACGGGCTTGCGCAACGTGATTGCTATCTTCGACGACATTGCTGAGCAGGCGGCTTCCTTTGCGCGCAACATGGAGGGCACCGTCTCGCTGCTGCCGCAATTTCAAGCTGATGCCGTCCCGCCGCTCTCGCGCGACCCGTCATCTGCTGGCGACGATGCGCCGGCGGCGAGCGCGGCTGACGCGGACGTTGCGCAGGCGAGCGCCCCCGCTCGAGCGTCAGCACCGCGGCGAGGGACGAGGGCCGCCCCTCGCCGAGAACGAGGGGCGGACGTGGAGCGAGAACAAGCTTCGCCCTCGCATGGTGACGGCGCTCCCTCTTTCGCGGAGAATGAGACCGTCAGACACCGTTGGTACGAATGACCGGGTGTCAAAGTCTGAGTCCGCCAGCGTGTGACTGCAGAACGTTGCCCCACCATCTCATCTGCTGCCCGCAACACAGTGGCCCGACAGCACGTGCCCACGGCAGGGGCCAGTGCGCAGGCGGCCTACAAGCGGCGACCGCGGCGGCCGCTCTTGCGGCGAGTCGAATCCGTCGGGATCGGCGTCGTGTCCTCTGCGCGTTCGCACGGCGAGCGCGGGCGCAGGCGCGAGGCATGGCGTGAGGAGAGAGCGCACAGCAAGGCCCAGTCACCGCTCGTCGGGTCGTCACAACGATCGAGCGGGCCGGAACGGCGCGTACCAATGCGACCAATCTTGAGGCCGGCACGGGCAAGCGCGCGGAGGGCGGACTGCGCGCCCGGCCCGGGCGACTTGGTCCTGTTGCCACCAGTCGCACGCATCTTGATGTGCAGCGCAGTGATCCCGAGCTCCTTGCACTTCGCTGCCACGTCCTGCGCGGCGAGCATGGCGGCGTACGGCGAGGACTCGTCGCGGTCGGCCTTGACTTTCATCCCACCGGTCACCTTGACGATGGTCTCCTTGCCGGACATATCCGTCACGTGCACGAACGTGTCGTTGAACGACGCGTAAATGTGCGCAACCGCAAACACGTTCTCGCCCTCCTTTGCCTGCACGCCAAGCGGAATCGCGGGCGTTTCCTCCACGGTCGCGTCCTTCGCCTTCGGCGCCTGTGCAAATCCAGCGCCGGAGGCGCGCGCGCGTGGCTGTCAGGCTTGGCCGCAGCGCGTCGGGCCGGCCGCGCTCCAGGGAGGCGACGAGCGCACCATTCTTTTGGGGTGCCACGGAGCGCGTGCCTGACGTCCGGCTCTGAGATTGTATCCGGACTTTTTGGAGGTCAGGCGCTCAGGGAGACAGCCAGTGAGCCATTCACTGACACCGTGACTGTCCGTGAGCTCCCCCGGCCCGACAGGTGACGATCACATGAGCGCACGAGTGCGACGTTGGCCCAACAGGTGACGATCACATGAGAGCACAAGCCTCTGCGACGTCGGCACCAGCGCGCGCAATGCCGTGCACGCCAAGCTCGACGACCTGCTGCAGGCCCGGGTCGCTCTGGCTCGCGCTGCGCATGGGACGGGCGGGCAGGGCGCGAGGCGAACGAAAAGCATCGCCGCCGCCGCGCGCCGCCGCAGGCGTGGCGTGCGCAGGCTGCGCGGGCGGCGCGCGAGCCTGCGGCCCGCCAAGCGCGAGGATGCGGTCGCTCACCGCAAGCTGCACGGCCGTGCAGCTGAGGATGCCGCCGAGCGCAAGCTCCAAGCCGTCGGCGGTGCGCACGCGGATCGCACCGCCGTCTTCGCCCAGGCTGTGCACGCGCATTTCGACGATCCTGTCGAGTGGAAGCGCGGTCGGCTCACGCACGGCGCGCTCGTCCGCAGCGCGCGGGCAGAAGATGAGGAGCGTGCTCGTGAGCACGAGGCGGCCGGTCAGCGCTTGGCCCGAGCCAACCGCCCACGGCTCGCAAGTGCAGTCCACCTCCATGTGCACGCGCTCGCTCGCAGGCAGTGCGACACGGCACGCGCGCGCGCCGCCGGCCGAGCCGCCGTCCGCGCTGCGCGCGCTTGACACGACGCGACACCCGTCCACGCCTTGAGATCGCAAGCATGGAGCTGCCAGATGCCGCCGAGCGCCGTCGCTGCCCGCGGACGGGCGCCGTTGGCATCGCTCGTCGGGCGCGCCGACGGGCTCGCACGCCCAACCGCCGGCCGCGAGCAGCACGCGCGCAGCATCTGCGGCGCGCAGCGCGTCGGGGCGCTCAGCGGGCGCGAGCGAGAGCATCGCGAGCGCGAGCGCCGTCAGCCCCGCCGAATATCCCGCGGCCTTGACCGCCGCCGCGCATTCGCGCGCGGCTACACGTAGCCCGTGCGCCGGCTCGGCGTGCAGCCTCGGCCTGCGCAGCGTCGTCAGCTCCACGAGCAAGACGCCGAGGGACCAGATGTCGGCGAGGCGGCCGTACCCGCCGGCCGATTCGCCGGTGCCCTCTGCGCGCGACACCTCGGGCGCCATGTAGGCGGGCGACCCAACGACGGTGCGCGCGCCGACACAGCCGCGCAACGTGGCGACACCCAGGTCACAAATCCTCAGCCCGCCGCACGTATCATCGATGAAGCCGGGCGCGGCGGCGCTGCCGGGCGCGTCGCGCGCGCGCGCGACGAGGAGCACATTCGCCGGCTTGAGATCGCGGTGGATCATCCCCTCCGCGTGGATGTCCGCAAGCCCCTCCGCGAGCTGCAGAATCCACGCAAGAACGCACCGCTCGGAGAAGCGCGCGCGCGACGTGCGCGCCGCGGCGATGCGCGCGGCGAGGTCGCCGCCGGCGCAATAATCGGTGAGGATGCAGACGCAGAGCACGCCGTTCCGCTCGTCGTACTCGAGCAAGTGCTCGCGCAGCGAGAGCACGTGCGCCGAGCGCACGCTCGCGAGCGCGGCCGCCTCCGCGAGCGCGTCGTTCGCCTCCTCGAGCGATTCGCACTCGATGCGCTTCAGCACCGAAAGGCTGCCAGTGCGCTCGTCGCGCACGAGCGAGGCCACGCCAAATGTGCCGCGGCCGAGCTCGCGCAGCGGCGTGTACCGCGCGAGCTTGGACGAGGGCGTCTCGAACGCCGTCGGCCGCCGAGCCTCCGCCTCCGGCGCGCGCGCTACGTCGGCTTGCCCGGCGGCGAGGGGCGAGCGCGCATTCTCGGCGGCGAGTTGCAGCTGCCGCGCGGCCCGCCGTCGCCGCCGCCGCTCGGCGAGCGCCTCCGCGTCCGTCCGCACGTCGAACTCCGTCACAGGCGTGCCGCTCGCGCGGTCGACGACAGCCGCCGCGTCCGCGCTCAGCGTGTGCTCGGCGCGCTCGGGGACGAGCTCGGCATTTGGCGCGCCGGCGACGCACAGCGCGCCGCCGTCGAGCGCTTCGGCGGCGGGCGCACCCACATCGGCCGGGGCCCGCGCCCTCCTCTCGCGTCGTTGGAGCGCCATCGTTTTCCTTTGTCTGCCGTTAGATCGGACGGCCCGCGCGTTCGTGCGCCTGCCGGCGCGGGGGATGGCGCTCGTAGCGGGGATCGGCGCTGGGCTGTTCGTGCTATTCCTCTTCGCGGCGGCCCTCGTGCTCGTCTGCATCTTCGCCTCGGCGCACAGGCTCGGGCCCGCGATCATCGGCGGCGCGACGGCGGCGTACGCGGTGCTCGTCATTGTGCTCGTTTTCAGCCCGAAGAGGAGCGAGACTGCGTTGGATGAGGACGATGTGCTGACGGACGCGCGCGTGGCGAACACGATCGCGCTCATGTCCATTCTTGGCCTCAGCGGCGTCTGCGCGCTCGTCGCGGTGTGCACAACACAGCTCGCCGTGCCTATCACCGCCAAGCCCGTCTAGAGCGGGGCCGAGCACGATTGTTGACCGGCCTCGAGCCCGCCTGCTGCCTGTAGGCGCAGGTGGCCGTGCATGCAATTGTTGAGGGGGGCGGGATTGCGCGTGCGACTGCAATGCGACCGCGAATGCCGGCCAGATGTACGCGGTACGCCTGTGACGGACTGACCGGCAACGCCCCTCCCGCATGCGCTCTGAATTCCGCCCGATTCACGATGAGCTTGATCCCGCACGAGCTGAGCACGAAGCTCGTGAACCTCAGCAAGCTGCTCAAGCAGTCTGGCGAGTTGACCGCGCATATCAACCGGCTACGCGACCAGCTCGCGACAACGGGGCCCAGCGTGCTCGCTGCCCAGCGCCTCGACGCTTCCTATTCGCGCGCGATTCAGCTCTCATGGGACGAGCAAAACCTGACGGCCGCCTGCGTGCGCGGCCTCGAGTCGGTGCTCCGCTCGGTGAGCTCAGGCACGAAGCGCGGGGCGGCGGCAGAAGGCGGAACGCGTGGCGACAGCGCGCGCGGCGACGCCTGCGCTCGTGCGGCAGCTGCCGCTACCACCGCCGCCGACGGGGCTGGCGGCGCGAGCGTGTGCGGCGGCGGGGCCGCGGCCGCAAAGGGCAAGCGCGCTCGCCTCGCGGAGAGCGAGGAGAAGAAGCGGCCGTCGAGCCCGCCGCCGGGCGCTTTCCCCGATGCACAGCTCGAGCTCGTGTCGGGTGACGCGGCGGACGCACCCCTGTGCGGCGCAGTGCCAGCCGGCGCGGACTTTGTCGTACCTGTCGGTGGCCGCGTGGTCTCGCGCCTCTCCGGGCCGAAGGTGACACCGCAGCTGTGGGCGATCGGCATCGTGCTGCGGCACATTCAGGCCAAGGGCAAGTACGTCCTGCGCGACGACGACCTGCCCGGTGCGCCCCCGTGCTGCACAACAAAGTGCGCGCGCCGCTTCCTCTCGCGCGCTCTCAGCCGGACGCGGCGCGCGCGTCTGGCGAATCCCCATTTACGCTCGCCTACGGGCTCGCCCGCGTGCCGCCCGGACCTGCACCAGGCAGCACACGATCACTGCGAAGTACGTCGTGCCGCTGCCAACGACGCTGCCGGCTCCGGGCGCGGTCAGTGCGCGTAACGTCTTTCAACGCGGCGCAAACGTGCTCGCCATGCACCCGGCGGGCGTGCGCTTTGTCAGAGGGACCGTCAACGCAAGTCCGGGCGATGCGAGCGGCCGCCGTTCATACGTGATCGCGTTCGACGCGGTTGAGCTCGACCCGGGCGCGGCCGTGGTGGCAGCAGTGCCGCCGAGCTTCGTCGTCGAGCTGCCCGCGTGCCTCATTGCGAGCGAAGACAAGTGATCGCCCAGTTCAGGGACGGATGCCGTATTTGGCCTCCAGTTTGCTGAACAGCTCCTCCTCGCGCCCGCGATACTTGCGCACCACGTTGGGCACCTCGCCAAGCTTCGACGGATTGTGCGCCTCATAAAAGCGCAGCAGGCGAGCGTTCGGGTCGGTCTTGAACCAAGTAAAACCGAGGTGGCCCAAGCTGTCTGCAAGCTTGGCAAGGGCTGGGAGCAGGCTCCCGCCGACAATCATCAGCATCATGATGAGCGGGCCGCATCGGATGCCCGTCGGCTTCTCGTCATTCTCTCGCGCGCGCTTCGGCGGCGCCTTTCGCGCCTCTGCCGCCCTGGCGCGTGACTGACCGCGCGTCTCCTCGCTCTCGCCGAACGGGTCGGATGGGTTGCGCGCAGACTTGCCCATCGCGCGAGCCTTCGCCCGACGTCGCGGCCGTCGCGTGGACACGCGGCCCTCGCCGCGACGAGGTTTTGCGCCAAAAGCCTTTAAAAAGTACAGGGGGTGGGTGCTACAGTCATGGTGTTGAGCCGAGCGGGCCTCGGCGGGCGCTTGGCGCTCGCGATCGTCCTGTGCGTGGGCGCATGCGGCTCCGCGCGCGCGGCGGAGCCCGCTTCAGACCGCTGCGTCGACCTGCACAGCAAAACATGGTGCGCATCCAGAGCGCCGGCGGGCTGCGTGCGCCCAAACGTTCGCAAGCACTGCGAGCTGTCGTGCGGGCTCTGCACGGGCGCGTCGCAGCGCCGAGCCGGCTCGCAGGCGCGCCAATCACGCGCGAGCGACTCATCGCCGCCGTTGGAGCCCGCGCTCTCCGTCTCGAGGGGGATGCACGCGCGGGCAGCAATGCAGACGACGGAGCCTGTCGGCAACGCAGACGCGGCGGGCAACTCTCGAGCGCGCGAGAACGGCGCGGCGGGCGACGACGCGGGCGACTGGACCGGCCCGTCGTTTGCTACAGGTGCGCTTGCGTTCCTCGCCTGCCTCGCGATTGTCGGCGGCCTCGTTTCGTGCGCCAACCAGCAGCGGAAAAAGCACCGCAGACGAGCAAAGGCCGTGATGCTGCGCGACATCCTCGCCTCAGATGACGAGGAGGAGGACGAGATGCCGCTGCTCGGGCTTGGCTCGACGCGATACCGTGGCAGTTCGTCCACCTCGCTCGCACACATGCCCGTCTTCGACTTCATCCGGAAGGAGTTCCGCACGCTCGACAACGAATGAGCGCCAGAGCTTGGAGCTCCGACGCGCCCACGGCCGCCGCGGAGACGGAGAGGTCCCCCGCCGCACACGGCAGCGGCAGAGGAGCGAAAAGTCACCCACGTCGTCGACGCCTGCGCAGCCTGGCAGCCCGAGCAACGCCACGCAGAGAGGCGACCGGCGGAGCAGGCCCACCGCGCGCCTAGCCGGCGTGTGCCACGCACGCAGAGGCCTGGGGGCGGCCGGCAACTACCGCCGGTCCGCCGCCCCGCGCCGCCGCCGGCCACGCGCTGCACCGCCCGCCGCAGCCGAAAAGGAAGCCGCCATCCCACCAAGAGCGCACGACTCATCATTCCCGTGACTGACACGATTTGGACCGCGCGATCAAGAGCGCCGGGCATTCGGACGCGCCGGCGGCGCTTTCGCGCTTGGTCGTTCTCCATGAGCGTCCGCGGCACACCCTGCATGTCAGCATCGAGGTCGGCGTCGCTTCTTTTGCTCGGCGCGCTGCTCGCACCGGGCATGCCGGCGCGCAGCGGTCCGCGCAGCCTCGGCCGGCCGCCAAACGATGCCACCTCGTACGTCGTTGTCCCGACCGCCCACGCTGAGGGCCTGACGCTGTGGCACGAGCCCGCCGGCAGCCAGTCGCCGCGTGTCGGCCCCGCCTTGCCCGGCTCGGCGATGTCCATCGAGCAGCGGCTGCGCACGCTGACGTCCGAGCACGCGCGCCTTGGCGACGCGATCACGGGCGAATGGGAGCAGAGCGCGCTCAAGCGGCGCAAGCTGCGCATTAAGGACGAGATCTGCAGGCTGACGGCACTTGCGCATTCGCGTGCTCTTGCGCCGTACGCGCGCGTCCTTGGCGCCGGCTCAGAGGGGCGCGTGCTGCTCGGCCGCGCGCTCCCTCTGGGCGAGGCTGTCGCCATGAAGTGCGAGGCCGCGCGCCCGCTCGACGAGTGCCATCTGTGGCAAGAGTTCAAGGTGACGCGCAAGATGGGCGGCGCGCGCGGCTTCGCGCGCGCGCACGCCTTCTTTGAGCGCGCCGACGTGCTCGGCGTGCCGTCCAACGTGCTCGTGCTCGACCTGCTCGGGCCATCGCTTGACGACCTCTTCTGGGCGACGCGCGAGGTGCTGGGCACGGCGGGCCTGAGCGCCGAGACGGTGCTCGCGCTGCTGCACGACGCGCTCTCGCGCGTGCAGCACGTGGGCGCGCGCGGCTTTGCGCACGCCGACATCAAGCCGGAGAACCTGCTTCTCGGCCGCACGGGCAAGCGGCGCGGCGTGCTTCACCTCGTCGACTTTGGCGCGTCCGAGCGGCTCGGCGCGCAGGCGCAGAGCGGTGGCGGCTTCGTGGGCACGCCACGATACGCCGCGCTGCGCGCCCACGCTGTCGCGTGCGGCGCACACGCCGCGCTCGTGCCAGCCGGCGCTGAGGAGCTTGCGGCAACGCGGATCGGCGCGGACATTGAATCACTGCTATATTCGATGGCGGCGATGGCGACCGGCACGCTGCCGTGGGACGGGTGCCTCGACTCGAGTGGGCGGATCGTTGACGGGCGAGAGGCTGAGCTCGTGCGCGCCAAGGCGGCGGCTACGGCGGGTGAGGACACGAGCTGGGCGGGGCCGGCCGGCTCGGCCGTGCGGCCCACGCTGCTCGCGCTCATGGCACAGCTGCACGCCGGCGGCCGCGCTGGCGCCGACCGCGGCGCGCGCACGGGTGGCGCGATCGACTTTGCGCGCGCGCGCGCGCTCGTGCGCCACGCATACTGCGCGCACACCGGCCGGACGCGCATGTGTCGCGAGGGGTTTGACTGGGACGCTGCGGGCGTGTCGTGGCCTGAGGGCGACGATGAGGTGGCGGACGCGGTGATGAGCAGCGCGGCTGCGGGGCGCGCGGCGAGCGCGGAGCTCACCGTCCTCGGTGGCGTCTCCTTGCTCACGCACCGGGCATCTCGTTCGGGGCCAGCCCCCAAGACCGATGGTGATGCGGGCGGGAGGGGCCGGAGACCGGGCGCGGCTGGCTCCCAATAACTCTCGCACAGACGGCCAGACAAGCAGTTGCCGACGTACGGTCAGCGGTGCGGCATGTCGACCGGCGATGCGAGGAGGCAAACGGAACGCCACCTGCGCCGCCGCGCAGCCGCAAGAGCTAGCTCCGCTGGCTCACCGAGAACGGGTGCGCGTGCGCAGAGCATAAGCCGGTCGCACAGCTAGAGGCGCTCGAGCTCACTCGGCTCAAAGTGCGCCCGAAATGTCCTCGGCGCCTCGAACGCCACGACAACAGGCAGGTTCGCCGACACCTCGGCGCAGTCGAAGACGCGCACGACGACACCCTCCAGACCGTGCGGGTCGAGGATCGAGTGCTTCGGGACGTGGAAGAAGGCGAGGCCCTCCGCGATCACGCGCACGCGATCGCCCTCGCTCAAAACTGGCCCATCGTCCGACGCGCCCGCAAGACCGGCGCCCGTCAGAAACCCGAGGTCGAGCGAGATCGGCTGCTCGGCCATGAGGGTGCGCGCGCTGCGAAGAGTGCGGCCAGCGCGGCAGCCGGTCCACGGTCGGACGCTAGCGCCGAGCGACGCGCCCGAGGTGCGCGCGAGGAGCATCAGTCCGAGTGCCACTCGCGCGAACGTCGCCATCTTGCCCACTGTACGGCGTGCCATGCGTCCTCGCGAACGATCGCGCCCTTTTCATTTTGAGAGCGGGAGGGAGACGCCCGATGCTGGTGCTGCTCGTCGACGGGTCGCGGGAGCAGTGGGATGCGGGGCGCACGCCGGATGAGGTCATGCTCGCGGCGCTCACGCTGCTCGACTTTTTCGCCGCCAGCGCGCGGGCGGTCGCGGAGGACGACGACGATGCGTTCCTCTGGTCAGCGAGCGTGTACGGCGGCTACGCCGACGACGGCCACGCAGCAGCCGCACGCGCGGTGCCCGCGAGCATGGGCGCAATTTGCGCGGCGGGTCTCGCAGAATTGCACGCGTCGATCAAAGCCGCGCACGCAGGTTATGCGCTGGGCGAGCGTGGTGGCTGGCGACACCTTCCCGAGGCGTGCACGATCGCGCTCGGCCATGCGGCGTGGAACGACGTCCGGCTGCACGACTCGGAGCGGACGAGCGGGCGGGAGGGTGCCATTGTGGTGGTTGCGCCGGCCTTGTTGGGGCCCAACGAAGATCTTGGCCCCTCGTCGCACAGGCTCGATGCGCTGGTCACATCCGCGCATGGCAAGGGCATCCGCGTGCATTGGGTCGACAGTTCCGCGCGCGCGTCGCCCGCCTCGCCCGCCCCGCCCGAGCGCCTCGCGCTCGCGGCACGTACGGCGCAGATCATCGAGGACGGGACGGGTGCCGCGTTTCCCCTCGACCGGCTCCTCCTCGGCTCGCACGCGCCCCTCCCGCTCGACCTCGTGCTTGCCGGCGCGCTGCATCCGCCACCTCGAGCTGCTCCCGCGCGCTCGCAGCCGCAGCTCGCTGCGCCGCGCACGCTCGTCGAGCTCGCCACGCTGAGCGTCGACGATACGCTGCTGTGCGCGGTGGAGGTTGTGCACATGGGCAACGATCCGCACCCGCTCGGCGCGCTGCGCCTCGTCGGCTGCGCGAGCGCGCGCGCGCTCCCGTCGCAGCTCGCCATCGGCGCGCGACCGCACGCTGATGACCAACGTGTGGTGCGCGCGGCTTTGCATGGCGCGGGGGCTGCGTGCAGCACGATGGAAGCGGCGCGCACCGTGCGCACGGACGAGGACGAGCTCGAGACGCTCGTTTGGCCCGCGCTGCTGCACGCGCTTGCGGCGGACGGTCTCGGCGCGATCGTCGAGGCCTGCGCGCCGGAGCGAGCGCAGGCCGAGGCAGCGGGACCGGGGACGTTGCTGCTGCTCCTTCCCCTCACGCTCCTCGCCGCCACGCTCCAGCCCATCTCCGCGCAGCGCGCGCAGATTTTCGCGCGCTTCGGCGGCACCAACGAGTCCACCGCAAAATGGCCTAACGCGCCGGCAGCTCCCGTCGATTGTGTATCCGCGCAGCCACGCGCGGGCGCGCGCGATGAAGAGCGGGGTGTGCTCGCCGAGCGCGCGTCTGCGCTCGTCCAGCAGCTCGTCGAGCTCGACAGGTACGCGTGGATGGGTCCTGCGCTCGACATGGGCGAGTGCAGCGTGGCGGCGGACGACACGCTGCAGCCGAAGCTGCACGGGCCGGCCGGGTGTACGCGTGGTGCGGGCGTGGAGACTCTTGGCGAGCTGGCGCGCATCCTCCGGCCCGTGCCATGGTGCCGCGCGCTCGCAGCGCTGGGGCGACGATCGCGCAACACCGCGCAACGCCGCCGCGAGCCACGCGAGCAGCCGCCGCGCACGGCCGTCGTCGCGCGCGCCGCACCGCCGGACCAGCGGGCGATCGGCGATGGGGGCATGCGCGCGCAGTCGGACGGCGCGGACACGCGTCGCGCGCTGGCGGACGCCGAGGCCGCCGAGCTGCGCGACCGTATGGAGGCCAGGCTTGCGAGCCGGCAGCGCGAACGTGCAGAGCGCGCAACGCGAGCGGATCATCCCGCCGCCTCCGCCGCGGCGCCGCCCGCTCCGGCGCAGCAGCGGCCTGGCGCGCCGAGCGTGGCGCAAGCCATTGACGCGCAGCCCGGCGCACCCGCGCCGCCAGCGGTGCCGAGCGACGCGCTCGCGACAAGCGGCACGCTTGTCCTTGCACCGACCGGCGAGCCGTCGAGCGCGCCCTCTCTCGCTCGTGCCCAAGCGCACCTGCCGCTCGGTGTGCGCACCAACCTCGAACTGCTCTCGCGCGCAACGAGTGCAGACGACGCGCTCTTCGCCTTTCGCGCGGCGTGCGTTGACGCACACGGGCTTCTCGAGTGCTCTGGCTGGGCCGAGCTCGTCAGCGCCCTATCTGATCAGCTGCTGCCCAAGGCGCTCTTCGTTCTTGCCAGGCTGCCGCCACCTGCGCCGCACCCACCCCCCGCGACGCCGTCAAAAAGCGGCTCTGTGCCCTCGTCCGCGCGCCCCTCGTCCGGCACGCGCACTCTGCGCTCGCGCTCGCCCGCGCCAGCGCCGGCCGCTGCAGCAGCTCCGTCTCGTCACGCGCCGAGCGCGGCGGTGGATGTGGCGTCTTGCGCACCGACGGCGAGCCCGCAGCCCACCCGTGTCGCGCGGCGGCGCGAGAGCCGCGCGAGCCCTGGCGGGGACGCACGCGCCGTTTCGCCTTCGGCGCGCGCGCGCGCAGCGATGGCGGTCGTTGCCGATGAACACGCGGCAGCTCCGAGCACGATGGCGGCGTCGCCTACGACACGCGCGCTCGACGCGCTCGATGCGGACATAACCGCCAACCTGCTGCGCGAGCCGTCCGACATGCTGCGCCAATATGCGACGACCGATGCGGGCGACGGCGCGGAGCGCGCGAAGCGGCGTGAGTACCAATTACAGGTGGCGCTGCGCCTCGAGATTGCAAGCGCGCGCGCGGCGGTGGCGGCCCGCGCCGCGCACGTCTCTTCGCCGCACGCCGCAGCCGAGTGTTCCGAGCGCCGCTCGCCGAGGCGCGTGGCGCGGGGCGCGTGCTCCGGCGCCGAGCGTTTGTCGCGCGCCGAGCCGCTGAGCAAAGCCGCGCGAAAGGCGGTGAGCAAGATGCTCTACACGCTCGCCGCAGTGGACGATCTCGACTCGCCGGAGCTGAAGCCGTTCGCAACGGCACTGCGCGACCGGTACGCGCCGACGCTGCCGCAGTGGGTGCGCTCGGAACTGGCGGAACTGATCAATGATGATGGCGGCGACGACGACGGGGGCGAGCAACGGCCGCTCGGTGTGCAGCTCACGGGCGCGCCAGACGGCGAGCGAGGCGCGCACGCGCAATTGGACGGCGCCCCGTGCTACGCGCTCGTGCTGCGCGACGACCGCCTCCTTCCGTGCGCGGCCGTTGCGCGGCCCGACGCCGCCATACCGGACGGCGTCAACGCCTGCTCCCCGCCGCGCGCCACGGCGAACATGCCGCCGCCAGACGGCGCGCGCGGGCTCGCGGTCGGCCACGAGTGGGCAGCGCTGCCGGCGCCCATTGAGGGCATCCGCGCGTACCCCGCGCGCGCAGCCGCGGCCCTGGCTCGCGCGCCCGTGCTCTCGCGGCCGACGCCCGCGCGCCAGCGCGAGCAGCTCGAGCGCAGGCAGCGACCTGGTCTCGTCACACACAGGCACCTTGTCAAGAAGGAGCAGCGACGCGAGCGCGCGCAGCAGGCCGAGCGCGCGAGAAGACTCCACGGGCGAGAGCTCGGGCGGCAGATTGGCCAGCTGCACGCGATACCCGCCCGCAGGCCGGCCGTGCAGCCCGCGCCCGCACCCGGCTCGCGCAAGCGCGCACGGTTGCAGCTCGAGGACGACGGCGACGGCGAGCGCGCGCTCGTGCACTTCACGCGCCGCACGCGCCTCTTCGATGGCATTGCGCACGGCGACGTCGCGAGCGACGTGGGCGGCTCCGCCGCCACCGGTGCGCGCGCCTCAGAGGCCGCTGCGCTACGCGTGGTGCGCGCGCTGCCCGACGGCCGCGGCGCGTCGCTCGACGAGCGCGTGGCGCACGTCCTCGTCAAGGAGACGCCGGCAAGCGCTCGGCTTGCCCTCGGGCCCTCTCCAGCATCGCGGCCCGGGGCCGCCGTCCGCGCACGTGGCCTCTTCACGACGCGCCCTGGTGCGCCGGGGACGTCGGTCGCGGAGACGCCCTCGGGCGCACGAGCCTAGGATGATGCGTAAAATTGTGTCTCAAAAAGCGAGGACGTGAAGTAAAGAAGGGCAATGGGGGGGGGGGGGGGGGGGGGGCGGACGGCGGTATTCACAGGGCGGGCGCGGGCTCGAGCGCGCGCTGCCCGTGGCTCAGAAGGCTGGGAGCATGTTGCGCGAACTCAACCACGCGAGGCTGTGCGCGTCCCAAGCGACGCGGTGCTGCAGCAGCCGCGGGCCAACGCGCCGCGTGCGCAGCACGTAGTCGTCCTCGAGCAGGCGCTCGAGCTGCGTGCGGCCCTGGCCGATTGGCTGGGCGAGCTGCACGTCGACGACGTGCGCGAATGTGCGCAGGCTGAGCTGCCGCAGCTCATCCTCCAGCGCCTGGATGCCGAGCGTACGCGCGAGCGGCACGAACACGTCAAGTGTCTCGGCGGCGATCCGCCGCTGCTTCTCGACCGGCATCGCGCCGAGCGTGCGCATGTTGTGTAGGCGGTCGGCGAGCTTGACGACGATGATGCGCCAATCCTCAGCCATCGCGAGCAGCATCGAGCGCGTGTTCATCCGCTGATCGAACTTTTTGTTGCCCGTCGTGTGCAGCTTTGAGACCTTGGTCTCGCCCTCGACGATGCGCGCGACCTCGTTGCCAAAGCGCGTGCGCAAGTCGTGGATGGTGACGTGCTCGCAGTCCTCGACGGTATCATGCAGCAGGCCGGCAATCACGGTCGCCGCGTCCATCCGCAGACTCGCGAGAATGAGCGCCACCTCAATCGGGTGCGTCACGAACGGCTCGCCGCTCCGGCGGACCTGCCCGTCGTGCGCCTCGACCGCAAACCGCAGCGCGCTCGCAATCTGGCGAATGTGCGGCTTGAGGTATGAAGTGGCCTGCGCAAGACGGTGGGCGTATTGGCTCGCGCACGCGTCCTCGACGACGTCCAGGCCGGTCGAGACGCTCGCGCGCGGCGCCGCCGCGCGGCCGGCGACCGACGTGACCGACCGCGCAAACACGGATCGCGACGGCGACCACCGCTGCACGTGGCTGGAAGACGTGGAGCAGAGGAGCACGAGGACCGAGCAGATGCACGTACACCGCGCCGACATTGCGCGCGCTCGTGCGAGCGAGGGACGGGGCCGAGACAACGCCGCACGAGTGCTCCGACCCACCTGCCTCGTGCGCTGATGAAAGTGGCTCGTCGAGGCCCTCCCGACAAAAGAAGCCTCCAGAGCCTTTGTTCGTGTTTTTGGAGGCGGAACGGCTCCGGCGCCGGCTAGGAGCGTCGCCGGACAAGCATGGCGGGCGGGCTCGGGGTGGACTTGGTTGGCGGGTACGCGGGCGTCGTCGCGGTCGTGGCGCTCTCGTTTGTGGTGGCGCAGTGCCTCGTGCTGCTCTCGCAGCGCCTACGCTTCCGCCGCGTGATGCAAAAGTCGGCCGAGCTCACGCAGAAGAGTGCGGCCGAGCCGGACGCAAAGCGCATCCCGATCACGCTCGTCACCGGCTTCCTCGGCGCCGGAAAGACGACGCTGCTCAACCACGTGCTCTCGTCCGCGGATCACGGGCTGCGTGTCGCGGTCCTTATCAATGAGTTTGGCGCAGTTTCCGTCGACCACCGGCTTATCGCCGGCCACGCGACGAGCGGCGCGCTCGCCGACGTGGTCGTGATGAAGAATGGGTGCATGTGCTGCTCGGGCGACTCGCCTGGCTCGGAGCTCGAGGGGATCCTGAATAAGCTGCTGGAGATGACAGCGGTGGACTCGTCGCTCTACGACTACATGCTCATCGAGACCTCTGGCCTTGCCGACCCGACGGCCGTCGTCCACCTCCTCTTCCGGCACGAGATGGCGCGCTCGCGCTTTGTGCTCGACGGCGTCGTCACGCTCGTCGACGCGTCCAACGTGCACCGCCATTTGGCCGTGCCCGAGCGCGGGCCGCTCGTACGTCCACGTCCCGAGGTCGCGCGCCAGCTCGCGCTCGCCGACGTCGTGCTTCTCACCAAGACTGACGCGATCGGCGACGCGCCGGGCGGGCGAGAGGCGGTCGAACGCGCGGTGCGCGAGGCATGCCCCGCGGCGACGATCGTGGTCAGCCACCCGGCGCGCGCGCCGCTCGAGCAGCTGCTCGGCATCGACGCCTTTCGCCGGCGGCGCGTCCACCTCGCGCCCGAGCGCGGGCCAACCGCCGTGCACACGCTCGGCGCGCAGACCGTCTGCCTGCGCGTGCGCGGCGCACTCACGCTCAGCGCGCTGCAGGCCTGGTTGCAGCGCGTCGTGGTGACCCACGAAGCCGAGCTCTACCGGCTCAAGGGCACGCTCTCGATCGCGGGCGAGCGCAGGCGCTTTGTCGTGCAGGGGGTGCACGGTGAGGTGCGCGGCCACTTTGATGAAGCCGTCGGCGCCGACGTCGCTGCCAGCGCTCAGGACGCCACGTCTCGACAGCCTGAGGACGACGAGAGCTCGGTGCTCGTGCTCATCGCGTCCACCGGCCCGCCGCCTGACTTTGCGCACCAGCTCGACGAGGCGGAGCTGCAGAGCAGCTTGCAGGCGTGCGCGCTCGACGGCGAGGGCAGTGTCGTGGTCGTGCGCACTGACAAGCCGGGCGCGACGCGGCGCGCGGCGCCCGCGCTCGACGGCGACGAGTGCGTCGACTGCGGCGATGAGCAGCCGCTCAAGAAACTGGCCCACACGGAGGCGCGCGCCCGGATCGCTCGGCGCGGTGGTGCGGCGCCGAGCGGCTTAGCGTGATTCGGGCGGCGCGGGCGCAGCGTGACGAAAACTGTGGCTTGTGGCTCGTCGGCACTCAAACTGGCCGCACTCACGAAGGTCGTCTGTCGTGCGGGTGGGCATGGCGGAGCTCGTACAGGAGCGCGGAGCGCGGAGCTGGGAGCTCGGAAACCGGAGGTACATCCGCGAGAAGGTGATCGCCCTGTACGAGCAGGTGTTCGACGCGAGCGCGTGCCGCGGCGCATATGTCTCGCCCGACGAGGATGTGTGGCGCGAGCTCTTCGTCCTCAAGGTCAACCGGCTGTGGCTACGCCAATGCGTGCTGGCCATGCCCGAGGAGCACATCATGGGCGCGCGCAAGCCGTTGTTTCGCGAAATCTTTGCGCGCTGCGTCGCTCAGCTCGGCGCAGTGGATGCGGAGGTGCGCGCGCACGCGCTCGAGACGCTGAGCGCGTTGCTGAGCGCGCTCGGCGCCAAGTCGTTCCCCGACCCGGGCTCGGACACGCTGGAGCTCTTCTGCGGGATCGCGCGGGTCGAGGCAGTGATGGCGCAGCTGCTCGCCGCGCTGCGCGCGATGCTTGCCAGCGACAATGCGGCCACGGTGCACGGCGCGCTCACGGGCGCGCTGAGCATCGGCTGCCTGACGCCAAACGTGAACCAGAACATTTTGCTCGAGTTTGTCGTCGGCGGTGGGCTCGCCGACGGCGTGCTCGGCGTGCTGTATGGCCCGCCACTCGACGCTAGCAAGCCGGCCCTTCGCGAGCAGGTGCGCGTCGAGCAACCGCAGCGCGGCCGTCCGCGCGCGCCGTGGCGTCGCGCGCCGCGCCCACCCGCGTCGGCCGCGCGCGGTACTCCACTCTCGGCCGAGCGCGCAGGCGCTCAAGCTGACGATGCTGCTCAGCTCGTACCACAAGTACGAGTCGCGCAACCCGTTCCACCTGCGGCTCAGCGCGTGCGCCTGCGCAGCGGACGTTGCGCTCGCGCTCGCGCCGTCGGCCGAGCTGCTGGCGAGCGCAAACCTCGGCCCGACGGACGCGGAGCTCGGCGCGAGCACAGCGCCCGTGACGAACGCGGGCGCTGTAGCGGGCACGCTCTACTCGGCCCTGCAGTGGGGCCTCGAGATGCTCACCCTCGACGACCTCGTGCCAGGCGGCGCGGCGAGCGGCTCAGTCAACGCAACGGTCGATGCCGCTGGCCGCTCGGAGCTGCTTGCAGCGGCGCTGCACGCGTACGAGGTCGTGAGCGGCAACCCGGCCATGTTTGGCGCCGCGTTCTTCTCGCTCCTCCCGCCTGCGGCAAGCGCGCGAGTCAACGGCAGCGCACACGCCGCGCAGGGCGGCGCGGCGGCGCGCAACGGCGGCAGCGGCCCGCGCGCACCAAGCCGCGTGGCCGCGGCCGCGGCCGCCGACGCGGCGCCCGCGGCCGCGCCGAGCGTGGCCGTGAGCAATGGCGGCGGCTCGATGAGCTCGCCGAGTGCAGATCGAGCGACTGCGCACTGCGCGACGCTGCGTCACCTGATCACGCTCGTGTCGCTCGGCTCGCTCGAGCTGCGCAAGCCCGCCGCGGCCGTCATGTCACGCCTCTGCCTGCTCGCGCTGCTGAGCGCAGCGTCGAGCGGCAAGCTGCTGCAGGCGGCGCACGCGCGCGGCCTCGGTGGCGACCTGCCGCTGTGGCGTATCGAGCGTGGCGCTGCGGTGCTACGCCGCACGACGCGGCACGCGACGCTCGGCAGCGCCCTGCTCGAGGTCGTCGCGCTCACGCTGCAGCAAAACTTGCGCCGGGCTGTGCCGGCCGAAACGTTTCACTGCGCGCTGCTCTTACTGCAGCGCATCATGCTGTGGGAGCTCGGCACCACCGTGCGGATGGCGGGCGGCGCATGGCGGCGCGTGCAGACAGCCGTCCTGCACTCGCTCCTGCACTGCGGCAGCGTCGCCGATCTTCCGGAGGGCGAGTCGCACAGCGGCTGGCTCGGCCTTTGCCTGCAGGTGCCGCGCGGCGCGCGCATGCGCGCGCTCAGCGCCGGCTGCCCTCCGCTCGCTGCGCGTCGCTCACGTCCGCACGCCCGCCCCAACCCGCCTTCCGCGCGCGGCGCCGCCGCGCGCACTCAACGCCGCCGCGCAGCACATGAGCGTGGTCAACCTGCTGCTGATCCACGGCGGCGCATTCCTCCCGCAGGCAACACTTCAGCAGCAGTTTGCGTACGAGATTGTGCGGCTGCACCGCGAGTTTGAGCGCCTCTTCAACGAGGGCAAGCGGCGCGACGCGAGCGGCCGGTTGCTCGCCGCGCTCGCGCTCGTCCGGCGGATCATCGCGCTCACTCTCAAAACGCTGCCCGCGCCGTCAGGCCCTTCACACTCGCACGCCGAGGTGATGGGCGCGCTGCGCGAGCTGCAATTCGAGGCGGAGCCGCAGATGGCGGCCGCGCTGCACAGGTGGCAGCTGCCGCCCGAGAACCCGACGCACGTGCCCTTTTTCCACGCCGTCTCTCGCCAGCTCGTCGCGTCGTACCGTGGCGACGCGACGCTCGAGTTTGCCGCGGCCGTCGGCGACGGGAGAAGGTGAGGACGGACAGTGACAAGTCAGGGTTGACAAGCCCCTCAGTCAGACTCCTCATGCGGGACGCCGCCACCGCGGCCGTCGGCGACGTGAGAAGGTGAGGACGGACAGTGACAAGTCAGGGTTGACAAGCCCCTCAGTCAGACTCCTCCACTCATGATCCACGATGCGGGACGCCGCCGCCGCCCGAGACGCACCCGCGAGCTTTGCGAGCGCCGTCGACGGCTACTTGCGCGGCCAGGGCGCTCCCGTGCGGATGGTCTTCGCCGAGGGCCGCGGTTACGGCCTGGTCACGACGCGCGCGCTGGTGGCAGGCGACTGCGTGCTCGTTGAGACGCCGCTCGCATGCACGACGACGTACGCCGCCCGCGCGCGCGTGTGCGCGCGCTGCCTGCTCGCCGCTTCGCAGGCTGGCAGCGGCGAGTGGGCCCTCGCGTGCAAGCGCTGCCATCACGTGCGCTTTTGCTCGGCGCATTGCGCGTGCGCGGCGCGCGCTGCGCACGACGGCGTCGAGTGCGCCGCGCTATGCGCGCTCGCGCGCGCCGAAGCGGCGGGCGAGGTTCCCACGGAGGCGCTCGATCTCGTCGTGAGCACGATCCGCATCCTCGCGGACAGGGCAAACGGCCACGTCTCGCGACCCTATCCGGCCGCCACCGACGAGCTCTCGTACTGGAGCTACGCGCACCGGCTGCAGTCCGTGCGCAGGACCAAGCGCACGGGTGAGCACATCAGGCAGGCGGTCGTCGCATCGCTGCGCTTGCTCCCACCGAGCGCGCGCGTACCCCCTGCCGAGCTCTTCGACGTCCTCAACCGCCACCAATGCAACGCGTACGGCGTGACCGGCGCGCGCGGCGAGGAGCGTGCGCTCTGCAGCTTTGCAGGCGCGTTCCACCTGCTCAATCACTCGTGCGCGCCCAACTGCGTCTTTGACTGCGTGCCGCTGCGAGGCAGCGTCGCGCCGTCCACCTCGCACGGCGATCGCGCGTTGTCCGTCGCCGACGCGCCGCTCGCCGCGTCGCGCGACGACGAGCGCAACGGTCCTCCGCTGTTCGGCATCTTTGCACTGTACGCGCTGCCCGCCGGCGCCGAGCTCTTGCACTCGTACGCAAAGTCGACCGACGGGCCTGCGGCACGCCGGCAGTATCTGCTCGACCATTACGCGTTCGAGTGCGCGTGTATTCGTTGCGAGGTCGAGGCGGCGGGCGACGTGGATCTGAGCCTCGACGCGCTGCGCTGCGCGGCGCCCGAGTGCGGCACGGGGCTGACAATCCCGGTGCTGACGGTGTCGGCGATCGGCGATGGTGACGACGGGACGGCGCTCGCCGCTGGCGCGCGCACGCGCCGCGTGCGCTGTGTGCATTGCGGGCGCGACGGTGCCGCGGGAGCCACCTTGATTGACCCCATGAGGCCATGACCGAGTTGCAGCCGCAGGACTGCCGGGCTCCCAAAAGTCCATCCGGACTGGTTTCCCTCCCAGGGCATCGAACATTCCTCCGTCCGGCCAAAGGTCCAGCAGGCGGGCAGAATGGCGAGGATCGCATCTGCGCTGACGATTGCTTTCGCGACGGGCCAATGGGTGTTCCTGTCGGTCGCGCTCATCCTCTTCAACAAGTGGCTGATGCACTACGGCGGGTTCCCGCTGCCACTTACGCTGTGCGCGCTGCACATGCTCAGCAGCTTCGCAATTGCCAGCGTCTTCAAGCTCTTCGGCCAGGTGGAGACCAACCTGACCGCTGCGCAGATCGTGAGGCTCGTCGTGCCGACCGGCGTGCTCTTCGCCGCGGCGATCTGCACAGGCAATGAGGCGTTCCTTTACCTGACCGTCGCGTTCATCCAGATGGTGAAGGCGTGGACGCCGACCGTGGTGCTCATCCTCTCGGTCATCGTCGGCATCGAGCAGCCGTCCTACAAGCTCGCGGCCATCGTGTTGATCACGAGCGGCGGCGTGGCGCTCGCAATCTACGGCGAGCTCGAGTTCGCAATGGTTGGATTTGCGATGATCCTCGGCTCCGTTCTGCTCGAGTCGCTGCGCCTCGTCCTTGTCGAGCTCCTCTACTCGTCGAGCGAGGTCCGGCTGAACGGCGTGTCGGGCGTCTTCTACATGTCGCCCGTCTGCTTCCTCGCGGTGCTGCCCATCGCGTGCTACTTTGAGCATAAGGAGCTGAGCGCCGTGGCCGCCGCGGGCGTTGTTCGCATGGACTTGCTCGCGCTCAACTGCTGCTGCGCCTTCATGCTCAACGTGTCGAGCCTGGTCCTGCTGAAGCAAACGTCCGCTCTGAGCCTCAAGGTGCTGCAACACCGCGCGCGCCCGGCCAAGCGGCGGCGCCGCGCGTCCGCAAATGCGTCTGACCGTGCAGCATGCCGGGTGTCTCCTCGTCGCGCGGGCAATCCCAGGTTGTCGGTGTCTTCAAGGACTGGGTCGTGATCATCGTGTCGTCGGTCGTGTTCAACTCGGCCGTGCAGCCGATGCAATGGATCGGCTACAGCGTCGCGTTTATCGGGATCCTCATGTACACGCACTACAAATACGAGCAAACGGTCGCCGCAAAGGCTGCGACTGAGCCCGTCGTCCCTGCGATCGTGCTCACCGACTGCAACGCTGAGGAGGGTGCCTACGGGGGACCCTACTTGGACAGCGAGCGCGTGCCCCTTGGCGTCCCGATCGATGAGAGCAACACGGGCGACAACTCGCCCGTGCCCTTCATCAGGGGCAACCAACGGGGCTGGGCGAAGCTGCTCACCGGCAAGGACAATGGCCTGCTGCGCGAAAAATGCCTGTTCTCGTCGGGAGCGCTGCTGCAGGTGCTCACCGGCGAGACCGCGTGCGCTTTCATCGCCGCCAATCAGAAGGCCAATAAGCCCGTCGAGCTGGCAAAGCAGGCCGCGCCTTGACATTTCATTGCGCGCCCGGTCGGGCTCACCTCCGGCACTTCTCTCGGTAGCTCTGGGAAGTAGGAACCCTCGCTGCCCGCTCGCTGGTGACCGGGATGCACGGGGATCGACGACATTGGTGGCTACTCGATTCCCCCGCAGCTGGTGCTGACCCCGCTCGCTGTGTCCTGACGTAATAAGCGCCTGCCCGCCATTGTTATTGAGCCCCGCGCCTAGGGGCTCAGCGAGCTGCGACGGTGCCACGACGCGTCGGCCGGGCGTGAGCGCGCGCGGCGCGACGCGCGCGCGGTGAGCGCCGCTGCCTGCCCTCGCACGCGGCCCTGATGGCCGACATTAGCCAGGTGCTCGCCGCGCTGTTGGCGATGGGCCAATGGGTGTTCCTGTCGGTCACGCTCATCCTCTTCAACACTTGGCTGATGCACTACGGCGGGTTCCCGCTGCCGCTCACGCTGTGCGCGCTGCACATGGCCACGAGCTTCATCATCGCGTTCGTCTTCCAGCTCGTTGGTCTGGTGGAGACCAACCTGACCGCTGCGCAGATCGTGAGGCTCGTCGTGCCGACCGGCGTGCTCTTTGCCGCGGCGATCTGCACGGGCAATGAGGCGTTCCTTTACCTGACCGTCGCGTTCATCCAGATGGTGAAGGCGTGGACGCCGACCGTGGTGCTCATCCTCTCGGTCATCGCCGGCCTCGAGCGGCTCTCGCTCCGACTGGTGGCCATCGTGCTGATCACGAGCGGCGGCGTGGCGCTCGCAATCTACGGCGAGCTGAAGTTTGCGCTCTTCGGGTTCGTGATGGTTCTCGTCTCCATTGTCCTCGATGCGCTGCGCCTCGTCCTTGTCGAGCTCCTCTACTCGTCGAGCGAGGTCCGGCTAAGTGGCCTGTCGGGCGTCTTGTACATGTCGCCCGTCTGCTTCCTCGCGGTGCTGCCCGTCGCGTTCGTGTTCGAGGGCGACCGCGTGCGCAATATCGTCGATTCCGGGGTCGTGAAGCCGCACCTCGTGCTGCTCAACTGCTGCTG
Organism: Diacronema lutheri; assembly: GCA_019448385.1. Taxonomy (NCBI): domain Eukaryota; phylum Haptophyta; class Pavlovophyceae; order Pavlovales; family Pavlovaceae; genus Diacronema; species Diacronema lutheri. Next base: position 967,763 of record JAGTXO010000005.1, on the reverse strand, counting down.
CGCCTTCATGCTCAACGTATCTAGCCTGGTCCTCGTCAAGCACACCTCTGCGCTCACGCTCAAGGTGCGGGCGCAGCACGCCACCTCACACGCGCTGTGGCGGGCGGAGCGCGCCGCGCTCGCGCGCGAGCCTCGCGATTGCCTGCGCCTTCACGCCATGGCGGACGCTCGCTACGCCGCCGCGGTGCAGGTTGTTGGCGTGTTCAAGGATTGGGTCGTGATCATCGTGTCGTCGGTTGTGTTCAACTCGGCCGTGCAGCCGATGCAATGGATCGGCTACAGCGTCGCGTTTATCGGGATCCTCATGTACACGCACTACAAATACGAACAATATGTCAGGTCCGTTGGCGCAGAATCGGCGCTCGACCCGGCCGAGCTCGAGCGGCTCCGCAGCAACAGCCACGACGGGGTCGCTGACGCCGAGTGCGACAAGAGCGACGCTGACGAGACCAACGTCGTTGCCCACTGCTCACTCGCTGTGCTCGATCGCTTCGAGCCCGCGAGAAGCATGCTCACAGATCGTGCCAGTCTGCAAAACTAGACTTCACTGGCTCGCGGTTCACCGATGAGGGCTGCGTGGCGCTCGCCGCGACACGTTACGCGGGAGCTCGAGGATGTGCGTCAAACGTTCTTGCGCACCACTTTGCAGCAGATCGTGCCCGACGGGGAGTCGATCGGGTAGAAGCTGTCGTCCTCAAACTTCTCGCCGAGCCGATCAAGGAAGGATGCGGGGAGGTAGTGCAGGTTCGGCGTGAAGATCTGGAGGTCCTTGACATGCGGCGCCGCGTCGAGCACGAGGCAGCCCGCATCGTAGATAGTCGCCTGCAGCGAGGCCGAGTAGACGCCGCCGCGCGCCGGCCCAAAGATGCCCAGCTTGAGCTGCTCGCGCACCGCCTTGCGCACCGCTGCGTAATCGGGCGGAGGGTCGCTCTTCATGAAGGTCCAGTCGGCGCACAGCTCGGTCGCAAGGCAGCGCTCCTCCGTCTCAGGGAGGAGGGTGTACTTGTCCTGCAGGTAGCCGGTGAAGCCGGATTGTGTCGTCTTTAAGATCGTCATGCCCACGATAGACGAGATCACGGTCGGCCGCAGCAGTTTGCCCAGTGAGTCGCGCCCGATCTCGACCGAAGCACGCTTGTGCTCCGTCCCGCCGAGGACAAACGAGTGGTCGTGCTCCTCGCCGTTGACGATGGCGCGGCCCCACGGCTTCTCGTCGAGCTCGATCTTGCACTTGGAGAGGAATGGGTACTCTGTCATAAAATGCGTCGCGATGTCGATGCCGAATTGCTCGGGCGTCTCGCACGCGGTGCGCTTGGCGACGACGTAGACAGTGTTCTTGCACGTGTCCGTCGCGACGAGGTCCGCATTGTCATTGTTGGTAAAGACCTTTTCGTAGTCAGGCGACCATAGGTAGACACGCACGTTGTACTCGTTGATCTCGTGCCGCGCCTCCACGCCCGCCGGTGGGCGCCGCACCTTGAGCACGCGCACCCGCCACTTGCCGTGGTAGTGCTCCGGGATCGGGTACGACGTCTCGCGCAGGTCCGTTTCCTTCGGGCCCGCATACGGCGCGGCCTCCGCGAAGCGTAGCGGCGTCACGCACGACGAAGCCGCCACGCCGCACGCCGCGGCGCCTGCCGCACCCGCGAGCGAGGACGCCGCGAACCGGCCGATGCGCGCAAACACGCGCGACATTCTTCTCACCAGACTGCCTGCCGATATGAGGGGTTCGCCTAGATTTCGCCCGAGGCTCATATTCGCCCAACGACGGTGCCGAAGGGCGGGAGATGTCGGGGACCATGGGCGGCGCGAGTGGGCGCCATGGGGGGCAGCTCAGCGGCGCGGCGCGCGCGCGATGAGCCGCCAAGAAGGCGGTGGGGGTGCGCGTCGTCGAGCGCCAGCCGCTCGAGCCGGTGCACATCAACGCGACGCACGCGCACGCCTACATCGAGAAGGCGATCGGCCGACGCGGCGCGGACGCAGGCGCTCGAGGTGGAGCTCGCGGCTATGCAGGCGCAGCTCGACGCGCTCAGGGCGGAGGCGAAACAGCGCGCGAAGCGCTCGCGCGAAGCGCTCGCCGACGCGCCGGCGGGCCACACGCGCGGGCAGGCTCTGACCGACGCCGAGCCGTCGGCGCAGCGGTGGCGGCCGCGTCGCGCGTCGTCGGCACCTCCAAGACGGCGCGAAGGCTACTTTCGTCCGTCGCGCGCGGCGAGGAGGTGACCATCAAACCAAAGGCGACGTACCGCAACGGCTACGAGATGGACGACGTGTACAACCTGTGCGCGCGGATCAAAGCGGGCAGCCTCACGCTTGCCGAGGTGCGGCGCAACCCGAGCGCGTACAAGGTGCCGCGCAAGACGCTCGAGGGCTACCTCAAGCCGCGCGCGTCTGACGGTGCGCCGAAGTGGCTAGTCATGCGTGACGAGCAGCGGATAACGACGCCCAAGGGGTCGGCCCCCCACACGGTGCTCGGCGAGGCGGTCGAAAAGAAGCTGATGGTCACGATCGCCGATGCCGCGCTGATGCACTGCCCGTACCGCTTCGCTGAGATCGAGGAGCTCCTTCGCCGCACGTGCATCGAGATGAACCTCGTCGTCCCCAAGACGGGCACGCCGTACATGCAGCTGACGGACGTGTCGACGATGGTCGCAGGATTCGTCCGCCGGTGCGCCGAGCGTGGCGTCCACTTCATCGAGCAGAATGGGCGACCACAAAGATGCCCGACGAGGACCTGGCTTCTGCCAGCGTCGGCGGCAGCTGCCCGTCGTGCAACAAGGAGCACGCCGCTGGCCAGCTCACGCCCGACGAGAACGGCAAGCTGTGGTGCGAGTGCGGCGGGCGTGTCAATTTCGGGGACGAGGCGGAGTCGGCGGAGCCCGTTGAGTGAGTGGCGCTAAGATTGCAGCAGTCAAGCCTGAGCGATGCGCGCGTCACGGCGGACGTCTCATATGCGGTGTGGCGCCCGACCGCGGCCGAGCGTGCGACACGTCGCACGCGCGGCACGCGCCGGCACGCGTGGCTGCATCCTCCACCCCGACTGCACGAGGGCAAAGTGGGTGGTCCCAGCGGTCTTGGCGGTCTACTTGACGTGCCGGGTAGTGGGCTGCAGGAAGGGGGGCGCTGTGGAGGCCTGCCATCGACCAGGAGCGAGCACACGCTCGCAGGCGAGCGCAGCCGCGCCCGGTAAATATTCGCCCAGAGCAGCTTGTTGGGGGCAACTTCAGCGTATTGTAGCGGCACGTGGAGACGTCGGGCGTCGACACGCCCAGCGCAAATTTCGCCGAGACGGCAGTGCCCCATGTGCTCTCGCGAGCGCATCGCGTCGCGATCACATGGACGGCCCGGCCAACATGCTGAATGAAGGTCACTTTTGGCAGTTATCTTGGGCGAAATCTAGGCGAACCCCCTCCATACGTCAACAGGCGGCGCGCGGGTTTTAAGGCGCAAGCATGGCGCTCCCCGCGATGTACGGCGCGCCCGACCCGCGTGACGTGTTCGGCTACGGCGCGCAGCCGCCGGATCCGAAGTGGCCGAACGGCGCAAAGGTCGCACTCTCGCTCGTCCTTAACTACGAGGAGGGCGCGGAAAGCTGCCTGCTGCACGGCGACGGCGAGTCGGAGAAGCTCCTGAGCGAGATCGTCGGCGCGGCCGCGCTCACGGGGCAGCGCAGCGCTAACATGGAGTCGCTGTATGACTACGGCGCGCGCGCGGGCTTCTGGCGGCTGCACCGGCTGATAACGAGCCGCCGCATGCCTTGCACCGTCTTCGCATGTGGGATGGCGCTCGAGCGCAACCCGGAGGCGGCGCGCGCGATGGTTGCGGCCAACTGGGAGGTCGCGTCGCACGGCTACCGTTGGATCGACTACCAGGAGGTGGACGAGGCAACGGAGCGCGAGCATATTGCGAAGACGATCGCAGTGCACGACGCGATCATCGGCAAGAAGCCCGTCGGCATGTACCAGGGCAAGCCGAACGTGAATACGCGCCGGCTCGTGCTCGAGCACGATTGCTTCCTGTACGACTGCGACTCGTACGCGGACGACCTGCCGTACTGGAGCTTCGAGTCGGGAAGGCCGCACCTGATCGTGCCATACACGCTAAGCGAGAACGACATGCGCTTCGCGATCCCCAACGGCTTCTCGCACGGCGACGAGTTCTTCGCTTACCTGCGCGACTCGCTCGACTACCTCGTCGAGGAGGGGCGGCAGGGCGCGCCAAAGATGATGAGCGTCGGACTGCACTGCCGGCTTGTCGGCAGGCCGGGCCGCGCGCACGGCCTCGCGAAGTTCCTCGCGCACGTCGAGGCGCTCAAGTCAGAAGTGTGGGTAGCGACGCGCGAGGACATCGCGCGGCACTGGTACAAGCACCATTGGCCGGCGGGGCACGGCAGCCCGCCCGCGCACGCCTTCTGACGAGGCCCGGGCGCGAAACGCCAGCCATTTGCGCTCTCATGCGCGCGTCGCCCCGTGGACCCGCGCGGCTGCGCCTCGGCCGAGGTGGGGAGTCTGTGCGTGTGTGCAGGTGGGTGGATGGCGCGCGCGCGCGGCGGGGAGGGGGGGGAGGGGGAAGGCGCGCGGGGGGGGGGGGGGGGGGGGGGGGGGGGGGGGGGGGGGGGGGGGGGGGGAGGCGGACGACCGTCCCTCACGCTTCCACTTTCGCGTCTGGACTGTTGCGTTGTTCGCAAATGTCTGCTCAATGCATGTCGAGTCTTGCCGCTGTGGTCTGCCTCGCAGTCAAAAGCCGGCGTCTGCTTGCAAACTGGGCCACGTGCGTTGCGCGCGCCTGTTCGCCGCGCGCGTCATTAGCGACCTCGGGCCGTCGCGCGGGATGGATCTTCCGCCGCCCGAGCACACGCTCGCGTTCGTGGGCACGCACGTGCGGCTGCCGACGATCGGCGAGCTCACCATCTCGTCCGAGCAGGGCCTCGTGCTTGTCGACAGCCGGTCGGGCGCGATCGCCGCGATCGTAGACCTCGCGAGCGAGGACGAGGCCACGCAGGCGGCGCGCGCGCACCTAGCGCTGCTTGTGCCGGCGCAGGTGACGAAGATCCGCCGCGCGCAGTTTCTGATGCCCGGCTTCGTCGACGGCCATGCACACGCGCCGCAGTACGCATTCCACGGCACGGGCCTCGACCTGCCCCTTCTCGATTGGCTCGAGCGCTACACGTTCCCGACCGAGTCCAAATTCAAGGACGTCAACTACGCGCGCCGCATCTACGCGTCGGCCGTCGCGCGCCACCTGAGGTACGGCACGACCACGTGCGCCTACTTTGGCACGATCCATCGCGAGGCGACCGAGGAGCTCGTGCGCCAGGTGCGCACGGCGGGCCAGCGCGCGCACGTTGGTAAGGTGTCGATGGACCGCAACTCGCCGCCAAACTACATCGAGCCGAGCGCAGAGGTCGCGGCGGCCGAGTCGGCGCTCTTCGTGAGCAACGTGCTCGCGTCGCGCGCCAAGGAAGAGCCCCACGGCGTGGGCGTCGGCGGCAAGCGACCGGCGCTCGTCACGCCCGCGGTCATCCCGCGCTTCGCGCCGTCCTGCACGCCGCCGCTGATGAAGGCGCTGGGCGAGCTGTCGCGCCGCGGCGACGGCAGCGGGCAGAAGCTGCCGGTGCACACGCACCTTTCAGAGAACGCGAGCGAATGCGCGTGGGTCGCCGAGATGCACCCTGAGGCGAGCTGTTACGCGGACGTGTACAAGCGCTCGGGCCTGCTACACGAGCGCACGTACTTTGCGCACTGCTGCCACTGCAACCGCACCGAGCGCACGCTGCTCCACGAGCACGGCGCGGGCGTCGTGCACTGCGCTGCGTCCAACTTCCTCGTCGGCGGCGCGCTATGCAATGTGCGCCGCTGGCTCGAGGAGGGCGTGCCGGTGGCGCTCGGCACGGACGTGTCGGGCGGCTGGTCGGCGTCGATGCTCGACGCAATCCGACAGTCGGTCATCACGTCCAACCTGGTCTCGCGTATGCCCGACGAGGAGCAGCCGACGCGCAAGTGGAAGCCGCTCTCGTGGCAGGAGACGCTCTGGCTCGCGACGCAGGGCGGCGCCAACGTCCTTGGCCTCGGTGACGTGACGGGCGGCCTCGAGCCCGGCCGGCAATTCGACGCGCTGCTCGTCGACGTGGCGCCGCTGTGCGGCGGCTCGTTCTGCGTGTTCGACGAGGACGACGTGCTCACGTCGCTCGAGAAGTTCCTCTTCACCGGCGACGACCGCCACATCATCTCGGTGTACGTCGCCGGCCGGCGCGTCGCCGGCGCGTCGCACGCCGCTTACCGCGAGCACGGCGACGCGGCCGAGGCTGGCAAAGAGGCGGACGCCGTGATCAAAAACGCAAAGACCATCCGCGAGCGAGCGGCCGACGAGAACCCGCGCCCGCTCAAGATGCCCAAGGCAAAATAGCGGCCAGGGTGGCGAGGCAGCCTCGCGGCGCTCGTCCGCCCTGCCGGCGCGGTGTGCTGCCCACACGTGGAGCGGAGAAGGTCTGGCTCGCACGCCGCGAGTGTGTCAGTCACAGTGCAGAGCCCTCGTCCCGGAACGCGGTGGACATGGGCTCCACGTCCTCTATAGGCATGTCGCCCCAGTGGATGGTGATTGTCTCCGGCCGCTGCAGCGGGGGCCCCCGCTTGCACCACCGCACGAACGACTTGAGCTGCCGGGCGGGGCCCTCGACCATCAGCTCGAGCTGCTGGTCGTCAATCCAGTTGCCCTCGTACGTGAGCTTGCGGTTGTAGCCCGCCTCGATCTTCGTGTGGCGCAGTGTATAGTCCAGGACCTGCTTGTCGCCCCGCAGGTTGATGCGCACCCGCCGCGCGTCCGCGTCAAAGTTGACCACCGGAAAAGCGCTGCTGTACATGGCCTTGGTGCCCGAGTCCAGGTCGCGCGCCAGCACGGTTGCCACCTCGCACGCTTCCGCGACGTCCACGCACTCCTGCTCAATGAACTTTTCGACCCACGAGACGAATTTGTCGACGCGCTTGCCCTCGCTCACGATCTCGATGCGGCCAGCCTCGATTCCATAGACGATGCCGGTGAGCCCCCGCTTCACGCCGCCCTCCATCCTGCAGGCCGCGGCGAGCTTTGCCAACGTCGGCTGCGGCGCGGAGACTTTGATCGACATGCGCTGCGGCGAGCCCTCCGCCGTGCACATGAGCACGCGCGCCACATGAAGCGGCGACGCCTGCCGCACGAAGCACGCACGGAGTGCGGCACCTCGCGGAGGTGCGACCGGGTGTTTGATGAGCGCGACGCCACCGAGCAGGATGATTGCGAGCGCCATCGGTCTCCGATCCCGAACGCGAAAAACGGGGCGCTGAGAGGGAAGCGACGGGCGGCCGACACTTGGCGGCAAGCGACGGGCGCCGACACTTGGCGCCGGAGCGATGCCAATCGTCGAGGCGCTCGAGCCGTGCATCACCTGCCACGCGTGGAATCGCGACCGGTCGAGTCCGCGCTTCGGCGCGACCACCGGCTGCCGCAACCGGCGACCGCAAAGCGCGCGGCATCGCGCGCGCGCGGGATGACATGCTTGCGCGCCGACGCATCCCGCCTGCGCGTGCGCCACGCGGCGCAGTGCTTGCGATATCGCCGAACAGCAACGACATACACATCTACAGCATGCAGGCTGCCACGGCGGGACCACCCAAATTCACGCGCGCGTGGACGCTGCGCGAGCACGACGCGCTCGTCACCGGGATCGACTGGGCCGCATCGACGAATCGCATCGTCAGCTCGTCCCAGGACCGGAATGCGTACGTGTGGGAGCTGCAGGACAACGAGTGGAGGCCAACGCTCGTGATTCTACGGCTGCAGCGCGCGGCCACGTCGGTCAGCTGGAGCCCAGATGGTGCGCGCCGCGTGAGCGCGCACGTGCTGCCGCCTCTTGCCGTGCGCGCGGGCGATCACGCGCGAGCGCGTGCATTCGTGTCGTGCGCAGAGGCCAAGTTTGCGGTTGGGAGCGGGGAGAAGCTCGTCGCGGTCTGCTACTTCGAGTCGCAGAACAACTTTTGGGTATCCAAGCATCTGAGGCGACACGGCTCAACCGTGCTGGGAGTCTCATGGTCCCCATCCGCGCTGCTCCTCGCTACGGGCTGCGCCGACTCAAGGGCGCGGATCGTGAGCGCGTACGTCAAGGGCGTGGACAAGTCCGGAAAGCAGACGCCCTTTGGCGAAGACCCCGCCTTTGGGACGGTACTCGCCGAGTACGCGTGCGCGGGCTGGGTGCATGCCGCTGCGTGGCACCCGAACGGAACGACCGTCGTGTTCGCGTCGCACGACTCGCGCGTGACGGTCGTGAGCCTGCTCTCACCGGAGGCGCCGCTGCAGGTCATCCGTCTTCGTGGCCTGCCCATCAAAGTGCGAGAGCACCGAGCAGCGGCAGAGCCTACCGCCGCGTCGGCACGCGCCGCCATTGCGCCATTGCGCCATTGCGCCATTGCGCCATTGCGCATGGGCTGAGGCGCGTGTGTGCATCCGCGCGCACCGGCCGCGCGCGTGCGCGTGCGCAGGCGCTCAGCTTCCTGCCGACGGGCTCTTTCATTGGCGTGGGCTTCGAATACACGCCGCTGCTCTTTCGCCAAACGCCCGGCGCGAGCACGTACAGCGATGGCGAGCCGCTTGAGACCGCCGAGCGAAATACAGGCGGGAGCTTTGCAACATCTGCGGTCAACGCGGCGATGCGCATGTTTCAGGCGCAGGACAAGGCGGGGCAGGAGCAGACCGTCAGCCAGACGGCGAAGCTCTCGAGCGTGCACCAGAACTGCGTCACGTGCGTGCGTGCCTTTGAGGGCAAGGTCGGCGGCCGCGTCGTCGATTTCACGACGACAGGTCTCGACGGGTTTGTCGTCTTCTGGACGAGTGATGAGCTCGTGAGTGCGATGAGGGCAGCGACAACGCCTCTGCTGAGCCACTCGTAAAGCACGCCACGCGGTATGCCGTGCTGACGCCGCAGCCTTTCTCCCCGCGCCATTCCCCCCTTCCCCCCCCCTAGTCTGTCGTCCCGTCTGCCTTGTCGTCATCGCCGCCGCCGCCGAGGTCGTCATCGCCGCCGTCGCCGCCGTCGAGGTCTTCCATTCGCGAGGCGTCGTCGGCCTCATCCTCCGCTTCGGCCTCGTCGCGCGCGGAGCTCGGCCGCTTCGACGAGCGCTTGCGCTTTTTCTTGCCCGTGTCCTCGTTCTCCTTCTCGCCGTCCCTGTCGCCGTCCTGTGCGCACAAGGTGGTCGGCAGTCAGGAGCACGCGCGCGGTGAGGAGTCGCCGCGCGCGCGGAGCGGTACGGTGCAGCAGGGTGGTGCACGAGCGCGCACCTCGGGGAGCCGGTCGAGCTGGATGCGGAAATCGCGCGCGGTCGAGCGGCGCATCTGCGAGGTGAGGTCGACCTTGAGCTTCTTGCTCTGCCGCACGAGCAGGCCCTCAAACTGCTCGATCCGGAAGATGACGCCAGGCACCAGGCGCGCCTCGCGCTTGGTGCGCTTGCGCACGGCCGCGCCGTCGCCCGCCTCCGAGGCGAGCCTCGAGATGAGCGCGTACGTGTTGCGCGAGAGCCGCTGCCAGTGCATCTGCGCGTGCGCGCACACACGCGGAGGCGAGAGGGCGCGCGTGGGCGAAGGCGCGCGCGCGAGCCATGTGGTGCGCGCGCGCGCGCGAGCATCGAGCGGCGCACCTCGACGAGCAAGCGGTGCTGGCGGCTGACGGAAGGCGCGAGCGCAAAGGCGGCGCCGAGCGCGCGGTACAGCTTCTCGACGGTACGCAGTGCGTGCTCCGACGGACCGGGCGTGAGCTCGCACGACGTGAGGACGAGGAGCGGCTGCTCGAGCTCGAGGACGCGCGAGAGCGCCATGCGCTGCAGCTCGAGGGCGGGCTGGCGGCCGGCGCCTGACGCGTTGGCGCCGACCGCAGCAACCGAGCTCACCTCAAGCTCCGCCTCCGCGTGCGGCGACGTAGCGTCCGCGTGCCCACCAGCTGCCGCACCAAGGTCTGCTGCGGCCGGCATCACCCGCTTGAGGACGACGAGCGCGCGCTCGACCTCGGTGATTGCGTCGTCGAGCTGGTCGATGGCGGGCTGTGCGAGCGCAAGCGCGTTTGCGTCGTGCATCAGGCGGAACCCGTGCATCGGCTCGAGCGCGGCAGGCTCGTTCTCATCCTCCTCTCGCTCGATCGCGCCCACGTGGCTCCGCGCTTCAACCAGCACATCGAGCGCCGCCTGCACCGAGCCACCGTGTGCGCGCGCGCTGAGCTGGATCCAGTGGGCGATGAGCGCGCGGCCGGCGGCGGCGTTGCACGCTTCGGCAGGCGCCTCGCGGCATTGCGCGAGCGCCCACGCTGCGTGCGCGCCGGCCGCATCGGCAGGCAGGCGCGCGCCGAGCGAGCGTACGACGCGCAAGCAGGCCTCCGCCTCTTTCGCGGTGTGCGCGCCTCCTTCGTGCAGAAGGCGCGAGAGCATCGGCTCGAGCAGCGTGCGCAGCGCCGTGCTCACCTCGGCGGATGCGTCCGAGCCGGCGTCCACATCGGCCACACAGCGGGGACGCGCGCTCGGGCGGCTCGTCATCGATGCGGCGACGCGCATCGCGCCCGCCGCGCCCTCGCCCACGTCCGCATCGCCGCTCGCGAGCGCGACGCGCAGTAGCGCGCAGAGCGCGGGGCGTTCAAGCGTATTCTTGAAGAGAGCATCAAGTGCGTCGAGGACCAGCGCGCCGTACGATCGGCCGCCGCCCACGACGGCCTCCTTCTCCTTGCCGCACTCTTTGTCCTTGTCCTGGCCCTTGTCCTTGCCATGGCCGACATCCTTGGCGCGCGCGCCGAGTGCGATCGCGCGGCCGATCGCAAGCTGCGCCTCGGCGAGGAGGAGCGGGACGAGGGCGCACGCGGCCTCGGTGCGCGCCGCGCCGGCGAGCGCGTCGCACCCGCGCTGCGCGGACAGCACGGCGCAGCGGAGCAGCGGCTCGCCGCGCGGCGCGTGCAGCCCATCAGCCGGCGCGTCGATCGCGTGTGTGGCTGGCTCGGCTGCAGCGACCGCGAGGCGGAGGATGCGCAGGCTGGGCGAAAGGGCAAGGCCGAATGTGGAGGGCGCGACTGGCGGCGCCTTGCCGCCCTTGCTTGCGCCGCCCTTGCCGCCCGCGTTCGCCTTTGCGCCGCCCACGCCCGCGCCGCCCTTGAGGAGGGCGCTCAGCTCCGTGTGCATGCCATGCAGGCTGATCGCGCGGCCGAGCGCGCACTCGTCGCCCTCGCAGCCCACTTCCACTTCGACGAGCGCGATGAGCACGGACTGCAGCATGCGCGCCGCCGCCACGTTCGCCTGCCCGTGCGCGCTCGCCATCTCGAAGCTGCTCGTCTTGTCAAGGCCAAAGTCTGCGACCGACACCGCGTGCATGCGATTGCGGATGTCCTCGAGCAGCGCACGTGCGTGCGTGCTCGTCGCGACGGCGGGATCCGGCGCCGTGCCCTCAATGAGGAGGCACGAGGCGAGGCAGCGAATGAGCAGCGCGAGCGGCTCTGCCTCCGTGGCGACCATCGCGTGCGCGCCAGCCGTCGTGCTCGCGCCTGCCGCGCCGCCGTCCACGGGCGCGTTCGAGTGTGCAATGCAGGCGTGCAGGTCGAGCGGCTGCACCTCGCCGCGACGCTCGTGGTAGCGCGAGAGCTGAGCGGCGAGGAGCTCGAGGATTGCCGGGCGGAGGTGCGGCCGCGCGGCGAAGACGGGCGGCAGGCCATCGTACAGCGCGGCGCGCACGGCCGGCTGGTGCGCGAGGCAGCGCCGAAGGAAGCCGAGCACCTCAGAGTCGAGAGCGCCGCTCGAGAGGGCGCCCGGCTCGAGCGCTGGCGCGAGCGCGGGCGGCGCGCCGTCGAGGAGGAGCAAGAAGCCATGCACCGCGCCGAGCCGCGCGCCCTCGTCCCTGAGGAAGGATGCCTTGCGCAGCGTGAGCACGATCGCGTCGCGCAGCTCGGCGCGGTGCGCGCTCAGCGGGAGGAGCGCGCGCAGCAGCTCGGCGCTCACGGCGGGCGGCAGCTGCGCGGCGTACGCGAGCGTCTCGCGCAACCGCTGCACGTGGTCCATGAGCAGCGTGGGCACCGCGCGCACGAGCCGCGCGAGCAGATGCACCCACCGGCCGACTGACGGCGCGCGCGCGGCGACGCGCGCGAGGACGAGCTCGAGAATCTCGCCGTGCGCGCCAGAATGCCCGCGGAACGCCTCGACGAGCACGCTCGCGCCAAGCTGCGCAAGGCGCGCGCTGCTGCTCATCGCGTGCGTGCGCGCGTCATCTTCCGCCGTCGGCGCGAGCGCGCCGCCCGTCGGCGCCGCGTCCGCTGGCGCGACGCCAATGCCGTCCGCGCCGGCCGCCTTGCCGCTGCGTGCGCCGCCAAACGCGCCCGTCGCGTCCATCCACGCGGTCGCGAGCAGCACGACGCTCGGCAGCAGGTGCTCTGGGCTCGTCGGCCGCGTGAGTCGGAGGAGCAATGGCGCCACGCGGCACGCGCGTAGCGGGCGCAGCGCGCGCTCGAGCCACGGCGACGTGTACGCCCACGCAGCTTCGTTATACGCGCCGCGCACCGCGCCCGTCAGCCACGCGATCGCCTCGTCCTCGAAGCGCGGCTGGCGGGCGAGGAGGAGGAGCAACGAGAGCGAGAAGGACGAGAGCTGCAGCGCGTGCGTCTTGAGCATCCGCAGCAGTGTCGAGCCGAGGCCGTGGTCCTGCCGGAGCGCGAGGTCGACGTTGAGGATGACCGTGTTCTGCACGGCCGCGAGCGTCTCGCGATCGGCGGCTGCATCGTCCGCACGGCAAATCTGCGAGCCGAGGAGCACCTGCCCTTCGGCAAGGTCGGCGTCGTCCACATCGATGGCGTCGCGCGACGTCTTCTCATCGCCTTCCTCCTCCGCCCCATGGCCGCACGCACCGGCGGCCGCGGCGCGACGCGTGCGCAGCTCGAGCGCCTCAAAATGGCCGGTGAGGCCGCTCAGCACCTCGAGCTTGCACCCGCGGCCGGCGAGCAGCAGCAGCTGGTAGACGAGCGCGGGGAGGGCCTGGAGCTCGAGCTCCGGCGCGCCCGCCAGCGCCTTGCGCACGACCACGCGCAGCTGCGCCTCCGTCAGCGGCAGCTCACGCAGCGTGTTCATCATCGGCAGCAGCGCGCTGTGCGGCCAGCGCGGCTCGCACAGCCGGTGCACGACCAGGTCCTGGAAGTCGGCGTAGCGCGCGGTGTGCAGGCCCGAATCGTCAGCGTAGCTCACAGAGTCGGCGCACGCGAGCAGCGCCAGGCATTTTGGCAGCAGCTCGTGCGACTTGGCCTCCGCCTCGATGCGCACGCTCGCGCGATGGCTTCCGAGGATGGCCATCGTCACGTCGGCGACTGAGCGCAGCGGCAGCGAGTCGAGATCACCGGCGAGAAAGGCGACGCAGGCCTTCGCTTGACGCGCGCTGAAAACACGGCCCGCATCCATCAGGTCGCAAGCGTACTTGACGAGCGTCGCTCGCCGCTGGACGCCGGCGGGTGTCGTCGCGTCGGCCGCGCTAAAGCCGGCGCGCACGAGGTCGGTCGGTGTCGTGCTTGCGCTCAGATCGGCAAGGAGCGCGGCGTCGGTCAGGCCAGCAACGATCTCGGCGGCGCGCGCCTTGTCGCCCGCGAGGTGCGCCTCGAGGAGCTGCTGCGCCGTCGACGGCATCGTCCGGCGTGACCTGTCAACGAGCAGCAGCCCTGTTGAACCTGGCCTCCCGCTCTAGGCCTGCAAATCCGGGATGCACCCCGGACTCGCCCCTGTGGGCGGGAGCGGCGCGATGGAGGTGTGCGACGGACAGGCGCCGCTCATGCGCGCGTGGAGCTGCACCATCTCGACGCACATGCGCTCGCTGGGCAAGGTGCTTGCCACGTTTGACAAGATTGGGCGTGACCTCTTCATCGAGGCCGCACCCGACCGGCTGCTGCTCCGCACGCTCAACCAGGCGCAATCGGTCTTCTGCCTCTGCACGCTGCCCCTCGCGCTCTTCGACGACTTTACGGTCGGGCACGACGCGCCAAACGTGCGGATCTGGCTCAAGGTGCGCACTCATCGCGCATCCGTCCGCGTCGCGCGCCCGTGCGCCCGCCTCGCCCGTACGCCCATCGCGCGCGCTCACTCGTGCTCGCGCTCGCGCTCGCGCCGTTGGTCGCGCGCGCCGTCGCGCAGCTCTTGGCGCCGCTCTTCCGCTCGCAGAGCGTGGTGAGCACGACCCTCGAGCTCATGAGTGAGCAGACGTCTTCGCTTTTGCGCGTCACCATGCGCTGCGCCAACGGTGCGCGGCGAGCGCGGGCGCGGAACGTGCGCGGCCACCACCAGTGGCACACATCGGGCGCGCTCACGCGCGCCGCGCGTACGCGCCGCGTGGCGCCGCCGCGCAGGCCTCGCCAAGCAGTTTGACCTGAGCTATGAGGAGGTCATGCCGCTGAACGCCATGTACGACGTGGAGCAGTGCGCGCACCGGCTGTGCGCGGACGCGCGCATCCTGCTCGACTGCGTGCACAACCTGCCGCACACCGAGCACGAGCTCATGCTTTCAGTCACGCCGTCGGAGCTGATCGTCAAGAACGACGTGGACGACAGCGCAGCGGAGAAGAGCGTGCGCACCGAGATGAGCGTCGCGCCCGCCGACCTACAAGAGTGGAGCATCGGCGCGCTCGCAACTCAGCCCCTGCGCATCTCCTTTGCGACCAAGGAGTTCAAGGCGATGCTCCATCTCGCTGAGTCGAGCGGCACGCCCATCTCGGCGCATTTCGACCAAGGCGGCAAGCCGCTCATTGTCGCCGCGCACGTTGGCGACGGGCCTGAGCGTGTGCGCCTCGAGTGCGTGATCGCGACGCTAATCGACCAGTCGGCGGCTGCGGACGAACTCTTTGGCGACGACGGAGAGTTTGGCGCAGCCTACAACCCGCAACAGCTCGGCGTGAGCACGCCGTCGCAGTCGCAGCCCGACGGGGGCATGTGCGCGCGAGACGGTGAGCAGGTGGACAGTGCGTTCGCGCCAACATACAACGCGGCATCCGCGCAGCCCTTTGGCGTCACATGCAGCGGCGGCGGCGAGCGCGTGCGCGCGTGTGGCACCGGTTCGCAGCCGGCCGCCGAGACAGCCGCAATGCGCAACATAGCCGATACGATCAACTCGCTGAGCCGCTTGTGCCCGGACGAGCAGCTTCTGCAGCAGCCGCAGCAGCCGCCCCGCGCTACCGACCCCATCTCGAGCTTCCCCGCCAGCCGGCAGATGGCAGCGTCCGGACGCACGGCCGCCGAACGCGCGCACGAAGCGCTCGAAGTGCTGCCGGCTGCGCCAGGCGTTATGCAGGCTTCGCCGTCGGCCGGCGATGCTGTACGTGCGGGCCATCGGCCGACGCTGGCGCTCGCCGGCGCGCCCGACGGCTCCGACACGGACAACGACGACGACGCCGTAGGCGCGACCCCGCCCGACTCGCCGCCATCCAAGCGGCCATGCGCCGGCTTCGTCGAGCAATTTGCGCTGCCGACCGGACCGAGCTGCCGGACGCTCGCCTGAAAAGTCAGCCGGGGGCGTTCAAAGCTGGTGCTCAGCCGTCGCATTCTCGGTCTTACGACGGCCCGTCCGGGGGCGGGTGCGTGCGCGGGTACTCGCCGTAGTAGATGCGGCACGCCTCGCGCAGGATCGCGCACACCGCGCTGCGCGGGACGTCAGCGATCAGCGGGAGCTGCGGCGCCTGGGCATCAAGCGTGAGCACGACGATCGGCACCGCCCCTCCGCGCGCCGCCTCCGCCTCCGAGAGCCTCGCCTTGAGCGTGCGCACGTCGAGCTGCCCGTCGGTCGTGAGCACACTCCCCACAGCGACCCTCAGAACGTGGGCTCCGCTCTCGCCGGCGGCCAGCGCCCGAGCGGTGGCCGGGCCGAGCTCGGCGGCGGCAGCCTCGAGCACGCGGTTGTGCACCGTGGGCACGCGCTCGGGGAACCAGTTGGTGTTGATCTTGGGGCCAAAGATCGGGTGACAGCACAGGCCGGGCGGGTGGCCCTCGGGCCGGCGCGCCGCGCACGGGCCCATCAGCACGCCCACGCCGTCGTCGAATGGCCATGGCCAGCCGGGCGCCTGGCGGATGCGAAAATAGTCGCGCTCAAAGTGCGGGATCCAGTCTGCGCGGCAGTCGACGAGCGGCTCGACCGCCGCGCGCTCGAGCTGCGTAGAGAGCACGGCGAGGCGCGCGCGCTGCGGCAGCTGCCACTCGAGGAACGCGCGGCGGCCGTGGATCGGCGCGTGCAGCTGCGGGCCATCGAGCGCAAGCATGCGCTTCTCCGGCCCGCGCACGCGCTTGAGCAGCGACGGGAGGATTGCACCCATCGGCACGGTGCCGCGCACGCGCGCTGCGACGTCCGCAGACGTGTCATCCGCCTCATAGAACCACCAGCCAAGCGACTGCATCGCCTCGGCCTTGGAAAGGCAGCCGACGAAGTGCGTGATCATCGGCGGCGTCTGAATCCAGTGCCCGCTCCAGCCCGCGATCTCGCCCGTCGCGGTGCCGTGCCACGTCGAAAGCGCTGGCGCGGTGAGGAGTGCGATCGTCTCGCGCGCGGGCTCGGGCGCGCCGGGCAGCGCGGCGCCGTCACGGTCGGGGACGACGGAGCCCATCCCCGCGCGCGAGAGCGGCAGCGAGAGCTCGTGCCACGGCACGCGCTGCGGGCCTCCGCCGGCCGAATGGCCTGTGAGCAGCTCCCTGCCGCGGCACGCGAGTGGTGGAGCGCGCGCGGCGGGCTGCGGTGAGCGTGCGCGCGCGGCGGGGTGCGGTCGGCACCACGGCGCGGCGCGGGAGCGCGCGCACTGGCGCGTGGGCGGCTCTCGAAACAGTGTGCACGAGCGAATGTCCCTGCCCGCGAGCAGGTCGTCGAAGCGCCTGCCATCGAGAACCTTGTGCGACGAGAAGGGCATGCGGTGAATCACCTTACGAGCGCAGAAGGCGGACGCAAGCACGTCCTGCGCGCGCGACGCGTGCGGGGCGCGCGGCGAATGAGCGAGCCAAGACGCGAGCGCGCACGCTGAGGCCATGGCCGATGGGAGCGCGCGCCCCGCCCCGCGCGGCTGTACGGCCGCGCGTCGTGGCGTGTGCGTGACGATGCGTGACGTTACCTGGTAATATTTTTGGTCGCGCGCGCCGGTGAACGCAATGTGATGCGGGCCGGCGGTGATGCCCGCCTGGTCGAGCGGCTGCCAGAACGTGCCATTCACGCCAAAGACGCGGTCGCCCCCGCGGCAAACGTCCATCTCGCGCATGATCACCTCGCGCAGCACGCGCTCGACCTGGCCGCCCGGCGAGCAGTTTCGCAGATAGAGGAAGCCATTGTTCACTTCGGATGCGGCGAACGCGCCGTCGGAGGTGATCACCATGTTGTGCTTGCCCAGCGGCACAGAGTGCAGCACGGCGTACGGGTCGCCGTGCACAATCATGTCGCCGTCGAGCGCCATCACATTGACGCGCAGCCGCACGAGCCGCGCGAGGTAGTGGTGCCGGATAAACCACAGGCGCTCGATGAAGGCCCACTTTGGCACCGGGCCGTCGTCTGCCTTGCAGCCCTCCATGTCCCATGACGACCAACCGCACGAGATGTGGTGCCTTGACGTGGCCATCGCGTCGCAATGCTCCTTACCCATCAGGATGACCATCGTGTGGTCAATGCCGATATCGCGCAGCGAGAAGATCAGGTTGGCCGCCCACGCGGTGCCCGCCTCGTTGGCGTAGGTGAGCACGAGCTCGCCATTGTAGCTGCGCATCGCGACCGCGCGCTCCAGCTCGCCCGGCGCTTCCAAGTCGCCCCCGTGGTAGAGCTGCAGCTTGCCAATCGAGCGGTACCGCTCAGCGACCGCAAACCGCGAGTCGCCCGCCCGGCTCCCGTTCGCCAAGATTGGTGCGTCGGTGGAGCGCGCGGCAGGTGGAGAGCCCAGAATTGGAGATGCGGCTATCGAGCCGCCCAAGTCCGACACCCTGCCCTCGCGCGGCATTGCAAGCTGAGACGCCGTCTTGCTCGAGCGGATGTCGAGCGACGCGCGCGCGCCGAGGCCGTAGAGCTGGCCGTACGTGGTGAGGAGGGCGCCGAGCGCTGCGACCATCACAAAGGAGCGCCAGATCGAGCCCACGCGCTCCCCCTCGCTTTTCCCGCCGGGCCCGCCGAGCAGCGGCTGCCGTTCCATCCGCTCCCGCAAGCCTCTAGTTTGGTCTAGTCCGCCATCGCAGAGTGCCCGATGCGGCGTTGCGGCCGACTCGCGGCCGTTGTTGTCATCGCCGGAGCGTACTTCCTCACGCCGCGCGGAGCGGACGCGAGGGCGTTGCCCAACCCGGAGTACGTTGGCGAGCCACCCGCGCGCGTCCTCCTCGATCTTGAGAGCGCCGAGGTCGCTCAGGCAATCCGCTTCGTCGTCACTGAGCTCAAGCGGCTCTCCAACCGCTTCCGGTACGCCACGCTGACGGCGTGCCATTCTGCGAGCAAAGCCGCGGCCAACCTGAACGGCAGCAATACCTTCCTCGACCTCGAACTCGACATGCTCAGAAACCAGCCGAGCCGGCACGACGTGATCGTCTTCAGGGACGAGGACGGATCGATCACCGGGTTGGCCATAGACGCCTTCCCCGAGGTGCGGATGCGCGAGCTTCCAGATCCCGACATCTGACCGTCCTCCCACAGCCCTGGTGGCGGCGGCGACAGCCCTTGCACGCGTCACTTTGCTTCCTTGTCGCGCAGGCCCTCAAACCATGCGCGCTCGCCGTCGTCGTCCAGCTCATCGGCGTGCGGGTCGTCTTCACTATCGGCGTCATCGTCACTGAGGCCGTCGTCGCTCCCGTCGCGAGGAGGGAGGGCGGTTGCGGCGGGTGCGCCGACGATGCGCGGAACGAAGCCAAGGGACGGGATCCGCTCGTGCTCCGTCTCGGCCATCGCAACGAACGCCTCGGGCATGAGCTCGCCGAGGGCATCGTCCGATGCCACAAACACCGCCCGCCATCCAGCGCGGCTCGCGCCGAGCACATCCGTGCCGAACGTGTCGCCCACGTGGACGCACGTGCGGGGCGACACGTCCACCGTCGCCAATCCCGCTCGCTCGCTCGCCCTCTCAAAGATGGAGCGGCACGGCTTCTCATCGCCGTGCTCGCGCGAGGTGAGGACAAAATCAAAGTAGCGGCCAAGCCCGAGCGAGTTGAGCAGCGCGGGCAGGCGGTCGTCAAAGTTGGAGATCACGCCGATCGTCAGCTCGCCCGGTGGGAGCTGTGCGCGCCAGCGCGCGAGCTGCTGCACGACGCCGGCCGACGCGTCGAGCAGCTCCCACGTGGCCGTGCTCGCAAAACTCTCGTAGAGCGTCGGGAACAAGAGCGGCATCTCGGCACGGACTACGGCCTCGGAGACGCCCGCGCCGACGAACGCCTCGCGCACGACGCTAGACCACCAATCGCGGCTCGAAAGCGAGCCCGCGCCAAAGCACGGGTGCGCCGCGCACTGCGCCGCGTACGCTCGGCCGAACGCACGGCCGATGGCCACCGGGTCGACGTTGCACGCCGCCAGCTCGGCGGCGCTCAGGTCGGCAGTCCGCGCGAGCTTGCTCGCGCTCAAGCTGCTGATCAGGGCGTCACGATAGATCGCGCCGACGGGCCGCTGCACGCGCATGAGCGTTCCTGTCGCGTCGAACGTGACGAGCCGCGGCCTGGTGGCCGCGACCACCGCGAGCATGCTGATCAGCATGGCGGCCAGGTTGCGCGGCGCGTTCGTCATCGGACTGGTGATCCCTGCGTCGTCCTTTCGGCTCATCACCCTCGACCTGGACAACACGCTCTGGCCGACGGCACCCGTTGTCGCCGTCGCCAACGCTGCGCTCTGCTCGGCGCTTCGCGCCGACCATGGCGTCGAGCTCGCGACGCCCGCGGCAGTGCAGCAGGAGATGAAGCGCTTGCGCCCGCTGCTCGAGGCGCGCGGGCGGCGGCGATCGCCCGGTGACGGCGGCGATCGCTGCCCGGTGACGTACACGCAGCTGCGGACGGCAGCGATCGCCCATCTCCTCGGCGACCGTCCGGACGCCGCGGACGCTGCATCGCAGCTCTTTGACGTGTGGCTTGCCGCGCGGCACGCGGCCGCGCAGGACCAGCTCTTTCCCGAGGCGACGAGCGCACTCTGTGCGATGCGTGCCGCGTATCCCGATGCAATCGTCGCCGCAGTCACGAACGGGCGTGGCGATCCGCGAGTCATGTCGCCCGCGCTCGCGCGCTGCTTTGACCTCACCGTGAGCGGCGAGGAGCCAGGCATCCACCCAGGCCGCAAGCCGTCTCCAACAATCTTCCGCGCCGCGGTCGCGCGCGCCGGCTTGGGCCCAAGGCTCGTGCCCGGCCAGCCGCTGCCCTGGTGGGTGCACGTTGGCGACGACATATTCAACGACGTCGCGGCATCAAAGGCGCTCGGCGCGAAGACCGTCTGGCTCGACGCGCCGCGGCAGGAGGCGGGCGATGGCGTGGGCCTGAAAAGCGCGCGTGGCGAGCGTCAGGCGAGCACGGATGCCGACGCGTCCTACACGACTCTTGAACAGAGCGAGCGCAGAACGCGTCAAGCGCAGCGGGCCGCCGTGCCCGCGTCGGCCGTCGACGCGCGCATCACGGCAATCGCCGAACTGCCGCGCGCGCTCGCAGCGATCGCGAGCGGCTTCAACGCCCATCGTCCCCACCTCAATCGTTTTCCCCATCCACGATAAAGGCTAGAGCACGTCGTCGTTCTCCCCCCCCCCCCCCCCCCCCCCCCCGCTCCCCCCCCCCCCCCCCCCCCCCCCCCGAAATGACGGACAGCGTCGAGGAGCGCATCGCGTTCGAAAGTATGTGCGCCGGCCTTCACGCCAGCGAGTACGTCAAGCTTCGCCCGCATGATCTGCAAATCGCCGTTGCTCACGTTGCTCGTGCCTACGTACGCGACGCCGTCAAACGGCCGCGCCTCGCGCAAGGGCGCGCCAACCCGCGAAGCGTTCCACACGCTCCGCCAGAGTTGCCCCGTGCCAAAATCCTTCAGAGGGTGCATGACGACAGACCGCTGCGCATGGCGCAGGTCCTGCGGGAAGACCTTGCTGCGGCCATGCATGCCGGCCACTCCCCACGTGGAGTGCATCTGGGCGATCACCCATGGCGCGCGTGTGCACATGCGCACAACGTGCCCTTGGATCTGGTCGCAGCTGCTGTGCTTGCCGCGCACGTCGTAAAGGTCGGAGAGCGGCCGGCTGTCGACAAACGCGCACTGCAGCAGGTCTCGTGCGAGCTCGTTTGAGCGCACGTCGATCAGCCCAGTCGCAAATGGCGCCGGGTCGCGCAGCGCGAGTAGATCCGCGTCGATAGGTCCGAGCGCGGCCCCCGCGTGAAACAGCCTGGGAGGATTGGTCGTGTCCCACGCAGGCCTCGTCGGGTGGAGTGCGCGCACGGCCGCACGCGCGGCCGCCTGGCCGCCGTCCGCGCTCGCAGCCATGTGGCCGCCGAACGTGTCCGTGACGGCCCACATCATCCAGCTCCAGTTTAGACGCCTGACGCCGACGAGCGGCAGCAGCGCCTGCACGAGCCGCGCCGGGAAGAGCAGCGTGTCGTCCTCGATCTTGGCGAAAAAGGCCGTGCGCGGATGCGTGCGAGCCGCCCACACGAAGAACTCGTGCGTCTTGCGCGCGCAATCCATCTGGTTGGTGCGCACGCCACCCTCAACGACGGTGGTCATCAAGCCGTCGCCGTGCGCCTCCATCTTCTCGGACCGCGTCGCTCACGGCGGCGTCGCGGTTCACGCCGTGCAGAAACACGAACTTGATCGCCCGCCCGTGCAGCGGGTCGGTCATCTCCGTCGACCGGAAGAGCGCGCGGCAGACGGTCTGTAATGGTGGTATCACGACGCCAACGATCACGAACAGCGTCTCGGGCGCGGAGGCGGATGGCACGGCGCCGACGAGCGCGAGCCAACCCGTGATCAACCCGCCCAACGACATGGTTTCATCTTCTTATTTTTTTGACGGGAAAAGAGAGGAAGGAAGGGAAAGAATGCTGCTCTGGCTGCTTCTCGCGCTGCCCATCCACGACCTCGCGCCCGTGCCAGGCGCGCCGCGTGTCGAGGCTCGGCTGTGCGACGATGTCGAGCAGTACCGCGGCTTCTTTACCCTGCGCACGGGCCCCAGCAAGCACTACTTTTACTGGCACTTCGCCGCACGCGTCGCACCGGAGAGCGCGCCGACGGTGCTCTGGCTGACGGGTGGGCCGGGCTGCTCGTCCGAGGTCGCGCTCTTCGGCGAGAACGGCCCGTGCAAGGTAAATGCTGACGGTGCGAGCACGACGCGCAACCCCTTCTCGTGGAACGAGCGCGCTAACCTCCTGTACGTCGACCAGCCGACTGGCACGGGCTTCTCGTACGGCACGGGCTACGACCACGACGAGACAGGCGTCGCCAACGACATGTTCGACTTTTTGCAGCAGTTCTTCGAAGCGGTGCGTCGACACGTGCCGACGCGCAGTTTGCGCGCGCGCGTGCGAGCGCGCGCGCCCTCGCCACGCGCTTCGCTTAGCGCGCCGCGCGCGCGCCGCATCGTCCGCGCGTCGCGTTGCGCCAGCACCCCGAGCTGTCGAGCAATCCGTTCTTCATCTTCGGCGAGTCGTACGCCGGCCATTACGTGCCGAGCATCGCACACCGCGTGTGGCGGGGCAACAAGATGGGCGAGGGCATCCCGCTCCCCCTCGCGGGCGTGGGCGTGGGCAATGGACTGACCGACCCCGAGGTGCAATACGGTTTCTACCCGCAGATGGCCATCTCGACCAACGGGCACGAGCCGGCGGTGGGCACGCTCACGTACAGCGCGATGAAGCTCGCGCTCCCCGCCTGCCTCGCCGCCATTCGTGCGTGCAACCGCGCCAACGTGACGCTGAGCGACGCGATCTGCGCAGCAGCCCAGGCCGGATGCAACATGGCAGAGATCGCGCCCTACCAGCTGAGCGGGATGAACGTGTACGACATGCGCATCCCGTGCGATCAGTCGGCGGGCGGGCTGTGCTACGACTTCTCAAACATCAAGGCCTTTTTGTCGCGCCCCGAGGTGCTCGAGTACTTGGGTGTGGGCGAGGACCGTGCTGCTTGGACGGATTGCAACATGGAGGTCAACGCCAGGTTTCAGGGCGACTGGATGAAAGATTACCAGCAGCAGCTGCCCGACCTGCTCGCCGCCGGCATCCGCGTGCTCATCTACGCCGGCGACCAGGTGCGCGCGTGCCGCCTGGGCCCCCACGCGCGTGCACAGCGCCCCCTCACGTCCTTGGTCCACGCGTCCGGCGCTGCAGGACTTCATCTGCAACTGGCTGGGCAACAAGGCGTGGACGCTCGAGCTGCCGTGGGCGGGCAAGGCGGCGTTCAATGGCGCGTCCGATCAGCCGTGGTACGCGCGCGACGACACAGGCCGTTTGCAGCACGCGGGGGATGTGCGCACCGCCAAGGGCCTCACGTTCCTCCGCGTGTACGCCGCGGGCCACATGGTGCCCATGGACCAGCCCGCCGCGTCGCTCGACATGCTCGATCAGTTCCTTGCCGCCAAACTCGGATGAACGCACCCGGTCACTGCCGCCTTCGCCCCCTCTGCGCAGACATGCGCCAGCCAGGCAGGAATTGATCGAGCGTGCGGGGCGACAAGTCACAACCGTCAGCACAACCGTCAGCACATGCGACGCGACAAGTCAGCGACGTGTCGAGAGCGCATCTGGATGCAGATCAAGCGAAGAGATGAGCTGCTTTTGTACCAGCGCGGACGAGCGCGCGAGCGCGGCGGCGACCGTGGCGCGCTCGGCAGCGGCGACGGCACGGGGCGCGGGCGGCGCGGGCACGTGTGCCAGCGTGGCGCGTCGCGGCGAACTGGTTGTTTCGACGATGCGAATGAAGGTGGGTGCGGTGGCCGAGGCAACGGCGTCGAGCGGCACGCATCCGCCGTGCTGCCTGCGCGGGCTGTCGTTTGCCCGCGCGGGCGCGAGCGCGCCGAGCGCCGCAGCGGCCGCGCGCGCCTCGGCCGCGAGCGCGCCCGCCGCGCCGAGCGCGCCGCCCGCGCCCCCGCCGAGCCGCTCGAGCTCGAGCGCGAAGAGCATGGCGGTCACATCCTTGCCCATCTTGTCGAGGTAGGGCTCGCCATCGAGAGACAGGAGTGGGCCGATTGCAACGGCAGGCGGCTGCGCGCGCAGACCCTTGACGAGCGCGTCCGATGCGGAGCGCAGCAGCCGATGCAGCGCAACGCGGCTTTTGCCCTCGTCGAGTCGTGCGGCCTGCGAGCCGGCGATGAGTCGGCGCGGGTCTGAGGCCGTCGACTCAAATTGCCGCAGCTCGGTGAGCACGAGCTCGCGGCTTTCAACGAGGAGCTGCGCCTGCCGCCACGCATCGACAAGGCCCACGAGCAGCTCCGCCGGCGTGAACGGCAAGGCCACGCCGGTGCCGACGGCCGCGTCGGCCGCGGGGGTATGCGCGCGAGCGGGAGGCGCTGCAGCCACAGCAGCGGCCGCGGCCGCGGGCGGCTGGTTGCCGGCGCGTTCACCACACGAGGTGCGCTGGCCGTGCGCCGCGGCGTTCGTAGCCGACGCGAGGCGCAGGCCGTGATCGCGCAGCGCCTCGCGCCTCTGCTGCAGAGGCATGCCGAGCGTCTCCCACACCGCGTTGAGCTGAACCACAAACCGCGCGGGCAGCTCGATGGGCGACAGAGGGCGCGGCGCGGAGGGCGGCGCGGCGGCTCGGCGGCTGCCGTTTTGCGCGCGCTCGACATTGCTTGCGACGGAGCGGAGCGCGTCGCGCCGCGCGACCGCCGCGTCGCCCTCGGGCGAGCCGGGCAGAGCAACCGAAGGTGAAGGCAAGCGTGCTGCATGGGCGTCGGAGACGGCTGCGAGTCGCGCCGACGCCAAAGCCGACGCGTCCTGCAGCTCAGCGGGCCCGAGCGTCGCGGCGGAGCGCCCGGACTCTTCGCCCGGCGCGAGCGCGCTTGCCCCAGGCGGCGGCGTGGCGGGCGTCGCGGCGTGCGCGCGCAGATCGTTGAGCGTCACGTCGGAGGCGGCGGGCGCGTGGGTGGCGGGCGCGTGTGCGCGGTTCGAGCTGGCGTGCTCGTCGGCGACCAAGTGCAATGCGGCGAGCGCCGTCGGCGCGACACCACCACCCGCATCGACGTCGCCTGCCGCCTCTGCTTCGCTCTCTTCGCGCACGGGCTCCATCGACGCGAGCGCAAGCCCGAGCGATTGAAGGCGCGCTCTCTCCTCACGCCTGCGCACCTGGCGCTCCACGTCTTCGCGCGCGTGCTGCAGCGCGGTGCCGCCGCCGCCAGCTTGCAGCAGCAGGACAGCGGAGAGCGTCCGATGCAGCGCGGGCGGCCTCGCGCGCTCCTCGTCGTCGCGACTCAGCGAGCGCCCGTCCGCGCCGGCGGCGATGGCGGTGTTTGTACGCGCCCACCGCGCCGATGCACGCTTGCCGCCGGCGTGCGCGGAGCTGACCGACCTTGCCGCGGCGGCTCGTCGTTGCTGCGCGGCGATGGTCGAACCGGCAGCCACTCCGCTCAGCTGCTCGATCCGAGCGACGCGCTCCGAGCGCACTTTGCGTAATTTCTCCAATGCGCTCGGCGTGCCAACGCGAGCGGCAGCTGCGCCGCCGCTCGCGTTGGCCCCCTTGACGTCGGCCGTACGGCCGGTGAGCCCCGCACCAGAAGCGCTGTGCGTTGCCGCCCGCTGCCCCGCGCGACTCGCGCCATCGCCGTCGCGCCGGCGCGTCGCAGCGTCGCTGCCGTTGGCCGCCATCCTGCCCACCGCGTCGCTCCACCTGTTGCCACGCACGGCCTCTGCCCGCGGCTGCCGCCAACGGTCGGCTTGAGCGGCGGGCGCGCGCACTGCCGCGCCATCGGGCCGTGCGGCGAAGGTCACAAGCGCCGCCTGCAGCTCAGCAGTGAGCGCGTCGATCGCAGCGGGCGCGAGCGGGTCGCGCGGCGGCGCGCCACTTGGTTCAGCATTGACACCAACGCTCTCGCGCGCCGCCGCGTGCGCGGCGGCGAGAAGGGTCGCGCCCTCGCTCGCCGAGCCGAGCACGAGCCTCTCCGCCACTGCCACGATCCCATGCGCGTCGAGAGAGGCAAGCGCGCTGCGCACGAGCTCGGCCGATCCGCCATCGTTCTCGGCCGCCCGCGCACCCGCGCGCGGCTCCGAGCGCCACGTGCGCAAAAAGCTTGCAAAGGCGCGCACGCCCTCGGCGGCAGCGTGTGTGGCGGCGGAGACGCTCGCGTCCGGCGTGTACGGCGCGCTGGCTCCGGCGGCGCGCGCTTCAATAATCTCAGCGCCGCCTCCGGCTTGTCCTTGGCCCCGGCCTGTCCGTTGCGCGTCGTGCACCACCTGCGCCGGTCCGGCACCATTCTCCTCGCCAGCCGCGCCGCCGATCCGCCGCCGCTCGCGCGGTGGCGAAGCTGCGCGATGCAGCGGCGAGCCGCCGTGCGCGCGCTCTGCGCCCGCGCCGCGCGATCCGGGCGAGCTCACTAGCAGCGCCCGCCCCTCGCCCGCCCGCATGCGCTCGTGCTGCGCGGCGCGCAAGTCGACGTGCTCCGCGACGAACGCGCCCACCTCAACGAGCAGCCCTTGCGCAAACGCGCCAGTTGCGCGCACGCCGGCGGGCAGAAGGCCAAGTGCATCGAGGGCCTCCGCAGAGCGCGGGAGCGCCGCGGCGATTGCGCTGAGCGCGCGCGGCTCCATCGCGCGCAC
Organism: Diacronema lutheri; assembly: GCA_019448385.1. Lineage (NCBI taxonomy): Eukaryota > Haptophyta > Pavlovophyceae > Pavlovales > Pavlovaceae > Diacronema > Diacronema lutheri. The sequence continues at coordinate 941,055 of JAGTXO010000005.1, read as the reverse complement.
GGCGTCGCGCTCGGCGGCGGGAAGCAAGGGGAGGGCCGTCGAACGCCACCGGAGCAGCCGCGCGCTGAGCTCGTGCCGCAGCGCGGCGACGCGCGCTCTGTGCATCAGCTTGAGCGCGCTCTCTGCGCCCAAGCGGGGAGCGCCCCGGGCCCACCACTGCCCACTGCCTCCGTCGCTTTGCTCGGACGCCGAAGGCGGCTGTTCGCCGCTCTGCGCGGAGCCCGTCGCCGGCTGGGCAGCTGCACGCTCGCTCTGCGCGCCCGCCTCCGCACGGCCGCAGGGCGCGCCGGCGGCCGCTCGCCGCGGCTCGCGCGCGGCGCCCGCGTTCGCGCCGAGCGGTGCTCCCGGCTCGGCTGAATCGCTTTGATCGACGTTGCTCGACATGCGCTGCGTCTGCGCGTCGGCCGCGGCTGCCGTCCGAAGTGACGACGGTGCGCGCTGCTGCTTGCCGCCTTTCCGTCGGTGCCCCGCCGCCATCAGCCTATGCGCGCTGGCCGCGCGAGCAAGCTGTTCGCCATGCTGCGTGTGCGCGCTGAGCTGCGCGTGGGTGTGCACGAACTGGCTCACCTCGCGTACCAACTGCTCGCCCAGCCCCGTGGGCACGGCACCGAGCGCGAGCTCGAGCTCGGCTGCCGAGGTGGGCACGCTCGCCGCGATCAGCGCAATCGCCGGCCCGTCAAGCACACCGTCGACAAACGACGCCCACTCGGGCGATGCCTCGGCGAGTGTCTGTCGGAAGAGCGCAAGGTGGGTCTCCAACTCGGCGAGCACGCGGCTGATGCGGCTCAGCTCGTCGGGCGGCACGTGCGGGAGCGCGAGCTCGTCCTCGTCGCTCGCACCCTCGCTCTCCTCGTCGCTCTCGGCCCGCACGCTCGCGTCACCGTCACCGTCGCCGTCACCGTCACCGTCACCGTCACCGTCAAGGTCCGCCTCGACACCGTCCGGCAAGAAGAGCGCGTTCGCCCGGACGAGCCGGCTGCGCGGCGCGTCGAGAAGCGCGTCGAACGGGCTCGCGACTGTGCCTATAGCCTCACGCTCGACGGCGGCGAGCAGCACCGCCACCTCGCGTACCCACACGGCGCTCGCGAGGTCGGCGATGCCCGAGGTTGCGGGCCGGCGCGGCGCGGCCCACGCGTGCGGCTGCAGCAGGATGGCGGGCTCGGTCGGCAGCGCCGGCTGCGGAATAGGAAGCGACGGGCAGTAGAGCAAGAGCTCGCTGCTGACTGGCGGCTCGAACTCGCGCGGGAAGAAGGCGAGCGGGTCATCCTGCGCAAGCCCGAGCGCGAGAAGCCGCTCCGCCATCGTGAGCGCAGGCAGAGGCGCACCGGTTGCCGGCGCACCGGGCGCGGCCGCCGCCGCTGCCGTCTCGAGCGCGCTCAGCCGAGCGGTGAGCGCCGAATGCGCCGCCTCGGGCGGCGAGCCGCCCGCGAGCTGCTCCGCACCGCTCGCCGCGCCGAGCGCGCCGCCCGCGCGAGCGGCCGCGGCGGCGGCAGCCGCCACCGCAACCGCGTCGGTCTTGCGCGCGTCGATGAGCATTGTGGCGCGCGCGAACGCCGCGCGGCGCGCCTCCATGTCCACCGGCGCGCCCTCTTGCACGGTCAGCGCACGGCGAGTCAAGCGCTCCCCAGCTCGCGCATTGGGCGAGGCGGCTGGTTGCACGCCTCCGGGCGGCATGCGCGGCGGGGGCGAACCTGGCCTCAAGGCGCTCGCTGCGCCCAACCCCGGCATGCGCGCGTCGGCGCGGCCGGCGCGCGTGGACGCGCGACGTGGCGTCGAGACTTGCGCGTTGGGTTGCGCGCCCATGACGATGACGCCCGGCCTCGCATCCACTGCCGCCGTGTGATCGAGCTGGCGTGCGAGCTGGCCAAGCGTGCGCTGCAGCCGCGCGCTCGCGCTGTCGCGCTGGTCGTGTGGTGCGTCAGCTGCCGCGGAAGGTCGGGCCAACTCGCGAGCGCCGAGCTTGGCCCGCGCGCGCTCGACCGCGCGCGCGAGTGCCGCGCGCCCGGCGTCAGTCGAAACGTCGAGCATGACGAGCGAACGCGCGCGCGTCGCGTTGCTCTCCTCGTCGAACGCGCCGCGCGTGTCCAGCTCGGCGCATCGGGCCGCAATCATACCCTCGATCTCGGCGCGCGCGAGCTCGAGCACGAGCGCGTCCTCCGTCGCGGCGGCGGTGGGCGCGGCGGCATCGCGTGGCGGAGCGGAAACAACGCTTGTGCCGCGCGTGAGCACGTCGCTCTGCTCCTTGCCTCGCGCGCGCGCCGCGCCGCGCGGCATCTCGGGCTCCGGCGCGAGGTTGTGCAGCCGGAGCGCGACCGCGGCCGCTCCGCCGGCGGCGCCGCGCCCGACGGCGGCGCTCGCGTCGGCGGCCTTGCGCTGCATGAGGAGCGACTCCACCTTGCTGTGCACCGCATTGAGCTCGTCGAGCACCGACGCGTCAGCGCCGTCGTCCATTCGCGGATCACCGATGTCCGTTTACACCGCCATCGTTTCTATGGCACTCATAGTACTTACCATATGAACGTTTGGCGTGCACAGGGTCGACGCCCTGATTTCGGCCTGATGTTGCGTGCGCCCTTTCGCTCGCTCCGTTTGTCCAGCCTCGGCCCCGTGCGCGCCCCTCCTGCTGACCCGCCTGTAAGCGTCGTTAGTATATGAACGTTTTGAACGTTTGAAACCGTGTGATCACATGCTTCAGTCGCTTGACTTGGCATGCGCGGGGACCGCGTCACCGCGCTGGGCTGGCGCGCAACGCCGGCGCTGCGCTCGTGAAGGAGGCGCGCCGGCACGGCACGAGCGGACGGCCGACACGCCGGAGCGGGATGGGCCACGCGCCAACGCCTCCGTCTCACGATCAGATCGTGCGCGTAATCATCGATGACCAGCGGTACATGCGCGAGAAGACGGCCTTCCACCACCAGAGCGTGATGTGCTGCGCCGACGCGCAGATGAGCTCGGACGCGAGCTGCAGCTGGATCAGCCCGTTGCCGCGCGGGTCATGCCACCACCAGCCATCGTCACGCATGCGCGTGCACGCGGCGAGCAGCTTCGCACGCAGCTCGTCAAAGTGGGTGCGCTCCCAGTCGAGCGAAAAGTTGAGCCGGCCCGTGCCCACCCAGCTCAGGTGCACGCCCTCATCGCGCAGGTAGTACTGCAGCATCCAGTGGTACCGGCCGGGAGCCTGGAAGAGCATTGTCCAGACCGTGCCGTACGACGCCACGCGCACCGGCAGCGCCGCGCCCTCGAGCGCGGCGTTCGTCGCGCGCACCCACGCGTCGACGCTCGCGTGCACGTCATCGTACAGCTTGGCCGTTCGCGGCGTCTCCACCCACTTGAGGAACTCGTTCATCGTCGCCATCACCGTCGGATGCGCAGCAAAGGTGCCCGCAACGTAGGCGACACGTAACGGCGACGCTGGGTCGGTCCGTGCCATCAGCCGCGATGGGCCGCAGACGGCGCCGACGGGCAGGCCGCCGCCGAGCGTCTTGCCGTAGCACACGATATCGGCCTGGCGCGGCGCGGCGCGCGGTGTCATGCGGCGCACACCGGACGGTTGGCGCACACCGGACGGTTGGCGCGCGCCGGACGGTTGGCGCGCGCCACCGCGGCGGTGCGAATGGGAGGGGGGAAAGTGGGAAAGGGGGAAAGTGGGAAAGTGGGAAAGGGGGGGGGGTGGCTTGGGGTGCGCGCGGATGAGCGTGGCGCGGCACGGCGGCTCGCCGCGTGCCGCACCTGCACGCCAAAGTAGGCCTGCGCACCGCCCGGCGCAAGTCGGAAGCCCGTGTATACCTCGTCGAAGATGAGGACCACACCCGCCTGCGTGCACGCGTCCCGCAGCGTGTGCAGCCACTGCTTGTACGCGTCGCTCTCGCCCGCGCGCCGCACGTTCGAGACGAGCGTCAGATCGGACGGGGGCGCCTGGTTGGGGTGGAAGGACTGCAGCGGGTTGACGAGCACCGCGGCGATCTCCGAGCCGCGCGCGCTGCACGACGGCAGACGAGCGCGCGCGGGCAGGCGGGTGGCACGTCAGCGGGCGCGTCCACGGCGCGGGCGGCGCGGACAGGCGGCGCGCAGCCGGCGCGCGTGCGGACGGCGCACCGAATGACCTGCAGCGAGCGCGCGTCCATGTCTCGCAGCGTGAGCGTGTCGTCGACCGAGCGCTCGTTGCCCGCCGCGGTCTGTACGCCGTCCCACCAGCCGTGGTACGCGCCGCCAAAGAGGACGATCAGCTTCTTGCGCGTGTTGAACCGCGCGACGCGCGCGGCCGACATGACCGCCTCCGTGCCGCTCATGTGGAACGAGACTTCCGGCTTGCCAGAGACGCGCTGCAGCGCCTGCGCTCGCAACGCGCGCGGCGCGGGCGTGGGCGTGGGCGCGGGCGCGGGTGCGGGCGTGGGCGTGGGCGTGGGCGCAGGCGAGCGCAGGCGCGGGCGGGGCGCGCGCATCGCGAGGAGCGGCGCGCGCACGCGCGCGTTGCGAGGCGGCGCTCGCCCGAATGTTCTCGAGCGTGAGCGGCGAGATGGGGCCAAGCACGCAGCCGAGCGAGCTCGCCGCGCGCGCGCCCTCCTGCAGGAAGGCCTTGTACCGCTCGTGCCCGCACACGTTGACGCCGTACGAGCCGGCTGCGTCGAGGAGCCGCTGGCCGTCCAAATCAATGATCGCAGGGCCGTCGGTGGTCTGCGCGACGGTCGCCGGGTCGAAGGCCTCGGCGAGGACCTTGTTGAAGGGCGGGTAGACGCGGTTGGCCGACGCGAAGCGCAGGTCGGAGAAGTGCTTGCGCACGAACGGCGCGACCTCGGCCGCCTTGGGCCACTTGGCCTTCCACGAGGCCGCGAGCGCGCTGAACGCCTGCTGCCGGCGCGCGACCACCTTGTCGGGCGCGCGGTCGGCCTCGAAGAAGCGCTTGTGCGAGTACGAGTAGGCGGGCACAAAGAGAGACGCGAGGCGGAACCCCGCCGCCGCCGGCGCCGTCGCGCACGCCGTCAGGTAGAGCACGCGCAGCCGGCGGAGCACGACGAGCGCGAGCGAGCACGCGATGAGCTGGCAGCCCACGTTGGACTGCGCGTACTGCGTCGACGCGCCCGCGCCGAGCGCGAGCGCGACGGCTGCGAGGAGCGCTGCGACCGACACGGCGAGCGCCGCCTTGCGGTGGTGCGCGAGCGGCACGTGCACCATCAGCACGAGCGCGCCCGGCACGGCAAGCACGCGCAGCAGCAGCGCCTGGAAGCCGGCGGGCACCACAGCCTGCGCGCACACGACGCACGCGATGCCGAGAAGGCAGTTGCGCGAGAGCGTGCTCGCAAAGAGGATCATGAGCGCGCCGAGCGTGCCCACGAGGAAGCGGTTCCACTTGAGCGCTGTCTGCGCCGAGATACCGCCCGAGATGGACTCGAGCGCCGGCCGGACGATCGACCACGAGTTGAGCCGGCCCGCCCACCGCAGCAGCCGCGCGTCCGCGCCAAAGTCGAACGTGGCCTCACACGCCTCCTGGTGCTCGCCGCAGACAGCGAACGTCACGTCCGCGCCCGCCGACACTGCGAGCGCCGCGACCGCCTCGAACTCGCCGCGCGCGTGGTGCAGGTCCTTCATCGTGAGGATCCACGAGAAGTAGACGGCCACGCGCGGCGCCATCTTGAAGAGCGACGCGGCGCTCTCGATGAAGGCGGTGAGCGGCGAGTAGAACTCGTACGGCGCGACGTAGATCCAGCAGTCGCACCGCGCGCCCTGCTGCGAGCCGCTGCCGCGCTCGACGAGCAGCCCGCACAAGTGCGAGACCGGCCGCAGCTCTGCGGCGGCCGCGCCCTCACACGCGCCGCCAAACGACGCGCGCACGACGCCGAGCGACAGGTGCTCGAAGGGCAGGCGGGTCTCGGGCAGCTTCTCGCGATCGCGGATTGGCAGCACGCGCTCAAGATCGCGGTTCGCCGTCGTCTGCGTCACGGGCGGGATGTGCAGCAGCTCGCGCGTCGCGACGATGCCCGACGAGAGCGCCGCGCGGTGGTGCTGCAGCAACGCCGGCATGCGCACGTTCTCCGCCGGCGCGGCGCCCGGGCTCGCCGCGCGGTAGTAGTTGAAGCCGATCCACTCGAACCAAGCGGCGACGAGCGACGCCTGGTGCTCCCAAGCGCTCGGCAGCTCGGCGCGCGCGGCTGTGAGCTGAACGTGCCGCAGCGTCGAGTACTTGACATACGCGCCAAAGCCAGTGTTTGGAAACTCGACGCCCCACTTGCGCTCGAGGTAGGCCTTGGTCGAGCGGGCGAGGCGCTCAGAGCGGCGGTACGCGAAGAAGGGCAGGTCGCGCCACCGCACGTTGCGCGCCCAGATGCGGAACTCGACGCGTGCGGACGGCGTGAACCAGACAGTCGTGTTGAGGCAGCGCAGCGAGATCTGCGAGTCCATGTACTCCATCGTGTACGCGGCGGGCGGATCGACGACGCTCTTGATGAAGCTGGAGCGGAGCAGGAAGGCGTGGTCCTCGAGGAAGTCGGCCTGCGCTCCCTCGTTGAAATCCTCCTGCTTGCGCTTCGTGCCGGCCGTCGCGTCGACCTCGTGCGAGATGAAGAGCACGCCGTTTGGTCGGCGGCGCAGGTGGAGGTTGGTGTTGATCGTGTGCGACACGAGCTCGCCAGGGCCCTCCGCCTCGTAGATCTGCGGCGCCGCCGCCGCGTACGTCGGGTTCGCCTCGAGCGCCGCGTATAGCTCCGAAAGGAAGCGCGACGGGTCGAGCGGGTAGACGTCGTTGTGCATGAAGAGCGTGTACTTGGTACTCACAATGTCGGCGGCGCGCTTCCAGCCGTCGAACGGGTTGGCGAAGGGCTCAAGCTCGAGCAGGCGCGCGTTTGGGAACGTTGAGATCGCCGCGCGCACGTCCGCGCGGTACGCATCCTCGTCGATGCCGACCGCGCGTGGGTAGGTGTAGAGCATCGCAATCTCGCGCGGCACAACCTCGCGCATATATGCGAGCTGCTCGGTGGCCTGCGAGAGGAAGTCCTTGGCTGAGACGACGACGGTCACGTCGCGCGCGAGAGCCTCGGGCGGCACGGGCGCGTACCGCCGTGGCATGCTCTCGGGCATGCCCGGCAGCAGCGAGTTGCGCACCGAGCGCGTGACGAGCAGCGAGACGGACGGGAGCAGCACCGCACTCCACGCGAGCTTGTGGTGGAAGCGCGCGCCGAGGAGCAGCGCACCAAGCAGCACGAGCAGACTCTGCTTCGGCGGGCCCATAATCAGCTGCTGGCCGCGCCCGGGGTGGCGAGGGCGGACGAGAGCGGGCTCGTGCGGCGGCGGCGGGGTCGATCGACCTCGAGCGACGCGAGCCCGAGGGCAAACTACAAAAGATGGATGCGCTCTTTTCAAAATCCGAGCGCTTCCACACTGGACAAAAGGTCTGTCAGGTCAAGAGGTCGCCGGCCTAGCCCGCTTGCCGCTGGCCGGCAGGCCCGCGCGGCCGCGACGCGCACAGGAGCGCGCGCGCTTCCGCGCGTGCGACTGTGCTCCCACCGTCCCATGGCCTCAGACGTCGTCCAGCCTGCAGAAAAACTCGGCGGCGATCTCCACGGTCCGCGCGCGCAGCTCAACAGGGTCGAGGTGCGCGAGCTTTGGGTCGTCGAGCGCGCGCCGCAGGAAGGCGCGCAGCTCGTCTTCGTGGTATATGCGCTCGGCGATGATGGCGGCCGTCACCCGACGCGAGTATTCGTCGTATTCGTCCGCTGCGCTCGATGGCCGCGTGCCGACAGCGCGCCCCAAGCGCGACACAAGCTCGCGATCCGTGCGCTGCGCGCGCGCGCGCAGCCGCTCCTCGGCGATCGCCTCGGCGCGCGCGTCGATCGCGGCCGCGCTCGAGCTGTGTGCGCGTGCAGAGGCCGACGCAGAGGCCGGGCGGCGCGCAGCGTGCGCGGCCGCTCGCGCGAGCTGATGGTCGAGAAGCTCGGCTGGCTTCATGTCCTCGCGGCGGCGGAGCAGAAGCGCCGGGTAGACCGAGGTGTCGAACGGGTTCTTCTTGCGCTCGGCGGCGCTCTCGAGGTTGTCGATGCGCCGCAGCATGTGCTGTAGATTGGCGCGGTGCGCGGCCTCTCCCGCGCCGAGCGCCACGTGTGCGCGCGCCTGCCGATTCCGGCTGAGCTGCTCCGCACTGCACGCCGCGCCGCACGCGAGAGCGCGCGCGGAGATGAGGCAGCGCGTCAGGTGTTGGCGCAAGCCGAGCCGCGCCCGCCGCGCGCGCGCGGCGGGGGTGGGCGCGTACAGCTTGCCGCTGCCAGGATTCGTGGTCTGCGTCGTTCGGCTCCGCCGCTCCGGGTCGTGGATCTCCTCGATTTTGCGCTGCAGCCGGGCGACGTTCTTATAGCTCTCGGCCGTGTGGCCATCGGCGTGCCGCGGCGATTTGGGTCGCGCCGGTAGCGGATGTGCGCGCCAGCAGTCGATAGACGGGCGCACGGCTGCAAGGCTCTTGTGATGCGCAACCATATGCTCGATCCAGCGGTCGCGACCACCCGGGTTGTCCAACGAATCGACGAAGGCCCGCCCTCGCGGGCGGGTGGAGGACATCAAGCCGTTTCAACACCCTGGCTGCGATGGCTCGCCCGCAAAAAATTAATGGGAGTTCCGTACTTTTCGACGTTTCAAACTTTGCCTCCGTACTTTTAGACAAATCGTCGAAAAGTACGGAGGCGCCGTCGAAAAGTACGGAGGCGCCGTCGAAAAGTACGGAGGCGCCGTACTTTTCGACGTGTTATTCCGTACTTTTCGACGCGCAGCTGAACTCACTTAGCTCTCTGCTGCTCGAGCTCCGGGCAGCTCCTCTTGTTGTGCCCGGGCCTCCCGCACTGCTTGCAGCAGTTCTGCTTCCGCTGGTTCACTTCGCCATGCGGCTGCTGCTGCGCGCCCATGCTTGTCTTGCGGCGCTTTTTGGGAACGTCTTCAGACGAATCATCGTAGTCCTCCCAGTCCTCCTCGCCGCCGGCCGGAGGGGGCGCCGGCGCCGGCGAGCCGGCCACAGCAAAGCAGTGGCCGCATAGGTAGTCGCCGTCGCCCTCGCCGTTGCAGACCTTATCGCAGAAGATGGCCGCGTGGATAGTTTTGGGTCCAGCGTCGAAAAGTACGGAGTCCGGGCGGAGTCCGGGCGAAAGTTTGCAAATATTTTGGAAGTCTAAAAGTACGGAGGCAAAGTTTGAAACGTCGAAAAGTACGGAACTCCCAAAATTAATGGAAAAAAGGGAAAAAAAAATTTGACGGGGCGCAACTGGCAACACCACGTTTGCATCGAGCGGCACCACGTCGCGAGGGAATTGCTGGTCTAGGCGAGCTTGCTACGCGCCGCCTGCGCGCCAAGCCTGCGAAGCTCAGCGGCGCCTGCAAGTCGACCGCTTGCCGCACTGCCGCCGCAGGCGCAGTCTGAGCAAGGGCCGCCCTCAGCCGCAAGGGCGGCGAGCTGCTCGTATGCCACGGCGAGGGACGCGCGCGTGAGATCGCGGTCAAAGTAGGACCATGTGTTCGACAGCGCGCCGCAGCTCGGCAGCAGGGCGCCGATGCGGCCGGCGCGTACCGCACGCGCACACCGCGCCACCATTGCGTCCGGCGCCGCGGCACGCACGCTGCCCGGCTCAGGCGAGTGTGGCGTGGGTGTACGACGGTGCACGGCCCCGGCTCTTTCGTCGTCCGTCCCGCGCGGAATCGCCGCGAACAGCGCGGCGCTGATTGCCCGGCCGGCGCGCTCGTGGAAGGGTCCGTGCAAACCATCCATCTCGACGTACAGGCTCACACGCCCACCGGTGGCGCCTGCGCCGGCGCCGGCGCCAGCGTTCGCCAGGCCGAGCATCGCGGCGACGAAGCGGCCCTGCTCGACGGGCACGATCGTGTCGCCGCGCGACCACACGAGCGAGAGCCGTCCGCGCGCCGCAAGCTCAGCAGCGAGCGGCGCTGCTGGCAACGCCCAGCGCGCGCGTGCAAAGCGCACGTCGAGGAAGCGCGCGACGAGGTGATGCTGCACGCACGATGATTGCAGGCATGCCCAGTATCGCAGGCGCGGTCCGCAGCCGCGCAGCAGCGGCCAAAGCAGCAGCGCAACGTGCGAGCCGAATGCTTGCAAGCAGCTCATTGGCAGGCCCAGTCGAAAGAGCTCGGCCCAATAGGCACCGCTCGCACCGAGCATCGGGAGAAGACCGGTCGGGTTGACGAGCACGACGCGCGCCGCCCGGCTCGACCTGCTCGCCCAGTGCAGTGCATAGAACCCACCAATCGAGTGGCCGACGACGGCGAGCCTGTCGCCGAGCCCGTGCGACACGCAGTACGCCTCACACGCGCAGCAGATGATGTCGATTGTCCGCTCTGCGCACGCGTCAGCAAGGCCGTCCGCTGTTGATATGCCGTAGCCCGGCAGGTCGAGCGCGTGCACGTCAAAGTGCGCGCTGAGCGCGCGCGCGCACGACGCCATCAACAGCGCTGCCGACGAGCCGGTGCCGTGCAGCACGAGCAGCGCGCCACGCGGCGCGCCCGAGCAGGGCAGCACGAGCGAGTGGAGCGCACAGCCTTGAAGGTGCGTCCACACCGAGCGCGTGCGCGGCGGGTGCGCGACGCGCACGTACGCCTCCTCGCAGCGCGCGAGCTCGACAGGGCCGACGCGCGCCGGCAGCCGGCGCGGCGCGGCGAGCGAAAGCGCGACCCAGCACGCGCCGCACACGGCATAAATTCCAACGAGCATGTGAAGCGCGACGAGCAGCAGCCCCTTGGCGAGCAGCCGGAACCCAAGCGCCGAGCTGGCGATCCGTGAGCGCAACCATGCGCGCTCGAGCACGTGCGTCACAAACGATGCCATTGGGAAGGTGAACAGCTGCTGCTTTCGTCCAGCGGGGAAAAAAATCCGAAAACTCGAAGTCTCTGGGACATGCTCGCGCTGGCACTCGTCGCGGTGACGGTCGTGGCCCCGCCGGCCGCCAAGGAGCGGCTGATCGCCGCGCTGGGCGGTGCACTGCGCGACCCAGTCCTCGCCAGCCCGCGCACCGGCGCACCCCTTTTCCGCGAGCGCACCGTTCTCGGCCGCACCGTACAGCTCGCGTACCGCGAGGAGGACGGCGGCCGCCTCTACCGCGACAATGGCGCGTACGTCGATCTTACGCCGCCGGGGCCGGACCCCACGCCGGACGAGCTGCTTAATTCGCTCATGACCGCCGCCGCCGCCTTTGTGCAGCCCGCGCAGTTTGGGCAATCGCTCTTCCGCAACCCGGCCGTCTCCTGGGCGTATGAGCGCGGCTGGCGCCAAAACTTCAACGCCAACGGCTTCCCCGGGATCGACCAGGAGTTTGAGGAGGTGCAGGCTTTCTTCGCGCCCGTCGCGCAGCGCGGCGTCGTGCTCGACATGTCGTGTGGCTCGGGGCTCATGACGCGCCGGCTCGCCGCGAGCGGCGCGTACAGGCGCGTGATTGGCGCTGACTACAGCGAGTCGATGCTCGCCGAGACGGCGCGCCGTTTTCGTGAAGAGGGCATGGCTGTGCCCGACCTCGTGCGCTGCGACGTCGCCGCGCTGCCCGTGCAATCCGCCTCGCTCAACGCCGTGCACGCCGGCGCTGCGCTCCACTGCTGGCCCGACGCGGAGCGGGGCGTGGGCGAGATCAGGCGCGTGCTCAAGCCCGGCGGCGCCTTCTTCGCCACGACCTTCCTCACTGCCGCGCTCATCGGCACGCGGCGCGCGGGCGGGCGGACGGGCGCGGGCTTCCGCGTCTTTGAGCTCGACGAGCTGCGCGGCATGCTGCGCGACGCAGGCTTTGTCGACGTCGATGTGCGGCAAGCCGGCCGCGCATGCGCTATTTGCCGGGCGCGCGCGCCCACGCCCGCCGCGCCCTCGAGCGAGTGACCATTTTCGAGGCGGGAATTGCCAATTCAAAAGCAAGATTTTCTTATTTTCTTATTTTCATTTTGCACACTTCCTCCCCCCAAAAAGAGGCGGGTAGGGAGGATTCAGATGGCTGCGTTGGCGAGCTCCGTGCGCGACGACGCGTCTGAATCGACGAGCGTCGCCGAGATGGAGGACGCGCGCCTGCCCTCGCCCGCCGGGCGGGCGGACGGCTCGCACTTCGATCTCGAGTCGTGCGCGAGCTGCGCGAGCAGCTTTCCGGGCACGCCTGCGCCAAGCCCGCCCGAGTGTAAGGACGGCGGGCACTGGCAGGGCTTGGGCGCCAAAGCCGCGCCCGTGCCCGCCGAGCAGCCGGCCATTTGTGCGCTCCTCAAGCTGCCGGTCCTATTCTGCGCGTTCGTGCTGCTCGCCCTGCCGCCGCTGGTGCTGCTCGCGCCGCATCGCGCAGCCGAGGCACGCGGCGCGGCGCGTAGCGGCGCTCCGCTCGACGCGCCCCTTTTCGCCGGCCAAGCTTGCCCGGGCAAGCCGCTCACGCTCGGCCGCGCGCCGCTAAGCAGCTGCGTGAACGTGGCGCGCGCGCGCTGCTACGCGTTTGTGGCGCACGGCGCGGACGATGGCGCGTGCTTCGGCTGCTCGGACGAGCTTGTCGAGTTGCGCGTCGCGCAGCGTGGGTTCGACATCCACGCCGTCCCGCTCCCGGCCGACGCGTCCGCGGCGTGCGTCGCGCCCGCGCTCCCGCCGCCGTTCCTATCGCCGCCGCTGCCACCACCGCGCGCCCCGCCGCCCGACGCCGCGCCGCCGAGCGGCGCATCCGCTCCTCCGGCGGCGCGCGTGCCGCTGCCCGCGCCGAGCGGCTCGACCGTCCGCGAGCCCGAGCCCCTGACCGACGGTGGCTTCGTGCTGCACACCGAGGGCTACGCGTGCGGCCGCGCGGTGAGCAACCTGGTGGGCGTCGGCATCACGACGGCCGCAGGTTGCCACGCGCTCGGCGAGGGCGTGGGCGCGGAGCGGGTGGCTGCGCCCTTCTTCGCGTGGAGCCCCACGCTGCACAACTGCCTCGTCTGCTCGGAGGAGGACGTCGAGCGCCGCTTTGCGCATGGCGCGTACGATGTCTACCGGGCTGTGCTCAGTCCGCCGCCGCCCGCGCCCCGCCCGCCGCCGTCACCACCGCCGCCCGAGCCGCCGGCGCCCCCGCCCGTCGTCTCGCCGCGCCCACCGCCGCCGCCGCCCACGCCGCCGCCGCCGCCGCCGCCGCGCGCGCCGCCGCCGTCGCCCGATCACGGCGTGCTGTACGCCGGGTATGCGTGCGGCGGTGCGCTGTGGCAGATGAGCGGGAGTGGGGGCGGTAGTTTCAGCTGGGGTGAGAGCAACGCGGCGGAGTGCGCGCGACTCGTCGCAAAGGGCGACGCGACGCGCACCTTTGCCTTCAACGCACGCGCGCGCTTCTGCTGGGGCTGCACCGAGGAGCAGCTCGATGCGCGCGTGCGCAACGACGAGTACAGTATATACCTTGCCAACGCCTTTGCGGCGGCGCCCGAGCGCGGCGGGGCGCGGGGGGCGGACGGCGGGGCGCGCGCGGGCGGCGATGCGGCGCAGGACGCGCCGATCGCGCCCGCGCCAGCACGCGGCACGCTGCCGCTGCCGAGCGCACAGCGCGACGCTTGGCGCGAAGCGCGCGGCGCGGCGCAGCGCGCGCGCCTCGGCTCGCCGCGCGCACCGCCGCCGTCGCCGCCGCCGTCGCCGCCGCCGTCGCCACCCAAGCTCAACGAGCGCCTGCTCGCCTACGCTGGCTACGCGTGCGGCGACGGCGTGGGCGGCGGCAGCGCCGCCCGCGCATCCGCACCGGACATGGCGTTTGCCGGCAGCTCGCTCAGCTGGGGCCGACTGAGCCCGCGCGAATGTGCGATCGCCGTTGCGAGCGCGGAGGGCGCGCAGCCATTCTTCGCGTGGAGCGAAGCGACGTCGATGTGCGCGAGCTGCTCGGCCGAGCAGCTGCGCAAGCGCTCGCGCAGCGCGCTGTACAACATATACCACACCAACGCGTTCGTCGCGCACGCGCCGCACGCGGCGGCCGCTGGGCGGCGGCGCGGCCGCGTGCATGGATGAGAGCAAGACCGCGGCGGCCGTGGAGCGGGGCGGCGGCTGGAAGGGGCGACGAAACATCCGGACACGCAGAGGCCCGGAGGCGGCCGTCAACGACCGCCGCCCCAGCGCCGCCGCCGGCCACGCACGCCACCGCACCGCCCGCCGCCGCCGAAAAGCGAGCCGCCTGTCACGGGCCACGGCGAGCCGCCCGCCACCAGCGAGCCGCCCGCTACTGGCAAGCCGCCATCCTCCACAATGCTAGCCCGACGCCGCCCGCCACGAGCGAGCCGCCGCCTTGGGCGGCGCCCACGTCGTCCAAACACGAGCACAGCACGTCTTGGGTCTCCCTCCCACTTTGCGTCAAGTTTACGAAATTTTGGGTTTCGGCATATGTGACGATACCGAAAATCCATGGCGGCGCAAAATCGAACAGGGGCCCGAAGAGCGTCACGATTTTTGTCTGCAGAAATTTTTGTCTCCAGGGAACGGGCCTGAACGCGCCTGACATGCGACGATGGAGTCTGCTCATGACCGCATTGACGCTCGCTCTGCGTGGGAGCTGTCGCAACAGAGAGGCGTGGGAGCTCCCTTGCATCCCACAAGGGGACGTCATCCTGTACCATCCTAACTACGCCGTCTTTGCAAAATCCGTGATCAACTCGGTGCGGACGGCGCAGTGCCTCGCGGCCGACATGCACGCGCTCAAGGCCGCGATGCCGTGTACGCGCGAGAGCGGGTTGTGGCTTGAATTTGGGGTCTTTCGCGGGGGCACGATCAAGTCTCTGGCCGCGTTTGCGACCAGGCTGCGCCCGTCGAGCCTGCCGATCTGGGGCTTCGACTCGTTCCGCGGCCTGCCGGAAAAGTGGCGCGATGCGAGCGGCACCATTTTGAAGTACGTGCAGAAGGGGTCGTTCAGCTTGCGCGGTGCGCCACCTTTTCCCGCAAGCGAGCAGATTGCCTGGGTCATCGGCCTCTTCAGCGACACGCTCGAGCCCTTTCTGCGCGCGCACGCCAGCGCGCGGCTTGCGCTGCTCCACATCGATTCGGACCTGTACTCGTCGGCAATGACCGTCTTCAGCTCGCTGCGCGCGCACGGCCTCCTCACGCCGGGCGTCGTGATCGTGTTCGACGAACTGTATAACTACCCGCAGTACCTTGAGCACGAGATGCGCGCGCTCTGGGAGCTGCTCGGCAACTCGACCGTCGCGCACGACGGCAGGTCGCTTGCGATCGAGATGCTCGGCGTTGCAACTCAGGCAGTCGTGACGGAGACGGAGGCGTGGCCGCAAGCCTGCGCCGTGCGCCTCGTCTCCGTTGACCCCTGATGGGTCCCGCCGGCGCAGCGCCCTGCCGGACCCGGGCGCAGAAAGTCTTGAGACTGGGCGGGGGACATGCCAAAGCGGCCGGGCAGACCGGGGGGAGCTCGCCCGGAAGCCTCGCCCCTCGCGCTTCGGCAAGTCGGGCTGCCGGCGCTGCCAGACCCGCTGAGCGGCGGGCGGCTGCCGTCGGCAGCGAGTTGCGGCGCGCCCGCGCCCAGCTCGACGAGCTCCTCGGCCTTCCGTTTACAAAAATGATGGCCGCCGGCCCCCCGGCCGACTATTCCGCGCTCATCATGGACGAACGTCCCGTCACTGCCGCACAGGCGCCCGCGAGCACAGCGGCCCCCGCGCACATCGCATGGCACGAGCACGCCATCTTCGCGCTACTGGGAGTGGGCCCGGGTTGGCTGCTCTGCGACGCCCTGTTCCTGCAGATCCCTTGGGCTCAGGCGACGCAGCCCGAGGGGCTCGCGCTCTCGTCGTGGATGCTAAGCGCGTTCAATGCAGCCAACGTTGTCGTCGTGCTGCTGCTGATCGCGCACCGCCTATGGCCGCGCAACCCTCGTGAGCTTGACGAGATCCTGCTCGTAGCGCTCATTCTCGCCACGGTTGGCGGGCTCGCGCTCGCCGCGCTCCTGTGGCAGGTGGCGACGGAGCGACATTCGGTGGCGCTGCTCGCCTTTGCGTTTGTCGGCGGCGCAATCGGCGCGCTCCGTCTGTCGGTGATGATGCCGTGGATGCTCGCGTACGATGAGCGTCTCATCTCGTCGGCCGTCCTGGGCGGCGCCATCGCCGATGGCGCGTCCGCCATGGTAGCGCTCGTACAGCAGCCCGGCGGCGTCCGCCGCTTTTCGCCGAGCGCCTTCTTTCTGGTCTCGACGATGTTTGCGCTGCCGAGCCTGGGCGCATTTGTCGCAATCAAGCGGTGGTACGGCCATCTGCTCCAGCAGCCGGCCGCACGGTCCACCGCGCCGCCGACGGGCACAGCTGCAACCGTCGGCGTGGAGCTCGAGCAGGTGGCCGTGAAAAGCGCCTCAGACAAAGTCGGGGCGCGCGCGGCGGCGCCCAAGCGCGCTGCTCGGCCGTGGCTGTGGCGCGCCGTGCGGCTGTGGCTTGTGTTTGCGTTCATGCAGTCGCTCGTGTGGGGCATCACGCCCGCGCTGCTCCCCTTCGCCGCGCGCAACGCCGCGCGCGGGTCCGGCGCGGCGCTGGCCTCGGAGGACGTTCTGAGCTATGCGATTGACGTGTCCTACTTGGGGCTGGTCGCCGGCTCGTACGCGTCGCTGGTCTGGTCGTCGTACCGCCTTGCGCCGCAGGTCGTGCTGCTCGTCGCGTGCGCGGCCGTGACGGTGGTGATGGCGTACGCAGGCCAGCCGCTCCTCTCGGCGCGCGCCGGCTCCACGCTGCTCGTCGGCTCGACCGCGCTCATGCGCTTCATGGACGGGTACGCGACGGCGATGATCTTCCGCTCCGTCTCGGCCGACACGCGGTACGGCGACGCGCAGCAGGCGGTGCAGCGCGCCATCTCGCTCGCCGAGCGGGTCTCGACGACGATAGGCGCGTTCGTCGCCTTCTGGCTCGTCGGCGCACTGATGCGCGCCGACGCCGCCGTCGCGAGCGACTGAAAAACCAACCGGGCCCAGAAAGCGGCTGACTCGCCGGGGGGGGGGGGGGGGGGGGGGGGGAGGGGTGCTATCTCGCGTTCCCCCACGTCGCTGTGTTTGTTTTGCGAGGAGCTGCGTTCTTCAAGCCCGGCAAAGCGCACGCAAAATGAGGCCAAGGCCCCACCGCCAAGGAGAGAGAGAAGACTGTTCAAAAGTTCAGGAAAGAGCGCCAACAAGAAGTACTCATACCCCCATAATGCGCGCGTGGATCGCGCGGGCCTGGCACGCCGCCGCGGTGAGTGCGCCCGCGCGGTCGGAGGACGGCGATGACACGCCACGCTTGGTTGCGGTGCACGCCATCTTTCGCCACGGCGCGCGCACGCCCGTCTACGCGGACGTGCCCGGGCTGGAGCGCGTGACCTGGCCGGCATGCTCGGCGGCCAGCGCGCGCGACTTCTCGCTCGCGCTCGATCCGGGTGAGCCCGCGCTGCGGGTTCGAGACGTGGTCGTCGCGCCTTGCCCAGTGCGTTTGCACCACCTGCTGGACACGTCGCGGCCGCCGCCGCGCGCACCCGTCGAGATTGTCGGTCAGTGGGCGACCGTGCTCGGCGGCGGCTGCCGCGGGGGGCAGCTGACTGCCGTGGGCTGCGCGCAAGCGCACGAGCTGGGGGCGCGTCTGCGCGCGGCGTACGGCAACGGCCGCCTCGTGGCCGACGTGTGGGACGAGCGCGCCATGTCAGTTCGCTCGACGTGCGTGCCGCGGTGCGTGGCGTCCGCGCAGTACGTGCTGCGCGGCCTCTTCCCGCGGCAGGTGGAGCCTGTGCCAGTGGGCGTGGGCGAGTTCGGCGAGGAGACGCTCTTCCCGAACGGGCGGCGAAGCGAGCGGCTCGCGCACATCCTCGCCGACGGGCGTGCATCGTGGGAGCGATCGCCACCCGAGGAGGCGGTGCGCGTGCGCGAGCTCGTCCGTCGCACGATGCCGGCCGACGCGTTCCGCGCGTACGGCATGGATCGATGCAACTTTGTGCGGTGTGCGCGCGCGCGCGCGAGGGGTGGCGGCGGCCACGGCGCGTTGCGTGCTCAGCCGCGTGCGCGCCGCCGCTCATCGCGTCGGCGCTCGCCACAGGATGCGCGACGTACTCGTCGCTCTCGACGTGCACGCGCTGCCGCTCCCGCACGGCCTGGGCGACGGGGGCGTGCTCGAGCGCGTCGATGCGCTCGCGACCGAGCAGATCGTGCGCATGATGCGCGGTGGCGGTGGCCCCGGCGGCACAGGCGCCGACCTGTCGCACGAGGCGCATCGCCATTCTCTCGGCGTGTTCGTCTCGCAGCTGCTCGCGCAGATGGACGAGCGCGTGCGCGGCGAGAACACGACGGCGCTCAGGCTCTACTCGGCGCACGACACGACGCTGCTTCCGCTGCTCATGATCCTTGGCGCGTTCGAGCCGCCGCACAACCGCTGGCCCGGCTTCTGCTCATGCCTCGCGCTCGAGCTTCACGATCTCGTGCCCGGCGCTGCTCGGCCTGTCGGCGAGAAACGGAGGGGGGAGGAGGAGTTTGGCGTGCGCGTCATGTACAACTTTGAGGACATCACGGCGCGTGTGCCGGGCTGTCCGCGCTTCGGGCCTTGCCCGCTGCCTGCGTTCCGCGAGGCGGTGCGCTTGAGCCTGCTGGGCGCGGACGGCCACACTGTGCACGACCCGCACGGCGGCTCGCGCGACCCTATGCTTGTGGGCGGCGGCATGAGCCAATTTTAGTCGGGCCTTCTCTCTCAAATCTCGTTTGCTCGAGTGCGTTGAGGTGGTGCGCGCGGTGCAGCCTCGGCCCCGAGCTTGGCCGCGGATTGCCCGCGCGCCACTCGCCGCGCCGTGCTGGCACTCGCAGGGGCCGTCGCGTTGACGGCCGGCGCCGTGCTGGCACTCGCAAGGGCCGTCGCGTTGACGGCCGCCTCCGCGCTGGCCGGGGGTGCGAGCGCCTCGTTGCGTCGGCGCGTCTCCCAGCGAGCGACGGACAGGAGGCGGCGCTGCTCCTGCCGCACGATCTTGTACGTGTCGTTGTCGAGCCGCGAGCGCGCAGGCTTGCCCGCTTCGAGGTTGGCCAGCGTCCAGCCCATCGGGTCGCGCTTCCAGCGCAGCGCGCCCTCCCTGCGCAGCTGGTTGGCGCGCGCCCAGCGGTTGATCTCATCCGCCTTGCTGCGCCATATCTCCGTCTGCGCCTGGGACGGGCTGAAGACGACCGAGTCGAGCGGGCCGATGGCGAGCGCGCTTTTCGGCGACTTGGGTGCTGCGTTCTCCATCCGCTTGCGCACGACCTTGTCGCGGTACTCGGGGTCGGCCCACCGCCGCCTCGCCGCGAGCGACCGATTGCTCCACACGCCGCTCGGGTTGGGGGCTCGCGCGCGCGTGGCGAGCGAGCGCCTTTGAGGCTTCGGCCCGTCGTACCCCTCGTCCTCCTCCGCGTCGTCCTCATCCCCGTCGTCGGGGTCGTGCCTCCGCCTGCGCGTCATGAAGGTCGTCTGCTGCCCGGCTGGGCGAGGGTCGGCCGAGTTCTTCCGGCAGTTGCGCAGGCACTCGACGCCCGACAGCGCGGTGCGTGAAACGTACACGCCGTGCGACGGCAGCTGGTGCCGCCCGCCTGCCGGCGAGAAGAGCACGACCACTTGGTCGACCAGCGAGAGGAGGACGATCGCCCGCCCCTGGCGCGCGGCAACCATCGCTGAGCACCTGCGGCGGGCGCCACGATGGCGCGAGCCGCCATCCTGGCGAGCCTCGTGCCGGTCGTCCTGTCGCTCGCCCCGGCGCACGTCTCGCGCTCGCGCTCGTCGATGCGCCGCGCCGTGATCGCGGCATCCGAGCGCTCGCCTCGAGCAAGGCAGAGCGAGGCGCCTCCGCCCGACGAGGGCGCCGGCGGAAGCCTCGAGCTCGCGAGCACGCGGTGGTCTTTCTACCTCGCGCTCGACGAGGGCGGGCGCACGCTCTTCACGGTGGACATGCTGCCCGATGGCGTCGCCCAGTTCTCCAACAGTGGCGAGGACGGCACGTGGCGCGCCCGGCAAGGCTTCGTCGTCGTGAAGCAGCCGACCTTCCTGTTTGGGAACGACCTCTACTACAGCGGTCGCCTCGTCGCGGCTGGCCGAGGCGCAGAGCCCGCGGAGCAAGATGTCTTCCGCCTCACGGACGGCATCGTCGAAACCGACAAGTCCCGGGAGATCGTGCGCATCGGCGCCTTCAGCGCGCACCAGCTCGCGCCCACGGAGGACGACGGCGCGGATTATGAGGACGACGAGGACACGATTTCGCGCATCCTCGACTAGGCGTCAGCGCGCCGGCGGCGCCGCCTCAACAACGGTCGACCCGGCGCTGTCATCAACGACGAGCAGCGCGAAGCGCTCAACGCGATCGAGGTCGTCAGTCGAGAGCGTCGCGTAATCGAATCGGCCGCAGAGGTCGGTGTAGCCATCTTTGTAAAAGTGCACGCCGCCGTCGTGGTACCGCGCGTAGCACTTGACGTACGCCGCGATGCGCGCCGCGCCGCTCGGCGCATGGCTGACGCGCAGCTGGCCGTGCGACGCGACGACGCTGAGCAAGAGCTCGTGGGCAAAGTGCGTGCACACGTCGCGCGCGCTGCCGGCGACCGCCTCGATGACGACGCTGTGCCGCCGGAGCTCGGCGGGCAGCGGCCAGCTGGTCGGGCTCTGCGCGCCGAGCGGCACGCGCTCCGCCTGGGTGGGCGCGATGAAGGCGAAGCGGCTGCTGTCGGCGCCAAAGAAAGGCTGGCGCGAGAAGAGCAGCTCCAGATCGACTCGGTAGAAGCGCAGCTCGGCGTGCTCGAGCTGCGCCGAGTGCGCGATCACGACGGCGCCTGCGCGCGCGTCGACGGAGACGGAGACGGTCGGCGAGTGACGCGCGGCGGCCGCCATCGCCTGGTCGCGGCTGTCCGCGTCCGTCACGGCGGCGGGTGGGCCGCCGCTCGCCTCGTCGAGGAGCGCCTTGAGCGCGGCGAAGCGTGCGCGCCAGCGCTCGACCGGGTGATCGGCAAGGCCGGCGAGGTGCGCGCGCGCGACCGGCAGCTCGCCCGTCAGGACGGCGGCGTACGCGCGCATGTAGCGCAGCTGCAGCGAACCGCGCGTCTCGAGGCGCGACGCGTCGACGCGCGCGAGCCGCGCGATCGCCTCGTCAGGCCGGTCCATCGCGAAGAGGTAGTGGCTCGCCGCGAGCTCGTCCTCGGCGCGCGGCGCCGGCCGGTGCGCGAGCTGCAACAAGAAGGAACGCCACTGCGCGCCGAGCGCCTCGTTGGCGATGCGCCGCTGCTCGCCCAGCCGGTGCGCGCGCGCATTGATGAGCGGACCGTACTCCAAATGCTCGTACGCGCCGTGCTCGGCGGGCTCGAACTCGACGAGCGCGCACGCAAACGCCGGGCCCACGTCGCCCAGCCCCGCACCGCCGAGCGCGGCGAGCCACTCGCGCGCGCGCGGCGCGTCGGCGTGCACGAGCGCGTAGGCCCAGAGCGTGGTGTCGACGACGCGCCGCTCAGCCAGCACGGCGGTGATGCGCTCGAAGGCGCCGCGCTCGCGGCAGCGCCACGCGATCGCGCCGAGTTCGACGCGGCCGAGGTTGCGCGCGGCGAGGAAGGCGCACACGGCGTCGAGCGAGCCGCGCTGCGCCGTGACCGTCCACGAGTCCGCGTCGACGTCGCTCGGCGCGGACGCGACGACGAGCGTGCGCGGCGCGACGGCCGCGAGCAGCGCGTGCGGCCCGCCAGCTGCACGCGTCACCTGCGCGCCGTAGTGCGCGTACGCGCCGGGCTGCGGCCAATAGAAGGAGAACTCGAGGGCGGCGCTCTCGTACGGCTCGAGCCCGCGCCGCTCGGTGCACGTGCCGACGCCGCCGCCGACGGCGATCGCGCCGACGGGGATTTGATGCAGGATTGCGACGAGCTGCCGTCGGCTCGTCGGGTTGTTCACGACGACGCGGCACGTGTACACGACGCCGCGCACCATCTCGCCGAGGACGGGCTTGTCCACGCGCTCCGAGCCTTCGTACGCCCAGCGGTCGTCCGCTTGGAAGTAGCTCTGGCCGAGCAGCACCTGCTCGCTCGGCGGCCCGTCGACGGGTGCGATCTCGACGCACGCGGCGAGCGCGTGGCCGCTCGTCGTGACCGTCACGCCCGCGCCCGCCGCGCCGACGGCGTGCGGCGCGGCGTGCGCGAACGGGAGCGAGAGAAAGGCGAGCGCCGCGACCGCGCCGGGCAGGCAGCACGCGGCGTCGGCGAGGTGCGGCGAAAGGAAGGGCGTGCCGTCCAGCTCGGCATGGCAGGCGAGGTCGTGCCAGATGCGCGCGGCGGGGATGAGGCTCGGCTCCGCCGCCTGCGCCGATCTGCCGTGCCACCCGTGCTCTACCCACTCCTTTGTCGTCTCGGCGGCGCGGAAGAGCGGCGGCGCGGCCGCGCGCTGCGCGACGCCGAGCGTGAGCGGGTCGAAGGGCTCGCTCGGGCCACCGCCGTCCGCGCCTGCCGCCTCGGGCACGTCACACAGGTCGAGGTCGTCGTCGTCGTCATCGCTCGGGACGCTCCGCCGGCACATCCGGTTGGCCATCTCCCTGCGCGGCGCGGGCGCAGCGCAGCGCGCCCGCGGCTGCGATGGCGGCGGCGGAGGTGACGGCGGCGCGCCGGCCGGCAGGCCGCAGCACCCGCCGCCGTACGCGCAGCCGTACGCGCCTGCCCCGGGCGGCACCGGCGCGGCGGAGCAGGGCACGACCATCTCAAAGTCGCCCTCGGCGGCCAGCGCGTCGGGCGCGAGCGCGTCGTCCGCGCCGCCGGCCTCGAGCGCACCGCCCGCGATGATCATGTCGACGAGCCGAGCGTCGGCGGCCGGGTCGAGCGGCGCGAGCTCGACCTGGTCGGCAAGGCGGCGGCGGATCGCGGGCGCGGCGTGCGGGTGGCGCATCGCGAGGAGCGCGAGCTCGAGCGCGTTGCACCGGTCGAGGCGCGCGGGCTGCACAAAGTGCACGGTGCGCGCGCTGCTGAGGAGCCAGAGGTCAATGAGGGCGGGCTGCAGCTTTGCGGCGAGGAAGGGGCGGAGCGCCTTGTCAAAGAGCGGCCTGTCCTTGCAGTAGATGAAGAGCGCGAGCTCGTGGCATGCGTGCGCCGCGTAGAGCCGCAGGCGCTCCGCTTCTGAAAGGCTTGGCCACTTTGCCAGAAAGTCCCAGCTCGCGAGCGTCCGGTCAGCAGACAGCGCAACGAGCAGCTCGTACGCCTTGCCAACGGTGTCGACGAGCGCGATGCGCGAGGTGGCGCGATCGAGCAGCCGGACGGCCGTGCCCGCCGGCGCGGCGAGCAGCCGCCTGTCCTCGCGCACGTGCTGCCCGAGCGGCAGCGGCGCGCTCAGCCGCACGTCGCGCACGGCGAGGGCTGGGCTCGCGTCGGCGCCGGCGGCCGAGCCGCCCGGGCCACCACTCGACGGCGCGCGGGCGAGCGTGAGCGCGTGGCACGTGGTGGCCGACGGGTCGACGACGAGCACGCGCACAAAGCTCGCGCCGCCAAGCTCGGCCGGCGAGACGGCGAGGACGCACTCGCCGCCCTCGCGCTCGCCCGCGCGCAGGTTGGGCACGATCGCGGGCGCGGCCGCGAGAAAGGCGTACGCGGCGAAGGAGTCGTCCACCGCCCCACGGCCGCCGCCGCCGCCACCACCGCCGCCGCCGCCACCACGGCCGCGCATGCAGCTCGCCGCGCCGAGCGGCGAGCACGCGAACGCGGCGGCCATCGTGGGCCCGGCGCATGCATTGTCGCTCAGCGCGCGTTTCTCGTATCCGCCGCCCAGCCTGGCCGCATGCGTCACCGTCGAGGTGGTGCGCAGCGCGCACGGGCTGAGCAGCAGGCTGGGCTTTGCGAGCAGCATCCCCGCGCGGCGCGGCTCCTTCTGCCGGTCGAGCACGTAACGGTGCTCGTCGCCGAGTCGCTTGTTGGACAGGTAGCGCGAGACGTTGAGCGCCGCCGCGTGGCGCGCCGGCCCGCGCGCGGCGACGGCGAGGGCGGGGTCGGCGGTGGTCGCGGGCGCGAACGGCGTCGCGACGACGTGCACGCGCGTGCGCGCCGTCGCGTTGGACATGCGCACCTCGATGCCGCCCGCCGACGTCGCGCGCACGCGCGCGCTCGTCGGCGGGCTCGGCGCGAGCTCGACCAGCCCGCCCGGAACGCACGCCCAGCCGCGCGCCAGCCGCGCGTCGGTGGGCAGCACGAGCAGGCTGGCTCGCACGATGCCGTCTGTCGCCACCTCGTATCGGCCCGCGCCGAGGTCGGGCGCGATGACGAGCCGCCCGGGCTCGGCGCGCGCGTGCGCAGAGACGTCGCGAGCCGGCGCGCCCGCGCGCAGCTCGACGACCGCGTGCGCGCGCGCCGCGGGCGTCGCGCCGAGCCGGGCGGTTGGCGTGAGCACGATGATCTCCTCGCCCGCCACGGCCACCTGCTCCGTCGGCGCCTTTGCGCTCAGCTCGGCGAGGTCAAAGTCGAAGGCGTCGCCGCCGCCGCCGACGAGCGCGCTCACGCCCAGGATGCCCGGCAGCGCGCCCAGACGCACCTCGCCACGCTCGTCGGTCGCGAGGATCGCGTTGACCGGCCGCGACGGCGCGAGGACGCGCGCGCGCAGGGTGAGTGCCAGCATGCGCAGCGCCTTGGGCTCGCCATTCTTGCCGAGCAGCGTCAGTCGAAGCCCGTCTGCGCACGGCCTCAGGTAAAGCGCGCTCGTCGCGCATGCGCCGTGCATCGCGCCGACCTCGACCGCGTGCTCGGCGCGCACGTCGATCGTGCGCTGCTCGGAGACAACACGCACGCGCGCGCCGACGGCGAGGTGTATCGACGCGGCGTCGGCAGGCACGGCAAATTCAACGACTGCGTCGGACGCGTCGGTGACGGCGAGCGGCTGGCGGTGCGTCGCGCGCACGCCGCGCCGGTCGACCGTGCCCACGTCGATGTGCGGCTCGTCGAGCAGCGCGAGCGAGACGGGCACGGCGCCGATTGCAAGCTCGAGGCGCACGATCACGCGCGCGCTCTCGCCCGGGATGAGCGACTGCCGCTCGACGAGCCACGCCGCGCGCAACGCGGGCTCCTCGGCGCGCAGCGCGACGCGCACGGCCGACGCGACGTCGCCGTCAACGGCGAGCGCCGTGTGCATGCCCGGCCGCGTCGAGAAGGGCAGCGCGATCGACCCGTCGGCGCCCGCCTCGTACGTGCGCCCGTCGAGGCGCAGCGTCGCGCGCGGGCAGCGCTCACCCGCCTCGTCGAAGACGTCGACGCACACGCCGGCCGCGCTCGGCCTCGCCGCGCACCGCAGGTCACCCTTGCGGATGATCGCACGGCTCGCTTTCCCGCCGCCGATGAGCTCGACCACGTAGGTGCCCGGACGCTCGCACGCGGGCAGCGGGATGCGCTCAACGTGCCGCTCGATCGGCGGGAAGCGCGCCGCGTAGCTCAGCTCGCGCTCCCAGCCCGCCGCGAGGCCGTCGAGGTTCATCTCATCGTCGACCGCGCGGCCGGTCGCGTCAAACCACGCACCGACGTTCACCCGGAAGATGCGCACGTGCAGCACGGGCACGTTCTTGACGGCGACGTTGAGCGTGACCCCGGTCGCCGCCTTGCTCCAGCGCGCCGGATTGGTCGGTAGCAGCTCAATGTCGACGCGCTCGCGCAGCGCGGACGCGCAGTCGGCGCCGAGCACCGCCGCCCACGCGCCGTCGGTGCGCCCGGCGAGCAGGCGCACCTCCGCGCGCTCTCGCGCGAGCCACGCGCCGTCGCACAGCTCGGCGAGGTCGACGGCGTCGTCCTCCAGGAGCAGCGCTCGCACGCACGGTCGCACCACGTCGAGATCGCCGCGCGCGGGCGCGCCGAGCGCGAGCGCGGCCGAGAAGCTGCCGCTCACCGGCAGCGGCACGCAGTCGCCAGCGAGCGGCGCACGCGGCCGCGGCGCGCTCGCGCCGACGCGCGGCAGCGCGAGGTAGGCGCGGACGCGCGCACGATCGACGCGGCCCGTGCGCACGTCGCATGCCAGCCGGTGGTAGAGCACGAGCGAGCGGTGCGCGTCGAATGCGCGCGGCAGCGGGATGAGGGCGGCGAAGACGGCGTCGAGAAAGGCGGCGAGCGCGCCGTCGTCCGCACCTTCGCCCTGCCACTCGACGTGCTCGGGCGGGCGGAGGCGCGCCACAACGGCGGCAACCCGCGCTGGGTCGGCAAGCAGTTCGGGACGTAGCGCGAGCAGCTCGTCCAACTCGGCGAGCGTCAGCTTGGAGTGAACGGGCAGCGAGCCAAAGCCGCGCGACGACGGATGCGCGAGGTCGGCCGCGATCAGCTCGAGCGCGTGCGGCACGCCAAGCGGGCGGTCTAGCCGCTCGAGGTACTGGCGGCGGCGAGCCGCGTCAAACGCGCGCGCGTCGACTAGCCGCACGCCATGCGCCGACAACCCGCCGAGCCCGTGCTGCGCGACCGCCGCGATGATGAGCGCGTGCTCGTCGATCGCCGACGGATCGAGCTCGCTCGGGTGGAGCGCGGCCGCCGACTCAGCCGCCTCGGGCTGGTGGTCAAGGCGCACACCATCGATTGATTCGGCCAGCTCGTGCGCATGCGCCTCGAGGTCGGCGCTCGCCAAAAGCAACCGCTGCCGCCGCAGCACGCACTCGTACCGCGGCGTGCGCCCGTGCTCGCTCGGCCACCCGTCGAGGATCTCCGAGGCCTCGGCGAGGGCGCCGCGGTGCTGCGCGTCAATCACGCGCCAGTAATCGCGCTCCTCGCTGCCCGCCACGAGCGCCGCGATCGCTGCGCCGCGGTCGGGCGAGAGCGCGAGCGCCTCGAGCTCGTCGAGCGCGGCGTGGGACATGATTGGGTCGGGGAGAAAGTTGTTGGGAGGCTTTCCGGCTCCAGCTACTTCGCGGCCTTTCTTTCCTTCCCACTTTCACCAGTCGATGGAGGCGACGGCAAGGCCCACGTTGTACGAGAGCGAGGCGCACACGCCGCCGAGCACGAGCGTCTCGAGCGCTGAGCGCACGTATCGCCGGTGCGCAAAGTGCGCTTTAAACGCGCCGAGCGCGACAAGCGTGACACTCGTGATGACGCACGCGGCGAGCATCATGTGCGCCTGCGACGGCGGCTGGGCCGTCTCCTGCACAACAAAGGCCGTGAGCACGTAGCCGACGATGGGGAGCATGCCGAAGAGCGCGAACGCGGCAAACATGACAAAGGCGCGCAGCAGCGTCGGCTCCTTGTCGTCGGGCACCTGCAAGCCGAGCTCCTCGGTCATCATCAGGTTGACGAAGAATGCCGGGTACTTGCTCATCGTCACCGTTACGGCCTGCGCGTCTTCCTGCGTCATCCCACGGTTGACAAAGATCTCGACCACTGGAAGGAAAGGGGAAGGAGGGGGGGGGGGGGGGGGGGGGGGGGGGGGGGGGGGGGGGGATGTTTGGACGCGCGCGGAAGCGACTTCTCAACATATGCTCGTCAAAGACGCTGGGGGGGGGGGGGGGGGGGGGATGTTTGGACGCGCGCGGAAGCGACTTCTCAACAAATGCTCGTCAAAGACGCTCGGGGAAATGTGGATTGGGGTGGGGGCATCGAAACGGCAGTTGAGGCATGACGTGCGTGCGCGCTCGCAACGGGCCGAGCTCGCGTGCCGCGCGCGCCGTCACGCGCGAGACCCTCGCGCGCGCCCCGAGGCCGCACGGCGTGCGTGCCGAGCGGCCGGCGCGGCGCACTTTCGGCCACCTCGCCGTCCGGGTGATTCTTGAACTCCCAGGACTCGCGCGCGTGCTCCTCGCGTATGTATTCGTGCTCTGACTTGGTCGACAAGTACTCGCCCACGCCCATCGCGAGCGCGTCTGCGAGCACGTTTGAGATACCGATGCCAAGTACAGCCTTGACGCTCAGCCCGACGCCGGCCGCGCCCGCGACAATGGCGAACGAGGTAAGGATGCCGTCGAGCCCACCAAACACGAGCAGCTTGACATACTCGCCGCCCTGCACGTGCGGCTCCGCACTGTGGTGCGGCGCGCCCGCAACGCCGGCCGCCGCCTTGCTCGCGTGTGCGACGGCGCTCGCGTTGACGTCGCGCGCGGTGAAGGCCGACCTCGCGCCCTCCAGGTCGCGCTGGAGCAGCGGGACGGCAGCCGAACCGTTGGTCGCCGATGCCTTTGGTGCCATCGCCGCTCAGGCGTCGCGCTGGCGGGCGTGGCCTCCCTCGCGTGGATGAGCGGCGATGGCGGGCTGTCGAACCTTTTTTCTAAAGTGGGCGGGGGTGCCCACATCTTGCCCGTCCGTGTCTTACAGGTGCCCGTCGAGGGGGAGCACGGGGTCGTCAAGGGGGAGTACGGGCTCGTCCACCGCGGCGATGACGTCGGCCCGTCGGCATGTGACGAGCGTGGCGGCAGAGAAGGGGCCCGACGATCGCGCCGTCTTCCTCGGGCTACCCGTCTTCTCCCACGCGGAGCTCGGCGCGCACAACACGGAGGGCGATCTGTGGATGAGCGCGCACGGCCGCGTCTACGACGTCAGCCGCCTCTTCGAGTCCGGCGCGCATCCTGGTGGCGGCAAGTCACTGCTCTCGCACGCCGGTCAGGACTGCACGCTCGACTTCAACTTCCACTCCGTCGCCGGCCAGCGCGACTGGGCGCAGTACCAGATCGGCTGGCTCGCCAACGCGGACCGGTGCAGCCCTCTGCTCGGCGTGGCGATCTGGGCGTTTGGGCGCAGGAGACGAGCCTCTGCGGCTGCGTGAGCGCGGCGGCGTGAGCGCGGCGGCATGAGCGCGGCGGCGTGAGCGCGGCGGCTCGCGCAAAATCGCGCCGCGCCGCGCTCAGTGCGCCGCGCCGCGCCCACGGATGATATGCCGCGTCGCCAGAGCGCGACGCGGCAGTGAGCAATCCAGGCGCCACTTAGACTTCGCCGCGAGGCTCAGAGGCTCCGAGCGGTAAGGACAATACAACCTCGCGATTCCCTCCTTCCCCCCAGCCCCACTCCGAAAACCACCACCGCAGCTTCGTCGCGGTCAGGTCGGGTCACAGTGACCGCGGCCTAGGCCGCAGATGCGCTGCAGCGCATCGTGCAGCCGACGGTCGGTGTGGACTTGGGCCATCGTGGCGCCAACAGACACGCACGCCCATCGCCCGCCTCTGTCCACTCAGGCTCCGGGTGCACCGCCTGCGCGAGCGGCGACGTCGAGCGCGGGACAGCGCCAGCGCACGTTCTCGGCGCGCGCAAGCAGGGCGCCCGGTTGGCGCAGCCACGGCAAGGCGCCTGACGACTAATCGCAAGCCGAGCAACGTTTTTCGGCCGCCATCGTGCCTAGGGTTGGCTCGGTACCAGCTTCCGCCCCAACGTTTTTTTTATGCTCCGTCGTGATGCCCGAGGAGAGCCTCGCTGACACGCCCACCCGCGCGACGCGAAAGTCGTTCGATTTGACAGCCGAAGCGCCGGCGGCGAGCAGGCAGCTGTTTCCGGCGACGCTTGTGGCGCCCTCCGACCCGGCCGAGGCCGCCGCGCTGATCGCGCGGCTGCACGAAGCGTGGTCGCACGAGCACGCGCGTGCGGCCGAGCTCGAGCTCAAGCTGGCGGCCGCGCAGGACATGCAGCGCGAAAGCGAGCGCGTCGCCGAGCACGCGCTTAAGCTCGCTAACGGCGTCATTGCCGCCGTGCGCGCCGTGCAGAGGACTGACCGGCCAGGGAGCCGTGCGGGCAGCCGGAAGCCGTCGGACGCCGGCATGCACGCAGCGGCGGCCGCGGCCGCAGAGGCCTATTTCAAGTCCGGCGTCGCGCCGAGCTCGGAGGGGGAGGCGGACGCGCGGTGCACGCGTCGCGTCGTCGGTGGGGTGGATGTCATCCAATGCGCGTTCGGCACGTGCTCGTACACGTGCGGCACGCTCCGGGCGCTCGAGCGGCACCGCGCGGCGGCGCACTCGCTCGCCTGCGCGCCGGTGTGCTGCGCGCCGGTGCCGGCCTTCCGCCCGCCGCCACCCTATGTGCCGCGCAGCCCGCCGCGCGCGCCCTCGTCCGGCCTCGGCGTCGCGGACGTGCCGCCGGACCTTTCGGAGCGGTTTGGGCTGCACGCGGCCGAGGCGAGCCCGCCGCCGCAGCTTAAGCGCGCGGCGTCGCACGCCGTGGCCGCGGTCGCAAAACCGCCGATGCAACGCGCGCTTTCCGTCGCCGGCGCTAGCGGCGGCGGCGGCGGCGTGAGCTACGCCGTGCCCTCGGCGGCGTGGCTGCGCGCGTGCGGTGTGGCCAACGCGTCGCGCGCACGCGCCACGGCCGACAGCGGCGCGTACGTCGAATTTGGGCAGTGAGCGCCGGGCAGGCGCGCGCGCCACGACTCCTCCAGCAGCCTGCTTGTCCAGTGCCCCGTGCGCGGGGGGCGGGCAAGCAGACCAGACCAGTGAGAATACGGCCGCCGTTGCCTAAACTGACCAGCTTGAGCGCACGATGCCGGACGGCGCGCATTTGCGGTGGCGGCCGTTTTTGGCGCTCGCGTCCGCGCTGCACGGTGCCGCAGCCAAGGTGCTTGAGGGGCATGTGACCGGAAGCGCGCTGCTTCACAGCGCGGATCCCAACCTTGTGGTCCTCGGCACGTTTGGGTTCGAGTGCATCACGGGCAAGTGCGGCCGGACGGTGCCCGAATCGAGCGCGAGCTTTTACCAAAAGGGGATGATCCACATCCAGGCGCACGGCGACCCGTTCATCAAGGGGCAGGAGGTTGCCATGTTCTCGTCAGACACGTGGTACAACGGCACCAACGACGTCAAGGCCAGCTGGGCGGACGTCTACCGCAACCAGCGCCTCACGTGCGCCCAGAAGCGATCGCACGCCATCTTCACACTGCCGCTCACCGACGCGTCGAACCCGCTCGAGGGCCGCGGCTCGCAGGACGGCGTCAACTTTTACCATGCGCTCCGCCTCAGCGCACGACCGCTCTTCGTCCACGTCGTCGCGCTCAACTGCGAGCCGCGCTACGCGGGCGCCCTCTCGCTTTATTACCGGGTGACGCTGCAAAACCCGGGCGGTTGGTGGGGCACGCACTTCTCGTACAACGACCAGGGGATGCTGCAGACACACGTGTTTGCGTTCGTCGCGCAAAGTGCGCTCGCTGTCGTCGCCGCGCGCGGCGTGCACGACCTGCGCGCCAGCCAGCTCTCGCACCCGCCGCTGCTCGTGCTCGCCGCCGCGCTCGGCGGCTTTTCGCTCGCGCAGCTGCTCAACGTGTGCTTCTACGCGGATTACGCGAGCCATGGTGTTGGTCCGGAGGGCGCGCTCCTCATGTGCGCGCGTCGCTCGCTGCGCCACGCGCTCGCGCGCTCGCGGCGCCCCGCGCGCGCGCGGGCGTGCGGAGCGCGCGCGCTGAGCAGCTCTTGAGCGCACGGCAACTTGTTTGAGTGCACGGCCAGCTGGTCTGACTGCGGCAGCTCACCCTGCCCCCACGCCTGGGACGCGCAGGGCCGAGGTGTTGTACACGGCGTCCGATCTGGTCGTCATGGTGCTCTTCCTGATGATTGCGCAGGGCTGGCGCCTCACTGCCGACCTGCCGTCGAAGCGTGACCAGCTGTTGGTTGGCGGCGCTGTGCTCGTGTACTGCGCGTGCTACACCGTCATCTACACGGTCGACTACGCGCTCAGGGACCCAGCGTCCGAGGTCTACGTGCTGCTCACGACCGGCGCATTCTTCCTTGCCGTCATCCGCATCATGTGCGCGCCGATCGGCCATTTTGCCGGCCTCGCGCGTGACCGAGCCGCCCGCGCGGCCGACCGTGCGCATCGTGCTGCCGCCGTGCCGCCCGGCGCGCCCGCCGCCGCGTGCGCAGGCTCCTCTGTCTGTGCGCGCTCTTCTTCCACGACACGTACCGCCGAGAGCCGTCCGTCGAGAAGCTCGCCTTCTTTCGCAAGGCGATCGCCTCGTGCGGCGTCTGGTTCATGCAGATGCCGCTCACGTGCATCATCGCGTGGAGCACGAACAAGTGGACGCGCCACCGCGTGGCCACCGCGTGGATGGCCGCCATCAACACTCTCACCCTCGCCTTCCTGCTGTACAGCTTCCAGCCCGCCCGCGCAAAGTCGTACTTCACAATCAGCGCCATGCCCGACGAGCTCGATGGGCTCACGGGCGGCGGCCACGGCG
Source organism: Diacronema lutheri (assembly GCA_019448385.1). Lineage (NCBI taxonomy): Eukaryota > Haptophyta > Pavlovophyceae > Pavlovales > Pavlovaceae > Diacronema > Diacronema lutheri. The sequence goes on along the minus strand of JAGTXO010000005.1, from coordinate 909,066 downwards.
ATGCAGGCGATGGCGATGGCGACGGTGACGGCCGTGGTGGCCGACGCTTGCCGGCATCGCAGCAGAGCGCAGCATACGGGAGGTACGGCGAGGGAGGGGGCGGAGATGAGTCGCGACGCGAGGTGCCTGATCAGGGCATGCTCTGAGCCTATATTTTGGCAGATTCTCCGCGCGTGCAAAGAACGAAGCAGTCAGCTCGTCGGCCTGGCGCTTGGGCTGCGCGTGCGCACGCGCGGCATCGACAAGCGCAAAAGCACACGCGTTCTAATAAGGGGGCGCTGCGCGTGCGCACTTTGCCCTGTTGCAGCCGCACTTTGCCCTGTTGCTCTGTTGCTCTGCGTGGCAGCCGCACTCTGCCCTGTTGCTCTGCGGCCTCGTCGGCACGCTGCGGGCAGGATGCGCATCCTGCGCACAGCTTCGCGCGCGCACGCCACGAGCCGATCGGCGCGAGCGCGCGCCTGATCGCTTACGTGGCGGAGAGCCACCTCGAGCACGTGGTTCGCATAGCGCTCGGCGGCGTGGATGTATTCGTGCACACGTGGAACCCCCATACGGCGGGGGGGGGGGGGGGGGGGGGGGGGGGGGGGGGGACTTAATCGCTGGCGGGCTGGAGCGCGCGCAACGTCTTTGCAGGCACAAGCGCCTGTTCTTCAAAGCAACATCGCACGCTCCCCGCAAAAACGCGCGATGGCCTGCGACGATGGGCTCGCGTCGCGCGGCTTTCACAGGACAAACCGTGAGCGCCGCGTCTAGCAGTGCGGCGGTGCTGGATCGACAAGTCATGTCTTGGGGCGAGCGATGATTTCTCTCACGCCACAGGCAGCAAGCTGGGCGAGAGCGGTCGGAACGAGACTGAAGTCATGAGCGGCGAACGCGACTTCCGTCCATGGCGGACACGCGCAGGGCGGCGAACTGCGACCCCTTTCGTGCTCGGGGTTGGGTCGCGGCGGTGCTGCTGCTTTGCACATGCGAGCTCTACGCAAACCTACGCGGTAGCGTGCTCAGTGCAAGTGTCTCGCGACTGGCGGCCACGCCCCCGTCGTCTCGCGACGGGGGCGACCGATCGGGCGAGCGAGCGCCGCGCGCTGAGCGCGCACGCGGCGTGGCGGCTACGGGCGCAGCGCCCGAGCAGCCGACGCTGGCGCACATAGCGCCGTTCGCAGGGCTGCTATCCATCGCCAACGCGCCACTCGTGCCCAGTCCGCTCTGCCCGCAGCACCGGTGGGCGCGCAACATGGACCACGCGCGCGGCCACGTGCCGCCGCGTACGTCCGGGCCCGACCTGCCCGTCTTCCGCGGCGGCGACCTGGAGGCGCGGTGCGAGCTGGAGCGTGCTCTCGCGGCGCGCTCTCGCCACGGCGAGCTCATTTTCACGATCGCCACCGAGCAGGCCTCGTCGTACGCGATAAACCTCATCTGGGGCCTCCGGCGCGTCGGCATCGACCATTCGATCGTCATCGTGCTCGAGCCCGAGCACTGCGCGCTGCTCGCAAGCGAGCCTTGGCGCGCAAGCTGCGCGCACACGTCGTTCCGCACGGTCGGCCTTGTCGGCGCCGTCACGCACGCGTACCGCCTCGAGTGGTCCAAGCTGCACTACGTGCGCCGGGCGATCGCGCTCGGTGTGTCTCCCTTGTTCCTTGATGCTGACGTCGCCGTCTCCGCAAACCCGTACCCGCTGCTGCGCTCGGCCGCGCTCGCGGACAAGCACGCGATCTTCGCGGCGCGCGCGTCGACCGCGCACTGTGGCCGCATCCTCCTCGGCCTCGTCTACTGCAACCGGTGCGCGCCGGGCGGGCCGGCCGAGCGGATGTTTGCGCGCGCGTTCGCGCGGCACGAGCGGTACGCCTTTGCAAATGCCTCGACCGTGGCAGGCTGGTGGTCGAAGGGCGACCGGTTGGGCGTTTGCACGGGCCCGTACAAACACAGGGCCATTCATCGCTCCAACGAGCTGCTGAGCGACCTCGCCATGTCCGCGTGCTGCGGCGCGCAAGTGAGCTACGCCGTCGCTCCGGCATCGCGTCACGTGCCGGCAGTGCAGCGCGTGCGCTTTTCCGCCGTGTACGCGCTGCCGCGCTGTGCGATGATGCCGCCGCCCATTGCGCCCGGCGTGTACGCGCACGAGATTCGGCACTGGCACGAGCCCCTCATCTCCGCAGCCGAGCGCGAGGCGGCGCTTCGGCCGCTCGCGCATGACACGCGCGGCGCCGACGGCTTCAGGCACGCGCACCGCCGCGCCATGCCGCATGCGGCCTGCATCGCCCCTCGAATTTTGCTTGCTCGGGCTCACGTCGCGCTCGCGTCCTCGCCTTTGCGCGCGCGCGGCGTGCGCTGCCTCGGAGCCCGCGTGGCCACGCGCCTGCGCGCGCCCGGGCGTGGCGCCTTTGCATGCGCCGCGCCTTATGGGGCCGGGTCCTCGCGCCGTCCGCCGGCCGCAGGCTGAAAGCTATTCCAGACATTGATCGCTTCATCGCGCAGGCGGCAGACCTCGCGGCTGGGCGCTTCGATGGCGAGCCGGCAGGCATCGAAGCCTTGACCCCACCCGACGACCCGCTCCCGGCCGTGGAGACGCTCGTCCTTGTGACAGCGCCGTTAATTTCAAACTTCTTCGACTCGCCGCAGGGAGGGCGCGAGGGCATCTTTCAGGGCGCGAGCGCGCCGGCGCTCGCGCACTTTGTGGGCGCGCACCCAAAGGAGCGGTACATGCAGGCGACCGGGTTGTACGACTTCCGCGCCGCACCGTTGGGCTGGCTCGCCGCGAGCCGCCGCGCCGAGCGCGACGCGCGCGAGCGCGAGGGTGTGGACGCGGCCAGGGGGGCGAGCGTGCGTGCGCACGAGGTGGGCGCGATGGAGGGAGCCTTGCGCGCGCTGTCGCACTCCTCGTTCAACGCGATGGCGACAGACCTGCTCGCGGCGGCCGCCGCCGCGGACGAGCTCGCACTCATGCCGCGCGCGGGCGCAGGTCGGGCGGAGCGCGAGCGCGCGCGCTGCGTCGTTGGCCGCCAGCTGCTGCGGCTGACAGGCGACGGTTTCGAGAGCGCGCTGCGCGCGCCGTCGGTGCACGGCTTTGCGGCGCGCGTCAACGCTGCGCGCGGCTGGCTCGCACTCGCAGCCGGGCTGAGTGGCGCGATGGCAGTCGACGTGAGCGCTCCCTGCGCACAGCCGTGGGTGCCTCGACGCCGCGGTGCGCACCACGGCGTCGACCAGGCGCTGCAGCCCGCGCCCGAGACGCTGTCGCGCGAGCGGCTGGCAACGCACGCGCACGCGCGCTTCACTCACCTGCTCGTCGCGGCGGTGCCGTTCGCGGGCGCGTGCGACGAGGTGGGCTCTCGCGCCGGAGCCGATGCCAACAGCACGGGCGCCGAGTTGGGCGCCGCGAGCGCAGCGGCGCAGCCCGCGCCCACCGGCTGCTGCTCGTTCGTGTGGGACGTGTCGACGCTCAAGGACTCCAACCTGTGCACGCCCACCTCACACATCTTCTACCACTGCGCCTACGCGCTCTCGCCCGTGCGCGTGCGTGCCACATGCGCAAATGCGAGTCGCGCCACCCTCGTCCTCGCTGGCGACAGCGCCTCCGCGCAGCTCGGTTGGGTGCGCGCGGTGGGCGGCAGCGGCGGCGCACCTGCCAGCGCAGGGTCCGAGCCAGCGCTCATCGCAGGCTCTATCGACGGGTCGAGGCTAGTGGCGGCCGTGCGGAGAAGCGGCGTACAGATCGTGAGCCTGCTGCTGCCGCGCGGCTATGCGCTGCCCGCGCTGCGCGGCGTCAGGCGGGCGGAGCTTGACGCGGCGATCGCGAATGCGACCGGTGTTGCGCGCGGGATGGATTCGTGCGGCGGCTACTGCCGGTTGAGCCTTGCGCGCAAGGGCGTGTGCGAGGCGCTGGGACCGTCGCGCAATTGCTCGGCTGCGCTGCTCTCCCTCGCGCGCGAGGCGGGGCTCGTCATCGAGAGCTCGCGCTGAGACTGGCGCGTGCCCGCCGACGGCGCGACGCCACCCTGACGCGTGGGACGTTCTCCAAAGGAAGAGCGCACCAACGAAACTAGGCCTTGCGCGCCAAAGATGGGCCGTACGCGCGCCTCATGTGCGCGAGGAGACCGAGCACGGCCGTCGGCTCGCCCCGCGCGAGTTTTTCTGCTGAGTAGAGGTGGTCGAGGGGCATGTTGGGCCGCAGACGCAGCGCAAGCAGCGAGCGCTCGTAGTTGTGCTTGCACGACGCGAATGAGCGCGGGCGCGCCTCCAGACCCGTGATGGGCCGGCCCTCGAGCGCGCCTGCGGCGGCCAGCGTCGGGCGCTCGCGAGACACGTCAGGGAGAGATTCGACAGACCGGCCCAACGGGAAAGTACATCAACAAAGGCGCATCAACAAAGGCGCGCGCCGCACGCACGCGCGCACGCACCAGTGAGTTGCGCGAGGATCAGTCCGTCGGACATGACGCCGATCGCGGGCGAGCATAAGTCGTGCACCGTCAGGGCGATGCCCGAGCGCTCGCGCACCCAATCGCTCAGCTTGGCCGCGAGCGCTCGGTGCGAGCGCGCGCCGAGCGGCGCGTCCGACGAGGGGCGCATGACGTCCCACGCGACGCTGCGCGGCGCGCGGAGGTCGTCGCGTGGGGTGCCGCGCAGGTCGGCCGCGCCAGCCGGCGCCGAGAGCGCGCCAAGCGAATCGTCCGCGGCGCGCGCGAGCGGCGCGCCGCCGACGAGCTCGGCCGCGATGGCGCGCGCGCGCTGCTCGTCCCTCTTGCCGGCGAGCGCGAGCTCGCGCTCGCGCACGCGCCGCGGCGGCGCGGGCGGAGAGAGTGGAGGAACCGTGCCGTCGATCGGCGTGCGCGTCCGCCCACCGATTTCGTCGCTCGTGCGCGCGCGCGGCGCGTGCCCGTTGCTGAGCAGCTCGTCCCACGCAACTGGGCGCGCGCGCAGCTCGCCTGACACGGCGGCATCCTGGGCGGACGCGTGGGCAGCGTCGCGAGCATGAGCGGTAGGCGAGCCGCCACCTTGCGCGCCTGCGCGCCGCGCGTCGGCGTCGCGCGGCGCGCGCGCGCTGCGTCCGCCGTCGTCGTCGTGGGCGCTCTGCGCGAGCAGCTCGTCCCACGCGATGTCGAGCGGGCCCCCGCCCGCGGCGAGGGTGGGGTGGACGGCCCGAGGCATCGCCGACGCGTGCTCCATCGCCGCCGCCAACGCCTCCATGCTCCGATCGCCCTCCTCGCCGTCGCTGCCATCGCTCGGCTCACCGCCGTGCGCACGCGCAGTGTCGGCGGGCACGCCGTCGTCGCCACCATTGGGCCCGCCCGCCCGCCAGCCGGCGGCGCGGCGCGACGCGCGCAGCTGCTTTCTCCGCCGCCGTGCGACAAGCAGGGCGAGCGAGAGGAGGCGCACCGCGCTCCCGAGCCGCCCGTCGCACACCTCGTCGCGCAGCGCGTCCAGCTGCGCGCGCGCGGACAGATGCGCGCCGAGCGCCGCGCATGCGAGCGACACGTTGTGCTGCGCGGCTGCGGCCGAGCGCACGGGCCACGCGGTGCCTGCCAGCATGGGGACCGGAGGCGACGCGGCGGCGCGCTGTGGCCAGCCACGGGCGTCAGGGTGCTCGCCCACGCTGCGGCTCCGCCCGCCGGCCGTCGCGCGGTGCACGGCGGCGCTGAGCGCGCTGCCGTCGAGTAGCACTGCTGCGATTGACTCAGCGGCGGCTGGTCGCGCGCGCGCCCACGCGTACGGCAGCTCCGGCGCAGGCTGTGGCGGCGCGAGCGGCGACTCGTCGCCGTGACCGGCCGCGTCGTGGCGCGTGCGCGCGGCTGCGTGCTCGGTGGGCGGGCGCACGCGGCCGCGCGCGCGCGCCACGTCGCCTGCGGCGAGAGCGGCGGCGATGCCCGTCCTGTCGAGCCAGCGGAGCACGTCGGCCTCGGCGCGCTCCGCCGCCTCGGCTTCCGGCAGTGGCCGCAGCAGCAGGCGCGAGCGCGCGGTCGCTCGAGCGATTCTGCGCATCAGCTGCCAGCCTGTCCTGTCGTGCCCGCTCGCGAGCGCGTCGAGCTCGGCTTTGTCCAGACGCGCGTGCACGCCGAGCGCGGCCAGGTCCGCGAGCGCCTCACGCCAGAGCGAGCGCAAGCCTTCAAGCGATTGCGGCTGCCCACCGTCCGTCCGCGCCGGCGCCGGCACCGACGGGCGCAACGCCGTGCGCACGCCAAGCGCGACGCGCGCGGCGAGCGCGCCGTTCGTGAGCGGGTGGCGAAGCGGATGCAGCCTGCGTGCGTGCGTGCCCCACGGCACGTCCTGCCCTAGACGGCGTCGCAACCACACGCGCGCTTCGTACTCGGCGCGCGTGAGCACGCCGGAGCGCCGCAGCTCTCCGGGCGCGAGCGCACCCAACGCAAGCCAACCGCCGAGCGATGGCGCTCGCGATTCGTGCGCCACATCGTCCGCTCCGCCGCGCTCGGCATCGTCGCCGCCGTCGCTCGACGCGTTCGCCTCGTCCTCGAGCGCGCTCGCCGCGCCGCTCGTGCTTCCGGCGGTCACCGTCTCCTCGCCCCGAGCCAGCCAGCGCGCGCCGCGCCGTGCGCGCGCGCCCGCATGCGGCGCGCGCGCGGCGTGCTGCGCGGCTGAATAGCGATGGAGCCCCTCGAGCAGCGCCCAGAGCAGCGGCGAGTCGCCGTCGGCGAGGCGCGCATCCGCGTCTGGCGCGTGCAGCGATGGCTCGAGCGCGCTGCCGCACCGCGCGCGCGCGACGGCGAGCGCTCGACCAAAGTTCCGCGCGCGCGCCGCGCGCGTGCATGCGTGCGCGGGCGCGGCGTCCGCGCCGCTCACAACGAGCCGCACGCCGCTCACGCGCGAGACGAGCTGGCACGCGAGCGCGCCCGTTTGAAACGCCATCAGCACGTCGTACGAACCGCGCAGCTCGACTGGCAGCGACGTGGCCCACGCCAGGCTCGACCTGTCGGCCGACACGCGTCGCTCGCTCGGCGCGCGCCCGCCGCCGGCCGGCGCGCTCATGGCGCGCCGCTCCGCTGCGCGCGCCAGAGGCACGTGCGGCGGCACCAGCGCGAAGGAGCGCAGCCAGCGCAGCAGCTCCGCCTGCCCCACCGTGCCGAGCGACACCGACCGGGCCGCCTCGAGCGTGCGCTCTACGCCGTGCGAACCCGCGCCGCCCGCCGCTCGATCGCCAGCCGCGTTCAGTGCGAGGGCGGCATCCATTGCGCTCGCCGCGGCCGGCGGCAGGCGCGTCGCGTGCGCCGCCGATGCGAGCGCACGCGTGTGCCAACCGCCCTGGAAGGCGCGCTGGTCGCTCGCGCTCGCCGCCGCCACTGCCGCGGCTGCCGCGTCAGCCGGCGCGCCCCGCCGGAATGAGCGCCGAGCTGAGCGTGGTGAGCACCGTGCGGCCGTCTCGACCGCCGCGCCTGCCGCTGCGGCGAGCTCCGAGGCCGGCAGAACCGACGCGCAGTCAGCGCACGTGCCGGCCGTCGCGACCGCGCGGGCGCGCGCGCCCACGCCCATCGCGCCCTCGAGCCTCTGCAGGGCGCCGGCTGGGAAAAGGGCGGCCGCAGCGCGCACGGTTTCGCCCTCGTGCAGCGCGCGAGCGTGCGCGCCGGACGAGGCGGTGGCGCGTTGCGCCGCGCGTGCCGCCGCCGCGGTGCTCGCGCCCGCGCGCGGTTGCGGCGCACTGCGCCGATCGAGCGCGCGCGCGGCGTACAGCGGCGCTGCCGCCTGGTCCGCGGGCGCTGGGCCTGCAGCCGCGCACTCGCGCACAAGGCTGAGGTGCAACGAAGGCCGAGGGAGCGACATCCGGTGCGAGGCGAAGTGCACGTCAAAATCGAGCAGCTGCCGCGCCTGAGCCACGCTCGCACGCGAAGCGCGCGACCCGCTCGCGCCGGGCGCGCGCGCGGGCACGCTCGGCGGGCTCGGCGGGCGCTCGTCCCCTGGCCGTCGCCGCGCCGGCACACCTGCGCAATGGCGGGTCCGCGCGCCACGCGCGGGCTGCGCAAGGCGCGCGCGAGAGATAGCTTGAGACCCCTGCGCCGGGCCCACGAGCCGCGCGTAGGGTTCGAAGCTGGGCACGATGGCCGGCACGTCCCGAAAACGCGACGCGCGCGCGGGGGGGAGCGAGCCGCACGCGCGCGCAAACGCCGCGGCGAGCGTGGCGAGCGTCCGCGCGTCACCACGCGCCGCGCGGACTGCCGCATGCGGCTCGGCGAGCTCGGCATCGAGGCCCTCGCCGTCTAGCGCGTGATGCAGCACATCGATCGCGCCGGCCATCCGGCCAGCGGCGCCTTCGGCGCGCCCTGCAGGCGGAGGAATGCCAACCGCGGAGCTCAGCTCGCGGGCGAGCTCGGCGAGCGCAAAGCCATCGGCGAGATCCTTAATGGAGCCGACGACGAGGCAGCTCCGGAACGGCAGCGAGTTGAGCCAGTACACCAGGGCGCGCTCCCGCTCGCCGCGCTCGTGCTCAGGAGCGGTGCTTGCCATGGATTGTGGCGCGAAAAAAACCAACTTTCAAAATGGGTTTCAATTCGCGCTGCGCCGTCCCGCTGCCCCAGAGCGAGGCTCACTTTGTCCCGGTCCAAGGGCGAGAAGGTGCCAAGTGTGACCAGGTTGGAGCGGGCTGGATGACGTCCGCACCCGGCACAGGGCTCGCCTTCCGTTTGCTCCAGCCCGCCCACAGGGGTCGGCGAGGTTGAAGGCGACCCCTCTGGATGACGTCCGCACCCGGCAAGCGAGCTCCCCCAGGACCAGCAAGTCACGCCAACGCGCACCTCAGCGCAGGTCGCGATCCCGGTAAGCGCCGTTAGTGTAATTATGAGAGACAGCACGGCGAACGCCCCCGTCCACGCCCTCCGCGCGCCTCGCTGGCCGCGCGCGGGTTCGAACCTCACAGGCTGTGCAATGACTTGCGCCTGTTGAACTGCCCGTGCTGAATCGACGTCTTCGCCAGGTTATGCACTCGCGTGGAGGCCATGTCCCAAAAATCGTCCGACGTGGTCGTGCTGAACTGCATTCGCTTGAGCACCTCCTCATGCGTCAAGGGCGCCTCCTCTGTCGGCGCATCCCCGGGCTCCACCGAAGGAGCAGCACTCGCCAGCGACGCGGGCTGCGGCGCCATTCGCTTCACCTTGACCATCCGCGGGGCGAGCTTGTACTCCTCGGACCCGTACTGCGACATCCACGTCGCGCGTGTCTTCTGCTCCTTCTCGATCGCCTTTTGCCACTCGATCTGCCCGCTAGGCGTCGCAAAGTTTATGCGCGCCATCTCAGGCGGTAGGCGCGCAACAGAGGCGTGAGCTCGCGGCAGCGGCGTGCAGGGCCACCGCACCGCTCCTCCACGCCCTAAAATGACGGCCAGTATGGTAACGTCGAGCACGATGGCTGAATTTCGCACGCCAGCGACAGCGTCAATCGATGCCATGTACGACACGGGCTGGCTGGCGTACACGGAGGGGCGGTGCGCTGAGGCACTCGAAGCGCTCAATCGCGTGCTCGCCCTCGTCGCCACGCACGAGCGCGCGCGCTTCGCGCGCGGGCTCTGCTTCCTCAGCCTCGATCAGCCGTTGGAGGCTGAGCGTGAGCTGAGCACATATTTGTCTCTCGTGGCCTTCCAGCAGCTGAACACGTGCGACGCGCTCTTCTTCCGTGCGATGGCGCTCAGCGCGCTCGGTGAGAGGCACCGCGCCTTGGCTGACCTCGACGCGGCGATCGCGCATAAGCCAGGCTGCACGGGCGGCTGTGCGTGCGGCATGAGCTGCCGCGCGCCGGACGCGGTGCTTGCGCGCTTCGCGCTTCTGCTCGACCATGGCACGCGCGCCGCGTACACGGGGGAGCGAGCGAGCACAGCGTTGGGCGACGCAGCGCCCGCCGGCGAGCGCGAAGAGCCTTCGTCGGGTGAGGCCGCGTCGCACGCGTTCACCCTCGACGGCCCTGTGTGGACCGTGCCCATGCACCAGCTTGGCGTCGCGCTCGAGCGCGCCGGTGCAGCAGACCGCATCGCACTTTTGGTCGACAGCTCGCTCGACCGCTCCGTCGACGCATTCTTCCTCTACATGGCGAGCACGCTCGTCGAGGTCAAGCGGCTGGTCGTTCGGATGCGCACCGGCGCGGCGACGCTTGACGACGCACGCGAGGAGCTGCGGTCGCAGCTCGTGCAAGCGATGCGGTGGGGGCACAATTTGGTGCTTCGGCTGGGCACCAGTGCGCCCGACTTTTCTCGGCTGTGCTCACCCGAGCACTTCCCCATCGAGCTGCTCGAGGACGCGACTGCGCTGCCCATTGGCGCCAACCTCGTTGGCCATGCGCTCGGCGCCGTGCTGCGGCCCGAGGACATGCAGGCGGGTGTCTTCGTCGTCGCGCAGAAGTTTCGAATCATTGTCACATCCAACTTTGCCGCTGACACCTTTGAGAGCTACCTCGTGCCGAGCCTTCCCCGCTGGTCGGCGCTGCAGCCCATCTGCGTCGTCACGCAGACGAGCTTTCGTGAGGGGCAAGCGGACACTGGGAGCGCCGAGCACCCCGCGCCTTCCGGCGCGGCGTCGGTGTTGGCTGCCGACACGGGCGCACAGCGCCCACTCGACGCCGATCGGCTGACGCTGTTTCTGCGCAGCTGACGGGTGACGTCAGACCAGCGACATGGCTTTGGACATGGCCACGCCGCCCGGACCAGCGACCCCCGCGCCGAGCAGCGTCCTCGCGATGCCGACCATGGGCCCACAGCCGCGGTCCGCTTTGGAGTGGCAGCCGCACAGCAAGCACGAAGCCAAATCGAACACGCCAATCAGCAGGGCGACGGCCACGGATGCTGCCCACAAGCAGATCGCGTTGTCGGGTTGGCACGTGCCCGTCTCCTGTGTCATCGACCAGAGAGCGGTCGAGTTGGTGCTGATGCACGTGAGCATGGGCTCGTACGGGCATTCGCAGTTGAACGAACTGAGGCGCATCCGGCCCATTGCTTCGTTGTTCCTGCACAGCAAGCCCGCCGGGGGCATTTGCCGCGACGCGCACGTGCTCAGCCCAAGCACATCCTCGCACGACCGCGTGCACGGCCGGTCGGCCGCGCTTGCGCCATCATGCTCCCACAAACTGTCGTGCTTCATGTGCAAGAAGATGACGGAGATCCCGACGTAGCCAAACGCAATGAGCGTCAGGGCCATGCCCATGGCGACCGCCTCGCTTAACGCCGAGAACTCGTTGGCGTTTTGCCGCCTCGTTGGCGGAAAACTTTTGCCGCCCCTTTCGAAACTCGAAAGCGTTCCAACCAGCTGCCAGGTTTTGTCAGCCGATGGAGTTCTTCACGCACGACGGCTTCGCCAACGCGACATCCATTGGCGCGGGTCGCGCGCCCGGCGGGCTCGTCGAGCACCACCTCAGCGGCACCGACTTGTTTTGTGTTGCCGCCGTCTGGATCGCGTGCCTCGGGACGCTGCACTTCGCCTCCAACCGCACCGTCGGCCGGCTGGCGGCCAAGCTGGGCATTAAGTTTTCCAACTCGCAGCTGCGCGGGATCGAGTCGCGCGTCGTGTGTGGCGTGCACTGCGCCATCTCTGCCGGCGGTGCCGCGCTGCTTCTCAAGGGCCGCTTTGTGGGCGGAGTCAATGTGTTCAACCTCCATCCCGGTGCGTCTGGCGCGGCGCGCGGCCGGCCGATCGCCTCGCGTCGTTCACGCGAGCCCCGGGCCGAACGGTGCGCGCAGGCGTCTTCTCGCGGGCAGAGGCGGCCTTCGTTGCGATGGAGGTCGGCGAGCTTGTGTACATGACGTTGTACGACCTTTGGTGCGAGCCGGGCGCGCTCGAGCTGCTCCACCACGTCCTCGGCATCGTCGCGGAGACGAGCTGCCTGCTCACGTCGAGCGGCGTGTCGTACATGCTCTGGGTTCACCTCGCTCAGGCGACGCAGCCATTTCTCTACTTTTCGTGGATCCTCTACCAGGCCAACATGTCGAGCAGCGTTACGTGCGTGGCCTCCACGTTGACGTGCATCGTCCTCTGTGCGCGCCGAACCTCGCCCTGCGCGCTCCGCGCCCCAGCATACAGGGCGCCGCGCGGGCGCGGCGGGTGCTCATCGCGCTACCGTCGTGCGCGCGCGCGCGGTCTTGACTCGTCGAATTGCGTAGGGTTCGCGCTGCGCGTGGTGAGCGTGCTGCTGCTTGTGAGGAGCTTGTGGGCATCTGGGATCGAGAAGGGCGAGTTTGCGAGCCAGCTGCACTTCAACGTGGCGTTTGCGATTACGCTCGCTTTTGCGGCGCTCAACATCGTCTGGTTCAAAAAGATGCTCGCCAAGGTCCTCAAGGTCGTCATCGCTGCAAAGAGCGAGCCGAGCAGCGCCGCTGCTTGCAGCGCCGTCAAGTGCAAGGCCGTGGCTCACATCGGCGCGGAGCAGAAGATCGAATGAGGCCCCCGTGTGAGGTGCTGCTCGCCTTGCGTGGGCGAACCAAGGGGATTGGTCCCGCCTCGTTGACCACTTAGCACCGTGCATAGGGGGCTGCTTTGGGGGGACCGCGCGTTTGCATGCTCTCGCCTCGTCGACACCGCGCGACGGCGAACGCGCGGTCTCGCCTCGTCCACACCGCGCGTTTGCATGCTCACACCGAATTCGGTCCACTCAAAAAAAGACACTGGAGGGCGTTCGTTGTGGCGCGTGCAACCGTGCGACGGAAGCATGGTGCCCACCCGCAGGGCCTCCCTACCAACCCGCCATGGGCCGGGGGAGGTGCGCCGCCTGCCCACGGCCAGCGCGCTGGTGGGCACGCCAGCCATCGCTGGGCAGCTCGCTCAGCCGCAGGAGCGTTGGCGCACCTCGGCGGGCGCGTCACCGTCGTCGCCGCGGCGCGCCTTCCCGCCGCCGGGGACGCTGCCCGGGCGCATCGGCAGCGCCGGGGCGGCGAAGCCGCACCTCCTACCGGCGCGCAACATGGGCGCCGTCCGCGGCCGTGAGAGGCCGTTCTCGGCCGCGCCCTCATCCGCACTGCACGCGCGCGGCATCCCGTTATCGTGCGCGGACGCGATCGGCACGCTTCGCGCTGCGGCCGTTGCGATCGAGCCGCGCGAGCCGCGCGAACCGGCGGTGGGCGAGCCGGGCAAGCCGCCGCAGCCACCGTTGCACCCTAGGGAGAGTGGCGCGCTCGAACGCCAGCGCTCAGACTCGGGCAGGCACACGTGCGCGCGGCCGGCCTCGGCAAGCGCCGCATCGTGCCGCGCGAGCTCCGCCACACCCGCGCCGGCGGAAGTGGCTGCGCCGAGGTCGGCGCCGCCGCTCGCGCCGAGCCAGGTGGCGGATTCATCGCCGCCTCCGCCAGCACCGCTCGCGCGGCTGCTCCCGTCAGCGCCGCCGCCTGGCCTCGCCGAGCCGATCGCGATCCACGTCTGCGACGAGCCGCGCGGCGTGCGCCAGGACTTCCACTGCGAGCTCTCGTTGCTCTTGAAACACATGCGTTACTTCGAGACCTACCTCGCGGGCGTCTCGCGCGCGGACGAGCTGGACATCTCGGTCCACTGCGACGTGCACGTCTTCGCGTGGCTGATGGAGTACGTGCGGCGCGTCGGCCACGCGCGTGTGTCGGAGCACGGCAGCCGGCGGCTCGACGGCCCTTTCCTCGAAATCAGCAACTGCGTCTCGATCCTGATCAGCTCCGAGTTCCTGCAGATGGGGCCTCTTGTCGACGAGTGCGAGCGCTTCGTCGCGCGGCACGCCTCGCAGATCGCGCAGCTGCCCATCGACCTCTCGTGCATCACGCCGACGACGATCGAACGGTGTGCGCCCGCGCACGCGGCGACCGCACAGCGGCGTGGCCGGCGTGGCCGGCGTGGCCGGCGTGGCCGCCGGCCGCGCGCGCGCGCGGGTCGCCGCGCCGCGGCCCGCCGCTCATGCACGTCGCCCAGCGTCGTCGCCTGCCCGTCTGCGAGCAGCATGGCCGCGCACTTCACACCCGCGATGCTGCAGGGCCTCACTGACCGTAAGGGGAAACTGGCGCCGAGGCTGTACGATGCGGCTCTCGCCAGGCTGCTCGACGGGCAGGCGCGCGCGCTCATGCGCTGCGTGCACTGCGCGCGTCTCTTCACCGCCGAGCAGAGCGAGTGGGAGCCCTGCCTGCACGCGCAGCCCACCGTCGATTGGCATGGCGCGCTCGACGCGCGGCACGAGGCGCAGCGCGGATGGCACAGTCGCGCATGGGTGCGCGCACGCGGCGGCAAGCGCGCACCGCCGCGGCGGCAGCTGCGCTGGGCAGCGTGCGGCGCGCGCGCCTAAAGAGCCGTGCGCCAGACGATTCGGCCCTTGCCCTCGCTCCGCATCGACACGTCGCCCGTGCGCGACTTCGCGCCGCCTCGCGCGCAGGTCGCGTCGCTGCGTGCGCCGCCCGTCAGCTTGAGCGCCATGGAGGCGTATTGGCGGTTGTGGGGCCGGCTGCACTCGCTCGAGTGCGAGACGTGCGGCAGCCCGTTCGTCGCCGCCGAGCTCGCGTGCTGCGCGTACCATCCGCGCCACGCGTTGCCGGACGCGTCGCTCGCCGGCGCATGCCACCCGTGCTGCGGCCAGCGCGCCCTCCCACTCGGCGTCATGCGCGGCCTGCCCAACGGCTGCTGCGTGCGAGACCACACAATCCGCGCGATAGGGCACGTTGCGCCGCAGCGGCTCGCGCCCGCCGATGGCGTCGACCTCGACGGCGCCGCGCGTGCGGGCGACGGCTCGTCGCGCGGCCAGGCAGGCGCCGCGACTGTCGCCGCCCTCGTCGTCGCGATGCGCTCGCTCGTCACCGCGGGCGTATCAACCATGGCGGACGGCGTGGCGCGCGCCGACGACGAGGCGGGCGGCGGTGCCGGCCGAGGCGACGCCGCGGCGTACGCGTGCGTCTCACCGACAGCACCCGCCGTGCTGCTCGCGCGCGCGCTACAAAACGGTAGCGCTCTCCACCGGTCGGCAACGGACGCGCGTGCGCATCGGCCCGACGGAGGCGCGCTCCTCGGCGCCGCGTCGGCTGCGGGTGCGCGGGCGCACGTCCGGCCGCTGTCCGCGTGCGGCAAGCAGGGCAGCAGCGGCGCGTCCGGCGGCGCGCGGATCGGCGCGCCCGGCTCGTGCGCGCAGCCGGCCTCGCTCAGCGTGCACGCGCGCACTCCGACGAACGCCCACGCTGCGCGCGCAGCCGTCGGGCGCGCTGCCGGGCGCCGCGCAAGGGACACCCACGACGGGACGGACGACGAGCTCGAGGGTGCCGGTCCGGGGAGGGACGGCGGCGTATCCGACACGAGCGACTCGTCCGCGTCGTCCGATTCGGACGCGCCGCCGCCCGCCGGCGCGCGGCGCGGCGCCGTCGGTGCTCGGGGCGGGCCGGGCGTAGCGGCCATCGCGACCGCGCGCATCGAGCGGCCGGCGCGGAGCAGGCGACGGCCTTTGACCGCGTCGGCGCAGCGCGAGCCCGTGATGAGCCCGCGCCGAGCGCGAGAACTCAAGCTCGACCAGCAGCGCGTGGACGACAGGCGTCGAGTCGACCGCCTGGTGCGCGCGCTCGACCTTGAGCGCGACGCCCAGATCGGCGACGGCGGGCCGCACGGTGCTGCCGAGAGGGCGTACGCCGGCGGCTGCAGGGCGGTTGCGCGCGGCGCCGCCGCCCACGGCTGGGTGAGGGACGACGCTCATCTGCTCGAGCCCAAGCCCACCTTTCTACGCCCGTCGGTCATCATGCACGTTTCGCGCGGCAGCAGCCACACCAACGGCGGCGTCGTGATGGCGAGGCCGGGAAGCTTGAAGCCGCGGAGCTGACGCGTGTGCAGCCCGCTCGCCGAATTTGGCACATCTTGCGATTGCGAGGCGATCAATCGACACCGCCTGGCTTGCTGATCGGACATCAGGCGAGCTACGCGCCCTGCCTGCTGGGACGGCATGCTGCAGGCTTGCGGTGCGCAAGGCTGAACATCGGGTCGTGCAAATGGTCCGCCTGCTCGACCAGCATCGGCCACACGTTGAACGATGCGAAAGCGCCCTTGGAGATCGAGCTGCGCATCACCTGATCATCGCCGCCGTTGAGCGACCTCATTGCCAGCTTGAGCGTTGCATTCTTCTGCCAGCGATTGACGCCCTGCTCGCAGTCCGCCGGCGCCTGCGGCAGCTGCTGCGTGACGCGCACATGATATCCGAGGCGAAAGCGCGACCACATCACTCGAAGCTTGGCTGCGGCCGACGGCGTTATAAGCATGGCGTGCGTGCACGCCGGTTGGAACGAGGGCGAGAGCCAAAGCGGCTTCGGCGGTGTGCCGATGAACTCGCACGTGCGGATCCGGTTGATCTGCTCGAGGCATGGGCCGAGATGCACGAGGTCCCAGCCGCCCTGCTTGCCCCTCAAATGCTCGAGCAAGCGTGGGAACAGGCCCTGAAAGTCGACGACGGTCGGCCTGAAGACAATGTCGTCCTCGAGCGCGAGCGCGGGCGTGCCCAGCCTGACAATCTCCTCGGCGACGCGGATGTGCGAGCAGGTTTGAGCCGTTCGCTTGACGGCAAGCCTTCGCCAGGCCGAGCACTGCACCGCGGAGAAGTCGAGCGAAGACACACACCCGTCGTCGTCGTGCGGACGCGCGCCGTCGACGGCCTCGATGAAACGCAGCGCGTCGATGCCGGCGGATCGCGCGTTTGTGAGCAGCTTCTCGCGCTGCGCAGGCGGCCGCATGGTGAGCATCAGCACCGGCAGAGGCGAGGTCCAGTTGCTTGCCACGGCCTGGCCGCGCGCCGCGCCCATGAATGCTGGGTCAGCCCGGTTTCAGTGGCCGGCGATTGGTGCCCGGCGCATCCTTGGAGAAACGAGGTTCCAAGTTTGCAAGTTGTAAAGTTTCAAGTTCGTGACGGAGTTGGCTCTCTCCGCTCGGGGCACAGCATGGCAGCAATCGGCTACTTTATCCCAGCACGGTTGGTGCGGTACGCCGCGCGCATCGTCAGCGTCGCGGCGTCGAGGTCGGCGGGCGAGGGCGCGTACGCGACGTAGACCTCCTGATCCGCGCCGCCCCTCGTCGCGCTTGCCGTCTCCGCGCGCACAGGCGGCTTCGTGCGCGAGCTGCATCGCCCGAAACTCGGTCCGACGCGCTCTGAACCGGCAGCACGCCCGAGATCTCGGACACGCTCGCACAACATGTACCCCCAGAACGTCTCCGAGCTGCTGCCCGACGTGATCTTTGGCGACGACCTGCTCGTCGCCCGGCACTACCGCGTGCGCATCCTGCGGCGCATCGCCCACCGCCGCGATGCGGCCGAGGCCAACTTTTGGCTCGACGGCGGGCCCGCCGACTTGGTCGTTGGCGCGTGCATGTGCGGCCGCCGGCCGGGTCTACGCGGTCAAGTGCGCGGGCTGGCTCGTGCGCGGCGCCCGGATCATCACGCTGCTGCACAAGAATGTCGCGCTCGCCACGTGCCGCGCGCACCTCATGGGCCACATGCTCCAGCGCATCGTCGGCGACCGCGGCGTCGCGCGGCTGCTGCAGCTGGTTGCAGCTCGTTCGCGTGGATCACGACACGCTCAACGCCGAGCGCCAGGCCTTGGAAGCACAGCATGACACCGGCCAAATCATGCGACGGCATGTGCGCGCGCGCCGATGCGCTCTCCAAGGACCTCGCACGGGCGCACGTGCACGCCCCCCCCCCCCTTACAAGCTCGATGGCTATCTGGTGTGGTGCAGCGAGGGCCTCCGAGAGAATGACTCTTTCAACGGAGCGCTCAAGAACCTGATCACGCGGTGCAGCATGAGATGTGCTGGCTCCACGCCGAGATATCGTCGCTCGTTGCGAGTTCGCCCGAGGTTGACGCGAAAGACAGCGAGGCCACCGACTACAAGGACCACGGCGTGTGCGTCGAGATCGATGGCTTCAACCGCGACGAGGTCGAGGGCGCGGTGCACTTGGAGTCCAAGTGCACCGCGCCCACGAAGGCAGAGCCGGGCAGCGAGTCCGAGAGCGTCGCGCCCACGAAGGCAGAGCCGGGCAGCGAGTCCAAGTGCACCGCGCCCGCACAGGCAGAATCGGGCAGCGAGTCCGAGAGCGTCGCGCCCGCACAGGCAGAGCCGGGCAGCGAGTCCAAGTGCACCGCGCCCGCACAGGCAGAACCGGGCAGCGAGTCCGAGAACGTCGCGCCCGCGCCCGCGCCCGCGCCGGCAGAGCCGCGCACCGAGCCCGAGTGAGCCAACGTGCCGCCGAACTCGCCCAAGCTCTCGTCGGTCGACAGCCAGGCCACCGAGTACAAGACCTCCTACGCGAACTCACGTGCTCGCCACCTGCAACGCCTCGAGTTCACGCACGCGTTCGAGTCTGCGCAGGCCGAGGTCGCCAAGTCAAAGCGCGCCAAGGTTCCGGCCACCGGCGCATCCAGCCGCTGGCTGCGCAACACGGCCGCGCGCAACATCCGCAGCTCGGCCAAGGGCAAGTAGCGCTGCCCGAGCAGCAGCGGCGTACGGTATGCCGCAGCGAGCTCAGCCGCGAACACTGTCCGAGGCCGCGCCCTCCTCGGGGTGCACGCGCACTCGGCGCGGTCCGGTCAGTCAGAGCGCCTCAGCTTGCGCGATGCCAGTTGCGACCCCCCCCGGAATCCGCCATTCTATTCTACTGGGCGTCAAAATCACTCGAGCCCTTCCGGTCGCCCGCATTCCGGGGTCGGACCCTCCGTCGGCCCTTCTCGGGCCCTCCGTCCGCCGCGCCCGCTCGACCCCGAATTCTACTCAAAAT
Source organism: Diacronema lutheri (assembly GCA_019448385.1). Taxonomy (NCBI): domain Eukaryota; phylum Haptophyta; class Pavlovophyceae; order Pavlovales; family Pavlovaceae; genus Diacronema; species Diacronema lutheri. The sequence goes on along the minus strand of JAGTXO010000005.1, from coordinate 890,409 downwards.
CGGCCGGTCGGAGGGAGGTCTCGGTCCTAGGCTCGTCCTAAGCCTCGCTCCGACCCCTCGAGCGCTCATTGCCTGGCTTTTAACCCTTGATTGTACGACCCGGGTCGTACTCTCAGCCTTACACTGGTCGGACCAGCCCGGACCGCGCCCTATATAGTCAGCCGGTCAGCCCCCTACTGGCCGGACCAGCCCGGACCGCGCCCTATATAGGGTCACGCGCGTGCCGCATCGCACGGGGGCTCCGAGGCGGTCGCCGCGTCCGTGACGAGGCGGCCCGGCCCCGCGTTGGACGCGAGTGCGTCGCGGTCCGCGTGCTGCGCCGCGAGCTGCCTCGTGATGAGCGAGGCGTACGCGGCGCAGCTCTTGAACAGCTCGACGTGCGTACCCGCCCCGGCCACGCGCCCCTCCACCATACACACGATCTGGTCCGCGTTCACGACGGTGGAGAGCCTGCCGCATCGAGCCGCCGCGCGGCGTGCGCGCGCGATGGCGCACGGGTATGAGTGCGCGCGCCTCCCGCGCGCGAGGGCGAGCCGGCGCGCTGGCGGTGCCGCGCGCCGGCGGCGTGGCGAGCCCTCGCCTGTGGGCAATCACGAGCGTCGTGCGCCCCGACGTGAGCGTGTCGAGCGCAGCGACGACGAGCGCCTCCGACTCGGCGTCGAGCGCGGAGGTCGCCTCGTCGAGCACGAGCACGGGCGGGCTCATCAGCAGGGCGCGCGCGATCGCGACGCGCTGCTTCTGCCCGCCCGAGAGGCGCACGCCGCGCTCGCCGACGAGCGTCTCGTAACCGTCGGCAAACGACGCAATGAACTCGGTGCAGTGCGCCCGCCGGGCCGCATCCTCGACGCGCACCCGGAGCGCTGCCGCGTCGCTCGCCGCCGCCGCGCTCGCGGCGCCCGAGCCGCCGCGCACCGAGCCGGCTGCGCGCGCACCGGCGCTCGCCGCCTCGCGCGAGCGCGCCCCGTACGCGATGTTCTCAAAGATGCTCGCGGCGAAGAGCACGGGCTCTTGCGCGACGACGCCCACCCGGCTGCGCAGCTCGAGCAAGTCGACGGTCGCGAGGTCGCGCCCGTCGAGCAGCACGCGCCCGGAGGTGGGCGCGTACATGCGCAGCAGCAGAGAAGAGACCGTCGACTTGCCCGCGCCCGACGGGCCAACGAGCGCAACGGTCGAACCGCGCGGCACCGCGAGCGACACGTCGCGCAGCACCGGCTGGTCGGGCGCCGCGGCGTATGCGAAGCTCACGCGCTCAAAGCACACGCGCGGCACCGCGGGCGCACCCGCGTCGCCGTCGCCATTGGCGCCCGGCTGCGCGAGCGCGCCGTCAGCGCTGGCCGAGCCGCCGACGGTCGGCGCGCCGGGCGCGTCGAGGAGCGAAGGGAGGGCGGGCACGCGATCGATGAGCTCGAAGACGCGGCTGCTCGCGCCGATTGCCTCGGCGAACGCGGACATGTGTGAGGCGATCGCGCCCATCGAGCCACCGATCTGCACCGCGTACAGCACGAACGCGACGAGCTCGCCGAGCGTGCTCACGCCGCGCAGCACGAGCAGGCAGCCGTACCACAGGATCGCGACGATTGCGAGGAAGAAGGCGAGCGTGATCGCCGAGACGAACGCGCCAAGCCAGAGCGAGCGCACGACGCCCAGCGCGTACGCCGAGAGGCCGCGCACACCCGAGCGCAGCGCACACAGCGGCACGCGCAGCAGGCCCTCGCCGTCCGGGTCGCCAACGGCATGCACGTAGGCGGCGAGCTGCAGCGGCTCGCCCGCAAACGCGCGCACCGTCTTGAGCGCGCCGAGCGCCTCTGCCGAGATTCCGGATGCTGCGGAGAGCTTGTCCTGGTACGCGCGCGACAGCCGGCTAATCGCGCGACCGTACACGACGGCTGCGCCGACCATGGGCGGGATGACGGCGAGCGTGACGAGCGTCAGGCGCCACTGCGTGGCGAACATGAGCGCGACGGCGACGGTGCACGAAGCCGCGGACGCGACGAGCGCCGAGATGTCGTTGGTCGCCGCGTCCTGCAACTTGGTGCAGTCAGACGAGAGGCGCGAGATCAGCTCGCCCGATTTGGCAACGTCGAAGAAGGACGCGTCCTGCGCGAGAATGCGGCGGAACAGGTGTGCGCGCAGCCGCGCGACAATCTTCTCGCCCGCGATGCCATACGCGAGCTGCTGGCCGAAGGTCATGCCCGCGCCGATGGCGAGCAGCCCGACGAGCTGACCCGTCTGCGCGCGCAGCGCGCGGCCGTCGCGAACGGCGACGGAGTCGACCAGCCCGCCGAAGAACTTGGGGACGAGGAGGCTCGCAGTAGAATCGAGGAGCAGTGCGAGCGTGCCGAACGCGAGCGTCGGCGCCTCGGGCCTCGCGAGCGCGAGGATCCGCCAGAGCTTGCCGCCACCCCCGCCGCGCGCCGGAGCGGCCGCCGGCGCGGCGGCCGCTGGACGCTCGCCAGCGTTGCCGTCCGCGGCAGGCTCGAGCAATGGCGCGCTCGTTGCGCGCGTGCAGGGCTCACTCCGGTCACGGAGGAGCAGCACGAGCTGCGCCGCCGCCGCGACGGCCGCATAGCATGCGAGCGCGCGCAGCGCCGCGACCGCGCCTCGTGCGCCCGGTGGCGCCACGTGAGCCTCTCGCGCGAGCTCCACGCCGGCCAGCGCAAAGGCTGCGAGCGTTATCAGCGTAAGCCACGCGATGCTCGCGCTCCGCCTCCACGCTGAGCGCGCGCATCTCAGGCCGAGCGAGCCTGCGCCGCGCGCGCTCACAGCCGCCGCCGGCAAGCACAACGCCACGAGCGCGCGCGCGCGCCGCGGCGCATCACCGCGGTGCGGCCCAGCTCGGGGGTGTGCGACGAAATAGCCGACGAGCGCGGCGCCCGCGAGCACGTCGACAATAGCGAGGAGGCGCGCGGCCCACCGCTCGCCGCGATTTTGCCGGGCGGTCGTCTCGTCGGCCATCCTCCTCGCCGGCATTTTTTTTGGAGAAAGTTAATACGTAATATTAATACCCCGACGTCCGGCCAGCAGCCGAGACTTGTGTCACACCGACATCGTCCCTTGCCCACCACCCCACCCGCCCGTCGTGGATGATCAAGGACACGCTCAAGGATGGGTGCGTGGCGCGCGCCGTGCGCGGCGCGTTGCGCGCACCCGCGCGCCAACCGCTTCTCCGCGCCGCCACGCGCGCACGCTCCCCGACGGGCGCGCGCGCAGATGGCGGCGCACCAAGCAGACGACCAAGGTGAAGCTGGGCAAGGCTGACGAGACGCACGACGACGAGGACTACGACCAGCTCGTCGTGCAATGCAAGGAGCACCACGCGCTTGCGAAGAAAGTGCATGCGTCGATCGTCGCGCACGTCAGCGCCCTCAAGCTCGCCACATCAAGCGGCGCGGCGCTTGCACACGTGAGCCTCGCGCGGTGGCGCGCGCGGCGAGGCGGCGCGGCGCGCGCCACGTCGGCGCGCGCTGACGCGACGACCTCGCCTCGTCGGCCGCGCAGGAGCTCAATGAGCTCTACTCGGATGTCAGCGCCGAGCATCGCCCGGCGGTGGTCGCCAACACGCAGGCGTGGCAGGAGGCGGGCGCTCTTTCGATTCGTCAGCTCGAGCAAGTAGTCGACGACGCCGTCCTGGAGCCGCTCAAGGCGCACCTCGCGGAGTTTGACAAGGTGGCCGACCTCTGGGAGCACAGGCGGAAGCGCCGGCAAGACTTTGATTATTACAGGTGCGGACTTGCCTGCGCGCGCCGGCGCTTGACGCGGAGTCCGCGCGCCTCTCACGCCGGCGCGCCTCTACGGCCACTCGCCGCGCGTGCCGCGCGCCTTCCCAGGGGAAAGACGACGGAGCTGGAGAAGAAGCGCGGCGAGAAGAACATGGACGAGAAGATCTCGCGCAACGCGTTTAAGCTCGAGCAAAGCCGTCAGATCTTCCTCGCGCTCACCGAGGAGGTGCGTGCGAGGATGCGAGAACTCATGTCCGAGCGCTTCGCCTTCTACGGCGGCCCGCTCACGCAGGTGCTCGCAATGCAGCGCAACTACTTTGGCGGCGTCTTCACCGCCTTCGCGCCGTTCGCCAAGTGGACGTCCGAACAGGCGCTCGCCTCGGCGAAGAACGCGATGGACGCTCGCCCGTCGCGCAGGCGAGCAATGCTCACGGTTGAACAGATCGTTGCAGGCGAGATGGGCGCGGATGCGGGCCAGGACAAGGGCTGGGCAGCAGAGGACGACCACCAGGCGAATCCGCCGGTGAGCGCGGGCGCGCCGCCTGGCATGCGCGCCGCGCCCGCGCGGTGGCGTGCGGATGGGATGTGGCGTGCGGATGGGATGTGGCGTGCGGATGGGATGTGGCGTGCGGATGGGATGTGGCGTGCGGATGGGATGTGGCGTGCGGATGGGATGTGGCGTGCGGATGGGATGTGGCGTGCGGATGGGATGTGGCGTGTTCTGTAGCGTGCGCGCTCGTGCAACGCGCGCGCGCCGTGCTTCCCGCGCCGCCGCGCGTGCCCCGTGCGCAGGTTGTATCGATGGAGGAGTTGCACGCGCAGAGAGCGCCAACTGCCGCCGCGACGCAGCCAGCCGCCGCGCCCGCACCGTCGGCGTTTGCGACGCCCGAGGCGGACCCGTGGGGCCAGTCCGAGCTGCAGCAACACGCGCAGCCGGCCGCGCAGCCGCAACCGGTGGTCGACCTGCTCGGCGGCAGCAGCGACCCATTCGCCGCGCCGGCGCAGCAGCAGCAGCAGCAGCCGCAGCAGCAGCAGCCCTCCGCGCCCGTCGACTTGTTTGGCGCTGCGCCAGTCGCGGGCGAGAAGTACAAGGCGCTCACAGACTACGCGCCCGGAGACCCGCGCATGCTCGCGCTTAAGAAGGGCGACCTGTTGACTAAAGAGAAGGAGGAGGATGGCTGGTTCTTCGGCTCAAACGACCGAGGCCAGTCCGGCTACTTTCCGTACGCTGCCCCGAGCACAATGCGTCCCGGTCCCGCCGTGCGCGCGCGCTCTCCGCGGTCGCTGCCTCGCAGCTCACCGCGCTGCACTCGCCTCGCGCCTCGCACGTCCTGCCGCGCGTGAACAACCCCCTCTGCAGGCCCAACTACTGCAAGAAGGTGTGAGGACTTAGGGGGGGGGGGGGGGGGGGGGGGGGGGCTCGGCCTCTTTCTGAGTCTGCTTAGTCTGGTGAGCGTAAGAAAGAGGCCGACTCTTTGAGGGTGTTCGAGGCGCCACGCCGCCCGCTCCGTTTTGCGCACACCACACGGCGCTTGGCCGTGCGCGCATCACACGCGCGATGCGGCCCTCGAAGTCACTTCATCGCAAGGCCGCGTCGAGCACCGCATCGTACGACTCGATGAGCCAGCCAATCTTGTCGACGAGCGCCTCCTCCATGGCGAGCTCGTACGCGCCGTCGTGCAGGCGCACGAGCAAGTCAGCACTCGACGCGATCCGGAGCACCGCCACGCCCTGCAGAGAGAGCAACGGGCGCACGGAGCAAAGCGCAGGGGAAATCGAGCGCGCCTGGGGTCAGCACGGCGCTCGCGGCAGCTACGCCGTGGTGTGGCACTGCGCCGTGGAGTGGCACTGCGCCGTGGAGTGGCACTGCGCCGCCACGTCGCGCGCGCGCGCGCGCAGGGCGCGCGTGCAGCCCTCGCGCGCGCGCGCACCCGCGTGATGGCGACCGCCTGGCCGATGAAGCAGACCAGCGAGCGGTGTGCGCACGGCCGCGCGCCCTGCACGTGCGCAAAGTCCTCCTGCAGCCAGCGATGGACCTTTGCGAGCTCGTCAAGGCCGTACATGCCCTCGTCGGCGCTCGGCCGCGCGCACGTGAACGAGACGATGCCCGCCTCGCGCGAGAGCACGGAAAGGCGGGGCTGCCGCTCGACGAGCTGAGCAACGCTCGCGGCCCACGCGTCCTCGAGGCGCGTACGCTCGCCGTCGGGCAGGGCGCAGAGCCGCTCGAGCATCGGCAGCGCCGTGTGCCAGCGCAGCAGCAAGCCAAGGTTTGGCGAGCGGTGCAGCTGCTCCGCCCAGCGCGAGAGGCGGTCGGGCATCTCGTGCGCGGAGAAGTGCGCGCCGAGGCCAACGGGAAGCGGCGGCGCGTCGCGCACGGCCTCGAGGCGCTGCGCGAGCTCTGGTGGGATGAGGATGGCGGCCGAGAAGGACGCGCCGTGCACGAACTTGGAGCCGGTGATCAAAACGACTTGGCCCTGCCGCAAGTAGCTGTGCACCAGCTCGCAGCTGACGCGCAGCTGGCATGCGTCGATCACGACGAGCGCATCGGCGGGGAGCGCGCCGCAGGCGGACGCTGCATCGGGCAGCGAGGTTGTGAAGCCTGTCTTCGTACCCGCCACCTGCCGCACGACCCACGCGATCGGCTCGGCGCTCGCCGCCGCGACGGCGTCGATGTGCGCGCCGATTGCCGCGGCCTCGTCGCTCTGCTTCCCCGTCGCATCCCGCGCGGGCACGCAGAACTGCTCGATGTGCGCAAAGCCGTCGAGCAGCGAGCCCTTGGTCGGCGCGCGGGCGGTGGGCGCGCAAAACGGCGTGAGGTTGTCGTAGCTCACGCAGCGCGCCGCCTCGGCTGTCGCTGTGCCCACCTCGCCGGCGGCGGCGACGATCGAGTGAAGCCGCGCGTGCGGGTGGAGCTGCTGTGCGACGAGCATGCCAATGTACTCTGCCTCGACGCCCGACGGCGCGAGCACGACCTCGGAGCCGGCGGGCAGCTTGAGCGCCGTGGCGATGCGCGTGCGCACGGCGCGCATCTCGGCGCCAAATGCATCGATCGTCCCGTCCGCCGACGCCATCCGCGCGAGCACCTCGGCGGCGGCCGCGTAGCCCGCGGCGGTGGGCGGCGACGATGTGCACGACGAGCGCACGACCGCGCGCGGCTGCGGTGTCGCGGGTATGCCGTACTTGTTGACGCCCGCCTTGAGCGAGATGCGCGAGTCGCCGCCGGTGCCCAGCAGCTCGTGCAGCTCGGTCGCGCGCACTCCCGCGTCGGCGAGAGCGCGCATCACCTCGCTCGTCGTGCTCCCGCTCGGCAAACTGCTCGCTGCTCCGCCGAGCGGGTCGGCGGCATTGCGCTTGGCGCCGGCGCCGCTCGACGGGTCGATGGCGGAGGCGTTGGCCGCGTCGCTCGCGCCGCTGCGGGCCGTGCCGTCGGCCGTGCCGCGCAGACCCTCGCCGCGTGCGTCCTCTCCCTCCTTGTCCGCGTCCATGAGCGCGTGCCGCAGCTGCGCCGTGTCCGCCAGGCCGGCGCGCGTGTACACGGCGCTCTGCCACGCCGCGCCGCCCGCGCGGCATCCGCCCTCCCAGACGTGCACAAAGTGGTCCATCCCGGCGTGCGACTGCGCGAAGAGCTTGCGGTAGTAGAACTCCTCTTTGGACTGCGGCGGGTTGAGCGGGAACGTGGCGCTCGCGGCGCCAAACTCAGCGTCGCTCACAGCGGCCGCACACTTGGCCTGCAGGATGGACACCCAGTCGGTACCGACGCCCTCGCACTGCATCGCCTTGGTCCGCCAGAGCACGTCGTGCGGGATCTCGCCCTCGAAGAGCGCGCGCAGCGCGTGCTTCTCTGCTTTGGTGGCCGTGTGCATCTTGGCGGCCGGGTCGACCCTGCCGTACGCCTCCTCGAGCAGCTCGACGTCGAGGAAGGGAACGCGCGCCTCAAGGCCGTGCGCCATGCCCATCCGATCCGAGCGCTGCAGGTTGACGTTGTGCAGGTGCCCCCAGATGCGCAGCGTCTCGCGCTGCATCGCCTCGCGGTCGGGGCAGTCGCGAAAATAGAGGTAGCCGGCGAATAGCTCATCCGCGCCCTCGCCCGTGAGCACCACTTTGGTGTGCGCGCCGGCGAGCTTTGCGAGGAAGTAGTTTGGGATGGACGAGCGGATCAGCTCAGGCTCGTATGTCTCGAGGTGGTACACCACCTGCGGCACCATCGCGAAGGCCTCGTCGGGCGAGAAGAGGTACTCGTGGTGGACGGTGCCAAAATGCTTGGCAACCTCGCGCGCGGCCATGATGTCGGGTGAGTTGGGCATGCCGACGGTGAACGACTTGATCTTGGACATGTCGGTCAGCTCCGCCATCAGCGCGCACACGATCGCCGAGTCGAGCCCGCCCGAGAGGAGCAGGCCGTAGCCCACGTCGGACATGAGCCGTTTGGCGACCGCACGCTTCAGCAGGCCGCGCACGCGCTCGACGCCGCCGGTTGGCAGGATGAGCGGCGCGGCAGGGTCGAGGGTGGGTCGCAGCCAATCGGGCGCAAAGTACCGCTCGTACCCGCCCTCGGCGGTCCAGAGATGGCCGGCCGGGAACTCCTCCGCGTGCTCGACGTGGCCGACGAGACACTTGAGCTCCGACGCGAAGAGCACGCGGCCGCTCGCGCTCCAGCCGCGGTACAGCGGCTTGATGCCGCACGGGTCGCGTGCGGCAACGCATGTGCCATCAGGGCGCACCGCGACGAACGCGAACATGCCGTCGAGCATCGCCGCCACGTGCGCGCCGTGCGTCTCGAAGAGCGGCAGGATGGATTCCGAGTCCGAGTGCGTCGCGTACACGACCGGCGGCGCCCTCGCCGCGGCGGCTTCGAGCGCCGCGCGCTCGCGAAGCTCGGCGTGGTTGTAGATCTCGCCGTTGTGCACGACCGCGTTGCCCGTCGGCGCGTGCACCAGCGGCTGATGCCCGTGCGCCGGGTCCATGATCGAGAGGCGCGCATGTCCGAGCGCAAAGCCGCCTCCGACGTGGCAGCCTACCTCGTCGGGGCCGCGGTGGCTGAGGAGCGAAGTCAACCGCTTGCACAGGGCCTCAAGCTCCGCCGCCGACAGCGCTCCGTCAAAGAGCGCGAGGATCCCGCACATCGCGGCCGGGAGCGTGCACGACCCGAGATGAGCGAAGTTGAGATCTCAGATCTCCGTGTGTGGCGACGCGCAAAAACGGACCCAGAAAGGCAGAAACGCTGTAACGGAAGAAAGAGCGAGTCAAGGGTGCCAGACTGCCAGTCATCGACGGCAGAGGACTGAAGAGTCAAGAGCCACCCTCGTCGTCGACGCCTTGCGCATGCAGGCAGCCCGAGAGGCGACGCCGTGCAATCCACACGCAGAGGCCCGGAGGCGGCCTTCAACGACCGCCGCCCCCGCGCCGCCGCCGGCCACGCCACCGCACCGCCCGCTGCCGCCGAAAAGTGAGCCGCCCGCCACCAGCGGGCCGCTACCCTCCACGACGCCGTGCAACCCGACGCCGACGACGGGCGTGTCGCCGCCCGTCATCAGTGAGCCGCCGCCTTCCACGTCGAACACTCATCCCGGCCTGAGCCCCAACCGCCGCCCCGCACCTAGCCAGGCGCCTCCGCGCGGCCCGTCGTCGCCGCAGAGTGCGCCACAGTCCGCCGCCAATGTGTCACACGCCACGATGCAGCCCGCGCGGCCGCGCACGCGCGCCTCGCCGTCCCCAAACCATGGGCGAAACGTACGTTTCGTGGTGCCGGGGGCGACGGGGCGCGCGGTGCGCGGCCACCCGAGCGCGAAGGCGCAGCAGCCGTAACGATCAACGTGGGCGTCGTCGAGGCAGCCGTTCCGAGGCAGGCCGTAGACGTTGTTGCCCCCGGCCGAAGCTGCCGGCCGGCGCGGTCGCGCAAGCGAGCGCCGCGCCGATTGGGACCAGGCGCCTCGCGGGGGCTTTCCCGAGGTTGCTTTCCCACGGTTCGGCAGGCACGATGGTGGCGGAGCGCTTCGACACAGAGTCGGCGCGCGCCTTCACGCACCTGCTCAAAGGCAACCTCGGTGCGGGGTGCCTCGCGCTGCCCCTCGTGTTCGCGAGGCTTGGCACGGGCGGCGCGCTTGGCCTCTTCGCGGTCGTTGCGTTGCAGGGCACCTACTCGATGGTGCTGATCGTGCGGTGCAAGCACGCGGTGCGCGCGCACGGCCTCAAGGCGCAAACATACGAGGACATTGGCGAAATCGCGTTCGGCGCGGTGGGCAGGCGATTGATCGGCGCGCTCGTCGTTGCGCTCCAACTCGGAGTCTGCTGCATCTACATCTCTCTGCTCGTCACAAACGTGCACGCGGGCGTGCCGGCCGTGCCCGAGCGCGCCGTCTTCCTCGCCGTCTCGTGCGTCTGCGCGCTGCTCTCGCTGCTGCGCGGCCTTTCGGACCTGTGGCTGCTCTCGACGACGGCCAACGCGATCATGCTCACTGCCATCGCCACCGCCGTCGGCGTCAGCCTGCGCGTGCTCGCGGCGCGCGATGGTCCGGCTGAGCCGATCGAGCGGCGCGTCACGGCCGCGACGGTCGCGCGGTGCCTGAGCGTCGAGTTCTTTGCGTACGAGGGCATAGCGCTCGTGCTGCCGGTGGAGAACGCGTTCAGCCCGTTTCGCCCGGGCACCGGCACGCGCACCTCGCCCGGCGTCGAAATGCTCGCGGCGCACGGAGGCGACGGTGCGGCCGCGCAGCTGCCGGCCGCGGCCGACGGGCACGCGCCAAGCGCGGACGGCAGCGCGGGGTTGGTCGAAGGGCTCGAGGCGGCGGAAGAGCGGCGGGCACGCCGCTTCGAGGCGCTGCTCGTCGCGGCGATGGGCTGCGTCGCGCTGCTCTTTGTCTTGCTCGGCTCGAGCGTCGCGGCGGCGTTCCCGCACATCGACTCGGGTTCCGTCACCGCTTTCCTAGCCGAGCGGGAGGATGCAGGCTGGTGGCTGCCGGCAGTGAACGCGCTGGTCAGCCTGGCCGTGCTGCTCACCTACCCGCTGCAACTGCAGCCCGCCGCCATGATCTTCGATCGGCTCTGCGCGCCACCGCCCGCCGTCGGGAAGCCGAGCGGCTGGCACGGGCCCGCATTTGTCGCGCGGCGCGTCGGGATCACAGCGGCGTGCGTCTTCGTCGTGTTCCTCGTCCCCGCGCTCGAGCTGCTCATCGCGCTACTCGGCGCGCTCTGCCAGGCGAGCCTCGCCCTGCTGCCGTTCGCGCTCTCGCTCAAGCTGCACCGCCTCGGCCTCGTCACCTTCTCGCGCACGCGCACGGCCGTGCACGTGGTGCTCATGGCCTTTTGCGGCTGCGCGATGCTCGTCGGCACCTATTCGGCCATCGCGGACATCGCCGCCTTCCGCGCCGCGGGCAGCGCGCTCAGGTTGTGAATGGGAGCGTGCCGGTCCCGGGCACTGTCATCACTCGCGGCACGGCCTGGACCGCCTGGTTGGCATCGCCTTGTCAATGTGAATGTAGCGCTTGCGCGAAAGCGCGGACTCTCTCTTCATCAGCCAGTCCACTGGTCGAGCCTCCGGAGCTGCACGGCGTCGGGGCCGACGAGCGCGCTCGGCGGCGGCCTTGGCGCGAGGCCACCCGCCTGCGCCCGGGCGAGAAGCTCGAGATACGGCGCACTGCGCCATCGGTCGTCTTCGGCGCTCCCACCCGCGGCAGCCGGCCTCCAGTGGCCGATGCCATCGTCGGCGGGGATCACGCGCTGGCAGGCCTTGCGGAGAGCTCGCACGAGGTTCGCGAGCTCCGTGGAGAGCAGCGGGCCGCGGATGCTGCGCTTGAATAAACCGGTGCACAGCAAGCGCTCACAAACTGCGAGCACCGCCAGCGCGTGGTGCACCACCGCGGGTGAGCCAAAGTCGCCGTGGCTCCGCTCGGAGCGAAATCGAGCCAGCACGCGCTCGAGCGTCCGCCTCCCCGCCTTGGGTCGGCTCGTGAGGTGATCGCGCGCCGCATCGATGAGGTTGGGGTACGGAGCGAGCGCGGCGAACACCGCCGGCTCCACAGCATGCGCGAGCACGCGCTCTAGTGGCACGTGCGCGAGGAGCGCAGCCTCGACGATCGGCCGCGAAGCGGTGTCGTACTCGCACAGCAGCAGGGCACGCAGCGCGAGGTGAGCGAGGCTGGACAGCGGCGCCGCTTGTTGCGCTCCGTCCGACTGGGACGGTGGCGTACGCGACGAATGGTCCGGTGTGCGAAGGGGTGGTGGTGGGGGAGGAGGCGGTCCATGGAACACGAGCTTCATCTCTGGCGCCATCGTTCTCCACGTCCACGGAAAGCCGAAAGCCATGGAGGAGGCGGCGGCGTTCTCGGCTGGACGTGCGTCAGGCCGCAGGAGTTTTCGGCTGGACGTGCGTCAGGCCGCAGGAGTTGCGAAAAAGGCGTTGGCACTGCCGTGGCTAGCCTGCCGGATCTCGGGGAAGAGAGGGCACCTGGTCGCGCTCACGCCGGGCCTGTCGGGCGAACTCTGCGTCGCGCACGGGCGCAAACGAGCGCCGGTGCTCGACGCACGGCCCGTGCTGGGCGAGCAGCGCAACGTGCCGCGCGGTTGGGTAGCCCTTATGCCGGGCGAACTCGAAGAGCGGGAACGTGCGGTCCATCTCCACCATCAGCCGGTCGCGCGTCACCTTTGCGATGATGCTTGCGGCCGCGACGCACAGGCAGCGCGCGTCGCCCTTCACGACGGCCTCGCACCGAATCCCGGCGGGATCCGCGTCAAACGGCGAGCGGTTGCCGTCGACGAGCACGTAGTCGAGGCCGGGGGCGCGAGCGCGGAGCGCGTGCACGCTCTCACGCATCGCGAGAAGCGTCGCCTGCAGGATGTTGACCTTGTCGATCACGGCCGGCGGCTGGATGCTGACGGCAAACGCCACGTCCGCGTGCGACGTGAGCTCCGCATATATGGCCTCGCGCGCCGCCTCGGAGAGCGCCTTACTGTCGGCGATGCCGCGAATCTCCACGTGCACCGGGATGAAGCAGGCGGCCGCGACGACCGGACCGGCGAGCGGCCCGCGGCCGGCCTCGTCCACGCCGACGACACACTCGCAGCCGCTTGCGTAGAGCGCGCGCTCCCTCTCGCGCATGTCGACGGCTGGAGACCCGCGCGGTGTAGTCGCCGCCGGCACGCTCGAGGCCGCGCGCCCCGCCGGCACGCCGCCCTTTGCTCGTGCCTCACTTGCGGCCGGCACAGCGGCGGCGGCGGCGAGAGCGGCGGCAAGAGCGGCCGACACGGCGGCGGGCTCGGTGCGTACGCCGGTGGTGGCGCGCATTACGACGGAGGCGCCCGTGGCGGCGGTGCGGGCGCGCGTCGACACCATCGCGCGCGCGTGCAGCAAGCCGTGCACCAACACGAGCACAGAAGGCAGCAGCATGGGGGCAGCGCGAGCCAGCATGCTGATGGCAGTGTGGGCCGGCGCGGCCCTCGTGACTGCCCACGCGGCCTCCGGTGGCGAGCCGGGCTTGGCCGTGAGCGGGCGCGTGAGCTCGGGTACGTCGCGCGCCCACCCGCTCCGCTAGGCGCGCGTCAAGGCGAGCCGTGCGTCGCCGGCACGGCCCTCGCCCACGCCCCGCGCCGAGGCGCCCCCCGGGCGTTGCGCAGACATGCGCACGGTACGCGTCCACTTGCAGGGCACGCCCTACACGGGCATCTCGCGGCAAGACGGCACGTTCACCATGTGCGCGCCTGCTGCGCTCGCTCGCGTCACCCGCTCTCGCATCATGCGAAGCCGGCCGGCTGGCATGCGGCGCGCTCGGTGCGCACGAGCGGGCCCACGGCCCACTGCCGCCCGCCGCCGTTTTCCCCCCGTGGCTGCCCTGCTCTAACCTGCCGCGCGTCGCGCGCCGCTCCTCCGCCTGCGCAGCCACAATGTGCCGCCCGGCGTGTACACGCTCGAGGTGATCGACTCGCTCAGCGTGTGGCCGCAGCTCGAGGTCGACGTGGGTGTGCGCCAGCCCGGCCGCGTGCAGGCGCTCTCGGCGCGCAAGGAGACGCTGGTCTACCCGCTGCAGCTCGAGCCGCTCGGCGCGGCGAATTATTTCGAGAAGCGCGAAGGCTTCAACCTGCGCGCCATGCTGATGAACCCGATGGTGCTCACGATGGGCTTCTCGTTCTTCTCCATCTTCCTCATGCCGCAGCTGATGAAGAACATCGATCCGGAGGCGCTCAAGGAGATGCAGGACGCCCAGAAGCAGCTGCTGGGCGGCGCTAGCGCCGCGCCGCCCGCAGCCCTCGAGGGCAAGAGCGCCGCGCCCAAGCGCGGCGCCGTGTCCACCTGAGGCCGGGTCGGCGGGCGGGAGCGGCAGAGCGCCTGCGTGGTCGAAAGCGGGCGTGGCGCGCGCGGTGGCAACGAGCCTGGTGGTGACGGCCGCTTGGCTCGAGTGCACGGCCCAAGCCGGGCCGCGCACCGAAGCTGAGGACCCGGGCCTGCTTGGGGGAGGCGCGGGCAATAATCCAATCGTTTCGTGAAAAAGAGAAGGAGAAAGTCCTTGACGGCCGGGCGGGAGAGGCGGGCCTCTCTCATTTGCCTTTGGGCGTCCTCGCTCCCAACAACCGAATGTCCTCCCCGGGGAAGAGGCGAGAGATGGACGTGATGAAGCTGTACGCGCCGTGCGCAGAGCGCGCTCCCTCCGTCCGTGTCCGCCCCACGCGTCCGCAGCTCGCTCGGGGCCGCGCGCGCGCTGCGCCGCTCGCTCACGGCCAAACGCGCACGGCCCCGCTTGCGCCCCGTCGGTCGCGGCAGCATGATGAGCGACTACAAGGTCTCGCTCGTGGACGACAACGTGAGTGACTTCTACCTCATCTTCGATGGGCCGAAAGAGAGTGCGCCGCAGCCTCGCGCTGCGGCGTGCTCCGGGCGCGCACTTTTGGAACACGCGATCCACTCTCTCACGCGCGTCGCCGCTCGCCCGTACAGGCCCGTACGAGGGCGGGCGTTGGAAGGTGCACGTGGAGCTGCCGGACAACTACCCGTACAAATCGCCGTCGATCGGCTTTTGCAACCGCATCTTCCACCCCAACGTGGACGAGATGTGCGCCGCTTTGACGCCACGCGCGCCAGATGCCGCCGTCGGTGGCTCACCCGTGCTCCGTCGCGGCCGCGGGTAACGCGTCGCCGGGCGACACGGCGCGCGAGCTGAGTGCGCCCGCGCCGCTGCGCCCATCTGCTCCGCGCAGGTCTGGCTCGGTCTGCCTCGACGTGATCAACCAGACTTGGTCGCCCATGTTTGAGCTGCTCAACGTGTTCGAGTCGTTCCTTCCGCAGCTCCTGCTGTACCCAAACCCGACTGATCCGCTCAACGGGGAGGCGGCGTCGCTCCTTATGCGCGAGCCTGCGCTGTACAACGCAAAGGTCAAAGGTGAACGTTCCGTGCCGCGCCGGCGCGCGCGAGCCGCACCGCTCCCCGCTCACCTACGCAGCACACCCGCGCTGCGCGCGTCGTGCGCAGAGTACGTCGCTCGGTACGCGCAGGAAGCGAGCTTTGACGTTGAGCATTCGAAGAGGGCGACGACGACAGAAGACACAGACGAGGAGGACGCCATGTCGTACGTGTCGGACGGATCGGACTCGCTCTGACGCGACGGTAGTCCCGCTTGTGGGGGTGACTTCGTACGATTTCCGTGGCCTGCCTCAAAAATGGTTTGGCGAATGGAATGGATCGTCGCATGCATCGCCCTCGTGCTGCCAGCGTGCTAACCGGCGAAACCGGCGCTGGCCGGCCGATCGGACCCGGTTGGCAGCACAACGGCCAACGCTGGCCCGCGCTCGCGCGTTCACAGCTCTGCATCCGGGCTGAGCGCGCCGCCCGCTATGGCGCGCTCGGAAAGCGTGCCGCGCATTGCTGCTGTGAACACGCACCTCGAGGGCAATCTCGGCGACGAGATGGAGACAACACCGGTGCTGCGGGCCCTGCACGAGCTCGGTTACAAGCTTGACGTCTTCACCTCGCCGTGGAAAGCGCCGCAGCCCAACCTGCGCGTGAGCCCGCGAGCCGTGCGCGAGCTGCTGTACGCTGACGAGATCTTTGTGCACGACCCGCTCGAAGAGCGCTCTTCGGGCTCACGGGGCGCACGGCAGGCGCTTCTCGCGCGCAACTACACGGCATACATCGTGATGCCCGGTCCGATCAGGGCGAAGCGGCTGAGGACGCTGTGTCAGCACGTACACGCGCTCGCGACCAAACCGGCCGTGCTGGCCATAGGAGTGACCATCAACGGCCTCGAACTCCATGGCGCCGGGCCACGATCGTCTGCGCGCTCCATGCAAGGCTGGCAGCGCGACTGCGCGAATGCACTCGTCGTCGCGCGCGAGCCACTCACCGTGCACAACTGGAACGCACTCGTGCCGCGCGGCAAGGACCGCGCGGCGCGCAGCGCGACCGAGCTCGCCGTTCCATCCTTGGAGACGCCGTGCCCCGCGCTTGGCTCTGCAGTGCTCATGGGCGACACGTCCTTCTCATTCCAGCCCATTCTCTCGCTCAAGGCCATGTGGCGCGCGCACTACGCGGGCTGGGCGTTTGGCTTCTTTCGCGCAGGTGCCCGCTGGAGGGCGCTCATCTTCCATCGTGCGTCCAACCAGCGATACGGGTTGAACGCTCCCACGCCGCGGGCAGTGCGCGTGCGCGTGCTCGCGCGTTCACGCTCCGCCGACGTCCGAGGTGGTGCGACGCCTGAGCTGAGCACCGCCGTGCCGCTCGTTGCGCCGCCGGTCGAGTTTCTCGACTTCCACGCTTCCGAGGTCGCGTTCGCCACGTCGGACGTTGACTTGGACACCTCGTTCCTTGTGCAGCTCGTCAAGCGGCTTGGCCTGCCCGCGACGAGGGCGATGCTGCTCGAGAATGTCGAGCAGATGTGGGGCCTCATCGAGGCAGCTCGCGACGCGGGCGCGCTTGTGCTGAGCGACCGGTACCACCCGCTCGTTGCGGCGCACGTGCTCGGTGTTCAGGCGCAGGCGATCGCGTACCCTGCGGAGGCGCAGAAGATTGTCGGCATCAACAGCCTGCTGCAGCTTCCCCGTGAGCGGATGCAACATCTCAACGATCGAGGGTGGCGCTGCGTGCGCGAGGTTTTGGCTTCGGCAGCCCAGAAGCAGGGGCAGGTTCTCAGCGGGACCACACGCGTCAAGGTTGAAGGCGCTTGATGCGGACGCGAGCGCGTTTGATTCACAAGATTGTCCAGCTGCTCCTGGACGAGGGAGGGAGGAAGCGTAACTCCGTGTGCTCACTGGCTGACGAGCACGCGCACGTTGCGGAACTTGGGTATCCGCAGGCCGTCGCACGAGGGCGGTTCGACGAAGAGCGTGCGCAAAATATCGCGGTAAAAGCCAAAGAGTGGGACGCGCTCGACGACCTGGTCGCGCGCGCGCTCGCGCTTTTGCTTAAACGCATCGTGCGACTGCTTGGTGAGGCGCTCGCGCTCCAGGCAGTAGTTGATGAGCGGTTGGATCTGCACCTCGAAGATGCCGCCGTTCCACTCGAAGACCGATTTGATGCACTCCCAACCCGAGTTGCCCTTGCGCTGTAGACCGAGATGGTCCTTCACCTCGATGAAGCGCAGCCGGCTTGACTCGGCACCCCGCGAGCCCACGTGCACGCCCGCGAGCTCGTCGTCTGTAAACGTGAGCGCCTCGATCGCGCTCTGCAACTCGCGCGCATGCTCGACGGTGCCGACGACGAGCTTGATGCCAAACACGTCTTTTACATAGTGCCCGAGCGACGCGAGCTTCTTGTCCTCGCGCGACAGGTCGCGCACGAGGCGATCGAAATCGAAGATCTCGTCGCACACCTTGTTGAAGATCTCCTGCTCCGCCTTGATCCGCGAGATCATCTTGTAGATCTGCGCCTCGCCGTTGGGCTCGCACGCGTCGCCCAACGCGAACACGGCGGTCGGCACCGTCGGGTGGTACTCGACGAAGGAGGCGACGAGGTTGGGCGCGACCCATTGGCCATTCGACATCACCCGGTGCTGCGAGAGCACGCGGTTCCCCAACGCGAGGTCCGTCTCGGTGAGGAGCGTCGTCGGCTGCACACGCTGCGACAGCTCGAAGCGATGGCGCGTGCGTGGCAGCTCGCCGACGACGACGGACTGCAGGTAGTAGCGGCCGAGCAGACGCTGGCCAAGCAGCCCGCACAGCGTGTGCTGCTTCTGCTCGCCCTCCCGCAGCGTCGCCTCGAACTCGGCGCGCGCCATCTCGATCTGCGAGCGCGAGAAGCGCAGCTCGTGCGGCGCGTCGGGCTCGCGCTCGATCGGGAGGCGCGACTGGTGCAGGTAGGTAATCAGGTTCGTGATCTCCTTCTTCTGCGTGATCATGTACAGCGGCGAGTTGGTCACAGCCGCTGCCGCCGCCGAGAGCGGCTCGGGCGCGACTGGCTGCCGGCTAGCACCGGCCATGTGCGGCACCCTTCGCGGCGGCGGCCGTGGCTGCTCCTGGCGCGCGGTGGCGGCCGCGTACGCGACGGAGGGGCCGGTGCGCGGCACCCGCGCGGACTTCATCGGCCGCTCGACGCTCAGCGAGCCGCCGAGGAGCAGCGCGGCCAGCCATGAGGCGAGCATCCGCCGGCGTCCGAAGAGGCGCGCGCCGGCGATTCGTTGGCTTGGGCGGAGGACGCACGATGGAGCCAATCCGCACTTTGAGTCGGATCTACTGCCACTACGCCGTCTCACACGCGCACGAGCGCAAACCCTCGCGCGCCATGGAGCTCGTCGAACGCGTCGGCCAGGTCGGCCGCCGCGGCGGGCGCGCTCGCGCTCGCGTACGCGTGTGGCGGCGCCAGCTGCCGCAGCGCCGTCCGCTGGAGCGCGGCGAAACGGGCGAGCGCATTGTCACGCTGCAGAGCGAGCAGCACGCACGGCCCCGCGCTCAGCGCGCGCGCCGCGAGCGCGGGCGCGCGGGCGCGGCTAAGCAGCCGCGCAGCCTGCGCGTCGCTCAACTGCGCGATCCGCACGGCGCACACCTCGAAGCGCTCGGCGAGCGCCTTGTCGAGCAGGCCGGCCGACACGATTTCGGGGTCGGCGCGGACGAGCGCGCACGGCACCGCTACGAGCAGCAGCTCGCACAGGCTTGCGGCGCTTGAGCGCACGAGCTTGCGCAATGGCGCGCTCATCACGCCAGCAGGCATGAGCGGGTCGTCCGCTCGCGGCGCGCCCGGGCGCATCGGCGGGCACGGGGCGTGGCCTCGCTCGAGCGGGAAGGCGAGCTCGATCGCTGCAGCCACGGCCGCGGCGTGTGCAGGCAGCTGCACGGCATTGTGCTCGTCGTCGATGCCGAACATGGCGCGCATCGTGAAGGCACCCTCTCGCTTGGCGCGCGCTGGCGAAGGTGCTCCGGCGAGGGAGCGGATGAGGCGAAGCGCCGCTGGCCGGCGCACCGCAAATACGGCCGCCGTCCCCTCGACCGCTGGCTCCAAGGGCTCGACGCCGCATGCGCCGCCGCCGCACGCGCCGCCCGCGAGCACGGCGCTGAGCGATGCGGCGGGCGCGCTGGCGCCGCCCTTATCGTCGACCTCAAGGCCGTCATGCACCACGACTTCGCTCCCGTCCGATCGCAAGCGCAACAGCCGCACGGCTGCGACCTCAAAGCCGGCGCGCGAGAGCGCGCGCCACACGCGGTGGAGGTGCCCGCGCGCAATCACGTGCGGTTTGACGAGCAGCGGCACGAGCTGCAGCGGGGCGGGCGCGAGAAGGCGGGGCAAGTCGATCGGCGCCGAAGCGTCGATGCACGCCTCGTAGCGCGCCACCAGCGCCTGAGGAGCCGCGGGCGCGTGTGCGCGCGCGCGAGAGAGAGAGAGAGCGGGTGAGTCGGTGGCAACTCTCGCGCCAAAGCGGCGATCGGCGCGCGCCGGGCACGCGTTGTGCGCGCTACGCGCCGCGCGCACGCACGCACGCGCAATCGGACGCACCTCCTCTGCGCGCAGCTCGCCGCTCGCGAAGAGCGTGAGCACGTGCTGCGCGCCCGCGATGGCATCGACCGACACGAGTGCGGTGCACGCGCTTGCAAATTCGGGCAGCGTGCACAGCCGTGAGCGCACGTCCGAACCGACGTCAATGCCGCGCAGCGCGACAAGCAGCTTGACGCCTGCTCCGTGTACGCAGAGCCCAGCGGTTGCGTCGCCGCCAGCGCCTGGCGCGGCGGCCTGCGCGGCCGCGCGCGCGCGCGCGGCCGACGCCGACGCTGGGCGCGCCCAGCCTGCACCTGTTCGCCCGCCGCCTGTGCCCGCGGCCGACGGCGGCTCAACGCCAGGCGGCCACGGCTCGAAGCGCGCGCAGAGCGCGCGCGGCAGACGTGAGACCGCCTTGATGCCAAGCAGCTCCGGGCGCGTTGGCCATCGGCCGACGCCGGGCCGTCCGTCGGCGGCCGGCGCGCCGGACTCGCCGGACTCGCTTTCTGAGAAGAGCGCGAGGAGCGCCGGCCCGACGCCGCCCGGCCCGGCGAGGTTGAGCGGTGCGGCGGGGTCCTCCTCGGCGATGAGCGCAACCACAGCGAGCGTCGGCAGATCAGGATGGCACCCGGTCGCACTGCCGCCCTCGAGAGCGCGCACGGAGGCCGGCGCGATCAACGGTCCGTGCGCACCCACCCACTGCTCCAGCGCAAGGTCTCCCCACCGCCACGTGGGCGCGCCGTGCGGCTCGGCGCCGGGCGGCGCGCGCGCAGGGCCGGCACTTGCAAGGTGCGCCAATGGCGTCGCCTCCGCGCCGGCCGCCCCGCACGCGGCGCGTGCTGCCAATTCCACCGCGCTGCGTGCGCTTGACGCATCGCCCACAAAGATCGCGCGGCCCGCTGCTCGCGCTAGCAGGCCGCCGCGCTTCGCAACTTCCGCGCACGCGAGCGCAAACGCCGTGCCGAGCGATGCGCGCGCGCCTTCCCTCGACAGAACGAG
The DNA here is from genome assembly GCA_019448385.1 of Diacronema lutheri. Taxonomy (NCBI): domain Eukaryota; phylum Haptophyta; class Pavlovophyceae; order Pavlovales; family Pavlovaceae; genus Diacronema; species Diacronema lutheri. The sequence continues at coordinate 869,807 of JAGTXO010000005.1, read as the reverse complement.
CATGCTGTGCCGGCAAGCGTCCCTTTCTTTTCCCGCCACCTCCTCCCCTCGTGGCGCCGACGCTGCGGCGAGCTGCGCGCGCGCGCCGGCGGGCAGATCGGCGGTGTACAGGTCGACGAGCGCGAAGCCATGTGCCTCGAGGCCGCACAGCAAGCCGCCGAGCAGGTGCGCGTCGGTCGCGGGCACGAGCGCGGCGCACACGCTCTCGCCATGCCAGCAGATGAGTTTCGGCAGCGCGTCGCCCGTCACCTCGCGCACTGCCGCGCACACCCCGTCGGTGCGCGGCGCATGCGCGGCCGCAGGCACGCGGCCGCCAAAGAGCGCAGCGAGCAGCCGCGTCGCGCCGCCGACCGAGCGCGCGCTCGAGAAGCGCGCGTGCCGCGGGCCGCCGTGCGGCGCGAGCGCGCGCGCCAGGAGGGCGTGCAGAGACTGTGGGTCGGTCCGCACGGCGAGCGCGCCGTCGGACGGGCCAGCGACCTCGAGCCAGCGCCCAACCGCGCCCACCCCGCGCAGCGCGATCGCAGCCCACGCGCGCGCCGGCGCTGATGGCACCGCGTCAAAGCTGAGCGCCGTGTTGCACGGCAGCAGCGGCGCAAACCCGCCCGCGCTCGCGCTCGCGCCCGAGCGGACGCCGGCGCGCGCGCCGAGCGCTTGTTCGGGCGCAAGCGCGGGCGCGAAGAGCAGCCGTGCGCCAACGAGCGACAGCCCGCGCGCCTCCCACGCGTGCGCGGCCAGCCGCAGCAGCTGCTCCGCGAGCGGGGCCGAACAGCGCGCTGCGCTCTCGGACGGCGCGTCTGTGCCGGCCGGCGCGCCGCTGGGCGCATCGAGGGGCGCAAGCAGCACCGTCATCTCGCGCGCGGCGTGGTGCGGCTCTGGCGTCGCGCCATCGCCATCGCCGCCGCTCGCGCCCTCCGCCAAACCGCGCGAGCTGAGATACGCGCCAGCTTGAAAATCGGCCGAGTGCGCAAAGACGGGAAGCGCTCCATCCACGGGCTCAAGCACCTCCGCCAGCTGGCTGAGCGGGCGCTCGAGCAGCAACGCTCGCTCGCCGACGCTGTGCGCACCGCGCGCATCGCGCGCCGCCGGCGCTTCGTCGAGCGGGAGCAGCGCGCGCAGCGTGGTCTCGGCCAACCACGAGGCTACGCCGCCAACGTTCGTCTCGGCCAACCCGAGGGCGAGCGCGCGCGCTCTCGCAGGTTCGGGCGCCGTCGTCGCATCGCGGGCGAGTGTGTCACTCGCCGCGAGTGGCCATGCGGTCAGCGCGGCGGCAAGCAGCGCCGGCGGCGCTTCGCCGGAGGCGGAGCATGGCAGCACGCCGCCAGCACCCGGCGCGGCCGCAAAGATGCGCGCGACGAGGCTGCCGAGTTGGGCCTGCGTGAGACCGTCGAGCACAAGGACGACGGTGTACGCCGCGCCCGCCTCGGCACGCAGCGCGACCGCCGCGAGCGGCGGCGCAAGCGAGATGGCCTCGTCGAAGAGCGAGGAGCGCAATTGGCGTCCGCGCGGCACAGCTGCAGCATCCGCCCGCGGCTCGTGTCGCGCTCGAGCGGCAGCGTCGGCCAACGGTGCGTGCGCGCCGCCGCCACGCGCAGCGGCGACGAGCGCATCGTGCGCCGCCTCGGCCGTGCGCGCGCGCGCGTCCGCCTCCGCGGCGACGCGCGCCGCCTCCGCGTCGGCCGCGGCTGCTGCCGCGCGCGCGGCGGCCGCCGCGTCGTCGGCAGCGCGCGCGCGCGCGGCGAGTACGGCGCGCTCCTCGGCGCGCGCGCGCGCGGCGTTTTCGGTGTCGGCCTGCTTGCGCGCAGCCTCCGCCGCGCGCTCAGCTGCGCTCGCCTCCGCCTGCGCACGCGCGCGCGCCGCCGCGTCGGCCGCCTCGCGCTGCGCGCGCGCCCGTTCAGCATCCGCGTGCGCGCGGCTGCTGTCGGCGGCGCGCATGTCCGCGAGGAGCTGCGCGCTCGTGGCTGCGGCTGGCGACGTGCGCGTCGAAGCGCTCGGAGTGCGAGCAGCAGCCCCGAGCGCGGCGTCGCCCGCAGCAACGCGGGTCTTGTCGCCGTCGCCGCCGAGTGGAGGGCGCGCTGGCGCGGCCCAGGCGACGCGCACGGCGGGCGGCGCGCACTCCTCGCCTGCGTCCTCGGCTGCGGCGCGCGCGGCAAGGCGCGGCGCCATTGCTCGACGAGCCGGTGCGCTCGTCGGCCGGACAATCGATGCGGCCGAGCCGGCGCGCGCTCCGCTCTGCGCGCATCCGCGCAGCTGGCGGCGCGTCGTGAGCCACACGTCCTCCGAACCGCTGTCGTCATCGTTGTTGTCGTCGTCACTGTCATCGCCCGCTGCGTTTCCGTCCTCGCAAGCCGAATGCATGGCACGACTGCCGCGCGCTGCACCGTGCCCGCGCCCACCGCCATGCCCTCGTCCGTATCCGACGCCGCGCCCGCGTTGGCGCGCGGCGCCGTCCGCTGCTGCGGCGCTCCGCGGCCTCGCGGGCGGTTGTCCTGCCGCCGATGAGCTGGCGGGCGCTGCAATGGGCTGCGATTTTGGCGCGGGTTCGGGCAAAGGCGATGCCACGAAAACGTGCGCGTCGGCCAGCTGCTCGGCGCTCGCCTCCTCGCTTAGCTCGCTGCAATCACTCACGTCCGGGTCGGGCGCGGCGGCTGGAGCACGTGACGTGCCGAGCAGCATGGCAGCTTCTGCGGGCGTCTCTGGCTCGTTGGCAGGCGGGCCCGCGGACGGGGCGGCAGATGGCGCGGCTGCACATCCCAGCCGGGCAGGCGCCATCGCGCTCACGCACGCGGGTGCGTCACGCAGCGGCTGCGGCATGCACGCGGCGGTGCTCGCGCAAGCAGCCGTCGCGAGCGCTGGGATGCTCGCCAGGCTTGCCGTGCCGTGCGTGGGCGTGCCGCGTAGGATTGGACGAACGATGACGCCCTCCGAGCCCTCTGAATCATCCTCATCCGTGTCGGTGCCTATTGACGGGAGCAGCATGCGCACCTCCTCGTGGATCGCGCGGACCTCTGAGCCGAGGTCGCGCGTGAAGATTGAAAAGTCCGACGGGCCTGACGCCTCGCCGTTGGCCGCGCCAACGTCGAGGTGCGCGGCGCCGAAGAGGGCGTGCTGCTCGGTGACCTGGACGCATGCCTGCAAATCGAGCGACGCCCAGCGCAGCCGGCACTCGTCGACCGTGCACGCGGCAACGCCGCCATGCATGCGCACGTGCGACGCCGTCGCCTCCCAGTCGAACGCAGCGCGCCGCGCCGCATTCACGAGGAGGCGGTCGAGATGCGCGGTCCACGCGACGCCATTCGGCGGCGCCGCCGACGTGCTCTCCGCCTCGGCCGAGCCGATTGCCGGGTGGAAGAAGAGCCGCGACGCCTCGAGCCGCGTCTCGAGGCGCGCCCGCTCCATGGCGCGGTTAGCGATGGCCGCGGTTGCAGGTGCACCGCTCCCCACAATGGCCGCCCCGATGGCCGCAATCAGTCACTCGTCGTACTTCGAAGGGGCAGTCCAGTCGCTCGGCTTCGACCGCAACGGCCGCAAGGCCACCGTCGGCGTGATCGTCCCAGGCGAGTACCGCTTCGGCACCGACTCGCCCGAGCGGATGGCGATCATCTCGGGCCAGCTCTACGTGCGCATGGAAGGCTCGGACGCGTGGGAGCTCTACGCGGCGGGCAGCAACTTCGAGGTGAAGGGGAAGAGCGCCTTCTTCGTCAAGGCTGCCGCTCCGTGCGCGTATCTCTGCGAGTACCTGTGAACTCGCGGTGTCATCCGCTCGCCCCGCCGCACACCCGCCCTACTTGTGAGCTCGCGGAAGTCATCCGCTAGCCTTCAAATCACGGGAGCCCGAGGCTGGCGGCGGGGTTGCCGACCGTGCCCGCAAGCGGAACGGGGATGTCCACCGCCGAGAGCTTGACGCGCAGCTCCTTGCGCTCAATCGCGGGCGGCTTGGCGTCGGCAGGGCCACTCGGCCTCGGCGCGGCCAGGCCTGTGGCCGACTCCGGCAAAATGTTTTGCAGACCGCGCAGCACGACGACCTTAACGACGTCGCCTGGCTGGTGCGAGTCGAGCGCCCTGAACAAGTCGGTCTCTGAGTTGATCGCTGCGCCGTCGCACTCGACGATCACGTCGCCAATGTCGACCGCGCCGGACGCATCGCGCACGCTGCCGCGCAACCCGCCAAGCGCCGCCTCCGAGTTTGGCGGCACGGTGAGCACGAGCACGCCACCCTCGATGCCCAGCGCGCGCAGCTGCGCGCCGGCGAGCACGGCGATGCCGAGCACGGCGCGCGTCGCCAAGCCTCTGCTCAGGATGGAGCGCACCTGCACGCCGAGCGTGTCGGCGGGGATGGCGAAGCCGATGCCGGCGGACGTGCCCGACGTGGAGTAGATGGCGGTGTTCTGCGCGCACAGGATTCAGCGGTGGGGTGGGTGGGACGGAGGGAGGGGGGGGGGGGGGGGGGGGGGGGGGGGGGGTGTCGCATTCCCGCGCGCGCATGGCACGCGCGTCGATCACAGTCAGGCGGCGCGTCACGCCGGGTCACAGTCAGGCGGCGCGTCACGCCGGGTCACAGTCAGGCGGCGCGTCACGCCGGGTCACAGTCAGGCGGCGCGTCACGCCGGGTCACGTGCACGCGGCAGGGCCACGTGGAAGCAAGCACGCCGAGAGCGGCACGCGCGCCCGCGCGCGCGCGCGCGCGCGAGGGGCGGCGCGGACGGGCGTGCTGCCCGGGCGCGTGCGCGCGCGCCATTCCGATGAGCCTGCCCTCAATGTCAAGGAGCACGCCGCCAGAGTTGCCCGGGTTGATGGCCGCGTCGGTCTGGATCACGTTGGTGATCGGCCGACGCGAGGGCGAGAGCATCTCGCGCCCGAGGCCCGAAACCACGCCCATCGTCAGCGTGTGGTCAAGGCCAAACGGGTTGCCTGCGTCGCGCGACAAGTGCCGCACCGCACATAGGCACGCAGGCCCGGGCCGTGAGCGGGCGCACGCGCGCGGTGGCAGGTGCGCGCAACGCCATGCCAAGGCAAATCGCTTCCCGCGCATCGCCGCGCCACTCCCGACCGCGACGCGCACCGATGGCGAAGACGACCTGGCCGACGTGCAAGCTGTTGGAGCTGCCCACACGCACAGGAGTCGTGCGCACGGCAGACTCGCCGCGGAGAGGAAGGAGCTGCAGGACCGCGACGTCCTTGTCGGGGTTTGCACCAACGAGCCGCGCGTCGTACACTTGCCGCATGCCGCCCTCCCTGGTGACGGTCACCTTTGCCTCCTGTGCGGCACGGATGACGTGGTAGTTTGTGACAACGTGGCCGTCCGCGTCCCACACGATGCCGCTGCCCGTGCCTTGCGGCACCTCGATCATGGAATTGAGGTCAAATGTCGATCGCGCCTGCGTGTACGTCGAGATGAAGACGACGCTCGGCGTGTTCTTTTGAAAGATTTGCTCAATCGAGCGGTCAAGCTGCCGCAGCGACGACAGGCCAAACGCCGACGCGCGCTCTGCACCCGGCGGGCCGAGCACACTGGCGGACGCCAAAGCCAACGAGACGAGTGTGCTGCGCCGGCTCGTTTCTGCGGCCATGACGACCGCGCCACATCCGGCGCGCTCGCGCAGCCGCGGCACGACGTGCGCTGGCGCACGGCAAGTCTGGATCGCCGTCCGCATCGGCCTCATGATCACACGATGGCAGGACAAGAATTTTCAATTTTGTGCTCAGTACATTTCGCCGCGCAGCAGCAACTTTGGCAGGCCGACGGCGACCACCGGGCGCGCGAGGTGCGGGCACATGTGCGGGAAGAGGAGAAGCCTGCCTCGCACCGGCGTGACGGACGCGAGCACGCGCGGCGGGCGCGATTCGCGCGCTACGCCGACGTGCGAAAGCAGCTGCGTCTCACCGCCCTCCTCGCAGCCGGTCAAGTAGAGGATGAACGTGTGGCTCGAGCGCTGGCCGCTCTCGTCGGTGCGTACGAGGTCAATGTGCGGCGGCAGCCCGCCTCCCGCCTCGGCGTACAGCAAGAAGCGCATCTGCACCATGGCGCCCTGGCGGCACGGCGCGGCGTCGCCAAACGCGGCGACGGCGCGGCGCAGCGCGGCCGTGACCCAGCCCTCCGCGTCCGGCAGGTAGGCACGGTCGTTGTGCGCTGACTCCTTGCAGCGCGGCTCGAGCGGCACCGCGCGAAACGCGGCGTCGAGCTGTTCGAGCAGGGCGGGCTCGAAGCCGCCGTCGATCACGCAGCTGCCCGCGCCGGCGTGCGAACTCTCGCGCGGCACGAGCCGGTGCAGGGTCGGCGGCGCGCCGCTCAGCGGGATCGGCACAGTCAAGACGGGCGTGCCCTCCGCACTGGCGGGCGAGCAGCCCACCGGCGCCTCCACCACAACAGCGTCCTCGCGCTCGGTGGCGGGCGGCGATTTGTTCCAAGGCGCACCATATGTCACGAGCTGCGTTGCTGAAAGGCCCGCGCTGCCGGCGCGCTCGAGGTCAGCGCCGTGCGCGCGCAGCACGTCGAGGACATCGCCATGGTTGCGCGCGGCGGCGACGGTTGCCGCGGTGGCGCCGCACGAGCTCGCCTCGTTCGGATCCGCGCGCCACGCGCAGAGCAGCCGCTCGACCAGCTCGGCTCGGTCGTGCAGCGCGGCCACGACAATCGCCGGCGCGCCGTAGGCGTCACGCAGCCGGCACACGTCCACGCCGGCGGCGGCGAGCGCGCTAATCCTCACAGCGTCGCCGGCAGCCGCGGCCGCACGCAGCTCGTCGCGCTGGCCACTGGCGTCGAGCCGCCTGGCGCGCTCGGCGGCGGCGACGTTCGGCGGCTTTGGCTCGAAGCGTCCTCGGCGCCGCGCGCGCGACTCGCCGTCGGCGCCGGGCGCCCGGCCTTGCCAGACGGGCGGCGGCTTGCGCGCGCGGTACCGGAACACGACGCGCGCGGCGACCTCGAGCTGGCCATCGGACACGCTCAGCACGCCGACGGCGCGCAGCTGCGAGCCCGCCTCGAGCTTGCGCAACACCCGCATCACGCGCACGCCGTGCTGCACGCGCGCACTCGCCCCGCCGAGCTGCGCGCCGCTCTCGCCGAGATGCTGCTCGCCCTGCTGTTCGCCCTGCTGCTCGCCCTGCTGCTCGTCGGCTGCGGTCAGCGGATCGATGGCCAGGCCAGGCGCGCCCTCTACGCCGTCGAGCTCGCCAACCGTGCATACGGGCACATCCTCGGTCGCAGTGCCGACGGACACTTCGACGAGCGTCAGGAGGCCCTCCACGGCGACGCGCGCGCCCTGCTCGACGAGCGATGCGCAGACGGCGGCGCGCGCACTCGGCTCGAGCGACGCGAGCTCGAGCGGCGCGCACAAGTCGCCGATGATCAGGCCGATGGCCTCGCCCGTCCTGCGCGCGCTCGTCACAGTCAGGCTGACCGCCACCTCGCCCACCGCCGGGACAAGGTCTGTCTCCGCCTCGTCCCGCGCCCCTTCGGACGCCGAGTGCGCGGCACCTACGCCACCTGGCGCCGGCCGCGCCGGCCTCGCGACGGGCGCAGCGGACGTGCGGCGCGAACTGGGCGCAAGCGCGCGCACGATGCCCGCGAGCGCAAGCGTGCCGCCGAGCGCGAGCAGCGCGGGCAGCGGCCGAGAGCGCGCGCGCGCCGAAGGTGCGCACACCACAGCGACGAGGCGCGCCGCGCCGGGCGCGCACGCCGCGACGGCCGTGAGCGCGAGCAGCGCGGAGCGCGGCGCGATGCACGGTGGAGCGACAGGCCCCGTGAGCGCTCGGCCGAGCGCCACGCCGCCGCACGAGCGGCAGTTGCCGCAGTTGCGGCAGTTTGCGCGCCTGAAGCGGTTCTCGTAGCCGCATGCGTCGCACAGCCAGTCGTCCGCCGGCGGCAACGAGCCGTTGGCGGCGTGGGTGGCGGCGCACGTGCTGAGCGCGTGCGCGCGCAGGTGTACGAAGCACGCTGGGCAGCTCATCTCGCCCTCGCGCAGCATCTCAGCGTTCATCCGCCGCCAGACGCACGGTTCGCAGCAGACGCAACCGCATGGATCGAGCACGAGCGCGTACGCGCACCCGCCGCACACGGCGCACGGCGGGAGCGGCCCGGCGCGCAGCGTGGCCTCGCGCGCTGTGACGAAGCGCAGCCGCACCATCTCGACGACCACGAAGACCACCGCGGCGGTTGACACGCGCGAGAGCTGCGCGAGCAGCGCGCGCGTGTTCGCCTCGTCCGCCGTGCCCGTGCCGAGCACGCTCCCTCCCGGGTGCCGCACGGTCGGGTCGGCGCCGCCGCGCAGCAGCTGGCGGACGACCTCGTGGCGACGGCGCCATGCCGCGTAGGCGACCAGCGTCACCGTCGGCTCGGGCAGGGGCGCGCTCCCAACGATCGGCGTGCTAGGAAAAGCATGCAGCTCGTCGAGCTCGAGCTGCGCGGATGTGCATGTGCCAAACAGCGTCATCGTCCGGCGGTCAATCTCGCAAAAGCGAGCGGCCACCTCCTCGGGCGTCATGCGGCGCCGCTCGCAGGTACCCGCCTTGATGCGGAAGTCCGCAGCCCTCCTGTCCCGCGTGCGCTTTCTTTCTCCCATGATGAAGACCGTCGTCTCCAAAAATTTTCAGCGTTCTCCAGTCACTAAAATCTTCGCGACGATCTTCGCTGCTCGCGTCCAGTGACGGTCGCGACTGCCCGTCACAGCGTGAGACAGTGACGGTGGCGACGACGACGATTTCGTCACTTGCAGCGCGACGGTCGCGACGAAGTCGCGACGAAAGCGACGATGCGCGCTCACCTCATCGGGCGGGCCGCAGCGCCGGCAGCGGCGGCGGCGGCGACGGCGGCGGCGGCGACAGCGCCGGCGGCAGCGGCGGATGCGCCGCTGCCCGAGCGCAATGGTGTACCCGTCCCATCGCTCTACGTCCATGCGCCGCCGCCGGGCGTCAAATCCAAGGTGTGGGACGACGTCAACCTGCTCGCCGACGATGCGCCAAAGTCGTGGCACAAAGTGGGCAATTGCATTTGCAACGTGGTCGTCGGGCTCGACAAGAGGTGCAACACAATCTTGCGTTGCTCGATTGACAAGAAGAACAATCGCCTCTTCACCTCGGCCGCCGGTCAGCACCTGCGTGAGTTCCACTCGGCCACGACGGACGGGGGCGCGGCGGGCGCAGCGCGCTTTGACGCCAAGAGAGCGAGGCTCACGTCGGACATGGAGGCGCTCGGGAGCGCGGGCGCACGTGCGGACGGCGCGGCTGTCTCCAGCCTCACCGCGCACGGCAAGCGCTCCCAGGGAAAGCTTGACGCGCACTTTGCGGCGGACCGCGCGCGCAAGCAGCTCGCGGGGCAGGCGCGATTCTACATATACACGCCGCAGCTCATCTCGAAGCGCACGTTCGACGCCGAGGAGTATAAGACGATGCTCTCGCTGTTCAGTACCGACGAGCACAAACCTGCCTTGCTCACGTCCAAGCAGCTCACCGACTACGTGAACGCCGAGTTCGCGTGCTTCGAAGCGTACCTCATCTTCCTTGTTAAGAAGATGCACGCGGAGGCTAAGGGCAATTTGTTCATGCAGCTCATCCACGACGGCGGCACTCTCGCCAACCACGCCAAGTATCAGGCGGCCGGCTTGCAGTTCATCCCGCCCGACTTCGACAGCAACATGGTCGTCGCGATCGTGTTCGTCCGGCACGACAGGGACAACACCAACGCGACCGTCGCGGACACGCTGCAGTCGCGCATCGAGGCGCTCGCCGGAATCGAGCTCAGCGAGCTCATTGGCGTCGTCACGTCCGACCGAGCAGCTGCAGGAGTTGGCAACGAGCTCGACGTCCTCGACAGCAACGTGTGCCTGATGCACGACGGCGAGAAGGTTGGCAAGTCGGCCATCGGCGACCTCGTGCGCTCCAAGAAGGGCAGAGTCGTCAATCCCTTTAAGGAGGGGCAGGTGCTCATCAACCGGATTCACATGCTCGCCGTGTGGTTCAGCTACAGCAGCCGCCTCTCGGTCCTCCACGACATGGCGCGCGTACTGAAGGTGCGGCGCGCTCCCAGCAAAGGCCGCGCGCGCGACGCGACGTGTGCGGCGTGAATTGATTTGCGACGAATTGCCCCTTACTATCCCTTTAGGCGCCCGAAATCAAGCTGGCGGTCGACCTCAACACGACGCGAGTCGCCTCACGCCTCATGCTCCTCAACTCAGTCGTGCGGATGGAGCGCCCGCTCGCGACGCACATGAGCCAGTTTGACCAGGTCAAGGACACGTGCCCGCAGCTGACTGACGTACAGTGGCAGACTGCTCGCGAGTTCGAAGCCGTCCTCAACCAGACCAAGCACCTGACCACGCTCGCGCAGAAGGAGAAGATGTGTGTGGGCCCGTACGTCCCCCTCGTGCTTCTCAAGCTCGAGGCAGCGCTGAAAAGCAACCAGCGTGCGCGCGCGCTGATTGCGCCCCGGGCGTTTGCGTGCTGGCTTGACCACCTGGCGTGCGCTTTTGTCGCCCGTCGCGCAGTTGCGATCATCAAGAGGGACAAGGTGTCTGCCGGTTCTTCGGTTGAGCACGCGCGCGAGATGTGCGACGTCGCGGACATGACGCCGCTTGGCAGGGAGTGCCTGAAGCGCGCACTCGTCGAATTTCAGCGCCGGTTTTGCGGCAAGGACATCGAGGAGCCAGTCTCCGACGCGCGGATCACCATCACGCCGCGCGAGCAGCTCGCCACTGTGCTGGACGTGCGCACCAAGGGCTGCAGTCATTTCTCCGTCAGCGAGCGAAAAGCTGCGCGCGCGCTCCTCATCAATGAGATGATCAAGTTCGAGAAGCAGGTCGACAGGTTTAACGCGGAAGCGGCCGCTGCCGCTGCTTCGCCCCTTCCAGCAGCTGCTGCCTTCCCAGCAGCCGCGAGCGTGCCGCTCACGCCAACGCGCGGCGCGCCAGATGCGCTCGAGAGTAGTTGGACGCCGCTCGCGCAGGCGCAGCTGTCCGACGAGCAGACCAACCACGCCGCGCTCGAGCACGCGCTGCGCGAGCGGGTGACGACGCAGGCCGATGCCTGGCTGCGCACGCAAATCAACCTCGCCGTCGAGTTTCCCGGCTGCGAGATTCCGCAGCGCCCCGATGTGGTCGACGATCTCGTCGGCCTGCCGCTCGGCAGATTCTACCGCGGCAAGCTGCTCAACAACGGCACCATCGACAAGCATCCGACCTTTGGCTACATTCCGCTGATGGCGAGCCGCTCGTGGGGCCAGGTCGGCTCGCTCATGGCTGAGAGCTTCTGCGAGCGCATGCTGTCGTGCGCCAACACCGTGCTGACGGACGGCAACTCGCTCCTTGGCCACGAGGAGCTCGAAAGGCTTGTCATCCTACGCATGAACAAGCGCTTCATGTGCTACATGCGACGCACCTACCCCGAGATCGGAAACCCCCCCCCCCCCCCCCCCCCCCCGAGCATTGTCATTAGTTAGATTCGGTGACTCCTCGCTCTGCGCACGTGCTCCTGTTCCCGCTGTCCAGTCGGATGCGTCGTCGTCTCAAATCTCATCAAAGTAAGTGTGGCTAAGGACACTTTCATTTCTGCGATGGGCGGGAACTTGGCCGCGGGGCAACGAACGTAGTGAGCGGCAGAGAGCGCGCAGCGCACGTCCGCAGGCAGAGCGCTAACCCTGTGCACGCCGGGACGACTGTAGCGGCAAGGACGCGGCATGACGCGGTAGGGGTGGACACCCCCACGCACCTACCCCGCACCGCGATCCGACCGCCGTCGCTGCGCCGGCGGCAAGCGCCGCCCACAACGCCGCAGGCTTCCATGTCAAGCCGACGCGCCCGGCGCGCACGGTGCGTCGGCGATGCGCGCCGAGCTCGCGCGCATCGCCGAGGTGTGCACGGCGTGTGCCGAGACGCTCGGCTTAGAGTCCGCGCGCCGCTCGGACGCGCTCGGCTGCGCGCGCCGCCGACGTCGCGCGCCGCGCCGCGCGCGCGCTCGACGCCGACGCCCCCGTTGGCACGTGCGCCGACGCGCGTGCCGCGCTCGCCGGAGCGCTCGACGCAGGCTTCCCCTCCGTGGCCAGCGCGCCGCCGCCGCGCGCCGCGCTGCGCGATCGCGCGGATTATCGCGGGCGACCTCGACGGCGCGGCCGTGCAATTCGCAGCCCTCGCCGAGCTCGCGGCGGACGGCGCGGACGGCGCAGGCGCGCCGGCCATCTCGACCGCCGCCGAAGCCGCCGCCGCGCTGCCCGCCGCCGCCGCGCTGCGCGCAGCCGCGTGCGCGGCCAATGACGGCGACGCGTCTGCCACGCTGCGCGCGCTCGGCTCGGCCGGCGCGGATGGCGCACGCGGGCTCGGCGCCGCAGCGCGCTCGGCCGCGCAGCTCCTCCTCTCCCTCTTCGCCGCGGAGCGCACGCAACGCTTGCAGGCGCTCGCGGTACACGCGCGCCAGCTCGTAGGTGCTGGCGACAATGCCGGCATGGACGGCGCGCCGGTCGGCGCCGCGGTGAGCGCGAGCGTCGCCGCGTGCGCCGCGCGCGAGGCGCTGTGCCAGTGCGCGGCGGACGACGTGGCGCGCGCGGCCGCGACGCCCGACGCCGCCGCCGACGCTCCGTCCGCCGACGAGCAGCACGAACGCCTGGCCGGCGGCGGCGGCGGCGGTGGCGGCGAAGCTGCGCTTGCGCTCCGTCTCGTCGAGCGCGGCGAGCACGCCGAGGCGGCGGAGCGGCTGCGCGGCGCGATCACGCACGCGGTCGTCGCGCTCGCGCGCGGCCATGACGCGCGTGCGCTCGGGCCAGAAGGTGCATCCGACGAGTCGAATGCCGCTCGGCCCGCCGACGTGCCCACGAAGGCGGAGCTGGACGCGGACGCAAATGTTGCGCGCGGTTGGCGGCAGGTGGCGACCTTGCAGCGCACGCTCGTAGGGCACCCCGTCGAGCTGAGCGCACTCGCGCCGCCGTATCCCGCCGACGGCCGCCGCCCGCCGCTCTCAGCGGCCTGACAGCGACGCGTGTCCGACTGGCCGTAGCGCGTGGGGCAGTACGAGATCGACTTAAGCTCGCACGGTGTCTGCGCGAGCTGGGGCGCCGAGCCCATGCCATTGAGCACGACGACAATATCGACGGTGAGCACGCACCGAGACCGCAGAGCTGCGCGCCCGGCCGGCGGCACGCCGGCGAGCACGGAGCAAAAGATTTCCGCGTCCTGGCGCCGCGCGAACGTCCCAGCGCAATTGCGAGCGAGCGAGGCGAGCAGGTGAAGAGCGGCTTCATGGCGCAGCTTCGAGACGTGGTCGTGGGCGACGCCAGTAGCCGCCGCGAGTGGGGGGGCGTCGCCGTAGGCGTCTCCCCGGGAAGACGCCTACGGCGCGCTCGCGGTTACTGGCGACATGGCTGTTGGAAGTGTGCCGGCGCTCATCGTCGCGACGATCTTCGCGACCGTCACTCGTCACCGTCACGCGATGCCGCGACGGTGACGAACGTCACGTCACATCGTCACGCGCGGCCATCGTTGCGAGGCGACGCGTCACTGACGCCAGCGCAGCGAAGGGAGAACGCTGAAAATTTTCCTCCTCGTCTGTCTGTTTCCCGTTCTACCGGCGGATCTCTCATGGCCCTCCCAGGTGCGAACCGCCCGGCTCCGCGTGCCCGTTCGCGCGCGCGCGCGCGCGTGCTGCGGCGTTCATGGCCTTGGCTTCGTGTCGCGCGCACGCGTGGTAGCGCTTACGGCCGTGGCTTTGCATGCACCCGCCCCCTTTTGGCCCGAGCAGAGCAAAACTTTGTGCACGCCCACGAGATCCGGCGCGATGCGATCAAGCGTGAGGAGCTCGCGGCGCGAGAGTTCCCGGACACCTGGGGCTTCTTGTGCGGGCCGAAGCTGGAGGCAGAGACGCACGGCTTCCGTAACGTGATTGCCAAATATCACGCCTCGCAGGCAGGCTGGACGCTGCGCCACAAGCGCGTGCACGACGACAGCGCGCTCGGCCGCATGGCGCGCGAGATTGACAACAAGCTCAAGCCCAAAATGGGGCAGGTGCTGCAAGGCACTGAGCACAGGACGAACATTGTCCCGGGGATCGTGGACAAGCACGGCCGCGTGCTCACCAAGACAAACAGCGGGTACGACTGCATCCCCACGCGGTACGCCGCGCTCGCGCTGCGGTCTCACGCCGAGCATACGATCGGAGATTCGGTGCGCATCAAGGGCTACAGTCCCGTCGACAAGTACGTCTACCCCGTCACTGCGCAGCACGAAGTGGGTTGGCGACCAAAGTCGCTCGAGATCTTTGGCGTCGCCGAGTTTGGTCTTAAAAAGGGCATTGCGGCCGAACACGGCCTCAAATGACTCGGGTCCGGCGTCGACTGTCGAAAGTGACCAAGCTCGACAGCGGGCCGGTCCGTCAGATCCGTGGCTTTGGCGCGCTGCTGTGCCGGGACAAAGCTCGATGACACCATGGCCCTCTTTGGCTTGGACCGTCTCCAGCGTTGCACTGCCTGCGCAAGGTGGGTCGAACGCCGTGAACGCAACGCCACACGTGCAGCACCGCGCAGCGGCATTCCCACCGCAGCTGCGAGCGGAGCCGGCGTGGTGCGCGCGCGCGCCGCTGCGGCCGCCGCGCGCGCTGTGTGGTGCGTGCCCCCCTCCATCCCCCCCCCCCCCCCCCCCTCGCGTGGTCAGGCCTATCGAACGTGGCTTCAGCGAGGGCGTACCCTCTGCAGGTAATACATGCACGTGAAGTCATCATCCCACACGCCGCGCAGGGCAGGCGCGCAGGTGCTTGGCGCGGGGGCATGCGAGCGGCCCGGGCACCTCCCTCAAACCCCCCCCGACGCTCGCAACCCCGCCGTGCTCTCCTCAGAAACTTACCAGTCGTAGCATCACAGTGATCAGCTAGAGCTAATCATTGGTCCTCATCGGAGGCGCGCGCGCCACCCCTCCCGCGCCCGCGCGCGCCACCCCTCCCGCACCCCACACGCCACCCTTCCCGCTGCCCTCCCGCACCCGCATGCGCCAGACCGAGAGCCGAGCCAATCCGCGTGCGTGCGTGCGGTTTCGAGGTGAACAGCGCGCAAACAGCACGCGAATGCGCGCACCTTGAGCTGCGGGAGCAGAAGAATGCGCCATCGCGTGACACGTCGAGTCCCTGCGCGCGCCCCAATCACGCACGTGTTGTGTCGGGGCGAGAGAGTGTGCAAAACAAGAAGAGGAGAGGGGGAAAAAGAGGGAATCGTTTTTTGTCGTGCGATGCAAGCGCCCGAAGCCGACTGCCACTTCGCGGCCTCGCTCGTCGCGGCGTTTGTGAACTATCCGCTCTGGCGCGCGTCCGCCGTCGCGCAGTCCGGCTTCAAGGTGCCTGGGGCCGGTGTGCTCGGCAAGTGGGCGGCGGCCTTCAAGCCGCCATGGCGCGGCGTAGGTTGGGTGCTCGGCGGCATGACGTGGGCGCGGGCGTCCATCTTTTACGGCTCAGACGCGGGCAAGCAGCTTCTCGTGGCTGCGGGCGCGCCGCCCGCCATCTCGATGGTCGTCCCGCCTATGGTGATCTCCACGCTGGTGCAGGTGGCCAATCAGCCGATCATCCGCGCGTCGATCACGATCCAGGATCCCGGCTCGCGCTGGCAGACGGTCAGCGCAGCGATGCACGGGATCAGTGAGACGCGCGGGCTGGGCGCGCTGTGGCACGGCACGTCGGCGGGCATCTTGAAGACGGTCCCAAAATACTGCGTCGCCGTGCTCGTTAAGGACGCGATGGACGAGTGGCTGCCCAAACCGGCGCCTGGCGCTCCGCGCTCCGAGGGCCGGTTGCGCTCCGCCAAAAAGGCGGTGGCGGCGGGCGTGGCGGGCGCGACGATCACCAATCCGTTTGACATCATTCGCAACGAGATGTTCAAGACGGACGAGTCCCTCCCGCAGGTGTGCAGGCGGCTCTCGCGCGACCAGGGCGTCCGGTGGCTGTGGCGCGGTGTCGACAAGAACCTGGTGTCCGTCGCAATCCCCATCGCGATGACCATATACCTCGCCGACCTGTTCACCGTGATGAAACGAAACCACTAGATGCGCACCGCGCCACAGCCACCAACTGGCGTTGGTTGCGCACTCGGCAGTCGGCACTGTCGCCGTCCGCCCAAGCTCGTCACAACTCGTCGCTCGATGGGGAGCGCGCAAGCTGGTCCAAGATGTGCAGCCGCTGGTCAGTCCACCGCTGTGCGGAATCGGCCACGTCGCCACCGCCTGCGCGCGCCTGCACCAGCCGGTCGAGCTCGGCGCGCGCTACCGTGGGCGGCTTGGCGAGCCAATGGTACAGGAAGGCGCGCTCGCGCTCGGAGCACCCGCGTCCATTGCGCTCGCACGTTGGCGCCCACACGTCTTCTTCTCCGCCAATCGGCGAAGCCGCCCCCACAACGAGCACGAGGAGGACGACCAACGCTCTCGCACAAACGCAGCGGCGAGCCCCCATCATTTTGCTCCTTCCTCGTCCCTTCAACGCCCAAAAAAGGCCAAGTATGTCGAAGCGCGGAATCCTGCCGCTCGTCACGAGCGTGGGGCCCTGGCGCGACGCGGCGTACAAGGCGGCGCGCATGCGCGACGTCGTCTCGCCTGCGACGGGCGAAGTGGTGGCGCACGTCGAGCTGGCCAGCGCTGCGGAGGTCGACAAGGCCGTGCAGTGCGCGGCGGCCGAATTCCCGCGCTGGGGCGGGCAGACGATCAAGCGGCGCGCGCAGATCCTGCTCAAGTTCCACGCGCTCGTCGAGAGCCACAAGGACGAGCTGATCGAGCTCATCGTTTGCGAGAACGGCAAGAACCGCGTCGAGGCCGCGGGGGACCTGGCCAAGGGCCTCGAGACCGTCGAGTGGGCGTGCTCGATGCCGCAGCTTGCGGCCGGCAGGCATCTGACCGTCAGCTCGGGCGTGACGTGCCACGAGATCAGGGACCCGGTCGGCGTCGTTGCGAGCGTGGTGCCCTTCAACTTTCCCTTCATGGCATGCGCGCGGTCACCCGGCGCGAGCGTGGGCGCGCGCGCGTCTTGAGTTGCGCGAGGCCACGCGCGCGCCGCGCCGAATCAGGTGCCGTTCTGGACCATCCCTATCGCGCTGGTCGCTGGTAACTGCGTGATCCTCAAGCCGAGCGAAAAGGTCCCGCTCACGATGCAGCGCGCCGCCGAGCTGCTCTTCGAGGCGGGCGTGCCCGCCGGCGCTTTCCAGATGGTGCAGGGCGAGGCCGACGTCGTCGGCGCGCTCTGCGACCACGCGGGCATCGCGGCGCTCACGTTCGTCGGCTCGAGCCGGGTTGCCGAGCTCGTGCACAACCGCGCGCGCGCCGCCGGCAAGAAGGTGCTCGCGCTCGGCGGCGCGAAGAACCACCTGGTCGCCGCGCCCGACCGCGACGTCCCAATGGCCTCGGCGGACATCGTCGCGTCGTTCGCCGGCTGCGCGGGCCAGCGATGCATGGCCGCGTCGGTGCTGATCACGATCGGCGAGCAGCCCGAGCTGATCGACGCGGTGGTCGCCAAGGCCGCGCAGCTGCGCAAGGGGCAGCATGGCGGCTGCGTTGGGCCGGTGATCGATTGCTCATCGCGCGACAAGATCGTCGCGATGATCGACGCCGCGGTCGCGGGCGGCGCGCAGCTGCTCCTCGACGGCCGCTCGTGGGTGGCGGATGGCGCGGGTTGGTGGGTCGGTCCGACGGTGCTCAAGCTGCCCGAGTCGATGCGCGAGCATGAGGTGGTGCGCACAGAGATCTTCGGCCCAGTGCTGTGCGTCCTCGCCGCGAGAGACGCGCGGCAGGCGCTCGAGTGGGAAAGCCTTGACAAGCACGGCAACGCGGCGTGCATCTACACGCAGTCGGGCGCGACGGCCGACTACTTTGCGCGCCGTTTCAGCGCGGCGATGATCGGCGTCAACATCGGCGTGCCCGTGCCGCGCGAGCCCTTCTCGTTTGGCGGCATGGAGGGCTCGCTCTCAAAGTTTGGCGAGCATGACATCACCGCTGAGGGCGGTATGCATTTTTTCACAAAAGTGCGCGCGCGTCTATGCTCCTGCGCGGCATGCACGCCGTGCGCGCGCAGCGGCGCCAGTGCCTCGTCGCGCGAGGGCCGTGCACCGAGCTGCAATTGCGCCCTTTCCGCGCCGTGCCGCACAGCCCGAATCCGCGCGCGCGCTGGGCCCTCTCCCCTATACCCCCACACTCCCTCCTTTCCCCGCTCATATGCCTATATTCCTGCGCGCTTTTATCGGCCCGCCCTCACCGTCCCGCCCTTGTCGTGTCGCTCGCGAGCAGGTGCGCAAGGTGACGACCAAATGGACCACCACGCCAGACGCGCCACCAGATGCGGCCAACTTTGGTGGGGCGATGTGAAGTGGTTTCTCGCCTTGACCAGAAAGCAGAATACAAGTCTGATCGCGTGTTCATCTGCCTGTGGGCAGCGCAACTGTCAACCCCAGCAGCGGGTTGAGCGCGGCGACAAAGGCGCGCTCAAAGCTCTCGTCGGAGAAGCGCGCGGACGCCCGGCGCGCGGCGCTCTGCAAATCGGCGAACGCCTCGCGCCCCGGCTGCCTGGCGAGCTGGAGCAGCTCGTGCATTGCCTCTGCATACTCGTCCGCGCTGCACGCCAGCCGGCCGCTCGGCATGCCGTCCACGGGCAGCACAATGTCTGCCAACGGCCCGCCGGATGCGTGCGCGACGGGCACGACGCCCGAGGCCATGAGCTCGACGACGCCAATGCCAAAGTGCTCCATCCACATCGTGTGCAGTCCCACCGCCGCGCGCCGCAGCCAGCCGAGCCGCTCCGCGTAGCTCACGTCCGGCAAGATCTGCACGCAGTCCGCGAGGCCGAGCTGAGCGGCGAGGGCGCGCAGATCGGTTACGCGTCGCGCGTCGGCCTCGCATCGACACGCGCCAATCACGACCAGCTGCGCGTCCGCGTGCTCGGCAGGCCAGCGCTCGCGCAGCCGTGCGAACGCGCGCAGCTGCAGCGGGTGCGCCTTTTCTGGCCTGCGCGAGAGCGACACAGCGTGCGCACGATGGGCGGCGCCGGTCGGTGCGCGCCGGCCGCCAACGGCGCGCACGCCGCGCGCGCGGCGCGCCATGTCCAAACCGTCGCGGCGCGCACCTGAACTGCGCAATCGACACGACCAGCTGCTCGCGCGCATGCGGCGCGAGCGGGATGGCGGCGAGCGCGGCCGTGTCGCACGGCGGGAAGACGATCACAACGCCGCTCTCACCCCACAGCGACCGGATGTGCGCGGCCGTCCACGACGAGTTGACGAGCACGGCGTGCGCGCAGCGCCCGCACATGGCGTAGAATCTTGCGAACGCGCGGTAGTAGCCCACCTTGGCCGCCGTGCGCCAGCGGCTCGCGGCGATCGTCGCATCGTTGTTGTGCGCGGCGATGCGGCTGCCGACCGATCGGATCATCTCGACCGAGATCGTCGGGTAGTGCACGTAGCTCGCGACGCGGCAGCCAAAGAGGGCGCGCGCGACGGGGTAGGAGCCCGCACACCCCATCGTGTCCACAAAGACCTCGGGCGTGAGCCGGCAGAGCGCCTCGACCGCGACGAGCGCGCCTCCCATCGCCTGCCCGAGCATAGTGACGCGCGGGTAGCTCGCGGCGTCCAGAAGCCGGCGCAACCGCAGCTGAACGAAGGACACGCGACGGGGCAGCGTGACGCCAAAGCGGTCAAACGCATTGGCGAGTATGCGCTCGCCGCTCAGCGCGTCGCCCGTGTACACAGCCACGCGCAGGTCGGGGCGCGCGCGCTGGAGCGCCGCGATCGCGCACCAGAGCACGCGCTCGCCTCCGCCGCCGTCGTTGCAGTACGGGTGGAAAAAGGCGACCACGCGGCGGTCGCGGTGCAAGGCCGCCCACGCGCGCACACAGGCGGCGAGCAGGGCGGTCAGGCTGGCGGCCACCGCGAGGAGTGCACCCACCCAACGAGCGCCGTCCGCGACCTGCCCCACCATCGCGCCGCACGATGGCGCAGCAACTTGCGGAGAGCGTTGTCGCGAATGGCAGTGTCGCGGACGACGTGCTCGGCCGGATCCTCGGCCAGGCCAATCGGTACGTGCGCCGCGAGACGCTGGGCGGGCTCGCTATCCAGCTCACACTCGTGCCCTTCTCCGAGGCCACGATAGGCCACTTGTGCGAGCTCGCCCTCTCGCACGAGTGCGATGCGCTCGAGAAGCAGATGTGCGCGGACGATGCGGACGATGGGCGCGCCGAGGAGGGGCACGGCGATGGCCGCGCGTGTGGCGCATCGTTTTGCGGGTTCTACCATACGCGCGATATCCTCGCATGGGCCCAGCAGGCCGAGCCGAGCGAGGCCTCGCGCAGTGTGCTCGAGGCGCGGCGCGCAATCGAGGCGGCGCTCGAGGACGCGGGCGTGCGGTTGCGCGAGGAGCCCACCGTGCGCTGCGAGGCCTGGCTCAACGTGCTGCGCCACGGCGATTTCTTGCGTCTGCACGACCATGCAGGCGCGCTCGCCTCGGGCGTGTGCTGGCTGCACGCGCCGGCCGCTGCCAACGGCGAAGAGGCCGCGCAGCGGGCACACCCGTGGTGGAGCGGCGCGTTCCTCGCGGCATGCGAGCCAAAGGGGGGCGAGATCGAGTACTGTGTCGTGCGCGCGCGTGAGCGCTGGTGTGCGCTGTTCCCTGGGGCACTGCACCACGCCGTGCTGCCCTTTTACGCGCCGGCCCGCGCGGGCGACGCGGGCGCGTGCGGGCCGCTGCAGGAGCTGCTCGGCGAGGATTGGGGGCGCGTGCGCGTCTCGCTCTCGTTCAATTTTTTCGCGCCCGCGATGAGCCCGGTCCAGAAGACTGACATGTCGGCGAGATGGGCTGTCTGACCTTTAGCGCCGCCCGGCACGTTTCACTTGCCGGCGAGCTGCAGGATGTCCACGTGCCGCTGCGGGCTGTGGATCGTCATCCCATCGACCACCGAGCGCGAGCGGAGCAGCGAACCTACGGAGCTGCTCTCTGCGCTCCACGACCGCGTGGGCGCCTCCCCAGCCAACAGCCCGTGCGCGTGGCGCGCATTGGCCGCGAGGTTGTGCCGCGCGACGGGCGCACGCTCGCGGCCACGCAGCACGCGGAACTCGGCCGTCTCGGGCCACGCGCTGCGTTGCGGGCTGGGCGCGCGCGCGTATCGAGCCGCGTTCGCTCCGGCCGTCTGCGCGCGCTCGTCGAGCGACGCTCCGCCGGCGCGAGCGGCGGGCAGGCCGCCCGCGCCCGACGCGCCGCTCGGCCTGCGCGACACGCGCGGCGGGCTCGCCCGCGACATGCGCTGCTCGCGCACGTCGGCGCCAAGCGCCGTGAGCGCGCCCGGCAGCCGGCTGGCCTGCGACGAGCCCGGGAGCGACGGCGGCGACGAGCGCGTCTCGAGCGCGGCGAGCGCCTTGCCACGTTGCGCCTCCTCCTGGCCCACGATGGCCGCCACACTGCGCCTCCCGTCGACGAGCTTGTTGTACACGCGCATCGGGATCGCACCGTCGCCCTCGATGGGCAGCATTCCGCCGTACACCTCCTGCCCACTCTCGATCACGCGCACGCCCGCACTGGGCGCAGCGATCAGCGCAAGCAGAGGCGGCTGCGCCGTGACGACGCGCGCCTGGTCCGCGCCGAGCAGCCCGGGCGTCGAGGCCCGCGAGCGGCCGCGCGCGCGCAGCCCGCCGCCGGACGTGCTCGGCCGCGCGGCGCCCGACATACGGCGCGCGCCGGCCACGTTGGCGCCGCTGGCCGCTGACGCGAGTGTATCGCGCACGCTGAGGGGGGGGGGGGGAGAGGTCGGGGCGAGCGGGAACCGTGAGCATGCCGCGAAAGGTGAGCACGGGCAGCGAGACGGCGCTTGGCCGTCGGCTCGGCCATTGCACGCGCGCGCGGCGCGTGTCGCGAGGCCGCGGCGCGCGCGACTTACTGCGCAGCGGTCGGCGCAGCCATTTTGGGGAGCATCTCTGGCCGGCTGACGGGCGTGGCCACGACAGTGCTGTTTTCGCCATCGTACAGGTAGTCGCGCGCGCCAAAATGCTCTTGCGTCGCGTGCACGCGCCTCACCTCCTCGTGCTGCTCGCGCGCGAGCTGGCGGCCCAGGCGCGTGCTAGGCACGAGGTTGCGCTCTGCATCCGTATCGCTCCTGCGCGCAAGCAAGCGAAGGCAGGCGCGGCGCTCGCGGTTAGGTGCGCAGTGCGCACGCGCGGCTGCGGCGCGGAGGAAAGCACGCGGCGCGAAGGCGAAGCGCGCGCACCGAGGCGGAACGCGCATCGCATCCTCGTCGACCTTGTGGATGTTCACCTTGGCGCGCGCCGTGTCCTCCCGCGCGCGTGGCGGCGCTGGCGCGTCAAACGCCTTGGCGTGCGCGGCCCAGTTGAACGAGCCGTGCGTAGCCGTTGAGGTCGAGTCTGTCGACGCGCGCGCGTCGCGCGGCGCGGGCGTGCCAAGCTTGGCCGACGCCGCCATGTGCCTCGGCGCGCCCCGTGTGCCGCCCACCTTGGTCTCCAGCCTGAGTAGCGAGAGCATGTCGCGCGACCAGGTGTCATTGGACGGGTGCGGCGGCTCTTCGTCGGCTGTCCACGTGGAATCGAGCAAGTCGGTCTCGCCCGGATCCGCGCCGATGTGGAAAAGCTCGAGCGTCTGCAGGATCGCCTCGCGCAGCATCGTGGCCGTATACGTCGTGACGGCGCCGGTGAGACGTTTCTGCTGGAGCGCGTCGATCGCGCCGTCGAAAACGTCGGTGATCAAGCCGGGCACAACGGACATGGCCTCAAGGCGGAGCAGCTCGGCATGCGTGAGCGGCGCATCCTTGTCCGCCCTCTTGCCCGGCGCGCGCTTGCCCTCCTTCTCCACCTTCGCCGCACCCTTCGGCGGCATTATTGTGAAACGACTCTCAAATTTTTTAATCTGTGAGCTTTTTTGTGGCTGTGAGCAAGGCGAAGGAGGCAAACCCGATGCAAAGCAGCGGAGCTATGGCTGGGGACACGGGCGCGCGCATCGCGCAGAAGCGTGCTGAAGCAGAGAGGGCCGCGCTCGGTGAGCAGCGCGAATGGGAGCAGCTTGTCACAAACGCCATCACGAACAGAGCTACCCTCAGGCCGCGCCACGCGCATCGTGGGCCTGCCATCCGCGCTCATGCTTTCCTCACGAGCGGGACGATCTGCGGCCGTGCGTCAAACGCGCCGCTGGGCGTGCGCTCGGTGCTACCGCGTGCTGCTCCGCCCGGTACCGAGCCATTGGCACAAGAACCAGAAAACATGGCCACACCACGCGCCGAACCGGCATTCGACGAGTTGGTGATCGAGCTCGACCTGCCGGCGATCGCCGCGGTCGTGATGGCTCAGCGTTGAGCGCCAACGTGCGGCGGCTCAGCATGCAAAATGCGCGCGTGCAGCACGGCTCGATCCTGCCGACATGGGAGCGATGGTGGCGCGCCGAGCGATGCGCTCATGCCGACGGGCAGGGCGCCGCCCGCCGGCCGGACGTCGCCGAAGTGGCGCCCAGGCCACCCACGGTTGTGCGTCGCCACAGCCGCGGCCGCCGCCGCTCGGCAATGGGTCGTCGCCGGTCTGGTGTTTCGCCACGCGCGGGTCTCTAGGCGGCGCATGGCTCGACGCTCCAAAGGGCCGAACCGTCTGAAGATGCGCGGCATGGTCGCTGCATCAGGCGGCCGCGTGAGCCGTGACGCGTGACGGCGTGAGGCCGCGGGGTGCGGTTCTCTCGTGCCAGGATCCCGGCTCAGCAATCGCAGCGGACTACATTGCGTTAATTGTCACGCGCGGTCTTGATCTCGGCGGATGCGCCGTTGCCCGGGGGCCGGTTGTGCCTTCACGTTCGCCGCCGGGCCCTCCGCGTTCCTCAGAAGTTCGACGTTTGACAGACCAGACAGAGTGCGACAAGCCCCCTTGATTTTGCCGCGAATGTCCTGCTACGTCGAGCTCGTGCGCACGCGCTCGGCCGAGCACAGAGCATCGGTCCAGGCGCTGGCCGAGCGGAGGCAGAGGCTCTTAGTCGGCATGCACGAGCCGAAGGCACGCCCGCGTCCGACGAGCGGCTACGCCACGCGCTCTGCGCATACGCTCGCCCTTCGGCCGGACGGAGGGGCGCCGGAGCGCAACGCGACGGGCACGGCTCGAGGCGCGGACGCGGCGCAGCCGGCGTCGCGTGCGCCACATCAGCAGCCTCTGGGCGCTGGGGGCACTCGCCTGTCGCGCTTCAAGGAGATGGAGCAGGCTGCCGCGCGCCTCGTCGCTGAGCTCGAGCGCTCCGACCGCGAGTGGAGGCACTGCGTGCACAGGCTCGAGGCTCGGCTTGAGAACGCGGAGGCCGAGAACGCGCAGCTCCGACGGGCGCTCGCCGCAACTGAAGCCGCGCTTGGCGTCGATCCTGCACGAGCGCGCGCCACGCTCGGCCGCGAGCCGGTCACGCCGCCCGGCGCGCCGCAGAGCCGGCATGCGGCAACGCGCCCCCACGGCGGCGGCGGCACTGGCGTCTGCCGCCCGGCGTCGTCGCCGCCTCGCGTCGGAGGCGCGTGCGCGCGAGGTGTAAAGGACAGCTCGACCGAGTGGTGGGCTCACCGCGCTCTTGGACAGCGGGCCGCGCAGCTGAGCTCTGCGGAGCATTGGACCGCCGAGCTCACGGCCGCCGGCCAAGACGCTCTGCACGGGCTGCCTGTCCGTCTGCGCCGCCGCTCAGAGCTCTTCACACGCGGGCAGAGTGACAGCGATTGGGCCCACGGCCAGTGCTAGGCCTACGGCTCCTGCCAGTCTGGCGCGCAAGCGCCCTAGCGGCCGCGGAAGCTGCCACGCCCGCCGCGCCCGCCGCCGCCACGCCCACCGCCACCGCGCCCGCCCGATGGCGAGAAGCCGCCGCGCCCGCCCCCGCCGCCGCGCCCGCCGGGCGAGCCGAAGCCGCCACGGCCCCCGCCGCCGCCGCGTCCGCCGCCACGGCCGCCGCCGCCGCCAAACGGGCGCGGCTCAAAGTCGCGCTCGACAAGCTTGGGCAGCGCCTCGTCGCACACGTGCAGCCAGTCGCGCTTGTCGAGCGTAGCGCGCAGCTGCTCGAGGAAGCTCTCCTTGACGTCGAAGACCGCGCCGCGACCGTCCGCTGTGAGCTGCATGCCGCGCACGTTGTCTGTGCCATCCGTCGTTCCCTCAGGCAGCACGCGCCGCAGCGCGCCCCACACGTAGCTCGTGTTGGGCACGTCCTTCCCCATCGACGCGTGCAGCGTCACGTACCCGTCGCTGTTGGAGAGGAGCGAGCGCGTCTGCGGCGCCTCGCTCGTGCCCGTCGCGACCGCGAGCGCCGCCGAGATGGCAGCGACCGCGTCGCCGTGCTTCGCGTCGAGCAGCGATTGAGCGGCGCGCGCAAAGAGCGCGGCGACTGATGCGTCGACGGCGGCTGCGTCAGTTGCGGCGGTCTCGGACGCGGTCTTGAGCAGTGACTTTGGGTTTGGCGCTGCGAGCCACTCGAACGTGTTCTTCGTCTGCTTCTCGATCTGCTGCAGGATGGGCCGGTCTCTCGGCCCGAAGAGCGTGACGCACACACCCTTCTTGCCAGCCCGGCCGGTTCGGCCCGAGCGGTGAACGTACGTCTCGACCTCGGGCTTGCCCGACATCTTCTTGATGGGCGGCTTGTTCTGCACGACCAGATCGATCTTCACGTCCAGCCCACGCGCCGCCACGTCCGTCGCGATGAGCACGCGCACCTTGCCCGAGCGGAACGCGGCCATCGTCTTCTCGCGCGTCGCCTGCGGGATGTCGCCGTGCAGCGCCTTCGCGTCGTACTTGAGCGCGTCCGAGGTGATCAAGTCGTCGCACTCGGCCTTCGTCTCACAGAAGACGATGGCGCGCGCGCTCGGCCCCGCGTACATCGAGATCACATCGTTGATCGTCGACGCGCGCGTCGACCAGTGCGACGGGATGGCGACGTGCCTCACGTCCTCTGACGCCTTGACGGCCACGTCGCCGACCAGGTCGACCACCTTCGGGTTTGGGCGCATGTACTTGGGCGCGACGTCGCGCACCCACGCGGGCATCGTGGCCGAGAAGAGGCACGTCTGCCGTTCGGCGTGCGTGCAGCTGCCGAGGATCGCGCTCATGTCGTCCGCAAAGCCCATGTCGAGCATCTGGTCCGCCTCGTCGAGTGTCGCAAACCGCACCGACGTGAGCTTGAGCGTCTCGCGCTCCATGTGGTCCTTGATGCGGCCGGGCGTGCCGACTAGCACGTCGATGCCCGCGCGCAGCGCCGACACTTGCGGGCCCATCGGTGCGCCGCCGTACACGCAAAGTAGCGTGACCGTCGGCGAGATGCCCTCGACCTCGCGCCCGACCTGCTGAGCGAGCTCACGCGTCGGCGCCATGACGAGCGCAAGCGGGCCGCGGCCGCGCGCGCGCGCGCTCGCGTCATCACCCTTCACCTTGTAGATTCGCTCGACCATTGGCAGCGCAAACGCCAGCGTCTTGCCCATGCCCGTGCGCGCGCGCCCGATCAAGTCTGCGCCGTCGAGGATCATGTCAAACGTGGCGGCCTGGATCGGGAAGAGCGCGACAACGCCGCGCGCGCGGAGCGCCTTGACCGTGTCGACGCTCAGCCGAAAATTCTCCAGCGCGAGGGCAGGATCGCCGCGCGCGTCGTCCGCCAAATCGCCGCGCAGCTCCCTCTCCTTGTCCTTGTCGTGCGACGAGCGGCGCGTCACGCGCGCCTCGGCACCGGCGGCGGCCGGCGCGGGCTTGGCGGGGCCGTCGGCGCCATCGGCGCCGTCCGCCTTGCGCTTTTTGCTCGGTCGCGCCTCGCCCTCCGTCGCGAGCGCCCTCTTCTCCGCCTTGGCGCGCTTGCGCTCTTTGGTGCCCTCGTCGGCCGGCGGCATGGCGACGTCGTTCAGATCTTTTAAATCTTTCAAATCTTTTAGAACGACGCTTACAGGCTGGTCAGCAGGGGGGCGTGCACGGGGCCGAGGCATGACGAACGAAGCGAGCGAAAGGGCGCACGCAACATCGGGCCGAAATCAGGGCGTCGACCCTGTGCACGCCGGTAGAACAGTACCTCCCCCCCCCCCCCCCCCCACCCCGCTGTAACCCCCCCCCCCCTCCCCGCTGCGCGGGTCAGCAGGGGGGGGCATGCACGGGGCCGAGGCGTGACGAACGGACATGCGCGAATGCCGCTGATGCAATCTTTCGGTGGCCCCTTCCTCCGCCAGCTCGTCCGCCCAGGCGCCCACTTCCCCGAGGTGTCATTGTGGAGTGCCGATCGGATTCCCCGCATCGTGCACTGCCGCGAGAATGGCGGACAAGCCGCTCGCAAAGCCGCCTCCGCCGTCGTATACGCCGAGGCCCGCGGCCAACTCGGCCGCGGGCGCGTGCCGGCCGCACGTGGCCGAGACGTTGCGCAGCAGGGCGTGCACGCCCGCCACTTTGCCGTAGCTTTGGTCCAGCAGCACGACACGCGGTGCGAGCGCGAGATAGCCGAGCACGGTGATGTGCAGCCTGTCCGCCACGAGCACGTGCACTCCGGTGAGCATCTCGAGTGCGGACGCCATCAGCGCGCGTGCAGGGCAGCGACCGGCGTGATGGGCGGCGCCCTTGTCCGGTTGCTCGAGCTGCGCCCAGTCACGCTGCAGGAGGCGCAGGTCGGGCCGTTGCGCGGCGACGCTGCCCATCAGGCGCGCGCAGACCCCCGTCGATTCGTGGTCGGTTCTGCACGCAAAAAGCACGTCAGTCTGCGCGAGGCGGGGGAGCAAGGGCCCCAAGTGGAAGGCGACGTCCACAAAGAGCTCGTTGCGGACGCTTGGGAACAGCGCGCGCGCCCTCAAAAGGTGCGCGGGCTCACGCCACAGCAACGTCATACGTGCGGCTGCGCGTGGGTATGCCGCCGTGTACGATGCAATGGCGCGCGCATCCTTGCGCGCGCCCTCGGCGTCCGCGTAAAACATGCTCTGCGGCATGCCGATCACGGTGACGTTGCGCTGAAGGAGCGTGCGCAAAAGCTGCATGCGCGGGGCATGCACTTGCATGTATAGGCTGCCCCAATTCCCGCCGGCGTGCAGCAGCGCGACAGCGAAGCGAGGCCTGCGCTCGTGGGGACCGAGGATGTCGGCGCACTTCCCGCGCGTGTACCGCGCCTGATTAAGGTTGCACTGCACGACGGTGCCGTGGTCCCATCCGACGCTCGCGAAGAGCGAGAGCTCGCCCTCGCTGAGCATCGTGTCGCCAAAGTTCTGGTGGCATGCCGGGTCGACAAGCAGCACGCTCGCCACGCCCGGCATGCGGCCGGCGCCGTGCAAGAGCGAGCGGAACATGTCGATTTGGAACGCGTGCACGTCCTGCAGGCACGCCAGCCGCCGCGAAACGTGCGCCGGGTGAAGCACGCTGCCAGCGGTGATCTGCGCGAGCAGGGCGAATACAAAGTCGGCCATGCAGGGGATAGGTCGGTCAATTACGAGGCCGCCAGGCAGCTCTCAGGCCCGTTCCCAGCGCTTTTTTTCGGCCGACAGATGTCCGAAATTTCGGACCGCATTCGGTCGGTTTGTATTCAAAAGCCGGCCGAACGAAAAAAAAGCCCGTGGCGGGTGATCGCGCGCCAAAAAGCCGATGGAGCCCAGCGAGCAGCAGGCGTCCGAGCCCGGCCTGATCCAGGAGGTGTGCCTCGTCCACGGCCCCGCCGACGGGCTCTACGACGGCGATGGAACCGACCTCGACGCCCAAGACTCGGACGTCGACGACGAGGAGCTGTTCTGGTAGGCCGCGGCGTGGTGGCACGGCCGCTCGGGGTCGCGCGGCGCTCGGCGTAGCGCGGCGCGCCGCGGGTTGGTGCTGCGTGCGCGCCAGGGTCGGATCGGGGGGCGGGCGCAGGTGCGGCGCGGGCGGGCGCGGATGTAGTGCGCCCTGCGGCACGCCATGTGTGCGGGCGCTGCGCGCCGACCTGCTCTGACAGTGAGGCGGTAGTACAACGCTCAGTTCTTTTAGACGCGCGATGTTCAACGGGCCATTTCGCTCGCGCGGCGCTTGCGCGAGCCCTGCTTCGGCCGCTGGAACCCTTTGTCCTTGAGCCTCGCGCAGACCTTGTCGCGCAGCGCGCACACTTCGGTGCGGCGGGCAGTGCGCTGAGGCAGCGACATCGCCGGGTCATCGCACTCGTCCTGCGGGTCGAATGGCGCGGCGGGCGTCGGGAGGCCGTCGAAGTCAATCTCGTCCACCTCGAACTCTTCGTCCTGGGCGTCGATGCAGATGTTGTGGAGCTTCATGCAGCACGTGATGACGCGAGTGGCCTTGCCGACCGACATCTCGAGCGGGCGCCAGAAGATGCCCCAGCGGCGGTTGAGCATGCCGAAGGAGCACTCGATCTCGATACGGTAGTACGACTGGAAGTAGTTGAACGCGTCCTTATCGGCCGGGAGGTTGTTGCCCGGATAGGGCGTGAGCAAGGCGTCCGAGCACGAGTAAGCCGCGTCGCCGGCAATGAAAAAGCCGGACGGCAGGCCGTTGCTGCTCAGGTAGTCGCCGAGGGAGGAGCATCCCCACGCCACGGAGTCCGGCGTGCTGCCCTCCGAGTTGGCGTGCACATAGATGAATCGGCGGCGCGCGTCGCACACCGCCCGCACGACGAGCGCGTAAAAGCCCTTGCGGTTGTAGTACGCGCCCGGGTTGAGGACCTCGCCACCCGGGCAGCGAATCTTGATTGCGATGCCGTCAACTGCGCCAATGATGCCCTTAATGTAAGTTCCCTTGTAGCGCTGCCAGTCGAACGAGAGCGTGCGCAGCGTGGCCTCGTCCTTAGGATCAAAGTTGAACTTGTACTCCGCGTTGACGAGGTCGTGGACGCGCTGGGAACGGGCCTGCGCGGCGAAGCGAGCGTTGATCGCGTTGATCGCGTCCACGACCTCCTTAGGATCAAAGTTGAACTTGTACTCCGCGTTGATCGCGTCCACGACCTTGCTGCGCGGCGAAGCGAGCGAGCGGCGCAGCGCAGGAGTGGGCGCGCGCGCCCGAGCACCAGTGAGCGGAAAGGCGGGCCGAGGAGCTGCGCACGCGCGCGCGCACGCGTCGCCGCGCGCGCGCGCGGCGCACGCCGAGACATCTCAAAGCCGAAGCAGATGTCGAGGTACGAGCCGCCCGCGAGGAAGCGTAGCGCGCAGGCGAGCATGAGCTTGGGCGGTAGCGCGCGCCCACGCGCATGCGCCTTGCTCGGCATGCGACGCTCAAGCCCAGGCGAGATCTTCTTGAGGACGGCGTTGAACGTCGCGCGGTCGAGGCGGAACATCCGCTTGAACTCCTTCTCCGGGAGCTCGTCCAGCTTGCGCATAGCTTGCAGGCGGTCGCGGAGGCGAGCCCGGCCCGTCAGCTTCTTGCGCCACGCGAGGTTGCGCGCGCTACGCGCGGCGACGATGGCGACGATTGACACGAACAGCGCGAGCGCCGCGGCCTCGGCCATGCCCCTCCCGCGCAAAATCCCGCCGGCATGCGCTGCTGGGAATGCCGTTGTCCTGTGAGCCGAATGCGGTCCGCAATTTCGGACATCTGTCGGCCGAAAAAAAGCGCTGGGAACGGGCCTGATCAAGGTCAGCACGGAGAGCTGGGGGGGTGGGTGGTTTCTTTAACATATGAGTAGTACGACCATAGTTTGACTTCCAATTTGAGAAGCTTGTATGCGGCGCCTCCTTCCAGCATGGCTCCTCGCGGCCGCCGGCCCGTCGACGTCCGTGGCCACGACGGCTTAGCGCCCTTTCTCTACAAGCCCGCGTGGGCGACGCTGATCGCCGGCTTTGAGGCGTACCCGCGCCGGCATCAGCTTGGCTCGGTTGCGTTCGCGGCCGCGGGCGGCGCGTAGTTGGACAACGCCACCGAGCGTCTGCGCCGCGGCGATCTCTTCGTGTGAGTTGGCGACTTTCGGCGCGGGCGGCCGCCCGCGGTACCGCTGCACTGGCGCGGTGTGTACACGGTCTTTTACCGCTCTGAGCCGCGCGAGTACTGCAAGACGCCGTACCTCGCCGGCTTCCGCGAGCTTTGGGAGTATACACACGACAATCTCGGCTACGCGCTCTTTGCGGGACGGCAGCGCTTCGTCCCGCCCGGCGCAATGCCCAACCGACCGGTGTCGCACCCCCTTCGGATGGCGCCGCTGCGTACGCCGATGCTGCAGGTGGGCAATCTGCGCCGCGCGTGCTTCGCTGTCGTCGAGCGGTTGCTCCCGCAGGGCCCGCTGGGCCGCGTGAGGTTGCTCAACCGCGCATGGTCCGACGCCGCGCTCGACCGCGCGCTCGGCACGTCGTCCGTGTGGCTGTCCGTGCACAAGCGGTGCAACTTCTCCGCGCAAGAGCCGTTCGAATCCTTTCGCGCGTCGCAGCTGCTCGGCGCGGGGCGAGTGATGCTCAGCGAGCGCTCGCACGCGCTTGACGAAGCCGCGTTCGCGGGGCTAGTCGTTTTTTGCCCGTCGAGAAGATGGCGCGCCAGTTCATGCGCCTCGCCGCGCTGCCGCTCGCCCAGCGCGAGGCCAACGCCGTCGCACTCCGTGCCGCGTTCGCCATGCGCCTGGCGCCGCACCGCCTCTTTGAGCGCGCCGGCGTGTACCGCTTGATCGACGGCCTCCTTGCTGCGGCGCCGAAGCAGCTCCCTGAGGGTCCGCCATGGCGCCTCGAGCCCAGCGCGCGCGGAACCGCAGGCGTGCCGCCCGAGGCTGGGGCCCTCGCCTGGCCGCCATCGCGACACGCGAAAGGTTCAAACCAAACTCACAGGGCCTGAGTTGAGATGAGGCCGTCGGCAGAGGTGCTGCCGTTGTGCGCGGCTGTAGGCGCCGTGCCCAGTGGCAGGCTGGTTGCAAGCGCCGCGTGTGCTCCGGCGTCCGCGAGCACTGGCGACGGCGTTTGCGAGCTGATGCGCGAAGTTTCGACGTAGTTTGTATACCCGCGAATACCTAAGCAGCGGGCGAAAAGGGGGGGGGGGGGGGGGGGGGGGGGGGGGGGGGGGGGGGGGGGGGATAAGGTTCGATTTGGTGGAGGATCGGTCCCAGCCGAGCCCCCCATCCAGCCCCACGCCCCCACCCCACCCCCCAAAAACAAACGTCGCACGCGAGCGGAGGGTGGGTGCGGGGGCGCGCGGGGGGGGGGGGGGGGGGGGCTTGCGCGCGCGCGCAGCAAGCACAAGTCGAGCGCTGCGCGCACCGAGCGGTGGGTGGGCAACGATCGGCGGGCACACGGAGCAGCTGAGCCCAGGGCCAAAGTCGGCCACACGTGCAATCGTCGGCACGAGCGTGCAGTTCTCGCAGTCCACGCCCGTCAGCGCCTCAATCACGCCCCAGTGGCACACCACGGCGATGCGATGCGCCTTGGAGGCGCTCAGCTGCTTCTTGAGCTCCTCGATCGACTCCCTCCAGAGCTGGAAGAGCGCGTCCTCATCCTCGTGCTGCGCGGCCTCGCTGGACGGGTCCCAGTGGCGCGGAATGGGCCCCGCGATGGCCTCGAGCCCGCGCAGCTTGTGCGCACCGGGCAGCTCGGACAGCTTGGGCCAGCGCTGCTCGTCGCTCTGCCCGTCGGTGCCCGCCACGATTGCCTCCGCGAGCCGGCCGCGGTTCTCCGAGCAGTGCCACCAGCCCTCGCGCGCGTACGGCGTGACGTGGATCGGAACGTCGCAGTGCGCGAAGATGCGGCACGCGGTCTCCAGCGCGCGCGAGAGCGGCGAGCACCACACCTCCTCCACACCCCATGTCGCCGCGACGCCCGCCCAGCTGTTCGCCTGCCGCTGGCCGAGCGGCGTGATCGGGGCATCGCGCCACGTCGACGACTGGTGGTCCATCTCGGCGGCTGCGCCGGCGGCGTTCGCCACGGACTGGCCATGTCGTATGAGTATCACTTGCTTGTGCGACGCGGCGCTGACTGAGAGCGAGCGCGGGCGGTGCGCGTTCAGCCCGTCCATCGCGTTGCGGCCCGCTCCGTACCGCCGGCGGAGGTCAGCGATGCGGAGGTCAGCGATGCGGCCAAAAGATTATTTTTACCCCCAACTTGACCGCTCTCCCTTGCAGTTCGGCTCATCACCACGTGCGCACGGGTCTTGCCGGTGGCGCGGGTGGTGACAGGTGGGAGCACCCGGCCGCGGAGTCCGGCCGGCAGCGACCGGGTGCACCGAGGAGTGTGGGCGTGCGTTCACTCGCGCCGAAGCGTGCTCGTCGAGTCGAAGATGCCGCGCGCGTTGGCGCCGAGGAAGGCGCCAAAGCCGTCATGCCGCTCGATCAGCTCGAGGAAGGCCGTGGGCACGCGCCGCTGCGTGCCACAGCCGAAGGTGTGCACCGCACTGTCGGCAACGGTCGACGACTGCTCGAGTCGCTGGGCGGCGCTGCCCTGCGTGTACCCGTCCGTACCGCCCGCGCGGTTGAGCGCAAATCCCTCGGAGAGCAGCAGCGCGTTGAGCTCGGCGAGGGAGTGCGCGGGCGAGCCGGCGCCAAGCGTGTTCACGAGAAGCGTGAGGTGGTTCCAGCGGTGCGCGTGCGTGAGCGTCCACGCGCAGTACTCGAGCGCAGAGGCGCGTTCGCCGTCCATGCTTGCGAGCGAGCGCAAGAGCGCCTCGTCGGCCGCCGTGAACTCGGACGCCCACGGCGGCGCCTCCATCAGGCCGGCAATGGCGAGCGCGTCACCTGCGGCGAGCGCCTCGCGCGCGCACGTTGGCCCGGCACCCGCCGGCAGGTAGTAGTTGCCCACCCGCTCGCGCACGAGACGCGCAATTTCGGTGGGCAGCTCGGCCACGCGGAGCTCGGAGATGAAAACCTTGGGCCAGCTCGTCGCCGAGGGTGGCTCGTACCAGCGCGCGTTGACAGGTAGGCCCGGGATGTCAATGCTGCTCCGCGCGGCGTAGCCAAACGGCAAAAAGAGCGACTCGAGGAACGCGAGCCCCGAGCCGCACGACTCGTCTGCAAACGAACGGAGCGCAACGTGATCGTTGTGGAGCTCGCAGCCGCGGCCGTGCAGCAAACTTATCGCGCGGCACGCCGATGGCGTGCGGCCGAGGTAGCGCCCGAGCGCCGCCTGGCGCACGGCCTCAAAGGTGCTCGGCCGGACGGGCTGGGCGTCGTTTGCGACGCAGCGCGCCGCTACGGGCGGCGCCGGCGTGCGTGAGAGCGCGGCGAGCGCAAGCGCGATCGCCGGCGCGGAAGATGCTGCGCCAGTCGCTTCGACCGCCGCCTTGGCGGCGAGCGTGCTCGCCGTTGCCTGGGCCAGGTTGGCGATCATCTTTTGGCTGTCTCCCGTCCGCCTTCCGAAGACTGCCGCCGAACTTGTTAGCCCGGCGGCCGGCGAGGGGGCACGACACTGACGACAGTCTGTCGACAGCGTCGATGCACGATGGGCCACGGTCGACACGACGGGCCAAAGCTGTTGCGAGCGTCGAGGCGCAGCACCCTCGTCCGCGCCACCCTCGCCCGCGTCAGCGCGCGCGCGCGCGCGCCGCTGCGGCGGCCAAATCGCAAGCCTTGACTTCGAGTGAATTCTGACCGGGACCTGGCCTTTCTTCGTCGGACCGCGCATCGCACCGTCGTCGGACCGGCCGCTCCGCTCGACCTGCGATCGGGCGCGCCCGCCCCGCCCCCGGGCCACGGCGCAGTGCAGCGCTGGTCGTGAGCGCGTCGCTCGGCGCTCACGAGCCGCGATACGTCGAGTAAGCCCAGGGGCTGCACAGGAGGGGCACGTGGTAGTGCTTTTCGGCGTTGTCGATGCCGAAGCGAAGCGGCACCTGGTCGAGGAACGGCGTGCCGGACGCGGTCGTGCCCCTGACCGCAAAGTACTCGCCGACGGCGAACACCCACTCGTACACGCCCTCCTCAAACGCGCTGCCGCTCAGCGCGGGGCCGTCGAGGCGGCCGTCGCTGTTGGTCATGAAATGGCCAATGAGCACCGGCTCCGCGCTTGCGCTCGCCGTGCCCCCCAGGTAGCGCAGCGTGATCGGCAGGCCGGCCGCCGGGCAGCCATGCGCAGTGTCGAGCACGTGGCACGTGAGCTTGCCTGTGGGCGCGGGGGGCGCGAGGAGGCGGAGGCGCATCCACGCAATCTTGCGCACCTGCGCAAGGCACTCGGCCATCTCGACGCCGCGCGCGTTGCCCACGCGCCGCCGGAACGAGCCGAGGATGATCCGCTTGGACGCGTTGCGCACGGCGAGGATGAACGGGAAGCCAAACTTGGTCGTGTACGCGCCGTTGAGCGCGGTGAACTCGGCCATCTCTGTAGGCGAGAGCGCGCTGAGGCCCGCGCGCTGCTGCTCGTCTGTGGACTCGGCCGTCAGGTCACCCGCCAATGCGGCCTTGCCCGCCAAATCAGGGTGCTCGCGCAGGAGCGCGAGCTGCTCGTCCTCGCTCGCCGTCGACACGACCGACCAGAGCGCGTCGTCGATGGCCGTGAGCGAGTCGAAAGGTGCGGCCTTGGCGTGCGCGCGCTCGGCGATCCACGGCGATTTCTCGTACACGGGCCCGACCGCCGCGACGAAGTCGCTGGCAGCAAGCGCGCCGAGCTCGGCGGCCGAGGGATACTTGTACGTCATTCTTCTTCAAGCGACGGAAGAGCGCTCGGCGACGGGTCGCTCCGACCACCACACCAGAAAATAATGCACGGCGCGAGAGCGCTGGGCGGCGCCGCCGCTCGCCAGCTGGTGCCAGCGGTGGTTGACCCGCACGTGCACTACTGGAGACCGAGCACGCACGCGTGGCTCAAGGCCGTTATCCCCGGCGGCGATGCGCACGATACGCCGTACGGCCGGTTCGCGCCCGTCGCCGGAGCATACACGCCGGCTATGCACGCGGCACACCTCGCCGGCTTTGCGCCGCTCGCAAAATCGGTTTACATCCAGGCGAACATGCACGCCACCACGGGCGTCGCCGTCGCCGAGACCGCTTACATGCAGGGCCTCGCAGACGCGACAGGCCACCCGCACGGCATCATCGCGTGGGCGCCACTCGATGCGCCGGACGAGGCCGCGCGCGTGCTCGATCAGCATGGCACGTTCCCCAACTTCCGCGGCGTGCGCTTCATGCTCGACTTCCACCCGACGCGCGCCGATTTGTGTCAAAGCGCGCATGGCCGCTACATGTCGGATGGCGCCTTTGAGCGCGGCGTGCGCGAGGTGGAGGCGCGCGGCCACCTATTTGAGCTGCAGGTGTGCGCCGTCCAGCTCGCGGAGGCTGCGGCTTTTGTCGCGCGCTTTCCGACGCTGCAGGTTGTGCTCAACCACGCGGGCTTCCCGCTGCGCGGCGAGTTTGACGGCTGGCGCGCCGGCCTCGCAAAGCTCGCCGCCAACCCCAACGTGGCGTGCAAGGTTGGCGGCCTCGGCGCGTACGACGACGGCTTTGCCAAAGACGAGGCGCGGCCGCACGTCCTCGCGTGCCTCGAGCTGTTTGGTGCGGAGCGTTGCATGTTCTCCTCCAACCTGCCCGTGGACATTGTCGACTGGCCGCTCGGCACGCCCGCCGACCGTTGGCGGACCTACTTTGAGATCGCGGCCGAAGCGGGCATGTCGCACGAGCAGCTGTGCGCTCTATTCTGCGGCAACGCGGAGCGCATATATAGTGTGTAAGGCAGCTAGGGTGGTCAGCTGCACAGCAACTCGTCGCGCAGCAGCCTCTCGTACTCGCCGCAGTCGATGCGAACGGCGAGCTGCACGGCCGTCCCGCGTCCAGCGGCGCACTCGGCGGTCACGCCCGTGCGTTCATCCACGCAGACGTGCGCGAGCTGCAGCTCAAAGATGGACGGGCGCAGCACGAGCGCGGCCGCGAGCGGGTCCATCGTGAGCGCTTCGGGCTGCAGCGCGACGAGGCGGCGAGCAACGCACTGGCGGTAAGCGCGCGCCGCCGCGCGATCCTCACCCGCCGGCGCGAGCGGGGCGGCGGGGAGCTTGCACTCGACGGGCTCGCACAGCGCGCGGACGAGCGGCGCATGCACATTGATGGCGTCGTCGTTAGCCACGTCGTTGGAGAGCAGCACGAGGCGCGTGCCGGCCGCCGCAGCCGCGGCAAACACACGCGCGGCCGCAGCCGGGTCGAACCACATGTTCCACTCGGCGCCGTGCGGCGCGCTGCCCGGCCGGCGAACGGCGCCGCCAAGAATGATCAGCTCACTGAGCCCGTGCAGCACACGCGGCTCGCGGCGGAGTGCCTCGGCCACGTTGCTCAGCGGACCGAGGCACACGAGCGTCGCGCCCGGCTGCAGCGCTACCGCCGCGATGAGCGCGCTCGCGGCGTCTGCGTGGCCCGCAATGCCGAACGCGGCGCCATGCTCAGCGCATTCGCGTGCACGCGGCGCATCTTCGGCCTCGCGCGCGGGCACCGCAATGTCGTCCAGCATGCGCTCGCACCGCGCGCGGTACCCAGCCGCCCACGCCGCGATCGGCGAAAACTCGTTTGGCGGGTCGAGCCCGGCGGCCTTCGCGCTAAGCCCGCCGAAAAGCCGGTGCGCGCTCACGGCCGCGCGCTGCGCTGTAAGGATGCCACCCACCGTCGTGACGAGCGCTGGTGGGGGGAGAAGCGCGAGGGCGATCCCGTCGTCGATGGCGCAGTCAGTGTCCACGAACGTTTTGCGCATCGCTCGGGCGGAAAAGAGGCAAAGGACATCCCGGGTACCAAAGGCCAAAGAGCTAAAAGCTCGGAAAAAGGCAAAAACCGCCAAAAAGGTGAAGTTTAGGGAGCAGGGCACCACTCTTCTTGCCACACGCAGAGGGACGCGCTCTGCCCCTCGTTGCTATCACCCGCGCCCAAGGCCTCATGTTCTGTCACCGCGTCCCCGAGTTCCCGCTCGATAAAGACAGCGAGCTGTTCGCATCGGTCGCGGCGCGCGTGGCGGATGCGCGCGCGCTGTCGCTTCCCGAGCTGCACGACCTCTTTTCGGTCCTCACATCCATCCGGCGCGACATCCACGCGCACCCGGAGCCGGGCTTTGAGGAGGCGCGCACGCACGCGACGCTGCGTCGGCTGCTCACCTCGTTCGCGCATGTTCCCGACGCGGCAATCCGCACCGTCGCGAAGACGGGGCTCGTGGTCGACATCACGGGCGCGGCCGAGCCGCGCGGCGACGCGCACAAGGTGCGCACCGTCGCGATCCGTGCCGACATGGACGCGCTGCGGATGACGGAGAAGAACCTGGCGCTCCCGTACCGCTCGACGCACCAAGGTGTCGCACACCTGTGCGGGCATGACGGACACATGGCGAGCCTGATTGGCCTCGCCGTGCTCGTGCAGCGCCGCGCGGCGCAGCTTCCGAGCGACGTCGTCGTGCGCCTCCTCTTCCAGCCCGCGGAGGAGGGCCCGGGCGGCGCGCTGCCAATGATCGCCGAAGGCTGCATGGCAGGCGTCGACGAGGTGTACGGCTACCACAACTGGCCGTCCGTGCCGCTCGGGCACATGTGGGTGACCGAGGGGCCGATGATGGGCCACCCGGCCGAGTTCACGATTAAAATCAAGGGGCGCGGCGGGCACGGCTCGCAGCCGCAGGTGGCCGTCGATCCGGTGCTTGTCTCCGCGCACGTGATCATCGCGCTCCAGTCCATCGTCTCGCGCTCGGTGCACCCGCGCGAGCAGGTGCGCGCATGCGTCTCGGCTGCGCGCGCGCGTGCATGCGTTGCCGAGCGTGCGGCGTGACGCAGCGCCGCGGTGCGCGCGCGCACGCGCACCACTGCGCGCCCGCAGGCCGTCGTGAGCGTCACAACGGTCCACGGCGGCGAAGTGGCGAACGTGATTCCCGACGAGTTGACGCTCACCGGCACGACGCGCGACTTGAACGCGGAGGTGTACGCCGTCATCGAGGCACGAATGCGCACGATCGTCGCGTCCATCTGTGAGGCCTTTGGTGCAAGCGCCGAGTTTTCCATCCGGCCGAGCTACGCGGTCGTCGAAAATCACGCAGAGCAGGCCGCGGCGGTGCGCGCGCTCGGCGCGCGGCTGCTCGGCGAGGAGCGCGTGAGCAAGGGCGACCTTCCGATCCTCGGCGCGGAGGACTTCTCGTACTTTCTGCACGAGGCACCCGGCGCCTTCTTCCTGCTTGGCGGCAAGGAGGCCGCCGTGCAGGGCCTCGCGGCGTATGGCAACGGCCAGGCGGCCGAGCGGAGCAACTGCATGTGCCACAACACGGCGTTTGATTTCAACGACAACATCATCCCGTTCGCCGTCTGCTTCTGGGTCCGACTGCTCGAGGAGCGGCTCGCGCTGCGGCTCTACACGGAGGAAGAGCTCCCGATGGGGTACGGCGCGGAGCCGCCGCAGCCCGGCGGCGCGGGCGCCGATGGCTCCGGGCCGGTCCGCGCCACGGGCGCTCGCGGCGACGTGCAGCACAAGAAGGCGCGCAAGTCGTAGTGTGTGTGTGTGTGTGTGGGGGGGGGGGGGGGGGGGGGGGGGGGGGGGGGGAGGGGGGGCTCTTTGGAATATGTTTTTCTTGGAGGAATAGCAGTTTTGGCCGATTCTGAGCTTGGTCAAATTTTGGCTGTTCATAAACTTTGATGAAGCGTCTGATCCAATGATACGACGCAAGATAGCCGCAAGACGGAATGCTCTTTTCGATTTTCTCCGCCCGCGGGAAGTCGTTCGGCGTTCGGAGGAAGCCTCGACGAGCGCGGTGACGAGCGCCTGCGCACCCATGCGCGCGTCGCCCTCGCGCGCGCGCTCCTAGCGTCATCTCGCGCGCGCGCCTGACGCCCTCGCACGCGCGCGCGTCGAGACGCGCCACCGCCGTGCGCCCTGTTTGCCGCCGCGCAGCCTCGGCGCGATCGCCGAGCGCGACGGGATGGCGTTGGACGACTACGTGCTCAAGGGCTCGCTCGGGCGCGGAGTGAACGGTGAGGTGCGGCTCTGCCAGCACCGAGCGACGGGCGAGCTCTTTGCGGTCAAGTGCTTGCTCAAATCCCGGCTGCGCGCAGCGGACGAGGTGCGCGCCCGCGCGGCTCGACACGCGCGCGGCCCGAGTTTATGCGCGCGTGCGCGCCTGAGCCCGCCGTGCCGGCCCGCGCGGCATGCGCGCGCAGGTGGCGCGCGCGTACGCCGAGCGGCAGGCGCTCGCCGAGATTGCCGCGATACGCGATTGCGCGCAATGGGTCCCGCGGCTGCACGAGTGCTTCCAAGACGCGAGCCACCTGTGGCTCGTGCAGGAGTACGTACCCGGCGGCGACGTGCTCACGCTGCTGCAGCGCAGGGGCGTGCTGGCCGAGGCAGAGGCCTTCTTTTACGTGAGCGAGCTTGTCGTTGCGGTGGGCGTCGTGCACGCGCTCGGCTTCCTCCACCGCGACATCAAGCCGGACAACCTGCTCATCGATGCGGCCGGACATCTGAAGCTCGCAGATTTTGGCCTCGCGCGGCTGGTTCGCGCCGAGGCGCGCGCGGGCGTCGTGCCGAGCCTCCAGGCGATCGGCGCAGCTGCGCGCGTCTTGCCACACGATGGGCGCGGCGCGAAGTTGCTAACGTCTACCGAGCGCGCGTCCGCCAAGGCGAGCAGACTACGTTTCGCGCGAACGCCTGCTGCCAAGGGCATGTTCGGGCGACCGCTCTTCCGCGGCAGCGCGCAAGCGCTTAAGCCGGGCGGATACTCCAAGCCGGCCTTCGAGGCCGCGTTCGCTCCGACCCTAAGCACTCTGCCCGCGGCGATGCTACCCTCCGCGCACAGGCTCGTCTACTCATGCGTGGGCACGCCAGACTACGTTGCGCCCGGTGCGCCCATGGCTCCCCTCGCTTCGCTGCCTGCACGCGCGCCTTTGGGCGTGCCACGTGTCCGTCCGCCTCTGGTCCCTTCGCCATCCGCGCTCGCCGGCGCGCACGCGCGCGACTTGCGCGGTGGCGACGCGGCGCGCCCTGACGCCGTGCCGCCCGCGCCCGCACGCGGACCATCTGGCGCCCGCACCTCGCCGTCCGTCGCGCAGAGCTGCTGCTCGGCTTGGGGTACGGGTACGAGTGCGACTGGTGGTCGGTGGGGGTCGTCCTCTTCGAAATGCTCTGCGGCTATCCACCCTTCTCGGGGCCCACGCCCCACGAGACCTGCGACCGGATCGTCATGTGGTGGCGCACGCTCCATGTGCCCCCCGCATTGCCGCTCTCACTGGCGGCCGTGCAGCTCATCCGACGGCTGCTCTGCGGCCGCGACGAGCGGCTCAGCCGCCTGTCCGACGTGCAGGCCGAGCCTTGGTTTCTCCTCGTTGGCTGGGACGTGCTGCGCGAGCAGCCGGCGCCGTTCGTGCCGACGCCCGTCGACCCGAACCTGCTCCCGCGTGATGCGGTCGACGCCTCGGCGGCCGCTGCGATGGGTGAGATCGATGGCGAGCCGCCTGCGCCCGCCGCGCGTCGATTTGCAGACTGGGACCTGGCCGTTGCGAAGCCCCTGCAGCTCTCGCAGCAACCGCTCGCATCAACGTCGAAGCCGGACGGGCTGGCGACGTCGCCCATGCACTCGCGCTTCTTCGGCCGCAAACTTCCCTTTGGTGCGCTTGGGCGCACCGCGCGCGTGCAGCGTGGTCCAACGGCATTGCACACGCCGCAGTTCACCGAGCGCCGCATCTTGTTCCGTCGGCCGGCGCGGCTGCGCGCGCCCGACGGCGTGCTCGCCGCGCGCATCGGAGCGGACAAGGGAGACGGCGAGCTGTGCCCAACTGTCGCAGATGCCGACGTCGACGTCGGGATGGGCGTACGATTTGGCCTCTCGCCACCGTGGCACAGGCGTGCGGTGCTGGGGAGCGCGTCGACCGTGCTGCAGCCGCGGTTCGAGACGACGGTGACCCCTCTGCACATGCCGATGCACACGCTCGCCTTTGCGAATGCGCAGGCGTACACCGAGCCGGACGCGGCGCTGTAGCCGCAGCTGGGGGGGGGGGGGGTGCTGCAGCAGCGGTTCAAGGC
The DNA here is from genome assembly GCA_019448385.1 of Diacronema lutheri. Taxonomy (NCBI): domain Eukaryota; phylum Haptophyta; class Pavlovophyceae; order Pavlovales; family Pavlovaceae; genus Diacronema; species Diacronema lutheri. The sequence goes on along the minus strand of JAGTXO010000005.1, from coordinate 828,054 downwards.
GCGCGCGTCGAGTCGGCGGTGCCGAGCGTCGTCGGCCGCAGCAAGCAGGCGCGCTTGATGCTCGCATCGGTCTCGCGCGGCGAGCTGCTGGTCGTCAAACCCAAGGCAACGTACCGCAGCGGGTACACCTTTGCGGACATCTGCGAGCTGTGCGCGCGCATCACCGACGAGCATGACCCGCTCACTCTCGCGGAGATCAGGAAGCACCCGGAGGACTACAAGGTGCCGCGCAATACGCTCGTGGACAACCTCAAGCCGTACGGGCCCACCCGTGCGGCAAAATGGCTCGTGAGGCGCGACGTGCAGCGGAAGACGACGCTGCCCAAGTCTGGCGGCGGCACGGTGCTCGGCGAGGCCGTTGTGAAGAAGCTGATGGTGACGACCCAGCTGCAACCCAGCTTGCCATCGAAGAGGCCAGGCGCCACGTGGACAAGATCTTCGCGCTCAACCGCGTGCTCAACGACGTGCAGCAGCCAGCGGTGCCGCGGCCGACGGAGGCCATCGTCCGCACCAAGGCCGTGCGCGCCAACAACAAGTGCGGCTGCGTCGTCGGCTCCGACGAGTTCACGGCCGCGAGGGCGACGGTGGCGGGCGCTGCGATCAGCAACACCGCCAAGAAGGCGGCCACCGCGGCCAAGTTCTGGGCTAAGCACCGCGAGGCCGTTTTGGCGGCGGAGGCCGATCTCGAGGCAGTCGGCGGCGACTTGATGAAGCTGACCAACGCCTCGCTCAAGGCGCTCGTCACCTCGCGCACCGGGCGCATCTCAAGGGCCAAGGTCAAGGCGGGCGCGTTGTGAGCCGAGGCGGAGGTGGCGCTGCGAGCGAGCGGCACGACCATGATGCCCGCGCTCGAGGCCGGTCTCGGCAGCTCCGCGCGCTGCCCGTCGTGCGACATCATGCTCGTCGCGGTTCTGCCTGCGCCCGACGAGAATGGCGAAATCTGGTGCGAGTGCGGAGCGGCCCTCAGCGGCGATGACTCTGCGTCCGAGAACGACGTGTGCCGGTCGGGCGCCTGCCGCCAGCCGACTGCCGCCGAGTGCCGGCCGGCTGTGCATGGGTGGCTGTGCGTGGCAAGCGCATGTTGCAAGCGACATGCTAGCGATTCATTGGCAAGCAGCGTGCGCCGCGTGGCAGTGTCCGCGCTCGACCACCACCACGACGGTGCACGGGCACCCAGCGCGTGGCAGGCGCATCTTGCATGGCCTCCGAGTGGTTCATTGGTGGTCAAGTTGCGGCCCTTGAGCGCGTTGTTAGAAGCTAGGAAGAGGAGCGCTCACTGAGCGCGCGCCACGCGCGCGCTCGGTTAGTGTTCGTCCTGAGGAGATTTTTGGGCCACCTTCAGCGCGTTGTCGCGGCGCGAGGTCAGCTCGGTGGTCGAGGTCGCCAGCGGCAAATTCGGCGAGACAAATGTGCCCAAGCCGATGCCGAAAGCGCGAGCTCACGCCCAGCCGGACGGGCGTCAGCCATGTTGGCGTACCTACCACTTTTGGCGGTTATCGTGGACGAATACTGGCCGAAGCCTCCCCATGCAGATGATTATGCAAGAAGGTCGCAAACCAACGTTTCACAGGATGTTTTGCACACGCCAGCAGCAGGCCGCCGTCAGCCCGGAGGAGGACGACCGGCCGCCGACGCGCCGATCGTCCTTGGTCGCGCTGCTCGCGTCTGCGCTCGGCTCGAGGTCGGGCACGGGGCTGCCCGAAGGCTGTGCGATCCGCGCGCTCAACGAGCGCGCGATCACAATCACGCAGCTGCGCAAGCTCTTCGCGCTCGCGAGCCACCGGTGCGCCGAGGAGGGCTGGGTCGCAGCCGACCCCGGCGCGAGCGTGCGCTGGACACGGAAGCTGACACCGGCTACGCTGACGCATGCGGACGTCCTGCAGCACCTCGTCGCCCCCTCGACCGAGCAACGACGATGCTCGTTCGTCGAGCTGCTCGCCATAGCTCCGCAGCCCGCGCAGTGGTATGCGATCCACTGGTGCGGGCAGACGCTCGAAGCGACGATCGCGTGCCTGTCGCAGCACGCTCGTGACCATGCGCTTGGCGAGGATACGCGCTACTGGATGAGCACGTACGCGCTCTGCGCGCACGCGGACGTCGAGCCGTCGACGCGCGAGCTGCTGGCCAACGCGATGCCTGCTGTGATGGCAAAGGCGGCGGGCGCGCTCGCCGTGCTCGACATGCGGGGCGAGGCGCTCACGCGCGCTTCGGTGGGCTGGGAGATCGCGCTGAGCGCCACCGCGCCGGGCGGCAGCACCCGCCTCTTCGAGGCCTACTGCGCGAGCGACGAGCGCAGCGACGAGAGCGGCGGGCTGATGGCGCTCGGCATGACAGACGGGCTTGCTGCCGTCGACGCGGGCCGGATCGCGGACAAGATGGCGCGTGAGCGCGACTACCCGAGCGCGCACCTACAGCGCGCCTTGGCGTTCGACCTGCGCTTTGCGACCGGCAGCTCGAGCGAAGAGCACGCTGAGCTGCTCGCGCTGGTCGGCGACGGCGCGCAGGCAGAGAGGCTCAATGCGACGGTGGGCGCACGGATGGCCCTCCTGCGCTTGCCGCACCTGCTCGCCGAGTGCAGACCGGGCGGGAAGCCCGGCAAGACGCGCGTCACCACGTCGTCGGGCACGCCGAGCGCAGCCGTGAGCGAGACGCCCGTGGCGCGGAGCGCATTGCGGCGAAGTCTCGGCCTGAAAGCGACCGACTCCGCGCTCACCACGCTGCCCACCACGCCTGTCGCTCGCGTCGACCGCTTCGCCCCGGAGGGCGGCGCGCGCACGCGGCGCGGCAGCACCGAGGAGATGCTGGCGACGTCGCTCCGCACGCTCGGCGCGAGCTCGCTCGAGCGCGTCCGGATTCTGTGCGACCCGAGTTTGTTTCACCACGCGCAGTTTGCGCACGTCGAGATGTTGCTCCCGCCGTGCCTCGCGTCGATCATCGCAAGCCACCTGCCCATCGACATGGCGCTGCAGCTCGCGCAGCTGCTGCTCGCCGGCGACGAGTCGGCGCTGCGCGAGGTGCACCTCACGCACTGCAGGCTGCACAACACCCAAGTCGCAGCGATGGCCGCCAGCCTGCCCGGCAACACGCGCCTGCACGCGCTCTGCCTCGCGGGCAACCGCATCGGCGACGAGGGCGTTAGTGCACTCGCTCGCGCGCTCTCCGACGACGCGCAGCGCTGCGCCCTGCGCGAGCTCGACCTTGCGGCTAACGTGTTCCGCGAAGAGGCGCTCATCGCACTCGCAGACGCCCTGCGCCTGCCGTGCTGCCCGTTGCAGGTGCTCTGCGTCTCGACGACCGCGGCCGGCACGTCGCGCGACGGGCTCGCGGAGCTGTGGGACGCGCTCGGCGGCAACGATCAACTCCTCTCGCTCGACCTCACGGGCTGGAAGCTCGGCGACGTTGGCGCGCGCCGCGCGGCGCACATGCTCACGCAGAATCGGACGCTGCGTGTGCTGCGCCTCGCGAAGCATGGCATCTCGCACACGGGCTCGCGCGAGCTCGCGACGGCGCTCTCGAGCAACCGCACGCTGCGAGAGCTGGACTTGGCTGAGAACCCACTCGCCGATCGAGGCAGCCTCTTCTTGGCGGCGGTGCTTGGACGAAACGAATCCGCGCTGCAGCGACTTGTGCTGCGCGCGTGTCAGCTCTCCGATGTGGGCGCGCGCTCAATGGCCGACGCGCTTGAGCACAACATGTCGCTCGCGCTGCTCGACCTCTCGAGGAACGCGTGCACGAGCGCCGGGGCCGACGCGCTGCTCCGCGCGGCGCGCTTCAACAACGTGCTGACCGAGCTCAACGTGCTCGACAACGAGCACGTCTCCACGTCCATGCTCCGTTCGGTGCAGACGCCGGCGGACGGCGCGCTCGCCGTCGGCGGTGGGCGCGAGAGCGGAGGCGTGATGAAGGGCATCTTTGAGAGCGTCGGCGCGAGACTTAAGCGTGGCTGACCCTCGCCTTGGTCCGGCGCTAGGCCCGGACTCCCCCTCCCCCCCCCCCCCCCCCCCCCCCCTCCCTTTGAGTCGCTACGCAGCCCTAGCCGCTGCGTCTGCCAGATCGCCGCGCGAGTCCGGCACAATGAAGGGCGGTTCGTCAACAATGTCGATCCGTCCGCTCTCAAGTCCGCGCACCTTGACGAGTGATTGCACCGGCACCTCGTACCCCGAGAGGAACGCGCGGCCCGATCCCTCGAGCTTCTCGATCAGCACGCCGACGCCAACGACCTTTGCGTTGGCCATCTTGATCAGCTTGAAGAGCGCCTCTGCGGTCGAGCCGCCCGCGAGGAAGTCGTCGATGATGAGCACGCGATCGCCCGCACACAAATACTCCTCCGAGACGATCAGCTCGGCGAGCGTGCCCTTGGTCTGCGAGCGGTACGAGACGGTGAACGCGTCGGAGATGGTGAGCGGGCGCTGCTTGCGCGCGAAGACGACGGGCACGTTGAGATAGCGCGCCACAAAGATGGCAGGGATCAGACCGGTCGCTTCGACGGTCAAGATCTTGTTGGGCATTGTGCGCTCGAGCCGCACCGCCAGCTCCTCGCCGCACGCCTCGATCAGGCCAACGTCGACCTGCGCGCGTATGGCATGGGGGGGGGACAAATGGTGAGCACTCGAGTGGGGCTCGGGGGGGGGGGGGGGGCGGGGCGGCCAGGGGGGGACAAAAGGTGAGCACTCGAGTGGGGCTCGGGGGGGGGGGGGGGGGGCGGAGGAGGGCGGGGAGGAGGGCGGGGGCGTGTGGCGCGCGCCGCGTTGCGATGCGAGCTGCGCGCGAGTCACGCTCGCCCGGCGCTGCGCGCGCGCGCCTGGTGGTTGATGAAGGCGGAGACCTTGAGAATGCCTGAATCAAGGACCTTGCCGTCACGCAGCACGCGCTCGCGCAGCATGCGCGCCCCGGCCATTTCCTTGCCCGCGTACCGCTGCTCGCTCGGCAGCACGATCTGCGCTCGGCCGCCCGCCTCGACGTTGGGCCCCGTGAACGAGAGCGAGAAGGTACGCGCCAACCTCTCGAGCAGATCGTCGTATGCCGCAGACCGCGAGATGACCGACATCGAGGCGTTTGCGATCTGCAGCGCTGCCGCACACATGCCGTCGCCAATGATGCGGTGCGTGCCGTTCACAAAGGCGACGGCCGTGTGGAACAGCGCGACGCGGTTCGGCGCGGAAAGAGGTCGCAACTTGAACATCAAGTCGTCCACGCGCTCGGTGAGCTGCGCGCGCGCGTGCGGCGCGGTGACGCGCGCCGCGACCCGATCACGCGCGCGCACAGCCGACGGGCGTCCGCGCGTGGCGCGTGGCGCGCCGCACGGCGGTGCACGCGCGCACGGAGGCGGCAAGAGGCGCGGACGGCAACGCGCGGAGCCACCGTGCCACGCTGCCGCCCTTTCGCCCGCAACGCCGCGTGCGCGCTTTCGGTGCGCGCGCATGGCTTTGCACACCTTGCCGCGGAAGACGTAACGCTTGTCGTTACGCGAGTTTGGGTTTGCGAGCAGCTCGAGGGACGTGGCATCGGCGATGGAAGGCAGCCCGCTCGCGAAGAAGGCCATCTCCGCCTTCATGATCGCCTCGTCTGCGATCGAAAGCGTCGAGGCCTCGACCTCGTCGCCCGCTCCGTACGTGTCGGTGCTGAGCGTGGGCACGTCGGGGAAGTTGAGCGCCACCTTCACGTTGAAGTTGGCCCACGTGGCGCGCAACGCGCGGTGCTGCTTCTCGTCCAGCGCCGTGGCCCACGCCGCTTTCCAGTGCGTGTCCGGCCAGAGGCGCGGCGGTGCAACCTCGCCCGCCTGCCGAGCGAGAATGTGCGCGCGCATCGATGGCGGACACGCGACGGAATGCTTGGGCGGGGCCGATGGCGCAGGTGGCGGGCTGTCTGGGTCTCGCGTCCACGCGTGGCCCACGCGCACCCAGCCGGGCATGCTGATAGCCGACGTCTCGTGCCCTGGCTCGTATCGCTTCGTGCCGTCGTACCGCTGCTCGGCCGCCTCCGCGTCGGCAGCCGCGCTCATCAGGTCAAGCGCGGCGGCCGGCGTCGGGGGTGGGCGCGAAGCGGCCTGCGCGGAGGGCTGGCCGCCGCGCGCGCTCGAACGCTCCGAGACGCTCACTTCGCCGTGCTGCTCCTCGTCCACGTCGGGTGGCCAATTGGGCGGCGCGCGCGGCAACGTCGCCCCAAGCGCCGCGGCGATCGCGTCATCCTCCGTCTGCCTCGCGCGCTCGGAGACGCGCCGCCTGCGCGTGTCGGGCGCGTCTTGCGGCGCCCATTCGGACGGCACCGCCGCGCGCGGCGCGCGCGCGCCAGCCGTCGCCGTCGGCTCGCGCTGCCGCGCGCCCGCCGCACGCGCGAGGAGCTGCTCGGCGAGCTCCTCCTCGAGCTCCTCGTCGTCGAGCGACAGCGTTGTGTCGGGCGGCGAGTCGAGGTCGACCTCCTCGGCATCGGAGAAGTCGAACTCGTCGGGCGCGCCCGCCTTGATCCACTCGTCGTACAGCCGCGCGTCATCCCAGTCCATCCCCCCGCGGAACTTGCGCTTTGGCTTCTTTTTCGAGCCGAGCGCGTCCACGCCGTGCGGGCGGCCGCGCATCGCGCGCGCCGAGGGCACGGCGCTCGGCCGCGCGACGCCGGCCCGGCCGACGAAGGCGGACGGCCTGTGCGCACACCCCATTCCGCGCGCCCCCCAGGCCAGCAGCGCTGCCCATGCGAGCGCTCGCTGCGCGCCGACGGCCATGCGCACGAGCCTCGAGTGTCGCAAGTGACAGACTGAAAGGTTCACTCAGCTGAGACGCGCCCGCTATGGCGCTATCGAGCTACTTGATTTGCAAGTGCATGCGCACGTTCATGGCGGCGAGCTCGTTGGCCAGGTAGGTGAGCACGTAGGGCACGCGCACGACGCACACGCGGCACGGCTTGCCACGGCACTCAGCAGAGTTGCACACGGCGCCCTTCGCGGCCGTGCCGTCGCTGTCGCCGCGCCCGCGCACGTGCGACGCTCGGAGCATGTGCGGCGCGAGAATGCTCTGGCAGCGCGCGCACGCCAGCGCGCGGTGCTCGTCCGAGCAGTTGAAGAGGCGGTCGTGCAGCAGATAGGCGGCGCCGTGCGCAAGGAGCGAATCGCGCTCCATCTCGCCGAGCCGGATGCCGCCGTGCATCTTGCGCCCCTTGATCGGCTGGCGCGTCTGCGCGTTGACTGGGCCCTTGGCGCGCACCTGATACTTGTCCGACACCATGTGCCTGCCGCACGCCGCGCGCGCACGCACGCCGCGCGCGCGTGGGCGCGCGCTGCGCGCGTCCGCGCGCGGTCGCGCGTTGCCCTAGCCGCGCACCTGAGGCGCTGGTAGTAGACGACGCCGATGTAGATATCCATCTGCATCTCGCCGCCATAGATGCCCGAGTACATGGGCTCCGAGCCGGCGTGCGAGTAGCCGGCCTTGAGCAGCTGCTGGCCAAAGTGCTCGGCCGCGGGCTGGCGCTCGCCGAAGCGGAAGGGCGTGCCGTCCTGCTTTGCGCCGTGCAGCGCGCCCGACTTTGCGGCGAGGCTCTCGATGAGCATGCCGACGGTCATGCGCGAGGGGAAGGCGTGCGGGTTGATCAGCACGTCGGGCACGAGGCCCGACTCGGTGAAGGGCATGTCCTCCGCGGGCCACAGCCGCGAGAGCACGCCCTTCTGCCCGTGGCGCGAGCTGAACTTGTCGCCCGGGATCGGATTGCGGTTGTACCTCAGCTTGATGCACGCGCGCGTGCACTGCGCGGCGCCACCCTCCGCGCCAAGCAGCCGCACCTCCTCGACGACGGCGGGCTCTGCGTTCTTGTGCACGTGCAGCGAGTGCGTGCGCGAGATCGTGTCGTACACGCAGTAGAACGGCTCGCCCTGCCGGAGCGTCTGGCCGATCTCGGGCAGCCCGTCCTCGCCGAGCGACTTGTGGATCCGCTCGACGTCGCCCGAGTCCGCAGGCGTCTCGTCCTGCGCCTTGATGTTGCAGAAGTGGCGCGAGCCCGCCGCGCCGCGCTGCGCGCCCTTCTCGTTGAGGTCGATCAGCTTGGTCGCGTACACGGACGCGTGCCCAAAGCCGCGCTCGTACGACGCCTTGTTCAGCACCATCGCGTCCTCCATGTCGTAGCCCGTGTACGCGAGCACCGCGACGACCGCGTTGCAGCCGGACGGGTATTCGTCAAGCGAGCACTCGGCGTACGCCTCGTTCGAGACGAGCGGCGTCTGCGGCGTCTGCAGCCGGTACGCCTTGTTGTCGGTCCGGTACGGCAGCGCGTGGAAGGGCGTGCCCATCGTCTGCTTGCCCATCTGGCACTGGTACATGTTACGCGGCGACTGATTGTGGTCGCAGAACGGGGTGAGCGACGCGACGACGGACAGCATGTTCACCGCCGACAGCTCGGCGTGCGTGTGCGCCGCGTCCACGCCGGGCGCGGCCGAGCCGGCGTCGCCGTCGCCGTCGGCGCGCGCCTCGTCGTCCGCGAGCGCGACGCCGAGGAAGATCTGCTCCCACGGCGCGAGCAGCTCGACGCGGCCGGTGGCAAGGTGCTTCACTGGTCGGAGCGGCCGCGCGGGTCCGGAGAAGAGCGCGAGCACCGGCCATTGCAGCGAGGCGCCCGGCGGCACGTGCACGATCTCGAGGGAGTCCGGCAGGGCGACGCCGGTTGGGTCGGTGGATGCGCTCGGCACCACCTCGCCGCTCGGGCTGATGGGCGCACGCAGCACCTTGAGCGTGCGAAGCGCCTTGGCGATCGCCGCCGCGCGCGCGGGCGGCGCGTAGCCCGCGAGCTCGCCGTCGATGACGACGGCGAGCGCGCCGATCGGCGGCGGCGCGCCGATCGCCGCGCCGCCCGCCGCGGCGGGCACCATGCCGCGCGCGCCGAGCAGTCCGCGCAGCGCACCGAGCTGCGCGGGAGAGAGGCCGTCGGATGCGCGCAGCTCGCACCGCGCGGCGAGGTGGTTGAGCAGGCCACACGGCGAGCCGTCGGGCGTGTGCACGGGGCAGAGGAAGCCCCACGAGTCGGGCAGCAGCTTGCGCACCGTCGTCGTGCGCATCTGCGCGAAGAACGAGCCGCGATGGACAGAGCGGAAGTGCGAGATGAACCGCCAGTAGTTGAGGCGCTCCGCGACAATCGTGTACCCGCTCGTCTGCTGCAAGTCGAGCCCCGACTGCGAGACGAGGTTGCCAGTCGCCATGAAGTAGTCCACCTTCTTGCCGACGTCCACCTGCTGCGCCGCGCGCTCGACCGAGCGCTTGAGCAGGTCGGGGTCGTGCGCGCTCGGCGCGGCGCCGCGACGGCGGGCGCTCGCCGCGCCGCCGCCCGCAGCCGCCGTCGCCGCGCCGCCCGCCGCCAACGGCTCGAGTTCGCGCCGCGCGGCGGCGGCCGCCGCCTGCAGGAGCTCGCCGAGCCGCTCCTTGACGAGCATCGTCAAGAGGTGGCCTGGCAGGAGCACCTCCTGGTTGACGAGCGAGTCGGCGTTGTCCTCGGCGATGCGGCCGGCGGCAAGCGCGTACAGCTTGTGCAGCATCGTGAGCAGCACCTCCCACTTCGCGCCAAAGCAGCGCAGGTGCACGAGCAGCTGACGTTCGATCAGCAGCCGGCCGCACGCGTCGTCAGAGACGCCCGCCGCGTCGGACACGCCGAGCTGTGAGCGGAAGCGGCGGCCGAGGTAGGCGAGGCACTGCGCCTGCGTGCCCACCGGCTCGCTCAGCCCGCGCAGCGCGCGCAGCGCCGCCTCGACTCGGTCGCACACAAAGGCGTCGTCGTAGTCGCCGCCGCACGCGCGCGCGTAGATGTCGCGGTCGGTGCACGGCCGCAGCGCCTTGAGCACAAGGGCGACTGGCACAAAGTACTCCGACTTGCGCAGCGTCAGGCGGAGCATGCAGTTGCCCGTCGTCAAGTAGTGCAGCGCGACCGTCACGCTCGACTGGTCGTCGCGCACGCAGCGCATCTGCACCGCGCGGTCGGTGAAGTCGGCGCCGCGGTTGACAAACGTTGGCCGCACAAGTGCGAGCATGTGCTGCCTGCGCGGCACGATGAGCAGGCGGATGGCGCGCTCGTTGCCGTTGCAGATGAAGTATCCGCCAGCTTCGTGCGCCTCCTCGTGCCGCTCGACCAGCTGCTTCTGCGTCAGCCCGCGCAGGTGGCACCGCACCGAGCGGACCATCACAGGTAACGCGCCCAGCTTGCGCTCGAGCTCGACGACCGCGCCGCCGTCCGTGCGCACGCACACCTTGCCCATTAGTGGCGCGCGGTACGAAAGGCCGCGTTGGCGCGCCTGCGCGCCGTCCGCGGCCGAGCGCGCGCCAACGCGCAGCGTGCGGCGCGACGACCGCGAGTGAGCGAGCGCGCGGCGCACGTGCGCGAGCTGCTGTCGCGGCGCACGCGCGCGCGCCTCGCCTCTGAGGGGAACATGCGGCCGTCAGAGCAGTCCTCGTTCTTGGTCGGGAAGCCAACGTACACCTCTTTGAACCACCACTTGATCATCCCGCCCTGCGCCGCCCGTACGCGTGGCGCCGCAAGGCCCGGTGAGCGCGGCGCGACGAGCGCGCGATCGCGGCGCGCGCGCGCGGCGCGCGCACATCTTGCAGGTAGAGGAAAGCGGGAGGCAGGCTGTCGACCGCAGCGCGCAGGCCCTGCTCGACAAAGTAGTCGAACGACTGGACGTGTGGCGCCATCAGCTCCGTCAGTCGTTGCGGCACGCGCTTCCCCTTGCCGCCCGCCATCGCGGCCACGCGGACGCCCACGATGGCGTTACGTGACGGCGGGCGGCACGCGCTGCACTTTGCCGCCCCGGGGGCGAACCAGAGCTGCATTTCGTCGGCCCGGGGGCCAGAAAGCGGCCGTCATCTACTGCCGCTTAGCGCGAGAAGGCGCGCGCGCATTCCGACGGCGTCATCCGAGATGACGACGTCCGCGCCCGCGCCCAGCGCGACACGCGCAGCCTCATCGCTGTCGACGACCCACGTGAAGAGGAGCTGGCCGGCACGCCTCGCCTCGCGTGCAAAGACGGGAGTGAGCATCCGCCAGAACGGGCCAACGCCGTTCCACGCGCGCTGCACGCGCACGTCTGCCGCGCCGAGCGGCCGCCCGACCGGCGCGACGTGCTTCACCTTGAGCGCGTAGAGCGTGACGAGCCACGGGCCGGCGGCCGCGGCGGCGGCCGTCGCCTCCAACCACAGCCCGACGAATCGCGGCGTGCTCGCACGCTCGGCAATGCGCCGTACCTGCACAATGGTCTCGAGCACGTGCCGCGCTGCCGCTCCCTTGGGCTCGAGTAGCAGCACGGGCACCCGGCGGTCGCTGCCAGCACGCGCGCAGCGCGCGTGCGCGCGCTCAAGATATCGCTGCACGGTGGCCGTCGAGCCGCCATCGAGCTGGCGAAGGCGCTGAAGGCCGAGCAGCTCGGGCGAGCGCGCCAGCTTGAGCCGCGCTTGCAGCTCATCGGGATGCCCGACGACCAAGTGACGATCGGCCGTGCGGAAGATGTCGACGTCGAACCCGCACGCGCCAGTACTGGCGAGCGCGTCGAGCGCGCCGAGAGAGCCCGGCGGAAAACCGCAGCCGCCGCACGCGCCCCTATGCGCGTATACCGCGGGCAAGTGCGCGCTCACCGCCGCAGGCGCGGCCCAGCGCACGCGCATCACCAGCACGAGTACTAGGGTGACCGCTGCGATCGGTCTCGCGACCGCCATGCTGCGGTTCCATAATTGACGCTCTCCGAGAAAGGCCAGGCCGCCCAGCGTGGGCGGGCGCGACCGCGCCGCCTCTCAGTCCCTCGCGCTCAGTCAGCGACAGGCCTCCTCGAAGCCCGCGCCTTCCGCCGGCGGCTCGAGCTCGGCCGCGACCGCCTCGACGCTTGCCGCGAGCGTGCCGAGACGCGGGTCGCCGTCCGCACGCGCCGCATTGAGCGCGCGCTCAAAGTCGGCGAGCTTGGTGCTCGCCGCGCGTTGCTGCAGCGCCTGCGCGCAGGCAGCCGCCTCGACGACGAGCTCGGCTATCCGCCGAAAGTGCGCCTCGCCTGCGCCGCGTGTTGTCATCGCAGGCGTGCCCAGCCGCACACCGCTCGGGCTGAGAGCGCTCGTGTCGCCCACGACCGCATTCTTGTTGAGCGAGATGCCGACGGCCTCGCACAGCCGCTCCATCTTGCTGCCCGTCACGCCAAACGCCGCCTTCACGTTGCACAGCACAAGGTGGTTGTCCGTGCCGCCCGTCACGACGGGCAGGCCGAGCGCGTGCACGCGTTCGGCGAGCACGGCCGCGTTGCGCTTCACGCATCGTATGTACTCGCGGAACTCGGGCGTGGCGGCCTCGCGTAGCGCGACGGCGAGTGCGGCGATCTGGTGGTTGTGCGGCCCACCCTGCAACGCCGGGAACACCGCCGCGTTCACCCGCGCCTCGAGATCCTTCCGGAAGAAGATGATACCTGACCGCGGGCCGCGCAGGCTCTTGTGCGTCGTCGACGTCACCACATCGGCGTGCTCGAAGGGGCTGGCGCACTCGCGCGCGGCGACGAGCCCGCTGATGTGCGCCATGTCGGTCAGCAGCCGACATCCGCCGCCCACCTCGTCGACCACCGCGCGCATCCGCTCGTAGTCCCACTCGCGTGGGTAGGCACTCGCACCGGCGATAATCAGCTTCGGCCGGAAGAGGAGCGCGCGCGCGCGCAGCTCGTCGTAGTCGACCAGGCCCGTCGCCGGATTGACGCCGTAGGGTAGCGACTCGAAGTAGATGGACGTCGCGCTCACTTTGCGCGTCGGCGTGTAGTAGCCGTGCGTGAGGTGGCCGCCCGACGGGAGGTCTAGGCCCATCACGCGAGCGCCCGGCTCGAGCAACGCAGTGAATGCGGCAAAGTTGGCGGGGCTGCCCGAGTATGGCTGCACGTTGACGCCCCATAGCTCCGCGTCAAGGCCGAACAGGTCGAGCGCGCGCTGTTGGCAGAGCCGCTCCATGCGGTCAATGTGCTCGTTGCCGCCGTAGTATCGCGCGCCCGGCAGGCCCTCCGAGTACTTGTTCGTCATGCACGAGCCGAGGGCCTGGAGCACAGGGCCCGAGACGAAGTTCTCCGAAGCGATCAGCTCAATCCCGCTGCGCTGCCGTCGGGCCTCGCTCGCGATGATCCGCCAGACCTCGGGGTCCGCGTCGTGCAGCGATGCGCGCACGCGCGTCGGGCCGACGGCCGTCAGCCGCGCGGCCGCGCGCGCACCGGAGCCGGCGCGCGCGCGCGAGCAAATGGAAGCGCGCAGTGCCGTGCGGCCCGACGCGAGCACGCTGAGCAGCGAGCACAGCACGGCCGTGCCACCTGCCTTCCGCGACCTGTCGCGCATCGCCAGAAGCGTGTGGAAGGAGGCCGCCCCGTGGAACTCGAGCGAGTGACGGAACTGATCATGGGCCTTCACTGTACGTCACCACGTCACAGCCAGAATGCCGGCCTGATCGCAAAGACGAGGGGCGCTGGCTCGGTGCTGTCGAAGTCAACGACGCTCACAGCAGGACCCAAGCCGCGCTGCGCATCGGCGCGGAGCGAGATCGAGTCGGTCGTCGTGAACAAGCGCTGAGCGCCGCCGTGCACGCGCCGCGCGCGCTCGCTCAGCCTGGCGCCCCCAGTCCGAAAAAGGCCGCAAAAGGCGGCCAGCTTCGGCACCACGCCGCGTGCACTCACAAGCTCGACGGCCGCCGCGCCGTTGCTCGAGTCGTCGACGCACTTGAGCCAGCGAACGCGCCGGCACGCTGGCGTCCGCGCGCCGTGCGCGGCGAGGTGCGCCTGCTGGAGCAGGACGCTCGTACGCATTTGCAAGCACACGTCCGCTCGCGCGCGCAGGCCGCCGCCTTTTGGCACAAACGGCCCGCGCACCATCCAATGCAGGGCCGCGCTTGGCTGTAGCAGCCAGTGCAGCGCTCACATCCTTCCTCCCCTGCGCGCGGTGGGCGGCATGCGCGAGGCCCAAGGCTCGCGCGCGACGAGCTAGCTCGCAGCTCCGCGTGGACCACTGAGCACCTCCCGCCGACCGCTCGTCAGCCCCGAGCGACGCGGTGCTCGCCGTGCTGTATCTACTCGACGAGCAAGAGCCCCGCCCGCCGAAGTCGCACGTGCCCGTCTTGAGGCGCGCGAGGGAGACCGCAATACACCTGTCGAAAAGCAGCGCGTCGAGTCTCCGGCGACGCATCTGTGCTCGCGATTGGCGCCACGCTCCCGCCCCACTCGCTCGCCTCGGGTCGAAGCACATGCAGCAACCAACCCGTGCAGGAGTGCGAGCCAGAACGCCGAAAAAAGACCTGCGAGCACGTCGCCAAGGACACCACTTGGCCGGACGAAGACCACGTGGTGCGCTGTCCGTGACGCTCGCAACACCGCCCGCCGCCCTTCTACGCATCCGACCAATCGGTTCCCGCGCACCATCGCCATCATTTTTTTCTGGTGTAGCACGACCCGTCGGAGAAAATGTCCGCCCTCCACCGGTTCACGACCTCACTCACGCGACGTGCGCTCCGCGGCAGCCCGTCGATGGCTTGCATGCCGCGCGCGCGCCGGGTGGCTTCCGCACGTGCCTGTGGGTGCGCCGGCGTGCCCGTCGGCGCTGGGGTGGCGGCCCTCGCACAGGCGATGCGCTTGGGCGCCGTGCACTGCCGCGAGCCGGCTTGGCGGGAGCCATCTGACCCTGCCGCGCCGTCGAGCGGCGCTCCGGCCAAGGCACGCGCTCTTCCGCGCGGCATGCGCATGAGACGCTGCTTTGGCCTTCTCGTGATCTCACGCGCGAGCCCTCACCGCGCGCGCAGGGCGCCGACGACCTTGATCCGTTTTCCGAGCGCGTCGCGAGCATGATCACGGCGGCGATGATGAAGCTGGGAAGCGCCGGCATGTTTGGCTTCTGCGCCGGCGTTGCGCTCAAGCGCGCGAGCACAGAGGCGGCATACACCGTCGGCATCGCTTTTGTCTTCTTGCAGGCGAGCCGCGCGCGCTGTGCCCTGTGCGCTCGAGCAACTGTGTGCGCGCGCTGCCGCATGCCTCACGGCGAGGTGGGTGGACGGGCTTGCGCGCGCGCAGGTGCTCGCGCACAAGGGCTACATTGACATCAAATGGAAGCGCATCCGCGAGGACGTGCTCTACCTGGTCGACACCGACGGCGACGGCGAGCTCACGCGCAAGGACGTGCTCAAGCATGTGCGCGGCCTGCTCAACGTGCTCGTGTACAAGTTGCCCTCCACGTCTGGCTTTACGGTGGGCCTCGTCTACGGCTTCCGCTGGAGCTGAGTGCGGGTTTGCGGCGTGCCGCGTGAATGCGAGGGAGTGCGGCGGCCACTCTCAGTCTCAGTGTCGTTTGCTCAGACGTTGCAGTCACGATGGCGTCGGGGTCGCGGTCGCGGCGACCGCGACGGGGTTTGCGTCTGAGTGGAGGTGTCGCCGTCTCGCTCCCGGTGGAGATCGACCAGGCCTGGCTCGAGCTCGAGCTCGGCACTGTATCGCAGCGCTCTGAGCCTGTCGCGCCCGTGCGCGGCCGCGCAGCATGGGGAGTTCTCGAGGTCGAAGCTGACCACGCTGGCGGTGCGGCGTGCGTGCGGCTGGCCGGCTCGAGGCGCGGGGGCGGGCGGAGGGTCTTGGCCGAGGTGGCATTGGAGTTGCCGGTGGATGGCCAGCTCGACCTGAACATCAGCGTGGGCGCGCGTGGGCTGCTGGTGTGCACGCTGACCGACCCGGATGACGACGAGGGCACGACCGCGCGGACGATCGGCAGCTCGCCCTTCGTCCAGCCGGGCGACGATGGGCCGCTCGCGGGCGTTCGGCTGCACGCGATAGTCGGCAGCGAGCCACTCCTCTTCAGCGATTCGCTGGGCCCTGCGCACCCGACTTCCGAACCGCTCCAAGCGCGCGCGGGCTTGGACGCCAAGCTGGTCGAGTTGCTCGCCGAGTTCTTCGCGCTTGAGTCGACGCAAACATTCGCGTCGCTTGCGTTGCAGAACGTGGCGGTCGGGCTGCGTGCCAACGCGTCCATCTCGCCGTTTGCAAAGCCGAGGTTGCCGCGCTCGCCGCATCGCCACCTGCCCAAGCGGTGGAGTGTGAGCGGTGCGCAGCTCGCGCTCGGCTCGCCGCACTCGCTGCGGCTGCGCGGGCGCTCGAAGAGGCAGACGTGGCACATGTCCGATGAGACTGAGGGCGTATTTGGCCACTCGCGCCACGACGCGCTCCGCTCGCCGCGCGACTCGCAGCCACTCGCCTACACGCCCGCGACCGCGCGCGGCCGGCTCGAGCGCGGGCCAGGCGACGGCTGGACTCCGGAGACCGGCGGCCGACTGCGCTCACACGAGCGCGGCGAGGCGCGCGGCTTCTCTGCGCTCAAGTCTGAGCTCGTCTCCTCCGCGCGCGAGCTCCGCCGCCGCTTCGCCGCGGGCAGCCGCGCCCCGCACAACGACGAGGCTGACTTCGCGACCTTCTGGCTGCCGCTCGAGACGCCCGTGCGCGCCGCGCGCACGGCGGCTGCGCGGCCTGGCGGTGCGGAAGAGTCTGGCGGCGAGGTGAGCAAAGCGCCGCATGCGACGGCCGAGTTACCGTCCGGTGAGATGGTCTCAATCGACGAGGTGCTCGCGCGCAGTGCAGCCCGGGCGCAGCCTGCTGGTGCAGCCCGTGACGCGCAGCCTGCTGGTGCAGCCCGTGACGCGCCCGAGCAACCGCGCGGCGTCGACGAGTCGCTGGCGGCCGGCACGCCGTCGCTCGGAGTGCCCCAGCTGCTGGACGCGGCACGGATACGGCGCCGATCATCCGTCATGGCAAGCGGCTCGTCGGACGAGCTGCTCGCCCAGCGCGTGCGCGCGGCGTTCGCGACGCGCAATGGCGCCGTGCAAGCGCCGCCGCCGGGCGCGGAGGGCGCGGCATCGCTCGAATATCACGACTTCTTGCGCATGTGCCGCGAGGTGCTCGAGCTGCCGCAGTACGTCGCGCACGCCGTCTTCGACGAGATCACGACGCTCACCGTGCACCACGCCGTCTCGCTGCGTGCGTGCGAGGCATTCTTCGGCACGCTACGCGCCGAAGCTGACGAGACGCGGCGCGTCTTCCACGCGCTGCTCGGGCCGCAGCGCGCGCTGCCGGGCGAGACGCTCAGCCGCACCGTGTATGCGGAGGGCGCGCGCGCGCGCCTCGCCGGCGACGCTGCCGACGACGCCTCCGCGCCCACGCCGGCCTCGCGCGAGGTGAGCGCCAAGCGGCTCGAGCTGGTCGTGCGCGGCGTGCTCGGGCTTCACCCTGGCCTGCAACTTCTCAAGGGGCACGACGAGTTCCGCGAGGCATACGTGGAGACCGTCACGACACGCATCCTTTTTGCCGTCGCCGGCGCGGGCCGCAACTCGATCCCGTGGTCGCGCTGGCGCGCCAGTGAGCTGACTGAGTGTCTGTTCGCGCTGCACGACCAGTCAGACATCAACAAGAGCGCGGACTTCTTCTCGTACAACGACTTCTACGTCGTGTGGTGCCTCTTCTCCGAGCTTGACGAGGACGAGGACTCGCGCCTTGGTGCGGACGACCTGCTTCGCTACAACCAGTACTCGCTCTCGCACCGCGCCGTCTCGCGCGTCCTCGCCCTATCCTCGCGCGCGCACCGACAGGGCAAGGCGAGTGAGGCCACGTCGGCGGGCGAGGGCGACGCGCGCGGCGGCGAGGCGCAGCCGGACGGCCCGTGCCTGCGGAGCACGATGGTGTACGCCGATTTTGTCCGTTTCATCCTTGCTGAGGAGGTGCGCATGCGTGCGGCGTGCAGCGGGGTGCGAGTTTCACGCGCTCAGCGCGCCACGGCTGAGATGCGCGCCGCGCGCCGCCACGCCACGCGCGCAGGATAAGGCGAGCCCCGCCTCGCTACGCTTCTGGTTCACCGCGCTCGACGTCGACGGCGACGGCGTGCTCGGGCGCGAGGACGCGCGATTCTTCTACGAGGAGCAGCTCGAACGGTGGGCATGCGCCGTGCACGCGCGATACTTTTACGGGGCCTCACGATCCCAAGCGGCCCCGTTGCGCGTGCCGTTGACGCGCGCGCCGCGTGCGCAGGTTGATCGAGCTGGGCGAGGAGCCGATCGGCTTCGACGACATGTTCAACGAGATGCACGACATGGTTGGCGCGCGATCCGACGGCCGTTTCACCCTGCGTGAGCTGGAGAGGAGCGGCCTGGGCGTGCAGCTGATCGATGCGCTCGTCAACATTCGCAAGCTCGTCGCGTGGGAGGCACTCGCCAGTCAAAAAGCAGCCGGCAGGCCGACCCACCTGCGCGAGACCCGCGAGTGGGACCTATTCGTCGAACGGAACTACACTCGCCTCGTCGACGCGGAGGATGACGTGGAGCCAGACGAGGGCGCAGGCGGAAGCGCAGGCGAGGAACGAGACGGCGGGTTCGTCGACGAAGTCCAAGGGATGGAGGACCTTACCGTTTGAAAGGGAGGGGTCAGCTGTCTGCGCTGGCCTCTCCGAGCCCTACGCCTTCCTCCCACTCCCCATTCCCCTCCCCCTCCCCGTCCTCCTCCTCTTCGCTGGCATCGCTCTCGTCGGTCAACTGCTCGTCGACAAAGTAAGCTGGGTTGCCCGCCATGAAGACGGCGAGCTGCTGCAGCTGCTGCACGTCGACGTGCGGCCAGCCGGCAACCGCTGCTGCCCCTGCGCCGACGGGCAGTCCCATCATCTGCGCGAGCTGCAGTGGGATCGGCGGCAGGTGGTTGTGTTGCGATTCGTGCCCGCTCGCGTCATCAACCGGTTGCCCCGCCGCCGCCATCCGCAGCGTCTCGCGCAGGTGCGCTTTGAGCGCGGACGCACAGTCGGCGCGGTCGGGCGGGTTGGGCAGGCCGAGCGCCGCGGGCGCGGCGAGCGGGTGCATTGCGCGCAGGTCGAAGCGAAACGGCTCGTGCCCAAAATTGACGCGCACAGGCGAGAACGTGTCGATGCCGACGCACGCGTACAGCTGCGCGCCGCTGAGCGCGCCGAGCGGCAGCGCTGGGTCTGAGAGGAGCTGACCATTCAACGTGAAGAAGATGGTGTGCGTGTCCTGCGCCTGCGCCTCGGCGGGCTGCTCTGTGCAGGTCGGGCGGATGCGCACGCCGCAACCGACGCAGTCGCCTTCGCCAAACGACGGGCCATAAGGCTCACCGAGGTTCGAGTTGTGGAACTTGCAGCCGTCGTCGCCATGAAACGCGAGAGAGTGTCGGTCCCAGCCGGGCATCTTGCGCTCGAGCGGGAAGCGCGAGGTGCAGACTCCAACCGCAACGCAAGGGCGCTCGTACGCGTACGCGGGAGCCGCGCCCGTGCCCGCCGCGCCGCGCCGCAGCTCAGCCGGCGCGTGCAGGATCGTCACCTCGAAGTAATGCACGAGCTGGAGCTCGGCACGCAGGCGGTGCGAGGGCGCGCCGCCCGCATGCCGGTGGGTAGCTGCCGGCGGCATGGCCTCGGCGGGCGAGACGGCGCGAAGCATGCCAATCGGAGGCGAGGCGAACGTGTCGGCTGCGTGCGCCGCGTGCACGCCGCGCGCGATGCTCGCGGCCCAGGGGACGTCGGCGCGCGCGGTCTGGTTGCCGCCAAGCCCTTCGCCGACAAATGTCGCCACCGTCGGCCACGCCGCGCGGCAGCCGGGCTGCGGCGCCAGCGCGAGGCTGGGCGACGTGCGATGCAGGCACGTGGGGAGGCGCACGAGCCGAAAGTAGACGTCCTGGATGTCGTACCCGCACCCGCTCGAGCACGGCTCGAGGAGCGCGTCGGCGCTCACGTCGCCGACCGCGAGGCTGTGCAGCTCCGCCCAACGTCGGGCGACAAGGCGCCGCCAGAGCTCGACCTCCACCGAGGCGACGCGCCACGCGCGGCACACGAGCGCAAACGTGCAGAGCACGCGCGCGCCATCCGAGAACTCGAAAACGTGCACGAGCACCTCGAGCGGCAAGTCGAGCGACATCCCTCCTCCGCTTTGGTCGTAGCGGAGGAGGAACACAGCCGGTGTCGGCATGTCGCTCGACGCGGCGGGTGAGCTGCCAAACAAGGGCGTGCTGCTAGTCGATTACCCGGGGTATGTGGCCGACGCGGGGCGCGCGATTGAGACGCTTGGTGGGCTCGGCGCGATCTCGACCGTCAGCCGTGCCACGGAGCGCGCGAGCGACTCGCTGCTTCACCTGCGGCTGCGACCAAACGACCCGTACTCGCACCCGATCTTTGGGCAGAAGGTCCCGATGGCCGCGCTGCTGCTGCGCGTGCGCAGGCCGGGCGCGGCAGATTCGACCGCGCTCGGCACGCTGCCGTCGCCGCGCCAGAGCGCGAGCGCGACGGTCGTCGCGCGCGTGCAGCACGCGGTGCGGTTCGGTGGCATGGCTGACTTCCAGTACATCGTGCGCGGGCAGCGCTCCGTGTGCGCCGAGCTCGACGCGGCCGCGTCGTTGACGCCGCCTGGCGCGGATCTTGACCTCGAGATTCCGCCCACTCTCTTCTCGCCCGTCGACGTGGTGCAAGAGTATGCGTTGACGTGGGGCGGCAAGCGGCTGCTCACGACCGCGCTGCGCGACAAGAAGCGGTACAAGCCGGTGCCCGACCGGCCTCAGCCGCTCAGCCGGGTGGACCTCACGCTGCAGGCACCCGTACCCACCGCCAAGCCGCCGCCAAAGCTGACCGACAGCGCGCACCGTGCGTATGATCGTCTGACCGCGCTCTTTGCGCGCCGACCCATCTGGACGCGCCTGGCGCTCGATAAGGCGCTCGGCGGGCCGAACGCTGAGCCGACGTCGCGAAAATGGGCGGTGAAGGAGGCGCTGCCGCTCGTCGCCTACTACTGCATCACCGGCCCGTGGAGCCGCTGCTACGTCCGCCTTGGGTATGACCCGCGCGTCGAGCCTCTGTCCTACGAATACCAGGCGCTCGATGTGCGCCTCTTTCACTCGGCCGAGCCCGCCAGGAGGAGGCGCGCGGCGCGGCGCGCGGGCAGGGTGGCTGAGCAGGCACTGCTCGCCGAGCTCGTGCCGCGCAAGACCGGCGTTGTCCAGCGCGCGCTTCCTTCGCGCATCCGGCAGCACGCGCTGCACGCCAGCCGTGGCCGCGCGCACGCGATTGGAGACGACGGCGACGACAGTGCGGCCGACGGCGCGGCCGAGCTGGCGCCGCAGCAGCGGCAGCTCAACTACCAGCTGTGCGACATGCCACGCGTCTGCGACGAGCGCCAAAAGGCCGTGCTCGACCAGGCGTACGAGACGCGCAGCCGCGTGTATGACCCAAAGCATGGCTGGTTTTCTGCGGACACGCTCGCGGCGCTCCGCGCCATTGTGAAAGAGCAGCTCCTCGCGCAGCAGGCAGGCGCGCACGCGGATGACGGGCGCGCGGGCGTGACGAGCGGTACCGCGCTCTCGGCGCGCCCCCGCGCGCCGCCGGGCGAGCAGCGCGCGCCGAGCGACGAGCGCAGTGCGCGCGCCGGGAGCGCGCAAGGCCCTGGGCACGTGCTCGCCTACCCGATGGGCGATGCGGGCGGCATCGCGGTGGTCGACGCGGTGCTTTGCGAGCCCGCTCGGCCAGCGCCGCTGGCGCGAGACACGCACGATAGCTCGGCGGCTACGGCGGCTGCAGTGGGCGCTGCTGGCGCCGGCAGCCGTTCGCTCTCCAATTCGGCACGCGGGCCGCACGGTTCGGCGCGCGGCCGCGTCGGCGCGCATGGCGGCGAGCTTGAGGGCGAAGACGATGCCATGGCCGAGGACAGCGTGGAGGAGGAGGAGGAGGGCGAGGAGCTCGAGGCGGACGATGAGGACTGCGAAGAGGTTGGCGTGGGCGCAGACGACGACGGTGATGATCGCGGCGACGACAACGACGACGACGCCGACAGCGAGCAAGACCGCCGCGGCGTCGCGGCGAGCGCTGACGCGGGCATGCTCGAGACGCTCGTCGCCTGGCAACAGCTGCGCGAGGCGCGCGCTGATGCCGCCGCCGGCGGCGAGCTGCCGGACGCATTTGAGGTGTTTGACGACGACGACGACGACGACGACGACGACGACGAATGACCACGTATAGATGGTCAAGCCAAATCCGATCAGGGGCACGATCGCGCCCCGAGTGCAGCGCGGGCCGTTCGGAAGGACGTCCTTGTGAGGGAGCTCTTCGCGTTTGGCGAGCGGGGGAGCACGACGCGCAGCGTTGCTGCGGCGGCGTGCGGGCGGCGAGCAGCGGTCGGGCTGCTCGCGACGAGGCCGGAGCAGACGGCGCCGTGGCCGCCGGCGCAGGTGACGCGCGCCGACGAGCCGTAGCGAGCGTCCGTGATCCGCACGGCGGTTGGAGCGGGCCGGCTGGTGCGGCGCGCTCGGCCACGGGTGGCGGCGTGCACGGTCGTGCCGCGCGCGGCACGCGTCGCCAGCCGCGCGCGACCTGGGCAGAGCCCGCAAAGCGTCGACCGCTGCGCGGCTCGGCCGTGCGTCAACGCCGGCCGCGCTTCGGCCCGCGCGCGCTGCCGCCGCCGGCACTGGCGCTGGCAGCTCCGCGGGCGGGGGTGCGGGCGCGAGAGCCGCCGCCGCCACCGCCGCCGCGCCCGCCGCCGTCGTCGCCACCGCCGTCGCCGCCGCCGCCTCCCCCGCCGTCATCGTCGTCGTCGCCGCCGCCGCCTCCGTCGCCGTCGCCGTCGCCGTCGCCCTCGCCGCCGCCGCCGTCGCCGCTGCCATCGTCGTCGTCGTCGTCGTCGCCCTCGTCGTCGCCCTCGTCGTCGCCGTCGCACTCGTCGTCGCAGTCGTCGCCCTCGCCGTGCACCATGCGCTCCTCACGCTCCCACACCTCGCCGCGCGCCCACCAGGCGAGCACGAGGGCAAAGCGCTCAGGCGTCGACGTGGTGTCGCGCCCGGCCGCGTGCGCCGCCATGTCGTGCACGTCGTAGAAGATGTTGCGCGCGGCGTTGTAGTCGCGGTGCACGGGCTTCTTGCCGCCGTTGCACGCCGGGCAGATGACGAGCGCGTGCACCGTGCGCGTGCCGCCCTTTGCCACGGGCAGGCGCGGGTTCTGCGCGAGCTCCGCGCCGCAGCGCTGCAGCCTGCCGCCCTTGGCGAGCCGCGGCATCGAGCAGTGCATCGACGTGTACGGCTCGGGCACGAAGACGGCCGCGACGCCGCGCCGCCGCAGCTCGCGCAGCAGCCCCACCTGGAAGGCGGGCGGCGCGCCCTTGGGCTGCGCGCCCTTGTGGTCGCGCAGCCACTTGCCCACGCACACGAGCAGCCGGTCGCGCGTCACGCCGTCGACACAGTGCGCCGCGATGAGCGCCTCGGCGACGCGCGCCGCGTTGGACCGCCCGCCGCTGTCGCGCCGCCAGCGCTCCTTCCGGCGCGCCGGCGCGTCGTACACGTGCTCGGCGGCGCGCTCGCGCACCCGCGCGCTCTCGCGGTGGAAGGCGTGGAACTCGCCCTCGCCGAGCACCTTGGCGCTGTGCGCCTCGCCAAGCCGCGCCTCGTCCGCCTCCACGCTGAACTCCTCGCCGCGCCCGTCCTTGCGCACGCGCCGCCGCGCCGCGTTGGTCTTGGCCGTCTCGCGCGCAAAGCCCGCGGCGCGCGCGCGCGCGCGCTGCGTGAACTGCCGCCAGACGGCCGCCCGCCCGACGTGCGCAGAGTAGGTGGTGATGTTGCCCATGTTCGGGTCGGCCGCGACGACGACCGCCGCCTCGACGTCGATCGCCCGCCGCAGCTCGGAGCCGAGCGCGACGGCGATGCGCCCGTCCGGCCGGCGCCAGCGGTGCAGGACGCCCGAGCCGCCGGCCGGCGCCTGCGCCTTCGGCACGAGGACGGTCCCGACGGCGTGCACGGCGACGCCATCTGTCACCACCGACTTGACGGGCTGCCGGCCCGGGAGCGGCACGCGCGGCAGCGGCGCGAGGCCAACCCACGAGCGCCGCGCGTGCCACGGCAGATCGGCCGGCGGCCGCTCGCGCCCGGCGTAGTCGAAGACGCGGTTGGAGATGTCGAAGCGCGTCGCAAAGACCGCGTACCTGACGCGCACGTCCGACATCGGCGGGGTGTTGCCGTTTGTGCCTGTCCACTTGATCGGCTCGCCATCGTGGTCGCGCAGGTCCAGCGCCTTGAGCCGCGCGCGCAGCTCCTTGCGCTCGTCATCCGAAAGCGTCACCCAGATGGCGCTCGCGGCGAAGCGCACGTTGCGCGGCACCTGCGCGCAGCGCGCGGCGCGCGAGCGCGCGGGCGCGTGACCAACCTGGCCGCGGGGCGGCGCGCACGGCGGCGGCGCGCGCGCGCTTGGGCGCTCGGCGGCGGCAGCGGCAGCCACGCCTCGCGCGCACATTGTGCGTGCGCAGCGGCGCCACATTGTACCGCGGCGGCCGTCCGGTCAGCTGCGTGTGGATGTGCGCGAGCCGGCAGAGCAGCGCCTGCCCCTCGGCCACGTGCTGCAGGGTGCGGATCTGCACGAGGAAGTAGCGCGTCGTGTGCCGGTCGTAGTTCCACCTTTTCGTGGGCGTGCACTTGTAGTCGATCTTGTGGAGGACCATGTCGGGCAGGTGGCGGTCGAGC
Source organism: Diacronema lutheri (assembly GCA_019448385.1). Lineage (NCBI taxonomy): Eukaryota > Haptophyta > Pavlovophyceae > Pavlovales > Pavlovaceae > Diacronema > Diacronema lutheri. Next base: position 803,591 of record JAGTXO010000005.1, on the reverse strand, counting down.
GCGGCGGGGCAGCCGACGCGCGCGCCCTCCACGTCGCCGCGCAGCAGCCGCTCGCACAGCTCGCGCACGCGCGCGTTTCGCTGCATCTCGGGCAGCGCGACGAGCGCCTCGTCGCGCTCGACTGCCGCGCGGACGACGTCGCGGAGCAGCCCGTTCACGACGCGCGATGGATGCATCAGGCACGCGGTGGACACCTGCGTCGCCTCCGCCTCGAGGATCTCCGTGAGGCCCACCGCGCAGACGGGCTGGACGCCCTCGGCCATCTCGCCGACGGCGCGCGCCGTCGCCGCCTTGGTCTGCGCGGCGGCTTGCTCGGCGGGCTTGCCTCGGGGCGCTGCACCGTACGTGCTCTCGTCCTTGTGCCAGCCGATGGCCGAGAAGATCGCACGGACGGTTCCCTTGTCCATCGTGGTCGACGTGTGCACGCTGGTCGACGGGCCGCCCGACGCCGCGCCGACGGCCTGCGCGCTCGCCACCGCAGCCTCGTCGCGCACCACCTTGTTGATGACGCGGTACGCCTGTGTCGTGAGCCTGTGCACGGCCGCCGCGATGCGCCGCAGCTCCTTCCGCGCACCGGGCTGCGCCGTCACCGCCTGCGGCCCCGCGTTGAGCGTCGAGCGCTTGACCACGAAGCCCGGGAGCACGCTGCCGCGCGTGCGCGCCGTCGCGCCGCCGGCGGCGCGCGCGCTCGGCGCAGCGGGCTCGTCCACGCGCGCGCGCTCGACGCCGCGCGCGCGGGGAACGCTCGGCGCGCGCGCGCCCGCGGCGTCGCGCGCGCTCGCGGCGGCACCCGCCGCGGCGCGCTTGCCCGCGGCGCCCGACTCGCCGTGCGCGCGAAGCGGCGCCGACGCCAATGCCGACGCCGCGCCCGCGCCGCCGCTGCCGCTGCCCGATCCGCCCGCGCGCCGCTTCTGCTCGTCGCGCGTCTTGCGGAACTGGGCGACGAGGTCGCTGCTCACGTTGGCCTCAGGCTCCCACGTGTCGGCGCTCTCGTCGTAGCCCCGCCACCTGATCCGGAACTGGAACGTCACCTTCTTGCCCGCCTTGCGGCGCTCGTCGACGACCGCCTCGACCTCGTACGTGCGCGCCTCCTCGTCGACGCTCGCGCCCGCCGCGCTCGCGCCCGTGTCCGGCCACCCAGCGACCGTGCCGCCCAGCCTCTCGGCGGCCGCGCGCAGCTGCCGCTCGCGCTGGGCGGCCGCGGCGCCTCGCGCGACCAGCGCGGGCAGCATGCCCGCGCCGCCCGCGAGGCCGTGCGCGCCGACGCTGGCGGTCATCAGCGCGTCGAGGCACGCGAACGTTGCGAGCGCACACGCGCCATCGTCGCCGCCGCGCGGCTGCGAGCGCACGACGGGCGATGGCCGCGGCTCCCCCTCGGCCGCGAGCAGCGGCCAGATCGCACTGGCCAGCGCGACGGCATGCGCGCCGACCGCGACGGCCACGTCCGCGTCGAGCGGCGCAAAGTCGTAGCGCACGAGCGCGGCCGGGCGCGAGTCGTCCGTCGGCCGGTCGGCGACGAGCAGCCCGACCGGGCGCGGCGGCTCGCCGGACGGCGCGGCGACGGGCACGCAGAGGAGCACGACGAGCAGGCGCGGCGTGCCGCCGAGCAGCGCGCGCGCGGCATCCGCCCCGTCGGCTCCGCCGCGCGCGGCCGCGGCGAGCAGCTCGGCCGCGCGCGTCGGGCCCAGCGCCGTGCGCGCGTCCTTGCGCGCGCGTGCGCGCGCCGTGTACGCGGCGCAGGCGTCGTCGAGCACCGCCGCGCTGGGCGCGGTGCCAGTCGTCGCCCACGCGCGCAGCGCGTCGCGCACCCGCGTGACGATCGCCTGGTCGACCGCCGCCTCGCCGGCAGCGTGCGCCGGCGCGCACGCCGGCGGTGCGGCGGCAGGCGCGAGCGCGGGCGCGCCGTCGGCGCCGTCAACGCCGACGGCGCCGTCGGCGCGCCGCCACGCGAGCTTCGCCTCGATCTGCTGCCGGACGGCGTGGCAGTGCCGGTCGATGCCGCGCGCGTCGTCGAGCGCGGCCAGCGCGTCCTCAGCGGCGGGACGGCCGCTCGCGTCCGCGACGGCCTGCAGGCAGAGCAGCGCGGCCGCACGCGCGTTGCACGCGCTCTGCGGCTCGGGCGCGAGCGCGTGTTCGAGCTCGAGCGGCGACGCGCCTCGCGCCGCGGCGATCGCGTCCATCAGCACGTCCAACCGCTGCACCAGCGCCCTGTGCGCGTCGCGCGGCGCGCCCGTCGACGGCGCGCGCGAGCGCGTCGCCACGAGCCCGAGCGCGCGCGCCGGCGCGCCCGCCGGCGTGTGCAGCACGAGCAGCGCCGCGCCCGCCAAGCTCGCGTTGCGCGTGACGAGCGCGAAGATGCGCGTCGCCTCGTGCGCGCCCACCGACGCCCAGATCGCAGCGCGATCGGCGTCCGTCTGCGCGTCGCACAGGTCGCGCACGTCGTCCGGCGCGAGCAGCGCGCCGCCGCCGGCGGAGCGCGCGACGATCGCCCGCGCCTCCGCCACGAAGACGGCCTGCGGCAGGTCGGCGTGGCGCGCGTCGACGATGGCGCGCGTCGCGTGCACGCCGAGCTCCACGCCGCGGTAGAAGGCGCGCGCGTTGGCCGCGCGCGCGTGCGCCGGCCGTCCGTCCGCGTTGCGCCTCGCGCGCGCCTGCTTGCTCGTGCGCGCGAGGCCGTCGCGTGGCGGTGGCGGCAGCGTGGCGAGGAAGCGCGCGGCGGGCGGCGGCGCGCGCACGCCGCGCTGCCGCCGTGCGATGGCCGCGAGCCGCCGGCCCGCCGCGCTGCCGCCCGCGCCGACGTGCTGCCGGCGGCCGAGCGCCGCCGGTGGCGGCGGCGGCGGCGGCGCGGCGGCGGGCGGCGGCGCGACGGCGGGCGGCGGCGCGGCGGCGGGCGGCGGCGCGGCGGTGGGCGGCGGCGCGGCGGCGGGCGGCGGCGCGGCGGCGGGCGGCAGCGGCGGCGGCGCGGCGGCGACGGCAGCACCAGTCGGCTTGTCCGCCCACGCACCCGAGACTCTGTCCCAGACCTTGCCCCATGGCGCGCGCCCACGCGGCCGCGCGAACTGCCCCGGCTCGAGCGCCTGGCCGCGCTTGGCGGCGGCGGCGGCGGCAGGGGGCGGGCGGCCGGCGCGCCAGTCGAAGACAGGTGCAACCGTGGCGGCAGGCGCCGAGTGCCGCGCGTCGGTCACAGAGCGCGTGGTGCGCGCGGCGACCGTGGCACGCCTGGCGGGCGGGCGGTGAGCAGCGCCCGCCGGCGCGCCGGCGGGCGCGGCCGCCTCGAGCCCGGCGGAGGCGCCGCGCTTGCGCTTGCGCGTGCCGCCGCGCGTGCGCCTGCGCGCGCGCCCGCCGCGCGCCCGTTCGGCCTGCGCGTCGCCAGCCGCGTCGCCGGCCGCGTCGCCGCGCCGCACGTAGACGACCGCGAACGCCTCCTCGCCGGTCCCGTCGACGCCGCCGCGCGCGCGGCGCAGGACCGACCGCCACTGCAGCCGCCGCGCGCGGCCGGGCTCGCACGCAAACCAGCGCCCACCGCGCCTGACGACGGCCACAAAGTCGTCGTCGCGCCGCCCGCGCCGGCGCGTGCGCAGCAGCACGCACTGCACGTCGAGCCAGCCCTCGTGCCAGTCGGCCGTGCTGGGGGCGACGCGAATCGACTGCGGGAGCTCGACGCCAAAGCCGGCGAGCCGCACGATGTGCGCGACGATGACGCTCGAAATGGCGGGGGCGCTCGACGGGTCGCCCGCTGCAGCGAGCACCGCCCCGCCCCAGTGCTCACGCGTGACGCAATCCGCGTCCTCGACGTGCACGTGCGCCACGCTCGCGCCGAGCTGGTGCAGCAACGCGCAGATGTCGGCGTCGACCGTCCTCTCCTCCTCGGCCGCCTCGGCCGTGCCGCGGGCGGCGGCGTCGCCTGCCGGCTGCCCGAGGTACTCGATCGCCCGCTCGACGGCCGCGCGCTCCGCACGCGCTGCGCTGTCGATCGCCGCATTGCCGACGGGCGCGCGCAGCGCCGCGATCGCGTCTTGCAACGCCGTCGCGTCGCCCGTCGCCGCCGTCGCCGCCACCGCCGCCGCGCTCGCGGTGCCGTGCGCGACGGCGTGCAGCGCGGCGGCGCGCGCGGCGGGGATGCGCCCGTCCAGCGCGAGCACGAGCGGCGGCCCGGCCGGCGTCTGCTGCCGCCGGTGCCGCCGGCTCGCAGCCGGGTGGTCGGCGCGCGCGCGCTCGAGCCGCGCGCGCCGCTCGACGACGCGCGCCCAGAAGGCCTGCACCCTCGGCTGCGCGAATGCAAGCCAGCCGACGCCGCGCGTCACGACGTGCACGACGATCCGGTCCTCGTGCCTGAGGTACTGCACGTAGAGCGCTTTGCGCACGCCGAGGACGTGCATGCCGAGCTGCAGCTGATCGCGGTGCGGCTGCGGCGGCCCGTCCTCGTGCGCCTTGGCGTCCGCCTTGGTGAGCGTCTTCACCTCGACGAGGACCTGCTCGTTGTCTTCGGGGAGGATGGCGAGCCCGTCCGGCGAGAAGGCGAACGGCGCGCTCTTGTCGTGCGGGTCCGCACGCACCATCGGCAGGTTGCACACGACGGTGATGCCGTACGCGGCCGCCAGCTTGCGCAGCGCGACGGCCTCGCCGAGGATGCCCGCGGTCGTCGCCTTGGTCCGCACCTCGCGCCGCCGCCGGTGCACGTACTCGTCGGTGAGCGTCTCGTGCGCGACGCCGGCGTTGTCGTTCACGACGTCGCCAACCTTGCTGCCCGTGACCTCCTCCCATCGCTCGTCGTGCCAGCGCGGGCTGCGCTGCGCGGGCGCGCCCGCGCCGACGGCGTCGAGCACGCGGCGCAGCGCTGTGCCGTCGGGCGCAGCAGGCACGCGCGCGCGGTCCTGGGCCTCGCGAGCGTCGAGGACGCAGCCCGTAGTGGAATCTTGGGGTAGGTCGAGCTTGCTCGCCTCGCCGTAGCGGCTCTCCAGCTGGCGCGGTGCGTCGGCAGGGCCGCCGTCCGTGCGCGCACCCGACGCGCCCGCCAGTGCACGGGGCGCAGCGTCCGAGGCGCCCGCCGCGCCCGCGCCGCCGCCAATCGCGCCAGCGCACGCGCGCGCCGCGACCTGCGGACGGCCAGCCGCAGGGACCTCGTCCGCTCGGCCGGCCGCTGCGTCGGCCGTCCGCTTGGCCACCTCGCGCACGTCTCCGAGCGCGAGCGTGGCTGGCGCCGTCGAGCTCCCGTGGCGTTTGTTCCAAAACTCGAGCAGCCCGCCAAGGAAGGGCGTGCCCGTCGGGCGGTCCTCGGGCACCTCCGCCAGGATCGCGTCGACGCGCAGCGCGGCCGCCACATCGCAAAACGCGCGCGCGGCGCGCGCCATCCGCTCGGCGCGCGCGCCGCCGTCGTCCGCCGCGCGGCGGATGGCGTGGCTCACGTGCGCGACGCGGAGCGAGACGACGGCGTGCGCCGGCGCGTCGGCGCCCGTGCCGAGCGTGTGCCGCCGGATGGCCAGCTGCCCATCGCCCATGCGCGGCGGCAGCGACGCGCACGCCGCGACGGTCGTCGTGCCGGCCGCGCTGTCGCACAGCCAGCTCGCCTCGCCGCCGCCCGCAAACTCAAAGGTCGCGAAGCCCTCGCGGCCGAAAAGCGCGACGAAGTGGTCGAGCACCGCCTTGTTGATCGCGCGCGCCGCCGGCCGCGTCGATGCGCCGCGGGCAGCGCCACCCGCCGCGCCGCGCGCATCGCTGCACGTCGCAGGGCAGGTGCAGCCGGACGCGCGCACGCCGTCCGACCGCGTCCGCGGCAGCTCGAGCTCGCGCACCTTGGGGCAGAACCAGAGCGGGTTGGACGCCTCGAGGCACAGCACGACGAGCCGCCCGTCCGTGCCGGCCAGCGCGCGCGCGTCGCGCAGCAGCTCGACGGCGAGCTCGGACGTCGCCGCGTGCACCGCCGGCTCGCCCGTCGCGCGGTCGGGCGGGAAGAGGCCGCCGCCGACGAGCGGGCTGGGGCAGCGGCCGAGCATCACGAGCAGCGGCGGCGGCGGCGTCTGCGGCGCCTGCTGCCCGACCGCAGCCGCCGTCAGCCCGGCCAGGTCGGAGCTCGTGCGGAGGGCCTTGAGCGCGACGCGCGAGCCGGTGCCCGCCTGCTCGGAAAACGTGGCGAGCATGGCGCACGTGCTCGCCCTCGCGCCGCACTGCCAGCTGACGCGCGCGAGGAGGCCTTCCAGCGTGTCGTTTTCGCGCGGCCGCGTGACCGCGTCGAGCGCCGCCGGGCCGAGCTGGAGGCTGCCGGGCGTGACGCACAGCACCGCCTCGTGGTAGGCGCGCAGCAGCTCCCTCGGCAGCTGCTCGGCGGGCGTCGCCGCCTGCCCGCCCACCCACCGTGCACCGTGGCCGCCGTCGCCCGCGCCCGCGAGCCGGACCGCCGGCCCGCCCGTGATCGCCGAGGTCGGTGGCGTGCCGAGCGCGTCGACGAGCGCGCGCACGGGCGCGACACGCCTGCGCGCAGCGTCCGCGCCGACGGCGAGCGCGGCGATCTGAGCGCCCTCCCATGCGCGCTCCCTCGCGTCGTCCCGCGCGGCCGCCGGCGCGGCGCCCGGCCGCGCGCCGTGCGGCACCGCGCACGCCGCCGCGACGACCTCCGCGCGCGCGCCGGCGGCGTCGGGCGCGTGCAGCTGCGCGAGCGCGCCAAAGAGCGCGGCGGCCGAGCGGTAGCGGCCGTGCGCCGCGACGAGCGCGTAGAGCACGCGCAGCGCGGCCACGCCCGCCTGGTCGGGCGCGTCGCCAGCGATTTGCTCGACCTCCCACGTGCGCGTGGGCGGCGGGCTGCCGTCAGCCGGGTCCGGACGCAGCGCCCACGCGCGCTCGACGATCGCGTTGAACACGCCGTGCGCGGCGCCCTCGTCAAACTCGGCGGCGCCCGCCGCGTGCGCGCACCACCCGTGCACGCGCGACGTGGGCGCGTCCACGGCGCGCTGCACGACGAGCACCGCCGGCCGGTCGACGCAGCCGAGGCTCACCGCCGCGTGCTTGCCCTCGAGCAGCGCCGCCGCCGCAGCCTCGACCAAGGCGTCATCAGGCGCGTCGCCGACGACGACGGCACAGCCGTCGCCGTACTCGGCCTGCATCGCGGCGACGCACGACGCGACAAAGTCGCCGCCCGCGGCCGCCGCGTGTCGCGCCGCCAGCATCCGGCGCGCGATGGCAAGCCAGACGTACTCGGCCGGCGCGCGCGCGGCGCGCGCGCGAGGCGCGCCGGCCGCGCCGCGTGCGCCCGCGCGTGCGCCTCCAGCGGCCGCAACGGCCGAGGCGGCTGGAGCGGCGGTGAGCGTGCGCCGCGCGCGCTTCGCCGGCCGCGTGATGGGCGATGCACCCGCCGTCGCACCGCCCGCAGCAGCCGGTGCGGCCGCCACAGCGCCCGCCGCGACGCCACTCGTCACGACGCCCGTGGCGGGCGGCGCGGCGGCGGACGTGGCCGCCTCGACGGGCGTCGCGCAACTACCGCCAGCGGTCGCGGACGCGCCCGGCGACGCGTCGGCGAGGAGGTGGCGCAGCACGCCGCGCGCGAGCGCGACTCGCACGGCGAGCGTCAGCGCGCGCAGGCGGTCGGAAGGCGAGGCGTCGCGCTCGGCGTCGGCGGACGTGGCGGCAGCAGGCGGGGCGGCGGGCGGCGCGGCGGCGGACCGGGCGGCCGCCGGCGCAACCTCGTCGGCCTTGGCCAGCCAGACGAGCCCGGCGACTGCGAGCACGACGCTGTACGCGCCGACATCGTCACCCGCAACGCGCGCCAGCCGGGCGTGGGCGTCGGCCTCGGACACGGCGACGCGGAAGAGCACGTCGTCGCGGGCAGCTTGCTCGGCAAACTGACGCAGCTGCTTGGCCATCGTCACGCCGGCGACGGACGCCTCGCCCGCCTCTGCCTCGACCTGCTCGTCCTGGCCGATGGCGGACGCGCCGGCCTCGGCGCCACCGTCGAGTGTCCGGCGGCGCTCGAGGGCAAAGCCACGCACACAGACGCTCTGGAGGCCGCCGAGCGCGCCCGCCTTTTCGTGCAGCGCGCACGACAGCTCGACCACCGAGTCCACGCGCCTCGCGGCGGCGCCCCCCCGCTCGCCGCGCGTGGCCGCGCGCACGACGAACACCGTGAATTGCGCGCGCTTCGCCGCGCGCGCCGACGCGCACGCGTGCTTCAGGAGCCGGCAAAGCGCGGGCCTTTGCGCCGCTGCGCCCCGCGTGCACAGCAGCAGTTGGCCGCGCTCGTCGCCCAGCTCCTGCTCGACGGCGGCCTCGAGCGCGTCGTCCGTCAAATCGCCGTGCTCCGTCGAGGCGAGCGCGCGCGCAGCCGCGAGCGCCAGCTCGCCTGCGCCCGCGCGCCGCCGGCGGCGCGCACCGGCGGGCGCGTGCGGCGCCGACGCGTGTGACGACGCCGCCGCGTCCGCGCGCGCACACGCGGCGCGCAACGCCTCACGCGCCGAGGCGGCCGCGCGCGCCCTGGGCGCGAGCTTCAAGAACGTGCGCGCGGCGGTGGCGGCGGCGGCGGCGGCGGCGGCGGCGGCGGCGGCGGCGGCGGCGGCGGCGGCGGCGGCGGCGGCGGCGGCGTCGCCCGCGTCGCCGGCCGGCGGCGGCGGTGGCGGCGGTGGCGGCGCGGCCACGGCGGCGGCAGCAGCGGCGGCGGCGGCGGTGGCGGCGGCGGCGGCGCCCAGCGCGGGCGGCGGCGGCGTGGCGGCGGCGGTGGCGGCGGCGGTGACGCCAGCGGCGGCCTTGGCGCCGCGCGTCTGCGGCGGCGTTTCGGCGCCATCGGGGCTGCCCCCGCCGCGCACCGCGCTCGTGACCGCGCAGACGCCGCCCGGCGCACGATCGCTGGCCGCGCCGGTCAGCGCGACGCGGAGGCGCTCGCCGACAGCGTACATGTCCGCCACGCTGAACGTGCGCGGCGCGGACGAGCAGCCCGCCGCGGCGAGCGCGTCGTTGAGCGCGCCCACTATCGCGAGGCCGCACGTCGCGCCACGCTGCGCCGCCTCGTTGAGCAGCAGCGCGCGGCGCACGCGCGAAATGTCGAGACCCGCCGCGTGCAGCGTGGCAGTTATCGCCTTGGCGAGCATGAGCGCCTGCCTGCAGGGCGACGCGAGCGTGTCGACGAGCACCGCGTCGTAGCGATGCTCGCCCGCGCGCGCGACGCGCACAAGGCGCAACGCGGTGAAATGGCCGGAGGCGAGCTGCGCGCCGTCGTCACCGCCCGCGCCGCCGCGCTCGTCCGACGGGCTCCACACGCCGATGACAGCCTGCGTTGTCGCCTCGCTGCGCAGGCGGTGCAGCAGCGCGGCGCGCTCGGCGTCGTCCTGAAACACCGCGGGTTGCGCGGCGAGCGGCACGTGGCAGACATGCCCGCCGCCGGCCTGCCCGTGCACGCGCAGCACGACCTCGCAGCACGCGTCGACGGTTGAGGCGAGCATGTCGCCGCTGGCGATGCGCTCCACATCTGCCTGCGGGAGGCCGGCGCTCGCGGCGGCGGCGGCCAGCCGGCGCGCAGCCGCGTCGCCCGCCCACGCAAGCAGCGCCGAGTTGGCGGGTTGGAGGGGAAGCTCAAGGGCGGCTGGTTCGGTGGCGGTAGCCTCGTTGGCAACGGGCACGTTGGCGGTGCGCGCGTTGGCGGCGGGCGCGGCGGCGATGGCTGGTGGGGCGGAAGACGCGCCCGCGGCGGCGGGCGCGGACGCGGCAGCGGCAGCGGCTAGTGGGGCGGGGAAAACGCCGTCGGTGGCAGGCGCGGAGGCGAATGCAGGAGCAACTAGTGGGGCGGGAAAATCGGCGGCAGGCGCGAAGGCGGATGCAGCAGCGGCTAGTGCGGCGGGGAAAACACCGTCGGCGGCAGGCGCGAAGGCGGATGCAGGAGCGCCCAGCGGGGCGCAGAAAACACCGTCGGCGGCAGGCGCGAAGGCGACAGCAGCAGCGGCCAGTGGAGCGGAGGCGCAGGGCCACGCGCGCGCCAGCCGTGCAAGCCCAAGCCGCGCGCGAGCGACGCACGCGCCGATGGCCGAGGCGGCGGCGCAGGCCACGACGTGGCCTGGCACCGGTGTGGCCAGCCGCTCGCGGGTGTGCACGTCGAGCCGCGCCCCACGCCAAGAGCGGCGGCGCGCTGAACGGAGGCGCGCGACCCCGATCGATCCGCCCGCGCACGCGCGCGCCGGCTCAGTGTGGCCAACGCGCGCCGCTATGCAAGGCGCGCGCGCGATAACGGCGGCTGTCGGCCGTGGCGTGCGCGTGGCGGCGCCGCGGCGACGGGCGCGGCACACGAGCCGCTCGGGCGCGCCGCCGCCGCGCGGCACGATGTCGAGCAGCACGGTCACGCCGCGCGCGCGCGCGACCGCCGTGCACGCGAGCCGCACGGGCAGCGGCGGCCCGTCCGGGCGCGCGAGCGCCGCCACCTCGGCGTCGGTGAGGCTGTGCAGCTCGCGGCGCGCGCGCGCGAACGCGGCGATGTCCGCGCGCAGCTCCGCGTCCGTGCCGAGCGCGGCACGCGCGTGCACGGGGAGCGACGCGCGCAGCGCGTGGAGCACGCCGCCGCGCGCGCCGCGCGGCGCCGGCGCGCGCTCGCGCTCAGCGCGCGCGGCGCGCGTGAGCTCGCGCACCGCGCGCGCGAGATTGCGCCGCGCGGCCGCGACGGGAGGGCTAGGTGCGCGCGCGCGCCGGTTGTAGCGCGGCCGCGCCGAGTCGAGGGGCGGCGGACGCGGTGCGTACGCCGCGGCGCGGCCCGCGCGCCAAAAGGCCGGCGGCGGGCGCAGCTCCGTCGCGTCGACCGCGGCCGCGAGCGCGCCGAGCGCGGCGTCGCTGTCGCCCGCCGCGTCGGCCGCGTCGACGAGCACGAAGAGCGCGCCGAGCGCGCGCGACGCGGCCGCCTGCGCGGCGGTGGGGCGGGCGCAGGCAGCGACGCATGCGGCCGCCATGCCGCGCGCCGCGGCGAACGCCGGTGACGTGACGGCCGCGCCGATGGCAACGGCGGCGGCGGCGACGGTGGAGGCGGCAGCGCCGGCGATGGAGTTGGCAGCGGCGGCGGCGCTTGCCATCGCGCGGCGCGCGAGACGCGAGGCGCCACCGACCGCCGCCGCCGCAGCGCGCGCTGCGCGCGCGCCGGTGGCGCGCATCGTCGCCGCGCCAGGCGCCGCCGCGCCGACGCCGCCGGCGCCCGCGCCGTCGCCGCTCTCGGCCGTGCAGGGCTCCGATGGCGAACCCGGCGTGCGCTGGCGCGTGATGCGCGCGCCGAGGCGCGCGCTCCGCGCCGCGCGGCCGGCGACGTCGAGGAAGCGCCGTGCGCGCGCCGCGCGCAGGCCACGCGCGCGCGGCGGCGCACCGACAGGCGCCGAGCGCCGCGGCGCGCACGCCGGCGCGTCGCTGTCGGGTTGCGCAGCGCGCGCGCGGGAACTCGGCGCGGCGTGTGCGGGCGGCGGGCGCGCGCCCGCGCGGCGCAGAGGCGCGAGGCGCCGGCCGCAGACGAGGCGTGTGCGCAACCAGGACGGCGAGGGCCGCAGGGCGCCGTCGACGTCGCGCATCGGCGGGCCGCGAGCCCGCCGCGCAGCCGTGCGGCGCGCGCGAGGCGCTCGGCGGCGCGCGCGCCGCACGGCGCGCGCGGCGGCGCGCACGCCAGCGACGGCTGCGGCCACGCCGCGCGCCAACACGGCCGCGGCGTGCGCCATCGCACCGAGCACGGCGCGTGGCGCGCCGAGCAAGCGCAGCAAGCGCGACGCCGTCGCGCGCGCCGGCGCACCGTGTGCAGGGGCCTCGCCAGCGCCAGCACCGACGCCGCCATCGCCGCAGCCGCAGGTGGCGTCGCCGCCGCCGCAGGCGTCGCGACGGACGCCGCCGCCGCCGAAACAACCGCCGCACACGTCGCCGCCGACGTTGCCACCCCAGCCGCCGTTGCGTGCGCAGGTGGCTGCGGCGCGTGCGTGCGGGAGGCGTGCCGTGCGGCGCGCATCACACGGGCTGCGCGACGCGAGCGACGCCGCCGGGGTCCCCGCTGCGCCAGGCGCGCCGTGCGCGCCAGCCTCGCCGGCCTCGCCGGCGCGCGGTCGCGCGCTCGCCTCGACGTGGCCGCCTCCGCCGCCATCGCCGCCGTCGAACCGGGCGGCGGAGGGCTGCCGCTCGAACCGCTCGTCGGCGTCGGCCGCCACCGCCGCCTCGCGCTCCGCCGCCGCGGCGGCCGCACGGCGCGCGTGGCGGAGCGCGCGGCCGCCGTCCGCTGCGCGGCGTGGCGGCGCGGGCGCGGGCTTCGGCGCGCGCGGCCCCTCGGCGCGCTCGCGGAGCACGGCGAGCGGCGTGCCCGTGGCGACGCTCGTGCAGACGCGCCGCAAGGCGGCGCTTACGCACGCGTGGACGACGCGCGCCGTCCGCTTGTCGGCGGCGCGCGCGGCGCGGCGCGCGGCCTTGGCGGCGGCCTTTTTGGCGCGCCTCTGCTCCGCCTGCTCCGACAGCGCGCGCGCCTGGCGCTCGGCTGCGAGCGCGTCCTCGGGCGAAACGGTCGGCCTCGGCGGCCGCGCGCGCGCGCTGCGACGCTGCGCGCTGCGGCGGTCGGACGGCGGCTGCCGCGGCGGCGAGGACGGCGAGCGCGAGCTCGGCGTGGGCGACCAATCGCCGCTGACGGTTGCGAGCGGCGCAAACGGGTTGTCGTCCCCGCGACCCGCGGCGTGCGACAGTGCACGCGGCGTCGGGCGCCGGCCGACCGCTGGCGGGCCCCACTCGGACGGCGGCTCCGAGGGCGAGCGCGCCGTCGGCGCCGCGCGTTGCGCGGCCGGCGGCGCCTCCCGGTCCAGCGCCGCCTGCTCTCTCGCCGCGGCCTGCTCGTCACCCTCCGGCACGCCACGCGGCGCGAGCACCGCGGTGGCGCAGCGCGTCGCGTTGAGCAACGCCGCCTCCATCTGCCGCACGCTGGCCTTGGCGCACGCCACACCCTGTCTCGCCCGGCGCAGCGCCTCGTGCGCGCGGCGCACTTCCGCGTCGGCATCTTCGCGCATGCCAAAGTGCGCCTGTTGCAGCCGCAGGTCCGCAGGGCGCCCCTGCGCGCGAGGGGCACGGGCGCGGCGGCGCGCGGGTGACGGAGCTGGCGCGCCGTTCTGCGCTGCGCGCACGCCAATCGACGGGCGCGCGCGCGGCGGGGCGCGCGCGCGCGCGCGCGCGCGCGCTGCCTACCCAGCCGCCGGCCGGCTCGCGCGAGCGCGCCAGCTGCTCCGCCGCCTCGGCGTCGAGCACGCGCTGCTGCGCCTCCTCCTCGCCCAGTGCAGCGAGGTGCAGCCGGCGGGCTGCCTTGCGGCAGTTGCCCTCCGCCTTGCCCACGGCCTTGCGCGCCGCGTCGACGGGGTCGTCGTTGGCTCTGGCGCGCCTGCGCTTGCCCTTGTCGGCGGGCGGCGGCTCGGCGCGCTGCAGCGTGCCGAGCGCGTCGTCGGCTCCGCGCGCGGCCGCCCGCGGGCGGCGGGCCCCAAAAAGCGCACCGGTCGCCGTGCGCGCCGCGCAAGCAACGACCAGCGCTGACATGCCGGCGAAGACCGCACCGCCCAGCGCCACGGTTGCCACGATGCGCAGCGTCCCGTGCGCAGGCCGCGCTGCCTCCGCCGCTTTGGCGGCCTCGCGCGCGCGCGCATCGGCGGCTCTCATCTCGTGCAGCAGCCCGGCCGCGCCGCTCGCGCCGTCGCGGCCGCGCGCGAGCTCGCACAGCACCGCCGCCGCGCGCCGCGTGGGCTCGCGCGCGAGCAGCTGCGCGCCGCCGTCGGGGCGCAGCTTCTCAACGAACTCGACAAACGTCGCGTCGCGCCAGAGGGACATGCGGAAGGCCCTGTGCACCGCCCCCTCGTGCTCGCGCATCCGCCGTGCCGCCCGCCTGCCGTCGCGCGCGTGCGCGTGCGCGGCCGCGTCGACTCCCGCGACGCCGCGCTGCGCGTCGCGCGCGGCCGACGACGGCGCCGCCGCGCTGCCCGCCAAGGGCGCCGCAGCGGCGACGCGCGCGTGCGGAGCGACGGGATCGCCGGCGGCCGGCGGCTCGGCGCGCTGCGGCGTGCCGTTTGCTCCGCGCGCGGCCGTCCCGGGGGAGATGGCCGCGATGGCGCCGCCAGCCGCGCCGCGCGCCAGCCACGCGCATAGGCTGCCGACGAGCTCGCCGAGACCCCCGACGGTCGCCGCGGCGGCGAGTGCGCCGGGCTTGCCGGCCGACAGCGGCTCGCGAGCGTCGTCGTCGCAGCCGCCGGCACCCGTCTTGGCGAGTGCGTCGCGCTCGCCCTCGACGCCCGCCACGACCGCCGCCCCTCCGTCGTCCGCCGCGCCGGCCGCGCGCGCGGCCGGGCGCAGAGGAGGCGTGCCGGTGCAGCCGTCGCCGCTCGTCTTCGCCGTTTCCTCCACTTTGGTCACTTCGTCGCCACCTGCGCCATCTCCGACGCCGGGGCCCTTGGTCACGCTTGCCGCCATGCGCGCCGTGCCCGCCGGCCAGCCCGCCGACTGCTCGAGCGCGGCGGCGAGCGGCGCGACGCGCGTCGACTCGGGCGCGCTCTCGTCATCGGGCTCGAGCGCGTTGTGCAGGCGCGCGAGCGCGCGCTCGACGGCCGCGGCGCCACTGCCGGGGGCGCGGCTCGCCGCGCGCACCGCGCGCCGCCAGGCCGGCGCGAACATGAGCGCCGGCTCGAGCGCCGCGAGCGCGCGCGCCTCGCGCGCGTCGCTCGCGCCGAGGCGCGGCGGCACGCGCGCGGCTCCGCGCGGCGCGGTGCCTCGGAAGCGTGGGCTCAGCGTGTAGGCGAGGTGCTGCGGCACGCCGCGCGCCTCCGCGCGCGCGCGTCCGTCCTCGACCTCGCGCCGCGCCTTCGCGATCGCCGGCGTGGCGCGCGCGAGCCAGTCGGGGTCGGCGGGCAGGTGGATCACGACGAGAATCGGCGCCCAGTCCAGCCGCGGGTTCTTGTGACGGTCGGGCACGACCCACACGAGCAGCACCGTGCCCTCCGCGCCGCACGCCGCCTCGTAGATCCTGGGCTGCGAGCGCCAATCGGGCCTGACGCGCAGCGCCCGCGCGTGGTCGATGGCGGCGGCGCGGTCGCCATTGAAGTGAACCGTCGTCACCTCGCCGATGACGGACCGGCCGGACCGCCAGCAGAACACCGCGTCCGCCGACCCGCCGGCGATGGCCGCGAGCGATTCGGGCGCGGCGAGCCGCGGCAAGCCCTCGAAGGCGGCAAAGTCCTCGTGCGCATTGTACACGCCGCCCCAGCCGTCGTGCGCGTACGCGCGCGCGGCCGCTCGTACCGCGCGCGGCTGGTTCTCCACGCCCGACGTCATGTGCCATGTCGTCCCCGCGAAGCCGGGCTCGCCCAGCTCGGCCCGCACGACGGTACCGTACCCCGCGCCCTGCGTCGGGGCGGCGAGGTGGTGCATGCCCGCGCCGGTCACGCCCTCCGTGCGCTGCCGCGTGACGATCGTGCCCGTCGCGTGCGCGAAAAGCGTGTCGACCACGGCGGGCGCGCGCCCGCTGTTCGCCCGTAGCCGCGCCCTGCCCGCTTTTAGCTGCTCGGGGTCCTTGGCGTCGTACACGCGCGCGTCCGCGTCGCCCTCATCAGGCGCAGTGTAGACGCAGCGGCGTTCGAGCGGCGCCGAGCCACCGCCGTCCGCCGCCGCCGGCGAGGTTGGCGCCGCGCCCGCCGCCACCGCGCTCGTCGCCGCCGTGCCCGTCGCCACCGCCGCAGCCGCCGCGCCCGCGGGGTCGTCGTCCCCGTCCTCCGCGCCCTCCCCGTCGTCAGCGGTGGTGGCGTCGCCATCGTCCCCGTCGCCCTCGCCCCCGCCGAGGCTGCTGAATGGTCGGGGCCCCCACGCCGAGGCGGCGCGCCGCTGCGGCGCACGCGGCGGTGGCGCTCGCGACGGCGGCCTTGGCGCCGCCGCGCCGCGCGGCCTGGCCGCCGTCGACAGCGCGCGGCCTGCAGCGCCCGTGAGCGCGTCGAGCGCGGCCGTGCGTGCGATGCGGTCGTCGGGCGCGCGCAGCGCCGCCTCGACGGCCTGCAGCAGCCCGTCGGGCGCGGATCCGCCGACACTGGCATCGCACGCCTCGGCGAGCCGCGCGGCCTCGGCGAGCCGCGCGGCCTCGCGGGTGAACGGGCCGAAGCGCCTGGCGCGGTCGCCGAGCAGAGCGCCGATGGCGGCGCGGAGCGTGCGCGCGCGGGTCTCCTCGTACGCGGCCGTCGTGAGGCGCGCGAGGCGCGCGTCCAAAGCCTTCTTGATGTCGACAAGGACACTCGCGCGGCGGCCGTAGAGCGTCGATGCGCTCGCCACGACCTCGGCCGCGACTGTTGCCGCGGCGAAGCAACACGCGGCCCCACTCTGCGGGGGCGCCTTGAAGGCATCGATGGGCGGCGCTGTTCTGCCGATGCGCTGCGCAAGCTTCTTGATGAGCACGCCGGCCGCCGTGGCGTACGCCGATTCGCCGTTGCCCAAGGTGCGCGAATCGGCGAGCAGGGCGAGCGCGGCGCCGGGCGGCGCGCCGCGCTGCGCGGGCGGCGCGAGGAGCAGGTACGCCGCCGTCCAGTGCACGAGGCCGCTGGACGCGCGGAGGCAGAGCGGTAGCACGACCACGAGCACCTGCCCAAACCGGTCCGCATCCGCGCATGCTTTGCGCAGGTTGCGCAGCGCCACCTTGAGCGCATGCTGCGAGCACCCCGTGTCGCCCACCCTAACCCTGCTCGTGCCGAAATCCGCGTAACGCAGCAGGGCGATGAGGCAAGTGGATGGGACCACGTGGGGGTGGGTATCTCCCGGCGACAGAATGGTGCTGAGGGCCAGCGAGAAACTGTCCGAGCCGCCCCGCCCGCCGGGCAAAGCGTCCTTCACGGAGTCCTCCATCTGCAGACTGTGGGCACGTCAGTGTCCGGATGGCGGCCCGGATGATACTTGGGAGAATTTACATGATGCCCTGGAGAATGCCCCGCTCTCCCACAACCAGGACCCGCCAGCGCGCCGAGCCTACTCGTTTGCCCGCGCCGCCTCTCTTTGCGCGCCCGAGCGCGGCCTCCGAGCGCGGCCAACGTCCTCCGGGGGCGTGCATCGTGGCTGCTCGGAGGGGCTGCGACGCGGCGAAAGCTCGCTGCGCGGCCGCAACGTGAGCGCGCGCGCGCGGCCGCGCGCCGGCCTGCGCTGCTCTGCACGGCCGCGCGCCGGCCTGCGCAGCCTCGTCGCGCAGCGTGAGCGCGAGCGCGCGCGAGGTGAGCTCGGCGGATGGGTGCGCGGCGGCGTTGGCGGCGGGTGCGGCGGCAGGCTGGGCGGCGGGTTTGGACGGAGAGTGTCGGGGAAGAACGGGGCGCATCCTGGCTGGGAGTTGGACGGCGCCCACCACGCGCTGGCGGATCCTGGTTGCCACCACCACCCCCCCCCCCCCCCCCCCCGGAGACGAGGACCAGGGGCATGGCCGACTCGCTGCGCCGCACAGCGCGCGGCGCGCGGCATGCTGCGCGACCTCAAGCACATCCAGCCGCGCTCCGCCCACGCAACGCGCGCAATGCCGCGTTGCACTGCAGGTGTGCACGTGCGGCTCTCACGCGCACTGTGTTGCACGAACGGCATCACGCCACCGAGCTGCGTCCGGACCACGCGCCGCGCGCAGGCGACCACACAGGGGCGCGCCGCGCCGCGCGTGCGCGCCCTCGCAACCGTTGCAGCACGCTCTGCCTTGCACTGCGCCGAGCCGCCGCGCGCTGTGCGCGTGCATGCAGGGCGCACGCGTGCGACGAAGCGCGCGCGCGGCGAGGCGCGCGGGCGGCTCGCTGCGCGGGCGGCAACGCGCCCAGCTGCGCCCAGGCCAGGCGCGCGCCCGCGAGTGCCACCGGGACGCACTGCCCCCGCCGGGGTCGCCGCGCGCTCTGTGTGTGCGCTCGCGCGCTGCGAGCGCGGCGGAACGTTCGTGCATGGCGCGAAGAGCGCGGCACCCGAAGACGGCTGCCCCGAGCCCGCGCCGGGTGGCAGCGAGCGGCGGCACCTCCTCGGCGAGCCCGCCCCGCGCCTTCCCCTCCACGTGGCGTTTTGAGGCAGACGGACACGCGCCCACACTGCGACTGGGCACGCTGCTCGAGGCAGACACGCACCCAACGCGCGCGCACCACGCGCCCGCGTCGGCGGGCCGGTGTGAACGAGCGAGAGCTCGGTGTCGCCAACGGGGGCACGGGCGCGACTTCGGTCCGCCTCTCGACGGACGCAGGCGACGCTGCCGGGAACTTCCCCGACGCCTGCACATCCAGGGCTTCGAGGTACAGAGCTGGGCAACAGTGCCGCTCGTCACCGATGAGGCGGCCAAGCTCGCTATCCTTGCTGCCCTCGGCTCCACCAAACAGCCGGGCGACCCAACGGTTCGTGATCGCCTGGCCGCCAGGTGCGAACCGCGCCCGTGCAAGCGCTTCACCCGCATTCTCCGCCCCGCTGCGGACGTCCGCCTGCCGGCCGCGAACACGGCCGGTGCGCGTTGCCGCCTGGCCCAACACGAAAACCCGCCCGCCCCCGAGGCCGCAGGTCCTACCTGCCCAAGCGCAGCCCAACGGCACGCAGACAGCCCGCCTTGGCAACCGACTCGTGCGCGAGCGCTCCGCCCTCCACAAGAGCCTGCCCCACGCCACCGCCGACGCGGAGCCAGCGCAGCCGACGCCCCTCCGCGACGCTCGCGCCGCAAGGCGCAAGGGCCCCGGCGAGACGGCGTCAACCAAGCCCGCCGCTGGCACAGCGCCGGCACCCGGAGCCCACCCCAAGCCCCCGCGCACGCCTCGCCCCCCCCCCCCCCCCCCCCCCCCCCCCCCCCCCCCCGATCGGCGGACCGATTGCGTTTTGGTGCGCCAGGCTCAATGCGCCATCGCAGTGGCGGGCCCGCAGACGCAGACGCTGACATGCCCAACGCTGGGCACTGAGGCCGCAGGCCGGCCCTCCTGGACCTGGCGGGCGAGCTGCCCGCGCAGCGGCCACGCGAGCCTCGCACTGACCGTGGCGGTCGCTGCCACCGTGATAGCTGCGGGTGCGGCGGCCTTGGCCCCAACCCCATCATCCGTCTTCATCCCCGCCCTGCTCGCGCTCGCGGCCTACGTCGGCAATCCCTGCACCGGGATCCGCCCCGCGAAGTCCACACAAGACTTATCCGTGCTGCACGCCAGCCGCGCGCGCCGACGCGCGCCGCTCCCACACGCTCACCTCCGTTTCCGCGGGCGGCCCAACGCCCCCCCCCCCCCCCCCGGCAGGCGGCCATCGAGCCGCATTAGCACACCCGCCCGGGGCCTCCCGCCGCACCCGCAGCGGCTCGGCGCCTTGAATCCTCCCGTCCCCGGGGGTGAGGCCTTCAACCCGGGCCCAGCGCGCTCCGACTGCCTCACGCGCGCCAGCGCCAACCTCGGCGGCATGGTAGACCCCGAGCGAAAAGCCGCACTTCTCGCCGTCCTCGTCAGGCGCAAGTACGTTATCCTGCTCCTACTGCCGACGCGGCTCCCGCGCGCGCGGACTACTACGCCGGGCAGATCGCCGCAGTCGCACGTGAGTGCACACGTGCGGACAAGGCGCACACGCTCGACGTCCAGTTAGCGCACGTGCACGTGCGCGCCACTGGTCACATTTGAGCGTCCGTGCTCGCCCACAGCGTCGCCATCCACAAGATGCGCGCTGGAGCCATCCAAGCAGGGCTCTGCCTGCTCGGCTTCCGCAAGGCAATTTGGGCCGCGGACAGCGGACAGCGGACGGCGTGCGCGTGCGAGGTGCGAAAGGAGGAAGAAGGTAGGGAGAGTTGTGTGTGTGTGTGGGGGGGGGGGGGGGGGGGGGGGGGGGGCACAGCGGCCGCCGGAGACGAGGACGCACTCACCGCTGTTGGCAATGCGCGCGTCACGGAGACAACTTGGCGGGCCTCGCACGCAGCTGGGCCGATCGCCGCCGTAGAGATGTCTGCAGCCGTCTCCGCGATGCCGATCGTCGCATCTGTTGGCACCGCTGCCATCTGCCGCACCCGCGGCCAGGCTGCCGGCAAGGTCGGCGCGTCGGGCTCCGAGCTCGGCCACGCAGGCGATGCGGCCGACGGCGGTGACGCTGAGCCCAGCGCCGGGTCCAACGGCTCCACGTCGAGCCGGCTGTGAACGAGCATGCTCGCACCACTTGCCCACGCCAGCGCGTCGGACTCAGGCACGTTGTAGATCTGCGCGGGCAACGCGCGTGCGTGCGGCAGGCGCGCGCGCGAGCTTTCAGGCCACGCGCGCGTGCCGCGCGGGAGGACGGGGCGGTCGCGGCTGCGCTCGACCGCCGGTCGCGGCACCGAGCGACCGTGCGCGCCGCCGCACGTTGTAGTCGTCGCACGGAAACCAAGCCTCGTTGCGGAGCACGATGGCGACAAGGTGCCCGCTCATCGGCCCCTCGCCCACGTGCACCACGCCGGCGACGGGGAGGTGGTCGCGCCCGCCGAGCAGCAGCCGCGGCGCGCACACGAGCGCGCGGTTGTTCTTGCACTGCGAGCCATTGCCGCGCGTCGTGCGCGGCGCCTCGACAGCAATGCTGGCTGGCGTGAGCACGCCCGAGTGGCCCGCGTTCGTGTGGCGATCCCGCGGCGGCCCAGCGGCGCCCCCCAGAGCGTGTGCAAGCGCGCGCGCCGCATCGCCGCCGACGCTGACGAGTACGGCGATGCCCTCGCCGGCCTCTGAAGGCACGGCGATCTGCTCGAGCACTGGCCCGACGCGTGTGTCGGCTTCAAAGGCCGCAGCGAGCCCGGGCACTCGGCCGAGCAGCAACCGGAAGAACTCAGCGGCATCCTGCGGCGTCCTTCGCGCGCCACGGCCCGAGATGACGTCGATGACGGACACAAGACACAGCCGTGTCGGCGCCCTGGTGTCCTCGATCAGCGTGCCAAAGTCCCGAAAACGCGCCCTCTCGACGCTGTTGGCACGGCGCGAAGCGGAGCGAAGCATCGCACGGAGCATGTTCAGGGCGAAGAGCGATTGCATAAGGACGGTCGTGTAGCACGCGCTGCCCTCGTTTTTCGCGCCTGCGCCGCGCCGCGCAGCGCCGGGTGTGCGGGGTGCGCACGCACGGTTTGCGGCGGGATGGAGGGAGGCTGGCTGGGCGCGCGCCGAGCCCGGCAAGCCGTGCAGGCGCTCACCACGCGGCACGCCGGGCACTCTCACCGGCCACATCGGGCCGTCAAACGCGTCTTCCACAGGCTGCCGACCGACGACGTAAAACTTGCTCAAGGCGCCGCGCCGTGCACGCGCCATGCGCGCGCTGTTGCGGGCTGCGCAGCAGGGACGACGGGGGAATTGGCGAGCGAGGGTTGGGCGCAGATCAGCGTGGTGGCGCGGCAAGACGAGCGCGCGCCGGGCGCCTGGCGCGGAGGCGCCCCGCGCGAGGACGCGAGCCGCTTCTCGCACCGGACGGGCGCCC
The DNA here is from genome assembly GCA_019448385.1 of Diacronema lutheri. Lineage (NCBI taxonomy): Eukaryota > Haptophyta > Pavlovophyceae > Pavlovales > Pavlovaceae > Diacronema > Diacronema lutheri. The sequence continues at coordinate 782,225 of JAGTXO010000005.1, read as the reverse complement.
ACGCGCAAGCCGGCTTTCGAGGGCTGGTGGATGGTGGCAGATGCCGAAACGGACACATGGAATGATGCGTCGGCGGCGCGAGCGCGGGACGATCTTGCCCGGGCAATTTTGCGCACGCTGCCAGCGCGCGTATGCGTGCGCATGCAGCGGGCGGCGCGCACGTTGCGCGTGACGGGGCGCCGAGCGGCACACCGGCGGGGACGCGCTCGCCGCTGCCGTGGCATCGTACGCTGCCTGCGTGCTGGCCCGCACGCACGTTGCCGGCGCGAGGGGACGGCGAGTGCGCCTCGGCCGAACAGGCGCGAACGTTACGCCCGAGCGCGTGGCCGGGCCCCGCCGACTGCACGCAGCGCCGGCCCAGGCGCGCATCCGCCCGACGCGGATTTGGACGACGCATCGACCGGCACGCCGAGCGTCTGCGCCCGCCTCGCGGCCGGTCGCGCCGGCCACTCTTCGGCCCGAGGCCGCACGTCCGCCGCGCGCCGCTTTGGCGCGCGGCGCGGCGCTCCCGGAACGCGCATGGCACACGCGCGGTGCGCGGGCACGCCCGCAACGCGCCATTCCAGCGCGAGCAGTTCGGCAAGCTTGCAGCGCGCGAGCAGCCGGGCATGTGCCGCGGAAACACAGTTCGCTGTGTGCGCCGGCCGCGACGACACGGCGTAGCGGCGCGAGGCTGGCCGCCGGGGCCACGGGCGTACTGCCGTGGCGCGACGCCATGGTATGAGCATTAAATTCATCGGGGGGTGGGGTGGGGGGGGGGGGGGGGGGGGGGCGCGTTGTGCGCACTTGGCGCGCGAGTAGTGCGAGTGGCGGGCGAGCCTCGTCGCCCACGGAGCCCGCCCCCGGCTCGGCGGCGCGCCGCCTGCTCGCCGGGTCGCGCACCGCCGTCGCCGCCGCTGCGCACTTGCCCAGCTTGCCGGCAGGCGGCAGGCGGCGGCGACGGCGGCGGCGGCGGCTGCGGCTGCGGCGCGAGCGCGACGCCGGGCGGCGGCAGCGCCGACGGCACGCGCGCAGCGGCGACCCACGCGGCGGCGGGCAGCGCGCCAGCGTGAGGCCCCTGCGCGCCGGCCGCATTGGCGCCGCCCTGCGCGCCCTAGAAGGGCGCGCAGGTACGCGGGCCGGTCGCGCGGCGCGCGGTGCTGGCGAGCACCCGACGGCTGCGCGTCGGCGCGAGCGGCGCGGCGGGCGTCGCGCCGGCGGGTGCTGGCCAGCACCGCGCGCCGGCGGCGCGCCCGCCGCCAGCGCGCCGCCGGCGCCGCGCGCGCCGTCCGCGCCCGCCGCCACCGCGCGCCGCCGCCGCGCATTCGCGCGCGGCGGCGACGGCGGCCGCGGCGAGCGCCGCCGCCGCCGCCTCGCCACCGCTGACCGCGCGGAGCACCTCTTTGAAGACGACGCTGCGCGTCACGAGGTCCGGGCCGAGCGCAAAGCGGACGCGCGACGTGTGCCCGACGCGCGAAGCGGCCACGTGGAGCTGGCCGTGCGTGAAGCACGGCTCGGCGAGCCACACGCCCGCGCACCCGAGCGCTTGCCCCTGCGCCTCGTTACGCCGGCCGCACCGGGGAACTGGCGGCGCATCCGCACAAGCGCGAACGTGCCGTCGTCGGGCGAGTGGTGGTCGACACGCGCGACGAGCACGGTGCTGTCGCGCCCGGCGGCCGCGCCGGGGCGTGCGCACTCGAGCAGCCGGCCGCCGGCGCGCACGCCGCGCACGATCAGCCGCGTGCCGCCGCACAGCCCCTCGCCGGGCGAGAGGTTGCGCGGCAGCATCACCACCATCCCGGGCTTCAGGTCGAGGACGCGGTGCGGCATCTGCGCGTGCTCGAGCGAGTCGAGGAATTCGACCGACGCCCGCGCAATCTGCTTGCCCGCCCCGTCGTCGCGCCAGCTCGTCCGCCGACGCGCACCTCGCCGCCGCGCCCGGGAAGCGGCCGATCGCCAGCCAGTTGATCCGCGCCACGTCCGTCTGCTTGGCGCAGAGCACCGCGCGGTCGCACAGCGAGCCGTCGTCGGTCCAACACGTCGCGCCGTGGACAAAGTCGTCACGAGCTCCGTCGGGTAGGCCGAGCCCACGCGGATGGGGACGCCGCCGACGGCCTCGGGCAGCTGCACGGGATCGAGCGGGAATGCGCCGGGCATGGCCCCGGCCGCCGGCACCGCCGCGGGAACGGCGCCGTCGCCGGGGCTGCGCAGCAGCTCCGCCCACTCGCCCGCGCCGAGCGCGTCGCCCGTGTCGCGCGCCGCGCTCGAGGCGCGAACGTTCTCGACCAAGGCGTGCTGCCGATCGTGCTGCCACGGCGCCGAGTACTTGAGGCAGGAGCGCACGATCTGCGCGCGCGAGCCGCGCCGCACCACCGGCAAGCACTGGCGAAAGTCGCCGGCGAGCAGCAGCGTCTCGCCGCCGAAGCGCTCGTCGACGCCCGTCACGTCGCGCAAACACCGATCAGGCGAGTCGAGGTGGCACCGCGTCTGCATCGGCGCCTCGTCCCACACGACCAGCCGCCGCGGCGGCCAGGGAGCGCCCGCGCTCGGAGCGCGGCACGCCATTGAACGGCTTGCCCGTCGGAGTCGGCACCGCCGGGCACCTTGAAGGTCAAGTGGAAGGTGCGGCCGTCGGGCAGCAGCGTGGCGGCGACGCCCGAGGACGCGCCCACGACGACCGCGTGCCCATCCGCGCGCACGGCGGCGATAATGGCGCGCTCGACGAACGTCTTGCCCGTTCCGCCCGGCGCGTCGCAAAGATGCAGCCGGTTGCCCACGCCGCGCAGCGCCGATTTGACGACCGCGCCGTGGAGCGCGCACTGCTGGCCGCCCTCGGCCATCGCCGCGCGCGCCGCCGCCGCGCTCGCAGCCCGCTCGGCGCGATGGTAGCCCTGCGCGCGCGCGAGCTCGCGCCCGCCCGGCCCGGCCGGCGCGCGCGCCGTGCGCAGACCGGCCACCGCCGCGAGCGCCGCCGCGCGCTCGCGCTCGTCGGGCACGTACAGCCCCGTGGAGTCGAACGTGTCGGCCCAGGCGGGCACGCCGTACGAGGCGAAGGCGTCCGAGCCGGGCTGCGGCCGCTGCTCGGCGCGCTTCAGGAGCATGACCCCGCACACGTTCCACTTGGTGCCAAACATCGAGCCCGTGAGCCCCGTGTAGACGCGGTCGAGCTGCGTGGCGATGGCGCAGACGTCCTCGTGCCGGATCTCGTCGACCGGTTCGCGCCGCGCGTCGACGAGCGGCACGACGCGCTCGGAGCCCGCCCACGTGAACGTGCGCGTCGACATGTTCAGCCGCGTGTGCGCGAGCGTGTCGTCCTCGTACTTGGGCTTGACGGCGGGCGAGAGCTTGCCGCGCACCTCCTCCTTCGAGAGGCCGCGCGTGTTGAGCAGCTCCTTCTGGCGCGCGTGCACCGTCTCGACGCGCTGATCGTCGATGGCGCGCAGGGCGCCAAAGTAGGCGTCCATCTGCGCGAGCGGCGCGCCTTCAATCGGCAGCTCCTTGTCGGTCACGCCGGCCGTGTACGCCGCCTTGTCGACGTCCGTCGGCCCGTACATGGTGCCAAAGTTGCCGTCGCCCGTGAGCTCGGGCCAGTCGACGACGCAGGGCGGCGAGACGAAGGCGAGCGCGCGGCGCGACGGCCCGTAGCTCAGCTTGTCGACCGTGCGCGCCTGCTCGCTCGGCTTGACCGGCCGCGTGCTCACGATCTCGCAGTTGACGAGCGCCGCGTCGAAGGCGCGCAGGTCGATGGCGGCCATGGTCGTTGTGCGCGGGAGATCACGCTGCAGGCGGCTCCACAGTAGGTAGGTTCGAGAAAAAAAAAAGCTGGGCCAACGGTCAGTCGAGCGCCACAAGCAATCCTCGGGAGCCGGTGGCCCAACCCAACCCAACGATCTTCGTCGCCACCCTTCGCGCGTTTTCCGTTCGCGCCCAAGCAGACAATGAGACCACAATCTCGGTGCTGCTCGGCGCGATGATGGGCCTCAGCGGCTCGGTGGCGATCGTGCTCTACGTGCGCGCGCGACGTCGCGAGGTGCAGCACGGGCGCGTGGCGACGCCGCGCATCATCCAGCGCCAGCTCGAGCTGCAGCTGCCGTGGGGCCGGCCGGACGAGGCATCCGTCGCCTCGCGTGCCGAAACGCCGGGCGTCGAGGCCGCGTCGCGCTCGGTGCGCGACGCGGCGCCCGAGCCGGACCCGGACGAGGGCTACGTGCGCGTGGCGAGCGCGGCGTTCTGAGGCGCGCACGACGTCGCCCAGCCAGAGCAGCCCGGGGCGGGGCGAGTCCGGCTGCGCGGAGGTCCGGCTCGAGCGGGCGGGCGCCATGCTCTGAGGCGCCGCCGCTTTCTAAAAGGGTGTAGGGTGTAGGGTGTAGGATGCAAAACAAGCCCTCCCCACATTTGGGCCCGACGTCATTCCTTCTTCGAAGCCGTGACGTTACTCACATACGAGTACCTTTACTTAGTGTAGGATGTATCTATTCTCTAGGTATTTGCATAGTGTAGGGTGTAGGATAAGTACGGTTATGAAAGTCCCATAGGGGGGAGAAGGAATGACGCTGTGACGAAAGAAGGAATGACGTCGGGCCCAGATGTGGGGAGGGCTTGTTTTGCATCCTACACCCTACACCCTACACCCTTTTGAAAAGCGGCGGCGCCTCAGAGCATGGCGGCTCGACAGCATGGCGCCTATACAGCATGGCGTCGTCCAGCGTCACGCCGCGTCGTGGTCCTGCCGCTCCTCCGTGGCGCACGGATGGCGCTCCTCCGTGACGCAGCCGAACGACGTCGCGGCGTCACGGCCCGGGCGCAGTCGCCATCCTGGACGCCACGCTGGACGACGCCATGCTGTCGAGGCGCCATGCTGTCGAGCCGCCATGCTCCGAGGCGCCGCCGCTTTCTAAAAGGGTGTAGGGTGTAGGGTGTAGGATGCAAAACAAGCCCTCCCCACATTTGGGCCCGACGTCATTCCTTCTTTCGTCACAGCGTCATTCCTTCTCCCCCCTATGGGACTTTCATAACCGTACTTATCCTACACCCTACACTATGCAAATACCTAGAGAATAGATACATCCTACACTAAGTAAAGGTACTCGTATGTGAGTAACGTCACGGCTTCGAAGAGGAATGACGTCGGGCCCAAATGTGGGGAGGGCTTGTTTTGCATCCTACACCCTACACCCTACACCCTTTTAGAAAGCGGCGCCGAAGGTGGGAGGATGCCACCCGTATGCGCGCGTTTGAACGTGCGCGGACGGCCGTTGGCTTCGCGCCCTTTCGCCCACGGTTTGCGCGCCAACGGACCAGTCCTCCGCGGGCGCCGCGCATCGTCTCAGGGGCGGTCGGTGTGGTACGCCGCGCGCATCGTCAGCGCCGCGGCGTCGAGCTCGGCGAGCGAGGGCGCGTACGTGACGCCGCTCAGCACCTCGTCCGCGCCCGCCCTCGTCGCGCTCGCCGCCTCCGCAGTGCGCGCAGGCGGCTTCGTGACGGCACGCGAGGCCACGCCGCGCGCCGCAGGTGCCTTCGCGCGCTGCATCGTCTGTCTGCCGGTCCGACGCGCTCTGCTCTGAACGAACGGACGGCACGCCCGACGAGATCTCGTCGCGTGCACGCTCGCACAGCATGTACCCCCAGAACGTCTCCGAGCTGCTGCCCGACGAGATCTTCGGCGACGAGCTGCTCGTCGACCGGCACTACCGCGTGCGCATCCTTCAGCGCGTCGCCCGCCGCCGCGATGCGGCCGAGGCCAACTTTTGGCTCGACGGCGGGCCCGCCGACTCGGTCGTCGGCGCGTGCATGTGCGGCCGAATCTACGCGCTCAAGTGCATGGGCCGGCTCGTCCGCGGCGCCCGGATCCTCGCGCTGCTGCGCAAAAATGTGGCGCTCGCCACGTGCCGCGCACACCTCATGGGCCACATGCTCCAGCGCATCGTCGGCGACAGCGGCGTCGCGCGGCTGCTGCAGCTGGTTGCAGCTCGTTCGCGAGGATCACGACACGCTCAACGCCGAGCACCAGGCCTTGGAAGCACAGCATGACACCGGCCAAGTCATGCGACGGCATGTGCGCGCGCGCCGACGCGCTCTCCAAGGACCTCGCACGGGCGCACGAGCACGCTCACAAGCTCGATGGCTATCTGGTGTGGTGCAGCGAGCGCCTCGGTGAGAGTGACTCTTTCAACGGAGCGCTCGAGAACCTGAACACGCGGTGCAGCATGAGATGTGCTGGCTCCACGCCGAGATGTCGTCGCTCGTTGCGAGTTCGCCCGAGGCTTACGCGAACGACAGCGAGGCCACCGACTTCAAGGACCACGGCGTGTGCGTCGAGTTCGATGTCTTCAACCGCGACGGGGTCGAGGGCGCGCCCGTGCCCGCGACCGCGCCCACGAAGGCAGAGCCGGGCATCGAGTCCGAGTGCATCGCGCCCGCACAGGCAGAGCCGGGCAGCGAGTCCGAAGCGTCGCGCCCGCGCCCGCGCCCGCGCCCGCGCCGGCAGAGCCGCGCACCGAGCCCAAGTGAGCCAACGTGCCGCCGAACTCGCCCAAGCTCTCGTCGGTCGACAGTCAGGCCACCGAGTACAAGACCTCCTACGCGAACTCACGTGCTCGCCACCTGCAACGCCTCGAGTTTACGCACGCGTTCGAGTCTGTGCAGGCCGAGGTCGCTTAGCCAAAGCGCGCCAAGGTTCCGGCCACCGGCGCATCCAGCCGCTGGCTGCGCAACACGGCGGTGCGCAACACCCGCAGCTCGGCCAACGGCAAGTAGCGCGCCGGCGCAGCGCACGGTATGCCGCGGCGAGCTCAGTCGCGAAGAGTGTCCGACTGGCCGCGCCCTCCACGGGGTGCACGCGCACTCGGCGCGGTCCGGTCAGTCAGGGGGCCTCAGCTTGCGCGATGCTAGTTGCGAGCCCCCCCGGAATCCGCCATTCTATTCTACTAGGCGTAAATCACCCAAGCCCTTCCGGTCGCCCGCATTCCGGGGTCGGACCCTCCGTCGGCCCGGCTCGGGCCCTCCGTCCGCCGCGCCCGCTCGACCCCGAATTCTACTCCAAATCGGCCGGTCAGGAGGGTGTCTCGGTCCTAGGCTCGTCATAAGCCTCGCCCCGACCCCTCGCCTTACACTGGCCGGACCAGCCCGGACCGCGCCCTATATAGGTCTACTTCAGAGACTAGGCGATCAACTTGTTTATGAAAATCACGAGTCTCTCCGCGAGTGGCATCTGCGCGTAGTGCTCGCCGAGATCTTCGTCAATTGACTTGACTGCGCACCGCCCAATCGCCTCGACAAACTCGATGAAGATCAGCTCGGCGCCGCTGCTCCCCTCTGCGCCGTCTGCGCTCGCCTGCGAGTCGTGCACCCCTGCCTCGCTCTCGTAGTCGCCCGCTGCGCGCGCGAGATGGAATGCGTCGATCGCCTCATGCATCTTGAGCGACTCGGGCAGCTCCGAGTAGTCGAGCAGCTCCTTCGTCTTAAGCATGCTGCAGAACTCGACCACGCTCATCGTGCGACTGTTTGCGCCCTCGGAGTGGTCGATAGCCTTCCATCGGTCGAAGACCGCCTTGAGCGGATACCAGAGCGGGATGAGCGCGTTTTGCACCTGCGCCATCCAAAACTCCTTGCGGAAGCTGTCCGCCTCCTCGCGCTGCCCGTACTTGAGCACAGAGCCGTGTAACAACTCGACCAGCTGCTCGCGCGGTGGAGGCACGCCGGCCGCGCCACCGTGCGCGGCCGCGCCGCGCACTAGGAGCGCCCTGTGCGCAAGGGCGAGCCGGACGAGCCCAATGAGGAAGCCGGCCAGCTCGATCTCGAGCTCGCCCTGGTCGATTGCAGTCTGCTGCTCGCCGTCCGGTTCGAAGAAGAGCGCGTCGACGACAGAGAGGGGCAGACTGCTGCTGCACAGCTTGCACGCCGTGCACAGGTGCCACAGCTCTCGCACGCTCAGCCGAAGCGCCGAAACATCGTCGAGCGCATCCATTGCTCTGCTCGCCTCGCGCTCATCGCCCGCCGCGTAGAACCTGCGCGCAGAGAGCAACGTGGGAGGCGTTCCGAGGCGCCCGGTACGCCGCTTACACGCCACATCAGCGGAGGTCGCATAGAATCAAAAGGCTTGGGCGCAACGGACTTTGGTGCGGCCGACCGTGCGCGCCCTACGCGCACGGGCGCGCGCGCGCGCTGCGCACCGATAGACGGCCCGCAGGCTTTCAAACTCGGCGTCGAGCACCGCGCGCAGCTCGGACGCGTGCGCGGCGATGAGGGCAGCGTCCGCCATCGCCACGCTCGGACGCTGCTCGGCGCCAAGCGCCGCCCCGAGCGCCGCGTTGAGTGCGGGCAGGATCTGCTGCCACACAGCGTCGAGCTCGGCCTTGAGCGGCGCAGGCGCGCCGCTCGTGTTTGCGTCCATCTGCGTAAGGAAGACCTTGACCCGCTCGTCCTCGGGCAGGTAGGGCTCGAGAGCCTCTCCTAGTCGCTCGTGCATGTCGTTCCGCTCCGCCGCCGAGAGCAGCTGCCAGATGGCGCCAAAGTGCTGAGGGTCGACGCACCGTCTGAAAAGGATGATCGCTGCGTCTGCGCGCTGCGTGTACGTGAAGAGAACGAGGAGCTGGCGCGCCTGCGCGCACGTGAAGAAGTGCGTGATGCATGCGAGGCGCAGCGCGACGAGTCGCTCCGCGTCCGCCGAATGCGAGCTCTCCATCTCCGAGCAGAAGCTCGCGAACACGGCGTCACGCTGTGCGCGCGCGTCGCGCGGCACGCGCTTGCCGCTCACATAGTCGTACGTGAGCGTGCCCGCGGCGGGTAAGCGCCAGCTCTGGATGTCGCCGCCGTCGCCGAACACCACCTCCTTCCCGTTCAGTTTCACGTTCAAAAAGTTGTCGATGCCCGACGCCTCGTCCTGCCGATCGAGCTCGAGGTGGCTATGCACAATCGATCTCTCAAACGGGTCGGCGAGGTCAACGGTGAAGCGGCCGGTCGGGTTGAGCGGGTCGAAGAGGCCGACGCCCGAGTGCTCGAGCGCGACGCCGCGCAGGCCAAGATCGCGCAGCGTGCACTTGACGCCGACCGCCTGGACGATGAGGCCGACGCCCTTGGCCGACAGCTGGTTGCCGTTGAGCTGGAGCGAGCGCAACGTCGAGTTGAGCGCGAGCGCGCGCGCGAGCGCGACCGCCGCCTCCTCGTTCAGGTTGTTCTTCGAGATGTCGAGGAACTGCAGCTCCGCATTCTCGGCCAGCGCACCGGCGAGCGTCTTCGCGCCGCGATCGCCCAGCCCGTTCCACGCGAGGTTGAGGCGGGCGACCTTGGACGCCTTGAGCGCGTCCGTGAGCGCCTGCGCGCCGTTCAGCCGTATCGAGTTCCACGAAAAGTCGGCGTAGCGGAGTTGCTCGCACCGCGTCAGCAGTGAAGCTAGCGCCACTGCGCCTGCCTCGTCGATGTTGTTGTCGGAGACGTCGAGCTTCGTGACGGTGCGGTTGGAGCCGAGCGCCTGTGCAAACGCGAGCGCGCCCAGGTCGCCCATCGCATTGCCGCGAAGCGAGAGCTCCGCTAGGCACGAGCGCGAGAGTGCCTCCGAGATTGCCGCGCACCCGCGCGACGACAAGTTGTTGTACGACAGGTCGAGCAGTGAGAGGAGCTTGTTGTCGGAGAGCGCCGACGAGATGTGCTCGAGGCCGCCTGCGTCCGGGTCGATGCCCAGCCCGAGCTGGTTGTCCTCGACGTCGAGCGCCTGGATGCACGTGTTAATGCGCAGGCATTCAAACAGCGCGACGCCGCCCGCTGCGCCCAGCCCGCGGTGCTTGAGGCTGACCGACGATTGGTCCATCATCGCGATGAACTGCTGCACGGGGGTGATCTTGAGCCGCTCGCACGCAGCCTCGTAGACACGCACCCCCGTCGAGGCAATGAATTCGGGGCTATACACGCCGTTGTCGTCATCGTCGCTCTCCGGCTCGCTCTCGAGCGGGTCTGCGTCAATGACGAGCGGCTCGTCCTCTTCCTCTTGGCGCAACTCGGCGTCCACCATCGTGAAGGAATCAAAAAGAGAGTATGCATAGGCATGTCCCCATTAGGACGTTACAAAAGGGGCTTTTCCAACGCAGGATGCCGCCGTCGACGAAGCGCGCGCTCCGCCAGCTGCGGTGGCAGGCGCTCATCGGCTTGTGCGGACTGCCGATCATGTACATGGTCTGGGGTGGCGATGGCGCGAAATGGCCGAACCCGCTCAAGACGAAGCTGTGAGCGCGAGCCCCAGAGGATGAGCACATCTGGGCCAACGGGAACGGAACAGCGAGGCCTCATGAGGAATGAGGCAGGCGCAGTGGTGCTAGCCCGCTCGCGCAGACCCAGAGGAATGAGCGCCACTGCGGGCGGAGCAAGCCTCAGAGGAATGAGCGCACATCGAGCATCGCGAGCGGTTCGACTCCGCGAGGAATCCTGACGACACCCACTGACTGCACCGCCCCTGGCCGTCGCGACGGACGGTCGTTTTGAACACCACTCACAGCTTCGTCTTGATCGGAGACCGTGCGCGTCACTGGGAGGCCCCGCGCACGCGGGGCTTAGCAACTGGAGGCTGCGGCTTGGCTTTCCGCTTCGCGCCTGCTGCCGAGGCGCGGCGACGGCGCGGCTCTGCAGCTCCTCCGCTCGACGCGCGAGCCGCGTTTACCATCAAACGCTCGAGCGGCTCGTGCAGCGCATCTAGCTCGCGCTCCCACATGTGCTGGTCGGACGTGCTGCCCAGCGCTTTGATCTTCTCCCTGCAGTCGCCGTGCTGCACGTGCAGCTGCGCGACGCGCTCGGACGTCAGCTCGCTGAGCGGCATGCGCAGCAGGTAGCCGTACTCGCCGCCCTCGACTACCCCAAGGCCACCGTCCCGCTCGGCTGCGGCCTCGTCCTCGCCGCCGTCGGCCCCCTTGCCGCTCGCGAGCTGCGAGCGCGTCGTGAAGCGTAGCTCGGCGAGCTTGGCCTCAAGGCTCGCGCGCGGCGCGCCCAGCACGCGCACATCGCCCGCAGTGACGAGCTGCGCGAACCTCGCGCGGTTGGATAGCACGAGTTCCGCCGCCTTGAGCTCGCGCAGCTCGTGCGCGCGGCGCTTCGCGTAGAGCGCGCGGCGCTCCTTCGCGTGCTCGACGAGCACTGCACGCGCGTCCGGGTAGAGGGTAATTGCGCCGCTGGCCGAGAAGAAGTGCATGTTATTCGTCGAGTGGGGCTTCACCAGCTTGAGGTTGTGCAGCAGCGCAAGCTGCTCGTCTGACGGAGCGGCGTCGCCGTCGCCGAGCGCGCTGCGCAGCACTTTGCGCAGTGCGCCGCTCAGGCGCGACCGCTGCAGCGCGGCGAGCTGCTCGGCGTCCAGGTCGATCACAAAGTGGACGCGGCGCTCGGTGTGCGCCTCGCTGAACCCGTCGATCCGCCCCTCCTCCTGCAGCTTGAGCAAGAACATCTTGTACGCCTCCGTCCACACGCCGACGGGCAGCTCGCGCACGACGAGCGAGAGGCCACACAGCTCGACCACGCCCGTGCTCATCCCGCGCGTGCCGCTCGCGGCGCTGTCAACCCGCGCGAAGCGGCCGGTGAAGCCCGTCGCCCACAGCCCGAGCGGGCTGAGCGCCGCGTGCATCTCGTCGTCAGGCGCGTCGGCGCTCATCGCGGCGAGGGTGCGCGCTTGCGCGAGGACTTGCATCGGGTCGAAGGCGGGGCATTTGCACGACCAGCCCGTGCCGATGCCCGCTGCGCCGTTGAGCAGCACGAGCGGGAGCACGGGTACGTACGCTACCGGCTCGACGAGCTTGCCCTCCACCTCGACGCGCGGGAGCAGCGCGTCGTCTTCGCGCGGGAAGAGCAGGCGCGCGAGCGGCGAGAGGCGAACGTAAATGTATCGGGCGGCAGCTGCGTCCTGCCCGCCGCGCGCGCGCGTGCCAAACTGGCCGATGCCGTCGAGTAGCGGCACCGAATTCGCGCCGACAAAGTCCTGCGCCATCCCGACGATCGTGTTGACGAGCGAGGTCTCCCCGTGGTGGTACTCGGTCGACTCGGCCACTGAGCTCGCGAGCTGCGACACCTTCACCTCAGCGTCGGCGCGCGCGGCGCGGCGCAGGCAGCAGAAGAGCACCTTACGCTGTGACGGCTTGAGCCCGTCGAGCACCGACGGTATCGAGCGCGCGCAGTCAGCGAGGGAGAAGTGCACGAGCTCAGTGTCGATGAAATGGCCAATCGTCTGGTCACGGATTGCGCCCGCACCCGCGCCGGGCAGCGGCTCGGCGGCGGGCGGCAGGTCGGCTGCGGTGGGCGCACTGTGCGCGCGCACGAGCGCGGGTAGACCAACCGGCTCGATCGCGCCGACGTGCTCGGCTGCGCCACGCGCCGTCGCCCTCAGGATCCACTCGCGACGGTCAAGCACACGCGCCGCGTTGAACGCCATGTCGATGCGGTCGGCGTCCGCCTCGCCGCCCCACGGCATGCGCTTGACATGCGCGTCGAGCTGCGCAAAGTAGTCGCGCGCCTCCGCCGACGTGGACGTGCCCAGCCCCTTGTAGTACTTGATCGCGTACTTGCTGAGCGCGCGCGGCGGCGAGGGCGCGGCGTCCGCGCCGGCGGGCACGGGCGTCACCGCGTCGCCGGGCGCGGCGAGCGAGCGACGCCACTGGTCGTACTCCTGGAGCGAGTAGAAGGAGAGCGCGCCGGCCGAGCCGCCCGGCTGCGCGCCGTCGCCGCTCGCGCCGTCGCCTCCACCCGCGCCCTGCGCGCGTGCCCTCGCCTTGACTATTGGCGTGACGAATTGGCAGAGGAAGTCGCCGCGCTCGAGCAGCTGCGGCCAGAAGAAGTGGAGCATGTTGATCACTAGCCCTTTGATGTGCGAGCCGTCGTGATCCTGGTCCGCCATCAGCAGCAACCGGCCGTATCGCAGTTTGCGCGGGACGGCGGCCGCGCCATCCAACGGTGAGATCCCGAGGGAAAGGAAAAGCGCGCCAAGCTCGGCGTTGGCGCTTACGCGCTGCACGGCTGAGTCGCGCACGTTGAGCGTCTTGCCGCGCAGCGGCAGCACGCCGTACGTCTCCCGCCCGACCACCTCGAGGCCCGCGACCGCCACCGCCTTTGCGGAATCGCCCTCCGTCACAATGAGCGTGCATTCGGCCGCACGGCTGCCGCCCGCCAGTATGGCGTCCTCGAGCTTGGGCACGTTGGGCCGGCCGCTGCGCAGCGCTTGGGCCTTGCGCGCATGCGCGCTCGAGAGCATCAGTCTCTGCCGCGCAAAGACCGCCGCGGCAATCGCCTCGCGCAGCCCAGCCAGCTCGCTCACGCGCTTGACGAACCGAGCGGACAGCGGCGCGTCGGCGAGGCCGAGCGCGGACGCGCGCGTCGTGAGCCGCTCCTTGGACTGCGAGTCAAAGTTCGGGTTGTCCACGAGGGCGGAGAGCGCGAAAAAGAGGTGCGCACGGACGAGCGCGGGCGTCACCTGCTCCTTCGCCTCGACGCGCGCGGCGGTCGTGCGGCCTCGCGTGAGCTCGGGTGGCAGCGCCTTTGCGAGCAATGGCGCCACGGCCTTGCACAGCGCGTCGCTCACCGCCGCGAGGTGCGTGCCGCCTTTGCTCGTGTGCACACCGTTGACGAAGCTCAGGCTCGCGTCCGGGCCGTTCCCTTGCGGCGCGAACGCAACCCCGAGCTGCCACGTGTGCGCGCCGGCGTCAAGCGCGCACGTCTCCGCCACGCGAGCACTGCCTGCGTCGTTGTCCGCGGACGCGTCGCTGCTGTGCTGCGCGCCAGCGGCGCCGTGCGCACCGGCGTTGGGCTCGGCGAGCGCGCGCGCGCACGCGTGCACGTACTCGCTGAAGGTGCGCGCGGGCGGCGCCGCGCCGTCGAGCGTGACGACCACGCCCGGCCCGGCGAGCGCCGCCGAGTCGAAGACGCGCCTGCGGATCAGGCCGAGCGTGTCGCTGTGCGCGAGCGCGCCGTCGGGCATGCCGAGCTTGGGAAGGTCGAGAGTGAACTCGATGCGCGTGAGGCCCGCTGTTCCGAGCATTCCCTCCTTGGCCGCGCGCACGCTCGGCTGCGCGCACTCGGCCATATTGCACGTCCACCGCTGCGCATAGTGCAGCTGGCGCTCCAGGTCGACCGTCTCAACCGCGAACTCGGTCGAGAAGATGTTGGTCAGCTTGGCGCCAAAGCCATGGCGGCCGCCGACCGTGAGCAACTTGGAGTCGTCAAAGTTGGTCCCGGTGAAGAGATTGCCCAGCACGAGCTCGGGGATCCAGACGTCCTCGTGCTCGTATTTGCGCACCTCGATGCCCGGCCCGTTGTTCTGGACTGAGAAGCGCGCGCTCGCGCCGTCAATGCGCACATCGATGCGGTTGGTCGCGGCTGAGCGCTGCGCCGCGTCGAGGGCATTCACCAGGATCTCGTCGAACACCTTCAGCACGGCGGGCACGTACTCGCACCGGCGGAGCACGAGCCGGCCGTCTGCGTCGACGAGCCACTGCGTGTCGGACGTCAACTCCGTCGAGCCCACGTACATGGCCGGCCGCTTGAGTACGTGCTTCTCCGGATCAATCCGCACGTACGAGCTCAGCCGGCGGCACGCAGGCGCCGCGCGCCAGTGGAGTGCACGCGCACGACAACCCGCGACCGCCATCGCCCATCCGAGCCAGGTACGCAGAGATTTTAAAAATGTTTTGATTTCGGGAGGCGCGCAGTTGCTTTTGAGCAAGGGGACGAGAGCTCGTCGCATCTCGTTTCGCACAGGCCGGGCGCGCCGCCGCCGAAAGAGAGCGCGCGCGCGCGCGATGGACGCGCCGGGCGTCGCGCCCGCCCCAGCGTCGCCGCCGCCAAAGCGTCCGGCCGGCTCCTTCCCGGAGAACCACTATTCGCCCGGCAAGCTCTACACGCAGTTCCGCATCGCTGACGGCAAGAGTCCTCTCGCGTGGCGCAAGACAAAAGTGTTCCAGGCGGACGCGTCGCCGGGCTCGGCGACGGGCGCCGATGCCACCAGTCCCTTTGCCGCACGCGCGCCCGTCTCGCGCCGCCTCGACACGAGCGGCGGCGTTGGTGCGGACGGCGAGCGGACGCCGGCGCGGCTCGTGCAGCCGTCATACGAGGACAAGCTCTTCCGCGCCAACGTGCCGGCGTCGCGGCTGCTGCAGCGGCTGCAGGCGAACAAGAGTCTGCCTTTACTCATGCGCAAGCGCGCGCGCGCCGTCGTGCAGCGTCGCCTTCTCGAGCTCGTGCAGCCGGCCGAGGCCCGGTGCGAGAACGAGCTGAACGCGCTGCACGCGGCCGCGACCGCCTCGCGCGAGCTGCCGCGCGACGACGACCTGCCGGCGCTCGAGCAAAAGTTTGCAAAGGAGATTGCAGCGCGCGCCGCGTTTTGCTTAGCCAAGGGCGCCAAGGCTAAGGTCCTCAAGGCGAGCGGCGGCGCGCGGCAGCCGGGCGCGAGCGCCGCGTCCGCCAAAGGCTCGTCCAGCCTCAAGCGCAAGCAGCCAGCGGACAAGGAGGCGGAGCAGCCGCCCGCGGTGCCCGTGAGCGGCGGCGTGTCGAAGACGTCCGGCCGCCAGATCTACCTGCCGGCGCGCCTGCGCGAGCCACCCCTCGCCGACAAGCAGCATGGCCGACGCACGCCCTCGTCGGCAGCCCGCGAGGCTGGCGTGGACGGCGCCGCCCTCACTGGCAGCGTCTCGACTGGGCTGAAGGGCCTTAAGAGTGGCGCAGTACCGCGGATCAAGACCGCGGGCTTCAAGCCGTCCAAGGTGCGCACGCGCGCAGGTGCGCACGCGCGCGGGGTCGCGCGGTCGCCCTCCGCGCGCGCGTCTTACGCCGGTCCCTGGCCGTGCACTGTTCCCCCCCCCCCCCCCCCCCTTCTCCCTCCTGCACCACCCTCCCCTCCTTTCCCCTCCTCTCCCCTCCCCTGCCTCCTTCTGCTGCAGGACGGCCCAGAGCTGGCGAACGGCGGCAGCCTCCTTATCTCACCCGGCGGCACCCCTTTCTCGCCCGGTGGCCACCTGCGCGACCGGCACGATGTACGCATTGGCCCCTCCTTCCAAGCGGAGCTGCCCGACGGCGCCCAGCAGCACGCGCACACGGAGCGCGCAGACACTTTGCTCTGGGTGCCGCCTCCGCCCGCCTCGCGCACACGTGCGGGTGGCCCACTCGCCGGCTCGGCCAACGCCGACGTGCGATCGGCCTCTGACGTGGACGCGTTCCTCGAGCGCATGGGCGTGCGCCAGCCGCGCACGATGGCGGTTGCAGGCCGGCTGCCGCGCGCGCAGCCGCACGGCCACGGCTCGCCGTTCGCGCATGGCGTCGGCAGCGGCGGCACGCCCAATTCAACCTCGGCGGCGCTTTGCGCAGCGCTCAACGACAGCGACTCGACGGCGATTGGCGGCCTCACGCAGGAGCGCTGCCTGCAATGCCTGCTCGGGCACGGCTACGACTCAGTCGCAGCTTCTGCCGCTCTCTCGCCGGACGACCACGCCGTAGTCACGTGGAACAAGGTGCGCGCGAGCGGTGCGGCGCGTGCCGCGTTCAAGGCTCCTCATCCCATCCCGTCGCGCGAGCCCATCTCGTGATCTCCCCCTCGCTCCCCCCCCCCCCCCCCCCCCCCCCCCCTTTTCCCTTTTCCCTTTTCCCTCAGCCGGAGGTGCGCAAATTCAACGTGAGCTTCAAGAGCAACAGCATCCTTGTTTACGACATGCACGAGGCAGACCTGCGGGCCGTGCAGCAAGACGTCAGGACCAAGACGCTCGCGCAAGTGGTGCACTACTACTACCTCGTCAACAAGAACGCGTCGCGCGCTGAGCGCAATGGCTCGCCTGGTCCGCAGCTCGCGCGCATCGCGTCGCCCGCACCCTTGGCGGGCGCAGTATAAATTCTGTGGCGTGCAGCACTTCAGAGCCCGTAGACCGTCATGGTCGAGGCAGTGGCTGACTCGCCACACAACGCGCGCCGGCGACGCGCTGCGCGGCGGGCGGAGCGAGGCGGCAGGCATCGGACGGAGGCGCGCGACGGGCGCGCGCGACGCGGCGCTCAGCTCGCCGGCTCGGCCTTTAGAATTTGCCCCTTGGCAAACTTGAACACCTTGTTGAAGGTGTCCATGTCGAGGTTGTCGACGTCAAGCTCGACCTCTTTGTCGCCGTTGTGCTTGAGCGCGAGCGCGCACGACTTGTGCACCACCTTGACGATGTTGTTCAGGTCGATGAGGGAGAGCTTCGTGCACGCGTCGTAGAACTTCTTCTTCTGCGAGAAACTCGGCCACCCTTCGCGATCGGGCACGGGTTGCCCCGAGCGCGGCGGGTGCGCGGCGCCGACTGTCAGGTAGAGACCCACCTTGCGCTCAAAGACCTGCGACACGAGGCCCGCGACAACGCCAAACATCGAGTTGGCACCGTTGTACTTGATGCAGTTGTCGAAGGTGAGCTTCACGTCCGCCGCGAACGCCTCGACGGTCTGGTACCTATCCGCCTTGAGCTCCCGCTGCACCGTGCTGAGGTCCATCGGCCGCTCGACGACTGTCCTGTAGTCGCTCAGCCCGAGGCCGTCGACATCAACGGGGTGGAGGAAGAACTCGCACATCGGATGGCGCATGATCTCCGAGAGAACGAGCTCGCATCGCACGGGCGGCTCAAGCGGCGGGAGCGTCGACAAGCCGTCCTGCTCGAGCTCGCCCAGCTTCTTCTCCGCGGCCTCGCACAGCTGCTTCGCGTTCTTGAAGTATACTGAGTCGGCCGAGTTGAAAAGCATCGCGTTCTTCCAGACCAGCCGGATGTCGTTCGCAAAGTCTTCCAACAAGGAGTACTTGTAGCTGCTCAGCTTCTCCTGAACCGTGCCCAAGTCCATCGGCTGCTTGACGATTTGGGGGTAGTCGGGCAGATTGAGCGCCCGCCAGTCGACCGGGCTCAGGAAGACGGAGGCCATGCCCCGCTTGGCGACGCCTTTGAGCATCGCGTCGCACTTCTTGAGCATGCTCTCGTCGATCTGAATCCCCGTCAAGCCCCGTTGCCGCTTGTCGCGGTGAAGCCCCGCGTCGGCCATCGCGCGTCGGCCCGACGAGGGGGTCCCCGCGCCGGAGGGCGTGGAGGTGTACGTTGTTGCTTCCTTTTTCCGACGAAAGGTGGCTTGGAGGGGCCCGGAAGGGGCGGCTTGGGGCGCGCGGCGCGCGGCATGAGCGACCTCAAGCGGATCCGGAAGGTGAGGGGCCATGGTCGGAGGCTGGGAGCCTCTCGATCCCGCCGCGGCGACTCCGTCGCGCGCCGCGACGTCGCCCGCCCGCTCCAACCTTGGCCGCTCGCGCGCCGCGCGCGCCGTGCGCGCCGGGCGCTCCACGTCCGGCGCCCGCGCGCGGCAGGAGTTCACGGAATGCAAGAAGGACCTGGAGACATCCGGCCTCGACGTCTCGATGCCCGACGAGTCTAACCTGCTGCACTGGAAGGCGACGATCAAGGGCCCCGTTGGCACGCCCTACGAGGGTGGCATCTTCCGCATCGACATCCAGCTGCCGTCCGACTACCCGTTCGTGCCGCCAAAGATGAAGTACGAGACGAGGATCTGGCACCCGAACATCTCGAGCGAGTCGGGCGCAATCTGTCTCGACATCCTCAAAAACGAGTGGTCCCCCGCGCTCACAATCCGCACAGCCCTCCTCTCGCTCCAGGCGCTCATGTCGGCGCCCGAGCCGGACGACCCGCAGGACGCCGTCGTCGCCTCGCAGTACAAGAAGAACACTGCGGAGTTCAGCAGCACGGCCAAATACTGGACGGAGACGTACGCGTCAGGGAGCAACGAGGACGACGCGATCCGCAAGCTCGTCGAAATGGGCTTTGAGGTCGATGTGTGCAAGCGCGCACTCAAGCAGTTTGGCGGCGACGAGAACAAGGCGCTCGACTCGCTCCTCGCCGGACTCGCGTGAGTGGTGAGCACGAGGAGCGCGAGGGGCTTGGGTGCTGGGCATGGCGCTAGCCGACGCTCCGCGTCCCGCGCGCGCCCGGCCGCCTCGCGCACGCGCCAAACGGCGCCCTCCGTGCGCTCACGCGCGCTCGGGCCCCTGCCGCCCTCCCGCCGCGCCGCGCCGCGCCGCGCAGGAATGGCGCGCCCGGCGGCGCAGCTCCGGCGGCAATTGCGCACGCTTCGCAGCCGGCATTGACGCCGAGTCACACACACGCGCGCGCAGATGCCGCTGCGCCACCGCCGCGCGCGAGCACGCCGCCGCCGCCAGCCTCACAGGAGCCCGTCATCGCGCAGACGCAAAAGGTCACGGGATGCGCGTGCAACGTGCAATAATAGCGCCGCACGGGCGTTGCGCTGAAGCGCACGAAGTGGCGGGAACGCTACATAGGGCGCGGTCCGGGCCGGTCCGGCCTATATAGGGCGCGGTCCGGGCTGGTCCGGCCAGTGTAAGGCTGAGAGTACGATCCGGGTCGTACAATCAAGGGTTGAAAGCCAGCGAATGAGCGCTCGAGGGGTCGGAGCGAGGCTTAGGACGAGCCTAGGACCGAGACCCCCCTCCTGACCGGCCGATTTTGAGTAGAATTCGGAGTCCAGCGGGCGCGGCGGACGGAGGGCCCGAGCCGGGCCGACGGAGGGTCCGACCCCGGAATGCGGGCGACGGGAAGGGCTCGATTGACGCCCAGTAGACGCAAGCTGAGGCGCTCTGACTGACCGGACCGCGCCGAGTGCGCGTGCACCCCTTGGAGGGCGCGGCCTCGGACAGTCCTCGCGACTGAGCTCGCCGCGGCATACCGTGCGCTGCGCCGGCGCGCTACTTGCCGTTGGCCGAGCTGCGGGTGTTGCGCACAGCCGTGTTGCGCAGCCAGCGGCTGGATGCGCCGGTGGCCGGAACCTTGGCGCGCTTTGACTTGGCGACCTCGGCCTGCACAGACTCGAACGCGTGCGTGAACTCGAGGCGTCGCAGCCTCGCAGGTGGCGAGCACGTGAATTCGCGTAGTAGGTCTTGTACTCGGTGGCAAGGCTGTCGACCGACGAGAGCTTGGGCGAGTTCGGCGGCACGTTGGCGCACTCGGGCTCGGTGCGCGGCTCTGCGAGGATGAGGGACATCAGCTGCACGAGCTGGGACACCGAGCTCGAACCGTTGAGCACGACGACCAGATTGACAGTGGGCACGCGCCGACGCCACAAAGCCGCGTGCCTAGGCAGCGGCACGCCGTCGAGCACCGAGCACCAGCGCCCGCCGTGCCGTAAATTGCGGTCGACGAGCAATGCATCGATTTGCTGCGCACGTGCGGGCACAGCTTCACGCAGCGCACCTTTGACCTTGCCAAGGCGTTCGTGCTGCTGCGGCAGGTGTTCGTCTCGAGATATGCCAGGGCGCATTGGTCGGGGTGTGGATGCGCTCGCGTGTGTCGTGCGCGTGGACGAAAAAGGGGAACCGCCGGCCGTGATGCATGTACCATGCCGAGACACCGCCGCCTGGCGCGGCCAAAGTCCAGACGAATGAGGGGGGCGAAAGCGGCGTCGCGCGGCATTACGCGCCGCTTGATCGATTCGCCAGCTTTGGGCAGCATGGCAAGCGACGAAGTCTCACGTTGATCATGAAGACTGGCTTGGGCGCGAGCATCGTGCGCGTGCTTCTGGCGTAGCAGCATAGGAACTCCTCGAGCGCGGGCGGCGCTTTTGCTGGCGGTCGTGCTCGGCGCAGGCGCAACGACCTAGGCGAGCACGGCGGCAATGCGTGTCCGGCGCTGCCGCACAATGTTACAGTGGCGCGCATGTGTGTGCGCGCAAGCCGGCGGCTCGAGCGTGAACGCGTGGGCGCAGCGAGCGCGCCTGCGCGTGGCGCAACAGGTGGGTGGAGCGAAGTCAGGCGCGCCGAGCCGAAGGGAGTGCGTGCGTGGGTGTGCGCGATGCCTAGCATGAGCGGGTGTGTCAGCGGCATCAGTGTAGGCACCGTGAAGGGGGCGGCAGCTTGGTCAACCCTTCCGGCTGCGAGGATTGCAGAGCACCCAGTCCTTACCGCGCATGGAGCGTCATTATTCATTAATATTCGTAATTACGACCCTGATCGTACTCGGGCAGATCAGCAACGCCGCCCGCGCAGTTCGGTGCCTGCAGCGGCGCGCGCGCTGCTCACTTCGCGTCACGCAAGGCGGCGTCCGCGCCGTGGTTGCTGAGCAGGTAGAGCTTGCCGAGGCCCTGCGCCGAGAGCTTGTTGACCTGCTCGCAATGGTGACTGATCTGGTTCGCGACAAGGAGCGCCTCGAGGCGGTTGGGCGGTTGAATCGGCTTGAAGGCCGGGTTGTTCGAGAGCTCCTCGTCAAACTCTCCCTGTGTGCGCTGCCCGCCATCCGCCTTGCGCTTGGCAGCGACCGCCTGCTGCTGCATCAGCTTCTGCCGCTGCACGTTGCGCTCGTAGAACTGGAGCTTGTACGACTCATTCGAGAGCTCGTCCATGCAGTCGATGAGCAGCTCGACGTGCTTCTCGATGTACGGCCCGCCACTCATCTCGAACGAGGCCGCCTGCGCTTCGACGACGGCGTCGTCGCCCTCTTCGAGCTCGAGCAGCAGCCCCATCACGACGTGCGAGTTGTGCAGCTTGATCGGAAGCTCCTGGAACACATTCGTCGAGCTCACCTTGGCGGCGGCGAGCCTGCGCGGCGGACAGCGGGCGGCGCGCACGCGAGGGCGCGTCAGCCGGGCGCACGAGCTGTGCGGCGTGCGCAGCCGCGCGCGCGCGCGGCCGCCGCGCGGTTGTGCGACGCACGCATCGGGCGTGAACTGCTTTTCGCGGTAGAGCGCCATGAACTCGTCGGTGAGGCGGAAGGCCTTGAGTTCGAGGTTGCCGACCGTCGTCTGCATCGGGTCGAAGACCAGGACGACGCAGTTCCGGATATTCTCCTGGTAGTGGAACTGGTGCTCGAGGCACGACTCGGTCATGTACGAGCCGAGGTGCGTCGACTGGTACCAGCCGACCGTGTTGTTGTCGACGTTGACATTGCGCAGGCAGCGCATCATCTCGACCTGATACTCAGCCCCGTCCTTGTCGTCCTCGCCGCCGTACTCCGCGTCGTCGCGCGAGGGGAAGGGGAAGCAGTTGGTCACCTCGAGCACACGGCCAATGTCGAGCCCGAGCAGCTGGCCCGTCACAAAGGATGGCAGGCTCTCTTTGCAGTGGCGGATCACCTTGAGCAGCACAAGGCCGTCAAGTTCAACCACCTCCACCTGCGGCCGCTCTTCCGGCTTGCCCACTGGCGCTTCGACCACCTCCTTCGGGGCCGCGCTCGGCGCCGCCTCCTCCGGTGGGGCCGACATGTTTGTGCACGTGGTCGAAAAGAGACAGCGATGGCGGATACTGACTCAGCCACCCAGCTGTCGAAACCGGAGTCGCGCCTCTTGTCGGCCACCGGCCCGCACTGGGGGGCAGAGCGACGCTCGCCATAACCGCCACGGCCGCCAAGGCCGCCAAGGCGTCGTTGGCATGTGCCTCGAGCAGCAGGGGCGATTGGCTCGGCATTGTGCGCCTCCGGAATCCGGATGCCGATGGCAGCCGGGCGGCCCGCGGAACCCGCAAAGGCGTGCGCAAGCCGGTCCGCAGCTACCCAAGCGCGGCATCAGCGTGCCGCGTAGTGCGCCTTGACGCCCGCAAACGCACCGGTGGTGAAGTGCGCGCGCAGCTCGCACCGCGCTTCGACCAGCTCGCGAATGTAGGCGTGCAGCTCGGCCTTGGAGGGCAGCGGAGGCAGCGGCTCGCCAACCGACGGCTCGCGCGCCTCCGTCTCCTCCCACTGCGCCGCGTACCGGCTCGGCAGCCGCTCCGCCCAGTACTCGCCGCCATCGTCTCCGTTCGGCCCGGCGCGCCTCGCCGACGCCGCGTCGAACGCGCGAGCGACGAGGCGCTGCGGCTCGGGCGTGCGCGAGCGCTCCAGGCCGGCTGACACGCGGCGCACGGGGCGCGAATCGAAATCGACGCGGCTGTCGGCGGCGCCCTTGCCGTGCACGGAGGCGGGCTCAGTGCCGATCGAGCGATGCGATGGGCCATGGCTGCGAACGTCCTCCGCAATCGCGTCGCCTCGCGGTGCGACCCTGCGGTGCGCGGGCAGCCAGTGGCCCACCGGCGTCGGTGGCGCCGTCCCGCCAAGCTCGTCCGCATCCGGTGGCCGCGACGCGCTCGCGTCGCGCTCGCGCACGACCGGCGCGGGCCGGCGCGCGTCGAGCGACAGCTCGCGTGCGCCAGTCTGCGCGGCGGGCATCGTGCGGCGGCGGTCGGGCTCGGCGAGCGCCGCGACGCGCCACCCGGCGGCAGCGAGGCTGGTCTGGTAATACGCCCCGGACGTCGCGCGCAGGATGCGGCTCGACTCCTCCCGGCTAGACCGCAGCTCAGCGGCCGCATCCATCATGATGGTGGCGGCGTTTTCGCGCGTGCTGGCATGCTTGGTAGCCGCTGTGTCCCCACCGACGGGGCCGCATCGCTCGGCACGCGCCGCGCACGCCCCGTGGCGCGCTGGCGGCCCTTCGAACACCAGCCGGCGCGGCCGGGACGAGGTGCCGCGCGCGCTGCGCTTCTACGCATATGGCGGGAGCCTCGACATGTCGTGGCTCAAGCGCTGCGCGGGGTTCCACGAGCTCATAAACTCTGCCGACGGCGAGGGGATGCAGGAGGTGCACCTGTACTCGTCGCTCCGCGCGCATCCGTACCGCACGCGCGACGCGAGCACCGCCTCGCTCTTCTACATCCCGCTTTGGGAGTACGCGAGCTTCAGGCTCGGCACGTGCAACGGCACGAGCCACGCCGACCGGATGGCGTCCGCCCACGCGGCGCTGCAACGCTCGCCCTACTTTCGGCGCTCGGCGGGCGCCGACCACTTTTGGGCGAGCTCGATGGCCATCGAGGTCACGTACGCGCCCGTGAAGCCCGCCGCGCGTTGGCTCAAGTACCGCATCGCCGAGTACGTGGACAAGCGCGGCGCCCCGCCGGAGGGGATGCATCTGGTGACGGCGTCGCTGCAGCAGCGCATCTCGCCGCTCGGCAAGTTGCTCGCGCAGACGAGCGTCGGCCGGATGAAGGCCTTTGGACGCACACCGCACGGCAGCGGGCGCGAGCCCGGCTCTATCGGCCGGTGCACGTTTGATATGGGCCACCAGCCAAACCAGGTTGCGCTCCGCCTCTTCAAGCCGGCCGCGCCGCGCCCGACGCTGCTCTACTTCGCGGGCGGGCTGGACGTGTGCTGCACGGGCAAGAAGGTGCGCTGCGAGGTCGGCCAGCTCCTCCTCGAGTCGGCCGCCGACGTGCACGTGGACATTGGCGTGCGCGGCGACGTGCTGCGCAGCCTCAGCACCACGCTCAACCTGCCCACGCAGCCG
Source organism: Diacronema lutheri (assembly GCA_019448385.1). Taxonomy (NCBI): domain Eukaryota; phylum Haptophyta; class Pavlovophyceae; order Pavlovales; family Pavlovaceae; genus Diacronema; species Diacronema lutheri. The sequence continues at coordinate 757,967 of JAGTXO010000005.1, read as the reverse complement.
TGCACGATGAAGGCACTCACCCTGCTCGCGCGCAAGCGCGAGCAGCCGCTGAGCGAGCTGGTGCGCGCCTTGAAGGCCGCGGGCGGGCAAGACGACGCCAACTCGAGCAAGTACGAGACGATGGGCAAAATGATGGCGTCGTCCGTGTTTTGCCTCTGCCCGGCAGGCGACCTGTGCACGACCTCGCGTTTCGTCACGGCGATCGCGGCCGGCTGCATCCCGGTCGTGCTGTGCGACGGGCTCCACGGCCCCTTTGGTGCGCGCGAGGGCTCGCACCTCTCGCCCGTGCCCTACTCGAGCTTCTGGGTCAAGTACAGCACGGCCAGCTTCATCAGGCGGCCGGCAGGCGTGCTCGAGCTGCTGCGCGCCATGAGCCCGGCTGAGGTCTCGAGACATCAAGCGGCGCTGCGTGCGCATCGCCACCAGATCTTGCTGCAGCTCCCGGGGTCGCAGGCGGGCACCCGCTTCCTCGAGGAGGTTGCCGACTGTGTCGAGCTCAATGTTGGCGCAAACGGGAACGCGACTCGCCCTCACTCCGACGCGCGCGCGTCGCGCCTGCCGAAAGCCGAGGCGCCAACCCTGTTGCGTGCACCGGTGTGATCGTGTGACCGTGTGAGTCGGCCGGAGCGCGACGCGAAGCTATGATGAGCGAGCTTGCTGAGCCCGCGCCCGCGGCGGCACTTCGCACGCACTGGTCGCAGAGGCCGGTCTTTCTCGTGCCAGGCGCGTGTGGCGTGTGCGCTAGAAGCTCCCCACGCGATCGCGCGGGATGAGGCGGAGGTCGGAGCCGTGCTTGAGGAACACGTTGCCTGCGCTCTGCGCCGGGTTGATGCCGATGCCGTCTGCGCACACGGCATGCACGAGCGCGAGCGCGTCAGGCGTGCGTTCCGCGCGCGCCCTTCTGCGCCCATCCGCCCACCATGCGCTCGAGCCGCGCGGCTGCCGTCACCGTTGGTGATGATTGCGCTCGTCTCCTCCTTCTCCTTGAATTCCTGCGCCGCAAACTTGACGACTGCGGTGAACGGCGCGCCCTCCGGCACTTTGATGCTGCGCCGTTTACGAGCGAGGGCACCGCGTTGCGATCAACGGTCATCCCCGCGCGTTGCCGCGCGGCGTATCGCGGCTCGCGCGGCCGGTGCGCGGCGCGAGAGCAGCGTACACGCGGTACGGGAGCTTTGGGTCGGATGTGAGCGTGATCTTGAACTGCACCTTGCCCTCGGACGCCCTGTCGCGAACCAGCACGCACATGGGCGCGCGCGCTGCGCGATCAGCCAAATGCGTTGCCGCGTCGCTTCGCCCAACCAGTCGCGCACGCGGTGCCCCGCCACGCACATGAGCACGATGCACCCCTTCGACTGGACAACGATGGCGGCGGTGCCGCGATGCGCGTTGTGCAACTGCCTGTCGGCATGCCCGGACGCGGCGCGGGCGACGGTGAGCCTGCTGCTCGATGTTCCAGGCGTACTGCTGGCGACGACGAGGGGCATGGCGCTGCGCACGTTCGAGACCAGCGGCGAGCCGCCGCGCGCGCTGGCATGGTCCGCGGACGGCCGCTTTCTCTTGGTGGCGACGCGCTCGGCGCTGCGCGCATACGATGCGGACGAGGGCTACGGCGAGGTGGCCGTCTTGCCGCTCTCATTTGCCGTGCTCACGCTCTGCGCGACGGCAGGCTTTCATCTGGGCTCATGCATCATCGCTGCAGGCGGCGCACCCGGCGTACTCATGTGCGTGCTCTCGTGCGGCGCGCACACGGACACCCGCGAGCCGTGCCAGCGCTCGACATGCGCACTCCGGGTCTGGTGCTCGTTCAGCACGACCGCCGGTCCCGTGTGTTGCGCCGCCTTCGACCCAACGGGCGCATGGTTTGCGTGCGCGGGCATGAACGGCCTGCTCGCCATCGTGGCGCGCTCGACGCTCGGCGAGCAGCCGGCGGTCGGCAACCGCGCTGTGGGCGGCGGGGGCGAGGAGGGGGCGCAGCCCTTCTCCAGCCCGATCGCAACCGCATTTGGCACCATGACAACAGGCTCGAGGCCAGTGTGCCTCGAATGGGCACCCGTCGGCCTGCGTCTGCTCGTCTGCTCGTGGGACGGGAGTGTCGACATCGTGGATGGCTCAACGGGCGCTGGCGAGGCGCTTGGCGAAGCGCACGCCGGCGGGTTGACGTGGCGCGTGCGCAGCGCGTGCTCGCTGCAAGCGCCAATCGACGCTGCGCGCCCGGCGCCGCAGGCCTGCTGGCTGCCCAGTGGCCTGGCATTTGCCGTCGCGCTCGAGGAGCGCACGGCGTGCGGCGCGGCGCCGTGGCCGCCCGCGCGGACGAGCCTGCTCGTCGTGCTGGCGCCGCCGCAGCGGCTCTGCGGCATGGCGCCAACCGTGATCGAACGCATCGCCTTGGACGAGCCGCTCGCCGGCCTCGCCGCGTGCTGCTCGCAGCTCGTGCTGCAGCCCAACGCGGTCGCATCGGCGCACCTCCTCGCGGCCATGCTGAACGGCGCGCTGCGCGCTGTGCCGCTTCCCGAGGCCGCGCTGATTGGCGAGGGTCGGGCGCAGGCGCACTGCCTTTGCCAGAGCGCGAGCGAGCGGGTCTACTTGTGCGCGGGCGATGGCGCGCAGCCTTCCGCGAAGGGCGCTCGCGCGCAGCGCGGCGGGGTGGGCGCGTGGGAGCTGCACGTCGTGCGCACGGCGGCATCGGAGCCGCGCGAGGCGCAGCGCGCGCGAGGCGGAGAGATCCACCCGCTCGCGCGCGTGTGCGACGTGGACTGGCTTGACGTGGTCGAGACGGTTTCGCACGCGCTCGCGCGCCCGCTGTTGCGCGAGCCACCCTTCGGCGCGCACGGCGGCGCGCTGTGCGTGTGGGGCGTGCGCGTGGGCGTGAGCGGGTGCGCTCTCCTGCTCGTGCGCTCCAACGTGCTCTTCTGGCTGCTGCGCGGCGCGCCGCCGCCCGACGTCGCCCCTGCGGTGGGTGAGCGCGCCTCGGAGGGCGAGGCGTGGCGCGCGCTCATCGCCGCCGAGCCGATCGCCGCGTGCTGCGCGTGCAGCGACGACAAGCCGTATGCGGCGACGGTCGGCACGAGCGGCATGATCTCGGTCTGGTGCCTGCGCACAGCGTGCAACGTGCGCTGCGTGCCCCTGCGTGCGACGGTCGGCGGCTGGCATGCGCGCGCGTGCATCGCGCTCGCCGCGTGCGTCGTCGAGCGCGCCGCGCGCAGCCACGCGGGAAAGGCGGCGCGTATCGATGTGAGAATATGCCTCGTCGATTTTGACGGCGCGGGCGCTGAGCGCGACGCGCGGTGCGCTCCACGTTGTGGCGGTCTGGGCGCCGACACGGACGGCGGCGCAGTGCTCGGCGGTGATGGGCTCTGCCCGGTGCGGCTCCTGCCGCTTTGGCTCTCGAACGACGGCGAGGCCACGGTGGGCGAGTGGCGAGAGCGGCGCGTGCAGCGCGGCTGCTCGCCGCAGCACGTACTCGGCCTGCATATTACGCGCACGGCGCTGGCTGCGGAGCCCACGGCGACGTGCCGCGGCGCGCCCGGCATGGAAGCAACGCTCTGCCTACAGGCCGAGTACGTGATCAGCGGATAGATCCGACGGCCATCGTGCGCTGCGCGATGGGCGCTCGCGCGAGGTGGCTGCTCGGAGTGATGTTCACTCGCTGCGCCGGCGTGATCCTCCACAACACCCGCCCGAACCCGACGGCGCCTAGCGTCGTGGTCCTCACGCATTACGACAAGGACGATTGGCGCGAGAAGTGCGCGCCGCTCTTGTTCTCGCTGCGGCACGCGGCGGTCGACTTCATCGTCGGCTACCTCGACGAGCGGCTGTTTGACGGCGCGGCGCGGCGGCACGCCGAGTGCCAAAAATCGGAGGAGTGTGCGAGCCGCGAGCGGCGGCAGGTGTTCAACAACATGAACAAGTTTATCTGGGCGTACGACGTCGTCAGCTCGCGCGCGGCCGTGCACCCCGACTCGCTCGTCATCTTTGCCGACTGCACCGACACGTACCTCGTCTGCTCGGCCGACGAGCTCGAGCGCAAATTCGACGCCTTTGACGCCGGGATCGTGCACGGCGCTGAGGTCGCCCTGTGGCCGTACGACCGGATGCAGAAGCTCATCCGCAAGCACCAAGTCAAAAACCCGTACCCTGCGGCGCCAACGCCGCTGCGCTACGGCAACACGGGCCAGTACGCTGGCCGCGCGCGCGACGTGGCGCGCTACTTTGTGCGGCAGCGCGAGGCGTGGGAAAGCGGCACGCCGTGGACGTGGTGCTGCCCCACCGGACTGCGCTACGTCCGGCCCGACTTTCCCGGCCCCGAGCTCAATGAGACGGACTGCTTCAACGACCAGCGGTGCATCCACACGTACGTTGCGGCCGGCTTCCATGCCGATGGCACGGGGCCGCGCATCGTTTTTGACGCGCTCGCCGACCTGTTTCTCAACGCGAACAAGATGGTGCCGCGCATCACGACCGTCGGCCCCCGGATCCACTTCAACCTGAGCCAGGCGCTCGCGCCGTCGGCGCCGCGCTGGGCCGCGCAGGTGTGGATGGCGCCACGCCAGGAGTCGCTCCCATGCTGGATCCACTGCTCGGGCGTGGCAAAGGGGCTCTTCACACCGGTCGCGCGCGCGCTCATGCGCGCGGCGAAGGCCGGTGTCGCGTATACGGGCCGCGAGACGCCGCTGCGCGCAGTCGGACACGCACCGCGCTGGACACTCGCCCCACAAGCACAGAGGAGGTGACACACACGCGCCGCCACCGCCGAGCGTCTGAGAAGGTCTGACCGGTCGTGAGACGTGCACCCACGGCGAGATCAGTCCTGCTTCTTCATGTACTCGTCGAGCGTGTACTTGCCGCCGCCGTGCTCCTGCAGCAGCAGCAGCCCGCCCGCGACCGCCGCGTTGGTGCAGAAGTGCTCGCGCATGTGCGAGAGGACGCGCAGCTCCTGCGCAACGTTGTGCACGCGCAGCAGGTCGAGGTCGGACCGCCAGAACGTCCACACGAGCGCAGACTCGAGGAGAAGCGTCACGGCGAGCACCTGCACGACGAACATTCCCGAACATTCCAGGGCGCACAGCGAGCGCGCGCGCGCGCTCAGCGCGGCGGCGCGTGAGGCGCGGACCAACGCGTGGGCGAGGGTGGGGAGGCGCGCGCTGTTCCGCGCGCGGTGCGCGCGCGCGCCACCCGCCTGGCAGACTGCGCGCGTGCGGTAGCCGAGGATGAACGGGAGCACGAGGAACAACTCGATAATCTTTGGCCAGAGCGTGTCGTGCGCGTCGCCCTGCATGTAGGGCGTGCGGCCGGCGACGATGCGCGACACCTCCTGCACGCCGACGTACATGAAGAGACACGCGACGAGCAGCTGCGCGCGCGGGCGGGAGGCGGAACACAGCAGCGCGCGGCGGGCGGCACGCGGCGCGCGGCGCACGGCGCGCGCTGGGCGCCTTCGCAGATCAGCCGCACGCCACGTTGCGCGCCTTCGCAGATCAGCCGCGCGCCACGTTGCGGCGCGGCGCGGCGTGGCGCGGACGCAGTCGCGGCGCGCGCGCACGCGGGCTGCGAGCAGGAGGGCCGACTTTGGCCCAGAGATGGCCGAGGCTGCGTTCAGCGCGTCGGCCATGAGCGCGCCCGACATCGCGCGGCTCTTCGACTTTGAGCGGTTCTCGGGCACGCTCGCGAGCATGAGGAGCGTGCAACCGAGCATCGAGAGCTTCTTGATCATCAGCTCGTTGATGTAGAGGAAATGCGCGTGCATCCACACGAGCACGATCCGAGCGCCGACGGCGAGGACATCCTTGAGCACGTCCAACCCGACGAGCGCCGAGCAGAGCGTCGTGCGGTAGCCAAGCACGAGGCACGCGACGATGGCGGGAAGGAGGAGCTGTGCCATGTCGAGCACGTCGTTCACCGTCTGCAGCGCCTCCCACAGCGGCACGTCCTCGAGTTCCTCCACGTACGCCACCGCCTCATTGACGTAATACATGCCGACGAGCGCGCGTGCGACCGAGTCCACGCCCGGCCCGCCCGCGCGCACGTACGCGAGGCGCAGGCGGTGCGCGAGGTCGGCGAGCGCGCGCGCCCAGGCGGGCAGCCCCGTGCCCACCGCAAAGCCCGGCGGCGCGAAGGCCAGCTTGCTCGACGCCTTGCCCGACGCGCGCTCGCGCCTCGCGGAGATGGCGACGAGCAGCAGCGTGAAGGTGACGGGCAGCGTGCGGAAGAGAAGCCACGTGCGCAGGCCAAGCTTGCGCAACGCGTCGGCGCGCGCGCGCTCGCGCCGCGCCAGCCGCTCCGCGTCGCGCGCCGCGCGCTCGCGCTCCAGTCGCGCCGGGTCGAGCGCGGTTGCCGCGTCAAGGTCGTTCTCGTCGCCGCCACCACCGCCGCCGGCGCCGCCGCTGCGCGCGCCGCGCGCGCCGCCGCGCGGCCGCGAGCTCTGCGTGCGCAGCTCTTGGAGGTGCTGCGCCGCGCGCGCACGTACTTCCGCCACGCTCGCGTCCGCCTCTGCGCCCGCATTGAGCGTCTCGCGCGCCTCGCCGCCGCTCGCGGCAGGACTGAGTCCGGGCGCATCGCCGTGGCCAGGCCGCACGGGCTCGTGCACAGGCTGGCCGGCTAGCGCCTCAGCGACGGCCCGCGCCGCGTCCTTCGCCTCGGCGAAGTCTTCCTCAGCGCGCTCCGCCGCCGCCTCGGCCGCCTCAAGCGCGGCGCTCGCGTCGCGCTGCACGCCGTCGGCGGCGCGCGCGAGCTCGACGCTCGGCGCGCCGTCGTTGCCAGCGAGCGCGCCTTCGACGTCGTCGTCGGCCGAGCGGGCTTGGCGCGCTCTGCGCGGTGAGTCGTCAGCCGCAGCCGCCCTACGCGCCTCCCGCTCCATGCGCGCCGCCTCGCGCAAGCGCTCGCGCTCCTGCACCTGCGCGTCCGACGCGCGCGCGACGCACGACGCGTTGCACGCGCCGGCCATGAAGACCGGGTTGTGGTCGCACTCGCCGTCCCGCGCCCAGTTGATGCAGTCGGGCTTGGTGTCGACCAAGCTGCGCGTGCATTGCGGCCGGCACGCGCCCAGCATGAAGTGGCTGTTGCGCAGGCACTCGCCCTGCGCCGCCCAGCTCTCGCACTGCGTAGTGTGCTGCTCCTCCCTGCTCAGCGCGGCTGCCAGCGGCTGCGCGCGCGGCGCGGGCGGCGCGACGCGAGGCGCGAGCGGCGCTCAAAAAATGGCGCGCTTGTTGGGCGCGAGCCCTGTGCCGCGCGCGGAGCACGCGCGAGCGCGCGCGCGTGAACGCACGAGCACGAGATTCAGCACCCCACTCCAACGCGCCATGGCTCCCGGGTCCGCTCGTTGCGACGAGCCATGGCGACGGCCGCGGTCATCGTCGCGTGTTCGTTGTTCGTCTCGCCCGGAGGATTGAGGGCGCGCTCGCTCCGTGTCGGCTGCGCGCGCGGCCCGCGCCGCGCGCTGCCCTCAATACGCGCCGACGCTGCCGCGTCGCGCGACGTTGATGACACGACGGCTGCGCGGCTCCTGCGGCCGCTGCAGCGCTGCGCATTTGTGCTCATGCTCGGCGAGGGCGTGGCGATCTCGACGATCCCGCTGCACTTGGCGCGGTATGGGGCAACGCCGATCCAGATTGGTTCGGCGACGTCTGCCTTCTCCGTCGCGCAGATGCTCTGCTGCCCACTCGTCGTCGCCGCGTCCAGCCGGCTTGGCCGCGCGCGCGTGCTGCGCGCGTGCCTCGCGGGCGCGACCGCCGCCGGCCTGGTGATTGCGCTCTCGTCGACGACGAACGGCGTGATTCTCGGCCGGCTACTCGGCGGCGTGTTCGCCGCCTCAGTCCCCGTTTCGCAAGCCGCCGTTGCCGAGATCATGCCGCAGGGCCGCGAGGCGTCGCAGGCGCTCGCTCGTCTCTCAGCTGCCGCCAACTCGGGTGTTGTGCTCGGACCCGCGCTCGCGGCGGTGCTGCAGGGCCTCTTCGCCAGGCTTGGCCTTGCCGCTGACCTCTGCGTGCGCGCCGCGTTTGTCGCTTCGGCGCTGGTCGCCCTCGCCGTGCTCGCCCTCGACGGTGCCGCATGCGCGCGGCTCAACGCCGCACCGCCCGCGCCACCGCCGAGCGCGTCGTCGCCCGGCGCGCCGGCGCGCGGGGCGGTGCGACGACGGCTGCTGCCCGCGCGCGCGCAGCTGCTGCTGCGCACGGTTGCGCTTGGCGTGGGCTGGTCCCTCACACTGAGCGTCTCGACTTATTCTCTGTTCGCATATCGGATGCTTGGCTGGGCGCAGCCGCAGCTTTCCGCAATGCTCTCGGCGGGCGCGGCCGTGACGGTCGGCGCGCAGCTGCTGCTCGTGCCGCGGCTGCTCGCCGCGTGGGGCGAGCGCCGCACGTGCGCAGTTGGGCTCGTGTGCGTCAGCGCCGGCCTGTGCGGCCTCTCGCGCGTTGTGTCGCAGCCTTTTCACCACTGCTTTTATTTCCTCAACAGAGTTGGCTCGGGGATTGCCGACACGTCGACGGCCGCGCTGGTCGTGCAGGCGTCGGGCTCGCGCGACGAGCGCTCGCACAACCTGGCGATGGTCCAGTCCACGCGCGCAGGCGCGCGCATCGTCACGCCGTTGATTTCCGGCGCGCTCTTCCAACGGTCGGCGAGCACCCTCGTCGCGCCGGGCGCGCTGCCCTACACCGTCGCCGCGTCGCTCATGTTCGCGCTTGCGCCCGTGCCGCTCGCGATCGGCGTGCGCGCCGCGCCGCCGCCGCCGCCGCTGGACGAATCCGCCTAGCGCTTCGAATTTTTTTTTATTTTCAACTTCATTCCGGCCCCGCCCGCGACGACTGAGCGCGCGCGCTGCTCCGCGTAGCGCTCACCCGCTTCTGCACGCGCGGCCACGGCAGCAGCAGCTGCATCGCGCGCTGCTTGTCGTTTCGGTCGAGGCGTCGGAGCCTCTCGTCCGTGCATCGCAGCACCGAGCTCGCGTCACCGCCCGTCACGCGCGCGAGCGCCTGCCGCACTGCGCCGGCTTGCACAAGGTGGTGCACCAGGGCTTCGCCTGCCGACGGCCGATTCTCCGCGCCGGCGATTGCGACGCCGCGGCCGTGCCGGTGGTACGTGAGATGCCAGCGCGCGCGCTCGACGCCCTCCTGCGAGCGGGTGGCAAGGCCGTGCCGTACGCCGCGCGCGCGACGGCGCGGCCAAGGGGAGCTGCTGGACGGTGAGAGGAAGAAGGGGTGGGCAAGGGCAGATGCAGGACGGCGGGATGCACGCGGGTGGAACCGCGGGGGGGGGGGGGGGGGGGGGGGGGGGCAGCTGCAGGACGGTGGCGCGCGTCACCGTCGCAGCAGCGCGACGGCGGCGTGTGAAGAGTGCGCGCGCGAGGGCCATCGAACAAAGGGGAGCCATCGTGCAAAGGAGGGGCGCCATCGTGAAAGGAGGGGCGCCTCGTGCAAAGGGCGCGTGCCTGCAGAGCGCGCAGCTCCTCCGGCCGCTCGGTGACGAGGGCGTGCAGCGCGAGGAGCGGATTGCGTGCGCTCCCTCTGTGCCTGTCAAAGAGAATCAGCTCGTCACCGCGCACGCGTAACGAGATGTTCTTCCACGGGATCAGCTCGCCGAAAGGGAGGAAGTCGCGGTCAAACACGAACACTGCGTGCGCGCGCGCCCGCCGAAGGGGCGCCGCCGCGCGAGGCGCGGCGGTGGGTCGGCGAGCGCCCGCAGGCCGGCGCAGGCGACCGCGCGCGGCGTACCGGGCACACACAGCGCGCGGCTTACCGGGCACACACAGCGCGCGGCGTATCGGGCACACACAGCGCGCGGCGTACCGGGCACACACAGCGACTGGACGACCGAGAAGATGCGCGTCGTGATGACCGAGTCGCCCGCGAGCACGAGGCAGAAGGTGGAGGCCGCGTACATGGCCGCCTTTGCGCGCAGCAGGCCATCAAGCTCAGCGTACCCTTTGTCGGTGCGCTGCGTGGCGTGTGCCTCCACGCGCTCGCCCGCCGCGCGCGCGACGTCCAGCATCGCTGACTTGGCGGCCATGCGCACGAATCGCGAGTAGCGCAGCTCGGCGCCGTGGCACGCCCACCGGTTTGGAGTTGCGCGGTTGTCAAAGCGATGGCATGCGGTGGAGCGTGGGCCCGACTCGACGATGAGAGCGCGCCTGGCGCCAGGGGCGGGCAGACCGGCGGCGGACGGGGCGAACGGCGCCGTGCCGCGCAGGAAGAAGGGTGGCGAGTAGTAGGGCGCTGGTACGACGTGACCGCATGCCCTCGCCTCGAGCCAATCATATCTCCGGTCCTCGGCAGAGACAAGGATGCCCGCGCCCATGCGAGCGTACGTGCCCGATGGGCGCGCCGGCGGCGTTGCACTAGCAGCCAGTGCGCGCGAGCCCCGCGCCTGGCCGAGGCCGTGCGCTTGCCGGCGTAGGTCCGTGCGCAAGGCCTCGCGCAGCGCGTGCGTGAGCATGTGCGTGAACACGTGCCGCTCGGGGCAGAGGCGCCATGCTGCTGTTGAAAAAAGCCAACGCAGCGCGCGCTCGTAGCTGCGCTTGGAGGGGGGAAGGGGAAGGGGGGGTCGCGGGGTCGCGGGGGGCACGGGCGGATGCAGGCGTGTAAGCCATGCGAGGCGCGCGCGGTCGTGCGAGTGGAGGGCCGCGCGCCGCGCGCGCCGCACGTCTCGCAGGTGATGCGGTACGAGGCGAGGCCGTCGCGCAAAGCCGAACGCATGCTCTCCGAAATGGACGTGGGGATTGAGCCCTTTTTTGCGGCCCATGCCGAGCCCCATGCCTCGTGCGGATGCTCGACCGCCTTGCACAGGTGATACGGCGAAAGTGGCAGCAGGAAGAGCACGTTGTCGCCGAAGCGCGCAACGTCCGCAGCAGGAGCGGCGCCGCCGGCGGTCGCCGCAAGCGCAGCTTCGAGCTCGACCGCGTTCGGCAGCCAGCGAGGCATGAGACGAGGCAGGTCGTGGACCACCGCGTGGTACAACCCACCCTCATCGTGCGCAGGGGGCGGCTCTTCCGCGATCATCTGCTCGTACAAGCGTCGCGCGTCCGAGCTGATGTTGAGGAGCGCCCACGGAACCTCGTGCACGTAGAGGCGCCACGCGGTGGGGTCTGCACGGATCGGCGGGAGATAAACCGCGTCATCGGCAGGTGCCTGCTGCCCCGACGCGCGCGCAAGCGCCACGACGGCCAGGACGACCCGCATCAACGTCAGGTCGCCATCTTGAACTGACGACGGGCACGATGGCGGACGAAATTCGAGCTTCCGCTTGCCCAGGGAGAGAGGACGAGGGTCTGGACTCTGAAGGGACCCCTTGTGGGTGGGCCTGGACTGTCATTGATGAGCGTGCTCCTTCATCTCCCCCGTCATCCCCTTCCCGCCCCCCCCCCCCCCCCCCCCCCCCCCGCCCCTCCCGAGGTGCTGCCTCACAAATCACAAGTCACATGAAGTCGTCTTCCATTTCGCGACAGGCCTGGATGTCGGTTTTGCCTGCCTGCTTCACTTTATCGAGGATCTCCTGGTTGGACTGCATACGCTCCTCCTCGAAGACGCCGGCGTATGACTTGATGTCTCGCTCCTTATCAAACTCCTGCCGGCGGGCCTTGTCGTCGAGCCGCTGCGCCTGCGCTGCCCTCTTCTTCGCCTGGATCTCAAGGCGGTCGCGCGCGTCTCGGAGATCGGCAAAGTTGGGGTTCTCCTCGCGCTTGCTCTTGTTGAGCAGGTTGCAAATCTCATTTTTCCTCCGCTTGACGAGCGTAAAGCGCACGGCCGCGCGGTTGTGGAACCCGACCTGCCCGGTCGCCATGTCGCCCGTCTTCTTCAAGTTGGACCACATGGTGTACACGATCGTGATATCGTTCAGCTTGCAGCCCTCGATTGAGTTGAGCTTGGTGAGCTGCGCGCAATCCTCGATAACCTCCTCCGGGATGTCGTCCAAGCTGCTTTGCCCCTCAAGGAGCCGGATGTACACGTGCGCCGAGCTGTGCTTGTCGACATGGAACCACACGTCTTCGGGCCAGCCGTAGCGGATGAGCTCCTCGTTCTCCTCTTTGTCGCGCCCCATGTACATGAGGTAGCGCGGGTCCCGGCCCACGAAGTAGAACACCATTTCCGACCTGCCACGATGGAGTCGTACGTACGACGTCGCGTTGATTTTTGAAAAACGTGTCACTGGGGAGCCCGAGCCCCCCGTCGGCTGCCGCCCTGCCCCCCCGCCCTGCCCCCCCGCCCCCGCCCCCCCCCCCCCCCCCCCCCCCCCCCCCCCCCCCCCCCCCCCCCCCCGGGCCCCCCCCTCCCCCCCCTGGCCCGGTGGCGCTACTCCTTGGCTGCCCGTGAGAGGTACTTCTTCTCGATCGTGTCCACGCGCACCTCCTCGCCCTCCTCGATGAAGAGCGGCACCTGGATGACCGCGCCCGTCTCGAGCGTCGCCGGCTTTTGGCCGCCCTGCACCGTGTTGCCCTTGACGCCCGGCATGGTCTCGATCACCTTGAGGTTCATCTGGTTGGGCAGCTCGACCGAGATGATCTGGCCGTTCCACTTTGCCACCTGCGCCGAGCCGCTCTCTTTGAGGAAGTCGATCTGGTCGATCGCCTTTGCGTCGATGCGCATCTCCTCAAACGAGGCCATGTCCATGAAGACATACTGGTCGCCCTCCTTGTACGTGTACTGCACGTCAAACTTTTCAACCTCTGCAGCGCCGACCGACTCGCCCGCACGCCACGTCTTCTCCATCGTGTTTCCGGTGATCAGGTTCTTCAACTTTGAGCGCACAAACGCGGAGCCCTTGCCCGGCTTCACGTGGAGGAACTCGATCACCTTGTACGGGACGGCGTCCGACTCAATCGTCATGCCGACCTTAAAGTCGTTTGACGTGAGCATCGAGACCGCCGCGCGCGACTGCGTGGCCCAACGCGCGCGCGCGCACGCACGGCGACGTGCCGCGCTTCAGACGCGCGTGCGTTACGGCCAGGGGGTTGCTAGCATGCGTCTTGCGGCCCGCGCGTGTGCGCAATGGGCGCAGCGCAGACCGCGCAAGCCTCGCGCGCGCGCGCGCGCACCTGCACAGGCGCCGCGCGCTGGCCCACGCGCGCGGCCCGCACGTGGCCGACAGCGAGGGCAATCAAAACATTCGCCAACATCGCCCTCGCCTTCCACGCGTGCGAAAATGCGTTTGTTTGAGAAAACGTCTGGAACAATGGCCGACTCCGAGGCGATCGACGTGTCGGGCGACGCCGGCTGCTTGAAGCGCGTGCTCGAGGCGGGCGACCCGTCGGCGGGGACGCCCCCCGCCGGATCGCGCGTCAAGGTGCACTACGTCGGCACGCTCGCTGCGGACGGCTCCAAGTTCGACTCGAGCCGGGACCGCGGGACGGAGTTTGAGTTTGTGATCGGCCAGGGGCAGGTGATCAAGGGCTGGGACGTGGGCGTGGCGTCGATGCACAAGGGCGAGAAGGCCGTGCTCACGTGCACGCCCGAATACGCCTACGGCGCGCGCGGTTCGCCGCCCAAGATCCCGCCCGGCGCGACGCTCGACTTTGAGGTCGAGCTTTTCTCGTGGGCGGCGGTGAAGAAGAGCAAGTGGGAGATGTCGGCCGACGAGCGCATCGCGGAGGCAGCCAAATGCAAGGCGGAAGGGACCGCGCTTTTTAAGGCGGGCTCATTCGCCGACGCCGCCGACGTGTACAAGTCGGCCGCCGACTACCTGCACGAGGTGGGCGACGAGCTCGACGAAGCGGCCGCCGACGCGGCGCGCGACGCGCTCGCGAGTGAGGTGACGTGCCTGCTCAACGAGGCGATGTGCCGGCTCAAGCTGGGCGACGCGGCGGCCGCGCTCGCCGCGTGCAACACGGCGCTCGAGCTCGACGCCAACAACGTCAAGGCCCTCTTCCGCCGCGCGAGCGCGCACAAGGCCCTCCAATCGTACGCTGAGGCCAAGACGGACCTGCGCGCGGCCATCGCGCTCGAGCCGGCGAACCGCGAGCTGCGCGAGCTGTACGACGCAGTGAAGAAAGCGGAGAGCGCGGCCAAGGCGAAGGAGGCCTCGCTGTACGGCGGCATGTTCTCCAAGGTGTCCATGTACGACGACAAGCCGTCCATCCTCGTCCACACCGGCCCGCTCCCGCGCACCTTCTTTGACATCACGATCGACGGCGAGGCGGCCGGGCGCATCGAGTTTGAGCTCTTCGCGCACAAGGTGCCCAAGACGGCGGAGAACTTTCGCGCGCTCTGCACGGGCGAGAAGGGCATCGGTGTGGCTGGCGTGCCGCTGCACTACAAGGAATGCTCTTTCCACCGCGTGATCAAAGACTTTATGCTGCAGGGAGGCGACTTCACGCTGGCAAACGGGATGGGCGGCGAATCCATCTACGGCTCCAAGTTTGACGATGAGAATTTTGAGCTCAAGCACGACACACCCGGACTCCTCTCCATGGCAAACTCTGGTGCGCGCCAGCGCGCGCGCGCGCGGCGCGTGCGTGCATCGACCGCTCACATGCGGCGCGGCTGCTGCGTGCGCCCCGCCCGCGGCGGCCGCGCGACGCGTCGGACTGGCGTCCCGCAGGCCCGGGGACCAACGGCTCGCAGTTCTTCATCACGACAGCGGAGACGCCGCACCTCGACGGCAAGCACGTCGTCTTCGGCAAGGTGACGGCCGGGATGGACGTCGTGCGGCGGATCGAGAGCCTTGAGACGGACAGCGACGACAAGCCGCTGCAGGACGTCCTTATCGCAGACTGCGGCGAGCTCGCGCGCGGTGCGGACGCGGAGTCGGACGCGCCGCCCGGCGGGTCCGCCTCAGACTGAGTGGCCGCTGCGACTGGTGACACGACGGCTGAAAGCAGCCGTCGGCGGTCGCCCGTCAGACGTCAGTCAGTACGAGCACGTCCGACCGGGCCCCTTCCAAAAGCGTTTCAAAGAGAAACTCGTCGGCGCTCGTCCCCCACACCTACGGCGCGCTGGAACAGCTGCTCGAGGCGCCCCTCGAGGAGGCGCTCGCTTCGGCGTCCGCGCTGCTCCGCGCGGCACCAACGGCCGCCGCCGCGACCGTCGCACTCATCCGCCGCCTGCAGCTCGACGAGTCGGCCGCGGCGGTCCGGCCGACGGTCCGGCTGCTCGCCGCCTGGGGCGCGCCGTGCGCGCCGGCGACGGCGGCGCTGGTCGAGCTACTGCCGTGCGTGGAAAGTGAGACGGCGAAGGAGCTGCTCCATGCTGTCGGCTGCCTCGTCGCCCCGCGCCCGCCCGCCGAGCTCGACGCCGTCGTCGATGTTTACCGCGAGCTCGTCGCGGCAGACCGTTCACTCCTCCTGCCGGTCATCGGATCGCTCGCCGAGCTGCCGCTCGCGCCCGCCACGCGCGACGAGGTCGGCGAGATGGCGCTGCACGCGCTGTTGGTTGTCGACGAATCGGACATCCCCGCGCTCGCAAGAGCGCTTCTCGCCGTCGCGTCGCCCGAGCGCGCCGCGCGAACGGCGGCGGCGGTACGTGCGAGCGTGCGCGGCGCATCCGCCGGCACGGTCGCGCTCACGGCGGAGGTGGTGGCGGGCGCGCTGCGGCTCAATGCGCCAGCGGCGGCGGGCTATCTGCGCGCTCTCGCGCGCGAGCCGCCGCGCGCACACGGCCCACTCGACATGCTCTTGCTCCTACTGCTGCTCGAGCGCGGCATCCATTCCGGCGATGCACGTGCTGCACTCGTGAAGCTCGCGGACGCGGAGGGCGGCGGGACCGCGCTCGAGCTCGTGCGCGCATGCCTCGTCGATCCAGTGCTTGCCGCGCGCGCGGCCGACGCGCTCCCCGCCGCGTGCGCCGCGTTGCTCTCGCCGCGCGACACGCGCTCGCGCGGCGGCGGCGTGCGTGCGGGCGCTGTGCGCGTCGCGCTCGCCGCGGTCGCCGCCGCCGCCGAGCCGGCCGCGCCGCCCGCGCTCGGCGTGCGGCGCGTCGAGCTGCTCAGCCTCGCGCTCGTCGCGCTCGGCGCGCGCGCGCGCGAGCTCGACAGCGCGCGTGCCGCGCTCGCGTCGGGCGGCGCGGACGCCCCCGCGCGGCTCGTCGTGGCCGAGCTCGACGCGCAGTTCTACTGCGACGAGCTGCGCGCGGCGTGCGTGGCGCGCGCGCACGCGCTCGGTGCGCATGCGCAGCTCTTCGCCGAAGCGTGGGAGGGCGTGGCACCAGCGCTCCCCCACGGCGCACGCACCAGCCTCGCCAGCACCCTCGGCGCACTGTGTGAGCATGCGACGCGCGTGCGCGCGTTGCTCCTCTCCGCGGCCGTGCACAAGCCGCTGCTCGCGGTTGCGCGGCGCGCGCGCGCAGACGCGTCCGGGCTGCGCTCGGCGCCGTGCGCGCGCGCGGCGCGGCACGGCGTGCGCGCGGGCGCAGCCGCGTGCTGCGCGCTCGAGCTGGGCGGCGCGCTCATCGGCGGCTTGTGCTGCGTGGTGCGCGCCAGTGCCGGCGGCGAGCGCGGCGAGGCCAACGGCGGCGGCGCGGCGGAGGATGACACGTGCGTCGCCGAGGCGCGCGACGAAGCCTTGGAAATTCTGCGCCGCGCGCTCGGCACGCTGCGCGCCAGCGCCGGCGCGCGCGCGCTGGGCGCAGACAGCAACGGCACGGGCGCACCGCTCGACGCGTGCGCGCCCTCGCGCTTCGCCGAGTGGGCACTGAGCGGCGCGACGTGCGCCTTTCTGGAGCAGGTGGGCGCGCCATCTTGGGCGGGCGACGTCGCATCGCACGCGCTACACGCCGCTCTGTGGCCCGTGCTCGCCTCGGCGCTCGGCGCGGCGGCTGAAGCGCGCGGCGCACCGCACGCCGCGTGCGCGCTGCTCTTCGTCGCCGCGGCGGAGCGCAACGAGGCGCTCGCGCAGCTGCGTCGAGCGCTCTGCGCCGCCGCCAGGCTCGGGCGCGCGCTGCGCGGCGTGCTTGAGCCCCAGCTGGGCGGAGCGCACGGCGAGGGCGCGGGTGGCCGAGGTTATAATGGCGGCAGCGGCGCACTGAATGGCCCGGCGCCGTGCCAGCCCCTGCCGCGCAGCGCGGCCGAGTGGCTCGCGCTCGAGGTGGCCGTGCCGGAGCACGCGCGCGTCGGCGCGCGCGCCGTGCTCCTTGCACCCACGACACTCGCGCGCAGGACGCAGCGCGGCGAGGGGGCCACGACCGAGCGCGGCGAGCGCGCGAGCGGCTTATGGGACATGTTGAGCGGTATGCCCGCCGCCACGAGCGCGGCCGCATCGCCGTCGGTCGTCGCACCCGGTCGCAGCCGCGCCGCGCACCGCGCCGACGCGGCAGGCGACGTGCGATCGCACGGCCGCCCGTCGCTCGTGGCGCCGCTCGACGCGCAACGGGCGGGCTGGGAGTGCGTGGTGGCTGCGGCGATTCAGCTGCAGCTGTGCGAGCTCGCGCTCGAAGAGCATTCAGCGGCGGCGAGCGGCCCGCTGCCCGCCGCTCTACAGCCGTCGACTTGCGGGTCGAGCTGCTCGTCGGTTCGGCCGCAGGGGCCCCTCGCCGCTGCGCTGTGCGATCGGCTGAGCCTCGCGCTCGCGCTCCGCGAGCGCGCCGCCCAATGCGCGCGCACGGTGGGCGCGACGGGCGCCGCTCTCGGCGCACGGCGGCAACTCGAGGCTGCGCTGCGCTCTGCTGCGGGCGAGCCGAGCGGCGCGCTGCTGCTCGCCGTCCTCGACGGCTTGCCGCCGCCGGGCGGGGACGGCGGCACGCGCGACGACGCGTCGGCCGCGCGCGCGCTCAGCACGTTCTCTGAAGGGCTACGCGCGCACTGCTTGCGCGCGCTCGCGCTTGCGGGCGCGGGCGCGGGTGCGGGCGCGGGCGCGGGCGCGGACGCGGACGCGACGCGCGGTGCGCTGAGCGTTGCCCAGCCCGAGCAGCGCGTCTCGCCTCAGCTGTGGGACGCGGCGATGCAGCTGCTCGGGCTGGGCGACGCTCTGCGCTCGGCGATTGCACATCTCCGCTCTGACGCAGCTCTCGCCGCCGCGCGCCAGATGGGCGCGCCGCGCTCGGCCCGCGGCGCGCGCGGCAGGCGCGTGGCACGCGGTGCCATGGCGCGTGGCGGCGTATTGATGGCGGCCGCAGCCTCGCGCGAGGCGTGCGCTCCGACTTCGGGTTGCGACCTGTCTGCTTCGGATGGCGACAGCTGCGCGGACGACGGGCAAGACGCGCGAGGCGAGGACGCGCACCAGCCGCTCGATGTAGCGCACGCGTGTGCGCGCGCGCTCGGCTGCTGTTATTGGCTTCTGCACACGCGATTGGCGAGGGTTGCACACGCAGAGCCGCGGCCCGCGCCATCCGCCGCGGCCGAGCGCGAGAGAGCGCGCGGCGCCGACGCCGAGGCTGCCGAGGGCGTGCAGCGCGCTTTGATCGCCTCGTTTCGTCAATGCCCAGAGCCGCACTGCGCCGTGCACGCGCTGCGCGCGATCGCCGCCGCGCGCGCGGCCGCTGTCGCCACGCGCCGCGCGGCGGCCGCGGACGGCGCCGTGGCCTCCGCCCACGCGCCGCCGGTCCAAACGTGCGCACCGAGCCCAGAGGGCGGCAGCACTGAGCTGAGCCGCCTTACACTCGAGCTCCTGTGCGCACGCTTCCCGCTCGAGCTCGCAGAGCTGCGGCCTTGGCTCGCCGAGGCCATCGGCACCGCGCGCGCGGCCGGCGTCGCGAGCCGATATGTGCAGCATGGCTGGGCTGTCTGCTGCTGCTGCCTCGCGCTTGGCGAATGGCTGCCAACGGCCGAGCTCGCGCCCTTCGTGCAGACGCTTGTCGACGGTGGCATGGCGCGCACGCGCGGCTGTGGCGAGGACGAAGACAAGAGCGAGGACGCGAGCGAGGACGCGAGCGAGGACGCGAGCGAGGACGCGAGCGAGGACGAGAGCGAGGACGCGAGCGAGGACGAGGAGATCGACTCGTCGTCGCAGAGCGACGCGAGCGGCATCGATGCCGAGCAGCGCAGGGATCGCGACTCGGGAGATGGCGGCGATGGCGGCGAGTCGGGAGATGGCGGCGCGGGCTCGAGCGATGATGAGGGCGCACCGTCGACGCGCGCGCCCGTCCGCGCGCTACCGGGCGGCGAGCGCCTCCGCGCCGCGCGCGCGCGCGCGCAACCTACACGCGCCGACGCGCGCGCGCGCGCAGGCGCGGCGCGCGCGCGGCCGCCGCCAAAGCGCGCGCGCACGGCGAGCGACCGCGACCGCGCGCGCGCGCGCGCGCCGCGCTTCTCGCCGGCGGTGCGCGCGGCGGTGCGCGCCGCGCTACCGCAGCTCGTCGCCGTCGCGCTCGCGCGCGCGACGCCGCGTGCGTTTTCTGCCGCCGCGCTCGAGGCCCTTGTCGCACTTGCCGCCGAGGCAGAGCGTGCGCTGCGCGCGTGCACGCGGTCGCTCGAGCGCGCGCTCGAGAGGGGCGGGCGTGCGCCGGGTGCTGCCGCCATGTCGTGCGGCCGGTTGCTCTCAGCGCTGCGCGTCGCGCTGCAGGCAGTTTTGGGCTGGCGTGCGACGCGTGGCCGCGCGGTGCCGGCTGCACCCATCGCCGCGCTCTGCGCCGCCGCGGAGCGCGCGTGCGACAGGGCTGCTGACATGATTGCGGCGCTGTGCGGCGCGCGCGCGCGTACAGACGCTGCGCGGCATCTCCGTGAGGCCGAGCTAGCTGCGCATCGCGGCGCGTGTGCGCGAAAGCCGTCGCCTGCTGCGCGCGCGTGCAGTGCGCTGCCACAGTTGCGTCGGCAAGAGCAGGCGCTCTCTGCAGCCGTCGCGCGCGCGCGCGCTGCAATCGATGGCAACAGCGGCTGCAAGGGTGGGCCGAGGTCGCGCTGCGGATCGCCCGCTGCCGCATCCACGGCCGTGGCCAACGGCAGCAGCAGCAGCGGCGGCGGCGGCGGCGGCGGCGGCGCAGAGGCTGCGGTTGGTGCACGTGACGAGCGCGGCGGGCGCAGCCGCGCTCGCGCGCGCGCGCACGAGCGGTTCGGCGCGCTGCTCGCCGAGGCGGAGGAACTCGGCTACTCGGCGCCCTCGCAGTCGGAGGACGAGACGGACGACGATTCGCACGAAGAAGCGAGCGACGGCAAAGGCGAGCGTGGCGACGGCCTGGACGCGCATACGGCACGCGCCCGCGCCGACGGCCCTGGCGGCGAGCGCTTTGACGCTCGGCGCGGTGGCCGTACGTGCGGCGGCGCGGCCGGCTTTGAGGCTGTGGCGTGCGCGGGCGCGCAGCTCGAGGACGCCGACAACACGGCCTCCGCGCCAATGCTCGTCTTGGGCGCACGGACCGGCATGCGCTCACTCACGGGAGCGGTACGGACCGGCCCCGCGCCTTGACGCTGACAAATGTTTGAGTGGCCCCCCAGGCCAAAGGCCACTACAACCGGCTTGCAAAAAAAGGCTGACCGCCGAGCCGCTCCCATGAGCGCAGGAGGTCCTGCTCAATCAGCGGCGCCGCAGCATCGTCGCGCTGCGCTTGCGCGGCAAAGTGATCCAGCGACAGCGCAACGAGCCTGGCCATCCATGCAGGGTCTTCCACTGCAAGCGTGCGCGCACGGGCGTCGAGGCGCGCACGTTCGCGCAGGGTGAGCGGACGGCACGGGGTGAGCAGTCTGCACGGTCGGGAAGTCGGCGCGCGCGCGCGGCGTGGCGCCCACTCGGGACGGAATGCCCGCGCTCGGCGGCGACCGCGACGGGCAGGATGCAGCCTTTGAGCGCGCGCGCAATCTCGCGGTGCTGCTGCACGTTGCTGCGCCTCTCGGTCGCGAGCGTCGCCGACCTGCCGCCGGCCGCAACGGTGCACGCGCAGCCGACGTCACTGAGCCGCTCATAAATGCTGCTCTGCATCCCGCCAAGATAGACAGAGGCCTCGACATCCGGCGCGCACGCTAGCTCAAAGCAGCGCGCGCCACCGGGCGCCGACGCCGGCCGAAAGCCGCGCTCGACGTAGCCCGCAAGCGCGGCCGGGTCCCACATTGCGTAGGCACGCGCCGCAAAATGCTCGCGCACGTCGTCGAGCGAGGCGACGTCGAAGCGCGCGCGCCGGCGGCGCGTGCGCTCGACGAGCGGGTGTGTCGCGCCCGCTTCAGGCGCGCGTATTATCGGCTCGACCAGCACAAGCCCGCGGAACGTGCCTGGGCGCGCGAGCTCGGCGAGCACGAGGCCCGCACCGCCGAACGAGTGGCCGACGCCCACGAGCGGGCGTCCGGCCGTGGCGGAGGATTGCTCAGCGAGCAACTCAAAGACATCGCGCGGCGCCACCGTGCGCCATTCGTACCGCTCGGCCGACACGCCCAAGCCGGCGGGCGGTCGGCTCCTGCCGTGGCCGGTCCAGTCGAGCGCGAGCACCTCGGCCGTCAGCTTGGGCCGGACGGCGCGCAGGTGGTCAAGCGTCGGCCGCCAGACACCCGCATTGAAGCCCGAGCCATGCGTGAAGAGGAGCAGCGGCTCGCCCGCCGTCTGTCGCCCAAGTCGCGTCCGGAGGAATGACAGACCACCGTGCGTCGCTGCCTCGAGCACTTCCATCGCCGCCATCGTCCGGAGCGGAAGGGCCGACCTTTGCCCTTTGGGGTCGGGTCTACCCATAATTATGGAAGTATCCCAACAAGGCAGCCGAGTCATGAGTATGGTGAGAAGGGCACTCGGACGCCTTTTATGCAAGTAGGGATGCGTGCATGAACCGTCATGCACGCTGGCGATCTGTCGGACCAACCGACGGAGCCCGAGGTTGGGGCCGAGCCGCCGGAGCTCGCCTTCGTGGCCCGGCACCAGCGCCTCCGCGCTCTGCAGGAGCTTCTTCTCAGGCTCGACTCGTCCAGCATCCACTCGCCCTCCGCGCAAAAGCTCCGCCTTCTAGCGCTCGCCGACGGGCACATCGACTACGCTCGCCTCACGTTCCACCGGAGGATCGGCGAGGGTGCTTTCGCGCTGGTTGACCTGTACTCGATGCTTGACCCGCCTGGGTCATCCGAGCGGAGCATCGCGACGCTCTCGGCCGAGCCCGCCGCCGATCTGGCCGCCTCGCGGTCGGCCGACGACGCGGCGGGCTCGCCGCAGCAGCCGGCGGAGCGCTCTCGCGCATCGACCGAGCCGCTGCCGAGCACATCGTCGACACGTGCGCCGCGGCTCGGCCTACCAAGGATTGGCATCGCGCGCCGGCGCTCATCCGCGCGCCGCTCCTCGACGGAGACGGCGGAGCTGCTGACGACGCTCAACTACATGGCGCTCAAGAGCGCGCGCAAGTACGAGGTGCTTGAGCTGAGCGACCTCGCGCCGGGTGAGCGCCACCTGGTTCGGCTGCCCGACTCGGAGGCGATCAACATCTACGCGGAGGGAGTGCTGCTCCGTCAGCTCGCACACGAGAACATCGTCAAGGTGCTCGGCTTCACGACATTTCCGGACCCAAAGACGGGCGAGGACACGTTTGCAATCGTCCAGGAATTCATGCGCGGCGGCACGCTGCTCGGCAAGATCACGGCGGGCGGGTACGGCACCGTAACGGCGCTCACGTGGCTCGTCGACATATCGCGCGGACTGCGCTACCTGCACCACGAGCTCGAGATCGCGATCGCGCACCGCGACCTCAAGCCGGAGAACATTCTCATCACCGCCGACAACCGCGCCAAGATCGCAGACTTTGGCCTCTTCCGGTTCATGGTGAGCGCGCAGATGCGGCCGGAGACGGCCGACCAGCCGGCAGTGCTGCCCAACGGCCTCAAGCCGCTGCGCGCAGCGATCACGACGGGGCGCACCGGCTCCGAGCGGTACATGGCCCCGGAGAACTGGCATCGCCAAGCCTACTCGTCAAAGGTTGATGTCTTCTCCTTCGCCGTGCTCGCGTGGGAGGTGTTCGCTTCGAAGCGCGCATACCAGCCGCTCTTCCTCACCGCCGAGCAGATCGCGCAGGGCGTCGCGACCAAGGGGCTGAGGCCGACGCTGCCCACGGGGTGGCCCGTTGCGCTCAAGGAGCTGATGGGCACCATGTGGTCAGACAACCCGGCAGACCGGCCTGACTTCACGCGGATCACGCAGCACCTCGAGCTGATGCTCGAGGAGCAGAGCGTTGCGCCCTGGCAGAAGAAGGCGACGCGCCTCTCGCTCGTCTCTGCCGCCTCGTCGAACCCACCCTACGCGAGCCCCGGCGTCGCCATCACCGTGCAGCGAGCCGACCCGGCGTCGTGCTGCGTCATCAGCTGAGCGCGTTGTGCTGCGTCCTCAGCTGAGCGAGCCGACCCGGCATTCCTGTCTCTGAGCCGAGTTCGGACACATTGCACGCGCCGCGTCTCCTGAAGTCTGGCTCGTTGAGGCGTACCCTTTCCCGCCCGAGATTCGCCCTGTTTGTCTTGCACGGCAACGGCTTCGCCTCGCGCCCCACGACAAACCTCGGGGCAGCGAGCGGCATGCGACGCGTCCATGCGCTCGGCCCGCGCCCGCGCGATTCAGCAGCCGGCCGGACTCGGAGTGGGACTCTGGACTGGACGGCTGCACGCACATCGCGTTGCGCCGGCGGCGCGGATGCTAGGGCGTGTCGGCGATCGGAACGCCCGCCTCGACCAGCTTCTTGGTCAGCTCGCCGCTCTCGTACATCTCGAGCAGCACGTCCGAGCCGCCCTGGAACTCGCCCTTGATGTAGACTTGCGGAATTGTTGGCCACGACGAGTACTTTTTGATGCCCTCGCGCAGCTCCTGGTCGGCGAGAACATTAAACGCCTTGTACTCCTTCACACCCTCGGCGTTGAGCACCTGCACCACGCGGTTGCTGAAGCCGCACTGCGGCGCAGATGGCACGCCCTTCATAAAGACGACGAGCGGGTTCTTGGCCAGCTCGGCGGCGATGCGAGCCTGCGTGTCCTTTGGCGCGTCGGCGGGCGGTGGCTTGCGATGCGGCTTGAAATCGCTGTGCGAATCAGTGCACAGCCGCCGCAGCGCCGGAGCCGCGGGCCACGCGCGCAGGTGCGAGCCGGCGAGCAGGGATGCGCGCGCAAGCATCGCGGCGGACGGCGACGAACGACTCGTTCACCTTCGACGCGAAAAAAACGTGAAAGGGTGAAAGAATGGTGTTCATGACGGGCGAGCACGCTTTCCGCGCGTCCGCGGTGTGCTTCGGCCTGATGGCCGCGTGCTCGCCTGCCAACATCCGGAGCCGCAGCTCGATGACGTCCGCCGCCGTGGGCAACATTGCGGTCGTCGTTGAGGTCGAGATCGCGCCCGACCGCATCGACGACTTCCTCAAGGTCATGGAGGGGGACGCGATCGGTTCGCGCGAGCGCGAGAACGGAGGGTGCCTCCGCTTCGACGTGCTGCGCGACCAGGAGAGAAGCAACGTGTTCAGACTATACGAGCTGTACAGAGATCGCGCGGCGCTCGACTTCCACAAGGAGCAGCCGCACTTCCTCAAGTGGCGAGAGTTCAAGGCGTCCGGAGGCGTGATCTCGCAGAAGTCTGCGCTGAATGACGCAATTTTCGTCGCCTAGTTCCTGCCCCTCGCTCCGACCGTTCCGACTCGCAAGGGCTGCACGGATGTGCTTGACCTCCGTTGGGTCTTGATCCCGAGAGAGGGAATGCGACCGATCAAAATGGCCGCGCGGCCGACGCCGCAGGCGCAGCGTCCGAGTCGCGCGCCGCCGGAGGCGCGTTGGCGCGGCTGCCGCCCGCGCGCCGGCTGCGCAGGTGTGCGAGGAGGTAGGTGAGGGAGTTTGGCGTGATTCCAGGGATGAGACCCGCCTCGCCGAGCGTGCGCGGCCTCGCCGCCTCGAGCTTCTCCACCTCCTCGTTCGAGAGCGACCCCAGCGTGCGGTAGTCGGTCGACGGCGGGATCTGCGCGCCCTCGTGCGAGCGCCAGCGCGCGACCTCGAGGTCCTGCCGCTTGAGGTAGTTTGCGTACTTTGCGGAGATGCTCACCTCCTCGAAGGCAAGCGGGTCGAGGCCGCACGGCAACGCACCCTTCTCGACGAGCACGCGCTCGACATCGGCGAGCTGCGTCTCCGGCATCGCCATCATCTCCGCGGCCGAGCGCACGGGGCCGTCGGCCTTGACGTGCGCAAAGCCGCGGGCGAGCCAGTCGGCGGCGCCGAGCCGCACCGCGTCGAGCGCAGCGCGCGCCTCCGTCGCACCGCGCTGCTTGCGCTGCGCGAGCTCAAGCCTGACCGGGTCTGTCACGAGGCCAGCGGCTGCGCCGCTCGCCGTCAGCCGCAGGTCTGCGTTGTCCTGCCGCAGCGCGAGGCGGTATTCGGCGCGCGAGGTGAACATGCGGTACGGCTCGCTCGTCCCGTGCGTCACCAGATCGTCGATCAGCACGCCAATGTACGCCTCGCCCCGCCCGACAAGAAACGGCTCGGCGCCTGCGGGCGCGAGCGCCGCGTTCGCGCCCGCGACCACGCCCATCGCGGCGGCCTCCTCGTAGCCGGTGGTGCCGAGCACCTGGCCCGCGAGGTACAGGCCAGCGCACGCCTTCACCGCGAGCGCGTGGTCCACCGCCTTCGGATCAACGAAGTCATACTCGACGTCGTACGCGGGCCGCACGATCGTCGCCTTCTCGAGGCCTGCGCGCCATCGCATCCCGGGCAGGGCGTTCAGGGTAACAGACGCGGCGGCGGCGCGGCGGCGCGCGCGGCGGAAGCGCGCGCGCACCCGCGATGGAGGAGATGACCCGCTGCTGCACGCTCTCGGGGAAGGCAGATGAGAGGCCGTTCGGGTAGACGAGGTGCGACGAAAGGCCCTCGGGCTCGAGCCAGACGCCGTGGCTGTCGCGCCCGGCAAAGCGCGTCACCTTGGCCGTGAGTGAAGGGCAGTAGCGCGGGCCCGGCCCCTCGTAGCGGGGCAGCAGGTGGGCGTTCTGCAGGACAAGCTCGTGCGTGCGCGCGTTTGTCGCCGTGCGGTAGCACGAGATGAGGCGGTCGGCCTGCGCGACGGGCAGGCCAAGGCCAGCGCGGACATACGAGAAGGGCTCGGCCGGCCGCGAGCTCGGCTGTGGCTCGAGCCGGTCCCACTCGATCGTCCGACCGTCGAGACGCGGCGGCGTGCCCGTCTTGAGACGCGCGAGCGGAAGCCGAAGGGAGGCGAGCGATTGGGCGAGCGCGCTAGCTGGCGGTTCGACCTCGCGCGCCTCGGAGCGGATGTAACGCCCTGCTGGCCTTGACTCCTGCCCAACGTGCACAACGCCGCGCAAGAAGGTGCCCGTCGTGATCACGACCGAGTCGGCGGCGAGCTCGCGACCGTCGGCGAGTCGCACGCCGCGCACCGTCGCGCGCGCCGCGCCGGCCGCGGCGGCGTCGGCATCGTCGATGAGGAGCTCGTCGACCGAGCCCTCGATCAGCTCGACGCCCGGGTACGCGGCCAGCGCCGCCTGCGCCGCGGCGCGGTAGATGTCGCGGTCGGCTTGCGCGCGCGGCCCGCGGACGGCCGGCCCCTTGCGCTCGTTGAGCATTCGGAAGTGGATGCCCGCCTCGTCGATCAGCTTGCCCATCAGGCCGTCAAGCGCGTCGACTTCACGGACCAGGTGGCCCTTGCCGATCCCGCCGATCGACGGGTTGCACGACATCTCGCCGATCGTGTCCAGCCGTTGGCTGACGAGGAGCGCGCGCGCTCCGCACCGCGCGGCCGCGGCCACCGCCTCCGTGCCTGCATGGCCGCCGCCGATGACGATTACAGTGGGCGCGCCCGGACGCGCCGGCGCCGCGAGGCCCCGCACGCGCGAGACGCACGCAGCCAGGCACAGGGCGAGCGCAGCCGCGCGCCGTTCTCGAGGAGGCATTCTTGACGCCGTCCTCGTCGCAGGATTTTAAGAATGGCCGCCGTCCGCGCGG
The DNA here is from genome assembly GCA_019448385.1 of Diacronema lutheri. Lineage (NCBI taxonomy): Eukaryota > Haptophyta > Pavlovophyceae > Pavlovales > Pavlovaceae > Diacronema > Diacronema lutheri. Next base: position 731,246 of record JAGTXO010000005.1, on the reverse strand, counting down.
AGGCATGAGGCGCGCGGTGGCAGCGTGCGGGCGCACGGCGGGCTCACGTGTGCGCGTGCGCCTCCGTTCGCAGCCATGGCCGGTGTGGCCGCGGCTCACGCGCGACCGCGCCCCTGCGCGGCCGCGCCGCAGGCGTGCGCGTGCACCGCGCCGCCGCGCTGCCCTCGCGGGACATCAACGCGGCGCTCTTGCGCGTGCGAGCCGCGGCCGCCTTGCGCGCCTTCAACGTTGGCGACTACGCGCTTGACATTTGGCTGGCCGACGACGAGCGCATGCGCTCGCTCAATCGAACCCACCGCGGCAAGGATCGCACGACGGACGTGCTCTCCTTCCCGTACGCTCACGAGCACGTCACACGCGCCTTCCTCTCGCCGGGCGCGCTGCCTCTACCAACGAGCCGCGCGGACGCGCGGCTCGGCGACGTTTTTGTCGGCATCGCCGCGGCGCGGAGCGCCGCTGTACGCGTGCCGAGCGGCTGCGCGGCCGACCCTGCGGGCCTCGTACCCGCCGTCTGTGGGTGCTACGGCCGCCTATACGCGGCCGCCGCGCCCGTGGGCGTCGACGACGCATGCTGGCTCCTCGCGGTGCACGGGATCTGCCATTTGCTCGGGCATACCCATGAGGATGTGGCAGATACCGCCGCCATGATCGCCGACGAGGACTCGGCGCTGCGGGCAGCTGAGCATGCCATCGCGGCGAGGGGTGGCTAGGCATGTGTAGGTGTCCGCCCACGCGCGTGCATAGGGTCGACGCCCTGACTTCGGCCCGACGCTGCGTGCACACTTTCGCTCGCCCTCCTGCTGACCCGCCTGTAAGCGTCGTTTACTACAGAGTTCCGAGCGCCTGCGCAGCGTGCTGGTGTCTGCGAAATGCGCCATGCCGATAGTAGTGCCAGACGACCTCCTTGAGGCGCCGCTCGGAGAAGGCGTTCTCGTGGATCGCGAGCAGGTCGCGGTCGTAGCCGAGCATAGCCGCATCGAGCGCAGCGACCTCTCCTGGCTTCCACTCGATCGGGAACGCCTGTGCAGCAGGGCACACGGCCGAGACGCAAGAAGCGGCGGGGCGCGAGCGGTGGACGCACGCGCGCGTGGGCGCGTGGGCGCGTGGAAGTGGACAAGCGTGGCGAAACGACTGTGCCGCATGGCAGCGCGCGTGCGCGCGCACGCACCGGCTGTGCGCGCCGACCCGCCCAAAGCGGCGTGCGCGCGAGCACCTCGGGGGGTGTGCGTAACACCTATGTGTGGCGGGGAGAGGTAGGTTTTGTTTGAAGGGGGAGGCGGGTAAGGGGGAGGGAAGAGGGGAAAGTTGAGCGTGCGGCGCGCGTGCGGCGCACGCGGCGCGTGGGACGACGGCAGCGAGCGTGCCGCGGCCAAGAGCAGCGGCGCGCGCACCGCCTCGGCGTCGCCGTTGTACCACGCGACGGCCGCGCTGAGCGCGCCGAGCGCAGCGGCGGCGTCGCAACCGAGCGCGTGGAGTGAGGAGAGGGCTATCTCCTCGCTGAACTCGATCTTGGCGCACGCCGCGCACAGCTGCTTGGCCGCGGCGAGGTAGCCATCGAGCCCACCGTCGCACTGCAGCCGGGGCGTAGCCGCCCGCTCGCCCACCCACTCTCGAATACCCACGCGCTCATCATCATCGGCTGCGGCGATGGCGTCGGTGGCGGTGCCGCTGCCGTCCGGTGGCACGTACGGCGTCGGCGTCGGGATGTCGCGCGCGACGACCTGGAACGAGTCGCCGATCATTGGCTCCTGGTAGGGGTACTCCGACGTAAGGTATGTGTTGCCGTCCGCGCCCGTGCCGTCCTCGGCGCTCGCCTCGCCGCCGTCGGAGGTCGCCGCGCCCGCCGCGACCGCGCCACCGCCTGGCTCGACGGTGGCGGGCGCTAGCACCGCGAGCCCGCTGCGCAGCAACTCCTGCGCGCGCGTCATCGCCTCGGTGGGCACGCGGCATAGCCCTGACTCCCAGCGCGAGAGCGTCTGCTGCCCGACGGGGTGCGCAGGGCGGAGAAGCGCGCCAAACTGGGGCTGCGAGAGGCCAAGCTTCTCGCGAATCGCGCGCAGCCGGCCCTTCCACTCGAGCGCAAGTCCGCCCGCTGGCGGCGCGCCGACCGCCGCGCCGGCCGCCACCGCCGTGCCGCCGCCCGCCGCCGCGTCACTGCGGCCAGTTCGAACCGCCGGTGGTGGGACGGGCGGCGCGCGGCCACCGCCGGCGCCGGCCGCGCGGGCTGCCGCGTCTGCGCCAGACGCGCCGCTGCCGCCGCCGTTAGCGCGTGCGCGCCCACCGCCGCAACCCTCTCTGCCGCCAACGGGCGCGTCGGTGCGTGACGTGCCGTCGCCAGCCGCCGCCGCGCCCGCGAGGGCGCTGGTTGCACCGCCGCCGCACGCCGGCCCGCCCGCGGCAGCGGCGGCCGCGAGGCGCGTGGGTGCGCCCGTGGCGTGCGGCGGAGCGGCTGCCCCGCCCTCACGCACCTCTTTGCCGTCAACGCTCCCGTCCACGCCGCACGCGGCGTGCGAACGCGGCGAGTCGCGCGCGCTCGCCCGGCCGTGCCCGCTCGCCGTCGCGCCCGATCGGGAGCGCTTGGCGGCGGGGCCGCGCGCGTCTGGCGCGTCGGTGTCCGCAGTCTGCCAGCCAGTGCCGTGCGCCGGCGTCGCGCCGCCTACCGCCGCCGCCGCCGCCGCGTGCAGCCCGTGCCCGTGCGGCTGTGCGCCCCCGTGCCGATCAGGCTGCGCGTGCCGCCTTCCGTTCAAACTGTGCGCGCCGCCATGCGTGGCCTGGCCGGCGGCTGGTGCGATGGCGTGCGCGCCAGAGGCAGAGCTGCGTCGGCTCGGTGCGCCCACGCTCGGTGCGATCGATGGTGTGCTCGGCCCACTCGGAGGCTGCGACCGGCCGCCACCGACTCGCGTGGACGCGACAGCGTGCTGCTGCTGCGGCGCCACCTCCGGCTGCTGCTGCTGCTGCTGCTGCTGCTGCTGCTGCTGCTGCTGCTGCTGCTGCTGCTGCTGCAGCTGCTCGTGGTGGTGGTGGGTCTGGATTGTGAGGCCAGACGCTCCGTACGGCGCGCAGCCAGCCAGGGAGGCTGCGGCGGGCTTGGCGGCGAGTGCAGAGGGCGGATTGGACGCGTCGGGCGGACTGCCGGCGTCGCCCGTGTCGCGCGGCGGCGGCGCGCTCTGCTCGACGCCAGTGGGCGCGGCCAAGCTGGGCTGCGGAGCCAAGGCGGGCGCGGCAGAGGCGGACGCATCCGGTGCGGCGAAGGGCACGTTCGGCGGTACTTTGGCCTTGCCCGCGGCGGCGCCACCGCCCGCCGCCGCCATCGCCACGCCGCCGCTGCCCACGCTGCCGCCGCCCGCAGCACCGCCCACCGCCGCCGCCGCCGCCGCCGCCCTGTCGCGCTCCGCCGGTCGCTCTTTCCGTGGCCTCTCAGGCGGCGGAGGTGCGGCCGCGCGGTGGCGCAAGCGCGGACCGGCGCCGCCGAGGTCATCGGGCGCGCCCAGCTCGGTCGCCAGCCGCTTGCGCTTCTGCTTCTTGGCGTACATCCGGCAGTGCGTGTGCGTGCGCGTGCATGATGCTTCGCGGCCAGCGCAGCAGCACGCGTGGCGGCAGACGACACACAGCCACTCGCCCGCGCGCTCATCCTCCGCGTTGTAGTCGATGGGGTCGGCGGCGGGCGCAGTCGCCGGTGCGCCGTCGGCGCCGTGGCCCCGCAGGTAGACGTGCGCAAAATGCTCGTGCACGCAGTTGGTGCAGAGCACACGGCCGCAGCCGAGCGACGTGCAGTAGAGGATATCCGAGTCGCCCGTCATCTTCCCGTTGCAGAAGTGGCACTTGGGCTCCTCAAAGGCATCGGACGAGCGGCCGCGCCGTCGGCCAAGATCGTGGCCATCGTCGTCGTCAGACTCGTCGTCGCCACCTGCGCGCGACATGCCGCGCACGGCGGCGGCGCGCGGCGCGCCGGCGCGAGGCGCGGGAGGCTCTCAGCGCGGACGAGCTCAGCAGGCGCGGTTCGAGGCGCGCCGGGCGCGCTGAAGCGCGGACGGCGCGGCAATTGGTGAGTGAACGCGCTCGAGCACGCGAGAGCGCGCCCGCGCCCGCGCGCGCGCCGCGCCGCGCGCACCCATCGTAAGAGCTCGATGTCCCTTTAAGCGGCCATGCGCACTCCCTTCAGATCGGAGGGCGGCCATTTTTCTTGGCCGGCCGCAGCGCAAGTCGTTCTTGTGGTGCCGCCGGGAACTCCGCCCACGCCGAGCACGGGGGTGCGATGGAGCGGTGCGTGGAGTGCCTGAAGACGGTACGGCAGAACCCACGCGCCCTCTTCGCGCTCAAGGTCTACTCGCTGCTCTCGGGCATCCTTCTCTTTGTTGCCGGCCTGCTCGGCCTCATCATGGTCTTCAAGTCGCCCTTCTACATTGTGATCGGCGTGTACGCGATGCTCTTTGGCTTTACAGTCATAGGTGTGCGCACGGCCGTCCGTGCCGCACGACACAAGCGCGCGCGCGTCGCGTTGCCGCGCGCGCGTGGCGCACCACGCGTGGCCATCAGCGCGCTCAGCTGAACTGCGCGCGCAATCGCGCTCCGGCGCGGATCGCCGCGCAGTGATCGAGCACGGCACGTGGCTACAGAACGTGGCGCTGCTGGAGAGGTTTTACCAGCTGCTCGACGTCGAGTTCCACATGCTCGCCTCGCAGCGCGGCAAGGGCTTCTTCTACTCGGGCGCTGGCGTGCTGACGCTCTTCACGGAGGGCAACAAGATCTCGCTGATCGGCGGAGCATCGATCTGCATGATCATCGCAGGCGTGCTGCACTCGTTCCGGATTGTACACGAGGAGTCGATCAACGCCAAGGCCCACCCGACCACGCAGGCCATTGGTGGCGCCAAGGACACATCCGTCCCGCCCGCGCCAAACTACCCAACCAGCGCGCCTGTGCCCGCCGACTTGCCGCCGCCGCAGGCGGCGCCCGGCAGCTCGGCGAGCGCGAGCGAGTGGAGCTCGATCGTGGCGACGCAGAACCAAAGGGAAGGCGCAGAGGACTGGGGGGCGGGCACGGCGCGTGAGGAGGCGGCGGCGAGCGACCGGGTGTGAACGCCGCCATTTGGGAGGGCGCGTTTTGGGGCATCGAACGCGCGAGAGCACGGGCGGGCGCAGCAGCAGTGCGGGCCCGCGCGATCCCAAGATCGATAGACTTCATCTGGGCCGCCGCGGACTGTTTTGACGGGCGGCCGCCAGTGCATCAGCAGCCTCGAAACGCGCGTGCGCAAGGGCCCAGGCGCGGTTCTGACCGAGCGCCTTGCGCACGCCTAAAGCGGCAATGGCCGCGCGCAGGCCGTCGGCGTTCGCCCGCCGGACAAACTCTGCGGTGGACACGTCTGCGCGCAGGAGCAGCATGTGCCACGCAACGAGCGGAACGATCGGCACCCACACCATCAGCGCGGGCACGAGCGCGAGCTGCCCCGAGCCGACGCCGGCGCAAGCCGGGTCGCGCGGCGCGCCACGCGGCCCAAGCAGCCGCGCGAGCACGCAGCGACGGAAGGGCGCGACCGATGTGCCCACAGCAAACGACGCGGCCGCGAGCAAGTGCGCCAAAAAGATGTAGAACGGGCGCCGGTTGAAGCGGCCGACGCACTTGCCCGTGAACAGGCAGTGGTGATCAAAGTCGAGCACCGTGTACCGGCAGACCGAACAGAAGCGCGCATGCGGCGGAAGGCTGGCCACCGTCGCGCCGTCCTCCGGCCGAGCCGCCGACGCGCAGCGGCCGGGCGCGATCGCGACCGCCATGGCGTGCGACGCGATCGTGCCGCCGCAAAGGTAGCACGCGATGAGCGCGAGCGCCGTCCACTCTGAGGACCAGCGCGTGCGCGCGTGAAAGGGCAGCACGTGCGCAAAGAAGAGCGCGAGGCCGATGCAGCAGATCGCGCCCACCGCGCACATCAGGCTCGCGCTCGCCGCGCGCGAGACCGCGCGGCCGAGCGCGCCCCGCCGGAAGGCGGCGAAGCTGCGCAGCAGGTCGAGGAAGAGCGGAACGAGCGTCAGACCGACCACCGCCGTGACCGCGTGCACGATGTGCATGGGAGCCCGCGCGCAGCACCGGACGCCGGCGCGGACCGCGCGTGGTCACACGGACGTTGAAAGCGCGCACGATGCCGCGCGTTAAGGCGACCCCGACCAGGACCCATCAGGCGGAGCCGCAGACGTCGGAAGTCGCGCGCGCGGACACGGCCAACGTCGCGTCGGGAAACACGCCGTTCACCGTGCGCGTGCGCCACCCAAATGGCACGGACCGCTTCTCGGTGCGCCCGGCGCAGACCGTCGGCGACCTGCGCCAGATGGCGAGCGACGCGACCAAGGTGGCCCCGCTCTCGCGCGTGCTGCTTTTTCTTGATGTGGGTTGCACCGAGCCGCTGGACGACGACGATGAGACCCTCGGCCGCGACGGACTCGCGCTCGAGCATGGCGACATGCTCTCGATGCAGGTCAAGCCCGTGGCGGCGCGCAAGGCCAAGGCGGCGGTCGACGACGCGGGCGGCAGCGTTGCCAAACGGCCAAAAGGCGCTCCCGCCAAGTCGGGCGGCGAGTACTTGCGCGAGGGGAAGACGCCGCGTGACATTGCCGTGGCCTTCATGATGCCCGACGGCGACCGAATGAGCGGCGAGGGCGCCTACTCGCAGATGGCGGCTGCTGCGCGGCTCGACGCGGTTCTGGCGCGCCGCGTCGAGCTCAACGTGCAGCGCAAGGGCCGCTCTGCGACGCTGAGCATTCGGTTCACGGGTAACCGAAAGGCCTTTGAAGAGCGCACCCCGTGCTACTCGTTCGACGAGCTCGTTGGCATCGTCGGCGAAATCACTGCGCGCCAGACGACAAGCCGGCGACGAACGGCGACGAGCGCGTCGCACCTGCTCAATGCGGAGCAGCTCGCGCGACGCAGCCCGGCCATGTTTTGGTCCGTGCACGCGCTGGGCGAAGAGATGGGCGCGTCGTGGGAAGAGCGGCTGCAGAGCGTGCTCAACCTCGCGGCTGGCTGAGGTTGAGCGGCGCGGGGGTGCCCGATTTGAACTTCATGACCCTGCCACCAAGACATTCCTGAAACCAAAATCATGATGGTTCTCGCGCTCCTGGCGCTCGGCGCACACCCGTCGACACGCCTCCGCGCTCGATCCCAATCACTCACGGCTCGCGCATGCGCGCGAATGGAGCTGTCGCGCTTCCGAGTCGAGCAGATGGAGCCCCTGCGCGAGCTCTGCGCGACCTCTGCGCGCGTCGCCCTGTCCGGCGGCATCGCCGCGCAGAACGCGGCGCTGCAGCGCCGGCTCGAGCAGGCGACGGAGAGGATCGCGGAGGCGGAGCACGAACTTTTGCAGCTACAGAGTGAGAAGGTGACATTCTCCGCCCAGCTGTGCGCTGCGTCGAGCGCGCAGGCCGCCTCCGTGGCATCGCTCGCGCAGCTGGCCACGCATGTCTCGTCTCTCGAGGCTCAACTCGCAGACGCGCGGCGCGCGTCGCAGGTGGCGCACGAGCAGGCGGGCGCCGAACTCGCACGGGTCACAGCGACGCTCACCGAGCGTGGCGCGCTGCTCGAGGCCGAGCTGCAGGCGACCACCACGCTTCTGGCCGCCGAGCTTGAGGCGCGCGCGCGGGCAGAGGACATCGCCGCAGAGCTCGCACACAGCCTGCGCGCGCAACTGGCCGAGTGCGTGCAACGGCAATCCAGTGCAGCGGCCGTGCCACCACCTCGCCAGGCTGCGCGTCTCGCTGTGGACGCCACCACGCCGCCCGTGGACGCGGAGACGGTCCGACTGCGAAGTATCTACGCGGACTACGACCGCGATGGCAACGGCTTCCTCAGCGCGTCAGAACTGCACGAGCTGTTCCGCTCGATCGGCTAAGATTTTGCCGAAGCGGAGCTACTGCGCGTCGTGTCGTCGTACGACACGAACCGGGACGGGTTGATCTCCTTTGCTGAGTTCGTGCGCATGTTCGCTGCGTTGCCATGAGCAGATTGTCAAGATTGGCGAGACAGGAGAGGGGGAGGGGGGGAGGGAGGGAGGGAGGGGGGGGATGGGGGGTTGTCAAGCATCCACGAGCCGCTCTCGTCTCAGTCGTCTGTCACGATGCAGCCGTCAGGTTGACCCATACTCAACCGAAAAAGTTGACTCCGCATCGCAAAGGTGTTGGCCTCGTCCGGCGCGAAGTCAAGTTCCGCCGGGGGCGTGGCGCGCGCCGCGCGCGCCGCACTCGCGCATGCCGCCGCCACCGCCAGCGCCGTCGCGGCGAGTGTTGCTCGTATATGACGGTGCGATGCTCGCGCACGAGCACATCCCGCACCTGCAGAAGAAGCACCCCGAGAAACCGTCGCGGATCACGACGATCCATCAGCATTTGCGCGAGCTCGGCCTGCTCGCACGCTGCGATTGCGAGAGCGTGCGTCCACGGCCTGCCACCGAGCGCGAAATCCTGCTCGTGCACTCGGCCGAGCACTTTGCGGAGGTCCAAGCCATCACGGCGCAGGTGGCGAGCGCGCCCTCCAACCGCGAGCTGCGCGAGCCCGACGGCCCGGGTGGCATTTACTACTCGCCGGCGAGTCTCAACGCCGCGCAGCTCGCCGCCGGCTGCGTCATCGAGATGTGCCACGCGCTCCTCGCGCCAAACACGCGCGCGAGCAGCGAGAGCGAGGCTGGCGCGCACGGCGCGGCGAGCGGCGACAGTGCCGACCTCGACGCGGGGGACCGTGCAAACGGCCCGGCGGTTGCGGTCGACGCGGGCTGCGCGCCGCGCGCGTGCATGCCGCCGTGCGCGCTCGCGCTCGTACGCCCACCCGGCCACCACGCGGGGTACGACGACACGCCCGGCCACCGCGCCGAGGGCTTTTGCTTCTTCAACTCGGTCGCGATTGCCGCGCGCGCGGCGATCGCGTCGGGCCGCGCGTCGCGCGTGCTCATCGTTGACTACGACGTGCACCACGGCAACGGGACCGAGCGTCTCTTTTGGGAGGCGGACGACGTCCTCTTCATGAGCGTGCACAGGCTCGCGCACCCGTCACGCGCCGCGCGCGCGCGTGCACCGCCGGACCGACCGCGCCTCGCCGCGTGCGCGCCGCGCGGGCTGCAGGTACGGCAGAAACTTCTACCCGGAGACGGGCGCGATCGAAGACGTGGGCGAGGGCGCGGGCTTGGGCTTCACGGTGAACCTGCCTTGGCTGCAGACCGGCTGCGGCGACGCTGAATACCTCGCGGCGTGCCATCTGCTCCTGCTGCCGATTGCGCGCGCCTTCGACCCGCAGCTCGTGCTCGTCAGCGCGGGCTTCGACGCGGCGGACGGCGACGTGCAGGGCGGGATGCGCGTGACGGCCGACGGCTTCGCGCAGATGACGAGCGCGCTTGGCACGCTCGGCCGTCCGCTCGCGCTGGCGCTCGAGGGCGGATACAATCAGGATGTGACCGCGCGCTGCGTTGCTCAGGTGATGCGCGCGCTGCTCGGCGACGTCGCGCCGCTCGGCGCGCTCGACGTCGCGGCGTCTTCGTCCGTCTGCGCGCACGCCGAGGCACAGCTGCGCGCTGCCATCGACGCGCACGCCGCCTACTGGCCGTGCTTGCGCACGGATGCGCACATCGCGCTCGTCGAGCACTTTTTTGACCGCTCACGCCGCAACGCGAGTGCGCAGCGCGCGTCGCAGCGCGTGACGGTGCGTGCGCAGCATGGCGGCAGTGGTGGCGCTGCTAAGCGCCAACGCTCTGCAGCCGGCCGCCCATCGAAGGATGGCACGAGTAAATAAAGGAATTTTTTAAAAAAATTTGTACGGTGTGTTCTACGACCCGTCCGCGCCGGCCTCAGCAGCGCCCGCGCTCTCGGCCGCGGCGAGCGCCTCGAAGGCGACCATGCGCCATAGCTTGGCGCAAAAGAGGCGAGCATCGTCGTCGAGCACGATGGCGAGTTGCTCGGCAATCTCGGCGGCAGAGCCGCGCGCGCCGAGAGTGGAGAGCACAAAGTCGACGAGATCGGTCGGGTCCTCGTCGCCCACGTACTCCTGCAGCTTTGCGCGCACCCACGGCCGCAGCTTGGCCTCAAGCACGCCGTGCTGCGCACCGGACGACGCCGAGGGGCGTCACGCGGGGCGTCACGCGGCGCCACGGGTCGCACGTGCGCGTTCGCGCGCGCGCGTGAGGCGCGAGGCGCGCTCGTGCGAGGCGCGCGCGCGCACGGCGTGCGCTCGGGCCGTGCCGTGCGCGCGCGCACCGCCTCGAGCGCGCGCCAGTCAATCGGGAAGGCGAAAAGTTCCGCCTCGTTTGCCGGGATCCGTGTGACCAGCCGGCGCGCGCGCTCGAGCGCTGCGACTCGCTCACGCTCGCGCTCGCGCGCGTAGAGCGGCACAGACGCGACGGCCGCCTCCTCCGCCTCGCTGTACTCGATGCGCTCGAGCCGCCGCTTCTGACCCGCGCCGCCGTCCGCGTCTGCAGCGAACGCAGCGGGCGTGCCGCCCGCTGCAGCCGGCCGTTTGCGCGCGCCCGCGCCGAGCGCGAGCGCGCCCAGCCGGAGCGGCTGCGCGCCGCCGGCTGGGCGTGGCAGGGGCTCGGCGCGCGCGCGCGGCTCCCCGGCAGCCGCAGCGCCGCCGGCCGCGCCGAGCGCACCGCACGCAGGCCGCACGGGTCGCGATCGTTCGTGCGCCTCGAGGGCGAGCGCCATCATGTCGTCGTCGTCGTCGTCGTCGTCGCCGCCGCCGCCGCCGCCGTGTTCGTCGTCGTCGTCGTCGTCGTCACGCCCGGCGCCGTTGGCCGCGCCTGCATCGCCCTTCAAGTCCGAGCTCGCGACGGGCGCGGGCGGCGACGGCGCGGCGGCACGCGCGCGCTCGCGTTCCCACGCGTGCGCCGCCCGCTCGTGCTCGCGCGACGCGTCGGTCGCGTCGGCGACGGCGAGCGGCGCCGCGCTCGCGGCGGGCGGAGGCGGCAGCGCGCGCGGCGGCGGAGGCGGCTGCGGCGGCGGCGCAACGTCGCGACGCTCGAGATCGAGCTGCGCGGTCGCGTCAGTTTCGTCGGCGCGCCGCTCGTCGCGCCGACGGCGGCGCAGCTCGTCGCGCGCGTGCGCGCCGAGTGCGTGCAGCGCGAACGGGTCGGAGAGGAGCCTCTGCCGCTCCGCGCGCCGCTCCTCGTGCCGGTCGAGCCAGCGCGCAAAGCTGCGGCGCGAGTGGTCGGCGGCGCGACAAGGGCAGCGCAGCAGCGCAGCGGCGCGAGCGGCTAAGCGGCGCGCGCGAGCGGGGTGCAGGGCGCGCGCGCGCGCGCCGCCGCCGCGCGCACACCTCTGCTCGCGCGCCTCGCACCGCCGGAGCCGCTCGGCAAACTCGCGCTCGTCGTCGCGCGCGGCGCGCTCGGCCTCGCGCACGCGCGCGCGCGCGCGCGCTCGGCAAGCCGCTCGCGCGCCTCGTTCGCGCGGCGGCGCACGCGCTCGAGGTGCTCTGGGTCGAGCTCCGCGTCTGGCAGCACCGCGCCGCCGACGACGGCGTCGGGCGGCGCGCTCAGCAGTGCCGCCGCGCGCTGCTCGTTGCGCGTGCGCTCCACGTCCGCGTCCGCACCAGCCGGCGTCGGTTCCACGGCCAGCGGCGGTGTGGGCAAGGCGCCCGCCAGCCCGAGCGCAGTGCGCACTGCCGCGCGCGCCGCCTCGTCCTCTGCCGCCTTTGCCGCCGCAACCTCCGCGCTGCCCGCCGAGCCCTCGTCAAGCCTGTCGAGGAATTGCTGCGTCTTGGCCTCCACCTTGACCTGCGCGCGGCGAGCGCGTCGCGCGCATGCGCAGCGGGCGGGCGTGCGCAGCGGCGGCGTGCGCGGCGGCAATGAGGGTGGACGCAGGCGGCTCGCGCGCAGGGCGCGGCGCGATGCTACGCGCGCGCACGAGCAACGTCGCGCCGTCGCGCAGCGCGAAGGGCCCGAGCACGCGCAGCGCACGGAGCGCGTGCGCGCCCGAGCGATACTCGCACAGCCCGAACGCCTTGGGCCTGCCGTTCTCCGGGTCTGAGGGTCGCTTCCAACTGACGACGTGGCCGCACGCGTCGAGCATCCGGCGCACCGTCCCGTCGTCGAGCCACTCGGGGATCTTGCCAACGTAGAGCGTGCATGCGCGGTCGAGCACCGCGCCCGCCGGCGGCACGGCGCCGCCCGGAGGCGCCCACGCGCAGGCGGCGAGCGGCATGGGCAGCGGCGGCAGCGCGCCGGGCGGGAAGAAGAGCGAAGGCGCAAGCACCATGGGCGGCGCGTGCCCGGGCGGCGGCCCCGGCATCGCAAAGCCCATGGGCGGGCGGTGTGGATGCATCTCACCCTGCTCTACGCACGCCAGTCCGCCATGTTGCGCGTGCGCGACTGGCGTTCGACTCATCAGGCAAGAGTACATACTAACGACGCTTACAGGCGGGTCAGCAGGAGGGGCGCGCACGGGGCCGAGGCTGGACAAACGGAGCGAGCGAAAGGGCGCACGCAACATCAGGCCGAAATCAGGGCGTCGACCCTGTGCACGCCGGCAGCGGGAACGGCCGGGACGGCAAGGACGTGGCAGGACGCGTCATGGGCGGACACCCACACACGCCTAGCCACCCCTCGCAAGAGTACATACAGTCTCACGATCAGAGGAGCCTGTGCGCGCGCCGGCGCTCTCGCCCTCGATTCCGAGCGTAGCCCGTCGGCCGTGCACGCCGACGCGCAGACGATGACGCGCGCGCGAGCGCGCGCGCGTCGAGCGCGGCCCTGCGGGTTGCGTGCGGAATTCCGACGCATGCGGCGTAGGACCGCACGGAGCAGCTTCGCGCCGCGCCGCGCAAACCTCAGCTAGTGTGCGTCAGACTCCATCTCGACATTACCAGCGGTCACCGACTCTTGCCGGTGGGATCGTATGCGACGCCCGGCTCCGCCTCGAGGTGCTGCAGCGCGAGCGTCTGGTCGTGGATCAGCCGGCGAATCGCCGCCTCGTCGTCGCGCGCGCGTGCGGCCACCTTGTCGGCGAGCTCGGCGATGTCGCGCGCGTGGCCGTGCAGCGTCTGCCGATAGCACTGGTCGAAGTCCTCAAGCGTACGCTGCTGCGCTGCGATCGAGTCGGTGAGCGATGTCATCGCCGCCCTCCCCTCGCCCCCTTCCAAAAGCTGTCCTGCGAGTACCCGTATGGTACAGTACCCACATGGCGCCAAAACCGCAGCTCGTTTTTGAACCGCACAAATGGGCGCCGAGACGCGCCGATATCGGAGCCCCTTTCCGGCGCCGGTGCGCGTCGTTACGCGCGGCGAGCTGTGGACGCCGGCGCGCGCGGCCATGTACAAGCAGGAGCGCATCGGTGGCAACGTGCGCGCGCCCGGCGACCCTCGTGACGTCGACGATTGGTGTGTGGCCTTCCTCCAGGACCTCGACGGGCTCAACGCATCGCCGACAGCGGAGCGGCCGCGCGCTGCCGCCGCAGTGGAGGCCGATGATGGCCGCGCGGCCGAGCGGCAGGGTGGTGGTGGCCGGCAAAACGCAGTGCGCGCCCTGCATTGCGCGGCCGCCGCGTGGGTGCGCGCCGCGCCACGCCCGGCCGCCTGTCCTCATCACTGCGGTGCGCGCACGCCAGCGCGCGCCGTCGCGCTCACCGCGTGCAATCGCACCGCGCGCGCGCGCACGCCCGTCGCTCTGCGCCGTGCAGACGCCCGCGCACGAGGCTCCCGATGCCGACGCCGCCGACGTGCTCGGCAAGCGCTCGCGCGCCACGGCGTGCGCGCCCACTGCGTCGCACGCGCAGCCGGCGGATGCGCGCGCGCCCGCGGGGGCGCCCACGCCGGCGGCGGAGCGCACCGCGCATCTGCCGCCGGCGATGGGACCATACCGCTCGGTTTCCGTCCACTCCGTGGAGAGCACGCTCTCCAACCAAGTCGACCACCACGCGCTCGACGACGGTGACGGCTTTGAGCTCGATGCGGCGCTGCTCCCCACGTCGCCGCCGCCAAAGCGGCGGCCTGCGTCGCTACCCACGGGCGCGCCGCCGCTGCACCGGCGGGCGTTCTCCGAGGGCGCGCAGGACGACGACGACGTCCGCTGGCAGCGCGGCGCCACCGTGTACGCCGGCCCTCACTACGCATTCGAGTTGCGCGACGACGACCTCGAACGCGATGCGGTGCGGCGTGCGCGGCGCGCGGCATAGCGCGGCATAGCGCGGCGCGGCGCGGCGCAGCGTGGCGCGGTGCGGCGCGCGCGCCGCGCTCACTTCTGCCGCCCACGCCGCACCGAATGCGCCGCAGGCGTGGAGCTTTGAGGGCGACGAGCTGTCAAGCGCGCGCTCGGGACCAAAAACGGCGCCATGGACACGCACTGAGGACCAGGTGATCTCTGAAGCGGTCAAGCGGTTCGGCTGCAAGTGGGGTGTGCTCTCGGCGCTGCTGCCCGGACGGACGGACAACGCCGTGCGCAACCGCTGGCACCGCCTCGAGCGCGCGCGCAAGTGGCGCGACGAGATGGCCACCAGCCGGCACACGCTCGGCCATGCTGGCGGGCTGCCCCCTGCGCACGGCGCGCGCTTCGAGCACGTACCGCGAGAACCAGCGCCGGCGCTGCTGCCGGCGCACGCGGTGCAGCAGCCCGGCCCGCGCACGTCGGGCAGCGGCGGGTACAAGTGCGGCCGTTGCGGCCAGCCCAAGCGTGGACACTTGTGCACTGTCACTCTCGAGTCCGACGCGCGCGTCTACGAGGCCGCGCAGGACAAGATGCGCCAATTGCACCTCGAGCAGGCAAGCGCAGACGCGCCGCCACGCGCGCTGCGCAAGCAGCCGCGCGCGCGCACGCGCTCACCCGCGGCCGCCGCGGCACGCCCTCGCGCGCGCGCTCATTTCCGGCCGTTGCGCGCAGGCAGACAGACGATCATCGCACGCGGCCTTGCGTCGCCGGCCGACCGCGCCAGGCGAGGCGGGCGGTGGCGCGACGCAGCCGGCACACCACGCGCTACCGAAGCACGCCACCGTCGTGCACGCCGCCGCCGCCGCGTCGCCGCTGCTGCCGGCGGCGAGCGTGTCGCCCATCGCGCACTCAATCGCCGCACAGCGGCAGCAAGCGCAGCGCGCGCAGGCGCACGCGCAGCGGCAGCACCAGCTGGCGATGCAGGCGCAGCTGCGCGCGCACCACGCGCATATGCAGGCGCAGCGCATGGCCGTCGCCGCCCAAGGCCAGCCTGTCGGCATTCGGCTGCATGGAGGCGCGGCAGGCTGGCCGCCGGCGGCGGGTGGCGCGGCCGGTCGCGCGAGCGCGGCGCCGTTCGGGCTCGAGGCGCACGCGCGCGGTGCGCCCGTCGGGATCGAAGCGGACGATGGCCTCGCGCTGTGCGAGGGCGGCAGCGCGCCGTCCCCTCTCCTCGGCGACGTGCACACGGGGATCGGACATCCCGGGATCTCCGGGATCGGACATCCCGGGATCTCCGGGATCGTGGGCGGTCTCGATTCGATCGACTTGCTCCAGCTGCAGATGCCACCCGCCGAGCTGCTGCACTTCCACGCGCTCCTCGAGCAGACAGAGGCCGAAGCGCACGGCGCGCCCTTCTCGCCGCTCGGCGCGCTTGCCGAGCCGCAACGGGAGCCGAGCGCGGGCGGTGCGGCCGCGGCCGCGGGCGGCGAGGTCGCGGCCGCGGGCGGCGAGGCGAGCGGCGCTGGCGGCGTCGGCGGCGGCTCGTGCGAGTACGATGCCGCGCTCGCCTCGTTCGTGGCGGCCAACTCGGCCTACGCGCAACCCGTGCCGCCCGGCCTCGACCGCGCGCTGAGCGCCCCGGCCGGTCAGTTGCGCTCAGCGACCGTTACACCGGCGCTGCGCCAGCGCCGCGCGCCGCGCGCCTGACCACGCCGCGATTGACTGCGATGCGCTCCCACCCCGCCCGCGCAGCGCGGTGCAGGCCTCCAGCTCGATGACCGCGAGCTGAACGCGGGTCACTGGCCGCAGACGCCCGGCCGCACGCCGCTCGCCAAGCCGGCCGCGCCCGCCGGCCGCGCGCAGCGCGAGACCGGCTCGTCAGCGGGCGTGCCGTCGCCCACCGCAACGGCCGCGTGAGGGACGCGGAGACGAGGAGACCGTGTGTGCGGCCGCCGACTGCGAGCGGAGCGGCTGGGAAATACTAAAAACTTGACCCCCCCCCCCCCCCCCCCCGCCCCCCCCCCCCCCCCCCCCCAACCCCAAAAAAAGGAAAAAAAGGTGGACACTTTCTGGCGCGCTCAACATCGCGCTGCGCACCCATGCGCGCGAGCCGATGAGGCGCCTGCCGGTTGGAGCTCGGCGCGTACGAGCGCGATGGCTGCCGCCGCGTCCGCCGCCTGGCCTTCGCCCTCGTCGCGGCCCTCCTCGCCGCCAATCCGCCCCGGGTGCAGCTCGAGCGGAATGCCCGCGTACAGCGCGGCCGACGGCCGCACGCGCGCGCCCTCCGCGCCGACGAGCCGCAGCTCGGGCGGGTCGGGCGGAGAGCCTACGGCCGCGCGTGCTGCGAGCGCGGCGAGCTCCTCCCACGCGAAGAGCAGCGCGTCCGTCGTCGCGTCTGCGAATGGCGCGACGTCCACGACGTGCACGGCGCTCGCGCCGTCGACGTACACGTCGACCGCGCACGGCCGGCCCCGCGGCACGCCAAACTCGGCGTCGGCGGCGAGGGATGCGTCCCAAAAGGCGCGGACGTGGCGGACGAGCTCGTCGCGCTCGTCAGCCAGGTGCGCGTAGTGCGTGTGCCGGTCGCGCTGGCACAGCGCGAGCAGCGCGCCGCTGTGCGCAAAGCAGCGCAGCTCGCGCGCCGGGTTCAGCTCGCACCACCGGCGGAGCGCGAGCACGGAGCGCGAGGCACGCGCGGGCTCGGTGGCGCCGGGCGGACCGAGGTGCGGCGCGTGCTCGCGTAGGTCGTGCGCCACGTGCTGCGAGCACTTGAGCAGCGAGACCACGTCGCGCGCGCACGCGCAGCGCATTGTGCCGCCCAGCAGCCACGCAGCGTCGCGCGGTGCGCTCCAGTTGAGCTTGGGGAAGGCGGCGCCTCCAAGCCGGGCGATGGCCGCGTCGATCTGCGCGAAGAGCGCCTGCACGTCGAAGCCAAAAGCCGCTGGCCCATGCTGCGCCGGCGCGCGCGCGCCGTCCCCGCCGCCGTCACCCTCCTCGTCGTCCGTCCAGCCGGGCGAGCCGCTCGCGTCGCTCCCGCCGCTAGCGCCGCCGGCGGCGCCGGCGGGCGGAGGCGGGAGAAAGAGGCCGTCCGCATCGTCGAGGAGGTAGGAGATAAAGCCTACGGGCAGCGGCACGATCGCGCTCCTGATCGACACGCACCGCAGCCTCGGGTACCACGCGTCGAAGCTGCACGCCCGCAGGTCGTCGGCGAGCTCGTCGCCCATCGTTACGGTCCTTTTTCGTCCCAGGAAAGGTCGCAGCGGGTGTCGTTGCGCGCCGCCGTGCGGTGCCAGGGGCTGCCGCCCTCGTAGCGCCGCTCGCGCGGAGGGATGGCGGCGAGTGCGGGGAAGGAGACGCCACGGGAGCTCGACGATTTCGAGATTGGCAGGGAGCTGGGCAGCGGCCACTTCTCGCGCGTCAAGCTCGCGACGCGGAAGTCGGACGGGCTCAAGTGCGCAATCAAGATCATGAAGAAGCCCGCGCCCGGCAAGAAGGTGCAGTTTGACACGGAGGTGGAGATCATGCGCAGGATCGACCACCCGACGATTGTCAAGCTCTACGACGTCTTTGAGACCGAAGATAAGGTCTACCTCGTCATGGAGC
Source organism: Diacronema lutheri (assembly GCA_019448385.1). Taxonomy (NCBI): domain Eukaryota; phylum Haptophyta; class Pavlovophyceae; order Pavlovales; family Pavlovaceae; genus Diacronema; species Diacronema lutheri. The sequence goes on along the minus strand of JAGTXO010000005.1, from coordinate 713,542 downwards.
TGTGCGCGCGCGCGCACGCGCGCGCTCCGGCGCTCCGCCGCCCACGCGCGCACGGCGGGCGGGTTTGCGCCGCACGCAGGCTGACGGGTGGCGAGCTGTTTGACCGCATCGTCGATGTCGGCCACTTCTCCGAGAAGGACGCCGTCGAGATGACGCACAAGCTCGTGAGTGCCGTGATGTACATGCACGAGCAGGGTGTCGTCCACCGCGATCTCAAGCCGGAGAACATGCTGATGACGGACGAATCAAAGGAGGCGGCGGTGAAGATCACCGACTTTGGGCTGAGCAAGATCACCGACGGCCATTCGGCGCTCATGAAGACGCCGTGCGGCACGCCGGGCTACATTGGTGCGTGCGGCTGGGGCGCCGAGCGCCGCAGCAGCGCACCGCCGACGCGCAGCGCGCGCGCGCGCGCGCGCTGCGCCCGATTCCCTCCCCACCGCGCGCGCGCAGCGCCTGAGGTTTTGCACATGAAAGGGTACGGTCGGGAAGTCGATATGTGGAGCATAGGGGTCATCGTCTACATCCTGCTCTGCGGCTTCCCGCCCTTTTACGCGGAGAATGACGCGCTGCTCTTCCAGCAGATCAAGGCGGGCAAGTATGAGTTCTTGCGGCCGTACTGGGACCCGGTCTCCGACCAGGCCAAGGACTTTGTCGCAAAGCTGCTCGTCGTCGACCCCAAGCGGCGCATGACTGCCGAAATTGCGCTCGCGCACCCGTGGCTCGCGTCCGCTGCCGAGCACGCCGTCAGCACGCACAACCTCAGCTACGTCACCGAGAACCTGAAGGACCGGCAGGCGCGCAATAAGCTGAGGGTGAGAAGGCCGCGCCGCGCGGCGCGCGAACGCGAGCGCACGCCGGCGCCACACGCCCGGAGGGGGGGCACGCGCGCGAGCGCCGATCGGCGAGCGCGCGCGGCGCGCGCGCGCGCGCGCGCAGGGGATCATAAACGTGACGCGCGCGATGCACCGCTTCCAAGGAACGATCGACGAGGGGCTGCCCGCCGCCAAGTCGTAGGCGCGGGCAGCGCGCTGGCCGCCGGCGCTCGCCGGCGCGTCGGCGGCGGCGGCACATTGGTCGTGCCCGGGCGTCCCTAGCACCGCCCGGGCGCGACGTGACACGGGACGCGCGCTGGCTGCGCTAGAGCGGCCCGCTGGCCGACGGCGGCCGTCCGTCCACTGGTCGCCCTACGACGTCATTTTGAGACCTTGACATCCGCCATTCAAATTCGCGAGCAGCGTCATCTGTGACGCGCGTGCGCGCCCTCCAGCGCGTCGAGCCAGCATGCGTGCTGCGCGCCGCGGTGCGCACAGACCACGTTGGACCAGCTGTGGAATTCGTACATGGGCGTCCAGCAGCCAGTGATGCGGTACGTTGTGCCGCGCCCCGCCCAGAAACAATCGTACCCCTTCCTGTCCAGATGGTTGATCGAGGCGCGCAGCTTCCGGTGCCCCCATTCGCCGACCGAGTGATATTCAAACTCGATGTATGCAAGCCTTCCCGAGCTGAGCGTCCGGTTGGCGCCCGACAGGACGAGCGCGTCGTGCCCCTCGGTGTCGATGCTCAGCACGAGCGGCGGCCGCGGCTTGCGCGCCGCGCCCGCCGCGCTTATGTTCTCGCCCGCAGAGCGCGCGAGTCGCGCGGCCGGCGAGAGGGGCGGGCCGTAGACGAGTTGGTCGATCGTGAGCGCGGCCACGCGCGTGCGCCGCATCTTGCCTTCCGGGCGCATGCCGACGTTAAATTGCTCAACACCGACGAGATCGTCGGGCGCGTCAACAAACGAGATCGTCGATTCCGCCGCCTTCGCGCTTTCGACACCCACTGCGTGCAGGACGCCAAGCCCGCTGCGCGCCCAGGCGGCGGACGAGCGTGAGGCCGCCGCGAGCAGGCGCGCGTTGACCGGGAGCGCCTCGATGCAATCGACAATTGGAGGCTGGATGCGCGAGAGCGAGAGGCCGGGCGGCGGCCGCGGGTAGTCCACCTCGCACTGCATGCACGCGCCGCACGCGCGCTTGTTGTGCGCGAGCATCGCGAGGTTGGCCGAGCCGAGCGCGTCGCGCCAGCCTGCGGCGCTCAGCCACATATCGCGGTTCGCGGAGAAAAGGCGCGTCCAGCCGGCGCAATCGTAGCCTTTATTGCCGCCGACGACCATCACGCGCGCGTGCTCCACCGCGCACACGGCCGCGCGCGCCGCCACGCGCTCGAGCCAGCGCGCCTCGGGGCAGCGCGAGGCATTCGCCACGTTGTGCAGGCCAAAGAGCGACCATGTTTCAGCGCAGCGCCTGTCGGTCAGCGGCGCGACGCTTTTTGAGCGCAAGCCGGCGCGCGTGCTCTCCTCCGCGGGCACGCCCTTTGCCGTACGCAAGCTCTTCGCCGTGGGCAAGCAGAGCATGGCGAGGAGGACATGAGCCGACAACCTCCTCTCTTTGTGAGCTGCTCCCATCGCTGCGCTGGCGTCACAGTGACGCGTCGCGTCGCGACGATGGCCGCGCGTGACGATGTGCCGAGCGCGTCCGAGCGGCGCGTGGACTCGACGCCGAACGTCTCGGCACACGCCGTGCACACCTCGGCGATGCGCGCGATCTCGCCGGGGGAGGCTTGCGCGCGGTGCCTGGACGAGCTCAAGGCATCGGGCGGCAAGCATGCGGTCGTGGCGCCCGCCGCCATTCACGGCGTGCTCGCCAAGGTGCGCGACCCGGCGCGCAGGTTCCGCGCCTTCTTCCGACGCGGCCGGCGCGGCGGTGGTCTTCGACGCTGCCATGCTTCGGGTCGGCATTGTCGCCCTGGGCGTCTCGGTGTCCACGGACGCTCACGCCTGCCGCCGGCTGTTCCTGCCGGTCGCGCAGCACGGCGGCGGCCTGCGCCGGCAGGCAGACTCGGCGCTCGCGGAGGTCTGGGGCGCAACGTGGCGGGTCGTGCCGCACTTGCTCGACACGCTCGCGTCGGACGGCACGGTGCTCATGCAGGGCATCCTCGACCGCCCGGCCATCGCAGCCCGCGTCGGTCGCGGCGCATTCGACGCCATGACCACGCTGGGCTGGCGCCAGTTCTTCGCCTCGGGCTCGCGCCTAGGCAGCGAGCTCGAGGCGGCGTGGAGTCGCATGCAGACGGAGCTGGCCGGATGGGGGCAGCAGCAGGACGGAATGGAGGTGGCACTCGGTCGGGAGAGCGGCTTGTTTCTCTCCTTGCTGCCGCGCGGCCTCGGCGACTTCTCACCCTGCCATGCTACGGTCGGCATGCCCTTTTGTTTGGGATGGCTGAGCGGTAGAACGAGCTGTCCTCCTGCCGCGCGTAGCAGCCAGCGTTGCGCGCGGCCGTCGTGAGCTGTTCGAAGGGTTTTTTTTTGTTTTTTGGGGCGGATCATGCCGGTAGCGGGCCTCATGGTCGCCGGACGCAGACGCCGTGACGAGGTTGTCGCCGTGCCGATCCACCGTGCCGTCGCCCGCGCGACCGGCGACGTAAGGCGCTGGCCGACAAACGATGCGCACGCGGGGCATGAGGTCCGCTCCCTGCGCACGCAGGGCGTCAGCGTCCGGCGACCGAGACGCACGAGGACTTTCGTGCGCGGGCAGGCACGAGAGGAACGCACGCGACAACGGGTCAGCGGCAAGGATGACGGCGCGCGCGCGCGACTGCAAAGGTACGCCGGTCATGAGCTCCTTGAAGCGGACGGCTGCGGCGCTCGAACAATCGAACAAGCGCTGCGACGCTGCGGCTTTTTGCGGGCCGAGTTGATCAACTCGACGAGCGGCACGTGCTCGTCGGCTGCACAGCCGCGGAGCTACGGGCGTTCAAAGAGGAGCATTGCGAGGAACCTGCTGGCGTGCGTTGCTCTCCAAGAAGCATACCCCCCATACTCCTCGGGACTAGGCAGTGATGCGCAAAAAACTGCGGATGGCATCAAAAAGGGCAATTCCCGTTTTGGTCGACCGGGAATCGAACCCGGATCTAGCGAGTGACGGTCGCTTATACTGACCGTTATACGATCGACCACTTGGATGAAGACAACGCGAAAATTTGTTTTTAATAACACAAGATCGGCCTCCTCCTACGGTTGAGAGTTGAGAACGGCGCGCCTCCGATCGCCCATGGCAAACACCGTCGCGCACCTCAGCCCGGTGCCGTTCATTGACGCCCTCTTCCGCCGCCTTCCCCGACGCCAACACCAATGGACAACGCACACGCGCACTGTTGTCTGCGAGACCGTGAGCCGTCGACGCCTTTTTTGCGTGCAACCACCCACCCCACCCCCTACATGTCCACCGCGCCGCCAGGGCGGTCGGGCGGTGCCTCTTCTTGACACGTGGGTCGCGTTTTTTCTCTCTTCCCCCCCCTCCTACCCCCCCCCCCCCCCCCCCCCTCCCTCCCAGTGCTTTTAGGGCTCGCGCCGCTCGCGGAGCAGGTCGCGCAGGTCGGCCGCGAGCTCGAGGTCGGCCGCGGCGAGCTCGGCGGTGTGCTCGCCCAGCCCGAGCGCGAGCGCGAGGCCGTGCGCATCTGGCCCGCCGTGCACGAGCAGCTGGCCGAGTGCGCGCAGCAGCCGCAGCGCGAGCTCGCCGTGCGCGCGCGCGAGTGCGAGCTCCTCGACGAGCGTGCAGAGCAGCAGGGTGCATCGCTCAACGTCAGCCAGCGCGCGCGCGTGCAGCGTGAAGTTGTACACGGCCGCGCTCGCCACGAGGCGCGTGCCGGGCGATGAGGTTTCGTCCTTGAGCAGGCGCAGCGCCGCGTCGACGAGGGTCGACGCGAGCGCCTCGTCGGCGACGAGGAGCTCGATCACGGTGGGCAGCGCGAAGCAGTTTGCCAGCGACGCCATCGCCATCAGCTGCACGGCCGGTGGCGCAGGCGGTGCGCCGCCCGGCGCCGGCGGCGCGAGCGCGCGCGCGCCGAGCACGTGCAGCAGCCGCTCGTCGAGGAGCACGGCGCGCGCATCCGGCAGCAGGAGCAGCGCGCGCGCGACGAAGAGGGGGCAGCCGAGCCGAGCCGTTGGCCACTCGCGCAGCGCGCGAGAGAGCGCGCACACCGCCATACGCTCGTCGGGCGAGAGCGGTGGGGGTGACGGCGGCGGCAGCGAGGCGGCAGCCGGGTGAGGCGGGCGCATGCCATCAGCCTCCTTCCCCTTCCGCGAGCCCGCCCTCCGCTCCACGTGCTCGCCGAGCAGCTGCTCCTCGGCAAGCGCGGCGCGCGAGAGGAGACGCTCGAGCGCACCTTCGAGCGCGCTCGCCTCCGCTTGGGTGAACGTGCAGTCCGGCTCGCCCGTCCGGGACGTGGCGAGCATTTTGGCCACTGCATGCGCGCTCAGCTGCGTGCTGAGCAGCGGCCGCGCCCTCGCGCCCAAAGTGCGCAGCCGCGAGGCACGGCGCGCGCTCGCGTCGGCCTCGTCGGCGTCCATGGCGGGCTCGGCGCCGAGCGCGACGCGCGCCGGCGCGGCGGGCACGGCGGGCGCGGCGGGCACGGCGGGCGCGGCGGGCACGGCGGGCGCGGCGGGCGCGGCGGGCGGGGGCGCAGCGGGGGAGGGGGGTGCAACGGGTGCGAGCACGCTGCTCGCGACGCCGGCGACGACGTCGGTCACGTCCACGCTGGGCACGAGCGCGCCGAGCGGGCCGGTCGGCGCCTGCAGCATCGGGAGCACGAGCGGCGCCAAAGGCGAGGCCGCCAGCGCGGCAAGCAGCTCGGTGGCCTGGCTGGTGACTTCGGCGGGCACGCGGTTGCCTGTGAGGAACTGCGCCGCTTCGTCGGCGAAGTGGTTGCAGTTGTTGCGCGTCAAGTGGTAGGCGTGCGGCGCGAACCGCCCCTCCGTGACGTCCGCAAGCCACGCGTCAAACACGTCCGCCGGGATCTCGGTGATGCCAAGCTCGAGCGTGCGCGTCGGCTGCAGCGCGTACAACGCAGGGAACTCGTGCTCGCCCGCGCGCTGCACGCCCGCGCCGAAGAAGTACTCGCGGCCGTACACGACGATGCCGGAGTGCCAGATCCCCTCGACCGGCCGGCCGATGATTGACGGCGCTGCGGCGGCGGCGATGGGGCGCGCAACGGCGAGTGAGGCGGCGCCCGCGCCCGCGCGATGGCGGCACGCACTCGTCCGTGACCGCCCGCTAGACCGCGCGCACCGACGACACTCGCCATGCCGCGTGTAAGATCGTACACGCGGAGGCGCACGGCACTCCCCATACCGTCCGCCATCGTCGCGCAGGCGGCGACTGGCGCCGTTCGCGGGACCTCAACCCCACGGCCGATGGGTTGCGTACGGGGACATTGCGTCGCGCAGGATTGCGCTCGAAGCGCAGCAGACCAACCGGATCAACGGGTGCGTCGCCGCCGGATGCAAGCGGGCGGGCGCGGCCGAGTGACGGATTGTCGACCTCGAGGTGCTCCTCGCGCTCGCCAGCCGTGGACGCGGAGGCGCCCTTGTGACAGGCTGCCCCCCCCCCCCCCCCCCCCCCCCCCCCCCCCCCCCTCCCCCCACCTCACCCCTCCGCCCCGGTGCGTAGGGCGCGCGCGAGCATATCGCGCCGCGCACGTTGCGAGCGCACGGCGCCTGCGCTTGGGGCCACACAACGATACGGCGCGCAGCACACGCACCGACTGGCGCGATGCGCGCGCTCGGCAAGCACGTGCCCCACACCGGCGGCCGGCGGCGGCGCGCACGCGCCGCTCAGCGCCTCCGAGCGGGTGAGCACGTCTTCGCCCGACCTGCGGCGCGAGCCGCCGTGCGCGTGCACGGCGATGAGCGCTCAAGTGCGCCCGGACGCCCGATCGCAGGCTCGCGTCGCACTGGATCGACGAGCCCCGCGTCCTCCGCCGCCGACCACTCACCCGTCACGACGTTTGGATCGATCGCGCCCCAGCGCGCGCGGCACTCGACCAGCGTGCGCCGCGCGCCGAAGTGCTCGGCGACGCGCTGCCACAGCGCGCGGACGCCCGACCCGCACACGCTCTCCTCCTCCTCCTTTTCCTCGACGCCCAGCGCCGCACCTTCTGCGAGCAACCACGGCGTCACGGTCGTCGATGCGCAGCGGTCACCTCGCCATGATTGCGCCGCAGTCCGGCAGCCGCCGCCCCCATACTTGGCGCGCCGTCCGCCAGTCCGGGCGGCTGATTAAGTTTTGGCACGGCCTTTCCCCCCCCCAACTTTTCGCGGGTCGGGCGTCCCCGATCAAGCAGTGTTACGCCAATGCTCGCGGCGCTGAGCGTGCTCGCGCTCGCCTTTGCGCAACCGCCGATCGGCTCGGCGTACCGCGCGGCCGCGCGGCCGCGCGGTGTCGTGTTGCCTCGGCGCGCGCCGCTCCGCGTGCCCGCGCGCCTCCCAGCGCTCATCCATGCGGAGGCGGCGGTCGTGTCCAAGCCGGTGCCCTACTCGGAGCTGAGCGTGGGCGTCGTCAAGGAGACGTTCCCGCTCGAGCGGCGCGTGGTGCAGACGCCGGACAGTGTCGCGCTGCTCACGAAGGCCGGAATCAAGGTCAAAGTCGAGTCTGGCGCCGGTGAGAGCGCCCTCTTCGCCGATGACGCGTACGTGGCCGTCGGCGCCGAGATTGTGAGCGCGGCCGACGCGTGGTCGCAGGACGTCGTGCTCAAGATCCGTCCGCCGACGGCGGAGCAGGCGCAGCTGCTTGGCTCGCGCACGCTCATCTCGCTGATCAACCCGAGCAAGAGCGACGACCTTCTTGCCCAGTTCCAACGGCAGAAGTCGACGGTCTTCGCGCTCGACTGCATTCCGCGTCTCCTCTCGCGCGGCCAGACGTACGACGTCCTCTCGTCACAGACCAACATCGCGGGATATCGCGCGGTGATCGAAGCGTCAAACGCGTTTGGCCGCTTCTTCGCCGGCCAGATGACCGCAGCGGGCAAGGTGCCGCCCGCCAAGGTGCTCGTGCTCGGCGCAGGCGTCGCTGGGCTCGCCGCGATCCAGACGGCGAAGAACATGGGCGCGATCGTGCGCGCGTACGACGTGCGGCCGGTGGTCAAGGAGCAGGTCGAGTCGCTCGGCGGGCAGTTCCTCAAGGTGGACTACCAGGAGGATGGCTCGGGCAGCGGCGGCTACGCCAAGGAGATGTCCGACGGGTACAAGGCCGCCGAGGCCAAGCTGATGCTCGAGCAGGCGGCCGACGTGCGCGCGCCCGCCGCCGACGCCGCGCGCGGCGCACGTGGTCGCCGCCGCGCGCGGCGCGCCCCGCGCTCCGCCACGCGCGCCTCGCGTGGCGCGCGGAGCGGCGGTTCGCGCGCCCTGCGGCCCGCGGGCGGTTCGCGCGCCCTGCGGCCCGCGGGCGGTTCGCGCGCCCTGCGGCCCGCGGGCGGTTCGCGCGCCCTGCGGCCCGCGGGCGGCCGTGCGGCCGCTGTGGGAGGGCGTGCGCGGTGCGCGCTGCGGCGTGGCAGGTGAAAGGAGCCGCCAGTGCTGGCGAGGGGGGGGGGGGGCAGGGGGGGAGGGGAGGGGAGCCGCCAGTGCTGGCGCGCCTCGCCCGAGCGCCTCGCCATCCGGCCTAACGCGCTGCCCCCCCCCCCCCCCCCCCCCCCCCCTCCTTCCAAACCCCAACCCAACCCCCGGGCCTCATAGGCGGACATCATCATTACGACCGCCCTCATCCCGAACCGGCCCGCGCCAAAGCTCGTCTCAAAGGAGATGATCGACGGGATGAAGCGCGGCTCGGTGATTGTCGACCTCGCCGCGGAGAACGGCGGCAACACGGTGCTGACGAAGAAGGATGACACGTTCGTCACGCCGAATGGCGTCGCGATCCTTGGCTACACGGACCTCGTCTCGCGGCTGCCCACAACGGCGTCCAACCTCTTCGGCAACAACGTGGCCAAGTTTCTGCTCTCGATCGGCCCCACGACGCAGCCCGCCAAGGACCAGTACGCCATCGACTACGCCGACGATGCCGTGCGCGGCATGCTCGTCGTGCACGACGGGTCGCTCACCTACCCGGCGCCGCCGTATGCACCGCCCGAGCCGCCCGCAAAGCCGGCCGCAAGCCTTGCGCCGCCAAAGGAGGTACCGCAATGGAAGAAATTCGCGGCGGACGCGACCAAGCTGTCGGTGCTCGCGGCTGTGCTCACAGGCCTCGGCAGGGCGGCGACGCCCGAGTTGTCCGTGCTGCTCACCACCTTCGCCCTCTCGTGTCTCGCAGGCTATCAGGCGGTGCTCGGCGTGCCGCCCGCACTCCACTCGCCGCTCATGTCCGTCACCAACGCGGTGTCGGGCCTGACCGCCGTCGGCGCGATGCTGCTGCTCCCCGCCCAGTCGTTTGCGCTCAAGGGCACTGCGCAGATCCTTGGCGCTGCGGCCCTCGTCGCGTCCGCCATTAACAGTGCGTCTCGCCTCTCGCGACACGCGCGCCGCCGCGCCGCGTCACGCCGCGTCACGCCGCGTCACGCTGCGTCTCATCCCCATCCTCCCCCCCCCCCCCCCCCCCCCCCCCCCCCATGCCCATCTCGCCCCATGCTGTTCGACCACCAGTTGCGGGCGGCTTCCTCGTGACCAAGAAGATGCTGCAGCTCTTCAAGCGGCCGACAGACCCAAAGGAATACTACTCGCTCTACGCGCTGCCCGCGGCCGTGCTGCTCGGCGGGCTCGCCTATGTGCAGCGCGCAGGCTCGATGTACGGACACACCGTCGTGGGGCTCGCGTCGGGCGTGGCGTGCATCTCGGCGATCGGCGGGCTGGGCAAGCAATCGACGGCGCGACTGGGCAACACGATCGGCGTCGTGGGTGTTCTCTTCGGCCTGTGCGCGACGCTCGGCGCGCAGCTCGCCGCGGGCGCGACGGCGGCGGGCGTCAAGCAGCTCGCCGCGCTCATCGGCGCGGGCGCGGCCATTGGCCTCGGCGTCGCGTCGCGCGTTGGCCCAACCGAGCTGCCGCAGACCGTCGCCGGCTTCCACTCGCTCGTCGGCGGCGCGGCGGTAGCGACTGCGATTGGCGAATACCTGCTCCGGATGAGCGCGGGGCACATGACGCCGCTCGCGGCCGCGGCCATCTACGCGGCCACCTTCCTCGGCGGCATCACCGTCACAGGTTCCATCGTTGCCTTTGGCAAATTGAACGGATCGCTCTCGGGCGTGCCCAAGGCGCTGCCGCTGCGCGACGTGTGGAACTTTGGCGCCCTCGCGCTTAACGCCGCCGCGCTCGCGCTGCTCGTCGCCAACCCGTCGGGCGCGCTCGGCCTCAAGCTGCTCGGCTTCGCCACCGCATCCTCCTTCTTCCTCGGCGCGCACGTCGCGTCGGGCATCGGAGGCGCCGACATGCCCGTGGTGATCACGTGCCTCAACTCGGCGTCTGGCTGGGCCCTCTGCGCCGAGGGCTTCATGCTCTCGTCAACGCTCCTCATCATGGTCGGCGCGCTCATCGGCTCGTCGGGCGCGGTGCTCACCGACGACATGTGCCAGGCGATGAACCGCAACATCCTCGACGTCGTGCTCGCGCCGACGCCGACCGGCGGCAGCGGCGGCCCGGCCAAGGACTACGGCGCGTGGACGGCGATCGAGGCGAGCGCGCTCGCCGCGGAGATGCTCGACGCGAAGTCAGTCGTGATCGTGCCGGGCTACGGCCTCGCCGTCGCAAAGGCGCAGTACGCCATCGCCGAGATCGCCTCGATGCTCACCAAGCGCGGCGTGAAGGTCTCCTTCGGCATCCACCCGGTCGCGGGCCGGATGCCCGGCCAGCTCAACGTGCTGCTCGCGGAGGCGGGCGTGCCTTACGACCTCGTGTACGAGATGGAGGAGGTGAACGAGCAGCTGCCCGGCGCGGATGTTGCGCTCGTTGTCGGTGCCTCTGACACGGTCAACTCGGATGCGGAGGACGACCCGACGTCAGCCATTGCGGGCATGCCCGTCGTGCAGGTGTGGAAGGCGAACAAGGTGGTGGTACTCAAGCGTTCGATGGGCTCGGTCGGCTATGCAGGTGTCGACAACCCCGTCTTCTACAACGAGAACACCGAAATCCTGCTCGGCGATGCCAAGGCGTCGTGTGACGCGCTGCGCGGTGCGATTGCGGCCGCCGTCGGCGTGCCGGTCGCCGCCTAGGGGTGGTGATGATGGGGAAGAGAGGCCCCGGGGGGGCCGCGGGGGGGGGGGGGGGGGGGGGGGGGGGAAGGGGGTTATGCGCGTCACCGTCGCCGGCGCGACGGTACGCTTGAACACTTGACGTGTGCGGGCCACGGGGCGGCGGCGCCGCTTCGCCCCTGTAGCGGTATGAATCGCGTTTTTTCTGTGAAGAGAACTACAGTGAGGAGCGGCACGAGAGGACCGGCCGAGCTAAGGCGGGCCGAGAAGCGGCTGGCCCCACTCGGCGCCGTCGGGCTTGAGCGTCCAATTGCCGCGGCTCGGCACGTCGCGTGCATCCGGCGCGCCGAGCGCGCCCGACGAGAGGAGCAGGCGCCTGCGCAACTCGTCGCGCAGCGCCTGCAGTTCGTGCATCAGGCCTTCGCCGACGAGCTTGTCGGGGAAGTAGGAGAGGAAGTAGGACAGCTGCTTCACGTAGGGCGCCAGCTCGGCGGGCAGCGGCACGAGCGCCGAGCCTGGTGCGGACGAATTCGCGCCCGCCGCTGCGCCGACGCGCGTGCGCTCGCGCGCGCTCGACTGTGGCCGCGCGGCGGGCGCGAGGCTCGCGCCGCCATACGGCCCTGCGAAGATCTCGTGTTGGAAGAGCGCCTGCGACGGCGCAGCGACGCCGTGTGCGGGGCGGAGGGCGGCGGCGATCGGATCAGCGGCGCACGGACGCGGCGCGTGGCGCGCGCGGGGAGGCGCGGAGCATCGCCGCGGCGCGCACCGAGTAGCACAGGACGGCAAGCTGCAGCACGACTGCCATCGACGCGGAGCCCTCGACGCCGTAGAAGACAAACTCGTCGGTGACGAAGCGGTAGGCAAACCAGAGCGCGTTGTGCTCCGCGTCATCGCCAAGCCCGCCGAAGACAAGGGCAGGCGGCAGCACGGCAAGCACGCGTTCGGCGGCGAGCGGCGCTGGCTGCCCGTCGGCGCCGTCGGCGGCGGCGGCGGCGGCGGCATGCGCCGCACCGAGCATGCGGAGCCTGCGGTCCCAAAAGTGGCGGAATGCGCAGTGGAATCGCAGCACCTCCTCCTCAAGGTGGAGGAAGGCGGGCGCACGCTTCGAAGCGCCAAGCACCGACAGCTTGCGCGAGAGGCCGCGCGTGAGGCACCAGTCGGAGCGCGCGCACGAGAGCGTGATCGCGACGCGCCAATGCTCGTTGAGGTCGCGCACGTTGTACACGGAGAAGTGCTCTATCACGTAGCGCGCCTTGAGCAAAAAGGGTGCGCTCTCGCGCAACGCCGCCTCGCGCGGCCGCACGCGAAACGTGACCGAGCCGCCGCTTGGCACCGTGCAACGTACCGGCGGGCCCGCGCGCAGGTGCGAGAAGCCGCCGCCGCCGCCGCTGCTACCACTACCGCCGCCTGCGCCTGCCGCGTTGCCGCCACCGCCTGCCGCACTGCCCCCCTCCGCCCCGTCCGCGCGCACGTGCTCGGAGGGCAGCTCGAGGTCAACGTCGAAGAAGAAAGTGGTCGGGCGCATCTCGAGCTCGAGGTCGGCGGCGGAGCTCAAGTTGATGACCGGCACGAGCGCGCACACGCCGTCCGCCGCGCCGATTGAGCCGAGCGACGGCGCGCCCGCACAGCCGCGCGCGGCCTCGCACGCCGCCGCGTCGAGCACAAGCCGCGCGATCGGACCCGCCGTCGAGACGGCGGGCATGTTGGATCGCCGCCGGCTTAGCTTGGCGGGCGGCGCGCTCGGCGGCCCGTCCGCCGCGTCCGCCGCGTCCGCCACCGCGTCCGCGCCGACGAGCCCAACCGCCGCGTACGTGAGCTGCGCGACAGGGACCGCCATGTGTGGCGGGTGGCAGCGTGCGTTGATCGTGATGGCCGTGCGGTGGTCGCGTACGAGGCGGCACGAGACGAATGCGCGTACGACCAGGTCCGTCGAGGGTAGCGGAGGCGGCGCGACCGCCGGCTGCGTAAGCGTCTCCGATGCATCGCCGCTCGGCGCGCGTGCGGGCGCGCGCGCCGAGGCCGGCAGTTGGAGCAGCGCGGGACGGAGGTGCACCCACACGCGGCGCGACGAGAAGGCGGGGATGACGATCGTGTCGAAGAGCTTAAGCGTCGTGTTCGAGAGCGAGAAGAGCACCTCGTGCGCCGCCTGCATCGCGAACGAGCCACCGCCACCACCGCCACCGCCGCCACCGCCGCCAGCGCCACCGCCCCCAGCGCCACCGCCGCCACCGCCGCCGCCGCCGCCGCCGCCGAGCGGCGCGCCGGCAGCCGCCGCCGTCACTGCGGCGAGCGCGCCCGGCGCCTCGGCGGGCACGACGTCGCGCGTCTCGCGCTCGGCGCCCTCCTTTCCGCACCGCTCGTCGCCGCTGGTCCTGCGCGCGCCGAGCGGCGCACACGCCGCCGCGCCGTCGGGCGCGGGCAGCCCGATGCCGCCGCTCTGCGCGGCGTCGGGTGACCGCACGCCGCCGTCCATTGCCGGCCGCACGACGGTCGTTATCGTTGGGTTGTGCGTCACGAGAAAATCGAGCGACATGCCCGTCAAATTCTCGATGACGAACGACCGGTTCGTGTACAGATGCTCGTAGTACACGTCGCCATAGTCGAGCATGAGCGGGCGCGCGCCGCCGGCTGCGCCGGTCGCGCTGGGTGGTGCAGCCGCGGCCGCGCCCGGCGGCGCGGCTGCGGCGGCAGCGACGGCGAGGACGGCAGTGGGTGGCGCGTGCCGCCCGTCGGCCACGCCGCCGCCGCCGAGCCCACCGCCCGCCGCACCTCCGCTCGGCGCGCCGCCCAACGCGCCTGCCGCCGCCGCCACGCCACCGCAGGCTCCGCCGCCCTCCCCGTCGGGCGCGCCGCCGCCGCCGCCGCCGCCGCTACCGCCGCCGCCACCGGCTGGTGCGCCGCCACAGAACCCGCCGCCGCCGCCGCCGCCGCCGCCGCCGCCGCCGCCACCGGTGGTCGCGGAGCTGCCGTTCGGCGGCGCGTCGGCGGCTGCGGCGGCGTTGACAGCGGCGGCGGCATGGCCGACGGCACCTCGCGCAGCCGCCGCGCCTTCGACGAAGACGGCAAAGCAGCGCGGCGCGGCGGCGGCCTCGGCAACCACCTCGAGGGTGACCCGCACAATTGCCATGTCGCGCGGGCAGTCGAGGTTATGCACGGACAAGTAGGTCGAGAGCGTCGCGAGCGCGTCGGTGCTCGCGCGCAGCGTGACGTCGGCGCGCACGTGCCGCGCGTCGAGTCGGCCGTGCGTGTGCGAGAGGCTGAGCCAGCTGCCGCTCAGGCTGTCCGTCGGCACGATCGCGTAACGCGCGCTCGCGCCTGCGGTCGACGCGACAAGCTCAAGGCCAACCTCCCACTGCACCGTGCCCGAGCCGCGGTTCTGCTGGCCCAAATCGACCAAGAACCGCCGGTCCGACCCACCGAGGGGCGTGCACCCGCGCAGCGCGATCAGCCCCACCGGCGCCTCGGCTGGCGGCGGCGGAGGACACGGCGGCGCGGGCGCGCGCGCGCCGAGCGCGCCCGCGCCCGCGCCCGCGCCCACGCGCGCAAAGGGCGGCTCCGTGCCGTCGCGCTCGCAGACGGCCGATCCGGTGGCGACAGGTATCGCGGGCGCGCCGCACGGCGCCGCGCCCGCGCCCGCGCCGCCCGCGACCGCCGCCGCGGCGCCCGAGCCGCTGTCCGTGTCGAGCGACGCGGGCGATCGCTCGCGCGCGAGCGCGGGCGTGTCCGTGCGCTCGCCGGCGCCCGCACCGCCCGCACCGGCGGCAGCGCCGGCGATGGTGGCTGCGCTGCCCCCGCCGGCGCCGGCGCCGGTGGTGCCGCCCGCTGCACCGCCGGACCCGCCGTCCGGCGGCGCGAGCGCGCCGCCAGCGAGCGCGGACGTGGCCGTGCCCGCCGCCGAGACGCTCGGCGCAATGTGCAGGAGCACACGCTGCCCTTCGGCCGCGCGCGCGCCGTTCCCGCCGCTGCCGCCGCCCGCGACGACGCCATCGTCATCCGCCCCGCCCTCGGCACCGAGCGGGTCGTCGTCCAGGTCGAAGACGCGCAGCTCGATCGTGCTCGCGCGCGCGCAGCCGACCGGCGCACCCGCCTCGTATGCCGCGCGGCACGCGGCCGGATCAAAGTGGACGGAGACGGCAACGCGCTCGCCCGGGGGGACGATGCCGTGCGACGGCGAGCAGCGCACGGCTGCGGCCACGTCGGCGGGCGCGCCGGCGCCGCGCGCCGCGCCAGCCGTGCGCGCGCCCTCGATCTGTACGCGGAAGGTAAGGGGCGCGTGCGCGGCCTCGTTGCACACCCACATCGTCTGCGTCTGCGTGCCCGCCTGCGCACCGTCGACAAAGTGGAGGTGTGTCGCGAGCAGCGAGAGCGGCGAGACGCGCCGCACCGAGCCGACGATCTGAAACGCGTCGACCGACTCGGAGACGCGCGCGAGGTCGTCGACGGACGGCGCGCGCAGCCCGGCTGCCGCCTCGCGCCCGCCGCCGCGCGCGCGCACCTCAAGCGTGCCCAGGCGGAGCGGCAGCTCGGTCTGGCCGCGCACGCGGCGCGCGCGCGCGCCCTGTCGCGCACTCGCCTTGACGCTCAGCTCGATCACCTCGCCCGGCGCGAGCGAGGCGCTGGCGGGCAGGCCGCTGCCCGCGCCGCCGCTCGCCGCCGCGCTGCCGGCCGTGCTCGCGAGCGGCGGGCTGCCCTTGACGGGCTTCCCCTTTGCGCAGCGGAGCAGCTCGAGGCAGATCGCGTCCGCGACCGCACACCCGACGAGGAACTGGCGCGCGAGCGCCGCGGTGCTCTCTTGCCGCGCGGGCGGTGCGCCATGCGCGCGCGCGACGGCGGCCGCAGCCGTTGGCGCGGCCGCCGGCTCCGCACCGCGCGCGCGCGCGCCGCCGCCGCTCGCGCTGCACTCATCGCCGCCCGCGTCCAAGTCCGCGTCGTCGTCCACGTCGGCCACACGCAGCGAGAACTCGAGGAGCTGCAGCTCGGACGACACGTTCTGAATGTGCAGCACGCCGCTGTCGAGCGCAGGCGCGCCCAGCTGCGCGAGCGTGGGCTGCGCGCCGCCCACCGCCGCGCTCGCGCCGCCGTCGGCCGGTCCGCCCGCCGAACGGCTCACTCGGCGCTGCGCGGGCAGCACGAGCGCAGGCAGCGCGACCGCCATGCCCGGCCGCGCCGCCGTGAACGTCGCGACGCGCACGCCGGTGAGCACGTGGCGCGCGGGCGGCGGGAGCGGCTGGGGCGCCATCACGATGGCGGCGTAGCTCTGCTTGCGCGCGAGCGCGCCCGGCAGCGGCTGCTGGCCGTCGGCGGGCGCGAGGGCGGGCGGCCCGCCGTCGGTCGCGGCGGGGATGAGCTCGAGACGCTCGCCCTCCGCGAGGAGCAGCGCGTGCTTGTACGCGAGCGGCGGCTCGTACGTGGCGGCGGCGAGCTCGAAGCCGAGCTCGCGCGCGCCGTCCGCGCCGACGCGCAGCCGCACCGGCCAGCTGCGCGCGCACGGCGCGTCGAGGGTCGCACCGGCCGTCAATGGCGCGTCGCTGCCGGAGAGCCGCGCGGGCTTGTCCGCGTCGCCCGCCGCCTCGACCGCCGCGTCCGCCCACTCGGCGCAGAAGCGCACGAGCAGGTCGAACGGGATGGTCGCGCGCGGCGGAAGCCATGCCCACAGCCCGGCGCGGCACGCGCCGCGCGCGCCGGCCGCGCCGCCGGCGAGCGCGGCTCGCGTCGGCGCGCCGGCCGCGGGCTCGCCGGCGTGGATCGGTGAGAGTGCGCGCTTGGGCGGGCCGAGCGGCGAGCCGCACACCGGCGCGAGCCGCGGCGAGCCGCCCGGCGTCGGAGCAGGCGACGCGCCGAGCGACGCGGCGGCGCCATCCGCGCCGCCGCGCCATGCACTCGCGCCCACGTCGCGCACGCGCAGGCACGGCGGTAGCTCGGCGGCGATCACGTGCACGCGCATGCCCATGTCCGACTCGTTGCACAGCGCGATGGGCGGCAACGCCGTCTCGGCGGTGCGCGCGCGCATCCCAACGTCGAGCCGCGCGGGCAGCGCGCGCACGCACGGCACGCACGCGCTACCGACGAGCCACGCGGCGAGCAGCGCCTGGCCGACGCGCGGCTCGGTGAGCGCCAGCGGTGGCGCAGCCGCCGCCGCGGCGCCGCGCGCGTGCGCGTGCGAGGATGCGGGCGCGGCCGTCTCGGCATCGTGCAGCGCGAGGAGTCCGGAGAAATGGACAAGTCGCCCGCCCACAATCGAGTCCGGAGCGCACGCGCCAAAGAGGTCGCACCCTTCACCCAGCCGCGCGGGCAGCTCGTCAAGCGCGAGCGCGAGCCACACGCCGACCGAGTCGTCGCATGGCGCGTCCGCCGGCGCGGGC
Organism: Diacronema lutheri; assembly: GCA_019448385.1. Taxonomy (NCBI): domain Eukaryota; phylum Haptophyta; class Pavlovophyceae; order Pavlovales; family Pavlovaceae; genus Diacronema; species Diacronema lutheri. Next base: position 696,191 of record JAGTXO010000005.1, on the reverse strand, counting down.
GGCAGCGCAAGCGCCTCCGAGCAGATCTGCCACTCGAGCGCCGCCGGCGCGCTGGGCGCGCGGCCCGCGCCGGGCGCGCCGGCGGGGCCCGCGCGCTCGACGGGCGCTGACGCGCGCCGGCGGCGCGCGTCGAGCTGCATGCTCGCCTCCGCCGCGGTGAGGGGCTCGAGCGAGAGAAGGGCTGCCACGCGCAGCGTCGAGCGCGCGACAAGCGCGCGCGGCGCGCGCGCGCCGCCGTGCGCGCGCGCGCGCAGGCCAACCTTGAGCAGCGCGATGAGCAGGCCGCTTGACTCGACGCGCTCGGCGGCTTCGAGCTCGGCGGGCAGCTGCGAGGCACGGTCCGGTGCGCGGTCCGGTGCGCTCAGCGCGAGCGCACCGCCGGCGGGCGCCGCGGGTGCGCAGTCGGCCGGCGGATGAAACGGCCGCGCGAGCGCAAGGGCGAACGGTGGCGAGGCGGACGCGGCACGCTCGACGGGCGCACACGCGACGGTGCCGAAGGCGAGGCGCGCGAGAGGCGCGCCCGTCCCACCCTCGGCCGGCGCGCCGTCGGCGCGCGGCGCGCGCAGCTCGAGCGGCGGCGTTGCCGACCGCCGGAGCACCGCGGCTGTCTGCCGGTCGGCGCGCGGCCACGCCCAAGCGGAGCGCGGCGCCCACGCGGAGCGCGCGTGCGCGTCGACCACATCGCGCGCGCGCTCGATCTCGCCCATCTCGTCGGCCGGCGCCTCGCCCGGCGCGTGCGCGGCGGCCGCCGCGCCCGCGCCGCCGCCGAGCGCGCGCGCGAGCCTCGGCGGACGCACAAACTTGGCAGCGACCGACTCCACCGAGAGCTGGACGGTGACGGCGATCGGCTCGGCGGGCGCGTTGAGGTCGGTGAGCACGAGCACCGCGCGGTGCACCCCGCAGCGGAATGGGCGCAGCGAGAAGTGCACGAGCTGCGCCGCACGCGGCCCGCCCGCCGCCGCCGCGCCCGCGCTGGCCGCCGACGCCGCCGGCGCCGGCGGTGCGCACGCGCCGGCCGCGTCGGCCGGCGGCGTGTCGGCGAGCGCGCTGCTGCGCCGCGGCTTGATCGGCGACTTTGCAATGGACATGACGACGCCGTCCGCGCCGTTCGCGCCGTCAGCGAGCGCCGAGGCCGCGCCCACCGTACTCGTCGCCGTCGGCGCGCACGCGAGGGCCGCGGGCGGCGGCGGCGGCGGCGGCAGTGCGCCGACGATGGCCGCGGCGCCGGACGCGGGCGTCGAGGGCGGCGCGGCGGCGATCGTGCCGGTCAGTGCGGCGGGCGAGAGCTCGCAGCCAGGCTCACTGCCGTCCGCCGCTGTGTCGGGCAGGACGGACGCGCTGAGCGCCCAATGCATCGGCATCGTGGGCTGCTCGTTTGCAATGACCAGCACGCCCGCGACCGGCTCGCCGACTGTAGTCGTCCGGCCGAGGTCGAGAAAGAGGCGCGGTGTCCAGAGCAGCGCGCGGCCAATTGTCGCCGAAACGCGCAGCACGTGCTCCTCCACGACTGCGCCGAGCGCGGGCGCGGCCGTCTCCGCGCCGTCGCCGCTGCCGCCGCCGCGCCCGTCGGCCTCGCCGCCGCCGCCGCCACCGGCCGCGTCGCCGCCGCCGCCGTCCAGCGCGCCGTCCGCGCTCGCGTGCACGCGGATGTGCACGCCGGCGACGAACTCCTTGGACGCCGCCCGGCCGGTGAAAAAGTCGGCCGGCTGCAGCGGCTGCAGGCAAACGAAGAGCTCGGCGTCCGCGCGCGGCGGCACGCGCACCGCGGCCGCGGGCAGCGTGCACGCCTCGTCGGTAAAGACGCCGAGCTGCTTCGTGTTGGACGTGCCCGACAGCAGGACGGTGCGCTCGCGCACGTTGCGCACGCGCACGCGCGCCGAGCGCACGTTCTCCGACGTGCGCATGGTCTCCGCGCGCGCGCCGTCCGGCGGCGAGAGGGACGCGTGCACGTAGACGAGGCCGAAGGGCAACGCGTAGTAGCCGCCGCCGCGCTCGGCGGCGGCGGCCGCCTCGGCCGTCGAGTGCGCGGCCGCAGAGGCGACGGGCACGGGCGCCGCGCCGCCGGCCGCGCTCGGCGCGCCGCCAGGCTCCTGGATCTTGGCCAGCTCGGGCAGCTCGAGGTAGGTTGGGTGCACGATGGAGTAGGAGACGGTGAGCGGCGTGTCGTGCGGGAACGCCCAGCCGCGCGCCTGCGCCGACGGCGGCGCCGAGGCGAGCGCGCAGCCGCCGCCGCTGCTGCCGCCGGGCACGGGCGCGGCCGAGCGCGCGCAGCGCGGCGTGCCGCCGGGCGCGGGGCCGAGGCAGCGCACGGTGATCCGATGGCGTCGCTTGCCGGGCAGATCGGACGGCCGAATGTTGAGCTCGATCTCGCACCACCCACCGCCGCCGCTGCCGCCCGCGTCGACGTCCGGCGCGTCGGCCGCAGGGTGCACGATGCCGTGCGTCTGGCCGAGCGTGAGCGTGTCGCCGTGCGCGCCCTCGTCGCCATGCTGAAGCACCATGAATGAGAGCTTTGCAGACGCGCAGTTACGCAGCCGGAAGGAGCAGCGGTTCGACACGCCCGCCACCTGCGGCGGCAGCGCCAGATCGGCGGGCTCGATCGCGAGCGGGGGGCCAGCCGCCGCGCCCGCCGCCGCCGCGCTCGCGTCCACCGCGCCGCACGCGTCCGCCGCGCCGTCGGTCGCGCTCGCACCAACGGCGGCGGCGTCGGGCGCGCGCCGCTCCATTGGCGACGAGAGCGACGGGACGGCTGTGCCGCTCGGCAGCGGCACGATGCCGGCCGACGGCGTCTCAGCCTCGTTGAGCGCTGCCAGCGGCGCAGGCGGCACGCTGGCAAGAGCCGCATCGGCGCTGGCCGTGGCGTCGGCGCCGAGCCGCGCGGCGGCGCACGAGGCGACGGTGTGCGCGCCTGCCACGTGAGCGCGCGGCTCACACACGTGCGCGTCGCCCGCGCCGCGCGTCGCGGCGGCGGCGGCGATGGCCAGCGCGCCGGCTGCGCCGGGCGCGGCCTCGCGCGCGGCGGCCTCGCGCGCGGTGTTGTGCGCGGCGAGCGCCTCGGCGATCACCTTTGGGAGCCGGCGGCGCGCGCGCACGGCTGGCGCGCCCGCCGTGCCTGCTGCCGCGAGCAGTGCGCCGCCCGAGTGCGCGGGCGCGCTGCTGCTCGCGCCGTGCGCATCGAGCGAAGCGAGCTGCTCGTGCTGTGAGCGCCGCGCGGCCGCCGAGCCCGAGCCGCGGGACTTGCGCATCAGCCGGCGAAACGCTGCCTGTCGCCGCTCGTCGCGGGCGTGCGCGCACGCGCCGACATCGGCGCTGCCGCCGCCGGCCCGCGCCGGCGGCGGCAGCACGAGGCGCGAGATGCGCGCGCGCTCGCCCGCGGCCGGCGCGGCCGCGCCCGGCGCGGCATCGACGCCACCGCGCGGTGTCGACGGCGCCGATTCGCCGCCCGCGCCGGCCGCGTGCACGAGCGCGGCGGTCGAAATGGCGCGCGCGCCGCCCGCGCGCCGCCCGGCGGCGACGAGCTCGGTGAACGCGCTCGGCGTCGACTCGGCGCGCAGCAGCGCAAAATGGCGGCCGCGCAGCTGGTGGAGCTCACCGCCCGCGCGGGCGCTCTCGCGCTCCAAGATGAGGTCGTCGCCGTCGCCGTCGCCGTCGCCGTCGCCGTCGCCGTCGTCGTCGTCTGAAGGCGCCGCCGACGCGTTCGCCGACCGCGTGCCGCGGCGCGGGCCGACGTGCGCCGAGCCGAAGGTCGCGTGCGGCGTGGGCGCGCCGTCGCATCCCCTCTCCAACGTCGCGCCCTCGCGCACGCCGGCCGCGGCGCGCGCAACGTCGCGCGCGGCCGCTGGCCACGCCTGCTCGCCCGGCGCGACCAGCGCGGTGGCCAGGGGCGCGGCCGCCAGCGCGGCCGCGCGCGGCGCAAGGGGCGAGTCGCCCGGCTCGGGCGCGCCGCCGCGGCGGTTGGGCGAATCGACGCGCTCCGCCGCTCGTCCTGCGTGGCCCTCGAGCAGCTCGCTCAGCCTCGATCGGTAGCGCGGCGGCGGCGGCGGCGGTGGCGGGAGCGCACCCGTCGGCGCACCCGCGCCCGCGCCCCGCGACGGCGACGGCGCGCCAGAGCCCGACGCGCTGCCCACGCCGACGGCCGACTCGTCGAGCGAGAGCGGCGGGATCTCATCCGCCGGCTCGCGCCCGCCGCGCGCCGCCTTGGCCGCGGCGACGAGCGAGAGCGCGATCGGCGACGCGATGCCCTCCGCCGCCGTGTTGAGCTCCGCCGTGAATGGGAACTCGGCGCGAGCGGCTTCCGTATCTTTGGTGTCGAACACGAGGACGCGGCCGAAAATGGGGATCACGCCGCTCGGCCGCGCGCCCGCGCCGTCCAAGCTCTCCGCATCCACCACGCCCGCCGCCGCCGCCGCCTCGGCCGCCGCCGCCGCCGCCGCCGCCGCCGCGTGGCCCGCCGCGGCGGCGGCGTCGGCCGAGCGCGGGCAGAGGCGGATGCTGACGGCGAGCGTCTGCGTTGTGAGCGCGTCCACCTCGACGCGCACCGAGTCGGTGAGCGAGCGGACCACTGCCTGCTGCGCGCTCTGCGTGGTCGCGCGCCGCGCGACGAAGCGGACGGCCATTGCTGGCGCCGAGCGCGCGCTCTCGCCGTCCGACTCGGACTGCGTGTCGGACTCGGTGTCGGAGACGCGCGCGAGCGCGCCCGCGTCGGCGATCGGCGCGTCCGTGCCGAGCTTGACTTTTGCACGCCACTCTCGCAGCTTGGCCTGTAGCTTGAGCACCTTGTCTGCCTTGCCCTTGCGCCTCGCAATGCGCAGCTTGTGCTCGAGCTTCTCAATGCGCTCGTTCGCGGTGCCCTGCGCCACACCGCCGGCGGGCGCAGCGCTCGTGCCGAGCGTCTCGAGCTCGAGCACCGCCGACAGGCCGTACGGCAGGAGCGCCGCCGCGCGCGCGCGCACGGCCTCGTGGGCGTCCTCGCCGCCCGGTACAATCGACTGCTCGTCGACGAGGACGACAAACGCGCGGCGCGCGCGCGTCGTGTTCGTGAGAAGCAGTCGGGCGCTCGCGATGGCACGCTCGCCGGGCGCGCAGTGCGCAAAGTCGATCAGCGTGCCGCCGCCCGCGAGCACCGCGTGGAACGTGTCGCGCTTGGTGACGTGCGCCTTGATCACGATCGTGACGACGTCCGTCGGGTCGAGCACGTTGCTCACGGTGAGAGCCTCGTTGAAGAGGCCGGAGAGCGACGGGCGGAAGACGAGCTGCACGTCGCGCGACGAGTGCGGCCGGATCAGGCCCGACGTGACGCGGTTGCCGCGCACGCGGTTGCCAAAGTCGAGGTCGAAGGACGCGTTGAGCCCCGACTTGTTCACCTTGTACACGACCGGCGCGGCCGAGCGGTTGTACAGCACGAGCGTCCTCTCCGTCACCTCGGAGACGGAGCGCGTGCCAAAGTGAATGTGGCGCTGGTCGAGGCCGACGCGCGAGACGACCACGCGCCCGACGAGCGGCAGCGAGCGCACCGGCGGCTCGGGCAGCGCGCGCGGCGCGTTTGCGGCGAGCGGCGCGGCGCGCGCGGCCGCCGCCGCCGCCGCCGCCGCCGCGACGCGCGCGCCGCGCGTGCCGCGCGCGGCGAGCGCGCGCGCGGCCATCTTGTCGTGGTGCCTCGCGTACTCGAGCTGGTCGAACTCGACGAGCCGCACGTGCAGCTTCTCGCTGAACTGGCGCGGCGGCGCGATCGCAAGCGACGCGGACGTGGGCTGCGCGCTCTGCAGCGAGCACGCGCTCGCCGCGGCGACGACGGGTGGCGGCGGCGGCGCAGCGGTGGTGGCCGCTGCGGCGGCGCAGCACGTGCCGCACGATGCGCCCGACTGCGCGAGCGAGAGCTGAGGGCTCGTCATCGCCGCGCCCACGCCATGCGTCAGCGCGCACGCGACGGCGCCGAATGTGTCCGCGTCGGCCGCGGCGGCCGGCGCGCCCGCCGCGGCGGCAAGCGCGCCGGCGGGCGGCGGCGCGGCGACGGGCTGCGTGTACGCGATGACGAAGACGTGCGCCGTCTCCTTGCCGCCGATCTCGAGCCGCGAGACCGGCGCGAGCTCGCCGTCGAGCAGCGCGCGCTCAACGAGGGTGTGCAGCAGCACGACGAGGCGGACGACCGCCTCCTCAATCTCCGCGGCGCCGGGCAGCTGCGTGTGCGCGCCGTCGGGCTCGGCGGCGAGCGCGAGCGCGGGCGCGAAGCACGGCTCGCCGTGCAGCACCATGTGCGCCGCGTCCGCCGCGATCGCCTCATTGCTCGCGCCGCCGCCGTCCGCGCCCGCAGCGCGCCGCCACGCGAGCCGCGCGGCGCGCAGCTTTGCGCCGAGGGCGTGCGATGAGTGCTGCATCGCCGATGTGTAGTGCGGCTCCTTTTTAAAAAGGTCGTGCAGCGCGCGCATCGCGAGCGACGCGCAGACGAGCGCGCGCGGCTGCGCCTGCACCTCCGATGCGGCCTCGCACATGAAGGCCAGGTCGTCGAGGTCCAGGTCAAGGCTGTCACGTGCCGGCGCGCGCGGCTCGCCGGCGGCGGCGCGCGCGTCGAGCGCGGCGCGCGCGTGCGCGTCGGCGGGCGCGCACGCGCGCGTCGGCGCGCACGCGAGCGCGTCGGCGCGCACGCGCGTCGCGCTCAGCCGCGCCTCCTCCCACGAGCCGTACACGGCGCGCGGTGGCGCGGTCACGTCGACGCCGCCGGCGCCGACGCCGCCGCCCGCGGCCGGCTCGGCGTGCGCGAGGAACGCAGGCATCGATGCCTGCTTGCACAGCTCGAGCGACGGCGCGCACACCGCGAGCGCGCCCGGCAGCGCGCCGCACACGCCGCCACCGCTGCCCGCGCTGCCAGCGCCGCCGCCGAGCCGGCCGTGCGCGCCACACGTGCCCAATGGCGTGCGCGGCCGCCCATGCGCGGCCGCCCAGTGCGGTTGCGCGACCGGCTGTGTCTCGCACAGCGCGCCGCCGGGTGCACCAGAGCAGGGCGCCATCCAATGGCCAAAGCCGTGGATCGGCCGGACCGGCATCGCAGCGTCGGATGTCCTGCACGAGCCGCTCGCCCAGCCGCTGCCACCGCCGCCGTGCGTGCACGCGTCGGCCGCACCCCCGCCGTCGCTGGTCGCGCAGCCGCTGAGCTCGGCGGCGCTACAGGGCGCAAAGCCCGCGACGCTCGCGTCGGAGCAGACGGAGACGGGCGTGTGCGACGACGACGACGCGCAGTCGTGTGTCGTCGTCTCCGACCGGTCGGCGCCGAACAGCGCGTACGCCGGCGTGCGCTCCGCGTCGCCGTCAGCCGAGCCGCTGCGCCGGACGCCCACGCCGCTCGACGTGCGGTACGAGCGATCGAGCAGCTGGCGCAGCGCGCTCGCGCCGCCCAGCTCAGCGGAGCCGTTGATGCCAATCGCCGACGACGTCGAGTGCGAGCGGCCCCGGACGCCGGCGCGCTCTCCGCCGGCCGAGAACGCGTCGCTGCACGACGCGTCGGCGTGCGCGCGCTCGGGCGCGCGCGCGCCGGCGCGCGCGGCGGCGGCGGCGGCGGCGGCGGCGGCGGCGGCGCCGCCGCCGCCGCCGCCGCCGGGCGCGCCGGCGGGGCTGAAGACGGCGAGGTCGAGCGAGTGGCGCGAGCGCTCGCGCGCGCCCTCCGCGCTCGCGCTCGCGCCACCGCCCGCCTTGGCCAGCCCGCCCGCCGCTTCGGCGGCAGCGGCGGCGCCGCCGCCCGGCTCACCCGCGCGCAAGAAGCCCGCCTGCAGCTTGCAGTGCGGCGTGCGGCTGCGGTCCTCCATTGACTCGAGCAACTGCTCGCGCTTGTCCGTCGGCGCGCGCGCGCGCTGGATCCGCGAGAGCTGCCAGTGCGCGCTGTGCGCGTCCGCACCGGCCGCCGCGCCCGCGCCCGCGCGCGCGTGCGCCTTGCGGCCACACAGCCGGTACACGGCGAGGTCCGCAGGCGACGACGACGTGAGCTCGAGGACGAGGCGGTGTGCGGTCCTGTTGCCCACCTTGAGCATGCGCAGCGTCGCGCAGTTCTGCACAATGTCGCCGAGCGGCACGCCCGTGTTGATCGCGCGCTCGTCATGGTGCGCGCCGCCGGGCGCGTGCGCGCCGAGCTGCGCGTGCGCGCTGGCCGTCGCGCACCCCTTGCCCGCCTGCTGCGCGGCCGCGCCCACGCTGAGCGCGGCGGCGGCAGACGAGAGGCCGCCCGCGCCGCTCGCGGGCGCGACGACCGCCGCTGGCGAGAGGAGGCCGCCGAGCGAGAGCGAGTAGAAGAGCTGGTGCACCGAGACGTTGTGCGGGTCGAGGTTGACCGACGTGAACTTGAGCGGGATCTCGTTGGCGCGGTTGTGCGAGTTTGAGAGCGTCACGGCCTTCTCGTACTGCGCGTTGGGCCGGCGCGGCGTCAGATCGAAGCGCAGGTTGTGCGACGAGTTGGGCGGCATCTGGAAGTAGGCGCCCTCGCGGCACGAGAGCGCCTTGGACGTGCACTGGATGTGCACGAGCGCGGGCAGGTCGGCCAAATTGTCGACGCGCACGAGCGCCGTGCTCGTCGTGAGCACGTCGACTTCGCCAAAATGGACCTCACGCTGGGCGACGCGCACGATCGACGTGCAGACGCGCGCCGTGCACGCGACCGAGCGCGTGAGCAGCGCGCGCGCACCGCCGCCCGCCGCCACCTTGAAGGCGAGGCGAAACGTGCGGCGCGCGAGCCGCGCGTTGGCCGCGTCCGCGTCTTCCGCGTCGTCCGCGCGGCCGAGGAGCTCGACGCTCGCGGCGGCGGACACGCCGCCGGAGCCGCCCGCGCCACCACTCGTCGCGCGCGGCGTGTACCGCACCCACAGCTCGTGCACGCGGTCCGGCTCGAGCGTCAGCTCCTCGATCCGGTGCTTATGCGCGCGCCCGCGCAGCGCGCGCTTCGCGCCGCGCCCGGCCGCCGTCTCAATGAGGCGCGAGTCGGACGGGCGGTAGCTCGACGCGAGGTCATACACGCACGCGTCGCTGCCGAAGCGCTCTGACGCGCTCCCGTCCTCCGCCTCGCCCTCCGTGCCCGCGCCCGAGAGCGAGCTGGCGCGCTGCCGTGCGCGGTCCGTGGAGAGAGCCGCGCCGGCGCGCAGCTCGTCGTCGTCGCCGTTCGACTCATCAAGGCCGTCGGCGGTGCCGCTCGAGGCGCGGCGGCGCGACTCGCTCGCACCGCCCGCGCTGAGCCGGCGCTCCGCCCGCGCGTCGCTCTCGCTGCGCCCCGCGCTCGTGCGGGCGGCGCGCGCGCCGCCCGGCCGCGCAGTCGCGCCACCGCCCGCGATGGTCGTGGCGCCGTCCATGGGCATGCCGTCCATGGGCGAGGGCGGCGCGCTCGGCCGCGCCGCGCGCGCTGCCGCGTCGCCCCGGGCAGCGCCGCCGTCCGCGCCGTCCGCGCCCGCCGCCGCGTGGTGATGCCGCCGCCGCTCGCGCGATCGCACCTCCGCCGCGGCCGCGAGCGCGACGGCTGACATGGGCGAAGCGGCGCGGTGCGCGCGCTGGCCGTCGAGCGCGGCCATCTCGGCCGCGGCGATCGCCTCGGGCTCGGTGTATTCGTCGCCGCCCACCTCGTCGTCCAGCGAGTCCGCCGACTCGTACGTGCCCGAGCCCGAGCCCGCGCGCGCGAAGCGCTCGGTGCGCATGTCAAAGGCGACCTCGAGCGGCGCGTCAGAGAGAAGCCTCACGTCGAGCGGCGCACTGGTCATGTTGCGCAGGCGGACGAGCTTCGACGTGAGCGAGAGCGCGTAGCAGTCGCCAAAGTCGAGCGTGCTCACGGCCACGTCGCCGACCGTGATGGCAAGCGCCTCCTCCATCGCGACCGAGTTGACCGTGGCGTACACGGCGATCGCCTCGCGGTTGTGTGTGTTCACCTCGTTCTGCACGTCGATGGTGTACTGAATCTCGCCGCACGCGTCGTCGGTCGGTGCGTACGTCAGCCGGATCCGCTCGTGCGCGAACGCCGCCAGCTCGCGGCACTCGTCGCCCACCTGCTCGCCCGTGTCGAAGTAGGCAAAGTCGAGCACGCCGTCGGGAGCGTCCTTGGCGTTAAGCGAGTAGCGCAACGGCACCTCGGAGCGGTTCCACACGGTGAAGTCCTTGACGGACGAGCGCCCGGGCGCGCACTCGTCGAGGATGATCTCGCGCACATCCGTCGCGAGGATCGACAGGCAGACGCGTCCGACGAACTCGAGCGCGAGCTCCTGCTCGCGCTCGTGCTCGCCGCTCACCGCGTCGCCGCCCGCGAGCAGCTCGGCACCGGCTGGGTCAAGCAGCACCTCGGCGCGCAAGAAGATCGAGCCATACACCTTCGAAATCTGGTGCCGCCGCATGTTCCACGGCAGCGGCGGCTGCGCGCGCCCGCCGCCCTCGTCCGCGTCGTGCCGCTCGTGCCCGTAGCCGAGCTGCATCGACGACGGCTTGAACGTGACGATCACAGCCTGCGTGCCCATCGGCTCGAGAAAGATGTCGTGGATCGTGTCGACCATGTTAAACATCTCGTTCTGGTCCTCCGGATCCGAGTTGTCCGCCAGGTTTTCGTTCGACAGCTGGAAGCTCAGCTGCTCGCCCATGGTCGACGTCACGCGGATGTGCAGCTGCGCGGCGACGTGCGAGCGCACGGTGAAAAGCCCAAGCGCGGAGCCCGCGTCGGTCAGCACGGTCTCGATGCTCAGCTTTGAGTCGGGCAGATCGGTCGACACCAGCCGGTGCGCCGCCATCGCGCCCGCACGCCGCGCGCCGAGCGTGAACCCCACGCGCGTCTCCCGCCCGGGACCTGCACGACGGTCAAAAGCACCCCAGCTGCTTGGGTCGGGGTAAGTACTTTATGGGTACTGACGACCTTTTACAACCGAAAAGGCCTTTTGGTTGTTTCGCCATGATGGCTGCAGACGCCCCGTGAAGCCCCAGAGCATCGACTACCGGCTGCCCAATGCCCGTCAAGAAGAAGCCAGGAGCCAAAAAGAAGAAGGCGAGCAAGGGCGACGCCGTGCCGAAAGCGCCAGCCAAAGAGTACGTGCACGTTGACGTGTGCAATGCCACGTGGAAGTCCATGCGCCTCACGCTCCAGCTCACGACCAGCGAGCGGATTGCAACCGTGGTTGCCGCGCTCCAAAACTTCCACGGCGTCGGCGTAAAGGGCCTGCGCCTGTACGTGGGCGACGCGATCGTCGAAGAAACACTGATTGACACGGGCGCGAACCCCACGCTCAAGGAGCTGGGCATCGTGGGCGGCAGCCAATTGTTCGATGCGTTCCGCGCGTCGATCACGTACGACTATCCGGTGCGTGATCGGAGGGCGGTGCGCGCCTGCGCGTCACATGGCCGTGCCACCCGACTCACACCCCACGCCTCGCCCGTCGCCACGTGCCGCACGCCCGTGCAGCCGTTCAGATCAGTGCTCAACTTGCCGGTCCACACCTCGCTCATCTGACTTCGGTGGGCACGATGCAGGCGCGCCTCAACTCGTCCCCCTCCCCCCCCCCCCCCCCCCCCCCCCCCCCCCCCCCCCCCCCCCCCCCCCGCCCCAACCGGTCCGCGCGCTAGTCGTCGCTTCGTTTGGCGGGTGGTCGGCCGGCCTCGCCGACCTGCTCGCGACCTTCTCGCACGTGGGCGCGGACGCGTGAATAGCCCGCATGGGCGCGCCCTCGCGCGCCGCCGCCCAGGCGGCGCTCGACCGGCACATGCGCCTTCAGTTTGCCGCGTGCGTAGTGCGCGGGCACGCGCAGCTCCTGCTCGCGCGCGCGCGGTTGGCGCGCGGCCAGGCGCCACCCCAGCGCCGGGCCGACCACAGCGTGCAGGCTGACGTGGACGCCTGCGGCGATGTGGACGGCGCCCGCCGCCGGCGCGGCGGCGGCGGCGACGGCGGGCCGGTGCGGGGTGGCTAGGCGCCTTCCCTACCGCGGGGGGAGAAAAAATGCGTCACCTGAACCCCTTTTCAAGGAAATCGCGCTTGATGTCCTGCACGTCCCCCGGCACGCTCGCGAGCTGCTCGCGCAATCGCTCGGCCACCGCCTCGCGCTGGTCGAGGATCCCATCCGCGATTGCCTTTGGGTCGACGACGCCGCCGCTCGACACTGCTGGCATCTCGGCGAGAAGGGCTTTGAGGAAGTCGTCGCCGACGTGGTACCGGCTCTCGCCGTCAAAAGCGGCCCCGTTTGCCTTGTAGAAGCGCGCGAGCCACTGCGCGCCCGGTCCCGGCTCGAGCGCCTTGATCGCGCCGCGCGCCGCCTCGCGCGTGACAAGCCTCTTGAGAAGGTCGTACGTGCCGCCCCGGAACGCCGACTTGGACGTGCCCTCGGGCTCGTGCGCGAGGGTAGGGTAGGTCGACGCTCGGATTGACGCGCTGCCGCTGCCTGCGACGTACGCGCGGCGTATCTGGTCGTTCTCCTGTGACATCAGGCCCAAATCGTCCGCGCATTCCTGCGCGACCTCGAGCGTGCAATCGAGGACACGGAGCGCAATTCGCTGCGGCACAATGTCAAACGCCATTGTCAGCACCTTGGGCGGGAGGTACGGATTGTTGCCCGAGCCCGCGCGGTTCCGCGGGATCGACTGCACGACGATCGAGGTCGGCGGCTCGGCGAAGAGCCGCGTGACCGTCATGCGCCATGGCTCGCGCAGCCCGTCGAGGCCGTGGTACTCGTTCAAGCCGGGGAGCTCGAGGAAGCGCTCGAGCCAATCGGCGGTCGGTGTGTCGCGGCACGTGCGCATGTAAAACATGACGGTCTGCAGCGCGCGCTGAAGCACAAAGCGCTTGATCTGCTCGCCGTCGTCCTCGAGCGCCGAGAGCATCCGCGTCGTCCCGCGCGCGCCGCGCGCGCGCGGAGCGCCGCAGAGCCGGCGCGTCCGCACGGCTGCGGGCGCGTGCGCGCTCGCCACCCAACCCGGCCGCACCCGCGCGCAGCCCACGGGCGCGCTCGCGCGCCACGGCCCGCCCAAGGATCCCGCCGCTGCGCCGACAAAGGCCGCGAGCGCGAAGCCGGCCATGCCCCAGCGCGACGAAACCGAGCAACCAAGATGATGGCGCATTTTTGAACTGTCATTTTTGGCCCTTTTTTCAAGAATTATTTTTGTCTTCACTCTTTCTATGGCAATATTGCGACGGCTGCGCCCTCGCGCTCTGATGGCCGCGCTCCGCGCGCCCCGCCGCCCCTGCCCATCGACTGCGCCGGCACCACGAAACACACACATTTCGCCCCGGTCGGTGGGTTTGGGGGCGGCGGGGCGCGCGTGCGCGGCCACGCGGCCAGCATCGCGGCGCTTGCCACGCTGGCGGCGGGTGGCGGTGCGCTTCGCGGCGGTGGCAGGGGGCTGCGACGCGGCGGGGAGGGCGGCGGCTCGCTGGCGGCGGGCGTCGCGCTCTGCAGCGGCGGCGGGCGGCTTGGCGACGTGGCAGGCGGCGGCTCGGGGGTGGCGGTCGTCGTCGACGATCTTCGGGCCTCGGCGTGCGCGTGCGGGTCGGCCGGTGGTGTGGTTGACGGCGGCCACCGGTGCGGCGGCGCGCGGGCGGCGGCGCGCGGTGGCTAGGCGCGTGTGGGCCTTTGGGCCTGCTTCGCCTGGCGCCTCGCTGCGCACTTCCTGACCCCGCACTTCCTGACCCGTCGGAAGCGTCGTTAGTATATGACCCCATCCGTCGACCCGTCGGAAAGCGTCGTTAGTATATGGGGGGTTCGGCTAGTATTGGCCCACGATAACCGCCAAAATCAGTCGCAACGCCAGCATGGCTGACGCCCGTCCGGCTGGGCGTGAGACCTCGCGCTTTCGGCAACGGCTTGGGCACGTCCGTCTCGCTAACTTTGCCGCTGGCGAACTCGGCCATCGAGCTCACCTCGCGCCGCGACAGCGCGCCCAAACTGACCCAAAAAATCTCCTCTGGGCCAACACTGACCGGGCGCGCGCATGGCGCGCGCTGAGCGCGCTCCTCTTCCCAGCTTCATGCAGATCGCTCAAGGGCGGCGACTCGACCACCAATGAACCGCTCGGAGGCCACGCAAGATGCGCCTGCCACGCGCAGCCGCGCGCGCACCGTCGTGGTGGTGGTCGAGCGTGGACACTGTCACGCGGCGCACGTGAAGTCGTGAACCCGCTGCTTGCGCGTGGCTCCTCGCCGAGTCCACACAGAGCGAACATAGAGTGCTCAAGGACCACGACTCGACCACCAATGAGCCGCTAGTATGCCGCGCAACCGCTCATGCGCAGCCGGCCGGCACTTAGCGGCAGGCGGCTGGCGGCAGGTGCCCGTGGCCGCGGGCGCGGTCGCGGCCGCATGCTGATGCAGCCAGAATCAGATTTCAGGCGCGGACTCATCGCCGCTGAGGGCCCCTCCGCACTCGTCGCACCAGATGTGGCCATTCTCGTCGGGCGCAGGCAGACCCGCGACAAGCATCATGTCGCACGACGGGCAGCAGCGCGCGACGACAGAGCTGCCGATTCCGGCGAGCGCGGGCGACACCACCTCGGGCATGATTGTCGTGTCGCTCGCGCCCAGAGCCGCAATCACCTCGGCGGGCAACTCGCCCTCGTTCTTGACCTTGGCCTTGAAGATGCGCCCGGTGCGCGAGGTGACGAGCGCCTTTAGCGCAGCGTTGGTCAGCTTGGTCAGGTCGCCGCCGGCTGCCTCGAGATCGGCCTCCGCCGCCGGCACGGCCTCGCGGTGCTTGGCTCAGAACTTGGCCGCGGTGGCCGCCTTCTTGGCGGTGTTGCTGATCGCAGCGCCCGCCACCGTCGCCCTCGCGGCCGTGAACTCGTCGGAGCCGACGATGCAGCCGTACATATTGTTGGCGCGCACGGCCTTGGTGCGGACGATGGCCTCCGTCGGCCGCGGCACCGCTGGCTGCTGCACGTCGTTGAGCACACGGTTGAGCGTGAAGATCTTATCCACGTCGCGCCTGGCCTCTTCGATAGCAAGCTGGGTCGCACGCTGCTCATCGTGCACCGCGCCCCGTCCTTCAAAGTGCGAGAGAACAGGCGCGGGGCCAGGCACGCGCGGGGCGGCGTCAGCTGCGGAGGCCGAGGCTGGCGGCGCCGGCGCGGCGCTAGGCGCGGCGAGTGCGAGCGCAACGGGTTCAGCCGCAGCGGGGTCAGTCGCCAGCGCACTTGCGGGCGCGGCTGCCTGCGTGCACGCGGCTGCGATGCTCGTGGCGGCCACGTCCGCCGCGCCCGGCGGTGTCGGGAGCAGGCGAGTGAGGTCTTACTGCAGGTAGTTCTCGGCGTCCTTGAAGTAGCCCACGTCGGCGTTGAGCTTCTCCATCTTGTGCGGCTTGAACGCCTCGGCCCACGCCACCTCGCAGATCTTCAGGACCTCGCACGTGCTGATCTTGCTCTGCACTTTCTTGTCCCGTTCGGCGGAGGAGAACTGCTGCTGCAGCTTCCCGCGCGCCACCGCCTTGAAGCACGCGATCGGCCCCCCGTTGTGCTTGGGCCGGTCGCACTGCTGCGTGCCCATGCCGCCGAGGGCTGCCGAGGTGTGCGACGG
This sequence comes from Diacronema lutheri, assembly GCA_019448385.1. Taxonomy (NCBI): domain Eukaryota; phylum Haptophyta; class Pavlovophyceae; order Pavlovales; family Pavlovaceae; genus Diacronema; species Diacronema lutheri. The sequence continues at coordinate 680,698 of JAGTXO010000005.1, read as the reverse complement.
CCTTGTGCTTGCGCGCCAGCTCGATGAGCTCGTCGTTGTTGAGGTTGGAGTCGTGCCCGTCGACGTTGATGACGAGCATCGACCCGCACGGCCTTGCTGGCGGCTGCCTTGTTGCGCGCGGCACTGCCGAGCTGGCCTCCGAGCTGCCCGCTCGAGCCGCCCATGGACTTGGGCATCTCCCGCGCAAAAAACACGAACGCGGGCCAACGCTAAGGCCCGTTCCCTGCAGACAAAAATTTCTGCAGACAAAAATCGTGACGCTCTTCTGGCCCCTGTTCGATTTTGCGCCGCCATGGATTTTCGGTATCGTCACATATGCCGAAACCCCAAATTTCGTAAACTTGACGCCAAAAAGTTTACAGGGAACGGGCCTTAACGGCGGGCCAATACTAGCCGAACCCCCCATACTAACGGCGCTTACGTCAGGACAGCGGGGTCAGCACCAGCTGCGGGTCGATCCATATACTACCGACGCTTAACAGGCGGGTCAGCAGGAGGGGCGCGCACGGGGCCGAGCGGAGCCCGCTGTTCCAATCAGCCGTCGTGCACGAGGTTGAGCACAATCCGCCGGCTGCCGTCGAGCTGCAGCGGGCCGACGTGCCGCGGGCCGCCGCGCGGAGCCAAGCTCGCGAAGCCCGCGTGCGCGTCGAATGCCGGGCCGCCAAGCGGCGCGTGCCGCGCGCCCCCGGGGCTGACGGCCATACCGAGGCTCGTCACCAGCGGCAGCCGGCTAGCCATCTCGTGGCTCGCGGGGGCCGACGGCTGCCAGCTCGCAGTTGACGGGTGCGGCTCTGCCGGCGCCGCGTGCGCCGGCGTCGCCAACGCCGCCGCCGGCGGGCGCGTCACGTGCGCGCGCGAGGGTGCCGCGCTCGGCGCGAGCGCGGCGGCGCGTGGGCTGCCGAGTGCGCCAGACGAGGAGAGCGCACGCGGCGTTTTGGGCAGCGTGGGCGCGTGGCGCGCGCTCTTCCACGAGGAGGGTGGCACGACGCACGCCGCCGAGCCAGCCGGCACGTGGCGCGCCGGGCCGGCTGGGCGGCTCGCCCCGGAGCCGGGGGCCGCGCGCGAAGGGTGTGCAGAAGCCGAGCCCACGGAGCGCGCGCCAGTGCACGCGCTGCGCGGCCCCGCGGCAGTGACGATCGCGCGCAGCTCGTGCGCGTCGTGTTCCGCCCATCCGCCGAGCTGAACGCCGTCGCCATCCTTGCACGACCAGCCTCCAAGCTCATGCGCGCGCGAGGCCGGGCGGCCGCCCGATCCGGCCGCGCTGTGCTCGTCGTCGCTCGCATCCGTCCACTCGGAGCCGTCCTCGCCCTCGCCCCCGCCCTGCCCCTGCCCCACGCCCTCGCCCGCCTCGCCCCACCCGCCGCGCTCCGCCGTGCGCTGTTGCGGCGGCGTCGCACGTCCGCCCCTGCGCCCGCCGCTGCGCTGCACGGCGCCGACGATTGACGTCGCCCCGTGCGCGAGCGACGGCGCGTGAGGTGCGCGCGCGACGCATGCCGCGGCACGCTCGCGCGCCCTCTCGTCCAGCCGCATCGCCTCGACGTCGGCCTTGGAGCGCACGACCACCACCGGCCGGGTCGGCATGTCCTCGGCCGGCCGCATGGGAGGTGGAGCGCGCGCAAAACCTGCCGGCGAGCAGGCGGGCTCGCAACCGCCGCCATGCCCTCCGCCCTGCGCAGCACCAAGCTGCGACCCGCGCGCCTCCACCGACGCGCGTGGAACGTGCGGCCATGGCTCGTCGCGCGCTGCGTGCGCACGCGCGGCAGGCGCCGAGCGCGGCGTGGGAGGCGGGCGCGCGGCCGTTTCGGAGGGGTGTGCACGTCCGTCCGCGCGCCGGTCGAGCTCCAAGTTGCCCGCCGATGCGCGCGCTGCGTGCGAAGGGCTGGCCGTGTCCAACTCCTCGCACGCATCCGGCGTTGAGCGCACGCCGCCGACGCGCGGGCTGAGCACGCCTGGCGCACGCGCCGCGGCAGTGGCCAGGTCGAGCGGCGCGCGATCGCCAGCTGTTGGCCACGCGAGCGGAGACGAGGCATGCGCGCCCTCGCGATCCGCCTGGGCAAGGCGTGGGGTGGCTGCTGCTTGGCCCGAGCCACTCCCAGCGCGCACCGAGGCCCACGCCATGGGCGCGTCAGGCGGTGATCCGAGCTCGCGCGGTGCGCCGCTTGGCGCGTCGCGACGAGCGGACGGCACAGCACCTCGCAGCCACGGCTGCGCGCCGGCGCTCATTGCGTCCGCACGCGCGAGCTGCAGCGGCGACGCGGGCTCGAACGCAGCCATGCGCGCCTCGTCCGGCTCGGCGCTCTGCGGCGCAGCTGCGCGGCTCGTCGCGCGCGCGGGCTCGGCCGAGCGGAGCGCCGCGGGCCGCCATGCCAACGGCTGATCTCGCGCGAGCCGCAGCGGCGGCGACGACGAGCGAGCACGCGGCGCGGCCGTGCGCGTGGGTGAGCCCGCGTCAGGGGCCACGGTGTGTGAAGCACCCCTGATCGCGGCAGGCATGCCGATCGCGCTCGAGCGGCCATGGCCAGTCGGTGCGCGCGCGCTTAGCCTGCCGTCGCGCGCGGGCAGCGCCGCGGTGTTAAACAGCGTCTGCAACGCGAGCTCCTTGTCCTTCGCCTGCGTGCGGTAGTGTGCGGCCTCGCGCGCGCAGCCGTCAGCCCTTGCCATCTCTTCGTGCAGGTGGGCGCTGAGCTGCGCGATGAGGGCCACGTCCGACTCGCGCGGTGCACGCTCGTCCAGCCGCTGCCGCAGCTCGGCCGCCACGCGCTCCATGGCCTCGAGCTCGCGCGCGAGCTCGTCGGCGGCCGCCGCGTCACGTGCGGCCGCGCTGGGCTCGTGCTCGCCGTTTGCGCGTTGAAGCGCGTGCGCGAGCCCGGCCACACCGCGCTCGAGCCATTGAAGGCGGTTGAGCGCATCCTCGCTGAACGCGCGCGCCGCCGTGTCGCGCGCGGTAACGGCCTCGTGCGCCTCGGCGACGGCAACCTCGACCGTCCCGCGCGCGGCCGCGATCGCCTGGCGCATGAGCGCGCCCTCTCCAGCGGCCACGATCTGCGCGCTGTGCAGCTGCGCGCGCAGCTCGCCGAGCTCCGCGGCGCGCGCGGCCGCCTCGGCGCGCGCAGCGTCCACCGTCGCGTCTGCCGCTGCCATGCGCGCCTCGAGTGCGCGCTCGTGCGCGTCGGCATCGCGCGAGATGGCGCGCGTGTGCTCGTGTGCGGCGATGACGAGCTTGGCCTCGTGCGCCTGCAGCGCGTCGGCGAGCGCGCGTGCGCCCTCTTGCTTGGCTGTGTCGACGGCGTGCGCCCAGGCCTCGCGCAGCGCGGTGGTGCGCTCGGCCATTTCGCTGCGCACGACGCCGCGGCGGCCGCGGGCGCGCACGCGAGCCGCCCGGGAAGGGGAAGGGAGCGCGGGGCGGGGCTGATTGCGCGGGAAGGGGAAGGGAGCGCGGGGCAGGGCTGATTGCGCGGGAAGGGGAAGGGAGCGCGGGGCGGGGCTGATTGCGCGGGAAGGGGAAGGGAGCGCGGGGCGGGGCTGATTGCGCGGGAAGGGGAAGGGAGCGCGGGGCGGGGCTGATTGCGCGGGAAGGGGAAGGGAGCGCGGGGCGGGGCTGATTGCGCGGGAAGGGGAAGGGAGCGCGGGGCGGGGCTGATTGCGCGGGAAGGGGAAGGGAGCGCGGGGCGGGGCTGATTGCGCGGGAAGGGGAAGGGAGCGCGGGGCGGGGCTGATTGCGCGGCGCGCGCCGCGGCGCGCGCGCAGGGGCGCGACGCGGGGCGCACTGGCGCGGCGCCGCACGCACGCAGCGCGCGGCGCTCGGGCGCGCACGCGTGCAGCAGCGCAATCTGTGCGTCGAGGGCGGGCAGCTCAGCGCAGAGCAGGCTGCGCTCGACTGACGCGCGCAGCCCAGCGCTGGGGCCGGCGGGCGACGCCGAGCGCTCGGCGACGGCGTCGGCGCGCGGCTCGCGCGCGTCAGCCGCAGGCAGCGCGTTTGTCGGCGCGCTGCACGCTTCGGCGGGCCGTGCCGAGCAAGAGGCGCCGACGCCGCCCGCCATCTCTCCACCCGCGCCGTCAGCAGCGTGGTCGTGCTCCGCGCCGCGCGCGTCGCGGGCGAGCCCAGCCGCGCCGTCGCGGGTTCCATTCCACGCGCTCGGCTGCGCGCCTGCGTCTACCGACCTGCCAAGGGCCACAATCAGCGCGGCGTCCAGACGCGCGACTTCGCCCACGAGCGCGCGCACCGTTGCGGCCTCCGCAGCCGCACGCTGGCGCATGGCCGCGTGCACTGCCGCCTCGCTCGCGATCCCGACGTGCGGGCCGCTCAGCTCGGAGGCCGTGGGCGTTTCAACGCGGTCGGGGCCTTGCGGCGAGGCGAAGGGCGACGAGCGCCGGCGGCTGTCACTTGGCGGCTGCGTGGCGGAGGTCGTGGTTGAGGAGGTGGCAGCGGCGGCTGCGCACGACGAGATCGAGGCGGCCGCTCGCCTCGCGGCCACCGGCGCCGTGCCGCCGGCGGCGGCGCCGCACGCCTGCTCGTGCGTGGCGGGCGGCATGTCTGCCTCGGCGACTGCCGGCGCGCGCTGGACGCCATCGTTGACCGGCGCACACAGCCCACGCGCAGCGCTTGCGTCAGCCGCGCCCGCCATGCCGCCGCCATGCTGCTGCGCCGCCATGCGAGAGCTCGGCTCAGCCGCCGCGTTGGCGGGCGCCGGCGAGCGCGACGCGCGCAAAGCCGACGGGCCGACGCCGAGGACAGCGCGCACCGTGCGCAGCGCCTGCGTGAAGTCCCGCAACAAGTCCCAGCGCTCCGCTGCGCGGTAGCGGCGTGTCTCGCCTCGGGCTCGCTTGCCGCCGCTTGGCGCACGCGCCTCTGCGTCCGCGGCGGCAAGCGAGCCCGCGCGTTCTCGCGCGCGCGCCGGCGAGCCGCCGCCATCGCCGGACCAGAGCTGGTCCGGCGGCACGATGGAGGATCGGCGGCCCGGCTGCCAGCGCGGCGGGCTAGGCACCATCTCCTCGTCGCGCGACTCGGGCGGCACGCGCGCCGTCGGCCGCTGCGGAGGCCGGACCGGCGGCGGCAATCTGCTCGGCCGTGCTGTCGCCGCCGCCTCCTCCTCCAAGTCGAGCGCGCGCGCTGCGGCGGCCGCGTGCGCCTCGGCGACGAGCGCGGCGAGCTCGCGCACCGAGGCTCCCGTCGCAGCGAGCTGCCGCGCGCTCGCGCGCCTGCTCCCGTGCTCGCCCGCCAGCTCGCCGTGCGCGACGACGATCGCGCTGGCATTCCTTTCCGTTTCACTTTCCGTTTCCGCCTCCGCCTGCCAGACGGACGAATCGACATCTTCCGCCCACTCGGCGACGGCCTTGCGCAGCTGGTCGAGCGGCGTGTACGCGAGCGTGGCCGAGACGGGCGCGCGCAGCTCGAGCGGCGCGCCGAGCGCGAGCGCGCCATCGAGAGCGCCTGCATCCGCCGCGCCACCGGCGCCGCCGGCCGCTTGCCGTCGGCCGCCCGCAAGCGGCGACGCGCCGCTCGAGCGCGGCCCGCCAGAGGTGCGTCGCGCGCCGAGCGGCGTTTCACGCTGGCTGCCGCTCGACGTGCCCTCCGCGGAGCCGTGCGCGCCCCTGCGCACCGCGTGCAGAGGCGAGCCCGGCGGTGCGCTGCCCGTCGAGCGGCGCAGTTCGCCCGACTCGCGCCGCGCGCGCCGGCGAACGGCAGCGAGCGGCGAGGCGGCGTGGACGGGCGGCGAGGCGTGGGCGCTCGCCGTGGCCTCGTCCGTCTGCAGCGCGCGCTCCGCGGCCATCGCCGCCTCCGCCGCCGCCTCCGCCTCCTCGCGCTTGCCGCCCGATCCTGCGATCGAATCACGTGCGGCGGAGGCGGCGGCGGTGGTGCGCGCCGCCCAGCGCGCCTCCGCCTCCGCCTCCGCCTCGCGCGCGCCGGCCGCGCGCGCCTGCTGCAGCGCCACGTCGTGCGCCGCCGCCGCCGCCGCCGCCGAGAGCGTGAGCGACTGCGTGTTCGGCAGCGCGAGCATCTCGCGCCGCAGCGCGTCCGTGTGCGCCGCCGCGTCGGCCACCGCGTGCGCGCCAGCGGCCCCGCCCTCCTCAGCCGCTGCCTCGGCCGAGCGCGCGCGCGTCTCGGCAAGCGCAAGCTGTAGCGAGAGCGCGGCCTCGCGCCGCGCGAAGTCGGCGCGCAGATCGTCCGCGGCGCGCGCACGCTCGGCGTCGCGCGTACTCTCCGCGCGGCGCGCGGCCGCGTCGCGCGCGGCGCGCTCGCGCGCCGCGTCGTCGGCGGAGTTGGCCTGGCCGGTGCGCGCGTCGTCGAGGTCCGCCTGGATCCGCGCGACCTCCGCCTGCGTCGCCGAGTGATAGTCTGCGTAGCGTAGCTGCTCATGCTGCAGCTGGCGCGCGAGCTCAGCAGCCTGGCGCGACGTGGCCGCCGCATGGCGCTCAGCCGCCTCTGCACGCGAGAGGATCGCGCGCTCGCGCGACGCCTGCTGCACGCGGCGCGAATCAACAGTCGCCTCGGCATCGGCGAGCGCGAGGGCGAGCGCGGTCGCGCTCACTTGTTCCGTCGCCTCGCGCCGTGCAAGCGCCTCCTCCGACCGCAGCCATCGCTCGTGCCAAAAGGTGGAGAGCGCCACCGCACTGGCGCGCTCGTGTGCAACGTCGTCGGCCCACGCCTGCGAATCGCGCACAGCCGCTGCCGCGCCGAGCAGCGAGGTTTCGGCAAGCGTGAGGCTCGCGCCGAGCGCGCGCGCGTGCGCGCCAAAAATGCCGAGCACGTACTCTGCCTCCGAGCGGATGCCGACGAAGATCTTCGCAGGCTCGGCCGCCTCGATCGACGCGCCGATCGCGCCGAGCGCATCCACGGTGCCGCCGTCGAGCGCGACCGCCGCGGCTGCGCTCGCGACATCGGGCAGATCGCCGCGCGCGCGCGCCTGCGCTGTGGCCTCGTCACTGCGCTCGAGCGCCGCCCCGACAAGGCCGCCAACGCTGCCGCCACCCCTGTCGCCGCTTGCCTCGCTGTTTGAAGGCGCGTCGGCGGTGGGCAGCGTCGGCGCGCGCGCGAAGACGGGACGGGAGCGTGCGACGCCACCCGCCGTCGCCGGCTGCGTGGACGACAGCGGGCCGGGCGGCGCGGGAAATGACGCCATCGTGCCAGCCGCGCGCGGTGACATGACCGACGCGCGTCTCGTCGACTCGGAGTCGATCTCACGCCCGCTGTCGGGCGCCAGTTGAGCGCAGGCGCGCGAGAGCCGGCGAGCGAAGTGTGGGCTGCGCGTGCTGCCGTGCGTGCCCGGCCGCGAGCCCGCCCGCGACCCGGACTGCGAGTCCGGCCGCGAGTCCGGTCGCTCATGCTCGGCGGACGGCGCGTCAGCGCGCGCAGCCGCCGCGGCCGCCGCATCTGCCGCGTCCGCCGCGGCGAAGAGTGCCGCGGTCGTGGGCGGCGGCAGCGCTGTCGGACGGTGGGTGCGCGACAAGGCGCCGCCAAGCGCGTGCGCGGCAAACACGCCGGTCGCGTCGGCCCCGGAGCGCACGGCGAGGCCGAGCGCGCGCGCGACGGAGAGGATCGTGCCGTACCGCGCCTGCAGCACGCGACGCTCGAGCTGGATGCGGCGCGCGGCGCGCTCGCGCTCGTCGAAGGCCTTGTCGACGAGCGCGCGTGTATGTTCACGTCTGATGAGCACCGCCTGGCCGAGCTGCGCGGAGATGATGCGCTTGCGCGCGTGCGCGAGCGCGCCCTTGAGCACGCGCGCACCTGCTGCGCGCTCCTCGGCGCGCACGCGCTCGCACGCGAGCGCGACCTCCCCTCTCGCGCGCTCCTCGTATTGGATGTGCTGAGCGGCCACCTCGGAGCGCTCGGCTGCGAGCCGCCACCACGCGTCGAGCTCGGCAGCCTTGCGCGCGTGCGCGCGAACGTCGGCGAGCGCCTCCGCTCCATGACCGCTCACCGCGGCCGCCGCCTCCGCCTGCCGCAGCCCCTCGCGCAGCGTGCCGCTCTCCGCGCGCGCGCGCGCGAGCTCGCGCTCGGCGTCGGCGGCCCGCCGCTCCGTCTGGCGGAGCGACAGCTCGAGCTCGGCCATCTCGCGGCGCCAGACGAGGCGCTCGGAAGCAATCGCGCGCTCCGCGCCGCCGCGCGCCATCGCCGCGTCGGCGCGCGCCTCATCGATGTGCTGCACGAGCTCGCGCTCGCGCTCCGAGCTGTGCGAGTCGCGCAGCTGCAAGAAGGAGTTCAGCTCGTCGCGCGAGCGGTCGAGCGCATCGGCGCACTCAACCGTGGCGGCGCGAGCGGCGGTGGACTCGGCCTTCCAATGGGCGGCCGTGGCGCGGTACACGCGTCCAAGCCCCTCGCGCAGCGCTGCGAGCGCGAGCAGCTTGTCCAGCCGTGCAGCGCCCTCCGCACGACGCACGCGCTCCGCTGCGTCGAGCCGTGCCTGCGCCTCGCGCCGCTTGGCCTCAGCCTTGAGCGACTCGAACACCTCGCGGTCACGCGCGCGAAGCACCTCCGCCGCCGTGCGGTAGTGCAGCGGCGCCACATCCAGGCCATCTACAAAGTTGGGGCCGCCGAGGACGTGAGGCCCTCCGTCTTCCTCCCTCTCCCGGTCGTTCATCGCGGTTACAGGCGAACGCGGGAGGCCGCACTTTGAACTCCGGCGAGCAGGGGCGGGAGTATGGTGGCGAACAGCATGCACGCACACGAGCCGTGGCTCGCGAGTGCGGAGGAGCAGCGCGCTGCGCAGCTTGCGCACTTCACGACCTCGGCGCGCCTTGGCGGGCACGCGCCCACTCCGTACGCGCGCGCCGACGACTCGAGCGCGCCGCCGGCACCGCAGGCGCTCTCGGCGCTGCTCAAGTCGATGCGCGTCGCCATCGCCGAGGCGAGCCGGCAGGCAGCCGACCAGCGCGTGATGAGCACCTTCCGGCCAATGACCCAGTTGGGTACGCGCTGGCGCGCGCGCGCATGCCGGCCGTGAAGCACGGCGCGCGCGCACCGGCGCGCACCGCGCTGCTCGCCGGCTTGCCTCACCCGTGCGACACGCGCGCGCAGTGCGCGGCGCGCCGTTCATGTCGGCAAGCTCACGCATGCCGCGCGCGCGCGCGCGCACCGTGCGTCGCGCTTTCATGCCGTTCAGCTGCGGCTGCCGCAAGCGCGCGCGCCGCCTTCGCAAGCCGGCCGCGCGTTGGCACGGCTGCCGCCGGATCGACAGCCCTTGTTGTCTCCGAGCTCGCATTCCCGCCATCCGTGCCCTCCGGAACGCAGCCGTCCGCGCCACCTGCGCTCGCCCAGCCCGCGCTGGCTCAACCCCCGCCTGCGCCGCTCGCCCAGCCCGCACTGCAAGCCGCGCTCGCCCCGCCGTGCTCGGTGCAGCCGTTGCACACCGCGCCAGCGCTCGTCGACGAGTTTGCGCTCGACGCCGACGATCTCGCGCAGCTCTTCAGCGTCCCCGTCGAGGGGTTGCACGCCGCGCCGCCGCCGCGCTCCGCGCCGCCCGCGCCGCCTGCGCCGACGGGAGGCGCGTGGCCGGCGCACGCGGCACCCTCCGCTTCGCAGCTGCACGGCGCCGGCGGTGGAGCCGCCGGTGCGGGCTGGGTGGCGCCACCGACACGCGCCGCGTGGTGCGCGCCCAATCTGTGCGCCGGCTGCGCGCCCAACCTGTGCGCCGGCTGCGCGCCCGCCGGTGGCATGGCGGACCGCGACGGCAACGCGCCCGAAGCTGCCGGAGCGGGCTGGGGCGGCGTGACTGCGCACGCGCAGTCGCCATGCTGCTCAGCGGCACAGCTCGGGGGTGCGGCGATCTATGGCGCTGGAGGCGTGGGAGGCGCGAGCCACGCTGCCGGCGCGGGCTGTGCGGCGCGCGGCGCGCATGGCTGCGGCGGCGCCCTTGGCGGCAGCTGCGGTGCCTACGGCGCGGGTTACGCGGGCGGCGGTGGCATCTACGGAAGCGGAGTAGGCGTTGAGGGCGGCGCTGGCGGCGGCGGCGGCGGCTGCGGTGGCAGCGGCGGCAGCGGCTACGGCGGCGGCTACGGCAGCGTCTGCAACGGAGACTCGGCGGCCAACAATTGCGCGGGCGGCGGTTGTGCGCACGCGCAGCCGGCGCGCGAGCCGGGCCTCGCGCCCGGCGCAGCGCTCGAGGCCCAGATGGCGGGGCGAGGCGCTGCGTACACGACGTGCGCGGGCCTCGACGCGTCGGCCGCGGCGGGCGCGCACGCCGAGTGGGCGCGGACAGACCACCCGTTCTCGCGTGCGCTGCTCGAGAATAACCGCTCCTTCTTCGGCCTGAGCGCCTTCCGGCCCAACCAGCTCGAGGCGATCAACGCGACGATGCTCGGGCGCGACTGCTTCGTCGTGATGCCGACTGGCGGCGGCAAGTCGCTCTGCTACCAGCTGCCCGCGACCGTCGAGCGCAAGCTGACCGTCGTCGTGTGCCCGCTCATCTCGCTCATCCAAGACCAGGTGCACGGCCTCGAGACGAATGGCGTCGGTGCGCTCTTCCTCTCGAGCAGCCAGACGCGCGACGACCAGGAGGAGGTCTTCGCCAAGCTGCGCTCGGCCGAGCTCGGGTCCGCGTGGCGCGTGCTCTACGTGACGCCCGAGCGCATCTCCCACTCGCACCGCTTCGTTGCCCTCCTCGCGCAGCTGCACGCGCGGCAGATGATTGGCCGCTTCGTCGTCGACGAGGCCCACTGCGTCTCCCAGTGGGGCCATGACTTTCGGCCCGACTACAAGACGCTCGGCCTCTTCAAGGCCACCTTCCCAAACGTGCCGCTCATGGCGCTCACCGCGACGGCGACGGAGCCCGTCCGACTCGACGTGATCAACATCCTCGGTATGCGCTCGCCCGTCTGCTTCTCGACATCTTTCAACCGACCCAACCTGCGCTTCGAGGTGCTGAAGAAGGCCAAGGGGTGCGTCGACGAGCTCGCGCAGATGATCACCGACCGCCACCGCGGCGAGTGCGGCATCGTCTACTGCTACTCGCAGAAGGACTGCGAGACGGTCGCCGATGCGCTGCGCGCGCGTGGGATCAATGCGGCCTTCTACCACGCCGGCCTCGACGCCGAGAGCCGAAAGGTGACGCAGGACCGGTGGACGCGCGACGAAGTGGGCGTGATCGTCGCGACGATCGCCTTCGGCATGGGCATCAACAAGCCGGACGTGCGCTTCGTCGTGCACCACACGCTCTCAAAGTCACTCGAGGGGTACATGCAGGAGTCCGGCCGCGCCGGACGCGACGGCCTCGCCGCGCGCTGCGTGCTGCTGTACGCGTACGGCGACAAGGCCAAGCTCGAGGCGATGATCCTCAAGTCGGAGGCGGACGCGGCCACCATCTCGCGCCAGCGCGAGTCGCTCGGTCAGATGGTCGCGTACTGCGAGAACGACCACACGTGCCGGCGCGTGCAGCAGCTCTCCTACTTTGGCGAGCGCTTCGACGCGACGCGCTGCCACGCGACGTGCGACGTGTGCGCAAGCGGCGTGGCGCACGTGCGCACCGACATGACCGACCTGGCGCGCGCCGTGCTCGGGATGGTGCGCGAGAGCAGCGCGCGCACGTTCACGCTGCCGCTGCTCGTCGACTGCGTGCGCGGCTCGCGGCGCAAAGAGGTCGTCGCGCGGCGACTCGAGCAGCTCGGCGGCTTTGGCGCCGGCACGTCGCTTCGCAAGTCGGACGTCGAGCGCCTCGTCCGGCAGATGGTGCTCCAGACCGTGCTCGGCGAGGACCACGTGCAATCAGAGGCGTGGGGCGGCGTGTGCACATATTTGCGCGTCGGCGCCGAGGCCGCCGCGCTGCACGGCGGCGGGCTGCGCGTCGACGTCTTCTTGCCGGACGAAGCGAAGCGAGCGCCACCGCCAAAGCCGCCCGCGCGCGCGCTGCCGATGCAGGGCGCGCCGACGGCCACGCCGCGCGCGTGCGCGCCCGCACCGGCGGGCGGCGGCACGGGCGGCGGCGCGGATGCAAGGGCCGCGCTCGGCGCGACCCGCGCTGCGGCCGGCAACGGCGCAGGCATGGCGGCGACCGGCGCCGGCGGACGAGGCGCCGCGCCCGCGCCGGCGAACGGCACGGAATGCGAGGACGGTCCGGAGCTGGCGGCGCAGCTGCTTGAGCTCGAGGGCCGGCTGCGCCAGCGCCGCAACGCCGCGGCGCAGGCGCTCTCGCTCGAGCCGCACACCATCTTCGATAACGCGATGGTCGGGAAGATTGCGCGAGCGATGCCGACGTCGCGCGAGGAGCTGCTCCAGCTTGAGGGGATTTCGCACAAGAAGGCCGAGCAGTTCGCATCGCTCGTCAAGGACGTGGTCGGCACCTTCCTACTCGAGCAGCCTCAGCTCGCGCAGCGCAAGCAGCGCATGCAGCAGCAGGCGCAGGCGCAAGCGCAGGTGCAGCAGCAGCTGGCGCCGCGTGCGCACGCGACCGCACGCCCGCCGAAACCGCCGCATCCGCACAAGCCGGACCGACCGCCGGCAGATGCGGCGGCCGAGGCCTTTGAGGTCTTCAAACACCCGCGCGCCTGCCCTGCGGGCAAGCCGCACCGCACGGCACAGCCGGCTCGCCGTGCGCCCGGCGGTGCCGGCGGCAAGCCAAGCGGTGCGGCGCAGGGCGCGCAGCCGACGACGCAGCACGTGCAGAGCCTCGGTCCGCACGCGCCGCAAGCGAATGGCGGCAAGCGCGCACGGGACGAGGGCCCGCCCAACGCCTCATGCCCGGGCCTCCCCGTGTGCAAGGTTGCGAACGATGGCACTGCTTCGAGGTTTTTCATTCCCAATGGATGAGTCCTTCATCAGACAGAAGGACTCATGGCAGTCCGATCAGCACTTTGCATGGTGATTGCGCGATGACGACGCCCACGAGCTACCCCTCGTCCTCTTCGAGCAAGAACGGGCCGATCGCTCGCTGCACGGCGGCGGCCGTCTCCTCGTCGAGGTGGGCGTAATGCGAGCCCTCCGGTAGGTCGACGACTGTGAGCAGCCCGGGCTGCATCGCGCGAACGCGCTCGCCAAAGCCGGGCTCTGGCCTTGGCCAGCCGTGCCGCGCTTGGACGAGCATCGTCGGGCACGAGACGGCTGCAAGGACGTTCAAGATCTGCTCCTCATGGAAGGCCTGCGCGTTGGGATGCGCGAGTCGACGGTCGTGCGAGAAGCGCAAGGCACGGGCGCCGCCACCTCCCGGCGCATCGACGTGAACGGTCCCGCGCTCGGCGAGCACGCGCGCAGCGCCCATGCTCATGAATTGCTTTCCCGGCAGCCGCTTTGCGCCGTTGACGCGCGCGGCGGCAGCCTCATCGAGTGTGCTGTACGTCCGTTCGCGCGGGCCGTGCTCGCCGGTCGCCGCAGCGTGCCGCTTGCGCAGCGAGTCACGCAGCTGCGCGGCGAAAGCCTCGGGAGGCCGCGCAAGGGGCCCGAAGCCCTCGACGAGCGCGAGCCGCCGCACTTGCTCGGGTAGCGCGCTGGCGAGCAGGCAGGCGATCCCGCCGCCAAGCGAGTGGCCGAGCAGTGAAAAGGCGCGTGGCGCCGGCGTCGCGCCATCGACGAGCCCGCTGCCGTCGCCGTCGCCGGCCGCGTCGGGTACGGGCGCGAGCCATCCGAGCGCGTCGAGCGCGTCATACGCGGAGAAGGCGTGCTCGACGGCGGAGTACTCGGCGGAGCAGGCGGCGTGCGGAGAGCGGCCGTGGCCGGGCAAGTCGAGCGCGACGACGCGGCAGCCGTGCGCGAGCGCGGGCGCCAGCGCCTCGAAGCTGGCGGCGTTGTCCATCCAGCCGTGCAGCGCGAGCACGCGCACGGGCGCGCGCGCGTCACCCCAGGCGAGCGCGGCGAGGCGCGCGCCGGAACGGCAGGCTAGGCTTAGCTCCTCCCGGGCAAATGCGCCCGCCGGCGCCGCGCACGCGACGGCCATGATGGCCAGCGCAATCAGCACGGCGGCGCCGCGCATCTCGCGGAACCGTCGGCCTCGGCCGTTTGCGGGCATTTTGAAATATGAGCTTTGAGCTTTCCGGCAACAGTCGGTCGCAAAGAGGGTGGTGACGCTCCAAGGTGGCATCACCCGGGCGGGTCGGGCGGGGGTCTATGGCGTCGTCGTTCAACGTGCCGCCGTGGGCGGAACAGACAGTGATCGTCGTCGTAAACATCTTCGTCTCCTTCGCCGCGGGTTGCGCGACTGAGGCGCGCAAGTTTGCGGCGGTCTACAAGTTTGCGCCGCTGCTGCCGATGATTTCTCAGTTCGTCCTGCAGCCGCTCCTCGTCTCCGGGCTTGGGCGCGCGTTCAACCTCAACCCGTACGTGCTCGTCGGCATGCTGTTGTGCGCTACCACGCCCGGTGGCAACGGCTCTAACATCGCCGAGGTGCGCCCGCCGCGCGCGCCGCGCCGTGCGCGGTGGCGCGGCGACCCGTACCCCACGCGCGGCGCCGAGGAGGAGGTAAGATCGGCGGGCTCGGCGGAGGCGCTCGGCCTAGCCCCCACCGCTACCATCGCCGCCTCGCCGCCAACGCGCGAGGCAACTCCACGCGCGCGTGGACTGTTTCCGCCGGTGCAAGCAGCGCCGTGAGCGCGCCGTGTAACGCGCGCGTCACACGCGCCCGGCGTCCGCCTTGCAGGTGATCTTTGGCGGCGACGTTGAGCTCGGCATCTTCATGACGTTCTGCTCGACGTTGGTCTCCGCTGGCGCGATCCCACTCAACTACCAGCTGCTCGCCGTACCGCTCATTTCAACCGACGGGCAGACGGCGCCCGTCCCGTGGGTTGCGATCGGCTCGGCTGCGGCAATCTTGATCGGCGGCGCGTCGGCCGGCTGCGCCGTGCGGTACATGAACGACAAGCTCGGGCAGCGCCTCGAATACTGGACGATCAAGATGGGCGTCGCTCTGCTGATGGCGGGCGTGGGCGTGGCGATCGCGCAGACGGCGCCAATCTGGAATCTCCTCACGTGGCAGACATTTGTCTGCGGGTTCATACTGCCGCCGTGGAAGTTTCTCGCAACGTACGGCGCGGCGCGGCTCTGCCACTTCTCGGAGAAGGTGGCCGAGACGTCCGCGATGGAGGCTGGCGAGCAGAACATTGCGGTCGCTCTCGCGATCATCTCGCTCGCGTTCCCTGACTCCGTCGAGCGCAACTTGATGCTCTCGGGGCTCATGGTCTACACGCTCTTCAACCAGGCGCTCGCCACGCCGATCGTCACTTTCATCTTCTGGAAGTGGGGCGGCAAGAACCGCCAGCAGCCGCCTGACCACCCGATGTCGCTCGCGACCGACGACGTGCTCAGTACCGAGGCGGCCAGGCAGCCGCTGAGCTCACCGCCTACCCCGCGCCGCGAGCGATCCTTCGGCGAGCGCTTCTGGCGCTGGGGCCATTGGGCGGACTACGCGCACACGCCCTGGGGCGCGGGCGGCGCCGCGGCTCGGACGGGCGCACGCCAGCGCGGCGCCGTCGTGCCGAACAACGCAGCCGACGAAGTTGACGGCCGAGCACACGGCTTGGTCGGGGAAAGAGCCAAGGCCGTGGGCGACGCGAGAAGACATGGGGGCGCACGCCGCGATGCAGTGTGATGCGACATGACGTCATCAGGCCACACCGTCAGCACAGCCCTCCGCCCTCTCCCCTCCCGCACCTCTACTTGGCCGCCGAGTTGCCGACGGCATGGCTGCGCATCTCGTCGAGCTGGCGCGCATAGGAAGACTCGGCCGCGCGTCGCTTGACGAGGGCAGCGTACTTGTCGCGGTGGAGCGTCGACTCTGCGAGGTGCCGGCGCAGCAGTTGGGCGGACGGCAGTCGGCGCTCACACAGCCGGCATACGAGCGTGTCAAAGTCGGCGAGCTCAAGGTGCTCGGCGGCGACAGCAGGGCCGTTCTCGGCGGCGGCCGTGTCGTCGGCAGGCGCCGGCGGCTTAGGCGCTGACGGCGCGGCAGCCGTTGGGACGGGCGCAGATGTCTCGGCTGCAGCAGGCGGCGCCTCGTCCTCCTCCTGCGCGAAGCTCGCGGGGCGCGCCGTGCCCTTGAGGCGCACGGCCTTGCGATTCTGCGCCACGAGCGCGAGCTTGACTGGCGGCGCGCCCCCGCCAAGCGTCACGGCCGAGGGCGCGCGGTGCGATACCGCCGCCGACGGCTGCTCAAACTTGAGCTCCGCGACCGGCGCGGCGGCGTACACACCGGTCGCGTAGGCGCCGGCGTGGCCCGCGCGCGCATCCGCCGCTGGCGCTGCGTGTTCGACTGCACGCTCGGAAGCCATCGCGGCGTGCGCGCACGCGACGGTGGGCTGCTCGTGCGCGGCGGCGTGCACGGGCGCGCTGCTTTGCTCGTGCGCGCCATACGGGCACCAGGCCTGCGCCGCCGGGTGGTAGTAGAGCCCGCGCGTTGAGTCGACATACACGCCGGTGGCCGGGTCGTAGAAGTAGCCGGTGGCGGGGTCGTAATGGTAACCGGTGGCAGCGTCGTACGTGAGCGCGCCGGGCTGCTGCTGCCCGGCCCCAGCTGCGCTCGCCGCCGCCGCTGCCGCCACCGCACAGGCCGCGCCTGCATGACCGCACGAGCCGCGTTGGTGCTGGTGCTGGGCAAAGTGGGCGGGCGTGCCATGCGCGACGCACCCGTACGCCTGCTGGGCGGCCATGGATGCGAGGGCAGCGTCCTCTGCGAGCTGCGAGAGTTCTGATTCCATCTGCGCACCCGCGCGCGCGGTCGGGGCGGGCGGTCGCGAGCGGGGAACTGATGAAGCCGTGCACGCGCGAGAGCGTGCATCGCGAGCCGCGCGGGCGCGCCGTCGCGCGCCGTTGCGCCCGCACCTGAAAGTTGAATCGAGCTTCGACCGGGCCGCCGGCGCCGGCGCGGAGCACGAGGCCAAGCGCCGGCTCGCGCGCGCCGGCAGCAACGGCATCGACGACGTCGGCTGCAGCGTCGCGCGAGGTGAAGCGGATGTGCGCGATGCCCATCGACTCGCCCGACGGCAGGTTGCGCACGAGCCGGACGTGCGACGCGCCGAAGGGCGCAAGCTGCGCTCGCAGCTGCGCGCACCGCGGCGCGGGAAGGGGCGGCGGCCGGCGGAAGGAAGGGGGTGGTGGTGGCGTCAGGAGCGGTGCTGGGTCGAACGGCGCGCGCGCCGCACGCGCGCGCAGAGCCGCGCGAGCGCCGCGCAGCGTCACCTCGTCCTCAGCCAGCTGCCGACAGAGCGCAGTCAGAGTGACGACAGACGACAGATGACCAAATCGGCCACTCCGCGCGACTGAACGCAGCCGGCGCCACGGGAATGGGTCGGCCGGCGCGGCGTCGGACCCATCGACCGGAAGCGCGCCGCTGCGCGCTGGCGGCGGCGGTGGCGGCGGTTGGGCCCGTCGGCGCTCGCGGCCTCGCTCGCACGAGCTGGACGATGGGCTTGGCCGGCTGCGCGTGTGGCCGCCAGACCGCGCGGGCCGGCCGCGCCGGCTCGATGCCGGGGAGGAAGAGGAGGAGCGCGATCGCGAGCGCGAGCGCGACCTGCCGCGACCTCGCGGCCGGGAACGCGAGCGTGAGCGCGAGCGGCGGCGACGGCGTTCGGCGCGGCCGGCCGCGCGCGGCGGAGAGCGCGCGCGGCGCCGCGGGGAGCGCGAGGCGGGCGAGCTGGGTGGGCTGATGGAGCGTAGGGATGAGCGGGGACGTTTTGATCTCGATCGACCCTCGAGGGCCTTGCGTAGGTCGTGCTGCGGCCTGCGGCTTGAACCGTCGGCGCGAGGCTCGTCCGCCGCGACTGCACGTTCACCCCCGTCGCGGCCTCTGCGCAGTGGGAGGCGAGCGGATCCGCGAGAACGCGGCGGGCAGCAGAAGCGGTGGTGCAAGGTGGCTTTGAGCACGCGGCGTGTGCGCGCAGGCGCTCAGCACAGCTCGCGGTGCGCCTCCCGGCGGCCGGCAGCCAACCTCTCATGCCGCGCCATCCGAAGCGACCGAGCGGCAGGCGCTGGCCTCGGTCGCGGCCGATGTGAGGCCGTTGGCGAGGAGGGAGCTTGGTGCGCGCGGAGGCAGACAATCCTCGTGCGGCCTAGGCGCCGTCTGGGCGGGCGAAGCGCGAGCAGGTGCGATCAGCCTGCGAGCGCCCGAGCGCGCGCGCTGTGCTGCGCGCCCGCCTTGCCATACCCTCCTCAAAGACGCGCCACGAAGTATGGGGGTCGCGTTCGAGCCGGCGGCGTACAGCACGCTGATGCTGCACTGCTTCAAGCACGCCGAGCTGGCGGTGAACGGGATCCTGCTCGGGCGCGAGACGGGTGGCGTCGTGCACGTCGTGAAGGCTGTGCCGCTCTTCCACGGCATCACGTCGCTGATGCCGATGCTCGAGGCTGCGATGCTCCAGATCGACGCGTACTGCGCGTCGGTCGAGCTCACGATTGTCGGCTACTACCACGCGAACGAGCGGCGCGGGGACTGCGAGCTAGGCCACGTGGCGCGCAAGATTGGCGAGCGCATGCAGTCGCGCTTCAACGCGGCCGTGATCGCGCTCGTCGACAACCGGAGCCTGAAAGGCGCGAGCGCGGCTGGAGACAAGCTGCCGCTTATCGTCTTCTCGCTCGCGGGCAACGCGTGGACGCAGGTGGGCGCGGCGTCCGTGCGGCTCGAGGGCGCGGAGAAGGCCCTGCCCGCCCTCGCGCAGCTGCTCGCCGCCGGAGCGCAGCACAGGCTCGACGACTTCGACTCGCATTTGGACGACGTGTCGCGGCCGTGGCTCGAGCAGAAGCTGCCTGTCGTGTGAGCCGCGGAGCGTCGTCGCCCGGCCGCGGCCGCGCGGAATATTGCCTTGGCAGTTCGGGCCAGCTTCTGCTCGAGCGCGGGCCAGCGCACACAAGCGCTCGCCACGCGGGGGGAAGGGGAGAAATGCGTGGCGCGTGCTGGGCGCTGGCGTCCGTGTCTCGGTGAGTGTGACGGTGCCGCCGATTCGCATGCCCTGCTGTCCGTCACTGAGCCTGTCCCGTCGGCACACCTCTGCACGAGCTCGAGCTGGCCGGACGAGGCGGGCCGGGCGGCCGCGCACGCGGAGGCGCCAAGGGGGAGCTGGAGGAGGTGCACGACAGCACGAGGCGCAGCCATACTCAATTCCGCGCTGACTGCCCGCATGGCGGGTTTCGTCGCGGCCTTGTTGTGTGCGCGCGCACAGCCTGCGGTGCGGCTTGGCGCGCTCATCGGCGAGGGCACGTACGGCGCGGTGTACCGCGCGCACGTCGGCAGCGAGTGTGCCGTTGCCAAGCGCGCGCTGGTGGGCGTGCAGCACGCCGCCGACTACCTCGACACAGAGGAGGTGCTCAATGCCGTGCTGCGCAAGGCACGGCCAGACTCGCCGCACCTTGCGCCCTTCCTCGGCTCGGCCAGTGTCGACGGTGTGCACTTCCTCCTCTGGCGCGAGAGCGGCCACGCATCACTTCGCGAGTTGCTTGCGCGTGGCGATGAGGGGGTGTTGGAGCTCGCCATGCTGCTCGGCGTCGACGTTGCCGACCGGCACGCGCTGATGCGCGAGGTGCTGCGCCAGCTGCTTGAGGGCCTCTCGGATGTGCACGCGTGCGGGATCGTGCACCGCGACATAAAACCGGAGAACGTGCTTGTCGACCCCGCGACCCGAACGCTCCGGCTTATCGACTTTGGCAGCGCGTGCGAGTTCGGCGCGTGGCCATTCCGACGCGGCTATCGCGCGGATCGAGGGCCGTGCTCGACGCTGTACTGCCCGCCTGAGGAGCTGATCGACGAGTCGGCGCCATTCGCGTACGACATCTACAGCGCAGCCATCGTCTGGCTGCGGCTCGTCATGCCCGCGCTGCACGGCGGCAGCGACGACGGCGCGCTTGCACACTTCCGCGCAGACCTCGCGCGCGCGGGCGGCCGGCTCGACGGCTGGCTGAGCGCGTGGCTCGCGGGCGGCGCGCGCGTGCGCGCTGATGAAGCTGTCGCGTGGGCACGCGGCCTCGAGCTCTTCGACGGCGGCGTCGAAGGGCGCCTCGCGTGGCGGCTGCTGCGCACAATGCTCGAGCCGGAGGCGTCTCGTCGCGTGTCCGCTCGCGAGGCGCTGGCGGGCCCATATCTCGGGCGCTCGTGCGCCGAGCCGGATGATGGGGGTGCGGCGAAAGGGCCGGGCGCCGCTCTCACGCCTGCTGGGAACAAGGACGATGGCGCCAACCCCCCCCCCTGCTACGTGGATGATTACGACCCGCCCTCCATCCTGAGCGGCCTCGACCGCGCACTTTCGCGCGCGCGCGCGGCGGTGCCCAACGCCGGCGCCGCCGTCCGGAGTGGCGCGCTCTTCGCCCTTGAGCTCGCGCCGCCGCTCGGGCTCATCCTCGAGGAGGGTGACGACGTGGCGCGCGCACGCCGCGCGCGCCTGCTACGCGAGGATGTTCGAGGTGCGTCGCGCGCTCGTCAGCGATCGCGCGCGGCCGCGGCGGCCGCGGCGCTGACGGGCGAGCGAGGCGTCGTGGTGGCGAGCGTGCTCGACGGCGGCTCGGCCATCGCGAGCGGGCGAGTGAGCGCTGGCGACGAGCTCGTCGCTGTCGGACCGTTCGATGTGTCCGAGCTCGGGCTCGATGCGGTGCTCGAAATGCTTTCGCGCTGGAGCGCGCCGACCGTCCGTCTCTGCTTCCGCACGGCCGCGCGCGACGCGAGCAGCGCGGAAAGCTAGGAAGTAGAAAGCGCCGTGAAGGAACATTTAAAAGTCGGTCGTTGTGCCCGGCCGCCATGAACGACCTGCTCGCCGAGGGAAGCAAGCGGTTCTGGGACGAGGCGGAGAAGGACGCGACGCCGTTGCCCGATTGCACGGCGGCAAGTCAACTTGCGGCCGCCTCGGGCGAGCTTGCGAACGTGACCGCGGCCACTCGCGCGACGGTCACGGGCCGCGACAACAACGAGCACCTGTTTTACCGCTCGACGGCGGAGGTCAAGCGCAGGCTCGAGATCGGGCGTGATCACCGCCCGGTCGTCACGGTCGACGACATTCTTGCCCGACATGACCGGGAAGAGCGCGCCAAGGCGCTCGACGAGAAGCTGCGCACGGCCGCGCAGGCTGGAGCGCTTGCGGACTTGACCCACGAGACGCGTGTCGCGGTGACTGGTCGCGCGTTCCCCGACACGATCATGTACCGCACGAGCGAGGAGGCTCGGCTACGCATCAAGGCGGCGCACATTCTCACAGATCGCGGCGCTCGGCCGGTGCCAGGGTGAGATGACACGACTCGCCACGGTCGTCTCACTGCACGGCGTCGCCGCTGGGGCTGCCTGGATGCACAGGCGTCCGCGTCCCCGAAGCGTCGTAAGTTTACACGGGAAGGGGCTGCGGCGGCGACGCCCTCCCGGGAGGCGCCAGCCCCTCCCCCTCCCCCCCCCCCCCCCCCCTCCCCCCTCACAAAAATGAGAAAAGAAAATCGTTCATCCGACCAAGCAGATCAAAACATGCTGAGCTGCTGGTCGACGTGGGTGGTCAGGTGCTCGCCGTTGTTCTGCAGCGTGTGAGCGACGCACAGCAAGTCCGCGCGCAGCATCAAGCACGTCTGTGGGAGGCGGGCGGCGCGCGCGGGAGGCCAGATGGTCGACGATGTGAGCCGTGAGCGGCTGGTTGGCTGCTGCGGGGCGCGCGCTCGCGCCACCTTGCGCAGCTCGTGCAGCTGGTTCTCCTCGAGCGCGCCTTCGTAGCGAAGCCATATGGCCTTGCGCTCGTCCGCGGTGCCGCCCTTCTCCTCGAGGCAGCGCAGGTGCATCGTCGCGCGCTCCTTTTCAAACGCGAGCATGCGGTGCAGCCCGTCCGAGCACGTCTGCACGAGCGACTGGCAGTTGGCATACATGCCATCCTGCACTTCCGCACTCACGCCCGCGTTCCCGCCAACGCTGAGCGGCGGCGTGAACGTGCCGAGCCATGTCGTGAGCTGCACACTCATGTGGTGCGTGCCGTGCAGAGCAGAGACGACGCGCTTGGTGAGGCCGTGCGCGATCGCGTCCGCGTGCGAGCTCACCTGCTGCGCCTCGACAAGGAGCGCCTTGGCGTCCTTCGTGCGCTGGATGAGCTCGCCGTTCAGGATGGAGCGGAATGTGTCCGACCGGAGCTTCTTCTCCTCCTGCTGCAGGTGCTTGCACAGCTCCGGGCAGCTGTCGCGCACCGAGCCAAGGCGCGGACTGCCGAGCGGCGATTCGGGTGGGGTCGTGGTCGCCGCGGGCCGCTTCCGCCCGCGATCCTGCGGCCAAGCCGTCGAGGAGCGCGGCAGCGCGCGCGCGCGCGCGCGCGTGAGGCGGCGGCTGCGCAGACGGGCGATTTCGCCTCGCGGGTGCGCATGACGTCAAGCGATGGAGGCCGTCGGCACGCGCGGCGGCGGCACGCGCGGGATAGGGAGCGTGTGGAGGGCGGTGCGCGACGCGGGCGCAAGCGGGAAAGGGGGCTAAACGCGGCCCGCAACCAGAACGTGGCCACGTCGCGTCGCACCATCGTGACTGCGGGGGGGCACGAAAATTTCTACCGTCGTCTTGTCGGAAGAAATGGTTCCCTCGGCTGCAGCGCGGTCCCGCCACGTGCGCAGTTGCCGAGTGCACTCTCACTCGTTCACTGTTCCGACATGACAGGCGCGCTGACAGGCGCGCGCGCGTGTGCCGAGCCCGCCCGCGCGCGCACGTGTCAAAAGGCATCGAGGTCGGAGAGCTGCGGCTGCCACAGGTCGTCATCCACGCCGCCCGGCTCGGCGAGCAGCCCGAGCGCGTCGATGCCGCCGCGCCGGTCGTAGTTGTTCTGCTTGAACTCGTCCGCCTCGCGCTCGAGCAGCTCGAGCTCCTCGTCGCTCAGCTCGGGCGCGTCCTCGAGCGTGAAGCCATCGTCGGCGAGCGGATCGTCGAGCGGCATCGGTGCGAATGCGCTCTCGACCGGCGCGACGCGCTGCAATGTGCTCTTCCCGTACCGCAGCGCGCGCACCGCCGTGCGCAGCTGCGCTGAGCGGAACGCGAGCGCCGCGCGCCCGGACGTCAGGAGGACGCCGTGCGCGCCCGCGCGCCCGGCGACGAGCATATGTGTGTCGGTGCGCCCCGTGCCGCCGCCCAGGCCGGCCGTGAGCGCTGCATCCGTGCACGCGCCCGCGGTTGCCATCGCGAAGCCGACGACAGTTTCTCGCGCCTTCTCCTCGAGCGCGTCGTCGAGCAGCCGCTCGGTCGACTGGAGCTCGACGACCGTGTGGCCCTGCGTGAGACGCGTAAGCCGCGCGCGGCGTGCGTGCGCGTGGATGAGCGGTGCGGCGCGGCGCGGCGCGAAGCGCTCGGCCGCGAACGGTGCGAAGGGCGCGCGCGCGCGGCGGGCGGCGGGCTCGGCTTAGGCAAAAAGGGGGCAAGATGCGCACCCTCAGATCCGCGTCACTCTGCGCGTAGAGCACACGCAGTGCGCAGAGCAGTCGGCCATCGAGGCGGTCCGCGTAGAGGCGCACGGTGCGCTCGAAGGGGCGCAACTCGTCGTCCTCATCGTCGTCGTCCTCGCGCGCGCCTTTGCCCTCGAGCGCGCCATCGTCGACGCCCCGCACGGCGCGCAGCGCCGCAGGCCCGAGCAGACCGAGCTCCGCGAGAACCTCGGCCTGGAAGGGCTGGAGCTCGTCGGCGTCGTCGGGCGACGGCGGCGGGGGCCACGCCGGCTCGTCGGGCGCGCCGACTCGCAGCGTCGAGCCGGGCGGCAGCGCCTCGCCGAGCGTGTGCGCCGTGTCGACGATCAGCGCGTCGAAGCGCGCGCTCACAAAGTCAGCCGGGTCGTCGTCGTCCACGAAGCCGTAGCGCAGTATGCGCTCCTCCGAGCCAATCTCGCCGTAGTGCACAGTCACGCTGCCGCCGGCGTCAAGCGGCGCGAGCGCGACGAGTGAGACGGCGCCGGTCGCCGCGTCGCGCACGAGCTCGGCGGTGGGCTCGGCCGAGTGGTTACACAAGTCGAGAAGCGGCACGAGAGCGGGCTCGGCCTCGCCGCCGCCACGTACGGGCAGCGCGCGGCTCGCGGCAGCCGCACACGCCCACGTCAAGTCCGACGCGGACGGGCGCGTCGACGGGAATGCGGTGCGCGCAAGCTCGGTGGTCGAATTGGCCGCCGCGGCCGCGAGCGCGCGCGTGATCTCGCGCAGCTCGAGCACGTGCCGCACGAGCGCTTCGCACTTGAGCGCGCGCAGCTGCGCGTCGCGAAAGCCAAACGGGCTTGCGAACGCGCCAGGCAGCGCGCGCGTGTACCCCGCCCACGCAGATGAGGGCGCGAGGTGCTCGCGCAGAAGGCGCACGCCGAGCGGCAGCGCCCACAGCCGGTCTGGCACGTCGACGCCGAGCGCGCGCGCGAGCGCGCCGTCGACGGCAGCGTCCGCGCGGAGGATGCACGACGCCGGCACGGTCGCAAGCACGTCACCGACGGCGGCCGGCGCGGCTGCGCGCAGGCCCCAGCCGAGGCCTCGCGGCTCGCGCTGCTCGATGCGAACGCCCGCCATGGACACGCCTTTGTTCATGAGCCACGCCAGCAACGACGCGGCCGGATCGAGCTCATCATCGGCTGCGGCCGGATCGAGCTCATCATCGGCTGCGGCGGCGCGCGCTGCACGTGCCGGCGCGGCCCGCGCGGGCGCGGCCCGCGCCCGCGCGGCCCGCGCGGGCGCGGCCGCCGCCTGCGCGGCCGCAACTTCCGCCGGCGCTTTGGCTTTGGCTCGCTTGGCGGGCGGCATCAGTCGGACAAGCGCGCGCGGCGGCGGCGTGCGTGTGGCCACAAAACGTGCCGACGCCCGCGCAGAGACGCCTCGCGCGGCCGAGCCCGACGCGCCCGCACAGAGCAGCAGCGCGGTCACCACGGCGCGCCGCGCGCGTAGGAACGTCGCCATGGCGCGAGAATGTGGGCGATGAGAACAGGGCGATGGGCCTTTAAAAGGGCCATACGGCTATATGAAAGATCGGATGGTTATTCTCTTTGCAACGATTGTAACAGCCGCCGGGCGGGCTCGGTTCCTATGGGGTGTGGGTCGTCGAAGACGGCGCAGGTGGTCGTGACGAAGGAGGCAGAGGAGGGCGGGGCTGGGGAGAAGGTCGCGCCTCCGCTCACAGAGGAGCAGATCCAGGAGCGCGTGGTCGCCATCGACAAGCCGCGCGACTTCAGAATGAAGTCTGTGCCGCTCACCGTCCGGTACGCGTACGTGTCGCAGCGCGGCTACTACCCGGACGAACTCAACAAGAACAACCAGGACGCGTTTTGCATCGCCGAGAACGTGTGCGGCGAGGAAGAGACCATCTTGTTTGGCGTCTTTGATGGCCATGGCTCGACGGGCGACAAGTGCTCGGCGTTTGTGCGCGACACGGTGCTCGAGACGCTCGAGCACAAGATCCGCGAGCACAAAGGCGACTTTGAGACGGCGTACAAGCAGACGTTCATCGACATCAACGAGAGGCTGCACGCCAACGTGCGCGCGCGCGCGCATCCGCCGCGCAATGCTTGTGCTGCACGCGCCGGCGGCGGCGCGGGAGGGCGCGGCCGCGCCGCGGGTGCGGGGCCGACGCGCGCGCGCGCGCACGCGCTCCCCGCGCGCGCCGCGCCGCTCGGGCCGCGCAGGGCGAGATCGACGACACGATGAGCGGCACGACATCGATCACATGCTTCATGAGCGGCGCCGAAATCTGCATCGCCAACATCGGCGACTCGCGCGCGATTATTGGCGAAAAGCGGCAGACCAAGAGTGGCGAGCGGCTCGTCGCCTACTCGCTCTCGATCGACCAGACGCCGTACCGCGCGGACGAGCGCGAGCGGGTGAAAAAGGTGGGTGCGGAGGTCATGTCGTGCGACCAGAAGGACAACGTCGTCCCTTACCACGAGAACTGGGGCATCAACCTCGGCGAGGACGTCGACACGGGCGGCGATCCGCCGCGCGTGTGGGAGCGCGGGCAGGATTACCCCGGCTGCGCGTTCACGCGCTCCATCGGCGACGCGATCGCAGAAGACATTGGCGTCTTCGCCGAGCCCGAGTTGCTCTCAAAGGAGCTCACGCGCGACGACCAATTCATCCTGATCGCCTCTGACGGCATCTTTGAGTTCATCACCAACCAGGGCGCGGCGGACATCGTCTCGCAGTACGAAGACCCGCTCGAGGGGGCGCGCGCCATCGTCGCCGAGGCGTACCGGCTGTGGCTGCAGTACGAGGTGCGCACCGACGACATTACGATCATCGTCCTCCGCCTCCATTGGGAGCCCGAGGAGGTGGCGGGCGCGCTCGGTTCGTCGCACGCGCCGCTCGGCCGCAAGGCGTCGATGACGCCCGAGCACAAGTTCTCGTCGCGTTTCTCGACCAACGGCAGCGACCTGGTGTCACTCGGGTTGGAGTTTGGCGGCGGCAACCGCCCCGTTCGCCGCGGCCTCTCCAAGGAGAAGAAGTCGATGATCATGTCGTCGCAGGCGGCGCTCGCCGAAGCCGACGACGACCTGGAGGACAAGGTGGCGCCGACGCCAAAGACGGCCGAGGAGATCCAGCGCATCTCGGTGGCGGTCAAGACCAACTTCTTATTCTCGCACCTCAACGACGCGCAGCGGCAAGAGCTCTACCTCGCGATGAAGCGCGTCGAGGTCAAGCCGGGCGATGTCGTGATCCGGCAGGGCGACCCGGGCGACTGGTTTTACGTTGTCGACTCGGGCGTCTTCGTCGTCACGCAGCGTCAGGACGAGGCGGGCAAGGAGAAGGAAGTGCACATCTTCACGTACAAGAACGAGGGCGGCGTGCACCATTGCTTTGGCGAGCTCGCGCTCATGTACTCGAAGCCTCGCGCAGCGACCGTGACGGCGGACACCGCGGGCGTGCTCTGGGCGATGGCGCGCTCGTCCTTCAGGCGCGTGCTGATGAAGTCGTCGGCGCAGACGCTCACCAAGGTGCTGCGCTCGGTGGACATCCTGCGCTCGCTCTCCACGGCGCAGCTGCAGCGGCTGCAGGACATCCTCACCGAGGTGCAATACGCGGACGGAGCTGACATCATCAGCCAAGGCGACACGGGCAAGGAGTTCTACATCATTGTCGAGGGAGCGGTCGTGTGCACGCGCAAGGAGGACCTGAGCGACGAGTCGGAGGTGCCGAGCGAGCTGATGCGCCTCAAGCAGTACCAATACTTTGGCGAGCGCGCGCTGCTGCACGACGCGCCGCGCGCGGCGACCGTGACGGCGGTCGGCCCCACCAAATGCCTTTCTGTCGAGCGCAACGCCTTCGAGGAGGTGCTCGGCCCGCTGCAGTCGATCATCGACGAGGACGCAAAGGTGCGCGAGAAGCAGGCGCTGGTCAAGCAGCTCGAGACCGAGAGCGTTGGCCTCACCGCCACGTCGCTCGACGACTTTGGCGTCCTCGCCGTCGTAAAGCACGGCGATGTGGGCGACCTCGCGATTGTCGCCAAGCCCGCGCGCGAGGCGGGCGGCGCGCCGAGCTACTACGCGATGCGCACGCTCGTCAAGCAGCGCGTCGTCGAGCTCGCGCAGATGCCGCTCATCCAGCGCGAGCACGAGCTGATGGGCCAGCTTTCAATCTCGACGCATGGCGTCGCGGTCGAGCTTGTGAGCATACCGACAGAGCGCGCGCACTACGCGATCTACAAGTCGATCCTCGTGACGAACCTGGAGGCGGTGATGAGCGAGGTGATGTCCGAGGACGTGAGCCGCTTCTACGTCGCCGCCATCGCGCAGGCGCTCGGCGCGGTGCACGACGCATCGATCGTCTACCGCAACGTGAACCCCGAGTACCTCTTCCTCGACACGGGAGGCTACGTGCAGCTCCTCGACTTCAGGCTCGCCAAGCTGCTCGACAGCAAGACCTTCACCACCTGCGGCGCGCCCGACTACCTCGTGCGCGCGCGCCGCGCTCCCAGCGCGCGCGCACGCGCGCGCGCCGTCACGAGCCGTCACGAGGGCCTGTGCCACGCGCTGCGGAGGGATGGTCTGAGACGCACAGCTGACGCCCTTAACCCCGTCCCCGCCCCTCCCCTACTCGTCCTCGCTGGCGACCGCGCTCCACGCGCACGCGACGCGCGCCGCACCGCGCTCGCTCGCGCCAGGCGCCCGAGGTGGTCAAGGGCGAGGGGCATGGCGTCGCTGCCGACTGGTGGGCACTGGGCGTGCTGCTCTACGAGATGCTGGTCGGGGAGAGCCCCTTCAAGGGCAAGGGCGAGATGGACATGTACATGAACATCACTGGGCACCGCTTTAAGGCCGAGCTCAGGGGCGCGGCCGAGCTGGGCAGACACACGCTCGCGCTCATTGACGAGCTTCTCCACCCGAATCCGAACAGAAGAATGGGCGCCAAACGCACGCGCACGCGCGCGCGCGCGCGCCGCTCGCGAGCCCGGCCGCGTGCGCCACGCCGAGCGGGGCCTTGACGCCGCGCGCACCGACGCCATCTTGCTCCGCGCGTGCGCGCGTCCACGCCGCCTCACAAAACCTTGCGCCGTGCGCTCTGCGCTGAGCAGGCGGGCTTGAGGACTTGCAGGCGCACATGTTCTTCTCAGACTTTGACTGGGTCGCGCTCGCGAGCAGGCACACCAAGGTGAGCGCCGCGTCGAGCCTGTCTTGCCGCCCTGCACGCCACTGCGCCGCGCGCAGCCATCGCAGCGCGAGCCGGGCGACGCGGGGTGTGCTCATGGCGCGGCCGGCGTGCGCGCACGCATCGGGCGCGTACGTCGCAGGCGCCCCACTTGGCGGTGGTTGGCAAGCTTTTCGAGCAGGTGCGGCGCAAGACCCCGACGAGCGTAGGCGAGGCGCTTCCGTACCCCGAATACAGCGCAAGGGGGGAGGACGTGTTCCGTGACTTTGGCGTCAACCGGATGGTGCGTGTGCATACAATGGGCCTGGCCCGCCGACCGTGACCTCTGGCTTCCGCGTGCTCAATCCACTGACTGTTCATCTGATGCCTTCTAAAGTCTAAAGTTCAGCAACGACGCCCGTGCCGTTCAGGCCGTTGTAGATGTAGGTGTTGTTCAGCGGCACGTACTGGCCGGTCACCAGCTTGAGCACCTCCTGCGACGCGACGCCACCAACGATCGCCGCGACCGTGTGCAGCTCGGCCGCGCCGTAGCGGCACATCTCAAAGACGAGGTCGTCGCGGATCGTGAGCGTCGCACCGCCCTGCCTGTACTCGCTGAGCAGCTGGCCGACGCACTGCTTCAAGAGCGGCACGTCCGATTCAATGTCGTCGTCCATTGTGCCGGGCCAACGGTTGTACCGCGCGTGAAAGGCGTCAGCTGCGCGCAGCAGCACGTAGAGCGCAGCGGCGGGCGCATCGCCGCCCTCGTCGAGCAACGCGCCGAGCTGCGCGGCGCGCGCGCTCGCGGGCGTGAGCTCCTCGTCGAGTGAGCGGAAGCGAAGCCACTGCAACGAGTGGGCATTCTTACACAGTCGCACGGTCTGCTCGACGGGCACCGCGTCGTCCGGCAGCCCGGCGTCGTGCGCGATGGCCACGGCGTGCGCGTGCACGCGCGCGGCGTCGGCCGCCGCCTTCGCGCGGTAGATGTTCGCGAGCTCCACGTAGCTGCTCGTGTCGGCGGTCATGTCCGGCAGCACGCCGAGCAGCGGCAGCGTGCCCTTTCCCTCGGCACGCACGAAACGCGCGAGCGCGGCGGCGAGAATCCAAAAATTGCGCGCCCTGCGCGGCACGCGCGGCGAGGGCACGCGCGCCGCGCGAGCCGTGAGCGCTGCGCTTGGCGCTCGTGCCCTCTGCGCGCGCGCCGCGGCGTACCGGATCGTCGACGGATCGGGCACAAAGGTGGGCGACTGCCCCGGCTCGGGCGGGAGCGTCGGCTTCTGCGCGCTCAGCCGCGCCTCCGCCTCGGCCATCACCGCGCGAGCGCTGGGCGGGATGCTGGGCGCCGAGAGCGCCGTGTTCACCGCCGCCTTGGCCTCCTCCACGTTGAGCGCGTCGGCCGCGCCGCCCTCGCCAAACCAGCGCTCCGCGAGCGCGCCGAGTGCGGCCTTGATGGCCTGCTTCTCCTTGTACGAGGAGGGGAGCGCACCGCCGTGCGCCGCCTTGTACTCAGCCACTGCGTGCAGCAGCAGCACGACATACGGCACGTGCTTGCGCTCAGAGCTGCTCAGAGTGTCCACGTGGCCAAACCGGTCGCGCGCAAACGCGAGCAGCTCTGGGAACGGGTCGACAACGCGCAGGTCGGACGGCGTGTTGTCGCTGTGCGCCTCGACGAGGACGTGCTCGATCGGCGCGACGCGTACCGTGCCGACCAGGCCATACGAGCGCAGGACGACGAGTGGCAGGCTGCGCTCGCGGCACGCCGACGCAAGCAGCCGAAGCGATGGCTCGGTGAGCTGCGTCGCGATCACGAGCGAAAAGTCGTCGAGGAATGCCGGGTTGGTGCGGATCAGGCTGCCCACGTCCTCGTGCACGTACGACCCGCGCACGTGCTCGTTCAGCTCCTTGAGCAGGCGCGTGACGCACTCGGCGCGCGGCCTGCCCAGGTCGGCCTCCTCGAGGAAAAAGTTATTCCCGAGGTCGCGGGCCGTCACGAGCGCGCCGTCGATCACCGTGAACGAGCCGATGCCTGTGAGCGTGGCGCGCGAAGTCCGCAGCGCGCCGAACATGCCCTGTAAGTCGAGGCGGGCGCGCGCGCGACCCGCGCGACGCCGCGCGTGTGGTGCTTGTGGTCCCACGCGCGTCAAGCGGCGTCAAGGCCGACGCGCGCGCACCGGGCAGGACGAGATTCTTCAGCGCTTCGGTGCCGGTCGCGCTCCCGTTGAGCAAGCATAGCTTGCACCGCTCGAGCGCCTCCTGCCCGTGCTCGCCCCACATGCTTCTCGCGCCCGCGAGGCGCGGATCGTCGCGCGGCGGCGAGGCGTGCGGCGCGAAGTGAGGCGCGACCCGCGGCGGAGCGCGCACGGCCGTGCCGGCGCATGCGCATGGCGCGTGGACGGATCGCGAAGCAGCGCCCACCGCAGCTGTCGGTCATAGCGCTGCTTCTTCTGCGCCTCCATCCCGGCCGAACGCGGCGGCGACTGCGAGACGCGGGTTGGAGGTCTTGAGCGGCCTGAAAACTCGTTCGACCGGCGCGGCCATGCTCGCACGCCGCGTGGCCGTGAGGGCAGCGGCGGCAGCGCCCGGCGCGGTGCTGCGCGCGGGCTCGCTGCTTGGGCGGCTGCTTGGCACGCCGAGCGTGCGTGCTATCAGTGCGCTCAGCCCTCCGAGGTGGGCCTCCCTGCCCGCTGCGCCGCTCCGGCTCGGGCCGTTGCACGTCGGGTGCGTTCGGCTGATCAGCGACGCGGCCGCTCCACGCAAGGTGGGCCTGCTGGCGCTGGACAATCTCGCGCCCAACCCGGGCGCGCACAAGCGCGCGCGCCGCGTCGGCCGTGGTCGTGGTGGCGGGCGCGGCAAAACCTCGGGCCGCGGCCACAAAGGCGCGGGCGCACGCAAGGGCAACAAGATCCCGTACGCGGGCTTCGCGGGCGGGCAGGCGCCGCTGTACCGCAGGATCCCGAAGCGAGGGTTCACGAACGCGCGTTTCAAGCGCGAGTTTGCAGAGCTCAACCTCGACACGCTCGCGCACATGATTCGCACCAACCGGTTGCGCGTCGACCCCGAGCGCGAGATCGGCCTCAAAGAATTGAGCGACTGTGGCGCCGTCTCCATCGCAGCGTGCGCGCGCGCGCCCTCCGCTGCGCGCGGCATCATCGCGCGGTGCAGCGCCGCCGCGCGCACGTCGCCCACCAGTCGAGTGCGCTCCACCCGCCGCACCGCGCAGGCACCATGCGGGCGTCAAGCTGCTCGGCACCGGCGCCGACGACTTCGACGTGCCCATTAAGCTCGCCGTCTCCGCAGCGTCGAGCTCGGCCATCGACGCGATCGAGCGCGCCGGCGGCTCGATCCGCACCGTCTTCCACGACCGCGTGGGTCTGCGCGCCGTGCTCAGCCCGCACAAGTTTGCAGTGCTGCCGCGGCCGGCGTACCCGCCACCGCGCCTGATGGCGCGGTACATGGACGAGGCCAAACGCGGCTACCTTTCGCATCTCAACGCACAGCCCGAGCAGCCGCACGCGGCTCTCTAGGGAACATTGGAGGAAGAGAGGGGTGCGGGGGTCCGGGTTGTGCGCTGCATCACCGCTGCCACTGCCAGCGGCTGCAGTCGATTTTGAACCCACCGCGTGCGTAGTGCGAGCCTTGCAAAGCTGCTTCCTCGTGGGGCGGACGTGCGCCGATCCGCAAGCGTCGTCGCGCCGCGCCATTCCGAGCAGTGTGCAGTCCGCGCCTTGCCCGCGCGCTGTGCACGGCGAGGAGCCGTGCCGCGGTACGCGTGCGCCACGCGCACGGCCGGGCACGGAAGACGATGAGCGTGCAGGCGAACGCGTCGGCGGCGCGTCTGCGTCGCGAGCCCGACCTAGTCGCCGCCGAGCGCGAATTACATGATGAAGCGGTACGCGACCGCCGCGCCGACGAGCACGACAGGTACGAGCACGCCCAGCATGCTCGAGCCGCCGGAAGCCTTTTCCGCGGGCTTGGCTGCCGCCTTGGACGCCGCCGGGTCGTATCCCTCTAGTTTGCCCACCGCGAACTTCTCCAGCTCCTTCCGCGCCTCCTCGGAGTGGCCGACGTCTTCAAAGTCGGTTGTCGCGTCCTGGCCTGCGCGGTCCAGCATCACCTCCTCGCCACCCGGGTGGTCCTCCAGGTAGTTGGTGATGTTGTACACGATGCCATGGATCGAAAACCACGCGTCCGTCTTCGCGCTGTGCTTAGCGATCTCCTCGGCGCTGATGGTCTTGTCGTCGGCCCCCATCGCCAGGTGGTTCGCGTGCGATGCGCCAGAGAATCGAAATGCGCGCGGCGGAGAGTTTTAAAACGCGTCGGGTGCGGGAACGCGAGAAGAACGCTCAAGAGTGCTGGTGCCACCGGCTGAACTGCTCGCGGTGATGTTTTGGAGACAACCAGAAGTCCGCGCTCGCCGATCTGCTGCAGGGCTCCCTCATGCTGCGCTACAACAAATGCTCCGTTGGCTGAGGCAGAGCAGGGGGGGGGGGGGGGGGGGGGGGGGGTGGGGGGGGGTTGGGGGGGGGGGGGGGGGATTCGCGCCTATTGGCGGGGGCGGCTGCGCCTGTTGAGTGTTGACCCCTCGGGCGTAGGCAATCGCCTCACCTACTGATTAGGGCTAGCCACGGCTGTTGAGCCCGTTGGCGATCTGCCCGCTGTAGCAGCGCGTCGGCGATCAACACTCGCATGCCCACAGCTCTCAGCGTGACGCGCGCAGCATGCAAGGGCTGTAGCAAGGGCGCCACGGGGGTGCGCCTAGCGCTCGCGGAAGGGCGCCTTCGCCCCTCTCCCCCATCGCGAGCGGGCGCACACGCTCGTGTGCAATGATACGGAGGCGGTCACATAGCGTGTCGCGTGAGCGGCGGGAAGCTATGGCACCGGCGAGCCCCCACCCCCCCAAAAAACGCTAGCCGCGTGCGTGCCGCATTCGCTGGTTCGAGGCGCCGGTCTGCGCGCCTCGCGATGTAAGGCGCCGCGCGCGCTGGAGCGACAAGTGCCTGCGTGCCCTTGCGCAAGCTGCACGCGCCCAGCTACGATCGGGCGTCGGGCGTCGGGCGTCGCGCCTCGTCGAGCACGGCCGCCCGCGCACCGCTTGGAGAAACGGCCTGGCAGGAGTGCGCAGGACCAACGGCCATTCTAAATTTTAACTTTTAGCTTTTCAGACCCGATCGTGTGACATCCGCCTCATTGACACAGGAAGTTGTGACGGCGGCCACGAGTGCACGCACGCACCTGCCACAGAGCACGCACCAGAGCCGCATCTCATCCCCGCTGCGCCCGCGGGGTTGATGCTTGGCCGTGCCCACTCTGTGCTCCTGCCCCGCATCGTCGCGCGCACGCCTGTGCCCCACGTGCTCTCGGCCGCACACGCGCTCCACCGCGATGCCGCCGGCGCCGGCACCGTGCTGACGTCCGGCGGCGTGCGCAACCTGTCGAACCTCGGGAGCCTCGCGGTCGAGCCGCACGCTGCGGTGCCCCCGCACATCTCATTCACGCCGACGACGACGCCCGTCCTCAATCCGCCCCGCCTACCCGACACGTTTCTGCAAGAAGCCGAGCGCGAGGCGCCGATGCTGCAGGCCATCCGGCAGCTGGTCGCCGAGGGCGAGACGGGCGCGTTCAACATGTACGACCTCGAGGTCGTTCGCTCGCAGCTGCACCGCTTCCGACGTAACCTTCCGCGCGTGCATCCCTTCTATGCGATGAAGTGCAACCCCGACGAGCGCATCGTCGAGCTCCTCGCCTCCGAGGGCGCCAACTTTGACTGCGCGAGCAAGGCGGAGATTGGCATCGCGCTGCGCAGCGGCGCGTCCGCCGACCGCATCATCTTTGCAAACCCGTGCAAGCAGCCGAGCCACGTCGCGTACGCGGCGGCGAGTGGCGTAGATATCTCGACCTTTGACGGCGCCGACGAGCTCTTCAAAATCCATGCGCTCCAGCCGAATGCGCGCCTCGTCTTTCGCGTGCGCGTCGACGACTCGCATGCGGTCTGCACCATGTCGCAAAAGTACGGCGCGCCGCTCGCCGAGCTACCTGAGCTGCTGGCGCTTGCGACGTCGCTGCAGCTCAAGGTCGTGGGCGTGAGCTACCACGTCGGTGTGCCGCTCCCCGCGCCCCCCGCGCCCCCCTCCGCGCCGCGCCGCGCCGTGCACGTGGGCGCGCGCTGACGCACCCCGCCCCGCCTCCTTTCTTCCTTCGCGCCGCCCGCCTCGCGCAGGCAGCGGGTCGATGTCGGCTGAGCCGTTCGCTGACGCGGTGCGCACGGCGCGTGCGGCCTTCGACCTCGCCGCGCACCATGGGCACGAGATGAGCGTGCTCGACATTGGCGGCGGCTTCCCCGGCACGATCGCGGCCGAGAGCGGCAAGGGCGACGAGCCGCTCCTCGTCTTTGCGGACCAGGGCGCGCACAAGCCGCCGAGCTTTGAGGAGATTGCCGAGGTGCTGCGCCCGGCGCTCGACGAGCACTTCCCCGCGAGCTCGGGCGTCAAGATCATCGCCGAGCCCGGCCGGTACATGGTGCACGGCTGCTCAAACCTCGTGACCAACATCATCGGCCGCAAGTACTCGCACCGCGCGACCGGCAAGGAGCGACCGATGTACTTTGTCAACGATGGGCTGTACGGCTCGTTCAACTGCGTGCTCTACGACCACGCTGCGCCCTCGCCGCTCCCGCTCTTCAGCTCGGCCGACGCCGCGCAGCGCGAGCTCGACGTGAGCAGCTACTCGGACTGCTCGATCTGGGGCTCGACGTGCGACGGGCTCGACTGCATCTCCAAGGAAGCCCGGCTGCCGCCGCTCTCCGTCGGCGACTGGATCCGATGGCCCAACATGGGCGCGTACACGTCCGCCGCGGGCTCGACGTTCAACGGCATGGAGCGCCCGACGAACTACTACCTCTGAGCCGGGCCGGCCGCTTCCCTCCAGGCCCGTTCTCCCGTCGGCCAGGCGCGGGGCGCGCAGACCGCGCGCTGACCCTCGCATGGGTCCACACTTCCTCGCACGGCTGTGGGCGTGCGTTGCGGGTCAAGGTCACAAGGGCTCAAGACGCTCATCGTCCCACACCCGACCTAGTTCTCAGCCCTTGACGGTGATCGCGATTTGCCTCGCGTCCGTTTCCTGCGTCCGCTTCATGTCGGCGCTCGCCGCGCTGCTGCGGGAGCGTGTGGTTGAGACCGCGAACGCCGCGCGCGTGCATTTTGGCCCCAGCGTGGCGGTTGCTTTGTCGCGCAGCTCGGCGAAGCGCTCGCCGAGCGTTCTTGAGTCGTGCCCCCGCGTTTTGCTGTCGCGCTTCTTCATCATGTCCTCGACGAGCCACTCATAGGTGGTCTGCCGTTTGAAGCAGATGATGCAGTGGAAAAGGAGCAGCGACGACACCACCATGAACCCGCCGACGCATAGCAGCGCATGCACGCCGAGCAGCACGCTGTACCAGACCACCATCCTGCCACATCGCGCGGCGAGGGCGCAGCAGGGGCGCGCCCGCCTGAGCGCGCCGTACGAGCGTGCGGATGCGATGCGGCACGCGCTCGAGGGCCAATGGACCGCGCGCGCCGCGCGCTCGCGCCGTGGCGCGTGACGGCGCGCGCGAGCACTAACGTCGTGGACTGCGCGATGCACGCGTTGGCCGGCAGGCCAAATGGCGCGAGAGACGACGGCACGACGAGCAGCACGTCGAGCGCGGTGACGAGGATGCACCAAAGCCACACTGTCGAGATGAGCGTAAAGAAGATCGGGTAGTTGTGCTGGCCAATGCACGTCTGCAAATAGACGCAGTGATGGTCGAAGCCTGCGCCGGCGCGGTGAGGCGCGCGCGCGCGAGAGTGAGACGATCGAAAGGGCGGGAGCCCGTCAGCGGGCTGCGCGCGCGGAGGGCGGCGTCGTGGTTGCACGGAAAGCGCGTCATTTCGCGCGTCGCGCGCACCGGGCACGCATTTGCGGCAGTCATAGCAGTGGCGCGTGCGCGAGTCGTTCGACGTGTAGCACGCGCAGTGGTTGCAGAATTTCAGGCCGTCCTGCACGGACTGCGTGTTCGCGCGGCAATAGGGGTCGACAGGGTCGTAGAGCGCCACGAAGCACCAGCACGGGACCGCAATTGCGAGCAGCGCGCTCGTCGCCGCGTACCAGGCCCAGTGCACGCACGGCACGTACAGCGCGTAGTGCGTCGAGCTGAGGAAGAGGAACGCCACGATCGTGGCCACGTACGTGCCGTTGAAGGGCGGTTCCAAGCCCCTATGGCGCGAAAGCGCGTGCGCGCTCTTCTTCACCGCGGTATCCGCTGGCGGTGCCATGTCTGGCCCGCGCCCGGCTGATCCGCCGCAGCGCCGCACCGGCCACAACCTGCAGCTCGAGGGACGTTGGGCCGCGCCGGGGTTTTGACGGCTCCTTTTTGGTATAAGTACGGGGTGCGCAATAATGGCGGATGGCGACGACGCGGCCGTTCAGGACGACGGGATCGTGCACGAGGGGCAGTGGGTGATCGTAGCGACGAACGGGGAGAAGCGGCTCGTCAAGGTGGATGCGACGAACCGTGTGTACATTGATCACGCGCGCCTGCCCGCGCTCGGCCTCGTGGGCGTTCCGTTCGGCGCAATTGTCACGTCGGCGGGCGGGAACCTCGCTATCGACGACCGGCTCGCCGAGGACGTCACCGGCACGTTCGCAGAATGGGCGCGTGCGGCGGAGGCGAGCAGCGAGATGCAGCGGACCAACAAGGCGCTCTTCGACGACGGCACCGCGCAGTCGCTCTCCGCCGCCGAGATCGCCACGCTGCGCGCGCAGGGCATGCAGGGCGAAGACCTCGTGCGCGAGATCGCGCAGCACTCGGCGACGTTCGAGGGTAAGTCGACGTTTTCGCAGCACAAGTACTTGAAGAAGAAGGCGCGCAAATACACGCCGGTCGTGCAGGTCCTCAGGCCCACGCCCGTCGAGCTGTGCGAAACGTACGCGCAGCTGGGCAAGCTTGACAAGATCCTCGAGCTGCGCGCCGACTCGCTCGCGCTCCTCCTCGCGCGCTCGAACGTGCGCGCCGGCGCGCGCGTGCTCGTCGTCGACACGGGTATCGGTCTCGTCACGGGCGCGCTCGCGCAGCGCATGGCCGGCCTCGGCTCGCTGCTCGTCGCCCACGCGCGGCCGCACGTGCCGCTCGACGGCGTGCACATGCTCAACACGCCACCCGATGGCTGGGCGGCCATCTCGGCTGCGCCGCTCGACGATGTGCGCACGGCGCTCGAGGACATGGCAGCGAGTGGCGCGCACGTCAGCGCGCCGCGCGCGTTTGATTCGGTCGCAGCTGCGCCTGCCGGCGCTGCCGCGACTGCCGAGGGAGCGCCGGCGGTCGCTGCGGCCGCAACGCTTGTGCGCTCGGCGGGCAGGTCCTTCCGCCGCTTGTCGCCGGCGGAGACGGCGCAATGGCTGGCGGACGGGTGCGACTCACTCGTGATCGCGATGAGCGCGACGACGCCCGAGCTCGTGCGCACCCTCGTGCGCGCGCTCCGCCCGTCGGGATCGGTCGCTGTGTATAACGCGTGCATGCAGCCGCTCGCGCAGCTTACGCACGAGCTTGCGCGCGACGGCTCGCCGGTGATGAACGCGCAGATGTGCGAGAGCTGGGCGCGCGAGTACCAGGTGCTACCGAACCGAACGCATCCGATGATGACAAACGTCCTCCCGACGGGCTACGTGCTGTCTGGCTTTGCACGGCCCCGTGCGGACGTGAGGGCATGACCGCAGAGACGACGATTGCCTCAGAGTTCCGTCATTTTGCGCCCGGCTCAGACGTGAACGTGGAGAAGACCGCAGAGCTGATGGCAGCGGAGCTCCGCTCTCGCGCGGATCGGACATCTCGGGGCACGTGGCCGGCGTAGCCGATGATACGCTTGCTCTCTGTAGGGCGCTGCACCTGCGAGAACATGGGCGCGCGATCCGCGCGCATGTGCATTAGTCCGCCTGCGTTGTTGGTACCTCCGCACTCTTTCGCTCGCGCGCACACCGGCCACCACCGGTCTGCGCGCTGTGACGTAAGCAAGTGCGCCACGCCGTCTCGCTCAGACGATGAATAACCTCCGCGAAACTCGACGATCGCCGCGCCATTACCATCTCCACGACCGTCGCGCTCAGGCCATGAATCCTCTGGCCGCGCCATCACCCTTCACGTCCAGGGGCCAAGTTTGAACGTTCGTGGGAATTTTGTAGAGAGAAGATTGCCGGACGGTCCGGACCTCCTGCCACGCTTCCATGTGGAGCACCGTGTTCCTCGCGCTTGCGCTCTTGTCGCGTGGCGATGCCGTGAGGGTGGCGAGACCAAGCCCTCTGCGCGGAGGGCACATCGTCACGATCTCGTCGCGCGTCGCCGCGCCGCGAGCAGCCTCGCTTGTGCACATGTCCAGCCCCGAGCGGGAGACGAAAAAGCGGAGTTCGAGGCTCGCGACCATCGACCGCGTAAAGCCGGACACCGAGACGTCGGCTAAGGAGAAGGTGGAGAACGAGCCTATCTGGCGCGTGCTGCTCCACAACGACGACGTGCACACGTTTGACTACGTGTCGATGTCGATCGTGAAGGTGGTCAAGACTGTGAGCCGCAAAAAGGCGTACAAGATCACAATCGAGTGCCACATGTCGGGCATCGCCACCGTGACCACCACGTGGAAGCAGCAGGCCAAGTCGTACTGCATGGGGTTGCAAAAGATGGGGCTGACATCGTCGATCGCGCCGGACCCGTCGATGTCCCAGTGAGGCGTGCCGTGGCGGGTCAGGCGAACGGCGAGCGCGCGCGAACGGGTCTGGTCGGGCGAAGGCGGAAGTCGCGGTCACGTTCGGGGCGAGTTCACTTCAATCTTCCCCGGTGTCGTACCGTCTGCAGAGGCTTGCGATCTTTCGAGGCCCGTTGTCAATGTCGCCGCGTGGAGGTTGATGCCTTCCAGTCACCGCTTTTTGGAAGTTTTTTTTGGCGGAGAATGACAAGATGGCGGAAGATTTGCTGCGCGCGCACCACGCGCGCGTGACGCACGCGCGACGGCAGGCGGGTGCTACGCTGCTCATCGTCGGCGATCCAGGCCGGCCCATAGCTAGCAGGTCGATTCGTCACAAGGACCTCGCGCCTATAAGCTATTTGCTCAGCAGCCCTCTCCGCGTTCACGAGCAAGGTCCGCTCGCCGCCTGGCTTACAGCACGGAGCGCTCCAGTCGAACGTCTGCCAGGCCGGACAACAGTGCGAGAGCCCGCCCTCGCCGATGGCCTGCCGGCGCGGGAATGCCAAGTGGCACGATCTGCCTTT
Source organism: Diacronema lutheri (assembly GCA_019448385.1). Lineage (NCBI taxonomy): Eukaryota > Haptophyta > Pavlovophyceae > Pavlovales > Pavlovaceae > Diacronema > Diacronema lutheri. The sequence continues at coordinate 641,012 of JAGTXO010000005.1, read as the reverse complement.
GCAGCGGCCACGCGATCCGTGAGCGACGCTGACTCAGCGTCGACGCAGTGAGACGATGCCACCGTCGCACGCGGATGATGCATGCGCCGCCGACGGCAGAGCGCATCTTTCTGCCCTCGCTCGACACCCTCACGGGCTGAGCGACGGATGGTCGAAAAAGTCCCACGCCACAACGCCGGGCCGTGCCGCGACGGCATAGAGCACGGGACGCGCTGGCGCGTCAAAGCCCTCGTCGCGCTCGAGCGTCGGCGGGTGCCGCGCGCCGCGGTGCAACGTTCGAAAGTCAAAGAGCAGCAGCGCGCCCCTCTCTGCGCTTGCACGCACGACGCGAGCTCGTGCAGCGAACGCGCTGTCGCCCTCGGCTAGCGCGGCGACCTCCGCCGCTTGCTGCCGGCTCCAGAGATGCGAGCCGACAATCAGCTCGGTGGGGCCGTTGGCCGCGTCCACGTTGACGAGGGGGCAGAAGACGTTCACGCAGCCCGGCTCGTCGCCGTCGCGGTGGAAGCCTTGCGCGACGCCGCCGGCCAAGCTCGTGACGCATCCTGCCGTGTACACGCGCCCAGCGCCGGCATCGTCGCCCAGGATGGCGGCCTCCCGAAGGACTGGCCGCGTGAACTCTCGCGCAGCATCGAAGATCTCACGCCAGGGTGGACCGCACAGGGCCGCGTCGATTCGCACGTCGTACCGGCGCCCGTGGTCAGTGCGATTACACAGCTCTGCGGAGTAGATCCGGTCGCGCAGGGGGTCGCGCCCCGGATACGTGCGCGCGGCTCGCTGCAAGAGCAGGCGCAGGTCGGCCACGGCGCGCTCGCTGGCCGCGACGCACAGCTCGTGGCGCACGAGAGCGGGTGCGAGGAGGACGCAGCCGTTTTCGCGCAGGCTCCGACCGGCTCGTGCGATCGAGCAGGCTGTAAGCTCCCGCGCGCGTACCTCCTCAGGCGTGATGCGGATCCGCCACTCGACCTTTCCCGCGCCATTTTCGCCGGCCGCCATCGTGCCCGCGTGACGTCGCGCCCCCCAGCCGGCTGCGGAGCGACACGACGGGGTGCGCCGCGTGGTGGAATGAAGCTGCTGACGCACAATATGCTCACGTCGCCGGGGAACGCGCGCGGATTCCCCCTCAAGATCGAGGGCGCGACGGTCGAGGAGGTTGAAACTGACTTCAACGCCGAGTTCATCTCGCGGATGGTCGCCAAGCTCGAGTGGGACGCCCTTCTCGGCGCGTTGCAACAGCTGGGGGTCGCGCACCAGCTGCCGAGCGCAGTGCCAGACAAGTACGCGGAGGACGAGGCTTTCCTCAAGGCCTTGCACCACGTCTTGGTCGAGGTGCGTGGCGCTGACGAGCGCGCGACGCGCCGCCGGTGGTGCAGCGGCCGCCTATGATAGCACTGACCGGCCGCGCCCCGAGTACCGCGCGCCCCGCAGGTCGAGGTGATGGAGGGGGAGCTGGTGTGCCCGGAGACGGCCAAGCGGTTCCCCGTAAAGGGCGGGATCCCTTCGTTGATCTGACCGTGCGCAGTGCGACAGTTGTGGGCAGTGCAGCAGTAGGTCATGCTACGTCGCCTTGCCCATCTGCATCTTTCTCGCGACAAGGTCGGTGGCGTGGAAGAGCACGGAGTCGAGAAGTCCGCACACGGTGAACACGCCACCAACTATTGCGCAGACTTGCGTGAGGAACGTGGCGAGCTCTGCGCGCTTCTCGTTGATCAGGACGCGCAGCGGTGAGAAGTCGTACGAGAAGACGACCGTCGGCGAGTAGCCCTTCACGCTCTCGCGGTTGTGCACCGTGTACGTGAACGAGTCCACCTCGTCCCCATTGTAGAAGCGGTACGTCGTCGGCACGACCTGGACGCGCGCGGAGCGCCACAGGCGAGGCGCCGCGCGCACGCCGCCGGTGAGCTGCGCGCGAGGCTGGGCGTGAGATGTGCACGCCGCGGCGAGCGGCGCCGCTGCTCGCGCCTTGATGTAGTGCTCGATCGAGACGAACGGCAGCGGTGAAATGAAGGAGTGGTTACCGAGAGAGTTTGGTCCGTGCGTGTCGTGCTCGTGAATGTGCGAGATGCGCGCCTGCTTGAGCCGCAGCCGCTCCACGTCCGAGAGGAGGCGCTCGAGGCGGTTGCGTCTCGTGCCCGGGCGGAAGGCGTGGACCTCGGAACCTCGCGAGTGCTGCGGGAGCACCGCGAGGTGCTCAATGTGCGCGAAATGGCCCTGGAAGTGCCGCGAGCGCGGCGCCGGCCGAGGGACGTGCGCGCGCTCGCGCCCGCCGTTTGGCCGGCGGTCGCACGACGCGCGCGGCGGCGCACCGCGCGCGCGCGCGGCGGCGCACCTCGCCCGTCTCGATCACGCCGTCGCCGTCGCTCGCGCGCCCGAGCCGCGCGGCGAGCTTGCGCTGCGCCTCGGTGATGGCCGCGATCTGCTGCGCGTGCCGCAGCCGCTCGCGCCTGTCGGGAACGCCAAACGAAAAAGCGTGCACAGTGTGGCCCATGTTGATCCAGCGCGGATTGAACGAGAGGCCGTCGGCGTGCGCGGCGATGCGCAGGCTGCCCGGCACGCGTGAGACGAAGACCGAGCCGGCGAGGGCGCAGCCCTCCCGCCCCGAGTTGCCCCGCGCCAGGTTGGCGTGCAACGGCGTCGCGAGCCCCTGTGTGAACGTCCCCCACTCCGCCACGCGCCGCGCAAAGCTGACGAGCGAGTCAGCGTCGCGAGGCCCGACGTAGTTTTGATGCAGCCCGCGCGCGCCTTTCTCATACAAGTGCACGGCCGGGAAGGCAGCGATGTAGTGGCGCGCGCACGTCGCGGCCGAGTCAGCGCGTGAGCAGTCGATCACGCCAAGCCGCACGCGCCCGTCCAGGCCGAGCCGACGCACCTCGCGCGTGGCGGCTGCCCAGTCGGGAAGCATGTCGCGCGTCCATCGACACCAAGCTGCGCCAAACAGCACGAGCGCGCGCCCCTGCACTTCGTCGACGAACGCGGTGAAGTTGGCAGTCGTGAGCCGCACGCAGTGCGCCTCCGGGTCGCCCTCGAGCGTGCGTACGGTCGCGTTGGGCGCGGCGCGATGGCGCGAGCGCGCCGCAGAGAGGCGCGACTGGGACGACTTGAGCGGTTTGCGTACCGAATAGCGTGCGCGCTCGCCGTTCGCAAGCACGCGCTCACGGTGGATGCCCGACGACACGTTCAGCACCGACGCGCCCATGACGTCGGAGATGTCGACCGAGACGTACGCGCACGGCATGCTCAACGTTGTCAGGTTGAAATTGACCCTGATGGCATTGTCGTACACCTGGTCGACTCGCACCTGCGGGCGGGCGCGCGCGCCACTGCGAGCGCGCTGGTGAGCCGACGTCGTGCGCTCGCGGCGCATCGCGCCGCCGTGTCCGTCGCGCGCTCGGCGCGCGCCTCGTGCACAAACTGCACGTTCCAGAAAAGCGCAAGGTCGCTGAAGAAGAGGTAAGCCATCACGGCGGCAGCACAGATGGAAAGGAGCCCACCCATCGGCGTCCCCTTCGACAGGTCGCGCGGGACGCGCCTGTAGAAGTGCGCGCCTTCGAGCGCGGAAGCCATCGCACGCATCATTTTTTGAGTAGTATGGGTACAGGACGTGTACCGTACGAGTTCAGAGAACTAGAGCATGACAGCTGGAGCATGACATTGTCGTCCTACCCTGAATATTGTAAATGTGGTTATACCAAGAAACGCCGACGAAGCCGACGAAAACGACCATGGCCTTGCGGCGTCACGTGGAGCTCGCCCTCGCTGCGCTGCTGCAGTGGTGCGCCGCGAGCAGCGGGTCGAACGCTTCGGACCCTGTCTCGCAGAACGCGAGCTTATTGGCTTGGAACGAGCGCGCCGCATCTCTCGACGACGACTGGCACGCAGGAGGGCCCCTCACGTTTGGCGAGGCTGCGGCGTATCGGCGGCGGCTCACATCGCTTCGGCCGAACAGCAGGGAGCAAGAGGAGTGGACGCGGCAACGGCGCGAGATCGAATTGCAGCGAGCGCACGTCGACGCGATACGCGAAGCAAATCGCCAGCAGTTCAGCTCGTACAAGATGGACCCGGCGCGGCTGCGCATCGGCATATGCGTGATCGGCCAGGTGGAGCGGCTCGAGTTGGGTTCCAAGGTGGTGCACCTCTTGGCCACCAACGCGCGCAAGCACCACGTCGACGCTGTTTTTGCGCTCGCGCCGCGCGGCGCCGCCCATTTTGTCAACAAGCAGACGGACGCGGGCGGGCGCAAGCGGTGGACGGCCGACCGCATCCGCGCAAAAGTTGGCGGCGCGCTGCGCGGCGGGAAGCTGATCATCGACATGAAAAAGCAGGCGGCGCTCCCGTACCTGCGCGCCAGGTACGTCATGCAAAACGAAAAGTTCCGCAACAACCTTGCCAAGAAGGATGACCGCGCGCGCTCGCACGTGCGGCAATGGGGCTCGCTCTGGCAGTGCCACCAGCATTTCACCTACACACAGAAGGCGAACGGCGCGCCGTACGACGTCTTCATCAAGCTGCGCGACGACTCGTACATCATGCGCGGCTGGACGCTTGAAAAGCCGAGTTTCTGGCGTGGCCATGTCGTCGTCAAGCAGTGCCTCAATTTTGGCGGACTGAACGACAAGGCGGCGGTTGTCGACGCAAAGCACGCGGCCGCCTTTTTCGCAAAACCGCTGCTCGATTGGTACTTTGACTTCCCCGGGCTGGCGAACGAGGTGCGCTTCCGCAACCCGGAAAGCTACCTGCTCGGCGTGATGACCCACCACCACGTGCCAATCCGGCGGGTGAGTGCCGACAAGATGCCGACCATCACGTCGCGCACTTCTGCCGACGGCGCGATGTGCATCCCGATGGACATCTCAAAAGTGGGGCCCCGGGCGAGCTGCCTGCCCAAGGACTGCGCCATCCGCCACACGCTCTTCTGCAAGCGCTGCAACGGCGGCCTGCTCCCGCAGACGCGCTTTGTGCTTGGTAGCTGCAAGGCGAACGTCGCCATGACCAGCTGCAAACGTCTCAGGTGACACCCCCCTTCGTATCAAACGCGCCGCGCGCGCGCGCGCGGCTGCATAGTGCAATTATGTGAGGAGCTCGCGGCCCGTTGCTCTTCCCCAGCCGATCACCACGGCCGCCGCCCACCGTCGAACGGTGCGTCGGACGGCTCGCCGTCGACGTCGCCGTTGGCCTCGTGCTTGCGCGTCTCGTGGTAGACCGCCTCGCGCAGCGGTTGCGAGCCCTCGCCCTCCTCGTAGATGAGCGAGAGGAACGGGTCGTCCGTCAGCCGGTCGTCGGTGATCTTGACGCCGACTCGCTGATCGAAGACAAAGTTGGTGCCGCGAAAGAGCGAGTCGGGCGGCGGCGACCGCTCGTCAACGTCCACGCCGCCTGCGCGCGCGCGCGCGCGCGCCTGCTCCTCCTCGAGCCAGCGTTTGTACCCGACGATTCCGTGCTCGAGCCTCGCGACGTTCTTGAGCCCAAGGCGCTGCGTCAGGTACGCGCCAACCTTGACGCACCGGATGCCGCCGGTGCAGTAGGTGAGCACGCGGCGCGACGGGTCGATGCCGCTCAGCGCCTCCTCAAGCTTGGGCCAGCTCTCGTGGAACTTTGCCGTGTTGAGAGGCTGCGCGCCGTCAAAGCGTCCGACTTGCGACTCATACCAGTTGCGGCAGTCAAGGAGCAGCGGTCTGTCGGCCTCGGGCTTGGAGAGCTCGGCGTGCCATTGCGCCGCGGCGATCTCCTCGCCCGTCGCGCCGTCCGACGCGAGGTCGAGGCTCTCCTCGAGCCCGTCCTGCAGCACCTTACCCTTGTGCGTCACCTTGAAGCGATGAAACGGCTTCACCTCGTCTGCACGCACCTCGTCGCCCAGGTTGATCTCAACGCTGCGCAGCACCTCCACCGCGTCGAAGGCGGCGCGCAGCTCGGGCAGCATGTCCGCGCGCACCATCAGCTGCCCATTGACGCCCTCGGGCGCGACATAGACGGAGCCGAGCACGCGCACGGACGCGAGCCGACTCTCGAGCTCCGCCTTGAGTGCGCCCGGATCAGCGACGGGCGCAAACGTGTAGAAGGAAACCATCCGCGCGAGCGGGTTGTCAGCCATCACCTCCGCCGGATCCACCTTGATGCGCGGCGGCGGGCCTCGCCGCTCGGGCAGGGGCGCGCTCAGCTTGAAGGTGGGCGCAACGCCGAGCGCGCGTGCGGCGAGGATGGCGCGCTCCAGGTCGGCGGCGCTCTCGAGGAGGAGGCCGGTGGGCGCGTCGTCGCCAGCGGCGTCACCACGCTCGTGATCGGACGCTTCGGCCGACGCGCCATTGCCGCCGCGAACCTCGAGCTCGATCGCTGTGTGCCGGAGGTTGAAGTCGTCAGGCAGCCAGCCCCAGTGCTCGCGCACACTGCGCATCAGCTGCTCGTACGAGGAGGTAGAGGCGTCGTCCAGGTCGATGAAGAAGCGCGCCTTTCGCTCCTTCTTCGGCAAGCGCAGGTGCCGGCGCAGCGCGTCCACCATCGACACCTTGACCGCCACTGCCGCCGGAGCCGCGGCCGCGGCCACGTCGGCCATGCCCGCCTGGCCGCGCCGTCGCAGCGGGCTGCGCGCAGCGGCGCTCGCGGGTCGGGCGAGCCGAACGACATGCGCGTGGTACAGCTGCGGTTGCACGTGCGCGACCGCCGCGTACAGCAGCGGCAGCATCGCCCACCGCCGGAGCGCGAGGCGTCGCACGAGCATCGTCGCCGTCCAACGTGCCTACGTATGGCAGGTGCCGTGGCGACAAAATTGAAAATCCTGGGGACCCCTCAGCTTTTTAAAACAGAGCTGAGGTGGACACCGAGCCCTGGGATGCTATATGGGTAATCCAAACGATTTTCCTCAGACGGGTTCGTCATTTTGGTATATGACCAGCCAATCGAATTAGCCTGGCCAATCGGAGGTTTTGCCGACGGATTGGCATTGTTGAACCCGCCAATCGAATGGAATTGGCCACTCGAACGATTTTTGAACCGGCCAACGGGGAAACGGTCGAGATGGCGCACTTTTTGGTAGATGACCAGCCTCAACCAAGCGAGAGCCTCTCCTCCTCAGCACGCTGGGCGGGAGCCTCTCTTCCTCAGGCCGCTAAGCGGCCGCGCTCTTCCGAGATACGCGTGCCCGCCCTCAAGCGCCTTCCCCTGCACCCACCGCCCGCCCTCGCCGCACGCCCGGTCCGCCACTTCAACGGTGTCCTGCACCGGCCGCCGGCGCTCGTTAATGCCGCACGCCGAGACGGCCAAACGTCTCGCAGCCTCAATCCTGGCCGGCAGGCCTTCAGCCTCGGTCCCTCACAAGCCTCGACTCGGTTCATTCTTTAATCCGGCAACATGAAAAACGGCCCCCCGCCCCCCGGCGGGGTCTCCAGCCCCAGGGCAGCGCCCCCTTATTGTGAATTCTGCAGGTGCCCTGCGCTTTGACGGCGCCACGGCCCACGGGCGAGGACGCGGGCCGGCGTCCGGGTGATCCACAGCCGCATGACTCGACTTGCGCCTCGCGCTCGTCATCTCACGCACGCCGTGCTCGGGCTCGCAGCAGGGTCGCGTGCGCGTCGAAAAGCCGCACCACGCCCCAATCGCCCGCAACGGTTGCCCGTCGCGCGCCCCAGCGCCGGCGATCTGCGCCAACGGCGTGCGCGCCCGACGGGCGGCGGCTCATTGATGACGATGGCAGGCCCATGGCAGCGGCGGTGGCAGCGCAGTGCGTGGAGCTCCGCGACTGGCGAGCGCTCGCGCGCTGTGCGCAACGTGGCACGCATGGTGCGCCCTCCGTGCAGGCGCGCGCGCACGCCGGCGAAAGGCGGCGGCTGCGGCAACAGCGGTGGTGCGCGGCGGGCCGCGCCGCTGCGCTGCAGATGAGCGTTTGCCGCCGCAACGGGCGGCGCAACGGAAGTCCTGCGGCTGCTGCCCGGCTGCGCTCAGGTGGCGTGCCTGCGCGCTCGGCCCGCGCACGCGCACGCGAGCAGTGGCGTCGCAGCCGCACTGCTCGGCAAAGCGTCATTCATCCGTACGGCGCCTTGCACGGCGCATGCCGATGTTATCCGCCCCCCAACCGCCACGTTGGCGCAGTCGTCGTCGCCAGGTACGTCGCCGTCGTCGCCACCGTCGTGGCCATCGGCCGCGGCAGCACCATCGTTTTCGTCGCCATCGCCGCGCTCACGTGCGCTCGTCGCGTCAGGCCTGCATGCCCTTGACGACGCGCGGCTTGGCTGTCCTTGGGCGCGGCGTAGGCGATTGCGCCTTTGGGCCCGGCACGTCGGCGGGCGCCACGCCGAGCGGCGTGAAGACGGTCTCGATGCCGTGCGAGTTGCGCTTGGCCTCGGTCGGCGAGAGCAGCCCGTTGTCGATGGCTTTGGCCGATGCTTGCAGCGTCTCCTCGTCGAGGAAGGGGATGAGAGATGTCGCCTCCCACTCGCGCTGCTTTCCGTTCCGGTCGACCTCAAAGTGCATCGGGTAGCCGTCGATCACGGCCGACTCCGTCTCCTGCGAGCGAGTGCGCGCGCGCGTACGCGCGAGCACGGCGGAGGGCGCGCGGCTCACGGCGCGGCCGTCCCCGAATGCTCGCCACTCGCGCATGCGCGCGCCGCGCGGCCAACCTCCGCTCGGCGCGCGCGGCCGGGAGCGCGCACCGTCATCAGCAGGCGGTAGGGGAGGGGCAGCAGCTGCTTGGACTCGGGCGGCAGCACCGCGAGCAGCTGCACGAGCGGCGCGAGCGGCTTGCCCATGTCGAAGGTCAGGTCGAGGCGCTCAAGGCGTACCAGGTCCGAGACGAGCGGGGCGTAAAAGTCCGGATAGAACCTGCGCCGGTGGTCGCGCGCGCGCGCGCGGCGCGGGTGAGGCGCGCGCCGATCCCCGCGGCGGCAACCTATCGACTCTCCTCCGCCATTGACCACCGCGACGACCGCCGGCGCGCGCGTGCGGCGCCTCTACCAGGTCCACGAGCAGCAGCCATCGTGATAATAGCGCAAGCACCACTGCACACCGTGCATGTAGTTGTCGACGGCCTGCGTGCGCGCGCGCGCGTCCTCGAGCGTGATGCCGAACTTGGTGCGATAGTAGGCGTGCCGGTAGTCCGGCAGCTCGTCCATCCATGGCTCCTTGCGCGCGCGCACTTTGAAATGGGGCTCCTCGTAGACGCAGATCTCGCGCAAGTAGGCCTCAAAGCGGCCCAAGTGCAGCTCGGAGCCGTTGGTGAGGTAGCCGCCAAACTGCGGGAGCATCCGGTAGTACACGTGCAGCATCATGTTGAGCGCGCCCTCCGCCACATCGAGGTGCGGCAGGCCGGGCAAGAAGTCGTTCCCGACGAGCATGCAGATGAGCACAAAGTCGTCGATCAGCCGGCGCTCGTCGGCCTCAAAGTCGAGCTGCGCGTGGACGCTCTTAGGCAGCGCGAGCGAGCGGCGCAGCACCGACAGGTCGAGGCAGAGGAAATCATCCGCCGTCATGCGAAGCCGGTCGCCGTTCCACAGCGAGCGCTGCGCCTGCCCGCGGTTGAAGCGCGGCCGCTCGCGTAGCAGCGAGACCTCGGGTTCGTGCGTGACGAGGCCAAGCATGATTAGGTCGGCGTCGAGGCCGTAGAAGCAGTGCCTCATCCCCGCCTCGTAGTCCGGAGCCCTCTGCCGCATCCGGATGTACTCCATGATCTTGTGCTCGCCCTCTCCGGGGCAGTCGGCGCCCGAGAAGACGACGCGCGCGCCCTGGGCCCACTGCGGGTCGTTCTCGACCTTGTAGGCGATCCAGCGGCGAAAGACGTCGCCAAGGCGCGAAAGGAACGCCGTGCCCGGCGTGATGCAGTTGGAGTCGAAGATGGTCTCGCCCGACGCGAGCTGGCCCATCTCGATCAGCTTGTCGCGGTCCGCGTTCTTTTCGAGCGCCGCGCGGAACCGGCGCGAGCGCTGCTGGTTGAGCTTGGCGCGTGGCGCGACGCCGTCGATGGCAAGGTACAGGATCTTTTGCGGCCGCACGAGCGACACCAACCGGTCCGTGTATTGCAGGATCCTGCGAAACATTTGCTCCTCGTCGAGCTGCTCGCCAAACGCGAGGTCGTCGCCGTGCGTGCACGTGTGGATGATGCCGTTCATGTCGAGGTAGAACGCATCAAACTCGCGCTCGATGACCGCCGGACCGTCGCGAATGTGCTCCTTGAGCAGCGGATATCGCTCGCACAGCCAGCCGAAAAACTTTGGGATGCCCATCGCGGTGGCGCACCGCGGCAGCGCGGCCCTGGCGCGCGCGCTGTGCGGGCCGGTGGGCGGCAGCAGCGGCGCGCGCGCGGCCGAATGCGCCGTGCGGCCGGCCAACGGCGCGCGCGGCGGCGCGCGGAACGCGACGCCGCCGAACGGCTGCACGCCGCAGGCGAGCAACGTCAGCCCAACGAGCGCGCGCGAGACGAGCGGCATAAAAGAGCAGTTACCGTCGCCCAAAAGTCACGTGCACTTTTGATGGCGCACGGTAAAAAGGCAACGTGGAAGCAAGGCGGGCTGGCGGGCTGACACTGTCTGAGATGGCAAGATGGTGCTGCGGTTCGAGGGCACCAAGCTTGTGTCTGCATGGGCACCTGTCGCAGCTGCAGGGGGATGACGCTCGATGGCCGTGAGTCGCGCTAAGCCCGTGGCGAGCGCGACGATGGCGTACTCAAGAAATGGGTAAACGATAACGGCTGTTTAAACTGGAGAATGCCCGCGCTCCACGTGCTGGGCGTTGCTTGGCTGCTGGCAGCGCACGGCGCTTCAAAAGGAGTGTGGCGCTGGCAGCGCACGGCGCTCGGCGCGGCCGTGCAGCGTGTGCTTGTCGTCGGCGACGCCGACTTTTCGTTCGCTGCCGGTCTGCAGCGCGTCCTCGCCGCCTCTGGGCGGCCGGTCGAGCTCATCGCGACGGGCTACGAGCCGGAGCGCGGGCTCGACGAGCGCTTTCCGCGCGCGCGAGAGCATCTTGCCTTCCTGCGCGCGAGCGGTGCGCGCGTTGAGCACGGCGTCGACGCAACGCGGCTGCCGGAGCGCTTCGCGCCCGGCTCGGCGTGCCGCATCATATACAACTTCCCGCACGTCGTGGGCAAGTCGAACCTGCGGCGCAACCGCGATCTGCTTCGCGACTTCTTGCGCGCGACAACGTCGGTCCTCGCGCCGGGTGGCGACGTGTGCGTTGCGCTGTGTGAGGGACAGGGCGGCACGTCGCTCGAGCGCGCGCCGTGCGACTGGGCCATGACGTGGCAGGCGACGGTGCAGGCGAACAGGGCGGCGCACGTGCTCGTCGATGCGGTGCCGTGGGCAGAGATGGCCGTCGAGGGCTACGCGCCGTGCCGCGCCAAGGGGTCGGCGGAAAGCGCCTTCTCGCTCTCCTTCGAGCTCGGCGAAGGCGCGCTCGTCCACATCTTTGCGCCCGCGCACGCCGCGGCCGAGCGCGGCGTGTCGTGCGCGGACGGCCCCCTCTATTTGCACGAGCTGCAGCTCGCGCGCTCGGCGGTGGGCAGCAGCGCGCTGAGCGCCGCCGAGCTGCTCCGTTTCGTTGAGCCGGTGGTTGGCCGCAACTTGGCGCGCGCCGTTCACCACCGCGAGACGTACGACCACCCGTCGCTCTTTGGCGCTGGTCGGACTTGTGACCGTTTCGAGCTCGTCTACCAGGCGGCACACGGCGTGCTCTCGCGCGACGAGGTCGACGCGCTGTGGGTGCGCGTTGAGGCGGCGCTCGACGCGCAGCTCGCCGCGCGAGGCGACGGCGCGTGTCTCGCCAAGCGCAAGCACGCCGGCGTGCGCGCCTCGCGCGCGCTCGGCGCGGCCGACGTCGTCGCCTCGTCAAACGCCGCGCGAGCCTCGCGCGAGCCGCCGGCGCTGTGCGATCTGGACGAGGTGGGTCGGCTGGCGGCTGCGGCGGCGCGCAGGGCGGCCGCACCAAATCTCTCTGCCGCCGAGCGGTCCTCGGGCGATGCGGCCGCCGACGCGGCCGGCAGCGCGGCCGCGTTGCGCTTAGACGGCACCGAGGGTGGTGTGGAATCCGTTGCGCTTGCGCGGAGGTGTTTGCAGCCGCTGTGGCATTGAGACGCTGCCGTTGGGGCCGGTCTTGAGGCTGACCATCTGGGTGACGTACACTGACCGTCACTGTCTCTGTGACTCTGACCCTTGGGCTGGGTCTGGCTGACCGTCACTCTATCTCTGACTCTGGGTCTGGCTGACCGTCACTCTGTCTCTGACTCTGGGTCTGGCTGACCGTCACTCTGTCTCTGACTCTGGGTCTGGCTGACCGTCACTCTGTCTCTGCCTCTGGGTCTGGCTCAGCTGCTCGCGCGGTGCTGACGCCGCTGCTCAACGTGAGGGTTGAGCGCAGCCCGGATGACGCGCGCGCCGTCGACGAGCGCGAGCCGTCGACGAGCGGCGAGCGGCCTCGATTTGAATCTCGGATCGACGCCGAGCTCGCGGGCAAAAAGACCTTTCGGCTTTGCGGCGTGACCATCGACAGGAGAGAGTTCATGATCTTGGTCGACGCCTGGCGCATCTGCCCTGACGAGCCGCGGTGCAGCGACTTGAGCGTGTGCAGCGCGCCGAGCTCGATCACCTTCATTTTGGCCTCCTTGCTCGTCGTCACGTTGCTCAGCGCCCACGCCGCCTGCAAGCGCGCGCGGCGCGGCGTGCGGCCGGTCGAGCGCCGTTAGGGGACACGCCGGACGGCGGCCAAACGGCGGGTTTTGTGCCCAATGTCCGTGTGCGCCCGTGCGCGCGCGCAATGTGAGGCGCGTGAGCTGCGCGCGCGTCGCACCTGCTCCTGCAGCACCTGCGAGCCCGTGCGCAGGATGCCGACGAGCGGCGTGAGCGCGCCCGCGGCGACGAGCGTCGCCTCTGAAGCCTCGTCGAGCGAGAGGTTGACGAGGCAGAGCACGGCCTGGAGACAGGTTGCGAGTGGGCGCAGGGCGTATGGTTGGAAGGGCAGTGGGGGAGGGCAAGGCGTATGGTTGGAAGGGCAGTGGGGGAGGGCAAGGCGTGTGGTTGGAAGGGCAGTGGACCACAGCCCGGAGCGCACGTGCCGCGCTCCGCGCCGATGGCAGGCGGTAATGGCATGCTGCACGCGCCATCCATGCTCAGCGCGGGTGGGATGCTGCACGCGCCATCCATGCTCAGCGCGGGTGGGATGCTGCACGCGCCATCCATGCTCAGCGCGGGTGGGATGCTGCACGCGCCATCCATGCTCAGCGCGGGTGGGATGCTGCTCGCGCCATCCATGCTCAGCGCGGGTGGGATGCTGCACGCGCCATCCATGCTCAGCGCGGGTGGGATGCTGCACGCGCCATCCATGCTCAGCGCGGGTGGGATGCTGCACGCGCCATCCATGCTCAGCGCGGGTGGGATGCTGCACGCGCCATCCATGCTCAGCGCGGGTGGGATGCTGCACGCGCCATCCATGCTCAGCGCGGGTGGGATGCTGCACGCGCCATCCATGCTCAGCGCGGGTGGGATGCTGCACGCGCCATCCATGCTCAGCGCGGGTGGGATGCTGCACGCGCCATCCATGCTCAGCGCGGGTGGGATGCTGCACGCGCCATCCATGCTCAGCGCGGGTGGGATGCTGCACGCGCCATCCATGCTCAGCGCGGGTGGGATGCTGCATGCGCCATCCATGCTCAGCGCGGGTGGGATGCTGCACGCGCCATCCATGCTCAGCGCGGGTGGGATGCTGCACGCGCCATCCATGCTCAGCGCGGGTGGGATGCTGCACGCGCCATCCATGCTCAGCGCGGGTGGCATGCTGCACGCGCCATCCATGCTCAGCGCGGGTGGGATGCTGCACGCGCCATCCATGCTCAGCGCGGGTGGGATGCTGCACGCGCCATCCATGCTCAGCGCGGGTGGGATGCTGCACGCGCCATCCATGCTCAGCGCGGGTGGGATGCTGCACGCGCCATCCATGCTCAGCGCGGGTGGGATGCTGCACGCGCCATCCATGCTCAGCGCGGGTGGGATGCTGCACGCGCCATCCATGCTCAGCGCGGGTGGGATGCTGCACGCGCCATCCATGCTCAGCGCGGGTGGGATGCTGCACGCGCCATCCATGCTCAGCGCGGGTGGCATGCCGCACGCGCCATCCATGCTCAGCGCGGGTGGCATGCCGCACGCGCCATCCATGCTCAGCGCGGGTGGGATGCTGCACGCGCCATCCATGCTCAGCGCGGGTGGGATGCTGCACGCGCCATCCATGCTCAGCGCGGGTGGGATGCTGCACGCGCCATCCATGCTCAGCGCGGGTGGGATGCTGCACGCGCCATCCATACTCAGCGCGGGTGGGATGCTGCACGCGCCATCCATGCTCAGCGCGGGTGGGATGCTGCACGCGCCATCCATGCTCAGCGCGGGTGGGATGCTGCACGCGCCATCCATGCTCAGCGCGGGTGGGATGCTGCACGCGCCATCCATGCTCAGCGCGGGTGGGATGCTGCACGCGCCATCCATGCTCAGCGCGGGTGGGATGCTGCACGCGCCATCCATGCTCAGCGCGGGTGGGATGCTGCACGCGCCATCCATGCTCAGCGCGGGTGGGATGCTGCACGCGCCATCCATGCTCAGCGCGGGTGGGATGCCGCACGCGCCATCCATGCTCAGCGCGGGTGGGATGCTGCACGCGCCATCCATGCTCAGCGCGGGTGGGATGCTGCACGCGCCATCCATGCTCAGCGCGGGTGGGATGCTGCACGCGCCATCCATGCTCAGCGCGGGTGGGATGCTGCACGCGCCATCCATGCTCAGCGCGGGTGGGATGCTGCACGCGCCATCCATGCTCAGCGCGGGTGGGATGCTGCACGCGCCATCCATGCTCAGCGCGGGTGGGATGCTGCACGCGCCATCCATGCTCAGCGCGGGTGGGATGCTGCACGCGCCATCCATGCTCAGCGCGGGTGGGATGCTGCACGCGCCATCCATGCTCAGCGCGGGTGGGATGCTGCACGCGCCATCCATGCTCAGCGCGGGTGGCATGCCGCACGCGCCATCCATGCTCAGCGCGGGTGGGATGCTGCACGCGCCATCCATGCTCAGCGCGGGTGGGATGCTGCACGCGCCATCCATGCTCAGCGCGGGTGGGATGCTGCACGCGCCATCCATGCTCAGCGCGGGTGGCATGCCGCACGCGCCATCCATGCTCAGCGCGGGTGGGATGCTGCACGCGCCATCCATGCTCAGCGCGGGTGGGATGCTGCACGCGCCATCCATGCTCAGCGCGGGTGGGATGCTCACGCGCCATCCATGCTCAGCGCGGGTGGCATGCCGCACGCGCCATCCATGCTCAGCGCGGGTGGCATGCTGCACGCGCCATCCATGCTCAGCGCGGGTGGCATGCTGCACGCGCCCTCGCGCAGCGGGCTGAGAAGGGGAGCGGGCGTGCGCGAAGGGGAGCAAGGAGGGAGGAGGGGAGAGAGCTAGCTGCATGAATGGCACGGGAGGAGATCGCATCAGCCGCACGCCAAGCGCACCTCCTGCTGAATCGCCTCGGTTGACGAGGCGCAGCATTCAAGGAGCGTGCTGATAAGGTCCGCCTCGCGCAGCATCGCCGCCGCAATTCGCGTGTCGTACGAGAGGTTCACCATGAGCCGCAACGTCGCCTGCGCAATGTCGTCGCGCGAGCAGCCGACGAGCGCGTCGATCGCCACGCGCAGACGCTCGGCGACGCGCGCGCGGTTCGAAGCATCGACGGCGAGGTTTGCGAGCGTGCGAATCGTCTGCAGCCGCAGCGGCCTGTGCGCGTCCGCGTCGTCCGCCGTGCTCTCAAGCCGCGCGTAGAGCGTCTCGACGAAGCGCTCGCGTGCGCCTATCCGCGACTTGAGCTCGTCCACCACCGACAGGTTGGCGAAGACCCACGTCGCCTGCGAGAGGGCAAAGAGGGCGGGCGCGCGTTGGTCCAAGGCGATGTGTCGACGGTGGTCGAGCGCGAGCGCAACACGAGGCGGTGGCGCGCGCGCGGCGCGACGCGCGCGGCCGGCCGGTCGGCGCGCGCGCGCGCGCGCCCGACCTGCAGCTGGACAGAAGGCGATTCAGAATGTACGAGACGGAAGAGGACATCAAGCGCGCCGGCGTGCACGATCGGCAGCGCGTTCCGCACGTCGGCTGACAAGTTGGCCAGCGCCCACGCACCCTCCTCGTGATACTGAGTCGAATCGCGGCCGCAGTGCGCGACAAGCAGCGCCAGGCCGCCTAGCGCACGCGCGGCGGCGGACGCGCGGGTTGCCAAAGGGGACGGAAGGATGCGAGAGGGGACGGCGGGCGGTGAGTGCGGAGCGACCGCCGGCGCGCAATGTCGCGCGAGGCGCGCCGAAAGCCGAGCGCCGCGACGCCACTGCCGCGCCGGCCGGCGGCCGCTGCGCGCCGCGGCACCACCGCGCGCCGTGCGCACCGGATGTGAGAACGTGTGCGCGAGACTCGTGCTCGACAGCGAGCGAGGTAAGGAGCCACGAGGCGTGCTTGTACACCTCGGGCTTGGCGCCCATTGGCCCGGCGACGATGTCGCAGATCTGCCGAATGCACCCGTTTGCCACAATGATTGACCGCACGAGTGGGTTTGAAATCAGGTTGGCAAGCGCTCCTGCATCCGCCGAGAGCACGGCCGGGTCGGAGGTGGAGAGGTGCGTGCAGAGGAGCTGGACGCAGCCGGACTCGACAATCGTCTCCTCGCGCTCCGGGTCGATGGCCACGTTGCCGATAATGCGCAGCGCCTGCTCGACGACCGCATTGGCCGTCGGATGGGCGCGTGACACCTCCGTTACGAGCTGTAACGCACCGCCCATCGCAAGCGCGAGCCTGCCCTCTGCCGAGAGCGCGAGCTTCTTGAGCCCGCGCATGATGTTTGCCGACGAGCCCGCCGTCTCGCCCGCCGACGCGCCCGGGAAGGCGGCGGTGCCTGCGCCTACACCGCCGTCCCTCCCGCCCGCATCGCCGCCGCCGCCCGCACCGCCGCCGCCGCCGCCGCTGCTGCTTCGCGCCCTCTCGAGCGCGAGCGTGCCCGCGCGCCCGAGCTGCGCGCGCACCGCGCCGCACAGCCGCTCGACCGTGCGCGCGTCGCCGAGCGCGGCCGCGCCGTGCGGCATCGAGCAGAGGTTGGCAAAGGCCTTGCACGCCGGCTCGCGCACCGCAGGCGGCCTGTGCGCTAGGAGGGCGAGGAGGACCTCAAGGCCGTCACCAGAGCAGAGGTGTGCGGCGTTCTTCTCGTTCTCGGACCAGCGCGCGTAGTGCACCACAATCGTCGCGGCGATCGGCGAGTGCGCGCGCGCGGCGTGCAGCACGCGGCGCGCGGCCCCAAGCGCCGTTTCGCCGTCCCGCAGCAACTCCGCGGAGAAGGAGAGCGCCTCGACCTGCAGCAGCGCCTCGTGCGCGTCCTGCGCGGCGTCCATGCCGCGCTCCTCGAGGAGCCGCTTTGCCCGTTCGAGCGCCACGACAAGCGCCGCCTCGTTCATCCGCGGCACCACATCGCGCGCGTCGTGGACGCGTCCAATGCTCGTCGAGCTACGGTTGGGGATGCAGCGGCGAGGCAGCGGAGCGGTGCGCGATGTGTCGGTGGAGGCGGGCTTGAGGTGGCGGACCATCTTGGTGCCAATCAGGCCGGTAAGCGACCCGCGCTCCACCGAGCGCGACGGCGCCGACGCCAGCTCGTCGTCCGCCTCGAGCGAGATCTCGAGCGTGCGGGTCGCGAGGATGAGGCCCGCCTCGTCCGTGAGCGCCTCGCCCTCCACTGCCTCGGCACGCGCGGCGGCGGCGGCGGCGGCGGCGGCGGCGGTGAGGGGCCCATCATCCGCGCCCTCCGCTTGCCCCACGCTCACGCTCGAGTCGGACGCATCCGATTGGCGCCGCTCGCCCGCCCAGCGGTTCGAGCTGTTCAACGACGAGCTGAGCGTCGAGTCGAGCTCGTCCTCTGAGCCGAAATCGGGCGCGGGCGCAGACTCGTGGCCGCCCGAATCGGCATCGCCCTCGTCCTCGCCATCGAGGAGCGCCAGGAACATGGGCGACTGGTTCATCGCAGGAGACGCGCCGCCGCCCCGCGCCAGCTGCGAGGCGCACGATCAGCCTGCTTACACCACACTGAGCCCAAGCCAGCATGGACAGTCAGGACGCCTTGGAAGCTTCTGATCGACGGCGGCTCGGCCTCAGGCGCACAGTCACTCCCGCGGGCGCGGCCTGGACCATGGCGCGCGCCTCGCTCTGCTTCGCTCGACGGCGCTCGGCGCCTCGGTTCTCCCGTCGCGCGTTTCCGCCCCAGCGGCGGGCGCCGTCAGCGCACGCGCTGCGGCCCATCCGCCGGCGCGCGTCCCGCGGCGGGGAAGTACTCGCGCACGCGCCAGCTCTTGGCGCCCAGCTCAAGAGCGAGGGAGCGCGCGGCGTCCACGTCGACGCCGGGCGCAGCGACCGCGGTGCACTCGACGTGCAACCCGGCCTCCGCCGCACGCCGCACGAAGTCGCAGACCGCCGCATGCGCGGCGCCCGGCTGCGCGAGCAGCCGATGGTCACAAAGCTCGTTGGGCGCCATCAACGCCGTGTGGCTCACAGAATCAGCGGCCGCTAGCGCAACCGAAACGGACGAGACGCCCGCCGCCGCGAGCGAGGAGACGATCGGTCGTGGCTCGGCAAAGAGGCCATTGGTGCTCACGCGGACGGCGAGCGCCGGGGCGCGCTCGCGCAGGCGCGCCGTAGCGCCGACGAGGACGGCCGCGCGCAGCAGGGGCTCACCAAGCCCGGCAAAGCAGATGGGCGCAAGCGAGTCGGGCTCGAGCGGCGCGCGCGGGGTCGGCAGCCCGAGCGCGCTCGACACTGCGCTCACCACCTCGTCCTCTGACGGCTCCCAGTCGTGGGGCGAGAGCGGGCTGAATGAGCCCATCGAGAAGCCCGGGCCGCGCGTCTCGGGCAGTGTGCGCGCGTTGCAGCGATTCGTCAGCGCGACGTACAACTGCGCGCTGGCTGCACGTCCTGAGCCCGACCAGTACGTGCAGCCAACGCCAACCCCCATCGTGGGAACGCGCCTGTACGGCCGTATTCTTTGAGAGGACCGCGGCGCGGCCGCGAGCCAGAAGCCGACGGGCGCGACGGGATGATCATCCCGGTGCGCTGCTTCACGTGCGGCAAGGTCGTGGGCAACAAGTACGACGAGTACCTGAACTTGCTCCAGGCCGACTACACCGAGGGCGACGCGCTCGACGCGCTCGGGCTCAAGCGATACTGCTGCAGGCGCATGCTCCTCACGCACGTCGACCTGATCGAGAAGCTGTTGAACTACAACGTGCACGAGAAGCAGGCGACAGATGGCGCATGACCTGCGCATGCCGCGACGACAGCGGGCCGTCGCGCTTTCCCGCCTGGCGCGTCTACGTGCGGCGGGCGACGGCGGACGGCGCGCGATCGGCGAGGCGCGCCGCGCCCGCGCTGTGCACCACGGCCCTGCAGCCGAACGCCCGGGCCAGCGGGCCATCGCGCCGAGGGACTAGGCGTGTGCCACAGGCCGTGTCGCGCCTGCCGCCGCTTCTGTTGCCCCGGATCGCCGACGATCGTGGAGCGCGGCGGGCCGCACGCGCCCGGCCTAAAAAAACATTCCAGTCACTTTCGAGGCGTGGCGCCAAACTTGGAGATGAGCAACTCGCGCAGGTGCGGGACGAGCTCGTCGTCGTCGGCGGGGACGGCCGTTTCAAACTTGCTGCCGAGCTCGGGGTGCTCGCCCACCTCGCCTCCGAGGAAAACTTGGACGCCCTGCGGGAGTCGGTGCCCGCGCGCGTGCGCATGCGCGTGCGCGGTGAGGGCTTGCTTGCGGGCTGCGGCGGTGCGCGCGCTCTCGGTGCGAGCGGTCGGCCGCGCGCGCGCGCGCACCTCGACGCCCATCATCTTGCCCGTCTCCGGGTTGAGCTTCTTGGCGGGCGCGCCCATCAGGCCGATGTCGCCGACTTGCGCCTGCCCGCACGAGTTTGGGCAGCCGGTCCAGTGCAGCCGGACGAGGCGCGGCAACTCGAGCTCAGCGTCGAGGCGCTCCGCGACGCGCACGGCGCGGTGCTTGGTCTCGACGAGGCCCTGCCCGCAAAACTCGGAGCCCGTGCACGAGACGAGGCCGCGCATCAGCGAGAGCTCATGCTCGACGCGCAGCCGGCCGCCGTGCAGCGCCGGCTCGGCGAGCAGCTCGGGCACACGCGCCGTGTCCACATTCGGCAGCAGCGCGTTCTGCTCGACGGTCAGCCGAATCTCACCGGCCGAGTATTTGTCGGCCAGGTCGGCGAGGACACGCACCTCGCCGACGGAGAGGCGGCCGACGGGGACGGTCACGCCCACCCATGACTTGCCTTCTTGCCGCTGCGTATGCACGCCGAGCAGGTCGCGCCTCGAGAACGCGTCGGCGGGCGGCGGCGCCGCGGCGCGGAGCGCGTCGACACCGCGCCGCGCGAGGATCTCGTTCACCATCGCGCGGAACCAGTCGAGGCCGCGCTCCTCGAGCAGCCACATCAGCCGCGTCTTTTGCCGGTCCTCCCGCCGGCCGTAGTCGCGAAACACCTCGAGCACCGCTGCGCGCACGAACAGCGTCGCATCGCGCGGCCGACGCGTGGGCTGGAGCGGGCGGGTGCGCAGCGGCGCGCGCGGGGCGCGTGGCGCGGTGCGGCGCGGCGCGCGCACCCAGGCTGAATGCCGGCGCGTCGCGCGCCGAGACCCACGCGCCCATTGGGATCGACTCTGCGACGCGCTTGATCGAAAAATAGCCGCCGAGCACAATGTTGAAGCCGGGCTCGGACGGGCAGTCCGGGTGGACGGCGGCCTGCAGGCCGATGTCGTTGATGGTCGTGTGCGAAAAGTCGTCGCGCGAGCCCGACACGGCAATGTTGAACTTGCGCGGCAGGTTCGCCCACTCGGGATTGCCGCGGAAGGCGCCGGTGATGTCCGAGTTGATCTGTGCGCACACGGGCCGCGTGTCGACGAGCTCGTGCGGGTCGAGGCCGGCGATGGGGCTGCCGACGAGGTTGCGCACGTTGTCCAGCCCGGACATGAACGAGCCGAGCCCGCACTCGAGCAGCGCGTCCGCCACGTGGCTCGCATCCTCGAGCGTGATGCCGCGCAGCTGGATGTTCTGCCGCGTCGTGATATCGACGACGCCGAGCTTGGGGCCGTACGGCTCAACGAGGTCGGCGAAGACGCGGGCCTGCGCGGCGGTGATCACGCCGTTGGGCACCTTGAGCCGCACCATGAACGTGCGCGGCGCCTCCTTGGGCCGGTGAAAGAATCCGGCCCACTTGAGCCGCAGGTTGATGTCGTCGAGGTTGAGCTCCTCCCATGTGCACTCCCCCGCGCGGAGCTTGGCGGAGAGCTCGTGGATCTCGGTCCACGCGGCGGTGCCATCCTTCTCGTTCTTCATCTTCTCAAACTTGTTCGCACCCGACTCGAGCGCCTCTGCGCGCACGTAATCGGAGCCCGTCTTGAGCAGCTTCGGCCTGCGCCCGCGCGATTTGGCCTCGAGCGGATCGAACTCCCACGCGGGGCTGACGCCGGAGGAGGCCGAAGCTGCGTCGCACAGCGCAACTGACGACCGCGATGGTGAACGGCGTAGCGCCGATCGCGCGGGCCGCCCGGCGGTGGAAATCGCCGAGCACAAGGCGATGAGCAACGCGAGCATCTCGTGTTTCGCTCGAACCGTCCGCATTCGCTTTTTCGCGGTTGGACCGTCACAAGGACAGCGCGTCCGAACACGGGCCGACGCCTCGTTGCCTACTCGCGCCCGCCTTTTTTGAAACATCCGCGGCCCTGCCGTTTTAAAAAAGGCGGAAATAATGGGTGGCGCGGACTACGTTGTGCACGCGGGGGCGAAGCTGCCGCTCGAGATCCGGCGCTTCTGCGGCCCCGAGTTCCGCGACAATGAGCACTATCTGCGCACGGCTGAGGCCGAAGCCGAGCGCATAGTAAAGCGATGCGCCCTGCCGCATGGCGGCACCGTGCTCGACGTTGGTTGCGGCCAAGGGCGGCTCGCGATTGGGTTGCTGCGCACGGCGCCGCGGGGCAGCATCTCCTACCTAGGCGTCGACGTGGACAGGTCGTCGGTGAGCTGGTGCGCCAAGCATCTGGCCAACAAGAGCTTCCGCTTCGCGCACGTCGACGTGGAGAACGCGCGCTACAACCCGACGGGCCAGCTGCAGCTCGAGGTGTCGCCGTTCCGCTTCGACGTGCCTGACCGGTCGGTCGACCTGATCTACGCGTACTCCGTCTTCTCGCACATGGAGCTCAAGCAGATCGAGGTGTACCTTGCCGAGTTCAAACGCGTGCTCAAGCAGAGCGGCACCATCTTTCTCACGACGTTCATCGAGGACGGCCTCGACCAGCCGTTCGAGGTGAACCCGCGCGGCTACGCGGTCCCGATCAGCGGCCCGCTGCACGTCGTCCGCTTCGATCGCAGATTTTGGGCGAAGACTGTCGCGAATGCGGGCCTCCGAATCCGCGAGCTTGAGCACGGCGTCGAAGCCAATGGACAGAGCGGCAACTACCTCTCGCACGCATAGACCCCTTCCCCCCCCTTTCCCCTCTCCTCCTCCCCACCGGCCACTCGATGCCGCGGTGGCAGCCGCCGGCGCCCGGCGCGCCGGGTGGAGGGGGGGAGGCGGCGCGGATAGACTGCGCTTGTGGCCTTGTCACGCCGCCGGCTCATCGCCATCAGGCCCCGCATCGACCGTCACGCGCCCGTCGACCGCGACAGTCAGGCTCATCAAGTCGCGCGCGGCAAAGACGGCCGTGCCGGCCAGCTTGCACTCCTGCCGTGCGAGCGACTCGATCTCGGCCATGACGAGCAGGCTCGCCTCGTCGACCGCGCCCGAGTACATCGCGCTGAAATGCGTGAGCGCCAGGTTGCGCGCGCGCACGCGCCGCGCGAGCCGTCCCGCCATCTGCGGTGTCGAGTGCCCCTTGAGCGTGGCCGCAGCCTCGACGCTCTCGGCGCTCGCCGTGGGCTGACGCTCGCGGTCGCGTTCGAGGTAGGCGTTCGTCGCCTCGTGCACGAGCAAGTCGCAGTCGCTCGCGAGCTCGCACATTGCGTCGGACGCGGCGCTCAGGTCACCGAGCACGACGAGCTTGCGGCGCGTCGACGGCCGCACGAACTCGGCCGCCGTGAGCACGCGCCCGCTCGGCAGCGAGAGCGGCTCGCCGCGCTTGAGAGCGCCAATCGCGGAGGCGGGCACGCCTTCGGCGGCAAGGATGGGCAGCAACGAGGCCGCGTCCACGCCGCCCGGCCGCTCGTCCTCGAGCGCGGCGAAGCCGACCGTCGGCACGCGGTGCGAGAGCTCGGCGGCGCGCACGCGCATCGGCGGATCGGACGCAAGCGGCGGGATGTGCCATACGCCCGACGAGTCGGGCGCAATGTCGAGGCCGTCGCGCTCGCACGGGTGGAGCGGGCCGGAGGCCGCGCGAAGGAAACCATTGTCGAACGCGCCGCGCGCCGCGTCCGCCTCCAGCCCGACGAGCTCGTGCACCGAGTAGGTGTTGCCTTCGCCGAGCGACGAGAAGGACACGGCGAGCGCGACGCGCACCCACTGGCGCAGGCCCAACGGGCCAACGATGGTGACGTGGTGGCCGCCCTGCGGCCACGACGTGCCCACGTTGCACAGCATGCCGGGCAGCCCAAAGATGTGGTCGCCGTGCATGTGCGAGATGAAGATGCGCGCGACGGCCGACGTGCGCCAGCCGGACGCCATCATCTGCTTCTGCGTCGCCTCGCCACAGTCGAAGAGCCACGTCGCGCCGGCGGCGCGCAGCGCGACGGCCTGCTGGTTGCGCGTCGAAGATGGTGCGGACGAGCACGTCCCGAGGAAGACCACCTCGAGCGGGCCAAGCAGCTTGGCGCGCCTCGCAGTCGGCGCGCCCGCGCCGGCCAACGCCGGCGCGTTGCGCGCCTGCGTTGCGGCGATCGCGGACGGCGCGCGCGCACGAGTCAGGCAGCGGCAGACCACGCGCGCCGACGCACTTGCGAGCATGGCGATAGCGAACGCGCCGATCCAGCCGCCCCGACGCATCTACGCGTGCGTCAATCACGCGCGCACCATCGTGTCGACGTCGACGGTACGGCACGATGGCAGCGGACGCGCTCGCGACGGCGATACGCGCCGAGGCGGGCCTCGGGCATGGCGTGGCCGAGTGGCACGCGCGGAGCGGCGATGCGCTGCGCAGCATTCTGCAGTCGACACACACGGCCGCAAGCCCGCCCCTCGCCGGCCTCTCCCTCGTCCGGCCAGACCTGCTCGCGCAAGTCGAGGAGAGGGCGGCCGCCGCCGCGAGGGATGCGGCGAGCAGGCACGTCGCACACCTCGAGGGGATTGCGCGCGAGTACGGCGCTGCGCTTGGCGCGTTTGCCGGCGAGCTCGCGCGCCTTCGCATCACCCTCTCTCGCGCCAGGCCGGACGTCGGCGACGAGCCGACGACATGGCGGGTGGTGGCCTCACTCGACGCGCGCCTTGTCGCCTACGAGGGGGACTGCGCGCTTCTCACGCACATAACGAGCAGCTTGAGCACGCTCGCACAGCCGCACGAGTACCACGCCCTACTCGCGGCCCTTCGGCTGTCGCCCTTCCTGAGCGAACCCGGCGCGAGAGCGGCTCGATCCCTCCTCGATGCGCAGGGCTCCACGCCGACGCCGACCGGCACAGTGTAGAGCGTGCCTGTGCAGTGTACACCCGATGCACGCCGGAAAGGCGCGCCGCAGGAAGTGAAGGAAGCCCCGTGCCAATTCCACCCCCTTCCCCTCCGAAAGCGTAAGCCGCCTCGGCTCGTTGACGCGGGCGTGGCGCTGACGATCATGGCGCGCGTGCGCAGATGCACCAGCTCCGCGGGCACGCTCGGCCACAGGTTGGCGGTCGCGATCGGCTTGCCGCGACGTGTGCTCGACGCGAGGCGCACATGCTTGGCTGTGATGGAGGCTGGCCGGAGGAAAATGGACGTGTGCTCGACGCGAACTCCATCTTCGGTTGAACCGAAGATGGAGTTCGCGTTCTCTTTCATGCCGCTGCCTGCGTGGCCCTTCCGCGCGACGGGCGGCCCCGCGGCCATCTTAACCCAGCGGCCAAACTCGTTGAACATTAATAATTCTGATCGCGGCATCGCCGCATTTTCCATATTTTTGCTGTTTTCGCGCCCTGCTGCTGGTGATGCGCGTGCGTGTCCTCGAGATCTCTCTCATCTTGATCATTTTGCCGATGGCTGGAGCTTCAGCAAGCGCGCACTGGCAGCCAACGAAGGCGCTCCCGGGACTGGCGCTTAGCGATGGCACGATGCACCCGCTCCTCGGGTATGGCACGTACAAGGTGGGCTTTGTGCCCGCGAGCGCGTCTGCGGCCGCGGGTGGGCAGCTGTCGGGCGAGGAAGGCCCGTCCGCGCGCGACTGCGTCAGGGCCGCGCTCGAGGTGGGTTACCGCTTCCTCGACTGCGCGCAGTTCTACGGTAACGAGGCGCAGGTGGGCGCCGCGCTGCGCGACGCCGGCGTCCCGCGCCACGAGCTCTACCTCGCGTCCAAGGTGTGGACGGACACCATCTTCGCGGGCCGCGAGGCGGTCAGGGCACAGGTTGTCAAGACGCTCGCTGACCTGGGCGTCGAGACGATCGACTTGTACTGCATCCATTGGCCCGTGCCGGGCAAGCACGTCGACGCCTACCTCGAGCTCGAGGCGTGCCAACGCGACGGCCTCATCCGCAGCCTCGGCGTTTCCAACTACGCGGTCGAGGACTACCGCGAGCTCATGGGCAAAGCGACGGTCAAGCCCGTCATCAACCAGATCGAGGTGAACCCGTTTCTGTACCGCCGGCGCACCATTGCCGCCTTTGAGGCCGAGGGCGTCAAGATTCAGTCCTACCGCGCGTTGCGCGACGGCAAGGCCTTTGGCGATCCGACAGTCGTTTCGATCGCCGCGGCACACGGCCGGACGCCCGCGCAAGTGCTCGGGCGGTGGTGCGTGCAGAAGGGGGTCATTTGCATTGCCAAGAGCGTCAAGCGCGAGCGCATGGCCGAGAATGCGCAGATCTTCGATTTTGCGCTCACGGACGAGGAGGTGGCGCAGCTCGACGCGCTCACGACCGACGCGGCAATCGGCGCCTTCCGCGAGCTCTACCGCAAATGCGTGAACCGTGACACGCCACGCGCAGGCACGCTCGATGGCGTCAAGATGGAGATCATGGAGAATTGAGAGGGCATGGGATGATATACGCGGCGAGTGCTCGTGTGTGTTTCAATGGGCGCCCATTGCTCCCGACAGCAGCGACGCTCGCGCGCCGTCACTCTCCGCGCGGCCGTCGAGCCGCACGTGACGGCGGGCGGCGGCAGCGCCGGCGGCGTACGCGGAGACCGCCAGCGCCAGCGCCAGCGCCAGCGCGACAAGCGACGGCATGAGCGACGCGCTCCCCAGCTTCGGCGGCGCCTGGCCGCCCTCGCCGAGCTGCAGCAGCAAGTCCGTCGCGTGCGCCTTTGCGAGGAATGGCGGCATGCTTGAGCGCCCCGGCCGATGCGACCAACGCTCGCCCTTGGGGGAGATCTGCGCGAGACCGAGCGGGCCACCGCCCTGTGCGCCGTCCAGCTCATCATCAAGCGCGTCAAAGGTGGGCACGGCGGAGGTGCACGCGCCTTCGATGAGGAGCGCGTTCACGCCGCGCTCGATGCGGAACCAGCCATTGTCGCCCCAGAAGGTGCCCCTGCCAAGGCCGCGCGCGCGGGCCGGGAGCAGAGCGGGTGCCGTGTGAGCGCGGCACGGGCGGGCGGGCGGGCGGGCGGGGAGCGCGAGGCGTGCGCGCGCGCACCACGAGTTCCGGCCCACCCAAAACTTGACGCCGCCCTGCGTGATGCCCCAACCCGCAAGGACAATGTCGTGGTTGATGTCATCTGACGTCACGTTGGCCGCCGTGCGGTACACGCCGCCGTGCTGTTGCGCGACCGCCGTGTAATTCTCGTCAAACTCGGGGATGGCGGCGAAGTTGCACACGACCGGGCCGGCGGCAAAAATTTCTTCCTGTATTGCGGCCTCGCGCTCGGCCGCGCCCATCTGCGGCGTCGTGATCGCCCGCCACGAGCTGATGCCGTACGTGGTGAATGCGGGCACCTCGAAGCAGTTCGAGCCGCCGTCGTCCGTCGGCATGCAGTTGGTGCACGTGTGCAGCGCGTCGCACGACCGGTTGCGCGCTTCGTAGGGTTGGCACGTCTCGTCGGGCAGCCAATTCTCGCGCTGCAGGAGCGCAACGTAGATGTCGCGCTCGTCGCCGCCGTCACAGCCGTTGAAGCCGACGTTCAGCGAGCCGTTCGTCGATTTGGGCGCGCAGTTGATCAGCACCTGGCGCGCGAGCATGACATCGGGAAAGGCGGCGCGGCGCGCAATCTTGAGCCGATCGTTGAGCATCGCGACGACCGCGTGCACCCAGCAGCTCCCGCAGTACACGGGCGCATGCTGCTGGACGTCAGCGACCGCGTAGTTGACGCCGTCGATGTTGCGCCAGTCGAATGAGCGCGGAAGCGTTTTTGCCGCGTTGCCGCGGGATGAGGTGCGCAAGCGCGGGATGGACGTGGCCGGCTCAAAGTTCGGGTTGCGAGCGAAGCCGTAGTTGCGTCGGGCCTCCGCCGCGCCGAGCCCGGCGAGCCAGGCGAGCCCAACCAGCATGGCTGCGCGCATTGACTCGATCATACTGCCCGTTGGGTCTGAGTTCGCGGACGAAGGAATAGGAGAGACCCGCGCGCGAAAAAGCGAAAATGGCCGCGAGAGGTGCGCGCGCGCGTCGCGTCGGCCCCGCGGGAGGTGGCGCGGTGCGTGTCGCGCTATGCGTGTCGCCGCTGCGCGTGGGGGTTCCTGACATACCCGGGAACCCCGCTCTCATAACCGCGACACGTGCAGGCGGCGCGGCCGCAGCGCCGCGAGCGGCGTCATCATCGGCGTCGGTCGCGGGCACCGGCTCTCGGTCGAGGTCATGAAGATCATCCTGTGGCGGCTATTTTCTCGGCAGGAGCGCGGTGAGGATCGCGGATGACCTCCACACATCCACCGACACGCTCACGGAGTCGATCGTCCGCGCCACCATCGAGCGGTACGAGGCCACCGGCATCGTCGATTCACAGCCGAACAAGCCACACGCTCGGTGAGCCGGCAGCGGACGGCGGCGTCGCGGACGGTGTCGCCGTGCCGGCCCCGGGTTCCCAAGATGGCCAGGACCCCGCCGCCGCAGCTGCGACATCCGCCGCGCCCGGCCCGCCGGCCGGCGCAGGCGCGCTCGCGGCCCTCCGCTTGGACGCGGACGCCGGCGCGCGCGCTGGCGTTGGTCGCGTCAAGGTTGCGCGCGCCGGTCCGTTGGACAAGGCGATAGCCGACAAGATGACGCGAGCGAAGCGCAAGGCCGACCAAGACGAGGCCAATCGCGCGCGCGAGACCTCGGCGCCGGCTGGCGCGCGACCCCGCGTGCCGAGGGTTACCATGTACTCGCCTACAACAATTGGCGCGCTGCCGCAGCGCTCGTCTCGCAAGCCCAGCGCTGGCGCAACGAAGCCGCCCGAGAAAGCGGCTCCAGTGCGCGCCCTCGCCGGCGGCGGGGCCGGCGCGAAGGCCGGTAGCTCGAGCGCGCTGCCGGCGGCCGAGCCGGACGAGCACGAGCCGGACGAGCACGAGCCGGCGCGTGGGCTTGCGGCGGTGCCCGCGCAGGATTCGCTCAAGTCGTGGCGGACGACTCCGAGGAGGAGGGGAAGCCTTTTGAGACGCTGCGCGTGTACCTCGTGTCCTTTGACGCGTACGTTGATGCCCTCTACGTTGATGCCCTCAAGCCGGGCGAGCCATTGTGCGTCAAGCTGGGCGCCAACTCGGGGGACAACGATGCGATCACTCGCGTGCAAGCTTTAAAAAGGGCCAAGCTCCTCTTCAGTATAGCGCGGAGGCCGCGGAGCTCGCCAAGTCGGAGGCCGCGCGCACGCAGAGGAGAACAAGGTGCACTTTGCGCCTGCGCTCGGGGAGAAGGCGCAAGCGCAGGCCCGGTCGGCTGAGACGCGCGCCAACAAGGACGAGGCGGCCGCAAAGGCGGCGGAGATCAAAGCCGCGCAGCTTGAGGAGCGCACGGCGGAGACGAGCGATGTGTCGGCGCGCCGGCCCGGCGCGCGAGACGCGTCGCGCCGCTAATCGCGCTCGACCGGCGAAGACGGTGAGGATGACGAAGCAAGCGCTTCCGCGCCGCTACGCGCTCTCGTTGGTCTACAAGCAGCCGACGGCTTTTACGCGCTGGTCGAGAGCCGCGACGTGCTCACCGCGCTCCTACGCTCGACGCACGACTCGACTCACGGCAACCTGCCGCAGCCGCCTCACTCCCTTCGGCTCTACCGGATCGGCATCAGCGAGAGGTCGGCGCGCCGCAGTGTTCGTCCGCCTGACGCTGATCACCGACGATGCCGACGTGGCGCGCAGGTTTTACGCGCCGAGCGGCGCGCAGCAGGACTTGGACATCTGCATTCTTTACCTTGTCGTCGAGGTGACGCCCCCGCCCAAGCACCCTGGCAAGGTCGGTGGCGGCGGCCTCGTGGCGTCGGGCGGCTGGGCCGGCGCGTTCGATGCCTACTCCGCGCCCGTGCCGGCGCCGCAGTCCATTGCTCCCACTATGCCGGCCGCTCAGAGCGTGGCGCTCGCGCAGCAGGTCGCGCAGGCGCTCGAGTTGTGCAAAGTTGGCTGGGATGCGACCGCGCAGGCGTGAATCAAGGCTGCTGAGCACATCAACAGCAGCGTCGAGCGCGCGCAGCTGTTCCTCAGCATGCCCGAGGTGTTCTTCTTCGTCGCGGGCCGCTTGGACGCGCTGCATCTTCTTGAGCGAGAGGCCGGCGGCGCAGAGGTTGTAGTGAATGTACTCGCGCGTGAACGCCTTGAGCGTGACGGCCTGCAGCTCGGCCGCAATCTCGCTTAAGTGAAGTCACGGTTGCTCCGCCATGATCGCGAGCATCAGCTCCTGGTCGAGCTCGCTCATGAGCTTCGCGCACGGCTTGTTCGGCTGGGAATCGACGATGCCGGTGGCCTCGTACCGCTCGATGGTGGCGCGGACGATCGACTCCGTGAGCGTGTCGGTGGATGTGTGGAGGTCATCCGCGATCCTCACCGCGCTCCTGCCGAGAAAATAGCCGCCACAGGATGATCTTCATGACCTCGACCGAGAGCCGGTGCCCGCGACCGACGCCGATGATGACGCCGCTCGCGGCGCTGCGGCCGCGCCGCCTGCACGTGTCGCGGTTATGAGAGCGGGGTTCCCGGGTATGTCAGGAACCCCCACGCGCAGCGGCGACACGCATAGCGCGACACGCACCGCGCCACCTCCCGCGGGGCCGACGCGACGCGCGCGCGCACCTCTCGCGGCCATTTTCGCTTTTTCGCGCGCGGGTCTCTCCTATTCCTTCGTCCGCGAACTCAGACCCAACGGGCAGTACCATGTGCGCTACGGGAATAGTTGTGAAACGTTCCGCAGAGAATCCGAAACGATGGTGCTGAGCAACTCGGCCGTCAACTGCGCGATGGTGGAGTACGAGCTGTACGAGCTGCGGCACGCGTACCGCGCGAACCAAGCCGAGCTCGCGTGCATGGATGCTTGTCTCGTTGAGCTCAACCGGCGCCAAGCCATCTACTCGGCTGGCGCTGCGGCTGCCGTCTTTGGGGCGACGCACTTTCCGCCGTACGCGCGCTTACCGCTCGGCGCGAGGCTAGTCGCGACCGCCGGCGCCGCCTTCTTCGCCGCGGACATTGCGACGCACCACGCTACGCGCTCCTTCCTTCACCGGCTCGCGTCGCTCGGGCCGGCGTCGCCGCTCGGCCAGCACCTCTCGCGCAAGTTCGGCATCTTGCCCCACGGCGCGCCAGAGCACGTCGCGTTCGCAGACGGCGACGACCGCCGCGCTGAGGCCACGGCCAGCATTTCGGGGTGTGCCGCGTCTTTGTGACACGCTGGATGCAATGCAGCGAGTCGCTGCCAGCGCCCGTGACACGCACTGACACTGACAAATCGATCACAAGTCAAATAGAGCGAGTGCAGCCGCCGCGGCGGATGCGAGAGTCGACATGACTTGCCGCCGTCTGCTTGCGCGCTCCTGCGACTCCATCGCGCTCGGATCCTTCGACGGCTGCGCGGCGCGCACGCCGCCATCGTCGAACGCGCGCCGCCAGAAGCTGAGCGGCGCACCGTCGATCGTCGACGCGCTCGACTGAGGCGCGGGCGGCGGGGCTTCGACCGACGGTGGACCGACGCGCTCGTGCTGCGCGCCGTCGGGTGGCAGAGTGAACTGCGCGAGCGCGGCGGACCGAATTGGCTCGTCCGTCGCCGCTGCCGCTTCCGCGCTCGCGCCCGGCAGGAGCTCGCGTTGTCCCGCTGGTGGCGCTCGCACGGCCGTGCCGCTTTGGTCGGCCCAACCGCCGGCTGCGGGCGCGCCGACGCCATTGCTCCAGCTGACGCCCGCGCCCACCGCCCCGCCCGACGGCCGCCCCGTCGGCGACGGCGGCGGTACGGCGGGCGAGACGGGCGCGTACGCGCGCCCGCTCGCCGGTCGGCGCGCGCCGGGCGCGGACCCGCCAAGCGGCGGTGGAGGCGGCGGCCCGCGCCGGCCGGGCTCGGCGCCAAAGAGTGGCGGGAAGGCGGCTGCGCGCCTGCGCTGCTCGAGCTCCGCCTCGAGGCCCGAGACCATCTGGCGCAGCACAAGATCGACGGTGAAGACGCCACCCGACGAGAGGCGAAGCTCCTGGATCACGCGCAGCACCATGACGAGCGCGCCGCACAGCAGACCAAAGAGGGACGACTGCAGGTTGAGCACGCGCATCGAAAGCTGCGCCGTGCCCGCGCCGAGCAGCGGGAAGGCGACGAGCTCGAGGAGCGCGAGCACGTAGAGGAGCGCGATGCCGAGCGATGGGAACTTGCGCTGGCACGCGCCCAGCCGGTGGCCGCGCGCCTGGCGGAGCGACTTGACGGTCTCGTAGATGACCGACGGGACGCCAACCGACGTCATGAACATGATGGCCTCAAGCGGGTCCTCCGCCGGCCGCGACGAGAGCAGGTAGGCGGGCGGCAGGTCGAGCCTGCGAAGGTCCTGCGAGACGTACAGCTCGAACTGCGCGAGCACGGCTGGGTAGAAGGGGCGGCCCTGGCAGACGAGCGTGGTCTGCTCGAGGAGCGACTTGGCCTCGGACACCTCCTGGAAGAGCGCAAAGTAGATGGTCTCCTGCTGGGTGTACAGCGACGAGTACGCATTCCCCGCGAGGATGGAGAAGAGGAGGCCGATCACCGTGAGGAAGTTCTGGATGAACTGCGACTCGTCGGTCATCACCATCGCGAGGCCGCCCTTGTCGAGCGAGCGCATCACGAGCGCCGTGATGTTGTCAAAATAGAGCACGCCGAGCACCGTGCAGATGATCGATGGCACGATCACCCGCCGGATCGTCGCGACCGTCTGCTGCAGCCGCACACGCTTGCGCACGAGCGCGGGCTCCGCCCACTCGCGCCAATCGTACCCGAGGCCAACCACGTCGCGGTCCTCCGGGTCCTGCAGCACGTCGCGCCACCAGCCCGAAGAGAAGGGCGCGCCGACGTCAGCGCCTGGCGTTGGCGCGCCGACGTCGGCGCCTGACGCGTTGCGCGCCGCCCCTCCGTCCCCGGCGCGCATGCCGGGCTCGGCGTACGCGCCGTATCCATACGCATAGCCTTCGGCGAAGGGGGTGCCCTCGCCGGGCTGCGCGCGCGGAGCGTACGGGTCGCCGCGCCGCTCGTCAAAGCCCCCATCCATTCGTACGGCTGGCAGCTCGAGCGTGCCGCGCCGCGCGCTACGGCCGAGCTCGAGCGGCCGGGCCGACGGCGCGCGCCGGACGGCGGGCAGCGCTAGCTGCACGAGCCCTCGCGGCGCGCACTGTGCGCCCGATCTTGCCCATCCCGCCGCGCCGCCGACGAGCGCTGCGAGGAGCGCCACTCGTTTGAGCATTTTCCCCGCAACCGTCCCCCGCCGATGGGTGCGCCGTGCGCGCCGTGCAACACGTCCACAGTGCTCGCAGCCGTGCCCATCTTCTACATCGCGCGGGCCGCGAATCCGGCGGTGGAGCTGCGGTTCCGACGTGCGGGCGCGTGCGGGCGCATCGAGCACGTCCCCGCGCTGATGGCGCAGGATGTGTTCCCCGCGGGTACGCAGTCGCCCGTCCAGTTCCGCGCGAGCTGGCCGCAGCTCGACGGCTGCGTGGACGGCTTCCGCTTCGGCGTGCGGCGATGGCCGCTGCCCCAGCACAGCGTGGAGTCGTGCCCTCCGCCCAACCTCGCCGAGCTCGGCATCCTCCTCTCCCACCTGCGTGCGATGGCCGTGGCGCACCGGCGCGTGTCGGCGGCCGCGCCCGACGCGCGACCGCGCGCCGTGCTAATCGTCGAGGAGGACGTGGACCTGCGGCTGGTGCGGCGGTGGTTGAGCGCGACGGGCTCGAGCCAAACGGTCGGCGCTCCGCTTACCCGCGCGCTCGGTGGCCTCGATGCCGTCGTTGCCGCGCTGCCGGCCGGCTGGGGTCTCGCGCAGCTCGCGCTCATCTCGACCGCGCGTCACTTTGCACGCCTGCGCGCGAGGCTGGCCGCCGGCGAGCGCGTCGTGCCGCACGCGCAGCTCGTCGGCGAGCGCGACGGACGGAACGAGGGCTGGTCGACCGCCGCGTACGCCGCCTCGCCGGCCGGCCTGCGCGCGATGCTCGAGGCGTATTGGCCGGGCGGCGAGGCCGGCGCGCGCGAGCGCGGCGGCGCGCACGCGGCGCCTGACGGCGTGCTTGAGCTGAGCGCGAAGCCGTGCGTGCGCGCGGACTATCTGCTGTACGACGGGCACGCGACGCCGACGCACGTGAGCACGCAGCCGCTCTTCCTCTTCGGCGCCGGCTCCGCATCGCGCGGGAGTCGGCGCGAGGCCAAGCGCGTGTCGGGCGTGCAGCTGCAGTCGATCAAGCACATCCTCACGCTCTTCTACGGCTTCTCGCTCGACGAAACACGGCGCGTGATCGTCGACAACGCGCCGCGCGGTGCGCCCGTGCGGCGGGAGGGCGGGAAGAGACGGAAAAGGTCTCAGACGGGTCAGCGGGAGGAAGAGGCCGACAAGTGACGACTGGGGATTGCAGACGGCACAACGCGGAAGCCGTTGGCGTTGAGGAAGGCGACAAGGCCGGCTTCGTCATACAGCGGGCACACCACCACGGCCTCCGACCGCCGCCCGCTACACTGCCATCATTTCGTCGTGCACGTCCTTGCCGGCGCCGAGGGACGGCCCGGCGGTACGTATCGTCGCATCCACCGCCACATCAAACTGCCGCTTCGTGAATTCCGCGCGCACGTCCTCCCAACCAAAGAGCCGCGCCCAACGATCGGGCGCGCCGGCGTCAGCGGGCGTGCCGTTGCCCGCGAGCAGGCTCGCGAGCCTGCGCGCAATGTCGTCGCGCGCCAGCTTGTGCGCGTCGGCAAAGACGAGCGCAGAGAGCGAAATGGGCATGCCGAGCGCCGAGCCGTGCCTCGCGTAAAACTCGGCGAACGTCGCGAGCTCGCTCGTCATCCGCACCGCGTCGGCGTGTGCGCTCGCAAATCCCTCGCGGTAGCCGCGGTCAAAGGACGCCTGCAGCACCGCCTCGTGCCCAGCATCAGCGCCGTCGGAGAAACCGAGCGCGCCCAAGCGGCGCGCGAGCCGCCCGTATTCAAGCTCGCGTTCGGCGCGCTCGCGCTCCGCGCCGGGCGCGTGTCCTTCCTCCTCTTCCAGCCAGTCATCCATTTTGTGTCGCCAACTCGCAAAAGGCGCCCGTGAAGCAAAGGGACCTCACCCAGCGCGCGGCGGCGCACGAGGTGTGGCGCCTGAAGCGCGAGCTGGCGCGTGCGGGGCGCCATGCGGCACGTGAAGCGCATCATGCCCGCGCACATGCGCGCGTGCGTCCGCCCGATGGAGGACCTTAGCATCAACTCGCGCCTCGGCGCGCTCGCGGTCTCGCAAGATGCCAGCCTGATCGTCGTCGGGCTGGGGCGGTCGGTCGTCGTGCTGCGCGAGGAGTACTTTGAGGAGCGGTGGCTCAAGGGGCCGAATCCGAACATGTCGGAACACGCAATCGTCGCGCAGCTGGGCAACCTCGAGAACGACGTCGCCGTCGTCGAGATCGCTGGCAACAATGCGACGGTCGCGGCCGCGGGCAAGGAGGAGAATTGGGCGGCGGTGCTGCACGTCGTCGAGGGCTCGGCCGACGTGAACGCGCTCTACATGTCGCGCGACACGCCCATCCACGGCATCGCGCTCTCGCCCGACGGCACGCTCATCAGCATGACCGGGCGCGACCGCAAGGCGACCGTGTACGACATCTCCGGTTCCGAGTGGGTCGCGCTGCACGAGTTCGACCTGACCGTCTTCCTCTTCGCGTACGGCACGTGCGTCAAGTTCTCGCCAAAGGGCGACATGCTCGTCGTTGGCGGCGACATGCGCAAGTGCACCGTGTGGGACGTTGCCGAGAGCAAGCCGCCGCGCGACGAGCCGCCGCGCGCGCCCACCGCATCTTCCGACGGTCGATTGCTCAAGGTGCTCGGCCGCGGCGGCTATATTAACGCGGTCTGCTTCGACGCGAGCGGCGCGATCCTCGCGCTGACGGGCGGCGATTGGAAGGTGGCGCTTTACGACCTGGCGAACGACTTTGCGCTCATTGCCGAGATTGTGATGCCCGTCCAGCACCAGCATGGCCTCGCAATCTCATTCCCGCCATCGCCGCACCCGCCCGGTGGGCCCGCGCCTCTCTCGCACCCGAGCGGGCACGCGGCGTTCGCCGGGCTGATCGTCGCGGCGCAGTCGGGGCGCGAGGCCGGCGTGCTCACGCTCACCGACATGGCGACGCTCTGCCCGCTGTGCGAGCTCGAGGGCGTGAACGACGTGGGCTTTGCGCGCGGCGGCCTTCTGTATTGCCGCGTGGGCAGTGCCGTGCACCTCTACGACATCAACTCGGCGGGTGACGCGATCATCCCGGAGAGCCGGCTTGGCGGGCGCGTGCGCGCGATGGCGCCCAACCACGACGGTTCGATGATTGCCCTGGCACGAATGGCCGTCGTGCGAGTGTACGCGTCCGCCCACAATGGGGTCGTCGATGAGGTCACGATGGCGAGCGACGTGGTCGCGCTCGCGTACTCGCCGCACGACACGCCGACGGCGCGCGTGGTCTCGCGGCTGCTCGACCGGTTCCACGTGCCGCACGAGCTGCACGCACGCATCCT
The DNA here is from genome assembly GCA_019448385.1 of Diacronema lutheri. Lineage (NCBI taxonomy): Eukaryota > Haptophyta > Pavlovophyceae > Pavlovales > Pavlovaceae > Diacronema > Diacronema lutheri. Next base: position 604,821 of record JAGTXO010000005.1, on the reverse strand, counting down.
GCACGATTCGCAGCTCAAGGGCAAGCTCGCGGCGCTCACCGCGAAGAGGCTGGTCATCTTTGCGGGCGAGCCGGGCCAGCTGGCCGAGGTCGCGTCCGTCAAGCTTGAGCACGAGCTGCCTGGTAAGGAGGAGGAGGCGCGACACGGGCTGCGCTGGTCGGCGGACGGCTCGATGGTCGCCGTCGCGACCGCGACGCACGCGTTGCTCATCAACACGCACACGAGCGCGATCGTCGGGAGCAAGCTGCGCGAGACGAACGCGTGGTTCTCCGTCTTCCGGCTGCGCGAGCACTTTGGGCCGGCGGCGAGCGGCTTTGGCGACGCGGCCTTCTACCGCGAGTGCGAGACGAAGGAGAAGCAGCTCAAGGGGCTCCTCACGCAGCTCGGCGTCGTGCGCGTGCAGGCGTACTCGATGGCGCACGACTGCCGGCACATCGCGGTCGGCGGGAACGGCCGGCTCTTCGTCTTCGACACGCACACGCAGGAGGCGACCTTTGAGCTGCCGAACATGGGCTGGGTGATGGGGCTGGTCTGGTCGGCGGACGACCGCTTCGTTGGGATCGGCGGGCACAACAAGACCGTCACCGTCCTCGATGTGAGCTCGGGCGTCGTCTTCGCCGACTGCGGGGTGCCGCGCTCCTATTGGCCGCTCGTCCTCGCCTTCTCCGCCGACGGGCGCGTCGTCGCCGACGGCAACCAATCGTTCGCCGTCTACTCGTGCGATGGCTCGCGCCTCGCGCTGAGCAAGCCGCTTGAGGCTGCGCCGATGCTGCGCACGTCCTCGCCGCTGTGGGCGGACGACGAGAGCGGGAGCAAGCACGAGAACCTTGTCGTCGGTCTCGTCAAAGCCCACCCGCAGGCGCGCGCGCACAGCGCGCAGCGGCGCGAAGCGGCGCGCGGCCGCCGCCACGCGCCACGCGAGCCGCTCAGCGTGCGCGCCCGCGCGCGCGCGCGCGCGCGCCGCGCTTCGCCTCGCCTCGCCCGCCTTGTGCACGCGCGCGCGCAGGTTGCGCTCAACGGTTTGCCCACCAAAAACGATGGCATTTATCGCGACAAGGGCCTCCAACCGCTGGGCAACGGCTCGGCGCGGATGCTCGACGTGCTGATCGCGCGGCACAAGCGGTCGCTCGTTGGCAGGCTGCTCGAGCAGGTGCCCGCGCTCGCGCTCCTCCCAGCAGGCGCGCACGAGATGCCCTCCTTCGATCTGGCCATCCGGAAGCGCGACCTGCCAACGCTCCACCTGCTCCTCGTCGCCTCGAGCCGCGCGCCGCTCCCGCTGCGCGCGAGCATCTCGAAGCGCGTGATCCCGCGCCTCGCCACAGAGCGCCTCTCCTCGGCCATCTCGACCTTCCTCTGCGACCCGATCGTCTCCCTCGAGCGCTCGGGCGCGCTGATCGAGCTCGCGAGCGGCGGCGTCGATGGCGCCGTTTACCGCCTTTTCTCGAGCTGGGGTGGAGTGGGCACGCGGCTCTGGGACGACCTCGACGCCAAACGCGAAGCGCACGCGCACGATCCGCCAACGCCCGCGCCGCTCGGCGTGCACGTTCGGCCCAAGCGCGTGCCGCTGCCCGGCCTCACCGGCCGCGTCGCGCTCGCCGCGCTCACGAGCCGCGCGTGCCGCTCGCACGCGGGCACCGAGCTCGCGCTCTTCGAGACGGCGGTGATGCGCGCGGTCGTGCACTCGCTGTGGCGCGTGCACTTTGGGCGGTACAACGGCCACCGCGTGTGCGCGTGCGCGCTGCATCTCCTCCTCGCGCTCGTCTTCGCCGCTGTTGCGCGCGACGCGCCGGCGTTTGGCGCGCCGTCAGGCGCTGCCGTGGACGCCGCCGGCGCGGCCGGCGGCACGCCCGCGCCGCCCGCCGTCGCGTCGGCCGCCGCGTCGGCCGCTGCATGCGCGCACCATGCGGCGGCGACTGCGCTCGTCGCCATCGCCGGTAGCACGCTCGTCCCCGCCTGCGCGCACGCGCTGCGCGCGCGCGCGGGCGAGCGCCTCGCCGCGCTGCGCGCGCGCGACGCGCTCTTCGCGCAATCGGCGTTGGGCTGCGTCTTCGTCGCGCTCGCCGTGCTCGCCGAGTGCGCAATGCGGCTGAGCGCGGTCCAGTTGCGCCTCGCGTCAGCGGGCGCGCTCGGCGCGCTCAGCGTGCGCGTCGGCGCGCGCGCGGCGCTCGTCGGCGCGATGGCGCTGCTCAGCGAGCGGCTGCTGCACGCGCTGCGCGGCGTCCCGCGCCTGACGCTCGCTCTCGTCGCTCTGTCGCGCGCGGCGCGCGCGAGTGTGTCGCTGCTCTGTGGCGCCGGGCTCGCTGTCGCGGTGCTCGCCAGTGGCCTCAAGCTCCTGCTCGGCGCGGAGGCGCTCGGCAGGGCGCAGCTCACGGTGCGCGCGCCCTGCGCCGCGACAGTGAGCCGCGACAGTAAGCCGCGACAGTGAGCCGCGACAGTGAGCCGCGACAGTGAGCTCGGCAGGGCGCGCGAGCGCGCGCCCACGCCGCGCGCGCGGCGCGCGCCCTGATGCGACGGCGCGCCCCGCGCGCGCAGGCGCTGTGCTTTGGCGTCGGCCTAGTGCTCGTCAACGCGAGCCTTCTCGTCTGCAGCAGCGTGCACGCGTCGCTCGAGCAGCGGCGCAGAGACGTCGAGCTGGGCACGCTCGCCGAGCTGATCGTCGAGTACTACACGGCGATGGGCAACACGCGCAGAAAGGAGCTCGAGGCCGCGTCGGAGTGGGTGCACGTGCTCGAGGCCGCGGCCGACGTGCTGCCGCCCGTCGAGCAGAGGCGCACACCGTCGACGAGCCTGCGCGTGGCGGAGGAGCGACTGGACAAGCGGATCGACGACCTGGACGCGAAGCTGTCCGAGCTGCGCACAATCTCCGACCGCATGTCCGGACTTCTCCTGCGCGCGCGCTGAGACCCCCACGGGCCGGGCGCGCGCGCCTGCCTTCACGCCAGCGCGCGGCGCGGAGGGATGCCCGTCGGCGCGCTCCAGTCGATCCGCTCTCGAGAGGTTCTCACGGCCAGCCGCGTGTAGCGCCAACAGCGCGCGCGGGCGGGGGGCAACTGGCTGACCACGCAGCGGCCGCTCGCACGCGCCGATCGCGCTGAGCTCGATCGCCGTCAAGTTCGCTGCTCTGCACGAGCAACGCGGCGGACGGGAGGGGAGGCCTTGACATGTCAGGACAATCGATTGTTTCGTTTTTCTCAACAATCATGTCATGGCCTCCCGCCCTCTGCCCGCTGCACCATTTTGTTGGTCCCAAGATGGACATCGGATTCGGGGACGTCTTCATGCCGCCCGAGCTACAACCACGGCAACCACGGCCGTTGCGCAGGCGCGCGAAGACGCTGGGCGCTTTTGAGCTCCCCAAACGGCTGCGTTGGCGCGACCGCGTTCTGCGCCCGCGCCTGCCCGTCCGGCAGGTGTTCGGCGAGCGGCCGGACCTGCCCGAGTTGGAGCTCGGCCCGCGCGCGCACGAGGCAAAGTGGGCGCGGCTGAACCGAGCGCGGCCGTGGTGGGCGCGCATGGTGCACCCGAACTCTTTTGAGCGCCGATTGTGGGACGCAATCACGAGCATCTTCGTCTTGCTGTCCGTCGCGCAGGTGCCGCTGCAGATGATGATCTCGTGGTGGCCGCATCTCCACCTCTCCGCGCACACGCTCGCCGCGCTCAACGGGCTGATGCGCGCGTGGTTTGCGGCGGAGCTCGTGCTTAATCTGCGCACGGGATGCGTCACGCCCAACGGCACGCTCATCATGGACGCGCGCACGTCGCTCATGCGCCGACTCCTCTCGGGCTGGCTGCTCGTCGATCTGCTCGGCGTGCTGCCGCACGACGCGACCTGGTGGACGGCGGAGGAGCCGGTTGCGCGGTACGCGGGCGGGCTGGTCGGCTGGGGCCAGCGCATCAGCGACGGCGCCGCGCGCGTCGCGCGCTTCGCCGGCCGCCTTGCGCGCGGCCGCCTTGGGCGCACGCAGGTGCAGGACGCGTGGGAAATGTCCGCGCTTGCGTACCGGTGCAAACGAGGCACGGCGGACACGGCGCTCTCGTACTGCGAGTGGCACGAGAGCGCGCTCGAGCAGTGGCTCTCGATCTGGCGCCTCTGCCACCAATTCCACGTGCCGAGCATCCTGCAGTACGCGCACGCGATCGGCTGGTTTTGGCAGACCTTTCATCTCCTTGCTTTCCTCGGCTGCTGGGCAGACCGGCTCCTCAAGCTTGTGTACTTGACCAAGTGGGCCAAGCTGCGCCGGCTGCTGCACCTCGCGCAGCTCTGGCGTATCGGCCGCAAGTGGCTCGCCGTCCGCCGCGCGCGCACGCGCGAGGCGCTGCTGTGCGTGCAGGACTCTCTCGTGCGCTCGCTCTCGCGCACCGCCGGCCTCGACGCGCTCGAGGCGGAGGGGCTGCGCTCGTCGCTCAGCCGCGGCGAGCTCGGCTCGATCTACCGCGTCATCTCGAGCCACGCGTCGCGCCACGCCGGCCTCGACGCGCTCGCGCTCCGCGAGCTGGGCGCGCGGGTCGCGAGCGTGCCGAGCCGGCTCAGTGAAATGATCCCTCCAAGTCCCATTGCCGAACGGCTTTTCAACGAGCTGCGCGCGCACCAGCTGCGGCGCGCATGCGCGCGTGAGGCCGCGTGGCTCGAGAGCCACGGAGACTCGATTGCCGAGCCTGCGCGCATGTACGCGTTTCGCGCCGCGCACGGCGACGCCAACGACGCGCCGGCCGACCTGCTGCCCGCGCCTGCGGCCTCCTTGCCAGCCGCGCAGCCGGCGCGAGCGTCGTGGGCGGATGGGCCAGACGACGCGAGCGGCGGCGGCGCGACCTCCTCGTCCCACACGCCTGTGCATTCCACACCGGGGGCGGAGGGCGGCGACGGCAGCGCGCCGAGCCCGCGTCGGCCGGTTCACGGCCTCCGGCTGAGGCCGCACCTGCTCGCACCCGGGCTCTCGCGCGCGACCAAGCTGCTCGCACCTGCTCGCACCCCGGCCGCACCTGCTCGCACCCGGGGCGCGCGAGAGCCCGGCGGTGTGGATGGCGTGTGGGGATGGCGTGTGGGGCCGTCACCCCAGTCACCACGCCCCGTGTCAGTCGAGGTGACCGCTTAGGATGGCGTGTGGGGCCGTCACCCCAGTCACCACGCCCCGTGTCAGTCGAGGCCATGCGGTCCCGGTGACACCCCCATCACACTTCCAAACCACGTGAGCGTGACGGGGGTGTTGCAGTCCGCCATCGCGCGGGCGCGTGGTGGACAGGTCGCGCGCCGTCTCGCGCCATGTCGGCGCTCGAGAAGATCATTGACATCGAGGCGGAGCTGGCGCGCACGCAAAAGAACAAGGCGACCATGTCGCACATCATGTCGCTCAAGGCCAAGCTCGCGAAGTACAAGCGCGACCTGCTCGACCTGAACGCGTCCGCCGGCGGTGGTGGTGGCGGTGACGGCTTCGAGGTCAAGAAGACGGGCGACGCGCGGGTGGGGCTGGTGGGGTTTCCGTCAGTTGGCAAATCGACGTTGCTCTCGGTCATGACGGACACATTCTCAGAGGTCGCGGCGTACGAGTTCACGACGTTGACGTGCATCCCGGGCGTGATCAGGCATAGGGGCGCCAAGATCCAGCTCCTCGACCTTCCCGGCATCGTGGAGGGCGCCAAGGATGGGCGTGGGCGCGGTCGGCAAGTGATTGCGACCGCCCGCACGTGCACGATGCTGCTCATCGTCCTTGACGCGGTCAAGTCGATGAACCACAAGCCGATCATCGAGAAGGCGCGCGCGACGAGCCCGGCGCCCGCGTGTCCACGGCGAGCGCGGGCGGCTGCGCTGCCGTCGTGCCCATGGCAGCGGCCTTGCCTGTGCGCGGCGGACCGACACCTCGCGCGCTGCGCCCTCGCACCGACGTGGTATCATGCCCGCTGCCCCCGTTCCGCCCCCCCTTCCCCCCCCCCCCCGCCCACATGCTGCGTGCAACGCAGGAGCTCGAGGGCTTTGGCATCCGCCTCAACCAGCGCCCGCCAGCCGTCACGTTCCGGCGCAAGGAGAAGGGCGGCGTCTCGCTCTCGCAGACCTTCAAGGGCGAGCCCAAATACCTCGACCAGCAGGTGGCCAAGGCCATCCTCGCCGAGTACCGCATCACCAACGCGGATGTGATCCTGCACGAGGACATCTCTGGCGAGCAGCTCATTGATGTGATCGAGGGCAACCGCGTGTACATGCCGTGCGTCTACGTGCTCAACAAGCTCGATGCCATCTCGATCGAGGAGCTTGAGGTGGGTCGCCGCGGCGGGGCGGCGACCGCCATCGTGCCGCCCGCGCCTGCTGCCTGAGCTCCGCGCTGCACCTGAACGCGGCGCGTGTCCATCCGCCGCTCATGCGCGCGTGCCACTCAGATCCTCGACCAGTGTCCGCACTACTGCCCGATCTCGGCGCACCTCAAGTGGAACTTGGACGGGCTGCTCGACAAGATCTGGGAGTACCTCAACCTCGTGCGCGTGTACACGAAGCCGAAGGGCGTCGTGCCCGACTACGAGGCGCCCGTCATCCTCTCGGGCTACGACCAGCCAACGATCGAGCGGTTCATCCTCAAGATCCACAAGTCGCTGCTCACCGACTTTAAGCATGCGCTCGTGTGGGGCACGTCGGTGAAGCACAACCCGCAGGTCTGCGGAAAGGACCACATCCTCCACGACGAGGACGTTGTGCAGATCATCAAAAAGCTCTGAGTCTGCCGCACGCTTGCACAGTGACTGCATTCGCCCTCGACAGCGCGTCAGGGACGAAGCGGCTTGTGCGCTTCGTGTGGCAGCGGCTAGCAAGGTCCAAAAAAACCAAAGAAAAGGCAATCCCAGGCCAGATGAATTGAAGTCCGAACTCCGGAACTTCGCTGCATCCCGAAATTCGGATCGCAAGACTGCGCAATACTTGCGGTCCGAATTTCGGATCGCACGCCCGCACACGCGCGGCGAGTCTTAGATTCCGGAGAGCAGAAGCGTCGCCGTGATCCTCGCGAGTGAGCGCAATGGCGCGCGTGCTGCGCCCGCTACGCATGCCCTGAACACCCGCCCACGCCCGCGCGACGCACGCCGAACGCACGCGCAGGCCCTGGCCGCGCCGACGACGAGCACGGGCTCTCATCGCCCCTCGGCGGGAAGCAAGTACGCAGGCTGGCACTCATCGCCCCTCGGCGGGAAGCAAAAAGGCTGAATATCCTGAGCCCGAGCGCTCATCGAGGTGCGAGACGAGCACGGCACTCGCCGCTTTGAGGCAGACGGCCGCGAGCAGCAGCATGTACACGGCGGAGCCAGCCGAGCTGCTCAGCGTGAGCGGTGGGCCGCTCACGAGATCGAGCAGGTCGAGCCCGGCCGAGATGGACGAGGCGACGACGAACATGCTCGCAAGGTGGTGGTTTGAGTAAGCAATGGCGCTCGCGCCTGAGGGGGGAAAGGGATGGTGCGTGCGTGGGGCAGGTAGCAGGGCGCGCTGCTGCTGTGAGGGCGCTTGACGCGAGCGCGGTGTGCCCGCGTGCGCGCGCCGCCTTCGCACACCGACGCGGGGCAGGCCGTGGCTGCCGCCGCCGGTGTGCGCGCGCGCGCGCACACCGGCGAGCGGGAGCAGGGCCGACCACTGCGGCGCGTGCACGATAGCGACGAGCTGCACGGCGAGCTGCGCACCCAGGATCGCACAGAGCGGGCGCGAACGATCGCGTAGCAGCCCGTACGCGCGCACGAGCTCGAGGCCAAGTTCTACCTCGAGAGGCCGCTCGGAGATCGCGCCGCGCTCGGCCGCGGCGGAGAAGGCACCCGAGGCGACGAGCGGCCGGACGTGCGAGATGAAGCGCGCGTGCACGATGGCGCACAGCACCGAGAGGAGGAGGGCGAGGCGAACGGTGCCGTACGATGCGTCGAGCACGAGCGTCGTCTCGCGGAAGCGGAACGGCGAGAGCGCCGCGTAGAGCAGAGCCGCCGCGCCGAGGAGCGCGGACGTTGCCGCCCAGCACGAGGTCGCGATGCGCGGCAGTGCGTGCAGCCCCGTCGGCCCGAGCTGTGCGCGCAGTGCCGCGAGGCGGTTGGCGTCAAGCAGGGCGAGCACCGTTGCGGCGAGCGTCGAGGCAACCGCGCCAATCAGCGCAAACGTGAGGAGCACGCGCATCACCATCCCCGCCGAGTGCAGCCGGCACGCCGAGCCCTGGCCGTCATCCGAGCAGAGCATGGCGAGAGGCTGGGGGACGCCGCTCGTCGAAGCGTCCACACCGGCGACGGTGCCATAGATGGTGACGGTCGAGAGGCCGACGGACACGAACATGCCCGAGAGCACGCCTGTCTTCCACGCGCCGCCGCCCAGCGCGGATGAGACGAGGAGCGCGATCGCCGGGCCGCACGCGCTGCACGCGACCGGCACAAGCGCAAAGGATTGGATCGTGCTCACCATCGCCGCCATCTCGTCATCGTGGGGCGAGAGCGTGGGCGGCAGCTGCGCGCGCGGCGGCGGCGGCTGGAATGTGATCGACGAGCCGTCCATCGGCGCGTAGCTCCCGGCGTGGTACACGTTGCTCGACTGCGCGTTGTGCACGTCGCTCGGCTGGACGAGCTGGGCTGCGGGCGAGTACTCGGCGTAGGCGGCGGAGAGAGGCTGCGCCGGCGTGCTGACGCTGTCATACGCGGGCTGCACGGACTGCAGCCGCGGAGGTGCGAAGGCCTGCTCGTCGTGCTCTTCCTCCTCCTCGCTGAGCCCGTCGCGCGACATGCCGGGCGGCGCGTACGGCGTCGCCATCAAACTCGACAGCTGGCGGAAGCGAATAATGCGATGCCTGCGTGCGCGCGCTTTGCGCCGGACTCGCGCCGACCGCGGCGCACTCGAGCTTCGCCGGCTTATACTCTCAAACGGCCACGCCGCCCCAGGCGCGCCCGGCTTTGGCCACGTCGCGCCTCACGGCGGCGGCGCGCGGAACGCCTTTGGGAGCGACTTTGGGGGGCCCGGGGAACGCGAGGACCGGCGCGCTCTGTCGCGCCGACTCGGACGGCGACCGGCGGAGCAACGGGATGGAGCTGGGCGACCCAGGCTGCGAGTGGACGCCCGGCTCGGTGCCGCGCTTTTCCACCGGCATCACGCACCCGGGCGAGGTCGACGCTCCAGTCGCTTTGGACGAGTCGTGCGAGCACGCGACGCTGCCGACCGGTCGCGGTGCACGTCGGTCCCCGACCAACGTGCCCTTCGTGAAGCTTACGAGGTGACCGTGAAGCCTACAGAATACGCCAACAGTTGGTGGCAGCTCCATGTGCATGCCCCCGCGCATCGGCATCGCGTTGACGGCGGCGTGAACAACAGCTGGCACAGGCTCGAGGTTCACTTTGCGGATAACGCGCGCGCGGGGTTGCGCGGTTCCTCCAGTGTGCGGCTCACCCTCGTCGACTCCGACGCCATCGAGGGCAGTGCGCAGCAGTACGGGCGCGCGGGCTTTCTGTGGGTACGAGTTCGGCTTGCTGCCCTACCCACAGAAAGCCTGCGTCGTGCGAGTTGTGCTTGCTGCGCGCGCGCGGCGTCACCGTCTTCGCCCACTCTGGGCTCTGGGTCGAGCGTAGCATCAACGGGACGTTTGCGCACGATGTGGGCTGCGTCTCGCCGCTCGAATTGAGCGCGCAGAGCATAGGGCCGCTGGTGCAGCCGTTTGAATGGGCCGCTGGTGCAGCTGTTTGTCATTGCGCGGCACGACGTGCTCACGATCAAGTGAGTCTTCGACTCGACGTTCCGACGCGAGTCTGACACGGCACCAAGTGCTGCGCGCCCGTGGGGCTTGGCCGCAGCTGCACTTGCCCTCGGCTTCGCACGCCGTGCGGGCAGTGGCGGCGCCCTCATTGGCTCGGCGCACGGCTTGATTGGCCTTGCACTGTGCGCCCTGTCACTGCTTGAGTGGCCTTGCACTGTGCGCCCTGTCACTGCTTCAGCCAATCAGCGGCACGCTCCGCCCGCGTGCGCCGCTCGCGTCGAGAGGGGTGCGCGAACTGAAATTGCTCGCTCGCGCGCTCTGGGAGCTCGCCCCCCCCCCCCCCCCCCCCCCCCCCCCCCTCCCTTCATCAAATGCTGGTGCTCTGCCGGCCAACCCGCCTCGACGAGCCGCTCGCACGCCTGCGCGCCGACGTGGGCACACCGTCAGACTCGCGCGCGCCGCGGCGGGACGGAGAGAGCGGGGGCGTCTTCCACGCGCCGGGCGTGTCGATGCCGGTGCCGCCGTTCGGACGCCGCGCCGGCGACCGAGTGGACGTGTTGGCCGGCTCCGCGTCGGCCGCCATGAAGCCGTTGGACTGCCGCTGTGCCCGTTGGTACAGATTGGCCAGCTCGCGCGGCATCGGACGCTCGTCCGCGCGCGCGCTGCCCTCGCGCAGCTCGTCGATCGCGCGCGTCTCGCACCCGTCGTGCGCCTGCGCGGCCTGTACGTTCGCTTGGCCGCCGGCGGGCGCGCGGGGCGCAGCGGACGCGAGCGATGAACCCTCGCCGAGGACGAGGCGACTGAATGACTCCTTTGAAAAAGAGCGGCGGAAGCTTTGGCCGCGGTACAGCGCCTGAATGCGCTGCGCGGCCGCGTTTGTGCCCAGCCGATTGTCGCGCCGGCAATCATTCCACGTGCGCTCTGCGTCGCAGCACGTCGCGAAGGCAACGGGCGCGCGTGAGCGATGGCGGCACAGCGCCAAGGGGGCGAAAGCTTGCCACGCGCGGCCGTGCGGCGCAGACGCGCGCTCGCGCGCGCGCGCACCAAATTCGGCGGCGTAGCGCGCGACAAAGTAGGCGTCGTCCGTAACGAGAAGGTTCTCGCAATTGCGCTCGTGCGCGGCGTGCGTCCAGTTGAACGAGCCCGTGAGCAGCACGCTCCCGTCGACGACGGCAAACTTGTGGTGCATGTGCCGCTCGCGCGCACCGCCGCCGTCCGCCGAGCCGCCGCCGTTGGCGCTGCTGCCGGGCGCGGGCGGCTCCCACCCCGCCTCCTGCTCAGCGACGACCGTTGGGATGCCCGCCTGCGCGAGCGAGAAGACGGCGGAGCCCTGGTCGAAGGCTTTCTTGTCGTCGGTCACGATGCGCACGCGCACGCGGCGCGCGTGTGCGGCTAGGATGCGCTCGACAAGCTGTCGGTCGGTGATCGTATACACGCAAATGTCGAGCGAGACAGTCGCGTTGCCGAGCAGGTTGAGCACGTACCGGAAAGAGACGTTTGACGGGAAGAAGAGCGCCGCGCGCGCGCGCGGCGCGGGGGACGTGCGCGTGCGGATGACGGCCGCCTGAATCGCGTCGGCGATCGCGCACACGAGGCGCGCACGTTTGCTTCCGATGCGATGCGACTTCTCCATGGCCGCCGAGAGCACGCAGCGCAGCAGCCAGTCCATCTCGACCGAGCCGGGCAGCCCGCGCACGCACGCATCAATCGTGCTGCGCAGCTCAGCGTTGAGCTCGGGCTCGTCGAGCGTGCGCTCGATAAAGCTCGGCCAGCGCTGCTGCTCGGCGGCAATCGGCAGCTTCGCATCCGACCCGCTCGCGCCCGCGCGCGGCGCCGACGGCGCGGCCAGCTCGCGCGAGCACGCCGGCGCGCCCGGCTTTGCCGGCGCTGCCGCGGCGCTCGCGGCCTCGGGCTCGGAGTAAGCAGCGTCCACGCGCGATGAAAGCCGCAGCGCCAGCGCGACGATCGCACCGCCGAGGATGGCGGCGACGAGCGCCGTCAGCCACTCGACGGCAGGCGCTGTCATTGCGCGCTGTGTCCACCCCGTTGGGAACGGCGACCGCAATGCCTGCTATAAGCGAAGATTCCAATTTGCGGGCCCGGGTTTGCCCCCAGCGGATATAATTATTATGTATACTTTCGTCGCAAATCATTCGAGTTTGGGCGAGTCCGGCGGGTCTGACTCGTCGGCCGCGCCGCCCTTGGAGGCCCGGCGCACGGCGCCGCCCAAGTACTGCGGCGCGTAGGCGTTCGCCGGCGTCATGCGCTTCGAGCCGCCGCCGCCGTCGCTCTCCTCCTCCTGCGCCGGCCGCTTGCCACGCCCGCTTCCTCCGCCCGCGCCGCCGCGCCCACGCCCGCGCGCGGCGCCGCCGCGCGAGCTGGCACCCGGCGCAAAGTGCCCGCTCCCGAGCTGGGCGTTCGCCGCGCCATCAAGGAGCTCGTCCGGGCCGGTGCGCGCTTGGGTGGGCGTTGCGCGCGCCTTGTTCGCGAGCCCGATGCGCTTCTTCTCCGCGCGCGCGCGCAGCAGCGCGCAGCGCTGCGGCTCGAGCGCGGACGCCATCCGCTCGTAGGGCAGGCGCTCCGCGGCGGTGAGCCCGAGCCACGTCTGCCCGTAGGCCTTGACAAAATCGCGCGCCTCGGCCGTCGCCGCAGGCGGCGAGCTCGCGTGCTGCTCGATCCCGAAGAGCATGAACGCGCTCAGCGGATCCTGCGCTCGCGCGCGGGCACGCGTGCGCGCGGACGCGGGCTGAGCGAGCGAAGCGGCTTCGCGGCGGCGGATGCATGGGTCGCGGCGCACGCGCTCGCCGATCCCGCCGCGCGCGCCGGCGCGCCGCGACCGCGCAAGCGCGCACCCGCATGATGTCGTTCACGCTGCGCATCGGCAGCGCGCGCCGATGCCCACCCGGAGCAACGGCGGCCGCCTTCTTCTCGCCGCACCGCTTCTCAACCTTCGAGAGGAGCGCGTCCAAGACCTTGCGGATGGCCTGATTGTCTTGGTCATCGCGCTTCGCGCGCTCGTGCGCCGCGTTCTCCGGATTGAGGAATCTGCGCACCTCGTTCATCGAGCGCAGGCGCTTGTTGCGGATGCCGCCCGGCTCGGGCGGCGGGATCCAGTAGTGGTCCCAGTGCTTGGTGCCCGCGCGGCGCGACCTGCGCGGGACGGCCTCGAGCTCCCAGCCATCTGGCAACCCATTCAAGAGATAATGCTCGGCCGCCGACCGGAACGTCTGCTTCTCCTTGGGCCGCCTCGTGTCGCGCTCAACCTCCATCTCGCAAGACCGCGCGCGCGCGCTTCCGCGGCACACCCCTCGCGTTCAGTGTGGGTCCAGTTGACCCCCCCCCCCCCCGTAAGTGGGCCGGGCTACGCGGCCAAGGGCGCCTCCGCCGCCACGGTCACGGCGGACGAGAGCACAGAGTGAGCGCGAGTAGCAGGGTGTGCTCGCCGGGCTCCGATCCACCGCACGCCAGCGGCGGCCCAGCCGACGCGTCGCGCGCGTCGGCCGCTCCGGCCCAGCTGGCAGCTGGCAGCTGCTTCCGCCCAGCTGGCAGCTGCTTCCGCCCAGCTGGCAGCTGCTTCCGCCCAGCTGGCAGCTGCTTCCGCCCAGCTGGCAGCTGCTTCCGCCCAGCTGGCAGCTGCTCCGGCCCAGCTGGCAGCTGCTTCCGCCCAGCTGGCAGCTGCTTCCCGCCCAGCTGGCAGCTGCTCCCGCCCAGCTGGCAGCTGCTCCGGCCCAGCTGGCAGCTGCTTCCGCCCAGCTGGCAGCTGCTCGCCGCGCGGGGGGCGCGCGCGCGCGCCCGCTCCCGTCAACGCAAGTGCTCGAGCAGTGCACACGCGAGCGCGCGCACGCACGCGCTGGCGCGCGTGCACTCCGCGTTGCCGCTCGCCGGCGCAGACGCAGCGCGCGGCGCGGCCGGCGCGAGCGTGCGCTCGGCGGCTGCGTCGACGAGCGCACACTGGATGAGGAGCTGCTGTAACTCAGGTGTGCACTCGCGCGCCGCATCCATGCCAGAGAATGAGCACGCGCACCAACGCGACTGGCGCCGTGGCGCGCCACCCTCGTCGTCGTCGCCGCCCGCCAGCGCCTTCCAATCCGAGGCATCCGAGCCATTGTCTGCCGCGCCGTCGCCGCGCGCTCGCTCGCCAGCGCTGCCCGCGCGGCGCTCGCCGCTCCTCGCCAGCGGAGCGGGCGATGCGGCCGGCAGCGCGGCGGGCGGCACGTCGAGCACGGCCATCTCGGCGCCCGGCGCGAAGCGGCGGGGCGGCGCAGCCGGCGCGCGCCTTGCGGCCCGCCGTGCGCGTTGAGCGGCGTGCACGCACTCGCGAGCCGCTCGCACAGCACGGCGGCGACATGCACGCGCAGCGACACTTGCATGTCGTGCATGCGCGCACTCGAGCCGAGCATCGCAACCTGGCCGAGCTCAACGCCCAGCCAATAATCACGCACGCCGCGTGGCGACCAAGGCTCCTCGCCCTTGGTCGCCGTGTGCGCCCTGGGCGTGAGCGCAGACGATCCGCGACAAGCGCATGGCCTTGCTCGTGACGTTGCCGAGGCACGCGGCCACGCCCTCGAGGGGCTTTCGGCGCACAAAGTCGAGCAACGCCTTCTCGCGGCTCATCCCTGGCTACTGGTGCGCCAGGTCGGCCGCTTCTTGCTCCGCTGGGTCTGCTCGCGCGCGCACTCGAGTTCGGCCTCGCCGAGCGCGCTCGCGCCATACATCCCAGGGCAGAGCGTCGTCGCCTTGTTGTGCACGCTCGACGCCGGACAGGAGCAGGCGCAGGTCTCGATTCGGTGCGTAGTAGCGCGCTCGCGGCGTGAGAGCGCGGCAACCAGCACGTCCGCGTCCAGCTCGACGGTGAGCGCGTACGGCCGGCCGACGGGCCACATGGGGCGTGCAGCTCGGCCACGGCCGCGTCAAAGACGGCCAGCTTGCGCACGCCGTCGTCATCGACGTAGGGTCGCCCTTTTCCGCCTGCGCGTGCCGCGGCATGCCCTTGAGCTCGCGCAGCTCGGCGAGCAAGAATGCGGACTCTCTCACGCGCATGCGCCGGCGCTCGACGAACGTATGGGCGCGATTCACACGGAGCGCGCCATCCAGCATGCGGGCGATCGTGAACCCGCGCGAGAGCCACACGCCTAACCACGCGCGTAAGGGGGTCGCGTGCTGCTCGTGCTTACTCACCGTGAGCAGATCGACGAGCGCGTCTGGCAGCCCGCAAGGCGAGGCACTCCCGGCCCGAGCTCCCGACGATCATGGGGCCGCAGCCGCCATCGACGTGCACCCATATGAACTCACCGTCGGCCGCCCAGCTCGGCGCACGCGCCCGGCGCGGACACCTGAATGCCCGCATGTCAAAGGAGCGGCGTGCGGAATTGCCCCCATAGAATTTCGCATCCACCGCGTGGCTCGCCCAGCCGCACCTCGGGCACACTCTTGGCTCGAGCCTCGGCGCGCACGGGATGTTCACTCTGGTCGCGCTCCTCGCCGCACCGGCCTTCTCCGGGCCGTCTGCACGCGTCGCCTCGCCCGCGCGCGCCGCGTCGAGCGCGCTCGCCACATCGCCGCGCGCGGCGGCCGGCGGCGTGCGCATGTCGACCGCGCCGGCCGTGAAGACTTTCAACCAGGAGGCCTTCATCGCCGAGTCGAAGGAGATGCGGCTCAAGCACTTGGAGGAGCAGGCCATGTTCGCGCTCAAGATTGCGTGCGAGAATTACGACAACGCCGTCTTCCCCAACGCGCTCATCGCGGGCGACGTCGTGATCACGCACCTCCTGCACCGGCTCGGCTACCTCAAGGACGGCAAGTGCAAGGTGATGGTGGTCGACACATTCCACCTCTTCCCCGAGACGATGCAGTTCCTCAGCGAGGTCGAGAAGGCCTACGGCTTCAAGGCCGAGGTTTTCTGCGCGGAGGGCGTGCCTGTCGGCGACAAGGGCGCGTTCGACAAAAAGTATGGCGCTGACCTCTGGAAGATCAACATCGAGCAGTACGACAAGGTATGCAAGGTGGAGCCGTTCCAGCGCGGGCTCAAATCGCTCGGCACGAACTGCATGATCAACGGCCGCACGCGCTGGCAGGGCTTCGAGCGCGCGTGGATCGACCAGTTTGAGAACGCGCCGATCGGCGGCGGCCTCGCGAAGTGCAACCCGATCGCCTATTGGACGCTGGAGGACACCTTCGACTACATCGCCAAGCATAAGATCCTGCACCATCCGCTGCACGCGAAGGGGTACCCGTCGATCGGCGACGCCAAGGACACGATCCCCATCCCCGAGGACGGCTCCGTCCGCTTCGTCAACTTCAAGTTTGAGGGTGATTCGACCAAGTGGCTCGACTATGCGCAGGAGCGCAAGGGCCGCTTCGTCGGGCTCGCGAACAACGACGGTTCGACCAAGACGGAGTGTGGCATCCACGTGGCCGGCGCCGAGCGCACATTCGAGCGCGACCTCTGGCCCGGCTCGGCGAGCGTGAAGGAGCTCGCGACCATGGAGGAGGCGCTCGCGATCAAGTCCAAGGGGCCGGGCGCGGTGGTCGTGTACGCGCCGTGGTGCCCCTTTTGCCAGGCGCTCGAGGCCGAGTTCGAGAAGCTCGCCGGCGCGACGGGCCTGCCGGTGTACAAGTTCCGCGGCGACGAGCTGCGCGACTTTGCGCAGTCTGAGTTCAACACCAAGTCGTTCCCGACGATCAACGCGATCACGTCAGAGGGCGCCGTCGTCAAGTACGAGTCGGAGGTGCGCACGGTCGAGGCCATGGCCGCGTTCGTCAAGGCCACGGCCAAGTGAATTCCGTGGCCGGACTGTAAAATGTGGCACAATGCGCCGCCTCACGGCGTTGGAGGCGGTGGTGGCGGCGGCGGCGGCGTGCCGTCCGCGGGGGGCGCTGGCCTCGAGAAGGCCCACACGCCCGGCTCGGGTGACATGAAGAGTTCCGACTTCATGGACATGAGCTGCAAGAGCTGCTGCTCGACGAATCGCGAGAGCTTCGCTGCGTCCACCTCCTTGCCCTGCTCGGAGAAGTAGACGTTGCGCCAGAGCGCAGCGCGCAGCGTGCCGAGCGTGTCGTCCGCCTTGAGCGCGTCGTCGTACGCCTTCGCACCGCCGCGGAATCCCTGCTGCATCTCCTTGAGGTTGGATGAGATTTGCAAAAAGTCGTGCACACCCGCCTCCTTCATGTCCAGCATCGTCTGGTGCCACCAGTGCTCGAAAAGCTCGGAGGCGACGTGATTTGCGCGCTTGGGCTCCTCGAGCCGCAGGCGCACGTGGCACATCCACACGTGCAGCCCGGCGAGCTGGAAGGTCGCGTGGAAGGTGGGTACCACCCCGTAATCTGCGCGAGCGCGCGCGTGGGCGGCAGACGGGCGGACGAGCGGGCGGAGCGTGCGCGTGAGCGCCCAGCGCCAGCGCGGATGAGCCGGCGCTGCCGCGCGCGCGCGCCCCCGCACCGGCTCGGAACTCGGGCCTTTGCGCCTGCTTGTGGCATTTCATCATCATCATCATCGCGAGGCGGTCGTCCTTGGACTCCTGGCTGTTGAAGCCAGAAGCGCGCAAGAAGAGGTCCCACATCGTAGAGCGCACGGTGCTCGGCTTTGTCGCGGGCAGCGCCGGATCCTGGCGCGGAATCGCACGGGGCCCGGTGGCGCGGGGCACGTCAGATCCGCCTCGCCGAGGCCGCCGCTCCAATGGCGCAGGTGCGCGACCCACCGAGGGCAGCGATGTGGACAAAAGCCGCCTAGCGGCATCGCGCCCAACCACCGCCGGAAGGACTCCTTGGCGACCCCCATGTGCAGCGATGTGGACAAGACCCGTACCCAGCCTGCCCGCCGCCATCATCTTCGCGAAGCTTGTGTCTTCGCAACGCGGAAGCTGGCGACGGGCATGGTGGCCACGTGAAAACGCTCACGTCGGACGCACGACACATGGGGGTCGCCAAGGAGACCGTCCGGCCGGGGAAGGGAGCTAAGCCCAAGGTGGGTGACCGGGTGACGATGCACTACATCTGCCGCCTGGCGCAGACCGGCAAGATCGTCGACTCGTCCCGGCTTAAAGGCCGAGCGGCCGAATTCCAGGTCGGGACCGGCCGCGTCATTCAGGGTTGGGACGAGGGGGTGGTCGAGATGCAGGAGGGCGAGGAGGCGATCCTCAAGGTGAGCTCGGACTACGCGTACGGCACGTCGGGGCGGCCGCCGAGCATTCCGCCGAACGCGGATCTCGACTTCTCGTGCGAGCTCCTCGCGATCAATGAGTCGATGGTTGCCGCCGCGATGCGCGTGAAGAGCGAGCGGATCGCGCTCGAGCAGGAGGACGAGATGATCCGTCAGGCGCGCGCGGACGCGCGCAGGGAGGCGGGCGGCGCCGAGGGGCCCGCGCTGCCCGGCGCTGAGGGCGACGCTCCCGACGACGAGGCGCGCACGGGGAAGAAAAAGCGCAGGCGCGAGAAGTCGCACAAGCGCAAGCGCGAGGCGTCGGAGCGGAAGCACAAAAAGGGCAAGACCAGCCGGGCGCGGTCATCATCCGACGAGACGTCGTCTTCCTCCTCGCCTTCGGACTCGAGCAGCTCGAGCGCAGGCGGCAAGCGGCACGAGAAGAGCTCGAAGAAGAAGCACCGCCGCCGCGAGAAGCACGGCAGCAAGAAGCAGAAGGACAAAAAGAGGCCAATGCGATGACCGGTGGGGACACAGTCATGTGGGCGAGAGCCATGCTGCGCGGGCGCTCGCCCGCACGTGAAGTTTCTCACTCATACATACGCCAGTCAGTCCGTTGTACTGCCCGTTGGGTCTGAGTTCGCGGACGAAGGAATAGGAGAGACCCGCGCGCGAAAAAGCGAAAATGGCCGCGAGAGGTGCGCGCGCGCGTCGCGTCGGCCCCGCGGGAGGTGGCGCGGTGCGTGTCGCGCTATGCGTGTCGCCGCTGCGCGTGGGGGTTCCTGACATACCCGGGAACCCCGCTCTCATAACCGCGACACGTGCAGGCGGCGCGGCCGCAGCGCCGCGAGCGGCGTCATCATCGGCGTCGGTCGCGGGCACCGGCTCTCGGTCGAGGTCATGAAGATCATCCTGCGGCGGCTATTTTCTCGGCAGGAGCGCGGTGAGGATTGCGGATGACCTCCACACATCCACCGACACGCTCACGGAGTCGATCGTCCGCGCCACCATCGAGCGGTACGAGGCCACCGGCATCGTCGATTCCCAGCCGAACAAGCCGTGCGCGAAGCTCATGAGCGAGCTCGACCAGGAGCTGATGCTCGCGATCATGGCGGAGCAACCGTGACTTTACTTAAGCGAGATTGCGGCCGAGCTGCAGGCCGTCACGCTCAAGGCGTTCACGCGCGAGTACATTCACTACAACCTCTGCGCCGCCGGCCTCTCGCTCAAGAAGATGCAGCGCGTCCAAGCGGCCCGCGACGAAGAAGAACACCTCGGGCATGCTGAGGAACAGCTGCGCGCGCTCGACGCTGCTGTTGATGTGCTCAGCAGCCTCGATTCACGCCTGCGCGGTCGCATCCCAGCCAACTTTGCACAACTCGAGCGCCTGCGCGACCTGCTGCGCGAGCGCCACGCTCTGAGCGGCCGGCATAGTGGGAGCAATGGACTGCGGCGCCGGCACAGGCGCGGAGCAGGCACCGAACGCGCCGGCCTAGCCGCCCGACGCCACGAGGCCGCCGCCACCGACCTTGCCAGGGTGCTTGGGCGGGGGCGTCACCTCGACGACAAGGTAAAGAATGCAGATGTCCAAGTCCTGCTGCGCGCCGCTCGGCGCGTAAAACCTGCGCGCCACGTCGGCATCGTCGGTGATCAGCGTCAGGCGGACGAACACTGCGGGCGCGCCGACCTCTCGCTGATGCCGATCCGGTAGAGCCGAAGGGAGTGAGGCGGCTGCGGCAGGTTGCCGTGAGCCGAGTCGTGCGTCGAGCGTAGGAGCGTGGTGAGCACGTCGCGGCTCTCGACCAGCGCGTAAAAGCCGTCGGCTGCTTGTAGACCAACGAGAGCGCGTAGCGGCGCGGAAGCGCTTGCTTCGTCATCCTCACCGTCTTCGCCGGTCGAGCGCGATTAGCGGCGCGACGCGTCTCGCGCGCCGGGCCGGCGCGCCGACACATCGCTCGTCTCCGCCGTGCGCTCCTCAAGCTGCGCGGCTTTGATCTCCGCCGCCTTTGCGGCCGCCTCGTCCTTGTTGGCGCGCGTCTCCGCCGACCGGGCCTGCGCTTGCGCCTTCTCCCCGAGCGCAGGCGCAAAGTGCACCTTGTTCTCCTCTGCGTGCGCGTGGCCTCCGACTTGGCGAGCTCCGCGGCCTCCGCGCTATACTGAAGAGGAGCTTGGCCCTTTTAAAAGCTTGCACGCGAGTGATCGCATCGTTGTCCCCCGAGTTGGCGCCCAGCTTGACGCACAATGGCTCGCCCGGCTTGAGGGCATCAACGTAGAGGGCATCAACGTACGCGTCAAAGGACACGAGGTACACGCGCAGCGTCTCCAAAGCCTTCCCCTCCTCCTCGGAGTCGTCCGCCACGACTTGACCGAATCCTGCGCGGGCACCGCCGCAAGCCCACGCGCCGGCTCGTGCTCGTCCGGCTCGTGCTCGTCCGGCTCGGCCGCCGGCAGCGCGCTCGAGCTACCGGCCTTCGCGCCGGCCCCGCCGCCGGCGAGGGCGCGCACTGGAGCCGCTTTCTCGGGCGGCTTCGTTGCGCCAGCGCTGGGCTTGCGAGACGAGCGCTGCGGCAGCGCGCCAATTGTTGTAGGCGAGTACGTGGTAACCCTCGGCACGCGGGGTCGCGCGCCAGCCGGCGCCGAGGTCTCGCGCGCGCGATCGGCCTCGTCTTGGTCGGCCTTGCGCTTCGCTCGCGTCATCTTGTCGGCTATCGCCTTGTCCAACGGACCGGCGCGCGCGACCTTGACGCGACCAACGCCAGCGCGCGCGCCGGCGTCCGCGTCCAAGCGGAGGGCCGCGAGCGCGCCTGCGCCGGCCGGCGGGCCGGGCGCGGCGGATGTCGCAGCTGCGGCGGCGGGGTCCTGGCCATTTTGGGAACCCGGGGCCGGCACGGCGACACCGTCCGCGACGCCGCCGTCCGCTGCCGGCTCACCGAGCGTGTGGCTTGTTCGGCTGGGAATCGACGATGCCGGTGGCCTCGTACCGCTCGATGGTGGCGCGGACGATCGACTCCGTGAGCGTGTCGGTGGATGTGTGGAGGTCATCCGCAATCCTCACCGCGCTCCTGCCGAGAAAATAGCCGCCGCAGGATGATCTTCATGACCTCGACCGAGAGCCGGTGCCCGCGACCGACGCCGATGATGACGCCGCTCGCGGCGCTGCGGCCGCGCCGCCTGCACGTGTCGCGGTTATGAGAGCGGGGTTCCCGGGTATGTCAGGAACCCCCACGCGCAGCGGCGACACGCATAGCGCGACACGCACCGCGCCACCTCCCGCGGGGCCGACGCGACGCGCGCGCGCACCTCTCGCGGCCATTTTCGCTTTTTCGCGCGCGGGTCTCTCCTATTCCTTCGTCCGCGAACTCAGACCCAACGGGCAGTAATTTTGACCCAAACAAAAACCGCCGGTTACAAGCTGTTCGTGCCAAAGGTTGGTCCACCGCGCCGGTGTTCACGAGGGCCGTCGGAATGGCAGGCGCGCGAGCGGCCACGCCGCGCAAGGTGGACCAAGCGCTTGCCAAGGAGCGCGGCACGAGCCAGCAGGGCTTTCGCGACCGCACGGGCAAGCAGCTGCCGCTCAACGCGCCCATCTCAGCGCTCGGATCGGCCGGCGTGGCCGTCGCGCTCTACTTTTACACGGTGTGGGCGATGATCTTCGTCTTCCTCGGCGCGTTCGTCATCAACCTGCCGACGCTCACGCACAACTGGGCGGCACACCCTGACAAGGGCTGGGTGATGCGCCTATCGCTCGGCCCATACTCGCAGCTCGAGCCGGACGACATGATCTCCAAGCAGGCGCTCCCGTCGATGCTCGTCGCGTTTCTCTTCATCGGCTTCCTGATGTGGCTGGACCGGAAGGAGGCGAGCGTCGCGACGGAGGTGGATCGCGGCTTCACCACGTCGGGCGATTTCTCCGTCGAGGTGCGCAACATCCCGGTCGGCAAGTCTGGCGAGGCCGACCTGAAGAGCTACTTTGGCAAGTGGGGCGCCGTGCACTCGGTCATTGTCGCGTACAAGTCAAGCAAGTTCATGCTCAAGCGCAACGAGTGGGAAGCGCTCAATCTGGAGCGTGTCGAGATGCAGGCCGCGCTTGACCTCAAGGAGGAGGGCGGCAGCACCGACCAGGCCGGCCGCGAGAAGCTGCGCGCGGTGCGCGAGCGGCTGCGCGAGGTCGAGCAGGACATGGCGCGCATGCAGACGGCGAGCAAGGAGGCGACGGGCGTGGCCTTTTGCGTGTACGACACGGAGCAGAGCCGGTTCAAGTGTCTCGACGCGCACAAGCGCACGTTCTTCCGCTGGCTGCTGCACAAGGTCACCTTTGGCTGCCTGGGCAACAACCCGAAGTACCTCAAGAGCTACGAGCTCGACGTGATGGCCGCACCCGAGCCGTCAGACGTCAACTGGCAGAATTTGCACTACACGCGCGCGGAGGTGTCGGTGCGCGCGTTCCGCACGCTCGTCGCGTCGATGGTGCTCATCGGCTTCTCCGCCGCCTTCTTCATCGAGTTTGACCGCTGGACGCAGGCGGAGGTCGAGCAGCTGCAGAAGACCAAGTCGCACGCCGAGGCCGACCAATGGGGCCAGGTGATCTCGATCGCGGTGCCCGTCGTCGTCACGCTGGTCAACTTTGCGCTGTCTTACCTCATCGGCCGCATGACCGCGTACGAGCACCGGTACACGAAGACGGACTACGAGCAGTCGCTGTTTTTCAAAGTGGCGCTCACGATCGTGATCAACCAGTCGATGCTTGGCCTTTTCGTCAACCCGAAGCCGAGCGATTGGTGGGACAACTCGGGCGGGGCGATGACGGACGCGCTGTACAACGCGATCTCCAACTTTCAACCCGAGCTGCAGAAGTTCATTCAGCCCGAGCTCGTCGTCTCGCGCTACATGATCGCGCGGATGGCCGCGTCGCAGAAGCGCGCCGACCGCCATTGGGAGCCGCCCGAGACGTCGCTCGGCGAGTTTTATGCGAGCGCGACGACGATCGCCGCTCTCGGCATCATCTACGGCCCAGCGAGTGCGCGCCCGGCCGCCCGCCGCCTCGCGCCCCGAGCGCGCGCCCGCACGCCGTTCCCCGCCGACGCGTTCCCGCTTGCCGCCGCGCGCCCGTGGCCCTCATCGGCCTTTAGTGCCGCTGTGCTACCTGATCACGGCGGGCGCGCTCTTCGCGTCGTACGTGTCGAACAAGTACACGTTCCTGCGCGTCTTCAAGAACCCCCCGATGCTCAACTCGGGACTTTCCGACATCTTCTCGAACTACGTCGCCTTTGCGCTCGCGTGCTCGCTCGCGCTCCAGTCGGTGATGTACGGCACGTACGACGACGGCTCGGCTGCTGCGGAGGAGGGCGTGGGCAGCTTCCCGATCGTGGCGCTCGTCTTCTTGCTCATCTACATCTTTGTCCCGATGCCGTGCCTGCGCGCCAAGGCGGTCGAAACCGTCGACACGAAGGGCGCCAAGTTTTCAAAGGTCGAGGGCCTCGTCAAGTGAGCAGGCCACGCGACGCTACGCTCGCGCTCCCGCGCCGCAGCGCGAGTCACGCTGCGTGTTCGCCGCATCCACACGCGTCCACACGCAGCTCACTCCGCCGCGCTGCGCCGCCTGCCCCCATCCTCCCCCCCCCCCCCCCCAACCTCCTCCGCGCTCGCGCAGCTACGAGTGCCCGCTGACCGGTCCGTTGCCGTCCTTTGAGAGCGATGAGATGGAGGAGGCACGAACGGACGCGAAGAAGCCCCTCGCACGGCCCGGCTCGGCCAAATGGGAGCGGCAGATGTCGGCGCGCAGCGGGAAGCCGCAGGGCGCCAAGCGGCTGACCGTTCGGATGCCCTGGTCCAAGAAGAAGCCGCAGTCCGTTACGATGCTTTGAGCAGCGCGCGCAACGGCGCCGCTTGCGCGCGTGCGACGCAAGGGAAATCCCCTTCTTTTTAAATCCAGTGAATGGCCATGCCCATCTCTGGCATCTGCACAACAACAATTGGCGGCGAGATCCGCTCGGCGTGCGCGCTGCTGCGCGACGCTCAAATAAGTCAAAATTCATGCAGTGCGGCGCCCAAAGGCGCCGCCAGACGCTGTGGCCGCGCGCGCTGCCGCTCGCTCGCGCGAGCCGCGGCGGCAGCGCGGAGAGGGCGCGCGAATGAGCGGCAGCAGATTCGGCGCGCTCGGCCTAGTCGAAGATACGGCTGGGGCCGGGCTTGCCCGATGCGGCCGACGCGGGCGGTCGGGCGTCGTTGTCGAAGATGCGCCCGCCCGGCTGGCTGAGTTTCTGCCTCTCGTCCTGGAAGAGCATCATCACCCGCCCGCCTCCGGTCGGCGCAGCGACGTGCTTCGAGGACGAGGTGGGCGACTTGGCCGCTGCGCTCGCCGTCGGCTCGAGGAAGATTCCGCCTCGGCTCGACTCGGCCGGGTTGAACGCCTTAAAGCCCTTCCACGGGTAGTCGGGCCGGACGAACGGCCGCTCGGACGCGGCGTTCGCGGCCTTGGGCGGCGGCGGCTTGGACTGCGGCATGATGCTCTGGAAGAGCGATGCGTCGTTCCAATTGAAGCGGCCCGACACGTTCCAGCCTGAGCCCACGTCCGCCGACGCGGCGGGCGCCTTGCCGGAGGCGGCGGCGGCCGGCGGCCGATCTGAGCTGCATGCGACAGCATGCTCGCCCTGATCGGCGGCGCTCGTCGCGCTGTCCGACACCTTGAAGACGGGCAGGCGCCGGCCAATTGCGGCGGTGAGCGAGACGACCTGCGTGCCCCAGCCGCTCTCCGCCGTGCCGCTCTCCTCGATGCCGTCCGTGCGCTGCACGAGGACGCTCGGCGCGGCGCTGTCGCCGCCGGGCGCGCTCCGCACAATGCCCGTCGACGCCTGACCGTGCGCGTCAACCATCAACGTGGAGCTCGGCGCGGCGACGGCGCCCATTCGGCTCGCCTCGGCCTCGCCCGCCAATCGGTGCTCCACCTCGGCGCCCACGACCGACTCGCCCGCCGCGCTCGCCGATTCGTGCGAGCCTGGCGTGCCGAGCGCGCGCCACGCCGCCGACGTGCCCGCACCCGCCTCTTTGTGCGCCGAGCTCGCGTTGGCCGCCAAGCCGGCGCGCGCGACGGGCGCGTCCGCTGGTAGCCGCACGGAGCTCGGCGCTGGCGCCCCTTTCGCGTTTTGCGCGCGCTCTGAACCGGGCGCGTCGCGCGGCTGCTCCTGCCAGCTCGCGACGACGGCGGGCGTCGTGCGCTGCGCGTCCTTGGCGGCCGAAAACGGCTCGCTCGACGAGACTGGTGGCTCGGGCGCGCGCACCGCCGGCGCCGTGTGCCGCTGCGGCGCCGCCGGCGCCGCCGACGGCGGCGCCTGCGCCAACGGGAGCGCGCGAGCGGGCGGCGCCGGCGGGTCGGCCGTTCGCGCCTCGCTGGCGGACGCGACGCGCGTGGCGGCGCCCGCGCACGCCGGAACGCCCGCCGC
The DNA here is from genome assembly GCA_019448385.1 of Diacronema lutheri. Taxonomy (NCBI): domain Eukaryota; phylum Haptophyta; class Pavlovophyceae; order Pavlovales; family Pavlovaceae; genus Diacronema; species Diacronema lutheri. The sequence goes on along the minus strand of JAGTXO010000005.1, from coordinate 579,562 downwards.
CGCCATGAGCGTGACGCCCGCCGTCTGCGAAGACGCCAGCGTGGCCGACGGCAACGGCGTAGACGGCGACATCGACGCGGCCGTGCGAGCGGGCGGCGCCGGTGCGCTGCCCGGGCGCGCCTCGCTGGGCGACAAGGAACGCGCGGCGGCGCCCGCGCATGCCGGAACGCCCGCCGCCGCCTTGAGCGTGACGCCAGCCGTCTGCGAAGACGCCAGCGTGGCCGACGGCAACGGCGTAGACGGCGACATTGACGCGGCCGTGCGAGCGGGCGGCGCCGGTGCGCTGCCCGGGCGCGCCTCGCTGGGCGACAAGGAACGCGCGGCGGCGCCCGCGCACGCCGGAACGCCCGCCGCCGCCTTGAGCGTGACGCCCGCCGTCTGCGAAGACGCAAGCGCGGCCGACGGCAACGGCGTCGACGGCGACGATGCGGCGCGACCTTCCGCCGCTACCGCCGGGTTGGCCGAGCGCGCCTCGGACGCCATTGCGGCGTGCGCGCTAGCGCTCGCGCATGCAGGTCCACCCGCCGCTGTCGTGAGCGTGACACCGACCGTCTCGCTCGTCGCGTGCGCCGTCTGCGCACCGCCGCGCGCGCCGGGCTGCGGCGACATGGAGCGCGACGCCTTGCGCGCGCGGTCAATTGCGCTGGATCGTGGGTGCGAGACGATGGCGGGCGGCTGCGCGACGCGTCTGGTGAACTCGGTGTCAGGGACGCGCTGCGCGCTGAACGCGCTGCGCGGCGGCGCGGGCGTCTGCCCAAACGGCAGGCGCGCGCCGGCGGCAACGCCGGCATCGGCGAAGCCGGCGGCGGGCGCGTCGTCCGCGGGCGGGTGGTAGGGCGGCGCGCGGCCGAGCGGCAGCTTGTACTGCTTGTCCCACATCTGCCGCTTCTCGCTCGGCACGCTGCTCGCGGACGCTGCCTGCGACGGCGGCCGTGCCATGTCGCGTTCGACCGCCGTGCCGACGTGCGCGACGGCCGCGCTTGCGGCGAGCGTCTGGGCGACGGCGAGCGGCCTCGCCGCGTCGGGCACGACGGGCGGCGGCGGCGGCGGCGGTGGCGGCGTGCGGCCCGGGCGCGCCGCGAGAAGGTCCGCCGCGGAATCGGTTTGGCTGGTAAGGCCGTACCTCTTGACAAACTCAGTGGCGAGCGTCGTGCCCGGCGCGGAAGGCAGAGTGCGCGCGCGGTCTGCGCGCGAGTTGCGCGCGTGAAAGCTGCCGGCGTCGCTCTCCTCGTCGTCATCGTCGTCAGCATCGGCATCGCCGTCGGTGCCGCGCTTGCTCGCGACTGAGGCCATCTTCATCTTGTAGTTCTTGCGGTAGAGGCGCGTGGCGGCGGCGGCGGCGAGCAGGCCCGGGATCGCAAGCAGGCCGAGGTACGCCGGGTCGACGCCTGCGCCCGCGGCGAGCGCGTTGGCCGCGAGGTCGCCGGGCGCCGTGTCGCCCGCGCCCAATGTCGCGACGGTGCCGTCGTCGCTGCCCGAGCCGCCACCGCTTGCTGCGACCGGCTGATCGTCTGCGCATTTGCCGCCAATGATCGACCAGCCGTTGACGGGCAAGCGCAGCGCTGCGGATGCTTGCTCCGTCGTAAGGGACTCGAAGGCTGCGCACATGGCTGACAGGTCGGCCGTGGGCACGAACAGCTTGGCGGTGACGACCGACGATTCGGCGAGCATGCGATGCTGTCGCCGCAGCCGAGCGTCTGGCACGTCGTCGGCAAGAACGAGCGAGATGATGTTATGTGCTTGAACGCCGAGGAGCGTGTAGTGGCCAGCGGTGATGTTTGCAATTGCAGACTCACCCCAGTCCGCCTCGTCCATGCCCAGACGCCAGCGCACCCTCATCTCGTCGCCCGGCGGCGGCGGCGGGCTGGGCGGCGGGCTGGGCGGCGGGCTGGGCGGGGGCGGGCTGGGCGGCGGCGATGGCGGCGGGCTGGGAGGGGGCGGGCTCGGCGGCGGCGACGGCGGCGGACGCGGCGCAGGCGGTGGACGCGGGATGGGCGCCGGGCTGGGCGGCGGCGAGTGTGGTGGCGGAGGCGGCGGGTTCGGCGGCGCCGGCGGGCTGGGCGGCGGCGGGCTTGGTGGTGGGCTGGGCGGAAGGCTCGGCGGCGGCGACGGCGGTGGCGGGCTGGGCGGCAGACCCGGCGGCGGGCTCGGCGGCAGCGCGGGCGGACTCGGCGGCGGCGGGCTCGGCGGCGGGCTCGGTGGCGGCGGGCTGGGCGGCGGACTGGGCGGCGGGCTGGGCGGCGGCGGCGTTGGCGGCGGCGGGCTGGGCGGCGGGCTGGGCGGCGGGCTGGGCGGCGGCGGGCTGGGCGGCGGGACGGGCGGCGGGCTGGGCGGCGGCTGGGGCGGCGGTGGTGGGCTGGGCGGTGGGCTGGGCGGTGGGCTGGGCGGCGGCGGGCTGGGCGGCGGGCTGGGCGGCGGGCTGGGCGGTGGGCTGGGCGGCGGCGGGCTCGGCGGCGGGCTGGGCGGTGGGCTGGGCGGCGGTGGGCTGGGCGGCGGGCTGGGCGGCGGGCTGGGCGGCGGGCTGGGCGGCGGCGGCGGGCTGGGCGGCGGGCTGGGCGGCGGGCTAGGCGGCGGCGGGCTGGGCGGCGGCCGGGGCGGCGGGCTGGGCGGCGGGCTGGGTGGCGGGCTGGGCGGTGGCGGGCTCGGCGGCGGGCTGGGCGGCGGCGGGCTGGGCGGCGGGCTGGGCGGCGGCGGGCTTGGCGGCGGGCTTGGCGGCGGGCTTGGCGGCGGGCTTGGCGGCGGGCTGGGCGGCGGCGGTGGGCTCGGCGGTGGGCCAGGCGGTGGGCTCGGCGGCGGGCTCGGCGGCGGCGTCGGTGGCGGCGGGCTGGGCGGCGGGCTGGGCGGCGGCGGGCTGGGCGGCGGATTGGGCGGCGGAGGGCTCGGTGGTGGGCTCGGTGGCGGGCTGGGCGGCGGGCTGGGCGGTGGGCTTGGCGGCGGCGGTGGGCTGGGCGGCGGGCTGGGCGGTGGGCTGGGCGGCGGGCGGGGCGGCGGTGGGCTGGGCGGCGGGCTGGGCGGTGGGCTGGGCGGCGGGCTGGGCGGCGGCGGGCTGGGCGGCGGGCTGGGCGGCGGGCTGGGCGGCGGGCTGGGCGGCGGTGGGCTGGGCGGCGGATTGGGCGGCGGGCTCGGCGGCGGGCTCGGCGGCGGCGCAGGTGGCGGTGGGCTCGGCGGCGGGCTCGGCGGCGGCGGGCTCGGCGGCGGGCTCGGCGGCGGCGGGCTCGGCGGCGGGCTCGGCGGCGGGCTCGGCGGCGGTGGGCTCGGCGGCAAGCTGGGCGGCGGAAAGTACTTGCACAGCAATTGGCTCCCTCCGTTCCCCTCGGATGCATTCGAATTGTATGTCCACGAGTTCGGGTCGGTGCAGCCAAGGTAGATGCAGTCCTGCCACCTGTCGATGACCGCGGCCGAATCGAAATTGGAGGCGAAGGTGTCCATGCAGCCGATGGGCGGCGGCGGGCTGGGTGGCGGGGCAGGAGGCGGGCTCGGAGGAGGCGTGGGAGGCGGCGGGCTCGGCGGTGGGCTGGGCGGCGGGCTCGGCGGCGGGCTGGGCGGCGGCGGGCTGGGCGGCGGGCTGGGCGGCGGGCTGGGCGGCGGGCTGGGCGGCGGTGGGCTGGGCGGAGGCTTCGGGCTGGGCGGCGGGCTGGGCGGCGGGCTGGGCGGCGGAGTGGGAGGCGGCGGGCTCGGCGGCGGGCTCGGTGGAGGGCTCGGCGGCGGGCTCGGTGGCGGCGGGCTGGGCGGCGGGCTGGGCGGCGGGCTGGGCGGCGGACTGGGCGGCGGGCTGGGCGGCGGCGGGCTGGGCGGCGGCTTTGGGCTCGGCGGCGGGCTGGGCGGTGGGCTGGGCGGCGGGCTAGGCGGCGGCACGGGCGGTGGGCTCGGCGGCGGGCCCGGTGGCGGGCTGGGTGGCGGGCTGGGCGGCGGCGGGCTGGGCGGCGGGCGGGGCGGCGGGCTAGGCGGTGGGCTCGGCGGTGGGCTCGGCGGCGGTGGGCTCGGCGGCGGGACAGGAGGTGGGCTCGGAGGAGGCGTGGGCGGCGGCGGGCTCGGCGGCGGGCTCGGCGGCGGGCTCGGCGGCGGTACAGGCGGCGGCGGGCTGGGTGGCGGGCTTGGCGGCGGGCTGGGCGGCGGCCGGGGCGGCGGCGGGCTGGGCGGAGGCTTTGGGCTCGGCGGCGGGCTCGGTGGCGGTGATGGCGGCGGGCGCGGCGGCGGCGGGCTGGGCGGCGGGCTGGGCGGCGGGCTGGGCGGCGGGCGTGGCGGCGGCGGGCTGGGCGGCGGGCTGGGCGGCGGGCGCGGCGGTGGCGCCGGCGGCGGCGGGCTCGGAGGCGGTCTGGGCGGTGGGCTCGGCGGCGGACTGGGCGGCGGGCGCGGCGGCGGCGGGCTCGGTGGCGGACGCGGTGGCGGCGGGCTGGGCGGCGGGCGGGGCGGTGGGCTTGGCGGCGGCGTCGGCGGCGGTGGGCTGGGTGGTGGGCTCGGCGGCGGGCTGGGCGGCGGCTTGGGCGGCGGCCTCGGCGGCGGCGGGCTCGGTGGCGGACGCGGTGGCGGCGGGCTCGGCGGCGGGCGCGGCGGCGGGCGCGGCGGCGGGCGTGGCGGCGGACGCGGTGGCGGTGGGCTCGGCGGCGGGCGCGGCGGCGGTGGGCTCGGTGGCGGGCGGGGCGGCGGCGGGCTGGGCGGCGGACTGGGCGGCGGGCTTGGCGGTGGCGGCGGCGGCGAGATCGTGCGCGCGTATTGGTAACCGGCGGAGAAAGCCGAACAGCCCGCCGTGTTGCACGCTTTCACCTGCACCGTGTATTGCACCTCCGAGTCCGCGCCCGAGCAGATGATCCCAGAGCGCGGCGGCGCGTTGCCGTGGTACGTTGGGCAGACGAGCCCGCCCTGCGGGAGCACGTTGAAGTCGTAGCGCACGATGGCCGAGCGGAGCACGCCGTCGTCGGCCGCGTCGCGCCACTCGATGCGCGCGCCGCGGTTCTGCGCCGTGTTGTCCTCCATGAGCGTGATCACCGGCGGCGGCCACACCGAGTCCGGCTCCGTCAGGCAGATCGGCGTGTTCCGGCCGGCCGCCCACGTGCCTCCCTTGGTGCACACGATCTCGCCGTAGCCGACGCCCTGCCCCGGCGCGCAGCGCACCCTGCAGATCGTGCCGATTGGCGAGATCATCGAGCAGAACTCGCCAGTGATGCCGATGAGGCCGGGCACGCCGAGGCCTTGCCCTTCCAACGGGCCCGGCCGCCTGCACGTGACCGAGTCCGCGTCGTCATCCGAGTCGGGCAGCAGGCAGCGGAAGTTGCCCACCCATCCGCCGTCCTGGCAGATCATGTCGCCCGCCTGCTCGCGCCCAGCCTCGCACAAAAATGGGCACATCCAGCCCGAGAAGACGTTCTGGCACTTGTCGAGCGACGACGCGAGGATGCCGGCGCCCGTCGGCTTCTGCGTGCACTCGCGCTTGCCGTCCGCGACGCTCGCCCTGACGAGGATCGGCTTCTTCAGGCCGGTGGACGGGTCCGTGCCCATCGCGCACGGGTAGCGGCGTGTGCTGACCATCGGGTAGCCTGCCGCCTGGTCGCTGCACCGCCGGTACTCCTCCGCCGAGCGCAGCCGGTCGTCATAACCGCCGGTCCACATCTGGAACGTGCCCGACTTGAAGCCGATGAACGAATTGAAGTACCACGTGCCGAGGAGGACGGGCTCGTTCACACGCCACTGCCACACCCAGCGCCATCTGTTAGGGTAGGCACCCTCGTTGCAGTATGTCTCAAAGGAGCACGCCTGGGACTCGCCATCGTCCTTGAGCCTCACCCACACGCCAAGGTCGCTCGGCTCGGGCGCAAACGCGAGCTGGCTCGCGCCGTATTCGTCGAAGCACTCGACGTAATGCCGCGCGGTGACGATTTTGCCGAGCGACTTGCCGTTCTCGAACGGCAGGTCGCGCTGCCCGCACACGGGTGCAAACTGGTTGTTCCCCAACGAGCGGGGCCTCGGGTGCGCCTCGAGTAGCGAGCGCTTGTACTCCGTCAGGTTTGACGCCGTCTGCATACTGCCGCCATCGCAGTACTGCTGAAAGTTGAACGTGATCTCGTCGCCGTCGGGCCCCACGGCCTTCATAAAGCCGGGCGTGTTCTCTGCGTTGGGCTCCGCGTGGTACCTGCGCGGCGCGAGAGCGCCGAGCCCAAGCCAAGCCCGTGAGCCCGTCGTGCGCGAGGCGCAGCGCGTCGGCGCAGCGCGCCGGCGCAGCGCGGCGCGCACGATCCAAGAAACCAAGTGAGAACGCCCGGCACATCGGGCGAAGTGGCTGCGCATACGACCGACAGGTGCGCCCGCGCACACGGCGCGAGGAGCGCGCCGATCGCGACCGCGATCGCCCAGAGCCTCCTCTCCATATATGTGCCCTTTCCACGATCGCGCGAGAACAGGAAAGCCGGCGGAAATTTCCGGTTGGCGCCATGACCTTCCGAAGTCCCGATTCAAAACCGCCGCCGGCGCCGCGCTTTCGCCGCCGCGAGAAAAGGAGGTCGCTCCCACGCGGGCTGGAGCGCGGGCTGGTGAGGACGGGCGGCGGCGGCGGCGGCTGTGGCGGTGGCGGCGGCGCGAATGACGACGCAGATGACGGCGCGGTGCCTGCGAGTCAGGGGCTTGCTTGCCTTCTCCCTAGGCCCTACATCCGGGGGCGATGAACGTCGCCATCCACTCGCACTTCACAGGGCGTTCGCACGGGTTAAACGCCGAGTGGGAATGGCGCGCGCAATTCTGGATGGGCGAGCTGAGCCGCCGCCCCCGCGTCGTACGCTCCAGCCGCAGCTGTGCCACGGGACGGCACCTCGGCTCGCAGCGGCAGTCGCCCTCAGTGTCGATCCCTGCTCTTGCCATTTCAGGATGCGGAGCTCGTCATGCCTACAGTCTTTTGCAACCTCCTACCTCTGCTCGCACCGCAAAGTGCGCTCGCGCCGTCGATCCCACCGTGCGGTCCTTGAGCTGCTCAACCGAGGTCCCTACTACCGTTGCGTACTGCGTGTGCGCTGAGTAACGATGGAGGCGGGCGAGGACGAGTGGCGGCTCGGGCACGTCTACATCCCGTCGGGGCCCGGGTTGGACGGGGCGCGCCTGCACGTGGAGCGGCTCGGGGATGAGCTGGCTCTTGCATTCGCCCCGTGCGCGCCGTCTGCGCCAGCAGCGCCCACCGCGCGGGCGACGCGCGCGCCGCTCGTGCGCGGCCCGCTCGCGCATTCGCTCGGCCTCCTCCTCGAGGGCGGGCATGTAGGCGCGCGCGTCGCGGCGGCGGACGCGCGCGCGCTGCGCGTGGAGGTGTGGCTGTACGCGCGCGTGTTTGCACGCGCGAACGCCGCCGAGCAGCGCGCACTTTTTGCCGTCGTACGCACGAGCGGCGAGCTATCTGCCGACGTGAACGCCTTGCTAGGCGCCGACGCGCGCGGCCACGCAGAGCTAGACGCCGCAGAGCGGCGCGGCGCGGCGGCCAGTGGCGCGTGTTGTGGCGTGGCGTGCGCGCCGTCCGCCGCGCCAGGCACCGCCGAGCTCGCGCCCGCCGTGGCGGGAGCATTGGCGGGGCGCGCTCACGCGAGCGCTGAGGCGCCGGCGCAAGCGCTGGCGAGCGCGCTCGAGCTCACGGCCGAGCAGCGCGAGCGCGCGGCGCGGCAACGGGAGGCGGCATTGGCGCGCCGCGCGGCCGTGGAGGAGGATCGGCGCCGGCTCGCCGAGCGCGCGCGCGCTAATCAGCTCGCCGCTCTCGAGCGTCGGAGGCGCAAGGAGCTCGAGCTGGGCGAAGCTCGCTTCCACGCGCACGTCGCGCAGCACGGGCTCGTCGCCGCGCTGTGGGCGCGGCAGCGCGCGCAGCAGGCTTTGGAGCGCGACGCGCGCGCGTGGCTCGCGCCTGGCGCGGCCGCCGCCGCGTGGAGCGGAGCGCGCGGCGCGCTCGCGCCGTCGAGCCGTGGCGACGGTGGCGCGCTTGCGCTCGTCGCGCGGCTAGTCGAGGCGCGCGCGTCGGCGGCGGCGCGGCTCGCGCGCGAGCCTCCGTGCGCCGCGCTCTGCGCCGAGCTGTACGCCTTCCAGGCGCAGGCCGTGCAGTGGATGGCCTCGAAAGAGGCGCTGTGCGTGCGGCGCGCCGAGCTCCACGCAGAATGGGAGCGCTATTCACTCGAGCCGCGCCGGCGGTGCGCGCGCGCGCCGCGCGCGCCACCCGAGCGCGACGCCGGCGCGGCGGCGGGCGCGCTCGCGACGCGCGATCTGAGCGGCGGCGCGCGCGCAGCGCCGCCCGCCGCCACGGACGGCGCGCCGGCGTGCGCGCCGAGCGGCGAGCGCAACGCGACGACGCAGCCCCCGGCGTGCCCGACTCTTTTCCTCTACGCGCACCCGCAGAGCGGCCGCGCGTCGCTGCATAGGCCGGCCGACGGCTGCGCGACCGCCGGCGGCGTTCTCGCGGACGCGAGCGGGCTGGGCAAGAGCGTCGCCATCATTGCGCTGATCCTTCAAGACCTCCACGCGACACGCGACACGCACACCGCACGTGCGACGCACGCGACGATCCTCGAGGACGCCGCGCACGACGCGGATGCCGCGCGTGCGCCCGCCGCCGATGGAGCGTCGGCCGTGCGCTCGCCGCCGCGCGCGCGCGTGATGCCGTTTGAACTCGCCGCCGACCCTACCGCCGACCCCACCGCCGACCCCACCGCCGACCCCACCGCTGACGGCGCCGCCTGCGCCGCGCCCGCCGCCGAGCCGGCGCACACGCTCGAGCGGCCGATGCGCGCCGTCGCGCCGCCCGCGGCGGACGGCGCGCGCGCCGACGCTCCCGTCGACGCGCCGATCGTGCGCGCGCACGCCTCGCCTTCGCCCGCGCACACGCAAGGCGACCGGCTGCGCGCACCGCCCGCGGCGGCGCCGTGCGCCGCGCCGGCCGCGACCGACGGGGCGGCGTGGGCGGACGCGCTCGCCGAGCTCGAATCGATGGGATTTGCGCGCGCGCTCGCGCGCGCCGCGCTGCGCGCGACCGGCGCGCAGCGCTCGCTCGGCGCAGCCGCCGAGTGGGCGCTCGACCACGCGGCCGAATGCGAATGGCTGAGAGACGAGGGCACACAGGTGGGGCCGGAGCCGGAGCCGTCGGCCCCGCCGCGCCGGTCGGAGCCGCCGGCCCCGCCGCTCGCGCAGTGCGCGCAGCGCAGCCGTGCGACGGCGGCGGGCGACGGAGGCGGCTCCGAGCGCAAGCGGCGGAGGGTCGGCGGTAGCGCCACCGCCGACGGCGCGGACGTGGCCACGGGCGCGCGCGCCGCCCCGAGCGCCGCTGGCGGCGCGGCTGCACGCGGTGCGTCTGCGTTCGACCTTCTCATGGCGGCCGGCGGCGGCGGCGCGCGCGCGAGCGGCGGCGGTACCAAGCGGAAGGCGAGCGGCGCAAGCGTTGGCGGCGGCGCGTCTCACGCGCCACGCGCGCGCGCCGCGACGCCGCCGCCTGCGGCCGACGCGTGCGCGGCAGCCGCGCCGCCTCCGCCAGCGCCGCAGTCGACGGCCGCGGGCGCAGGCCTCGCGCTCGTGCGCGGCCGCATCGTCGACGCGCGCGTCGGCCGCGGCGTGCACGACGGGCGCACGCTCATCATCTGCCCGCGCTCGCAGCTCGAGCACTGGCGCTCGCAGCTTGCGCTCCACGCGCGCGCAGGCGCGCTGCGCGTTGCCGTGTGCGCGGCGGCGCGAGCGCGCGCGCCGCCGGCGTCAACCCGCGGCGCCGCACCGATTGGCGCGCCACGCGCACGCGCCGGGCTGGGCGCGTGCGGCGTCCTCACGCCCCTCGCGTGCGCCGGCATCGACGACGGCGCCAACTCGACTGCCGGCTGGCGCGCGCGTGACGCCAATCTAGTGCTGGTTGATTATGGAGGCCTGCTCTCGCGCTTTGAGGCCTCGCGGGCAAAGCATGGCGCGCCGCCTTCGCATGCGCAAAATCTCGCGCCGCACGCGAGAGGCGCGCCGTCCGGCGTGGGCAGCGCGGCGGCGATGGGCACGTGCGGCAACGATGGCGCCGGCAATGCAACTGACGAAATCTACGGCTGCGAGTGGCACCGCGTCGTTTTTGACGATGCGCACGTGCTCTGCGACCGGCCGCCGCTGCTGCGCGCCGCGTGCGCGCTGCGCGCCGCGCGCCGCTGGTGCGTGAGCGCTCAGCCCGCGCCGCGCACCGTCGATGATCTCTACCCGCTTCTTGCCGCCGCCGGCTGCCAGCCCGCCGGCGACGCAGACTGGTGGCGCGAGCACGTGAGCGCGCCCGCCGTACGCGCGGCGGGCGCCGTCGACGCGCGAGCGCGCGACGACGCGCTCGGCGCGCTCGCGACGGCGGTTGAGCGCGCCGTGGCTCCGGCCGTGCTGCGTAGAACGCGCGCCAGCCGCGGCGCAGACGGCACGCCGCTCGTCGTGCTGCCGCGGCGCGTTGAGCGCGTGCTGCGTGTGACGATGAGCGCGGCCGAGGCCGCGCAGTACATGCAGCTCGAGGCGGAGGCGCGCGCGTCCGTCGCGGCGCTGCTGCGCGAAGCGTTGGTGGCGCCGCAAAGCGGCGGCGAGCCTTTCGCCTCGCAGGTCAGCGCGCTCTGCCTGCGGCTGCGACAGAGCTGCGACCATCCGCTCCTGCGCGGTTCGCCGCCAATCGGCCGACCGGCGCCGCCTGCCGCCGCCAGCTCGGCGGCCCTCGGCGGCCGAGCGTCGTCCGCCGAGCCCGGCGCGGGCGCTGTGGTCGGTCGGCGCGGCCTCGCGCCGGTCGCGGGCGGTGGCGATGGCGATGGCGGTGGCGGTGGCGAGGGCGAGGGCGAGGGCGAGGGCGAGGGCGCACGCGCGTCTGCAGACGTTGGCGGCGCGCGCGCGAGGTGCATGCAGCCGACCGAAGGCCCACCCATCCCAACGGGCGCAGCCGACCGTTCGCCACCTGCCGCGCCCGCGGGCTCGCCGAGCGCGCGCGCTGCGGCAGCCAGCACCCGGCCGAGCAGTCCGGCAGCCAGCACCCGGCCGAGCATTCCGGCAGCCAGCACCCGGCCGAGCATTCCGGCAGCCAGCATCCGGCTGAGCAGTCCGGCAGCCAGCATCCGGCTGAGCAGTCCGGCGGGCACGCCGCTCGCGCCCCGCTCGGAGGCCGAGCAACGGCGCGCCGCGCGCGTGCTGGACGGTCTGGACGTTCCAGACGACGGTCTGACCGTCACGGACGACGACGACGGAACGGGCGCGCGCGATGCGGGCTCGGAGGGCGCGCACCCGCGCACGGGGGCGGCAGCGCCAGCCGCAGCTGATGAGGTACCATCGCACGCGGCCGCGGATGCCGACGCGTGCGCCGCGCCGGCCGCGCGCCTCGCCGCCGACGCTGCGGACGTGTGTTCTGCCCGCGCGGCGGCGTCCGCGGCGTCTGGTGGGTACGAGGCTGGAGAGGACGGGATCGGCGAATGCGCTATTTGTCTCGAGGCGGCATGCGACGCGGTGCTCACACGCTGCGCGCACGCCTTCTGTGAGCCGTGTATCGCTGAGTACATCGCGTCCGCGCAGGCTCCTGCGCGGCCCGGCTGCGCGCCGTGCCCCCTCTGCCGCGCGGACGTGAGCATGGACGAGCTCATGCCCTTACACCACGCGCCATGTACGGCACGTGGCGGTGGTGTTGCGAGCTGGAGCCCGTCCTCCAAGATTGCCGCCCTTCTCGCGCAGCTGCACGCCCTCTCGTCGCCCGAGGCTGCGCCCGGGCTACCGCAGCCGCCGCCGCAGCCGCCGCCGCAGCCGCCGCCGCCGCAGCAGCTGCCACAGCTGCCACACGGCGCTCACAACGCCGAACTCGGTGCGGTGGCTAGACCAAGCGCGTGCTCCGCCCCATCGCCTTTGCGCGGAAGCGCGGCCGCGGCCAGCTCGACGGCCGTTAGCGCGCACGCACCAGCTGAGCCCAACGGCGGCGCGCGCGCGTGCGGCGGCGGCGCGGTGCGTGCTTTGTCAGCTAAGGCCATCGTACTAACCCAGTTTGCGCAGATGCTCGACCTACTCGAGCTCGCGCTGCGCAGGGAGGGCGTGCGGTACCGCCGGCTGGACAAGAAGGAGGGCGCAGCCGAGCAGCAGGCATCCCTCTCCGCCTTTGCGCGCGAGGCGGGTTTTGTCGTCCTCCTCGCCGCTCTCGGCACACTCGGCGCGTGCGCCGGCGGCGGCCTGAGTGTGACGGCCGCGAACCACGTCTTCTTGCTCGAGCCCGCGTGGAGCGCGGCGTGCGAGGAGGCGGCGCTCGACAAGGTGCACCGGATCGGGCAAGCGCGCGACGTGCACGTCTGTCGCCTCGTCGCGGCGAGCTCTATCGAGGAGCGGATCCTTGAATTGCGCGAACGCGCGCGCGCGCGCCGCGCGGTTGCTCGTGCGGACGCGGCAGCGCGTGGACTGCGCGGCGGCGGTGCCATTCTCGACGCTGCGGCGGCTGCGGCGACGGCCGTGGTGCACGGACGATCCGAGGCGGGCGACGTGGCGCGCGAGGACGTTGGGCCCGACCTGAGCGTCGAATGGCAGGTGCGTCATCTGTTTGCGCTCGGGGCTGAAGCCGGGGGGGCGGCGACGGCTCCGGGGCGCGGGTTGGCAACGTAGACGATGGCGGAGCCGAAGGATGAGGCGCGCGAGATGAGGTCAAAGCCTTGGATCACTGTCCACGGTGGAGAATGAAGACGACGGCCAACAGCTGCGGGCCGTCTCTTCCCTTCCCACCTTGGACACCATCATTGGTTTTTGGCCGGCCGTCAATGGCGCCATGTCGCTCGATCTCGCCGAGCTTTTCGTCCGCTGTTGCGCACTCGTGCTCGTCGTGCTCGTGAGCGCGCGGTGGGCGCGCCGCCAACGCAAGGCGCGCCTACCTGCGCCGGGTGAGCGCGCGATGAGCCTGCTTCTCGGCCCGCCCGTCGCGCCGACGGCCCACCCGACGGCGTCAGCCACATCCGCAGCACATGCGGCGCGTTGGCGGCCGCGCGAGGACGACGTGATTGTGCTCAGCTTTCCAAAGACGGGCACGACGTGGGTGCAGCAGGTGTGCGAGCAGCTCCGCTCGAGAGGCTCGATGGACTTTGCGGAGATCAGTCAGCGCCAGCCGTGGCTCGAGTTTGCGCTCGACGTTGGCCAATCCCTCGACGCGCCGCACGCGCACGGCCCGCGCGTCTTCAAATCGCACCAGCGGCCCGCGGCGGCGCCGCGCGGGTGCAAGTACATCATCACCGTGCGCGCGCCCGAGGCCACCCTTGCCTCGCATTTCGCCTTCATGGCCCACAAGCAGGTCGAGGCAGTGCGCGCGTTCTCAAGCGCCGACGAGTACGCCACCCGCTCGGACCACTGGTTTGGCAACGACATCTTCGGCACCACATATTTCGAGTTTGTGCGCGAAGCGTGGCGGATCCGGCACTTGCCCTGCGTGCTGCTCATCAGCTACGAGCTCATGCTCGAACAGCCCGAGGCGCACGCGCGCCGCATCGCCGCGTTCCTCGGTGTCGTGCCGGCGCCCGCGCTCGTGCGCCGCGCGGTGGAGCGGTCGAGGAAGGAGTTCATGCTCGCGCACGCGCACCAGTTCGACGACTCTTGGCTGGCGGCGCAGCAGCGCGCGCTCGGCCGATCGCGCGGCGTGATCACGCCTGGGCCCAAGGTGACGGCCGAACATCGCGAGCCACTCGCGCCCTACACGCGCGCACTGCTCGCGAGCGTCTGGCGCGAGGTGGTCACGCCGACCACGGGCCTCGGCAGCTACGACGAGCTTCTAGTCGCGCTGCGCGAAGAGCAGCCATTCGAAACCGCCAGCCCGTCGTAGGTTCTGGCGCCGATGCGGTGTGAGCAGCTCTCAGAGATTTTGGCAGTGCCCGCGGGGGTGCAGGTGCGAGAGCGCGCCGCTGGCGAACGCGAGCGCAGCAGCGTCCTGCCCACCAATCGAGCCGACGCTCCGCACCCACAGCTCGGCGTGGCCGCGCGACAAGACGTCGACGAACGCCATCAGCTGCTCGGAGCGGCGCGTCTCGTCGTTCAGCAGCAGCCACTGCAGGAACTGCTGCAGCTGCGGCATACGGCGGCTCGCCTCGAGCGCCTTGTCGCGCAGCGTCGGCAGCAGCTCCTTGCGCGGCATCTGCGCCGCGGCGCCATGCATGGATGCCGGGAAAGCCGCGCACAGCTCAGTGTGAAGCCGCTTAAAGTCAGAGAAGCGACGACATACCTCCCACCGCTCCTCGCCGAGCGAGACGGCAAGCACGTATGCAACGTGCCGGTGCATCAGGCTGCCGTCGCCCATCACGCGGTGCGCGCACACGCTCACCGACACGCGGCGCGCGCCGCTGCCGACGCGCGGCTGCGGCGCGCCCGCGACGGGCGGCGTGGTCGTCGCGCCAGCGGCGTGCGGCGCGTTCAACGGCGCGCCGTCGGCGTCGCCCATCGCTGCGACGCACGCGCTCGCCCATGCGAGCGGGTCGCGCGTGCCGTCGCACGCCGCAATCTGCAGCTGCAAGTAAGCGCTTGCAAGCGCACCGGGCTGCGTGAGCGCCAACCTGCGGCGAATGCCCCGCGGCGGCGTGCGGCGCGCGCGCGCGGTTGAACGTGGCGCGCACACATGCACGTGGTGGGTGGGCACGGTTGGACGTGGTGGGTGCAGAGCGCGAGCGCGCGCGCCGCGCGCACCAGACGCGCTGCGTGCCGCCGTGCGCCTCGGATCCTGCGCGTTGGTCGGAGAGGCACAGCTCGCGCACCTCAATCGCGCTGAGTGTGCGCTCGCCGACTGGCGTCGCCGCGCGGCCGTGCCAGCCACCACCACCACCACCGGCAGCGGCGGCGACGGCGTGCGCGTGGCGCGCGTCGACGTGGCGCAACGTGAGCGTGAGCGTGTGCGCGAGCGACGCGACGCGCACGAGGAGCGGCTGCGGCCATCGCATGCCCTCGGGCCACTCGGCCAGATCGCACGAATGGCGCAGAAGCTCACGCGCGCCAAGGTGCACGGTACAGACGAGGGCGCCACTCGGCGGCGTGGGCGGCACGGGCCCGCCGTGCGCCGCGCCCGTCACGCGCACGCAGATGTGCGTCACCATGCATCGCGAGAGAGGCGCGAGCGGGGCACAGTCCGGCGCACGCCGCGCCGGACGTATGCGCGCCTCCTGCACGCCGCGCCCCCCGTCAAACTGCACGCGCTCGTGCACGGTGCGAAGGAGCTCCGTCGTGACCATCAGCGTGCCCACGAGCGGCGCAGCGACCACGCCGACGAGGCCCGAGCCGACGCCCTTGGTGAAGGACGCGAGCGAGCGCGCGCCCTGCACCGGGGTCAAGATGCCCGCGCCCAACCGCGCCACGTCGTCGAAAAGCGACGCGCGCTCGCCGTCGTCCACGTGCCTGCGCGTGCCCGTCGCGCCTCGCACCAGCCGCTCGAGCGAGCCGGTGATCTTGGCCGTCGAGCCCGTCGCGCCGCCGATCACGCCGCGCACGAGCGCCTTGGCCGCGCCGCCCACGAGCTGCGCGTCTCCCGCCACAATCCCGGTGAAGCCTCCGCGCACAAACTGAAAGACGCCGGTACCGACCGAGTCAAGGAGGCCAAGGGGGTTGCCCAGCACGTCCGAGCAGCCTAGCGCCTTGCCTGCGCGCGCAGCGGGGCGGACGCACAAACCAAACGGCGCGCGGCGCGCGGCGCGCGTGAGCCGTGCCGGGCCGTGCCGGGCGGACGGCGCGCGTCGCGCGCGCGTCCTGCAGCGCCGGTGGCGCGCGCGGGAGGGTCGCGTTGGTGCGCGCGGTCGGACGCCGCGGCGGCGGTGGCGGCAGCAGCCGCGGCAGTGGGCACGCGCACCAAGCTGCGTAACGCCCTGCCTGCCGTAATGCATCGAGAGTTTGTTGAAGAGCTGTCGCTCGCCAGTGAACGCGTTGCGCACGACAAGTTCAGAGAAGCGGAAGCGCACGTCAGAGACAGAGGCGAGCGAGGCGCCGAGGGCGCCAGCGAGGCCGCCCACCGTCCGCACCGCCGAGTGCGCGAGTCGAGAGAGCGTGGCGGGCACGGCGAGGCGGCGCGCGACGCGCGCGAGGCTCGTGGCGAGCCCGCTCTCCGCAAGCGTGCTCGCCGCGCGCCCGCCGCCTGCGCCGCCCGCCTGCGCCGCCGCCGCCTTGGCGCCGCCCGCCTGCCCGGGCAGCTCGACGATCGCCGTTACATTCGCGCCGAGCCTGCCCAGGTGCATCGTCTCCACGTACACCATGCCCCCTCCCAGGCCGCCGCCGCCGCCGGGCGCGACGGCGGCGGCGTGCTCCACGTTGCTGGGCGGAAGCGACTCGGCCGCCTCCGCCTCGAGCGCCTCGCGCACCGCCGACGAGCCGCCGCCGCCGCGCGTGCGCTCGAGCCAGCCAGCACCGCCCGCCGCGCCGCCCGCGCCGCCCGCGCCGCCGTCCGCCGTCGCCGCGTCGGCCACGCCGGCGAGCACGGCTCTGATCGCGGCCTCGAGGACGGGCACGTCAAGCACGAGCTTGACCGTGGGCAGGAGCAGCTCGATCAGGTGGAAGAAGCCCGCATCCTTCCTGACGATCTGCAAGTAGAAGAAGCACGCGTCCGCGCACTCGGACGCGGGCACGCTGCCGCTGGTCGCGCTTCCAGAGGCGCTCGCGGCGTTGGCCGCGAGACCGGCGGCGGCGGCGGCGGCGGCGGCGTGCTGCGGAAGCAGATCGTCGAGCCTGAGGAGCACCGGGTGCTTTGCAGACGGGAGCAGGTTGTCGAGCTGCACCGCTCGCAGCTTGAGCTCAATGCGCTGGATGAGATGCGAGAGCGCAATTGCACCCTCAAAGCCAAGGGCGCACGCGTATAGCAGCTCGCGCGGACTGCCGTCGAGGACGGTGAGCCCGAAGCCGGCGAGGCGCACGGAGATGGAGACGGGCACGTCGTGCAGCGTGAGTCCGCGCTCGGCGCCCGGGCCAGGCCGATCGCAGAGCGCGAGCACGCGCGTGGGGCCACGCGCATGCACGTGCGCAAAGAGCTTCGCGCCGCCCGGCAGCTCGGCGGGTTTAAAGTCGGTAAGGCCTTCGAGCGGGAACTCCGCCACGGGCACGAAGCGGCTCGAGCGCGCGCCGCTGCCGCCGCCTGCGCGCGCGCCCGGCGCGCGCTCGGCGCTGACGGCGACGCGCCGGACGCAGCGCGGCGTTGGCCACACGTAAGAGCACCAGTCCATGGGCTGCAGCACGCGCGGCGCGTCAAGGCCGTCGGCGTGCGCGATCGCCAGCGGCTGCCGCGTCCGGTTCTCGATGCAGAATGGCGGCGAGCTCGACGTGTCCGTCACGAGCAGCGTGATGCAGCCACCGCGCTGCGTCACCGCAACCCGCACGATGGCGACGTGCTCTCCGCTCTGCTCCGACCACCTGCCATCGCGGCCACGCGTCGGGTGCTCACGGCCGCGCCGCGAGATTCCGTCGCCGGCCGCGCTGCTCAAGCTCGAGCCGGGTGAGGGCGGCCCGTCCGATGCGCTGTCCGGGCCGCAGTCCGGACCGCCGTCGTCGCGCGCGCGCCCAACGCCGTCGCGGTCCGCGCCGTTCGCGGGCTGCGGCGGGTGCGTTGCGGGCAGCGGGAAAAGCTGAAAGAATAGGTCGTCGAGCGTGTCGAGCGGCAGCAGCGGCGACGACGCCCACCGCGCACCCGCCGGCGCACCGCCGCTGGACGCGCCGGCCGCGCTCGACGATCGCGCGCGCAGCACGGGCGGCAGCTGCTGCCCGTGCTGTTGCCGCTGTTGCACGAAGGCGGACCCGCCCGCGACGCCGACCGGCGCGCGCGCGCGCGATGCGGACTGCGGAAGGCGCGCGCCGCACGCCGCGTCGTCGCGCGCGCCCACAGGCGCCGCGCCGCGCGGCGGTTCAACGCCTTCGTCGGACGCGAGGACGCGCGCGCATGCCGCGCGCGCGGGCGCGGGCACGGCCGCCGGCTCGACGCGCACGCGGATCGCGCAAGGAGCATCGCCGGCGGGCGGGAAGAGGAAGGCGTGGCCGCGCCCGCCCGGCGGGATCGATAAGCGCCCGAGCGCGCCGAGCGCCGCCGCGTGCGCGATTCCGGCGCCCTCGGCGTATGCGCGCTCTGCGGCGTCCGCGCCGAGCGCGTGCTCGATGCCGTCAGCGTCCGCGCGACCGCTCGGCTTGTGCGGCGACGGCGCGAAGACGGCGGGGAAGACGGAGATCGGACGCGGCAGCGTGTTCACCACCACATACCGCGCGCACACCGTCACGAGCACGGCGTGTCTCTCGAAGCCCGGAGGGGCTGACCTGACCGACACGCCCAAAAAGCACGAAGCGCCATCAGGCATTTCCAAGAGCAGCTCGCCGTCCGTGCCGAGGGCGAGCGGCGAGAAGGGCGAGGACCACGATGAGCCGAAGGCAAGCGGCCCGCCCAGGCCGCCCGCCGCGCGCACGCGCAGCAGCATGCCTGCCGCCGCGCGCGCCTCGCCCGCCCAATCGGCGGTAACGGCGACGGGCGGGCCAACGGCGGCGCTCGGACCGGCGCGGCGGCGGCCGTTACCGCCACCGTTACCGCCACCGTTACCGCCACCGTTACCGCCACCGTTACCGCCACCGTTACCGCCGCCGTTACCGCCACCGTTACCGCCGCCGCCGCCACCGCCAGGCCACGAGGGCGCCCACGCGCAGCCGCGCAGCAACGTCGCGTGCGCGCGGTCCGTGGCCGACGGCGTGCCGCTCCCGCGCGCGCCGCGCAGCGTGCGCGCCCCGCGCGCCTCGCCGGTCGCCGAGCGCGGTGGGATGAGGTCGTACTCGAGGGGAATGGCCGTCAGGTTGGACAGCCAGAGCGGCGCGTGCGCGACGAGGAGCAGCGGCAGCTCGGGCTGAGCAGGGCCCGCGCGCTCGAGTCGAAGGAGCACGCGCAGCTCGTCGTGGATGAAGCTTGCTATCGTCGCGACCTCACCCGTGCGGCGCGCGCCGCCGCCACCGCCGCCGCCAGCGCGTCGGCGCGAGCGCGCGTTGGAGAGCGGGATAGTGCAGAGCGACGACCACGCGTGCTCGCCCGCGCCCGCTGGGCGCATGCGCGACACGAGCAGCGAGCAGCCCGGCGAGAGGGCGGACGCGAGCTCCACAATCTCGCCCGGGCCGATGACGACGCGGTGGCCGCGCGCGCCGGCTGGCCAGCCGCGCGCGGGTGCCTGCAGCTCTGAGAAGACCTCGCAGCCATCGTACACGCCGCCATTGCTCAGCGCAGCCGCGCTCGACGTCGGCCAGAATCCTCCGCGCTGCTCGTCGTCGTCGTCGTCGTCGTCGTCGTCGTCGTCGCCAAGGCCAAAATTGAAGCCGCCGCCGCCGCCGCCTGCGTTGCCGCTGCTGCCGCCAAAGCTACGGACGCCCCCGCCGGCCGCCGGACCCTCCGCTGCCGGCCACAGCTCAAACTCGGCGGTGACGGCGAGCTTGTTGGCGAGCGCGAGCGACGAGCGGACGGTGAGGAGTGCGTCCACGATGCCTGTCTCGTAACCGGAGAGTAACGGCTGTGCGCTCGCGGTGACAGTCACGCACGACGATTCGTCGTCAACTTCCTCGTCGCCAAAGCCGCCGCCGCCGCCACCGCCGGCAGCAGCGGCGGCGGTGGCGTACTCCGCGGCGCGCGCCGTCGACGAGCCCGGCGCGCCGACGACTGTTACCGCGACGTGCATCGCCAACTCGGCCGATAGGAGCGCGTCGCGCGCCGAGGTGGCATCGCCGTGCTCGCCGTGCACGCCGCGCGCATCACCCGCCGCGCCACCGCCGCCGCCACCTCCGCCGCCGCCGGGGTACTGCGCGCTCACCGTCGCCGCCACCGTCGGCCTCGCCGCGCGCACGGCGGCGGCGAGCATCGCGACGCACTCCGAGACGCACACGCTCTGGCAGCCGCGCGAGCCGAGCGCGGCGCTGCCGCCCTCGGCGGGATCGGCGCGCGCCCGCCGCCACGCGCCAGCGCCGTCCATGCGCGACAGGTCAAAGAGCAGGCTGCCGCCATCGCGCGCGAGCTCGCTCGCAAGCGGCACGCGAGCGCCCGCTCGCACCGCCATCGCCCTCTGGTGCGCTACGGGCGGTGGCGTCGGCGCGGGCGCGGACGGCCCAGCCTGCCGACTGGATGAGGGGAGCGCGTCGTCTGCCGCCGACCGCTCGGCCGGCGGCGCGCCGCCCGGGCGAGGCGACGGCGGAGGCGCGCGCGCGACGCGCGCGCCGCCAGGTGCGCCATGCGTCGCGTCGCCGCGCTCGGCCGGCAACGTGGTGAGCGCGAGCGTGCCGGCGCACGCGTTGCGCAGGACAAGCGGAGGCCGCACGCAAAGTAAGCGCTGCCCGCCCGCCAGCCTGCACACTTCGAGGATGAGCGGCATGTCCTCGCCCTGCGTAGGGTCGTCGGGCGCGCGCGCGCCATGCGCGCCGCCTCGCTCGCGCCGCGCGCGCGCAGGCCGTAGCAGCCGCGCATGGCAGCCGATTTGCCTGAGCGGGGGCCCATCAATCGGTTGGTACCCGCTCACATAGAGGCGAGTGCGCATGCCCCACACTGACGCGCCCGGGTCGAGCGCGCCGGCGCTCGACGCACGGACGGCGGTGCAGTCCGCCGTCGGCACCGGCGACGACGACGCGAGCGCGCGGCCGTCCGCGCCGCCCGCGCGGTCGCGCGGCGCGCCGCTCGGCGACCATAGCCGCGCAGCCTGCTCGACGAGGCCAAGGACCTCCGCGGTCGCGCCGAAACGGCAGCTCTTGCCCGGCGACGCAGTCACGCGCTGCTCGCACTGCTCGGCGGCGCGCGCGTGCGCTTCGGCGCGCGCGCCGCCGTCCCGTGCGCTCTCGCTGCCGCCGATATAGGCGCGCGCGCGCACGGGCGTGCGCGGCTCGGAGCCGCCGGCGGCCTCGCCCTCACCCTCGCCTTCATCAGCGCGTCGATCAGCGCCGTCGGCGCGCGGGTGTGGCTCCGCCCACCACTCGACGCCAACGTCTGCGCGCAGGCAGTTACGCAGGATGAAAAGGCCAGACTGCGCGCGCACGCTCGAGTCGAGCAGAGTCGCCGCTTGCACCGCCGCGCCGCCGTCTGTCGCGGGCGCGGCGTCCGCGCCGGCCGCACGCCGCTCGCGCGCGCCGCCGCGGCAGCCGCCGCGCGAGCGTGCAGTCTGCGGCGGCATGCCGAGCGGCGACTGCTCTGGTGCCAGCGCGCCGCCCGCCGCGCCGCCGGCTTCGTGCAGCTGCGCCGGCACAGCCCAGTGGCCACGGGTCGAGGGCGACGGCAGCGCACAGTCGGACACTCGGCGGTCATTGACTGAGAGGTACGCCGCAGCCGACGGCGACGCGGGCGCAGCGGGCGGCTCGTCGCCAGGCGGCGGGCGCTGCTGCTCGAGATGCGGCTGCAGCACACCATCTGACGGCACCGCGGCATTCGCCGGCCGGCCGGGCGTCTGCGCGCCGGCCGGCGGCGCGCCGTCCGCAGGCGCGCGTGCGCGGCTCGTTGAGATCGCACCAGCGTGTGCGCCGTCGGCCAAGAGCTGAGCAGTACTCGCGAGGGCATGGACGGAAAAAGGCGACACGTTGGCGAGCGCGAGCTCGTCGGCGCGCACCGCGACCGAGAGCTGCGCCGTCCCCTCCGGCTTGCGCGCGTACATGGCGAGGTGGTACGGTTCGAGGATCGGCTCGAGGCGCGCGAGGGTCGCGTTGCCGTGCGACGCCTCGAAGGCCGCGCTCGCCTGCACGGACGCCTCGTCGGGCACGGCGAGAAGGCCGTATGCCGCGACGAGCGCGCGCTCCGCGCCGAGCAGCCGCACCGCGTGCATCTCAACCCTGAGCTCGGTGAGCGCCACGTGCAGCATCGGCACCTCCCAGATCTCCTCGAGCACGGCGATGCGCACGCCGCTCACGCGCACGCGGCAGGTGGTGCATAGGCGGAGGAGGCGGAGCGGCGGCGCATTCGCGACGGTCGCGCCCGCACCGCCGGTACCACGCGAATGCGTGATCAGCCGTTCCATCAGCGACGCCTGCGCCCTCCATGTGTCGACGATGCGGCCCGCCTGGCGCACAGACCCGAAGGCGCGCGCGCGCGCGTCGCTCGCCTCCGCCTCGTGCGCTGCGGCGAGCGCGCAGTCCGACAGGCCGGCGTGCGCGGATGCCGGCCTGGTGAGCGCGCCTCGCGTGCAGCCCGCGCGTGCCTCCTCACCCTCCGCTCGGCCGCCGGCGCCGGCCGCACCTGCCGCGCGCTCGCCCGCGCCGAGCTCGCGCGTGAGCGTGCGCGCGCAGCACGCGAGCAGCTCGACGGACTCTCGAGTGAGGGCGAGGCTGACCACCTGCGAGATGTTCACGCGGATGCTCTGCGAGCCCTTCGCCGCAGGCGAGGCGTCCGAAGGCGCGGCCGCCGGGGCCTGCGCCACGGGGGCGTCGGCTGGCGCGCTGCTCGCACCTTCGTCGCCTTCGCGCGCGCCTGACGCGCGCTCGGCGGCCGCGTCGGCCGCGGGCGCGGCGGACGGACCGTGCGCGCGGATCAGCGACGGCGGCGTCGTGCCGCCCGTCCGCGCGCGGAAGAGGCTTTCGTCGGCGGCGAGCGCGCTCTGCGCAGAGCACGCGGCAGCCACAGCGGCCGCGGCAGCGTCTACGGCTGCTGCCGCAACGGCTAGATCAGCCGCGCTCGCAGCGGGC
The DNA here is from genome assembly GCA_019448385.1 of Diacronema lutheri. Classification (NCBI taxonomy): domain Eukaryota; phylum Haptophyta; class Pavlovophyceae; order Pavlovales; family Pavlovaceae; genus Diacronema; species Diacronema lutheri. The sequence continues at coordinate 556,987 of JAGTXO010000005.1, read as the reverse complement.
GCGCCGTCGCTTCCGTCCTCGCCGTCGTCGTTGTCCTCGCCATCCCCGTCCACGCCACCCTCGCCGCGCGCATCGCCGCGCGCCCTTGCGCGCGGGCGGCCCGTCCGCCCCGCGCTCGGCCGGCGTGCAACGGAGCGTCGCGCAACCCCGTCGCCTTCGCGCTCGCCGTCGCTCGACTCGCACGTGCCGTCGGCGCCGTCGCCCGCGTCCTCGTCGACGCTGTGCGCGCGCACGCCGCCCGCGCCCTCCGCGCCTTCGCCATCGTGCGCGTGCAGCTCTGCTCGAATTTGAAAGGGGTCGACGACGGTTTGCATGGACGCGGACGCCGAATGCTTTGCGCGCAGGCCGGCGCACGAGAGGCCGACGCGCTCGCTCGCGACGGAGATGCCGACAGATGCGCTCGCGCGCTCGCGCCCGGCGCCCGAGCGCATTCGCAGCTCCGCCGACGCGCGCAGCACGAGCGCCCGTTCGTCCACCCCACCCGCGGCCGCGCTGCTTGGGCGGCCGCCGCCGGCGGCGGCGGCGGCGGCGTGCTGCGCGCTATCGGCGCGCTCACCGACGCCGCCGTCTGCGCCGGCGCGCGCGCCCATCTCCTCCTCGCCCGAGCGCAGCGCGTGCGCGGGCAGCACGACGAAGAACGAACTGACGCTTAGGCGCACATCTGCGCGCGCGCCGCTGGCGAGGCAAAGCGCGGTCGGGCGCGGCGCCGGCTCGTACGTGCAGCTGGGCTCGCTGGCCGACGGCGCCGCGCCGGCGCCGCTGCTTCCGCTGCTTGCACGATGAAGGCGCCTGCTGCTCGGCAGCGCGTGGAGCGCGTGCAGCTGTTGCTGCTGCCGTGCCTCAGCTGATGACCAGCGCGGCAGCGGGCGCGCGGACGGCCTCACCTCGACGCGCGTCACGGACGCGGAGTGGAAGGCGGCGAGCACAGATGCGGCGACGATCTCGCTCGCAGCCACGCCACCGCCCTGGGCGCCCTCCGCGCCCGCGCCAACCGGCGAGCCGCCGTCGCCGCGCGACGCAACGGTACCCGCGCACTGCACGGGGCCGCGCGCTGCGTCCGCGGCGGCCGCGGCCGCGACGGCGTCCGCGGCCGCGACGGCGGCCGCGGCGGCGGCCGCGTCGGCGGCCGCGCGCAGTGCGCGTGCCTCCTCGTGCGCCGCGGCGACGAGCGCGTCGGCGAGCGCGGTCGCCTCCGCCGCGCGCAGCTGCTGCGCCTCGACGCGCTCCACCGCCGCCGCGCCGAGCGACGCGCAGAGGGCGCGCACGACCGCCGACGGGGCGAGCACGACGACGCAGCACGCGACGCGCGCGCGCACACGCCGCGCGTCGTCGCACTGCTCGAGCGACAAGTCGGCGAGCGGCGCGTCGCCGAGCTCGTGCGTGGAGGAAAGCAACGCGCGTCCGCTCTCCACCTCGCGCACCTCCGCGGCGCGCACGCCCGTCCTCAGCACGAGGGACGGCTCGGAGGCGGCGCGGTCGGCGAGGCGCACGCCGAGGAGAAGGCCAAGCGACAGCCGCCAGCCGTCCGCGCGCAGCTCGAGCGCGGTGCCCGGCGCGCGCGCGCGCGAGGACCCCCCTGGCGCCATACCGCCGAGACACTCTGCCGCTGCACCCACCTCGTGCGCCGAGCGCTCGGCGCACCACGACGGTGGCGCGCCGGCGGCGGCCAGCGCGCGCGCGCGCGCAGCCGCGCCGGCGCCGGCCGCGCCAGCCAAGCCCGCCACGCCGCCCTCGGCCATTGACGAAACCGCGTGGTGGTGCGCGTTGACGAAACTGATGGTGAGCGGCCCATCCGGCGCAATGCTCAGCTCAAAGCCGTGCAGCAGCGCGCCGCGCTGCAGCAGCGCGTCGACCTGCATGAGCTGCGCGCGATCAGCGGCCGTCAGCAGCGTGGCCGTTCCAGGAGCCTCCGCGCGCGCGTGCGCCGATCCCGCGCGCGCGCTGCCCTCCGGCGCGGTGTCGCGCTCCACGCCTGGCGCGTCCGCAAATGCGCGCGCCGCGATGGACGCAGGCCCTGCCGTGCCTCGCTCGCGCGCGCCTAGCGGGAGCATAGATGCGCCGCCCATCCGACCGCCGTCCGCGGACCAGAGCGCTCCGCGCGCGCGCCAGCGACACAAGATGGCCGCATCTGCACTCAGCCTTTCGTCCAGCTCGCGCAGCACGATGGCGGCGGCAGCCCTGCGCTTCGCGCCCTGCCCGAAAGCGCGCACGTACAGCGCCACATCCACCTCGGACGCGCCCGTCGCCACCGCCTCGCGCGCAGCGTACAGCCTTGCCCACCATTGTGTGTACCTGCTGCATGCGCTGCCCAGCTCGCGCGCGAGCGCAAGTTGAACACTACCGACGTAAAGCTGGACGCCGCGCGGCGTGAGGCGGACGTAGGGCGCGCAGCCAAGGCCGACGTCCGCGCAGAACCGCTCGGAGCGCGCGAGCACGACGCGCCGCGCCGCGCGGCTCGAGCGCTCGAACCAGTGGTCATCGTCGTGATCATCGTCGTGCTCATCGTCGTCGCTGCAGCCCCGCTCGCCCGCGCCCTCGTCTGACCGTCGCGTGCGGCGCGCGTCGGCGAGCGCGTCGGATCGCGCGCCACTGGCCGAGCACGGCTGGTAGAGCACGATCTCCGCGACGCCCGTCTCGAGCAGCACGCGCTCCGGGCAGAGCCAGATGAGCGCGCGCCAGCCGGTGCAGCAGCCGATCCGGGCGACGACGCCTGCCGCACGCACCTCGAGTGCGGCAGCGGAGGTGACGGCGTCGGAAGCGGCGCCGGCGGCGCGTGGCATCGCCGCGGCGTTGCGTGCCGCGACGTCGCCATACCGCCAGACGAAACGCGCTATGCGCAGCTCGACGCGCGCGAGCGCGGCGGAGAGCGCAGCGCCCAACATGGCGGCACAACGGCCATCGCGCCAGCGAGGCTTTTGTAGGCGCGCGCGCACGTCCAGCAGCTCCGTGGCGCGCGCAATCCGCCAGAGCTTGTAGCGCCGCGCGTAGTCCGCCACCTCGGCTGCGTCCCACTCTGTCGGGCACGTCGCGCGGCAGTCGATCAGCATGCCACGCGGCATCGCGAGCTCGACGTGCGGCAGCAGCATGCGGATGCGCACGACGATCAGCAGCTCGGGGACGAGGCAGGTGTGTGCTACGCCAGGAAGGTACCAGCATAGCGCGTTGAACGTGTCGATCAGCCACGGCGCGACCCGCACGTCGCGAAGCTCGATGCACAGCGCGGGCGCGCGCCACAGTGAGAGGCGCGGGTACGCGCGCAGCGACGGGCGCGCGCCCAGGTCGAGCACGCGGCTCTTCTCGCCGGCCCAGCATAGCAGAGCATCCTGCGGAGGGCGCCCGAGCAGCCAGCACAGCACGCCGCGCCGGACTGTGAGACAGAGCACCACGTCGGAGAGGAGCAACGCTGCGGCCGATCGAAGGGCCGACTCCATCGTTCGAACAGGTCAGTTTTATTTATTCCAGCGCGCGGCGGTTAGGCGCGTGCGGGCCCTTTGGGCCCGTCGGGCCTCGCTGCTCGCTCGCTGGTGACCGGGTTGCACGGGGATTGAAGACATTGGTGGCTATTCGATCCCCCCGCAGCTGGTGCTGACCCCGCTGTCCTGTAAGCGCCGTTAGTACTTATTCATACCCATACTAACGACCTCCCTCCCCCCCTCCCCCCCCCCCCCCCCCCCCCCCCCCCCCCCCCCCCCCCTTCGTTCGCTCCGTTCGTCACGCCTCGGCCCCGTGCACGCCCCCGTGAGGAAGCAGCGAGCGTTCTACGCGGCGTGCTCGCCTTCCCATTGTATCTTGTTCTCGTACCACCTGAGCTTCCTCGTCGGCATCTCGTGGTTTGCGTACTTCTCCGTCAAGTTGTCGTCGTACTTGACGTGCACCCAGTCGCCCTCACGCGAGACGTGGCTGATCACGCCGGAAAACCACTCCTCCTCCCCCTCCCAAAACACGCGCACACGGCGGTTGAGGCTCGCGTGCACCCGCTCGGCCGGCCACGGCCGCTGCTCGGGCGGCTCGAGATCCGCGCCTTCTTGCTTCTCCTCGCACGCCCATGCCCCTTCGCCTTTGGATGGCGCGACCGACGTGCTGCCGCTGCCACCGTCGCCTGCCGCCCTGCGCTTGACGGCGGGCCCTGCGGCCATCGCACTCGGCAGCATGGCCGCCACGGCTGCGGCAGCGCCGGTCGCGCTACGCTTGGCGCGCGTCGCGCCAAGCGCGGGCACGTGTGCGGGGAAGCCCAGCGGAGCCCCGGCGTCGCCATGGAGCGCAGCACGCCCCCGTGCTGCGCCGGAGGCAGCCGTGGTCTTGGCGGCAGCAGGCTCGGATGGCTCGTCAGCCGACGCGCCGCCGTTGCGTTCGCCCTGCCCGACATGAGCCTGTGCGATCGCATCCTGCGGAGGCTCGTCATCAGCGCGCGATGGCGCGCGCCGGCCTCGCAGGTGCGCTGGCGGCGGCACTGCTGCGCCGAGCGCGGGGGCTGCGGGCACGTCTGCAGCGTGCGGGCCGCTGGCGTACGCGTGGCGCAACTCGCGCACGGCGTCGAGTGCCATCCCCGCGATGACGATGTCCTGCACGGCCACGCCCGTAAGGTCGATAACAACCGTTTGGTCGCAGTGTGCGCGCGTTGAGGAGTCATTACCGAGCACCTCACCGAGCTCGACAACAAGGTCGCTGTCCGGCACGCTGCCCTCGCGGATGGCATGCGCGAGCTCGCCATGGTCGAGGCACTGCGCGCGCGAGTCGGCGAGCACCAGGATCGCGTGCTCCGCGTCCTGCGGCGAGAAGACGTCCGCGCCGAGCTCGCGCTTGTCGGCCGCGTCCGCGCCGAGCGCGACGACGAGGGCGCCGCGTTTGCACCTGGCGAAGAGCGGCTGCTCGGAGGGTGTGCACGTGATGATGACGTCAGCGTGCTCTTGTGCATACGCCGCAGCCGCCCTCGCCTCGAGCGCCTCGACCACGTCCCAGCCGGCCGCGGCTTGCACGTGGAGGAAGGCCCGTGCCGCATCCACGCTGCGTGAAACCACCACGAGCTTCGAGCCGGCCGGCGCGATATGAAGCGCGCGGAGCTGCTGCGCGACGAGCTTGGCGATCGTACCCGTGCCAAACAGCGCGATCGTTAGTGGCGGCGCGCCCTCAGCACGCGCCGGCCCAAATTCACGCACGCACAGGCCGGCCGTAAGCGCCGTCCGATGGTTCGTCAGGTACCCGCGATCCATCAGCACGGCCTCGAGCTCACCCGTGCTCTCACTCCAAACAAGCATCACGCCCTGCGAAGTTTGCAGTCCGTACTCTCCGTTCTTGTAGAAGCTGGAGGCGACCTTCGTCACCCACCAACGGCCCGAACCGCGCACCCCGCCTGCCTTTATGCACGCATCGCCTGGGCAACCCGCGATGGTCGCAAAGCTCATGTGCGCTGGGGCGGGCACTTGCACATCGCCGGCGGAGAATTCGACAAACCCGCGCAACAGCGCGTCGAGCACCTCCCATTCGCTCCCCGAGATGGCCGCCTCGACTTCGGACAGCTCGGCGATGATCGCCGACATTTCCCCGGTCCAGTTTTATTTTCCCACTCTTCTTCTTTTCCTTTTGCTTTTCGACAGGTTCTGCCGTTGGATGGAGCGTCGGGCGCCGCCCGTGTTCGCGGACGACGTGCCCGCGAGGCGCATGGTCAGGCCTTTCGCGGAGCGGAGCAGCATGACCGCGTTCGAGCAGGCTGCCGCGCCTATGCCCTCCGAGTCGGCGAGCGAGACGAGTGCGAGGCACAAGAAGCACTTTGACCACGCCGCAGTGCCCACTGGCTCCACCTGGGCGCCGCGCGGCGCGGATCCGTCGATGTACGTCACGACCGCGATGGGCGGCGGGATTGTTGACGCGGAGCGCGACTTGCACCATAGAAACGGCACGCGCAAAGTCACCTCGAAGCGCATGGTGCAGCCGTCGATGATCGCCGACGCGCAACGCAATCGGCTCGTGGCGGCGCAGGCCGCGGAGCGGCAACCGCAGGTTGCGCAAGTCGACCGGCGGATCGCATCTTTTGCGGGCAGCTTTGCCGGCTTCGCGGCGCCTCAACGCCAGTAGCGTGGCGTCAAGGGGGGGGGGGGGGGGGGGGGGGGGGGGGGGGGGGGGGGGGGGGGGGGGGGGGGGAGAGGCCCCAGATCTTTCGACGTTTCCTATCTCCATCCGACCCGACCACCCACGGCCACGCTTGCCAGCGCGGCACCCTGAGGACGTCGGCCCACCGCCTAGTCTATCGCCCGCGCCTACTCCTGCGCGGGCAGGTGGTCCAAGTCGATCAGCTGCGCGAGGCGCAGTTGGGGGAGGGGGGATAAGGGCCAAGTAAGCACGCTCGCGTGAGCGGGGCGCGCGCGCTAGTCCGCGCGCGTGACGCGAATGCGCGCGCGCGCGCACCTTGCGCTCCTCGGGCGGCAATGTGCTCATGATCTGCTCGTAGACGGCAAGGACGTCGTTGACGGACGACTCAAAATGCGAGCTGGCGTCAAAGCTGCTCGTGATGAAGCAGCCGTCCTTCGCAAAGTCGTTGGCGGGGACGTACACATTGTTGAGCAGCGCAAAGATCTTGTCCGGCTTGCCGAGCAGCTTAAGCGCGGGCGAGAGCTCCTTGACCGGCTCGGCCGTCTCGACCGTCGACGAGACAATCACGATGTACTTGCCGGCGGGCGCGACCGAATTGGACGCGCCGAGGCAGGTGATGTAGATGTCGTTCTGCCGGCCGACCTGCGACTGCGGAATGATGATCTGGCACGAGTCCGAGTTGTTCGTGTTCGGCACCGGGTGGCTCATGATGCAGACCATGCGAATGACCTGCCCGACCTGCTTCACCTTGCCGTCGGCGAGGAAGTAGCTCGGGTCGCCGATGACCATCTTGCACTTTGCGGTCTCGCCCTCGCTCGTCACGCCGCACACCCGGCCGCTCTCGTCGTACTCGATCTTGTCCACCTTCTTGTTGAGCATGTAGACGCCGCCGTGCACGGCGCTCAGCCGCGAGAAGGCCTGGGGCAGCTCGCCGAGGCCATAGAGCGGGTAGATGTACGGCGACTTGCCGTACTGCGCGAGGGAGAGAGAGTAGAGCTGGCATCGCTTCACCAGCTCCGCCGCGGGCTTGGTCAGGTACTCGTCGTTGTGGTTGAGCGCAATCGCGTGGCCGATGAAGTCAACTGTCTCTTGCTGCAGCCCAAAGTCTTTAATCAGGTCAGCGGAGGAGAGGCGCGAGAGGTCGCGCCCCTTGTGCGTGCTGGCGTTGGCCGCGTCGTACTCCTGCACGTAAATGAGGAAGTTGCGGAACCGCCGCTTCTCCCACAGGCCCATGAGGCCTGACGCCAGCGCCTCGGTCTCAGTGACTGGCACCTTGTGCACCTTCCCCTTGTTGTACACGAACGAGCCGTCGATCTGCTTGAACTCGAGGTAGTGCGTCGTCTTGCTGTACAGCAGCATCCGCACCAGCTTGCCTGCGCGCCGGACCCACGCCGCGCCAGCCGAGCGGGGCGCGTGCGCGTGAGCGTGGCAAGCGAGCGCGGCGGCGCGCCGAGCGGGGGGGGGGGGGGGGGGGGGGCGCACGCGCGCGCACGCCCGGGCTTGGCGCGGGCTTGACGCGCAGCGCGCGCCGGCGGGGCCCCGACTCGGGCGCGAGCGCGTACAGCACGCCGATACGGGAGCGGCGCCGCGCGCACTCCCTCTCGCGCGAGGCGCGCGCGCGCGGCGCACCGGAGGCCATCATGAACTTGGGGATCAGGTCAATGTTGTAGTCGCGGCTCGAGCCGAGCTCCGCGGGCGGCTTCTCGCCGTTGCCGTACTTCTCGAACATTTGGTTGAGATTGAGCGACGCGCTCTCGCCGCCGTAGTAGCTGTTGCGGTCCATGTGCAGCACCTTTTTGCCCGCGACGGACATCAGGCCCGAGAGGAGCGTATCCTTCATGCCCGTGCCGAGCACGATGACGTCGTACTCGTCATCCATCGCGGCGCGGCTGCGACGCGCGGCGCGCGCGGGCCGTGGAAGGACGTGCGTGAGCGCCCTGCGCCCACTCCGCGCGCCCGGCCCACCACCGCCGTGCTCGTCACCTTTCGGAGCGGTCTGGAGTCCGCCTCGGCGGGCGCGGGTGGGTGGCAGAAAGGCCTTTTGAGCGCCTACTTTCAACCCCTTTTAAAACAAGACCTTGCGCGCGGCTCGCGCGCTGGAGGTCACCCGGGGCGCGCGAGGGCCATGCTCCTCGCCCGGCGCGGCGCGCGCGCGGGCGTCTCCGCGTGCGCGCTGGGGCCCGTCGCGCGCTCGCTACCGCGTGCGCGCGCAATGTCGCGCATCGGGCAGCAGCCCGTGAAGCTGCCCGAAGGCGCGCGCGTCACGGTCGAATCCGTGCCGCCGCCCACGGGCGACCTGCTCAAATACCCGATGACGCCGCGGTTGTGGAAGATCAAGCCGCGCAAGCTGGAGCACGATTTTGGCGAGTGCGCGCTCGTCCACGTCGCCGGCCCGCGAGGCACCGTCTCGACCAAGCTGCATTCGGTGGTGCAGGTCCGCGTCGAGGGCGACCAGGTGGTGGTCTCGCCGCTCTGCGGCGGCACGTCAAAGTGCGGGATGACGATGTGGGGCACCGCGCGCGCGCTGATTGCCAACATGGTGCGCGGTGTGACGCGCGGTTACACGCGCGAGCTCGAGTTTGTCGGCGTCGGCTTCCGCACAGCGCTCGAGAAGGGCCGGCTCGTCTGCCGGCTCGGCGTGTCACACGACGTCATCTACGAGCTGCCCGCGCGCTTTGCGGGCACGGTGACCCTCGCCGTGCCGTCGCAGACGCAGGTTGTCGTCTCCGGTCCGGACAAGCAGGCCGTGCACGAGGTCGCCGCGCAGATCCGCGACCTGAAACGTCCCGAGCCGTACAAGGGCAAGGGCATCCGATACGCAGGCGAGGTCATCAAGCTCAAGACGGGCAAGAAGAAGTGACGGGCCGTCCAGCGCAGCGGCACCCGCCGTGAGATCCGGCTTCACACGGCGCCCTATATAAAGCGCGTTGGGCACTAGAGCGAGCCAAACGCGGCGCTCTCGGCCGCGCCAACGTCGCTCGACCTGTCCGAGCCTGGCGGCGAGTCGGGCCAGGTGTCTGGCCCGACCCGCCAGAAGTTGAATGAGTTGAAGGTGGCGGCCTCGTGCGACTCGAAGCTGCTCGCGTCCGTGATTGGCGGGAACATGTGGTGCACGAGCTCGAGCAGCATCGGGTAAGACTTTTGGTACGTGCGGTTGCGGTGGGTGATCACGCCCTGCCACACGCCCGCGCGGGCGCCGTGGCGCGTGAGCTGAGGCGAGGGCCGCGCCGCGCCGCCGCGCGCGGTCGCGCCCGCCCGCCCGCCCGCCCGCCCGCCCGCCCGCCCGCCCGCGCGCGCCCACGGCACCTGCGGGTTGATGAGCAGGATGCGGCTTTCGGGAACGCCGACCGCGCGGTACGCGACCTGGTCAGAATGGCGGTTGCCAAAGCCGGCGTAGTACGGGTTGAAGTCATCGGGGAAGAGCGAGCGGATGTCGTCGAGGCACGCGCGCTTAAACTCCTCCGGGTTGCGCCAGATCACCTCGCGCGTGAACGACTCGATCAGGCGCGTGGGCGACATGAAGATGGGGCCCTCGGGCAGCGTCGTCTTGCCCTGCTGCACGCCGGTGAGGTACTCGCGCGTGGAGAGGGACTGGCCGATCCCGCGTGACGTCAGGTAGAGCAGGTGGTAGCCGTTCTTGCGCAGCATCGAGTAGAGCGCCGTCACACCGGAGTGCGACCAGTCGATGCCGACGCGCGGCATCACGTGCCCGAGCACGTCCGACTTGGTGATCGTGCCGTCCACGTCGGAGATGACGATCTTGCAGTGCCGTTTCCATAGGAAGATGGCGGCGGAGACAACCTGCGTGCCCTGCAGGCTCGAGTGCACGCTGAAGGAGATCGTGTTGTGCCCCTGCTTGAGCTTGAGTGCGGCAAGCTGCTCTGAGCGCAAACGAATCCGCTTCGCGCGGCACGAGCGAAGCATGGCACGCGAGCACGCGGCGCGCTCGGGCGTCGATCGGCTCGACGTGCCCGCGTCCGAGCGCGAGGGCGCCGCCGGCTGCGCGCGGAGCGGGCTCGCGTGCAGCATCTGCCGCGAGAGGTTGGCCGGCACGGACGACGAGCCGCGCACGCCGCCGCCGGCGCTCGAGGCCCCGCCGCCGCCGTCGCCGCAGTCCGCCGCGTCGGCGTCGGTCGCGCCGCGCGACGAGGACGACTCACCATCGCACGCCATGCTGCTGCCCTCGCCCTCGACGCTCCGCTCGCGCGCGCCGCTCGCCACAGCTGTCGGTTGGGACGCCGAGCCCCAGCCAAACCACCGCCACCCGCTCGACGACGTGCTCGCCGTAACCGCCGACACGGGTAGAGGCGTTCGCGCTTCGCTCGCGCGCGCCTGCGATTGCGACTCGTCGAGTGAATCCGCGCGCGCGCGCGCGCCGCACGCGCTCACGCTCGGCGGCGCCGTCGCCGCGCGCCCGCCGGCAAGCGTGCTCGGCGGCATGGGCGGCGCGCGGGGCGAGCCGCCGTCCGCGGCATGCACGCCGGGTGGCAGCTCGCCGAACGCGGCGAGTGCTGCGAGGAGCGGAGCCGCCGCATCCCACGCGAAGATCCGCTCGCCGACGCGCACGCGCAGCCGGTCGTCCGATGCGACCTGCGGCTGCGCGAAGAAACGATCACGCCCCACACGCGCGCTCTCGAACGCACGCTCGTACGGCGGCGCGTACGGCATCGAGCCGTCCGAGCCGCGCGCGCTCGCGCCCGGCGCGCCACGCTCAAGCGCGGCTAGCTCGGGGCCGCAGAGCGAGAATGCGACGGCGGGCGGCGAGCGCGCTGCCATGCTCGCGCCGACTCCACCGCTGTCGGTCGCGCTGGCCGGAGAGGGGCGAGCGGAGGGCTGCGCCGTCGCTTCTTCGACGGGGCCCGGCGGCTGCGGCGGGACGAGCAGCGCCACCTCAGCGCTTGCGGCTGCGCCCTGCACCTCCACCTCCATACTCGATAGTCGCGTCGCCAGCGCGTCCGAGTCCGCGCCCGAGCGCGCGCGCAGACCGTCGTGCGCGCGCAGCAGGTCGTCGCCCGTGCTCGAGGCACGCGCGTCGCGGAGCTCGGGCGCGCTGCCGCTCACAACGGGCGTACGCGCGTCGACGTGCTCAGCCGCCGCGCCGCTCACCGCGCCGCGAGCCGGCAGTGTGCCCGCTGCTGCCGCGGCCGGCGTCGTAACGGTAACGGCAAGAATAGCGTCCATTTCGGCCCTCGCGGCGGCGGCGACGTGGACAAGCGAGGCGAGTGAGGCCTTGCGCGAGGAGATGACGACCCGCGAGTTGGGCACGATCTGTACCGCGAGCGAGCTCGAAGATGCGGGAAGGAGCGAGAGGCGAACGAGGCGAGCGCAGACCGCTTGGATTGGCAGAGGCCCGAGGCTCGCGCGCGTCTCGTCGGGCGCGCGCGCGTCGTGCTCGCCGAGATCGCGCGCGAGCCTCGCCTGCTGCTCCTCCATGAGCGACTCGGCGTTGACCATCGACTCGAGCTGATCGAGCGTTATCGGCTCGCCGCCCTTCTGCCCGCGCCGCAGCTGCCGCTTGCGGCTCGGCATACCGCCCCATGCCCACTCTATGATGGACGGCCGCTGCTTGGGCGGTCGCTCGGCAACGGCGTGCACGTGCGTCGGAAGGTCGAGTCGTGGCGGCAGGTGCAACACCTCGTGCTCGCCCGCCAACATGCTGCACGGCGACGAGTGCTGCGAGAAAGAGCGCTCGTCGTCCGCGGCCGACGAGCCGCCGTCCGACTCGTCGCCGCCTGACTCGTCCGGGTCGATAAAGTAGCACTCGCCGGACGAGCCGATGCGCATGATCAGGTCGGCGGGCTGCCCGTTGATCGCGATGTGCACCACCTTGTCACGCGGTCGCAGCAGCTCGAGCTTGCCGATGCGCACGTGGAAGGGCGTGCTGCGCAATGAGCCGTCCGGCTGCTCGACGACGAGGATGTCGATCGCGCCGCTCAATGTCGATTGGTTGATGTCGAGTGCCACCGACACGCTGTCCAGGAACTTCTCCACCACCGTCGACATCGCGCCCGCCCGCACTCTGCTGCGTGCTCCGGCCGCCGGGGCGCGGCTGCAGAATGACGCGCGCTGGACCGGCCGCCTATGGTGCCAGGTCCTGTCTTGAGAGAATTATTTTGCCGATGTCGGTGATGGAGTCGGCCGTCGAGTCGGGGATTCGTGCGTGCGTGCTCGCCTTTCTGCTCGCAGGTGCGTCCGCGTGGGGCGCCGCCTTCGTGGCGCGGAGCAGCGTGCGGCGATCTGCTCGTAGCCGGCCTCGGCCGGCGTTCGCAGCCGGAACGGCGGGCGGTTCGATGAGCCGCGTCCTCTTCGTCGAGTGCGGCTTTGGGAACGATCAGCACGGGCAGAATCCCACCAAAGCCGCCGTGCGAGCGTGTCGAAACGCCATCGAATTCAACAGCATACCTTCGATTGCACACATCGTGCCGGGCGGGTACGCAAACATGCTGCTTCGCGTGCAGCTCGGCGTGCCGCATGAATTTCATGCGCGCGTCGACCTCGAGCAGGTCGCGGCAGTTTTCCCGTACGGCAAGCTTCTTCCGGTCGAGCTGGTGCACGGCGGGATGAAGGCGTCATCCGGCATTGCCTTGCGAGAGATGGGCGACACCGACGACTCGATGATCATCGCAGTGGCGGTCGTGTCCGTGGGCTACGACGCGGCGACCGAGTGTCCTCCCCCCCCCTCCCGCGCCTAAGCTGCGCTCATTTCGGTGGCGGTGGCGCCCTCGAACGGCAATGCCCCGGCCAAGGCCTTGGCGGTCGTGTCCGTGGGCCCCGGCCAAGGCGGTGGCTGCGCGCATTGCGTGCACCCTTTCGTTCGCTCCGTTCGTCATGCCTCGGCCCCGTGCACGCCCCTCCTGCTGACCCGCCTGTCAAGTGTAAAACCAGTCATGTGTCAGCTGACTTGAGTGACTAGATGTCTGCGAATTGAGTGACGAGGTCCAGTCATGGGTGTGCACCGCCAGATGTCTGCAACTCGGGTGGCGGACAATCCGAGTGCAGGATGGTGGCGCTACGGAGTGTGTGCGCGCTCGTCCTTCTCGTGGCGCTCTCGCCCACGGAGGCGCTGCTGCCGCGCGCGTTGGGGGCGCGCCGAGCGCCAATTGTGCGACCGGGGCTGCGCTCGCGCGCAGTGCCCGCGCGCATGACGACTGCTGACGCAGGGGCTCCGGATCGCGACGCGGCTGACGCCGGCGGCGTGGATGTTGCTCACGTGTCTCGCTACGGTGGGGCAACCGCGCTCGAGGTCGGGCTCATTGCCGCAACGCTTGCGGCGCTCGATCGAGTTGGCTTTGGTCGATTGCCACTCGCGTGCGCCGTGCCCCTCTTCGCATTCCTCGCGCTGCGCACACGCGTCTTTTCGGTGATGGACAACTCGCGGCCAAACCGCAAGGCGCAGGGTGGCGCGGCCACGCCGTCGGAGACCAAGCGGCCGAGCTGGACGCCACCTGGCATCGCGTTTCCAATCATTTGGGGCACAATCACGCTGCTGCGCGTCGCGTCGAGCACGATGGTCTACGCCGCCAAGGGGCGCGTGCTCTGCACGCGCCCAATCCTCGCGCTGATGGTGCACCTGGCGGTGGGCGACACGTGGAACTCGATCACAAACGTGGAGCGGCGGCTCGGCGTCTCATTCATCGCAGTCTTTGCCGTCCTCGCGTCCATTTGCTGGGCCGTCTTCGAATTCTCCAGAGTCGACCGCCTCGCTGCGCTCATCCTGCTGCCCAACGCCGTGTGGATCACGATCGCGTCCGTGCTTACCGGCGCGATCTGGCGGCTGAACACGCCGCTCCAGCCGCTGCTGCCCATGCGCAACGACGGTAAGAAGCGCGCCTAGGCAAGCTTTGCCGTACGAAAACCAAACGCGGCGTCCGCGCGAGAGCGTCCGGCGCGGGGCAAGTCGACGGACGGCGCGCGCCGAATGGGGTGCCCGCGGCGGAGCACACGCCCGGGCTGCGGCGTCGCGTCGCCTTGGCCGGGGCATTGAGCAGAGCGCCACTGACTTGGGGGCCCGGGGCTTGTCGATCGGCGACGCACGAGATTCAATGTGCGCCTTCTCTCTGTCTCTCTGTCTCTCTCTGTCTCTCTTCTCCCCTCCCTCCCCCCCCCCCCCCCCCCCCCCCCCCGGTCGCTCAATCCTGCCCTCATTCTGAGCCCCCCCCTTGACCCCCGCCCTCATTCTGAGCGGCCGAAGCAGCCGTATGCCGATCCGCTTGCCCAGCTGCCCCTGCGGCCGGCGGCTCCGCGAGCGGCGACCGGAGGGAATCGGCACCGTCGCCAGCAACGTCCGAGCACGCCCCGCCGCCGTGCGGCGCGGCGGCGGGCGCGAGCGCGGCGGCGGGCGCGAGCGCGGCGGCGGGCGCACTGGCGGCCACCGGCACGGACGGCTGCGCGAGCGGCATGCGCACCATGTGCACGACGAGCTCGCAGTGCGAGGTGTCGGGGAAGAGGTCGACGGGGATGGCGCGCATCGGCCGAAACGGCTCGCCTCGGTAGCTCTTGGACGGCGCATAGCAGAGCTTCTCGGCGTCCTCAACAAACGACATCGGGTTGCACGAAACGTAGATGACGTGGCGCAGCTTCTCACACGCGCGCAGCGCCTTGAGCACGCTCACGTGCAGCCCGGCGCGCGGCGGGTCCACGATCGCTATGCACTCGCTGCCATGCACGTTGCGCAACACCTTGTCCAGCACGTCTTCTGCCTTGCCGCACACAAACGTCGCGTTGGTCACGCCGTTCTCCTCCGCGTTGCGGCGCGCGTCCTGCACGGCGTCGGCGCACATCTCCACGCCAATCACGGAGCGCACGGTGCGCGCGAGGCAGAGGCCCCACGCGCCCGCACCACAGCACACGTCGACCAGCGTCACCTGCGCGCGCGCGCTGATCTCAAGTACAAGCCGTTCGAGCACGCCGCCCAGCTCGTCGGCTGCGCGCGTGTTCACCTGAAAAAAGGAATTTGGCGAGATGCGGAAACGCACAGCGCGCAGCTCCTCGACCAGCTCGCGCTCGCCTGAGAGGTGCGTGTGCGGCAGGTCGGGCGTCGCCGTTGAGCAGCCGTTGTGCGACTGCCAGAATGCGCACCGCACGTTGGCCGCGCCGCGCGCCGCGGCGACCGCTCGCTCGACCTCGGCGCGCGCCGCGTCGACGGAGAGCGGCGCAGTGACGGCCACCTGTGGCGTGCGCGCGCATCGGGTCGAGGCGGCCGAGCGCGACGCGGCGAGATGAGAGCGCAGACGCGCGCGAACGGCGCTGCCGTGCGCATCGCCCCACACCGCGAGCGCGCGAGCGCGGGGCAGCGGCCGTCTGTGAATCGTCCGCCCACGTAGCAGGGCTTTGTCGCCCTTTCACCAAGGCTTGTCGCCCGTGCAGCAGGGCGTGTCGGCGCGGCGCACCTGGATGGAGAGGAGCAGCTCGCCGCGCAGGTTTTGGCGCACGAGCACTTGGCGCCAAAAGCCGGACTTGCCCGCGTTCGTGCTCTCGTACACGGGCAGCGCCGACTCGGCGACGACGGCCTGCATGGCCGCAACGGCGGCCTTCATCTGCGCCGAGATGTTGTCGCATTGCGCGGGCGAGCCGACGGCCGTCACGCCGTCGCGGAAGGCGCCGATCTTAAAGCCGACGCACGCGCGCCCATCCGCGTCCTTGCCAATCGTGAACTCGCACTTGTTCCGGTAGCCCTTTGTGACGGGCGCGCGCACGACGTCCGCCTGTGGGCAGCACCGGCCGCCTGCCGCGCGTGCGATCACGCGCGTCAGCCACACGCCGCCGAGGTTTGCCTTGAGCAGCCGCTTGGCGAGCGCACTGAGCACCGTGCAGATCGCCTCGGCCTTGAGCGTGAGCTGCTCGTCGTAGGTCATCGACTGGAGCGGCGCGACCGCCTCCTCGGCCGTCCTCGGGCGCTTGCCGCCGGTCGCTCCGCCCTCCTCCGCCTTGCGCTTCTGCGCGATCCGCTCTTGGCCGGTGTGCGCCTTGCCAAAGGTGAGCGTGAAGCGCTTGAATACGACCGACTTGGCCTGCAAGGCCCCCAGCGCGCGGTCGCGCGCCTGCTCGCTCGAAAACTTGGCGATCGTGACACCGGGCTTCACCTTGACGCGCACCGGCTGGAGGTCCTGCAGCTCCGCGGCGAGCAACCGCTCAATGTCCTTGGCCTGCGCGTACACCGGTAGACCGATGATCGCGATCGAATCGTCCACCTGTCCGCCGCCCGCTGGCTGCGCTCCTGGCGTCGCATCTGAAGCCGGAATCGTGGGCTCGTGCGCGGGCGCCTCCATTTTCTTTGGATGCCCAAGATCAGCAAGTTCGGCAACTCCGACGCTGGCTCTGATCAGTTTTGTTCACATGGCCTCAGGGAGTGTGGGTCAACGACTGGACGTCACAACTTCAGCAAGTCAGTCATCACACCATTTGCCGCCCTCGCAAGACCGGAATCGCGGCACCTCGGTGACTGCCAAGAGCGGCTTGTCACACGTCGATTGCACCACCGGTGCCGCGCAAGCGCACGCGATCGTCGGTCATCACATCGAGCTCTGGCGCCAGGAGCTTCGTGTACCGGTCGAAATAGAGCGCCTGCTTGATGAGGAGCCCAAATTCGCGCGGCAGCTTGACGCCCGCGCGCTCGGCCACCTCCGCAATCTCGAGCGTGAGCCGCGTGACCGCCTCCGAGTCGACGGTCACCTGCGCGCGCACCTGCCCCTCGAGCACTGTCGCGCTCAGCTGTGGGTCAATGGTCTGTGCCTTGAGCGCGAGCGCCTCGATGTCGCGCGCGAGTTGCTGCACGTTCACCGCGCCGCTCGTCGCGCCCATCGCGACCATGGACTCGGCGACCAGCGTCCAGTCCGACTGGACGAGCCCAGTGCCGAGGCCCTGCACGGCGCTCCACGTCTGCGGCGGGATCCGGCCGACGATGCCAAAGTCGATGAAGCCAACGCGTCCGTCGCGCAGCACGAGCAAGTTGCCCGCGTGCACGTCGGCGTGGAAGAACGGGCTCGCGACGACGGAGAGCGACCACGTGTTCAGCGCGTTGATCAGCGTCTGCTCTGGGTTGGGCGAGTAGGCACGAATCCCGTCAAGGTCGGTGAGCGGCACGCCGTACAGCCGCTCCATCGTGAGCACGCGCGCACCGGACGCGGCCGGGTACGGACGCGGGCACGTGGACACGTCGGTGAGGCCGGCGGTGCGCAGGAACGTGGCGAACTCGCCCAAGTTCTTCGCCTCCTGCCGGAAGTCCAGCTCGCCGAGCATCGTCGTGCGCAGGTCGGACACGATGCCGGCGAGCGACAGTCGGCCAAGCGACGGCGCGACGAACTCGAGCACGCGGCTCGCGACGGCGAGAAAGCCGAGGTCGGCCTGGAGCACGTCGCGCGTACCTGGCTTCTGCACCTTCACGACCACGTCCTCGCCCGAGAGCAGCGTCGCCGCGTGCACCTGCGCCACGGACGCCGACGCAAGCGGCGTGCGGTCAAACGAGGCGTACACCGCGTCGAGCGGCCGGCCGAGGTCCTCACTCACGATGCGCTCGATCGTCGCAAAGTCGATCGTGGGCGACGCGTCGAGGCACTTTTGGAATTCGAGCACGTAGTCCGCGGGGAAGAGCGTCGGACTCGACGCGATGAACTGCCCGAGCTTGATGTACGTGGCGCCCAGCCGCTCAAATAGTCGGCGCAGCGTGCGCGGCGCGAGCTCGGCGGGCAGCTGGCCTACGTAGTCGCTCAGGAGCTGGTCCAAAGTGATGCCCGGCGGCGGCGGGAAGGGCGCGCGCGGCAGCTCGCGCGCGAGCTCGAGCGCCGTTGCCAGCACGGCGCGCTGCCCGACGAGCGTGCGGCGCACCGTCGACTCGATTCCAACCTCCTGCACGATCCCGAGCGCCTCGAGCATCACCTCGCGGCCCTCGCGCACGAGCTCGTCGAGCGCGGGCGGCGAGCGCGGCGTGCCGGGCGGTGCGGACGACGCCATCGCCACGCGCACCCGCGGCGCGCGGTGCGCGCCGCGATGGGCGGCGGCCGCGGCGAGGTAGACCGTCAGCCAGGGCATCTGCATCCCGACACTACGGCGGCACTCGGCGGCAAAACGAAATAAGTATCGCTCATGGCGGCGCTCGGCGGAGCGTCCCCATGCTCGTGGTCATTCCCGCACGCTTTGGCTCCACGCGGCTGCCGGGCAAGGCGCTCGCCGACATCCACGGCCAGCCGATGATTGCGCGGGTGGTGCAAGCCGCGTTGCGCTCCGCGCAGGTCGAGCACGTCTTCGTCGCGACCGATCATGCGGCGATCGCGGCTGCGGCGGAGCGCGCCGGCGCGTCGGCCGTGCTGACCGACCCCGCGCTGCCGTCGGGCACGGATCGCGTCGCGGCCGCGGTGCGCCAGATCGGCGGTGATGCGCCGTTCGTCCTGAACGTGCAAGGCGATGAGCCGCTGCTCCCGCCATGCGCCATCGCACGCGTCGTCGCCGCGCTGCGCGCCGACGCTGGCGCAGACATGGCGACGCTCAGCTCGCCGCTCACGCGCGCCGACGTGCTGGACCCCAACCGTGTCAAGGTGGTGGTCTCGCCGGTGATGCGCGCCCTCTACTTTAGCCGGGCGCCCATCGGCGTGCCGCGCGCCGAGGTCGAGCGCGCCACGCGGGCCGAGCGCGACGAGGAGCGAGGGCCGCTCGAGGCGAACGCTCCCGTCGGCGGGCGTGCCGCGCGGCGGCACCTGGGCATCTACGGCTTCCGTCGCGAGGCGCTTTTTCGCTTCGTACAGATGCCGCCGTCGCCGCTTGAGCTCGCCGAGGGCCTTGAGCAGCTGCGCGCGCTCGAGGCGGGCATGCACATCGCGGTCGCCGAGATTGGCTCGGCGCATCGCGGCGTCGACACGATGGACGATCTCGTCGCCATGCGCGCTGAGTTCGGGGCCGCGCCCTTTGCAGGTGGCGGAGTCGGAAACGGGCCTTCTTGAAGATGGGACTCATGTCAAGGTTTGCCAGAGAAGCTGGCGTGGGCACATCAGGGCGAGCACGCGGTGATTGTGTGGAGTTGGGCCGAGCCGCGGGAAGCGCGGCGGTTTTGGGGCAGGACGGAGGGGTGGCAGAGCGGCGGTGACGGAAGGGCGGCGCGGACACGCCCACGCAGCCTACTTCGCGAGCAGGCACTGCGCAATCTCGGCGACGAGGACGGAGAGGCAAAACGTGCTGACGGGCACGGCGCCGGGCGTGCGCGTGCACGCAACGAGGCAGCACATGACCGCGATCGGCGCGTGCACGGCGAAGAGCCCGTTCCAAAACGAGTCGGTGTCCACCTTGATCGACGTCTTGATCGCGCCCGCCAAAGAGCCGACCTTGTGCTTGGCGAGGAGCGCGCGCGCGTCGGCGGTGTGCCCAACGTCCTCAAACTCAGTCGTCGCGTCGCGCCCGGCCAGGTCGAGCAGCGTCTGCTCGCCGCCCGGATGCTCCTTCATGTAGGACGTAACGTCGTACACGGCGCCGCCAATGGCAATCCAGCACGAGTCGACTGACGCGTGCTCGGCGAGCTGTGCAGCGGTGAGCTCATCGTCCGCCGGCGCCGGCGCCTTGGCGAGCGCGAGCGCCTCCTCCTCCTCAGCGCGCTCCGCCTCCTGCTTGCGCAGCAGCGCCTGATCGTACGCGCTCGCCTGGTCGGGGAAGTACTTCGCGCGGCCGGGCTTGCGCGTGCCAAAGAGCGCGTCCCACAGCCCGCCCGACGCGCTGAACGTGAAGTTGCACCGCTTCGAGCCCTCGTGGTGGAGGTCGTGGTGGTGCGGCATCTGCGAGTACGGCAGCCAGCGCTGCAGGTTGTGCGCCACGTTGTAGTGGCACGAGAGGCCCGAGTGCTTCTCCAGAGACTCCATCACGCGCAGCACGTGGCACGCCCAGTACATCGTGTAATCGAGCGGGCAGAGGAACTGAGCAAAGGTGTGGCCGTAGATGGCGTTCATGAAGTTGTCGAGGAAGTGCGCCTGGTACGTCACGCGCGAAAGCGGGTGCGTCGACTGGTGGTGCACGCCGTGCACGTTCGCCCACTTGTACGGCACGACGTGGCCGGCGCGGTGCGCCCAGTACATCGTGAAAGAGATGAGGTACTGGTGGACGAGGAGGCGGAGCGCGCGCTCGATGGATCCGTGCACGACGCCGTCGCGCCCCGGAAAGAAGCCTGGGTTGAGCGTGAAGAGCGCGACGACGAGCGCCGCATCGAGGAGCAGCGTGCGGCGGTCGTGCATGTTCTGCGACTCGAGGTTGGTCAGCTCGCGGCCCACCAGGTCGGTCTTGGAGCGGAGTGCGTGCTCGACGGGCGGCTGCGTGCGGTACTGCGGCTTCTTGGCGTATGTGTACTCCAACCACGCGTTGTACGCGCGCGTGAACGCCGAAATCGCGCACATCCACAGACCAACCTCGACGAGCGACTGCGCGCCCGGCGCCGGCGTGAAGATGCCGCCCGGGTTGGCGAGGCCGAGCCCGATGATCGCGGCGCGCGCGCCCCATTCAATCACCGTGTTCAGGCGGTCGCCGCTGAACAGCAGCCCGGAGAAGTGGTGCAGCTCAGCCTCCTGCTTCGCGTACAGCGTGGCCATCTTCAAAGCGGCGCTGGAGTTCCAGATACCCCGGCGCGTCAGGACGTCCGCACAGCAACTCTCCAGCAATTTCGGTTCGATAGCAATTGCGTCACACGGTCCTGACCGTGCGAGGTCTCGTCACTCACAATGGGGCCGCGTCGGTTATACTCGGTACCCGCTCCCGGCCGTCGTGCCCGCCGCGGCCGTCGACCCGGGGCCGCTCACTCGGCGATACGCCCGGGCGCTGCCGGCTGAGGCGGCAGCTTCTCCCACGGCTTGCGCGTGAGCGACAGCCACTCGCGCGAGGCGTCCGCCTTGCGTAGGGTGAGGACGAGCTTGTCGGCACGACGCCGAATCGCCACCGATTGCGCCCGGTCGAAGAGCAGCAGGCTGAGGCTGCTCTCGCCGCCGTCGCTCTCGACACGCAGCTCCAGCCGATCGCCGCCGTCGCCGAGCAGCTCGGCGCGCACGCGCTCTTCGGCGAGCGCGTGTGCGCCGGGCCAGGTGACGTACACCTTGATCGCGCCGCCGTCCGCGCTCCACGCGAACTCTGTGATCGGCCGCGCGGCCGGCCGCGCCGCGAGCGGCGCCTCGGCCACCACCCTGCCGTGCGCGTGGTAGTACGACGTGCTGCCCTTCGCCGCGAGGCTGCTCTGCACGCGGTTGGCCCCAGCCACGGGCGGCGTGGGCGTGCCCACGCCCTCGGGCGCGTCTGCCGCGGGCGGCGCGCCCACGCCTTTGGGCGCGTCCGCCGCCGGCGCGTTCGTGCTAAACGCGGTAGACGCCGCGGCGGGCGCGTCGGCGAGCGGCGCTGCGCGCGCGGCTGCCGCTTTGGCGGCCGCTTTCGCCGACGGCGCCGCTTCCGCCGACGGCGCCGCTTCCGCCGACGGCACGTGCCGAGCAAGAGGCCGCACACGCGCGGCGGTCACGGTGAGCACGCCGCCACGGAAGTTGGCATCCAACGACTCCCGCGCTGCGTCCGCGGGGAAGCTGTGCACCTCGTCGACGAGCGAGTGGTCGGTCGCGCCGAGCACGACGAGCTCGCCCGCGCTCCAGCGCACGTCAAAGTCCTCCTTGCCTTTGCCGACGAACGGCTGTGAGCGCCACTCGTAACGGTCGGGCAGGGCGTGCAGGCGCATGCTTGGCCGGCTGCACACGCCCCGGTGGTACGCCCAATCGCTCTGCTGGCAGGCCTGGTTGCAGTCTGCGGGGCACACGCGCGGCGTCGGCGCACACGCGCGCGTACGGGCGGCCGCGGCGCGCGCGCTGACGGCATCGCGCCCCGCCGCCCGTACAGAATGCCTTCTTGCACGCGCCACACCGCAGGAAGCGGCCCAAAGGCGGATCCTCGCGGAGACAGGAGCTGCACTTCACTCGTCGCCCACGATGGTCCAGCTGCCGATCCCCTCGAGGCGCCATCGCTGCACACGCCCAATGCGCACACAGGCACGCGACGGCCCACGGCATGGCCGTGGCCATGGCCCATGGGCCTCCACGGCGCCGAACGCGGCATGAGCTCTGGTCACACTCACACGGACCCCGAGCCCCGATGATCACAGTCGCCACCGCTGCACGCGGTGTCGATTGGCCGGAGGTGGGAGCGGCAGGCGGGGTCGTCGTACCGCCGCTTCCCTTTCTTCCGCTTCAGAGGCTCACAACAGCGCGGGCTTGATGCCGAGCGACGAGCCGCCATGCGCCTTGCTCGACAAGTGCAGGCGTAGAGTGGCCGATGCGGCTCAGTCCGCCATCGCGTCGCCGCCCTTTGCGTCGCCGTCCTTGCCTTTCCTCTTGGCGAGCAGCCTTTGCTTCTTCTTGGAAATCCCGCGCGCCGCGATCGAGGTGGCCGCGACGGCCTTCTGAACGCGCAGCTGGCGCTTCTTATTCACGCTGCGCGGCCGGGTGAACGCCTTGCTCTTCTTCGGCGTGTCCTTGTTGATCGCGCCGCCTCCGCACGACACCATCCTCGTGCCACCCAGAGAAATCAAGAAATGGCCGCACGTTTCCTCTTGGCGACCGTCTTTCTCGTGGCGTTCGGGCGTGGGGCGTCCCCAGGGCCAAGCGCGGCCGTTCGCTCGCCGCTGCTCCCGCGCACGCCGGGCGTGGGGCAGCGTGGGCGCGGCCGCGCCTCGCCGTGCGCTACGGCCGGCGAGCGGCCGCCTTCCGCCGTTGAAAGGGCGCGCACGTTTGTTGGGCAGAACACCTTCCCGATCGGGATGGCGCTTGCGGTGGCCGCGGCGCGCGTGGCGCCCGCGCTGGGCGCAAACGGCGGCCCGCTCCGGCTCGACATCACCGTCGGCCGCCTCGGCGTTGCCGCCATCTTCTTCCTTTCCGGCCTCGGCATCCGCACGTCTGAGCTGGCGCAGGCGGCCACATCCGTGCGTCTCAACGCGTTCGTGCAACTCGTCACGTTCGCGCTCTGGCCGGGCATGACCTGGCTGCTCGTCCAGCTTGTCAGAGCGATGCACGCGCCGCTCAGCTCCGCGCTGCTCGACGGCCTTCTCGTCACGTCCTGCCTGCCTACAACCGTCAACATGTGCGTCATAATGACCCAGGCGGCGGGCGGAAACGTCGCGCTCGCGATCACCAACGCGGTGTTCAGCAACACGGCGGGGGTGTTCGTCACGCCGTTGCTGTTGCTCGGGCTCATGGGCAGGACGATTGACGTGAGCCTTGCCGACGTCTGCGCCAAGCTCGCGCGCACAGTCGTCTTACCCGTGCTCCTCGGGCAGCTGGCGCGTTCGGCCCCGCCTGTCCAAGCCTTTGCAGCGCGGCGCGCGCGCGCGAGCAAAAAGGTGTCCGAGGCGGTGCTGCTGCTCATCATCTACAACACCTTCAGCGAGGCGTTTCTCTCAAAGGGCGCGGCGCTCAGCGGCGCCGACCTGCTCGCGCTCGGCGTTACGCTTCCCATCGCGTACGCGGGCGCGCTGCTCGGCGGCGCGCGTCTGCTCGCGCGGACGCCGATCGCGCCCGGCGATGCGGTCGCGGTGCTCTTCTGCACATCACAAAAGACGCTCGCCTTTGGCCTACCGCTGATCAGGCTTGTGTTTGCCGGCAACGCCGACCTCGCCTTTTTCACGGCGCCGATTATGATCTTGCATCCGCTCCAGCTCCTCGCAGGGTCGGTGCTGCAGCCGGCGGTGCGCAAAGCGCTCAGGCTGGACGGTCGCGCCGTGTAGGCTGCACGACCTTCCGCGCCTAGGCGCGCGCCGCCGACCCCGCCGCGCCGCGCGACGCGACGGTCACTGGCTGCGCTGCGGGCGGCGAGGGGGGCGCCGCTGCGACCGGACCGCCGGCCGCCGTGGCGCTCGCCGCTGGCGCCGATGTTCGCGCCGCCGGTGGGCGCCGCTGCGAGCGCTGCTGCGCTCAGCTCGACCACGCAAAGGTGCACGTGGCACATCCAACGAACGGGCAGCCCAACGTCCGCCGCGTCGCCTGCAGCGAGTGCAACGCCTTCTCGCACTCTTCTCGACGGCGAGCAGTGAGCGCAGCACCTCGTGTCATGGGGGCGTGCGGTCCAAGATCTGACTTCGGGCGCGGGACGCAATTTCATCGCTGGGAAGATGGCAGTCTCTCCCGAGAGGAGGAACGCCACAGGGCTCCGCAAAGCCACCGCCGCCGGCCAGCGCTTGGCAAGGGGGCGCCTCGGCGGCCGGCCAAACGCTGCTGCGTTTGGACAAAGCCAAACGCTACTTCTTCTTGCCCTTGTCCAAGTACGCAGCAGCGGCCTTCTTCTCCTCAGCCTGCTTCTTCTTGAAGGCGAGGTCATCCTCATCTAACTCAGCCTGCCGGCGAGGCGCGGGCGGCAGAGCAGCGAGAGCGTCAGCGGCGCCTGCGCACAGAGCAGAGGCGGGCGCAGCTAGATTTGCGCGGCTGCACGCACCGGCCCCTTCTTCGTCTTCTTGTTCACCACGGCCTTCTGCGCCTTGTTCGAGCCGTCGCCCGCGCCCTTGAGCGGCATCGCGATGGCGGTGCAGCTCCCCGCCAATGGCCGCCCCTCACACGTTCTCTTTCAGAGGCGCGGAAATATAAACGTGGGGCCCATGAGCCTCCCGATGCTCGCCGAAGAGGGGCGACCAGCGCGGCCCGACGACGACATCGACGAGATCTTGGGCGCGTCGACCGGCGAGTTTGACGTCTGCTCGGACGACGTCGACGGGAGCCTTGCGGGTGATAACGACCTCGACGAGCTGCTGGGCGAGTCGACCGGCGAGTTCCGCGTCGACATGACGGGCACGGACGGCACGCCGCCGCCGCGCGACACATCGAAAAAGCAGCTGGTGAGCGCTCATCTCGCTTACCTCTCGCGCAGAACGTCATCGCCGGCGCTCGACGACGTGCGCGCGCGCATCCGCGCGCTCACGATCGAAAAGCAGAAGCTGTATCGCGCGATGCAGCGCTGACCTCCCCTTTTCCCCCCCTTCTCTCTTCTCACCTAGCGACGTCAGCTGGACTGCCTGCATGTCCGTCTGGCCCTGCCTGGCGCCGTCCATCGGCACCGCGCTCCGTCGCGTTCAGCTCAAAACTCGCAGCCGCCCGGAAACCGCGGGAAAGCGATGGCATCGCGGATGTTTGCCGTGGCCGTGACGTAACAGACGAGTCGCTCGAAGCCGAGCCCGTACCCGGCGTGCGGCACGGTCCCGAATCTCCGCAGGTCGAGGTACCACCAATAGTCCTCCTCTTTGAGCCCGCTCTCGCGCATCTTGAGCTTCAGCTGCTCGAGACGCTCCTCGCGCTGGCTGCCGCCGATCAGCTCGCCGATGCCCGGCACGAGCAGGTCGGTCGCAGCGACGGTCTTGCCTGCGCCGCAGCGCAAGCGCGCGCGCACGTCGGAAAAGGTCGGTGGCGCACGCGCGGCGCGAGCGCCGGCACGCGCCCGACGCTGCGGCGGTCGCGGCCGCGCCGACGGCGAGGGCGTGGCGCGCACCGTCCTCATTGTCGCGCATGTAGAAGCTCTTGATCTCGCGCGGGTAGTTGTAGACGAAGACGGGCTTGCGGAAGTGCGACTCGGTCAGCCAGCGCTCGTGCTCTGACGCGAGGTCAGTGCCAAACTCGACCTGTGGGAATTCCCATTTGCTCGGGTCCTTTGCGATCTCGGCGCGCAGCAGCTCGATCGCCGTGGTGTAGGGCACGCGCTCGAACGGCTCGTTGACGAGCACGTCGAGGCGCGCGGGCAGCTCTTTGTCGACCAAGCTGCCGAAGAAGGCGAAGTCGCCCGGGCACCGCTCGCGCGCCTCGCGCACGACGTACTTGACGTATCGCTCCGCATTGTCCATCACGTCAAAGAGGTCGGCGAAGGCGATCTCGGGCTCGATCATGTGGAACTCGGCGAGGTGACGGTTCGTCTGCGAGTTCTCCGCGCGGAACGTCGGGCCTGCGGGCGCAGTGCGCCGCCGCGGCCGCGCGCGTGGGTAGGGCTCGCATGCGGCGTGCGCGCGCGTGACGCGGCGTGCGCACCGAAGGTATACACGCTGCCCAGCGCGCACGCATAGGTCTCGGCGGCGAGCTGCCCCGAGACGGTCAGGAACGCGGGCTTGCCGAAGAAGTCCTTTGAAAAGTCAAGCTCCTTGCCCGACTCGTCGCGCGGCATCGCGCTGAGCTGTGCGGGCAGCGTGGACACGCGGAACATCTCGCCGGCGCCCTCGCAGTCGGAGGCGGTAATGAGCGGCGTCTGCACGTAGGTGAAGCCCTCATTTGCGAAAAAGGCGTGCGTCGCCTGCGCGAGCGCCGAGCGCACGCGCGCGATCGCGCCGATCGTGTTGGTGCGCGCGCGCAGGTGCGCAATCGAGCGGAGGAACTCGAGGGAGTGGCGCTTCTTCTGGAGCGGGAAGCTGTCGTCGCACTCGCCGACCACCTCGATGCTCGAGGCCTGAACCTCGTACAGCTGCCCTTTGCCCTGGCTGCGCGCGACCGTCCCCGTCGCCGCGATCGCCGCGCCCGTCCCGATGCGCGCCATCACGGCCGCGTAATCGGCGGTGCCCTCGGCGTCGGCGACGATCTGCACGCCTTCGAGGCTCGAACCGTCGTTGACGTTGATGAAGCTAAGCGTCTTTTGGTCACGCACGGTCCGCACCCACCCCTTGATCAGCACGGGCGAGCTGACAATCGCCTCATCGCTTTCGAGGAGCGTGCGCACCATCGTACGGCGCGGCGCTGCCGCGGGCGCGCCCACCGTCGTGCTCATGAACGCGACGCGCGGGGCCGCGCCAGCGAGTCGGCGCGCGCCCAGTCGAGCGCCGCCCGACAGCGCGCGGCACGCGAGCACCAGCTGGCACCCGAGCATCAGGCGGCAGCCGAGCGCCTGCGAGCGCATCTGCCGCCCTGATGACGATGGCAGACACGTGTGGACGTTTCCGGAGAGAGCACGACGCGAAACCGCCGGCCCAATCGCGAATGATGGAGGCCAAAGGTGTGCGCTGTCCGACACCCACAGTGTTCTCTCTCTCCCCCCCCCCCCCCCCCGGGCCTGACGATTCCGCGCGCGTCCGAGCGCGCCCGCTGCAGGGCCGCTTGGCTTGGACATGGCTAAGCTGCAGGTCTCGAAGGCGCAGCTATCGACCGACGACCCGCTCTCCTCGCCCGAGGTGACTCTCCATGGCGAGATCGGCGACGCGAGCGATATCACGCAATCGCCGCGCGCGCTGAACGAGGAGGTGATTGCGACGCCGCGCCGCGCGCTCGAGCGCGCGCGCCGCCTCTTTGTGCTCGAGCCGGCTGTGCACGAGTCGCACCCGGTCGAGGTCGCATGGGGCGCGAGCCAGATTCTCGCGACGTATGGCGTCACGGGCGAGGTCGGCTTGTGGGACGCGGAGGGGAACAGGGCGCACGAACCGATCAAGCTGGCCAACGCGGCCGCCGCGTCCGGCCGCTCGCGCCTCATGTGGGACGCGGCGGGCGCCGTGCTGCTCATCCATGGCGACGGGCTCGGCCTGCATGTCTGGGCGGTGCGCGCGCTCGACGGTCGTGCGCACGTAGGCCACCGCGCGCGCGCTCACGTGCGCGCGCGCGCGCGCGCGCGCGCCCTCGTGGCTTCGCGCAGAAGGCCGACGGCCTCCGCCAGCTTGCGAGTGCGAGCATGGGCGCATCGTCAGTTTCGTTTGTGCGCTGGTCTCGCACGCACGCCGGTTTGCTCGCGTTCGGCACGGAGAAGGGCGAGATCTTCGTGTACCAGCATGCGCTGATGACGCGTGCGGAGAAGCAGAACGCGGGCAAGCACCCCGGCGTCGTGCTGCCCGGCATCCGCGCCGACAATCAGATCGTGTGCGGGGACTGGCTGATGAACAACGCGCTCGCGCTCGCGTCGGGCGCGCGCGTGAGCGCTCCGCGTGCGCGGCACGCGGCGAGGTGGTCTCGGCGAGATGCAGCGCGATTGCGCGCGCCCGATCTGCTCGCGCGGCACGCCTCACGACCCGCCCGCCGCCCGCCGCCCGCCACCCGCCGTGCCCGCCTGCGGCTCGGTGTGCGCGAAGCTCAAGGTGAGTCACCCCATCGCGCACCTCAACCCCCGATGGAAAACGTTTACAAAGTTTCGCGTGCACGAGATGCAGGCCAAGATCCCCTTGACCAAGCTCGTGAGCGGCGAGCGCTCGGGCTACCGCGCCCTCCCTTCCATCGTCAAGGCGAGTGCGACAACGACACCGTTTTTGGCAATGAACCTGGGCGACAAGGTCGTCACACTCGTGGACTACGCCGGAAATTTTCGAGAGGAGGGCTTCTTCATCCCGCTCGACTACGGAACGATCGTCGGGATGGAGTGGCTGCCCAACGACCTACTCGTGATTGGCCTCACCAACGGCTACATCATTTCCGTCAACGTGCCGCTTTTCCTCAGCCAGCGCAACCCGGCGGCCAAGAGAGGAGGCACGCCGCCACGCAAGGCCGCGCCCGCAAACCGGCGGCCCAAGGCCATGTCAACCACGCGGGTGCGTGCAGTCGATACGCGCCGCGAGCGGCAAGGGGGCGGAACGAGGAAAGGCGGGAAACGAGGGCGACGCGGCAATCCAAATGGGCGTGCGCGCACGCGCCCGCCGCGCAGGTGATGGGCGCGTACCTTTCCGACATCAAGGTGTCGCTCGACGGCACGCGGTTGTGCGTGCTTGGCGATTCGCGCGTCAAGGAGCTCGCCATCGCCGTCTCCACCTCGACGAGCGAGATCCGCGTGAGTGTCGAGGTCGAGTTCGTGCTTCCGTTTGAATCAAAGGTGGGCACATTTGTGCGCAGCTTGGAGTGGGGGCCCGGCGGGATCGTGTGCGTCACGTCCAACCTCGGGCACGTCTTTGCCTTCGTGGCGCCCGCGCGGGAAGCGTCCGCGCTCGGCGACAGGGCGCCGCCAGAGGTGGACTCAGCCGAGGCGCGCGCCCACGGCGATGGCCGATGGCGTGCCGATGCTGATGCAGCCGACGGCGAAGACGCGAGATAGCAGGCGCAGCCCTGGGCGCGAGCGCGCGAGGGCTCAGCGCAGGCCTGATCTGCGCACCGCGGCAGCGATGCGCGGCGTGAGCCAGAGCGTGACAG
Source organism: Diacronema lutheri (assembly GCA_019448385.1). NCBI lineage: Eukaryota > Haptophyta > Pavlovophyceae > Pavlovales > Pavlovaceae > Diacronema > Diacronema lutheri. The sequence goes on along the minus strand of JAGTXO010000005.1, from coordinate 527,849 downwards.
GCAGCCGAAGAGGCTCGGTGAATTTGGCAAGAATCCATGCGACGGCGAAGTTGCTCGCCTTTGGATTGAGGTGGTCTAGGTCCACCAGCTTGTCTACACCCGCCCATTTGAGCATCGTGAGTGCGTCGCCCGCCAAGAAGACCTGCAGAACGCCACGCGCGCCGCGCGGGTGAGGATCGGCGCCGCCGTGGGCGGCGGACGATAGCCACGGCGCGCGTAGAGCGCATGCAAGCCGAATCTTTCAGCACCGCACCGCGCGCGCGCGCGGGGCTCACCCCGTTGTCCACGCCGAGGAACAGCCCGCCGAGCGTCGTGAAGTAGATGCCAAAATGCGTGCACACGCCCAGCGCGCCATACTCGCTCACCAGCCAGCGGAGCTTGGCGACGGCGCCCGTCTTGGGGTACACGGGCGCTTTGGAGAGCTGGCGCACCGCGGCGAGCCGCGGCGCAGGCCGCCGGAGAGCGCGCAGCCCGGCCGTGCACGCGCTTTGCCGCAACCTCGCGCACAGCATGGAGGCTCGAATTTTCCGCAGCGTGCCCGGGGAACGCTCGGAATTCGAATTCCGACCGATCGAGACCGCACGCAGCCGGCGCAGCTCGATGCCCGAGTAGTGCGCGCAGCTGAGTGCGCGCCCCACACCGGCGGCGGCGCGAAAACAAAGCCGACCTGCGGCGTGCGCAGCAACGGACAAAGTGATGGTAGCCGATGCCCGCGTGGCAAAAGCTGTCAACCTGCATGTGGCGCCGCCGACCACAAGGGCGGCGGCGCAGCAGGCGCAGGCGATGTACCATCGCGCATGCTGGAAAGTGCACGACGGCGCTCAGCATGGCGCGCTTTCCAGCGAGCATTGTCACGCCCTGAGCCTCGCGCCATGCTCGTACCACGCGTCGCAGGCGACGGCACTGGTTTCGGCAGCGGCGGCGGCAGCGGCGTGGGCACGCCGCCATTTGCCGTGCTTGAGCGTTCGATCCGCGGCGTGTCAAGCGCGTGCTGCACGCCGAAGGCGGCGATGCGGGCGACGACGCACCGCGCGCGTAGGCGCTTCGCGCGCAGCCCACGCCCACGGCGTGCTTTTTGAGGCAGCTGCGCACTCGGTTGCGCGCTACCCACTTCGCTAGCGCGCGTCGCGCGCGTGCGCAGCGACGCTGCAGGCCGCTGTGATTGCCGCGCTGTGCGCTGGCGCGCTACAGCTTGCGCTGCGCGCGGCCGAGCGGTGTACTTGCGGGGGCGCTGCTAGGTTGGATGACAACGCAGCGCGGGGCGCGCAAGCGCAATGCTGCACGAGGCGCGGGCGCGGCAAACAATGAGCGTGCGCCGCCGGCCGTGCCGAGGTACGACCCCCGCCGCCCCTAATCTCTCTCTACGTGCGCATGGGAGCAGGCCGCCGGTCTTACCTCCTCGCGCCGCTCACGCCGCTCGAGGCCGCACGTGCACACCGCGCTCGCCTTTGGCGACGACGAGGGCACAAGGCTCGCGTCCGCCGAGGACAGCGGCTGCAGCGTGTGATTGGGCCCGTGCTCACCATTGCGTGCAGACGCCGTGCGCTCGACCTCATGTGCTCGCTCCGACGCCCACGGCTCTGGGCGGTGCCTGGTGCTCGCGCCTCAGTCAGCAGGAAGCGCCCCAGCCTGCCAGTCAAAATCATTGCAGATCATCAATTCTTGACCAGGCGAGCATGACGCCCAGCTCGACGGAGGCAGCAGCTCTCGAAGGCGAAATTGGCTCGCTCGAGGAGACCAAGAAGCTGCACACTGCGCAAGACCCGGGCGAGTTCAAGGACAAGGCGGGCTCGCACGTGCCAAAGATCCGGGTGAAGGAGGGCAAGCTGGAGGTCGAAGTCGCGCACGAGATGAAGGACGAGCACTTCATCGAGTACATCTGGGCAAAGAACAGCGAGGACGGCTCGATGCTTGGCGCGTGCAAGCTTTCGCCTTCCGATCAGCCGATACTGCATGTGGACGTGCCAGACGGCGTCAAGTCGGTTGTGGCCTTCGAGATGTGCAACCAGCACGGCCTGTGGAAGAGCGACCCGACGCCTGTCTGCTGATGAGACGTTGTGACCTTCGAGATGTGCGACCAACACGGCCTGTGGAAGAGCGGCCCGACTCCTGTCTGCTGCTGACTCGACTCAGCGAGGGGCCGCGTTCTCGATGACGACTTCATCTCTGTCTGTCACGTGGGCAATGCTGGACACAATTCGCCGCTTGACGCGACGCGCCTCACCCGTTCGGCCGCACGCCCACCCGCACGCCCTCGCTGTGGCCATCTGTACGGTCCTGGGTGCGCGCGCGATCGCCGAGGGCGTGCACGACCACGCGCCCGTCCGCGAGTGCGATGGCAATCGTCGGCCCGTGCAGGCCAAAGGCGAGCGGGCTGGCTGCGAACGTGAGGCGCGTCGGCTCGCCGCGCTGGCCTGCACGGCGCACGGGCAGAATTGGGGAAGCTCGCCACCGATTGACGGGGGGCCGAGGCGCGCGGCTGGCGGGGCGAGGCCGCGCGTGCAGGCGACAGGGCGAACGGCGCTGCCACCGCCGGCGCGGCGCGCACCTGGCAGCGCCGACAGGTCCCACACGAAAACGTGGGGAGGCTTGGCCTCGTACGCGATGCACACCGCCGCGTGCCCTACGAGCGAGACGGCCTCGACCTCCCACGGGTGCGGGCCGAGGAAGCCGAGGAAGGCGCCGTCCAAGAGACGCCACGCCGCGACGTACCAGCCGTTGGGCTGCGCGTGCTCGTCGTCGTCGAGCTCGCCGTCGGGCGCGGTCGCTGAGACGGCGTAGGTGGACGAGAGAGCGAGCGCCGTGCAGACCGAACGCTCCTGCCGCGGGTGGCGAAGGAGTTGCGAGAGGCGGGCGGAGAGCGTGTCGTACACGCCGAGCTGCACGTCACCCTGCACGCACACCTGCGCCGCCTGCGGGCCAAGGCACGCCCAGCCATCCCAAATGGCGAGGCGCGCCCCGCCATGCACATCCCAAAGCGTCGTGCTGCTCCCCCGGCCCGTGCCCACGTGCAAATGCTGGCTGACGAGCCGCCAGCCGACGAGTTGCACCTCGACGACAGGACCGGCGTGCAGGAGCACGCGCCGCGCCGTGCCGCCGCGCTTGTCCCACACGCGCGCCGTGCCATCCGCTGAGCCTGCGCGGCGCGGCGGCGCGTCGGGGGAGGCCGCGCACGCTCATGAGGCGCGCGAGCGCGGATCCCCGCCGGGCGGCGGCGCGCGCGCGCACCTGACGCTGCCAGGACGTCGTCCACAGAGATCGACTTGACCGCGCCCTCGTGTCCTCGCAGCTCGAATGCGACGCGCGGCGCGGCGCCGCACCCGTCGAAGGCGTACGCGCCGATCGTCTGTGCGCCGGCCGCGGCTGCGTAGAGGATAGCGCCGTGCGCGCGTACGACGGGCGTGCACACGCCGGTCGAATCGCTCGGCATTTCGATCGACGGCAGCGCCCTTCCCGACGGCAGCTGCCATACGTGCAGCGTGTCGGCTGCGGCGAGCGGCCGTCGGCCGGCCCACGCGTGCAGCGCGTTGTACGCACTGCCCGAGCACACGCAGCAGGCGAGGCTGGCGGAGAGGGCAATGTCGGGCTGGAGCACATGGCCCAACTCACTAGGCAGCGTGCCCTCCAGCTCCACCCCGATGGCAACCGCGCCGCGCAGCAGCGCGCGCTCGGCGAGCTCCATCTGGCCGTACCGCTCCGCCCAGCTGTCCGCCTGCGCGCCGCTCGGTGCGAGCAGGCTGTAGAGGTTGCAGCTCGAGACGCGCGAGCCCGCCCAGCGGCGCTGAAATATGTCGCCCCACAGGCACGCCGTCTGCTTGCGCACCTCGCGGCTCGTGCAGCACAGCGCACCTAGCTCGCGCGCGCCGAGCCGCGCAAAAACGAGCAGCTTCAGCTCGGCCGGCAGCTGGTTGAGCAGCCCGACCTCGGGCGCGTAACGCGGCTGATGGAATTGCAAGCGCAGCTCGCGCACGAGCGGCGCCTGGCGCGTCGGCTCAGCGCGCGCCTCGTCGGCCGCTGGCGCCTGTTTGCCCATCGTTCACTCGGTCACCCAATGCACCATCTCGGCTGTCGTCATTCCGGCGTATTGAAATGTGGCGTGTTCGGCATTCGATGTGCGACGGGAGGGGAGAGGCAAGGGCGCTCGTCGCAAAATGACCGAAATGAGATGTCCACAGGTACGGGCGCGGGGGGGCACGCGCAGCGGGGGGAGACGTGGGGCACGTCCGATGAGGACACAACACCATCCAAGTAACCAACGCCAGGCGCTTGGCGAGCAAACTACGGGTCGGATGGAGTGCACCCGCGGCACCTCGCACGGCGCTCCGCGTGGCCCCGCGCCGTGCCGTGCGCTCCTCCGCCTTGCCACATGCCCCTACCCTCCCCGCACGATAATCAGTGGGCTGTCGGCATCCCAGCCGCTCTCCACCTTCATGACGTGCGCAAAGGGGCCACCACTCGCGGGCTCACTTTACTCGTGCGGCTTTCTGCGTGCCGTTCGAGCCTATTCACCTTCGAGACACGCGCGCGCGCGCGGAGCTCACCCCATCTGCTGACGCAGCGCATGCGCGTGCGAGTGGGCGCGCTAGCGTGCGCGTTTGCCCACACTCACCCTTCACACGTGATCTCACGCCCGCCCGGCTTCAGGAGCTCTCGTTTAATCCGATTTTCGCGCACTCAGTCGATCATGACTCCGAGGAGCAGCACGCGGCGAGGCCGTAGGCGCGCGCGACTCCGGCCTCGCCGCGGCCGTTCGCCTTGTCGCGGCGCTCCTCTGAGCACGCTGCTTGCGAGGTTCCGAGCTCGTAACCTGACCTCGCGCCAGCCGCCGCCAGTTCGCTGCGGCGAACTGCGCTGCGCCTGCGCCTGCGCTGCTTGCGAGCTCGGGAAGCATCGCCAGGTTACGGGTGGTGGCCATCATCACCCCCCGCGTCCCAGTGATACCGCGGACGAGGTTGTCGGCCGCCTCGCGCTCGCGGCGCCTCGCGCTCGCGCCGGCTGCTGCGCTCGCATCGCGGTCGACGCAGTCTGCCGCGCCGGGCACGAATTTCCACGGCCCAACTCGCCACAACCAAACAAACCCAACAACCAACACCACACCCCCAATCGACCGCTAGACGCTGCGGTACGTCGAAGTGAAGACGACCGCCTCGACCAGCGCGTTGACGCTACGCGCCGACGGCCCGCTGAGCAGGCACATGAAGCAGCTGCACCTCGACATGCTCTGCCTCGACATCCGCTCGTCCGTCTACATGCAGGACGCGCCGCTCGCTACGCAGGCCGTCGCGCACGTGGCGCACGTGGTGCCCGAGGAGGCGCGGTGGATCGACACCGCGCTGCCGCGCGTCGCGCGCTTCTGCGCCCGCGTGCGCGCGCATTGCGCGCATCTCGCGCTCGCCAAGACCGCCTCGGCTGCCTGCGCGGCGCCAGCCGCGGGCGTGCTACGGGTGCCGCAAGCGCGAGCGCGCCGACGCAAGCCTGCCGCGCGGCCTCGCTGGCTGCGCGCGCCGGCTGCCGCTCGCGCTCGTGGCGAGCGGCGACGCACCCGCGCCGCTCGGCGCGGCGCTGTACGTGCTAGTCGGCGCAGACTTTGCGCGCGCCGCCGGCGAGGCCGCCGACCCAGCCGGCGGCGACGCGACGCTCGGCGCGCGCGTGCGGCGCGCCCTCGGCTGCCTGCGCGCGTCCGCGCTGAACGCGGCCGACCTGCTTCAGACGAACGGGCAGGAGGAGGCGGCGTAGGGCGCCGCGCAGGCAGCCGCGGTCGAGCTCGCAGGCGCGCTTGCGCGCGCGGGCGGCGCGCTCGGCGAGGATGAGCCCGGCGCGCTCGTCGCGCGGCTCGCCGACGCGCTGCTAGGCGAGGGGGCTGCCGCTACCATGCGGTGCTCCCTGCGCGCCGCCGCGCCGCCGGACTCACCGGCCGCCTTCGCCGCGTGGCTGCACGCCGAGCTGTGCGGCGAGGAAGGGCTCGCGGCGCTCTTCGGGCCGGGCCGCGCGGTCGTCGTCCGCTTTGAGCCGCGCGCCCGCGCGTCGGCGCCGCTTGCGCGGTGCGTGACGCTCAACGTCCGGCGGCGCGGACGCCGGGCCGCGGCAGGCGCACGCGCCCGCCGCGGCGCCTGCGCTCGGCGCGCGAGCGGACGACCAGCCGCTGACGCGGCTGGCGCTGCGCGGCGCAGCTGACGCGCGCCGGCGCGCGTGGAGGCGTTCGCGCGGCACGGCGTCATCTGGCTGCGCTGCGCGGGCGGGCTCGCGACGCCCGCGCGTTGGAGCGGCATGGCGAGCGCGGTCGCGAGCGTCTGCGCCGGCGGGGAGCCGCGGTAGAAGCCGTGCGCGCTGCTCGACGAGGGCGTCGGTCAGCTGTAGGTGGCGCCGGCGGCAAGCGCGCGCGCGCGGACGAGGGCGGGGACGAGGACGACGGCGCGGGCGGTGGAGGGCGCGGCGCGGCGGCGGGCGCCACGCCGCGCCGGCCGGCGGTGGTCGCGAGCGCGCCAAGGGACCCGTTTGCGAGCTCGAGGTACTGGCGCGACGGCGTGTCCTTGCCCGGCTCGTACGGCGCGCGCGTCGCCGCCGCGCGTATCGCGGCGAGCCGCCCAACCGCCGACTACGTGACGCGGCTGGGCGCGGAGCGCGGCGCGCGCGCGCGGCGCCACGCCGCGCTCGCGCTCGGCGCGCCGAGCGCCGCGCGCACGCCGCGAACCTCGAGCCGCTGCCGCCTCGCCCGCGCCGCGCGCGCGGCATCGCGGCCAGCTCGTGGACGCGCACTATCAAGGCGCGCGGCATCGCGGCCAGCTCGTGGACGCGCACTATCAAGGCGCGCGGCATCGCGGCCAGCTCGTGGACGCGCACTATCAAGGCGCGCGGCATCGCGGCCAGCTCGTGGACGCGCACTATCAAGGCGCGCGGCATCGCGGCCAGCTCGTGGACGCGCACTATCAAGGCGCGCGGCATCGCGGCCAGCTCGTGGACGCGCACTATCAAGGCGCGCGGCATCGCGGCCAGCTCGTGGACGCGCACTATCAAGGCGCGCGGCATCGCGGCCAGCTCGTGGACGCGCATTATCAAGGCGCGCGGCATCGCGGCCAGCTCGTGGACGCGCACTATCAAGGCGCGCGGCATCGCGGCCAGCTCGTGGACGCGCACTATCAAGGCGCGCGGCATCGCGGCCAGCTCGTGGACGCGCACTATCAAGGCGCGCGGCATCGCGGCCAGCTCGTGGACGCGCACTATCAAGGCGCGCGGCATCGCGGCCAGCTCGTGGACGCGCACTATCAAGGCGCGCGGCATCGCGGCCAGCTCGTGGACGCGCACTATCAAGGCGCGCGGCATCGCGGCCAGCTCGTGGACGCGCACTATCAAGGCGCGCGCCTGACCGAGCGCGAACGGCGCGCCATCGCGCAGCGGCGCGGACCCGAGCTGCCGCTCGCCGTGTTCACCGAAAAGGCGGCGCGCATCGCGGCCAGCTCGTCCACCGATGCCGAGGCGCGCGTGGTGATCACGCCCAACCGGCTGCGCGCGCTCGAGGCCGATCTCGCGACGGAGGGCGCAGAGCCGACTGCGGCCGCGCCGCCGCGCGGCGCGCTCGCGCGCCGCGCTCGGCGACGTGTGCGCGCCGGGCAAGCGCGCGCGCGTGCTCAGGCTCATCGCCGCGCGGTGAGTCGGCGCGTGCTCAGGCCCATCGCCGCGCGGGGGTCGGCGCGGCGCTCCTTGCGCTGCACGTCGACGCCACGGGCGCAGTGGAGCGCGCGCGGACGCCACGGGCGCAGCAGGCGACGATGGAGGTGGCGACGGCGTGCATCGAGCACCCGCGGCGCGTCGAGTCGCCGCTGCTCAAGGTAATTGTGCGCTACGCCGTCGAGCGGGACGCGAACGCGCCTCGCAAGCGCGAGGAGCGCAACGCGCTGGCCAAGACGCTCTCGACGCTGCTGCTCACGGGCGACGCGAGCGGCGCGGCGGACGGCGCGCCGTTGGCGCTCAAGCCGCACCTGGGCGTGATGGTCCTCAAAGGCATCGACTACACGTGCGCATCGACCGAGGGGTGGGCAGGCACCCGCCACTACACCAACTACTTCCTCAAGCGGAAGGAGCGCCGACAAGAGGGCCACGCGCTGCTGCGCCGGCTCGCGGGCATCTACACCGAGCTGACCCGCACCGCGCCGCCGTAAGGCATCCTGCCGCGGCGCCAGTCGCAAGTGCCGCGCTACGTGCGCCTCGACGCCAGTGCCATTCGGGACAGCGCGTCCAAGACGAACCGCACCGCCGTGCGGGCTTGGGCGCACGGGCTGCTCGACCACGGCGGCAAGCCGGCCTTGACGTTCAACGAGTTCGGCCGTCCGGTGACGACCGACGCGCGGATCAAGTATTGCATCTTTGCGCTCGTCTTCGACATCTCCAACCGCGCCTTCGACTACGCGGGGCGCGAGCGGCCGCCCGCCGGCCTCGCCGCCGATGCGCGGCGGACGTGGGTGGGGCGCACGCCTCTGCCTGCCGCGCAACTGCCGGGCAGGGAGCCGGTCACGTCGGTCGGCACCGACGGCGTCGACGTGCACACGTTTTGCAAGGTGCGCGTGCCCGCGCCCGCCGAGCCGTTAAACGGCGCAGCGTCGGCGGCGGACGGCGCGGACGCGGACGACGCCGCTGTTGCTGACGCGCGCGAGGGCGAGCGGCTCGCGCGCCGCTGCCGCAAGCCGCGCGCTCCGCTGCTGCGCGCGTCGCCCCGGCAGCTGCGTCAGCTGTGGTGCGCGGGTCTGCGCCATGTCGTCGGCTGCGACGCCGGGCCGTGCGGGTGGACGACCTTCTCGCGCCTCCCGCGGCGTGGCGCGATCAGCACGCAGATGACGCAGCGGCAGCGCGCGCGCGGCGCCGGCTTTGCGCGCCGCGCGGACGCGACCTTTGACGCGCGGCGCGCGGCGCGCACGGACGTGCACGGCGCGTTCGTCGTCGAGGCGCTCGAGGCGGCGCTGGGGGACCTGCCGAGCGCCAACGCCGTGGGCAAGGATGACTTCCTCGCCGGCCGCGACGGCAGGCAGGCGGTGCGTGACCGCGCGGGACCGGCCGTCTACCTCCCGCGCGGGCGGCGGCTCGAGCGCGCCCGACGTGAAGTCGGGCTGACCCTGGCTGCACGCATGCCTCGGGAGCACGTTCCGGCGTTCAGGGCCGGTGCTTTCCCAGGAGATAGGAAAGCGGCGTTCCACGTTCAGGTGGGACGCGGACAGCGCAGGTCACTGGTGCACACAGTACCTGGCGGTGACGAACGCGCCGAGTCAAAGACAACTCGGGCGTCTCGGGTGACAAGCTGTCATGCTGTGCCCGAGCGGAGAGAAACGATTTCGTCACAATCTTCCCAGATCGAACCTCAGTGAGGTTCGATCTACTCGGGCCTTTGGCCCGCAGCACCGGCAGCAGCCGTCCGACTCCGGGCGGCCGGTGGCTCCGCGCTGCGTCGACAAAGCGACCATGTGTGTCCTTGACCTTCAGAGCCGGTGGCGAGCTCCTTCATCCGACTACGGCGACCGTGTTCTTCTGCTGCGACCTGAACCGCATCCGGAAAAACGCGAGGATGAGCACGCCGATGAGGGCGAGGCCGCCCACCCCGCCCACGACGCTGCCCGTGATCACGTCCGCCTGGTTGCTCACAGTCGTCGTGTCGGCAGCCGCAGGAGGCGGCGACGGTGAAGGAGGCGGCGGGCGAGATGGCGACGTGTCGGCGTCCTCGTGGGCTGACGGCGGCGGTGGCGATGGTGGCGGAAACGGAGGTGGCGACGGCGGCGGCGACGGTGGCGGCGACGGCGGCGGCGGCGACGGCGGCGGCGACGGCGACGGCGGCGGCGATGGCGGCGGCGACGGCGACGGCGGCGGCGGCGGCGGCGACGGCGGCGGCGGCGGCGGCGGCGGCGGCGGCGACGACGGCGGCGGCGGCGACGGCGGCGGCGACGGTGGCGGCGATGGCGATGGCGGCGGCGACGGCGACGGCGGCGGCGGCGACGGCGGCGGCGACGGCGGCGACGACGGCGGCGACGGCGGCGACGGCGGCGGCGGCGACGGTGGCGGCGACGGTGGCGAAGACGGTCCTGGGGGCACGCACGTGCACAGGCGCTGGAAGTTGGCGTTGCTGCCTGCGCCGCACGCCTGCACGGCCGACGTCGCCGTGCTCACGCCCGCGTGGCACTCGCCGGCGAAGCTACTCGTCGGGTTGGTGATGAGAGGCCTCGCTGGCTGGTACACGGCGGCGGGCGTCCTCGGGTACGTGCCCACGCAGTACGTCGAGGACACGCCGGCAAAGTCGTCGATGAAGCCTTCGAAGTCGTTCTCGGTCGGCTGCGTCCAGTTGAGGAGGGCGTCGCCGTCGCAGACCAAGCTGGGCACGAGCCCTGCGCACGTGGTGTCACAATTACTGTTGGTGGCCGCGAGGTACCAGTCGTTGCCACCGAAGGCGACCCCGGCGTGCGTGAAGGAAGAGGGGACGATGACGAGCAGGACGATCGCGACGCGCATGTCTCAAGTAGAGGGGGTGTGAAACGGAATGTTCGAACTCCGAATTTCGGTCGCTTTTTGACAGACACCCGGCAATCAGATGTCCGGAAACGATCCGGACGGGGTTGGTGAACTTTTAATTTCCTGTAACTCTTGGAGCTAATGAACGCCGGAACGTGCTCTTACGTCGACGTGAAGTCGGGCTGACCCTGGCTGCACGCATGCCTCGGGAGCACGTTCCGGCGTTCAGGGCCGGTGCTTTCCCAGGAGATAGGAAAGCGGCGTTCCACGTTCAGGTGGGACGCGGACAGCGCAAGTCACTGGTGCACACAGTACCTGGCGGCGACGAACGCGCCGAGTCAAAGACAGCTCGGGCGTCTCGGGTGACAAGCTGTCATGCTGTGCCCGAGCGGAGAGAAACGATTTCGTCACAATCTTCCCAGATCGAACTCGGGTAATATACTAACGTAATATACTAACGGCGCTACTCGGCACCAGCTGCGGGAGAATCGAGTAGCCACCAATGTCGTCGATCCCCGCGCATCCCGGTCACCAGCGAGCGGGCAGCGAGGCCCGACGGGCCCAAAGGGCCCGCACGTGCCTCACCGCCGCGCGCTGCCGGTCGCGTGCCGCCGCCCGCGTGCACTCGGGTAATATTGCAGGGCGGCCGCACACAGGGTCTCGCCCACGGCCAAAAGTTGCGCGGGCAGGCCACCGTCGGCCGGCATGCGCCCGAGCACGCGGTCGGCGAGCACGTCGTACGCGTTGATCACGTGCTCGTTCATCTCGCACGCGGCGCCGAAGATGCGCTCGCGCTTCTCGGCGCTGGTGTAGGCGTGCGGCCCGACCGGGATCGTCTTGAATGTCTCGCGCAGGTGCGGCGGGCGCTGCTGGACGGAGGCCTTGGCGCCACGGCTGCGGCTGTCGACGGTGGCGCCAGCCGCGGCGGCGGCGGAGCTGCCGGCGCCCGAGCCGACGCCACCCGACCCGCCCGCGCCCGGCGCGCGCGCAGCATGCTCGGCGCTGTGCGCGCGCGCGGGCGCCGTGCCACCGCGCGTGCGCTTGGCCTGGCCGGCCGGCGCGTCTTCCGGCTCGGCGCGCGCCCGCCTCGTGGCCCCGCCCGCGCCACCGCCGCCGCCGCCGCGCCCGGCGCCGCCGCCGCGCGCGCCGCCGCCGCGCCCACGCCCTTGCCACGCCCCCGCTTTGCGCCCGGCGCGCCGCTGCTGCGGCGCTGCGCGCCCGCCTGCCCTGCCGGCCGCTTGCCCGGCGCGCCCCGCCGGTGCGGACGCCGCGGCTCGCATACCCGCCGCCGCCGCCTCCGGCCCCATCATCGTCATCGTCATCGTCATCGCCGTCGCCGTCGCCGTCGTCGTCGTCATCGTCCTCGCCGTCGCCGGCGCCGCCGGCGGCGCCGGCCGTGCCGCTCCGCTCGCGCGCGTCGCGCTGCTGCCGCACGACCTGCACGCCAGCCGCGCACACGTGGCGCGCGCTCAGCCGCAGCCGGCCAAGGTTGACCAGCAGCGCGCTGAGCGCCGCGCTCAGTGCGCGCCGCGCGTACGCGAGCGCGCGCGGGTGCGCCGTGCCCTCGTCGCCCTCTTCCCGCCGCCAGTGCTCGACGGTCGGCGCATCGCCCGCGTGGTAGCCGAGCGCGGCCCGCGTACGCGCGCGCGAATGCGGTCGCCCAGTCGAGCGTGAGCGCGCACGCGCCGCCCGCCGCGCCCGACCCCGCCGACGGCCCCGCCGCGCCAGTCGCGACCGCCGCCGGCACGCTCGGCGGCGCGACGAAGGTGATGACGAGGAAGCGCCGTGCCGACTGGGCGTCTGCCGCCGGCAGCACGAGCAGCAGCTCGGGCGGGCGTTGAACGCCCGGCGCGTGCGCGACGACGAGGAGCTCGGTCGCGTTCGTGAGGTGCTCCGCCGCAAGGTCGTTTCGCGCGCGCGCATCCGCCGCGAGCATCTCCGAGGCGACGGCCGTGCCGAGCGCGACTCGCTTCTGGCGAGCGCGATCGGGCAGCGTGACGAGCAGCGCGTCGAAGGCGGCCTCGGGCACGCTGCCGCGCGTGCCGTTGGACTGCACCAGCTTGGCCTCCCACTCGGGCGGGCCGCGTTTGGCTGCTGCGCCGGCCGCCGCCGCGGGCGCCACGCCGCGCGCGCCGCCCGCGGGCGCCGTCGGCCGCGGCGGCTCGGACGCGGCCAGCGAGACGAGGGCGCCGTGGGCGGCGGTGTCGCCCATCAACTGCGCGTACATCTCCGCGCGCACCTGCCGCAGCCGCAGCGCGCGCCGCGCGTCGTGCGCGAGGGCGGCGACGGCGCGCTCGAGATCGAGCGGCTCGTCCGCGGCGGCGAGCGCGCGCTCGATGCACCCCGACGCAATGACGAGCGCCGCGGTGCGCGACTCGGCGACGCGATCGACGCGTAACCGGCCCGCGCCCTCGCACGGCCCGCCGACGGCGGCGCGGTGCTCGACTTGCAGCACCGCCGCCAGGCTCGCGACGAGCGCGCTCGTCTTCTCCTCCACCTCCGCCGCGCAAACGCTCGGCCGCGTCGGGTTGGCGAGCTGCGCGTAGCCCGTGCGTGCGACGTTTTGCGGCACGACGACGACGGCCGCCGCGTTCACGCGCGTTGACGAGCACGTGACGAGCAGCACGACGTCGCGCGCGCCACCAGCGCCCCGGTGTGCCCCCCACGCGTCGCGCAACGCCGCCTCCGCGGCAGCGCGCGCGCGCCCCGTCCGCGCGGCGCGCACCGCCTGCGCGGCGACGGCAAGCGCGTCGACGGCCTCGGCGCCCAGCACGCGCGCGCCGCAGCCGATCGCGCGCGCGTTAAGCGCGTGCATCTCCCGTTCGAGTATCTCCTTTGGCAGCTCGCATTTGCAGCCGATCGCACGCGCGTCAAGCGCGTGCATCTCCCGTTCGAGTATCTCCTTTGGCAGCTCGCATTTGCAGCCGACGAGCGCGCCCACGTCGCGCGCGCTCACGCTCGTGCCGCGGTAGAGCCACGGCAGGCGCTCGGTGCGCCGCGCCGCCGCGGCCACGAGCGCAACCGCCTCGGTGTGCGCACGGCCCGCCGCGCCCTCGCGCGCGCGCGGCACGGCGGCGAGGTGCGCGCACCCGCGCAGCCGCCCGGAGCGGCTGCGCCAGCTGCTCGGCGCGCCGCGCGTCGCTTGCGGCGTCGAGCGGCGGCGGCGGCGCGGCCGCCGCCGCGCGCGCGCGCCGACTGCCATGCCCTGCGCGGTACTGCGGCGCGTGCGCGGCCGGCGCATCCGGCGCGGCGCGTCGAGGTCGGCGTCGTGATCCGGCCCGTGCGCGCCGCAGTCCACCGCCACCTCCTCTGTATCGACGCGCGCGTAGACCAGCAGCTCGACCTTGCTCGCCGACACCTTCACGTCCGTGAGCCGCCGCACCGTCGCCTGCGCGATCTGCACCCAGCCGCGCGCGCGCCCGGCGCCGTCCTTGGCGAGCGCGCAGCCGGTCCGTGCCTCCTCCTCACCGCCGCGCGCGTCGAGCGCGACGGCCGCGCGCAGCCGTCACGCGCGCGCGCCGCCGCGCCGGCTGCCGCGCCCCCGTGCGCGGCGACGCGCAGCGCGAGCGGCGCGTGCGGCAGCTGCGCGCCCGCGCGCACGGCGCACACGACGCGGAGCGGAGGCGGTGGCCGTGTCCCGAGCGCATCGCGCACCCTCTCCGCCAAGTCGGCCTCGCCGACCACGCCCGCGCCGTCGACGCGCACGATGCACGCCTCCACCTCGGCGTGCGGCTCGCGCGGTCGAGCCGCTCCAGGTGGCGTGGCTGCGCCAGCCGCTGCGGCGGGCGGCGCGAAGGCCCAGCAGCGCGGCGAGCTGCGCGCCATTGTCCGCGACGCCAAAAGCGGCGGCGCGCGATGGCGGTGCGCGACGGCTCGGCGCGGAGCGTGCCGAGCAGCGCGCCGAGCAGCGCGCCGAGCAGCGCACCCGCGTCCGCCGACCGGCCACCCCCTTCGCCCGCATAGCCGTTGAGGGCGCGCGCGAGCTCGGCGATGCGCACCGGCCGTGTGCTGCGCGCGAGCTCGCTCAGCGTGCGCGCGAGCGCCGCGCAGAGCGCGCGCGCGGCGGCGATGCGCGGCGCGTCGGCCGCGCGCGACGCGCCGCCCGTGGCGCCCGCGACGACAACTCCGGGCGCGCCGCCCGTCGCGCCGGCCGCGGCGAACGCCGCGCGCCGGATGTACGGCAGGTGCGACAGCGCGCAGACGAGCGCCGCGAGCGCCGGCGCCGCGCCGGCGTCGCGCACGCCGACGCATCGCGCCGCGCCGTCAGCGCGCCGCGCCGCTCTCATCGCCTTGCGGCGGATGCACCGCTACCTCGCCGGGTGCCGCAGGTACGCGCGCGCGTCCGCCGCGCTCAGCTTGCGGTAGTGCTCGACCTCCCGCCAGAGCTCCTCGAGCGCCGGCGTCGCGCGCGCGAGCCAGTCCGGGTCGCGCTGGATGGTGATCGCGACGTGGCGCGGCTCCCACGTCTGCCTCGCCAAGCCGCTCCCCCTCTTGGGCCGCGCCGGCACGACGACCGCGTGGATGATGCCCTCCTCCTGGGATATAGTAGCTACTCCAACGTCGAGGTAGCTGATTCGTATAGTCTGCCACTATATCCCAGCACCTCCTCCTCGCCGGAGTTCGGAAAGTGGAACTGCGTCTGCGAGTCCCACGCCGTGGTCACGCGCACGGCCGCCGCCCTCGCGTCGGCCGCGCGGGCGTCGCCGTGGGCGAACACGTACTTGATCTCGAGCATGTGCCCCGTGCCATCCGCTCAGGCGCAGCTCGTACCCGTCGAGCGAGCCGGCGAGCGGGGACGCCACCGTCCGCCGCACTCCTGGCAGAGGGCGCGTCCGCGGACAGCCATGGATTACCACGTAGTCGATCCCGAGCCGTTACTGCAAGGCCTCGGCGGCCTCCCGTTCCCTCGCGACGCCCGCCTCCATCTTGGGGCTCGCGAACGTCGGCGCTGGCGCGCCCAACTTGCGGAAGATCACGTTGTCACGCCCGGCGCCGGCGTTGGGGCTGAGTACGCTCCGGATGTCCGCGCCCGTGATCGACTCCTCGCGACTCGGCGCCTGCTCGCCCACCGCCGCGACGCGCGCCAGCTCGGCAAGGTAGAACGGCACGGCGAGGTCCGCGGCGCGCAGCTGAGCGCACAGCGCGCTGAGCGCGACGCCTTCCCGTCCGTCCACGACCGCCGCCCGGCCCGTGCGCGCCCACGTCTGCCTCCGCACCTCGGCGTCGGCGCGCGCGCTTTGCGGCCGCGCCGCGACCACGCCAGCGGCAGCCGCGATCGGAGCTTCGGCCACCGCGTGCGAGGGCGGCGCCGCCACGCGCGCCGGCACGCCGCACTGTCAGCGCGCGACCGCGCCGTCGACGAGCGCTTGCGCGTACCCGCTTTCGAAGAGCGCGCGCACCGCCGCGCAAATCATACCCGCCTCGCTGCCTGGCGCGCTCCGAGGTCGTCGCGCGCGATGCGCCGAGCAACCAGCGGCACGAGCAGCTCGTGCTGCCAGGGGGATGTGACGAGCGCGCTAAGGTCGACGAGCGCGATCCCGTCCTCGTGCGCGATGCGCTGCTGCCCGTACGACAGGTGCTCGTATCCACGCTGCCGTCGCCGAGCGCCGCACGGCTCAGCACGTGCAGGTTGCGCGGCACCGCGCCTGCGCGCACCACCAGCGTGACAAAGAGGCTCGTGCCCTCCACCCCATCGACTCGCACCAGCCCGACCGCGCGCGCGCCCAGACCGGCCGATGACGCGCGTGTGTGTCGCCCGGCCGTGACCGCCACTTGCGCCTTGGCCTCCGTCTGCGCTGGCGCGAGCACCGTCCATCGCTCCGCAGCGGGCGACGTCTGGCCCGCGCGCGGCGCGGCGATCTCGGCGACGAGCGCGGCTATGTCCGCGTCGGCCGCGGCGCGACAGGCCGCGAGCGGCGGTGCGCGCGCGCAGCGTGTCGAGCGTCGGCGCCGGCGCGTCGGGCCAGCGACCCGGGCGTTCCACGTACGCGCCGACGACGCGCTCGAGCCGCGCAAGCGGCCCCAAGTCAAGCGCGGCGGCGGCAGCCGCCTCGGCTTTGGCGGCAGGGCCGTCCGTGCGCACGAGCAGCAGAAGAGCGCCGTCGCCGGCCACGGCCTGGCGCACCCCGTCCGCGCCCGACGGCAGCTCCTCGGCGCCGTCGAGCTTGGGGTCGCCGGGCACGAGCGCCGCGTGGTGCCCGCGGTCGGCGGCGTCGCCCCGGTGGACCACAGCGCCGCGCAGCGCGTACTCGCCCTCGACATGCGCGCCGCTGCCGCTCGCTGCGCCGCCGACCTGAACGAGCCGCACGCGCAGCGTATCGCCCGTCAGGCACGCGCCACGGCGACGACGGCGGCGGCGACGACGGCGGCGGCGGCGGGCGCGGCGGCGGCGCTCGCGCCCGCACCCTCGCTCGCAGAGCAGCCGGCGCCAGTGCCGGCGGCGGCAGCGCGCGCGGGCCGAAGCGCGGCCGGCGTTGACGCACGGCCGAGCCGCGCAGCGGTCGACGCTATGCGGGCTCAGCCCAGGTCGCGCGCGGCTGGCGACGCGTGCCGCGCGCGGCACGTTCGTGCACGCCGCCGCGCACGGCCGAGCGCGCCGCGCCAGCCGGCCCGCTCGAACCGCCGTTCGGATCACGGAAGCCCGCTACGGCTCGTCGGCGTACGTCATCTGCACCGGCGGCCACGGCGCCGTCCGCTCCGGCCTCGTCTCGAGCAGCCCGTCCGCTGCTCGCCGCCTTCCCTCCCCCCCCCCCCCCCCCCCCCCCCCCCCCCCCCCCCCACTCACGCCGCTGCACCCCGCGCTCCCCATTAATCGAAGGGCTTCCTTGCGTGCACGCCCACCTGCTGACCCGCCTATAATAAGCGTCGTTAGTATTTACTGTAGAATCGCGCCTGTGCCCGAACGCCTCCATGTCCACCCCAATCTTGGCCTTCTTGGCGTCCGCCCGCGCTCCGCCCGCCGCGCCCGCGTCCGTCGTGGTCGTGTGGCATTCACGCGTGGCACTCACGCGTGGTCGTGTCACGCGTGGTCGTGGTCTTCGCGACGATCTTCGCGATCTTCGCCTTCGCCCTCGCGCGACGCCGTGAAGGTGAAGATCTACACGTCGCGTCTTCGCACGCGCGCCCTCTTCGCGACGCGTAGATTCACTATCGCCAGCGCGGCGAAGGGAGAACGCTGGTGAGTGAAAGCGCGATTGTAAGCAGCCTTTTCGATCGTGTCTTTTTCCCATCTATCCCCCTGCTTTCGGCCCGATGTTGCGTGCGCCCTTTCGCTCGCTCCGTTCGTCATGCCTCGGCCCCGTGCACGCCCCCCTGCTAACCAGCCTGTAAGCGTCATTAGTATATCTTTCCCCCTGCGGGGGCCCGATGCGCGATGTTGCGAACACGAGATCGCGGATCTCGAGTGCAGATCGTGAATGGAGCCCGAAGTCGCGCGGGGCGGCGGCGGCGACGCGGACGACGGACGACGCGCACGGCTCGGATGGTCGCCCCGTGACGCTGACGATCTATGCGCCCGCCGCGCCCGCCGCGCCCGCCGCGCCCGCGCGACGTCCCAATCCTCGGCGCGATCGTCGCACAGCGGCGCGGCGCGGCTTGTCGACGCGGTCGACACGCGCGGCGCGCCGTACCTGAGGGCGATCAGTTGGATCAACGAGCACGAGCATGCGCCGGCGTGCGTGAAGAACGGCATCGTGCTGCTGCAGACCGACCGCAACAAAATGCGTGCTTCTCCGACGGCCAGGGGCGCGAGCGCGGCGCGGGGCTCAAGACCGCGGACCACGTCTCAACCGCTGCGTGCGCCAATGACTTGGTCGCCAAGTGTATGTACCACTGATCCGACACACTCGTCAGGCCGCACAGCAGACCCAGCGCGGCCGGCGCTGGTCGGGGAGATGCACGTTTACCTGCTCGGAGCGCACGGCGCTGGGCACCTGGGTTGGCTGCGTCCCGACAACCCACGACCCTTGCTCGCGCATAAAGTCAAACGTCTCGTCGGTGCCGCCCAGGAAGGTGGGCAGGTTGTGCGGCTCGACGTGCTTAAAGAGCTCGGTTTTGTAATTTGACGAGAGGATCGAGATCTTTTGCACAGTGCCCGGGTCGAGGACGAGCTTGGCGACGGACCAGATCGCGGCGAAGAAGGAGGGCGCATTGACGATAAAGAGCGCGCCCATCGTCTCCGGGTAGTGGTCGGAGAGCACGCTGGTCAGCCGCTTGAGCATATTTCGAGTCTGCGCGTTCCAGATCGCGAACGATAGGCCGCTCAGGTCCATGATCACGAGCGATTGGTTGATCGTGCGACCGGCGGCGAGCGAACAAGCTGGGTACCTGACGCGCACGGTGTACTCCTGCGCGCGCAGCAACGCGTAGGCGCAAACATACCAGGTGTGAGCGCGGCGCTTGGGCTGCCGCGCGCGGTGTGTGCGCGTCTCGCCCACGCGGCGCGCTCGTGCGCTCACCATGTCCTGGATTTTCTCGCGCTCCATGTCGTCGTCGTTGGTCAACTCGTTGATTCGCTTGATGTTCAGCATGCCCACCCGGTCGATGTTGATCGGCCGGCCCACGCGGTCTGCGCGGTGGTATGTGCGCGGGTATGCGGCCTTGACCCCGGC
Organism: Diacronema lutheri; assembly: GCA_019448385.1. Taxonomy (NCBI): domain Eukaryota; phylum Haptophyta; class Pavlovophyceae; order Pavlovales; family Pavlovaceae; genus Diacronema; species Diacronema lutheri. The sequence continues at coordinate 508,755 of JAGTXO010000005.1, read as the reverse complement.
CGCGTCTTTGTGCGCAAACGTTCGGTACACGTGGTCAACATCGTACTCCTTCTCCCAGCGGATGTGGTTGAGAATCATCAACTTCGTCGCCGCGATGTCAAATTTGCGCGCGCGCAGCCACCGGCACATCTCGTGGTCGTCGTCCCAGCGCCCTTCCGCGTGCCCCTCGCGCGCGAGTTGCGATCGGAGCTCGGCCATCGTCGCGCGCTGGGCGGGCGTGAGCGTCTCGGGGTACCCGTTCCGTGTCTCCACGTAGCTCAGGCTCGTCGGTTGCGTCGCCAGCTCCGCGTGCGCGCCGCCATCCGCGCGCGCGCCGTCCTCGCTCGAGGTGATGCACCCCATTTCCCCCTCGCCGACGGTCGGCCGCGCCGAGTTTGGAAGGAAATCCTTGGGCTCCATATTTGTGCAGCATGGCGCGTCCACATGCGTCGCGGGTGGTGCTCGCGACGCTCGCCGCCGCGGCGCTCGTGGTGCGCGCGACGGCGGCGGTGGCGGAGGTGGACGCGGATACCTTACGTGTCATTGACGAGACGCGCGCGTGCATGCGGCTCAGACCGCTCTCGTCCGGCCACGCGAGCGCTCGAGGGCGCAAAAAGGGTGTGCATGTTGAGGAGGCGAGCGACGGGCGCGGGCTCGTGGGGCACGTGCGCCGCGTTTTTGCGAGGCTACGTTGGGCGGTGGGCGTCATCGTGGCCTACCGCCTCTTGAAGCGCACGCTCGACCGCTTCCTCCCCATCCCGGAGGACGACGAGACGGACGCGCTCGACTACGTCGACTTTGAAAAGTTCCTCTACGAGAGCACGGCAACGCCGATGCCGGGCGAAGTGACGAGGCTGCCGCTCAGCTGAGCCCACCATGAGATGTCAACCTGAGCTTGTCGTGTCATTCGAGCTCACGCACAGTGGCCATGAGCTCTGGCGTGAGGAACGGCGGCCCGCTGCACGCCACGCCTTCCGCAAAGTGGCAGTTGAGCACGGAGGCGGGGGCGAGGTCGGCCGCGGTGATCGTTTCCGTGAAATCGTCCAGGCGCAGCGAGCGTCCCTTCTCCGCGCTGCCAGCCGGCCGCGTCAGGTGAAACTCGAGCCTGCGGGCAACGCACGTGCGACACGGCACGAAGGGGGGGGGGGGGGGGGGGGGGGGGGGGGGGGTTCGGCTCCGCGCGGGTGGCGCGGACCCCTGCACGTAGCTGGCGCTCGCGCGCTCGCACCCCTGCTCGCGCAGGCTCGACGCAACAAAGTCGTAGACTGCCGACACGCGCTCTGTCGCGCCGAACGTTGCCTGCAGCACGACGCCGTCCGGAAGCCGCACGCGCAGGAGTGCGCGCACGTACACGCGACGGCGCTGCGCCGCGTCGCCTTCGCGCTGCGCGCGCGTGCGCAGCGTCGTCTCCTCCTTCCGCCTGCTCACCGAGGCGGCGAGCAGCGCCTGCCGGCCGCGCGGCGCAGCGCCCCGAAAGGAAGGGAGGGGGGGGGGGGGGGGAGGGGATGGGGGTTAAAGGGATGGCAAACGGACGTATGGATGAATGAACAGCCCGGGTGCGTCAGGCGGCGAATGCATGCACCGAGCGCGAGCATTCACGCGGCGCGCACACCTTCGCCTCGGCCGGTCCAATCTCGTAAAAGTCGTCGGGCACGTCGAAAAGGTGCGCGCGCGCGCCTCCGTCTCGCACGCGGTAGACGGCGGCGTTTCGCGGCTCGGCGGCCGCAGTTTGCGCGCCGCGCGCTGCGTGCGACGGCGCGGCGGCGGCGGCTGGCGGCGGCGTGGTGGCAGAGCCAGGCAGCCGCGCGAGGCCAGCAGCGACGGCGCCGAGCGTCTGCACCAGCTCGCGCGGCGCAGCGCGCGGCTGCTCGGCCGACGTGTCGTGCGCGAGGTCGAGGAATTCGTCACTCGAGTCCGGCGCAAATCCGGCGGCGTGGAGGAGGCGGCGCGCGGCGGGCGCGCCGACGAGGACCTCGGCAATCTTTGGGTTCGTGAGCCGCACCCGTCGGAATTTGGCCTCGTGCGGCTGCGCCGCCACATTTGAAAGGAGCTTGTGCACGAGCGCAAGGCCGGCTGCGGACGCGCCGCCGTCGGGTGCCGCGGCTGCTGCCGCGACGAGCTCAGCGACGTCATCGAGCGTTGCGGCGGGGGCGTCGACCGGCGCAAGCGGCTCGGCGCGCATGCGTTCCCCCGTCTCGTTGCGCCCGCCCTTGCCGTCATCGCTCGCAGCGCGGTTCGCGCCGGCGACGAATCCGGGGCCTTCCGCCTCTCCCGACAGAATACCGATAGCGCCCTCCATCTCGTTGCCCGCGGCGAGCAGGGCGCGCTCGGCGTCGTCGCGGTTGAAGCCCATATCGACGAGCTGCACGAGGAGCGCGGCATCGGCCTCCGCCTCTCGCGCTGCAGCCGGCCGCACCGCCTGCTCGTGCCACCGCTCCTCGGCCGAAGCGCCCGCGAGCCGCTCTGCGGCGATGGCGTCGTCCACGTCCGCGCCGGAGCGTGCCGTCGACAGCGAGATGAACTGCGGCTGTGTCGGATCGAATCCTGCGCCGGCCGACGGCTCGCTTGGTGCGAAGGTGCGGTGCCGCCCGAGCGCTGCGCTCTTCGCGGCCGACGCGGACTTCGGCTGGTTGAGCTTCGCGAGCCGCGCCTCGGCGGCGGCCGCGAGTGCCGCCTTGTCAGCGGGCGGGCCGGATGTGCCGGCGACTGGGCGCGCGGCAGGCGTAGGTGGAGCGCGCTGCGAGGCCGAGGCACCGCGAGGTTGAGCTTGCGCTTGCGGCGGCGCGCTACCGTCGGGCGCGCCGCCGCCAAGCTTCTGCCCCTCGCCCTTGGACTGCCACTTCTTCTCCGAGCCGCCCAGCGAGCCGAACAGCTTGCTCATCGCTTTGCCCGCGTCGGCCAGGCCCTTCTCGATCGTCTTGCCCATGTCCTTGCCGGCCTTCTTTTCGTCCGCGTCCTTCCCCTCGCGCTTGTCGCCGTGGGAGTACACGGACATCTCGCAGACGTCCGCCACTGGCCCAGTTGTTCCGCGAAGGTGACTGTGCCCAGTGAGATGGCGTTCTGCAAGCCAAAGCGCACACTTGAGCGCCCGTGGCGCTCGTGCGAGTGATTGGCCCTTTTTTCAAGGCTCCACCACACTGTGGCCTCGACGCGTGGGTCGGATTGTCGGCGCATTGTCGCACGCGTCGCACGCACGCTGCTTGTCCTCGTCGCCGCATTCGGCTGCGAGCACTCGATTGGCCAGCGGCGAGCGCGTGTCCGCTCATCCCGTTTTGCCACAATGGATGGTCATGCGCCCAGCCATCTCACGCGATGGGCATCCATGCGTCCTGGCCTCGGGTTGGCGCCGGCATTGACTGGGCCGTGCTCTGTCCGTGCTGCTTGCACGACTCGAGCTGAAACGCCGTGAGAGAGCGCCAGCCATCGCACGGAGGCCGAGCCGCGCGTGCAGCGCGGTACACAAGCTGTCAGCAGGGGCTGGCCACGCTGACCTCAGCGGCGCGCGCGCGTGTGCAGAGAAGCCGGCGCGCCCGAGGCCATCGCGCCCTCGCCCGTGGCCACGACCCAGCTTGGAAGGAAGTCCTCGACTTTCGCGCCCTTTTCGTGTCGGGGAGTGAGCGGCCATGTCGAAGGCCGACCTGCAGCCGATCGTCGAGCGGCTCATGTCGGCGCTCGGCGTCGGCGGGCCGGCCGACGAGTACGTGCACCTCCTTTCGCAGCACGTGTCGAGCGAGGGCATGTCCACCGTCGGCATGGACCTGGTCTGCCGCAAGCTGCGCGACCGCGCGCCCGATCCGCTCGAGTTTGAGGCTCGCTACGGCGACCTCAAGCAGCGCGAGTAGGGCGCACGGCGCGCGCGGCGCGGCCCGCGCCTCACGCGCGGCGCGCTCGCTTTGTGCGTGATACCCACGCATCCCCCCCCCCCCCCCCCCCCCCCCCTCCCGCGCGCGCGCGCGTCCGCGCGCACCGCACCGGACATGCGCGCAGCGTGCCCGAGCTCGACCGGACGCTGCACCTGCTGCAGAAGCTGAGCGAGGACAGGGCGGTGCTGACGCTGATTGGTAGCGGTTCGCTTGCTGCCGCCAGTGCGCGCGCGCGAGGCACGCCGAATGACGACGTGCCGTCGGGCGCTGCGCCGCCCGTTGGCCGTGTCGCGAGCGCGCCTCTTCGCGCCGCCGATCAGGCACGACCGCTACTGCCGCACCAGCGCTCGAGCGCCGCTGCCGAGCAGCTCACAGTGGCTACAGAGGGCTTGAAGGGCGCGCCTGCGCCGGTCCTTTCTCCGGCCTCGATGAAGCAGCTCGCTTCGCTCACGCTCACGCCGCCCTCGGGCTCGACACGGCCAAGCCCGCTCAGCCTCGTGGGCACGCCGCCGATTCCACCGCCGGGCGCGCCCTTTGGCACGGACGCCGCCGCCGTGGCCGCCGCCATCGACCGGGCGGAGGAGCGCGAGAATCTTGCGTTCGATCGGCCAACCGTCGCTTGGGCGGCGCCGACTCACCAGGCCGCCGCGCGCGCCGCGCCCGCGCGCCCGGGCGCGGGCGCTGGCGCTGACGCGCGCCAGCGCGCAGCTCGCGCGCCACTCGCGTCCGGCATCCTCGCGCCGGCATCGTGCGCGGTTGGCGCGCGGGGCAACGTGGACGCGGCGTCGACCTCGGCACCGCCCGATGCCACTGCGCCGCCCATCTCGCTCGGCTCGCTTCCGCATGACGCGCAAGAGCAGGTCCTCGTTGACGAAATGCTCAGCGCACTGCTCGGGATCGAAACGGCGCATATCGTGTGCTCCACACACCGAGTGGGCAGGCCCGGCGGCGGCAGCTCGAGCCACGCGCCCGCTCTGCGCGATGTTCGCTTCAGCCTGCACCCAACGCTCTGCCCCGACGTCGATCCCGCGCTCGCTGAGCTCACCGCCCGCCTACTGCCCCTATGCGCCCAATACGTGCGCGCCGGCCACTTTGTGCACGCGGCCACGTCGGAGCTCGGCCGAGGCTTAGTCAGCCACGCGCTCGGCGCGGCGGTGCGCGAGCTGCTGCGCGAGTACCTCGTGCTCGTCGCGCAGCTCGAGGAGGCCAGCTTGGATGGTGAGCTGACGCTTCAGCAACTGTGGTGGCACTGCCAACCAGCCGTGCGCACGCTCGCGACGCTCGACCGGCTGTGCGTGTGCGCGGCGGACGCGGCGGCGAGCGGCACGCGCGCGGACGGGCGCGGCGGCGCTCTGCTTTCGGCGATCAACGCCGAGCGCGCGCGCCACGTCGGTACGGCGCACGCTGAGCTCCTCTTCGCGCACGTGCTCGAGCGCGCGTCCGAGCCGATCTTCGCGATGCTCGGCGCGTGGCTCACGCGCGGCCGCGTCTCCGACCCGTACGGCGAGTTCTTCGTCGCGCAGAACGAGCAGCTCTCGCGCTCGGGGCTTCAGACGGACTTCAACGACCGTTACTGGCAGCTCCGTTTCACGCTGCGCGACGCGCAGGTGCCGCCCTTCCTGCGCGCGGTCGCGCACAAAGTGCTCGCCGCGGGCAAGTACGTGCACGTCTTACGCGAGTGCGGCGTGCCGCTCGGCGATTTGCCGCCGCCGCCAAGCAAGCTCTCGCAGCACGACGGCCAGCACGACGCGGCGGTCTCGCTCCTCCACGCGCACGTGTCGCAGCGCCTCCTTGCGCTCCTTTTTAATGAGTGCGCGCTGCTGCCCGCCCTCCGGTCGATTAAGCACTACCTGCTCCTCGACCAGGGCGACTTCTTCGTGCACTTCCTTGATTTGGCCGAACCAGAGCTGCTCAAGGACGTGGACGAGATCGCGCGCGGCAAGCTCTCGAGCTGCCTCGAGCTCGCGTTGCGCTCGTCCACTGCGGCGGTCGATCCGAACCGAAACCGTCTGTCGTGCAAGCTGCTCCCTTACAACCTCACCAACCAGCTGCTGCGCATCATTCACGTCTCCGCCTCCGCCGCGCCCGACGGCGCCGGTGCCGACGCGGCGGCGGCGGCGGCGGCCGCAGCCGCTGCCGCCGAGCCTCCCGCCGCCTCGCGCGTGCCGGGGCTTGACGCGTTCACTTTTGAATTCGCGGTCGAGTGGCCGCTGTCCATCATCATCTCACGCTTCTCTCTCGTCAAGTACCAGCTGCTCTTCCGCCATCTCTTCCACTGCAAGTGAGGCGCGCAGTGCGCCAGCACGCACGCACGCCACCGCCGTCGCCGCGGTCACGCGCCGCCCGCGCAGCTCAGCTCAGCGTGGCCCCTCGTGTGTGCGCGGTGTGTGCGCGCGCGCGCCGCGGCTGTTGTGAGTGCAGGCACGTCGAGCGGCAATTGAGCGGCGCATGGCTCTCGCAGCAGGCGCTCAAAGAGCTGCCGGTCGCGCGCGCACTCTTCCCGGCCTACTCGCTCCGCCAGCGCATGGTCCACCTGCTGCACAACTTGCAGTACTTCATGGCCTTTGAGGTGATCGAGCCGCGCTGGCACGAGCTCGAGCCGCAAGTGCTGCGCGCGAGCTCGGTCGACGAGGTGATCGCGCGGCACAATGATTTCCTCGACGCGTGCCTCAAGGAGACGATGCTGCGCGACGCGGCGCTGCTCAAGATGCTCGCGCGCCTCCTCACCATCTGCGTCATCTTCGCCGACTTCACCGCCGTCGTCATGACCTCCGTCGACGCGGTGCTCGCCGCAGCCGAGCTCTCGCACCAGAACGTGCGGGACGACTCGCCGCGCGCGCCCGGCGCGAGCAAACCAGCGATGCCGCAGGGCAAGCGGCGACGAATGCACATCGCCGTGCGTCGCGCAGCGCCGGCGCGAGCGCGCCCTCCCGCGTGCGCGCGTGTTGTGGCCTCGCGCCGTCCCGGGTGGCGAGCACGCGAGCGTGCAGACGCCGCCTCGCGCCGCCTGCGTGGCCGCCCGACCGCGGCCGCGCGCGCTCCGCTCCGCCGGCGTCAGGTCGCATCGACGCACATCCGCGCGATCCTCGCCGAGAAGGACTACATCAACTCGGTGCTGCGTTTCGAGGAGAACTTCACGAGCAACCTGACCGAGCTCATCGCCAAGCTGCAGCTGCACTCCAAGGATGGCGTGCTAGCAAACCTCGTTGCACGGCTCGATTGCAGTGGCCACTTCGGGACCTCGCCGTTGTAGTTGTCAGTCGTCGAGCTCGTCAAGCACGTCAGAGCTCCAGTGCTGCGCGTCCGCGCCAGCCGCCTTCGCGATCGGCACCGGCGCCGATGGCAGCGGCGGTTCGACGGCCGCCGACCCGGCCACGCCGCCTGCTGCTCGCGCGGGCGTAGCCTGGACCGCGGCCGGCAGGGCCGCAGTCGCGAGCTCGAGGTTTTCCGGACGCTCGGTCGTGAGGGAGCTGTCGCCGGAGCGCGCCGCACCGTCGTCGAGCGGGAAGCGCGCGAAGTCGTCATGGAGCGCGCACGCGAGCTTGAGCTCGTCCTCGCCCACGCCATCCCGCCGCACGCTCCAGCGGTGGAGGAGGTCGAGCACGTCGGGGCCAAGGCGAAGGACCCGGCCCTTGCAGAAGAAGAAGCGGATGAGCCCGAGCCAGAAGGCGAGAATCGTGAGCGCGCGGAAGGAGCAGCCGGGGAACCGATTTTCGAAGCACCCCTCGAGCGCGCGCACAAAGCCGACATCCGCGTGCGCAAGGTCGGCCATGCATTGCAGCAGCGGCCGGTCCGAGGGCGGGTCGGCGTGCCAGTCAAAGAGACCCGTCAGCGAGTAGAGCGTATCGAGCGCCTGGCTGACGATGTACACGTTATCGTCGGCCAGCAGCCCAACGAGCGTGCGCAAGCCGCCCGCGCGCACAACAAACGCGCGCATGAGCCGCTCGTCCTCGCGGTGCACCATGTAGAGCATGCCCATGAAGAGGGGCTGGATTTTGGAGAGCGGGTGCTCCGGCGGGCATCCAGGCGGCCGCTGCGAGAAGGCGACGGCGTAGTCGAAAAAGTCGTCGACCTCTGGAAGGAAGAGTATCCGGCGCGCGTCGTTAATCGAGAGCTTGCGACGGAGCACCTGCTCAAGCTTCTCCATCGGCGGCCTCTCCCACCGCTCGGTCAGCGTCTTCTCAATCGACGCGCGCGTATCCTCGTCGGGCATCGTGGCGACCACGCGCGCCACGATTGCATCGAACCGCGATCGCTCGTCGCTCATGCCCACGGCCGGCCGTTGCCCGCGTGCAACGGCCAAAAAGGCAAAATAGTAGTGCCCAAAAAATTCCGAGCGACGGCCGATGGCGACGGGCTGAGAATGGACTGGCGTGCCCTGCTGTGTGCCGTCGTCGTGCCGCCGCTGCGCGCCGCTGCCCTCGGCGCGGGCGCGACCCATCGGCCCACGTCGATGGCCGCAACCGAGCTGCGTTCCACCTTTTCCCGCGTTTTCGAGGCCAACCTACGTCACGGGCTTTGCGTCGCGGTCCGTCTCGACGACAGCGTGGCTGCCGCGCGCGCGCCGGCCACTCTCGGGTCGAGTACGCCGAGCATTGTGCCGCACCCGGCGGAGCTGCACATGGCGGTGGCGATGGGTTCGCCAACGCGCGCTGCCGCCTTCTGCGGCGGTCGCGCTGCGCTACATTACGCGATGCGGTCGTGCAACCTGGGCCACGACGGGCCGGTCGCACGCGGCGCGAGCGGCGCTCCCGTGCTGCCGGATGGCGTGCTCGCGTCGATCAGCCACACGCACGGCCTGGCCGCGTCTATCGTCCGGCCTGCCTTTCCCGGCTCGTTTGAGGCCATCGGCCTCGACGTCGAGCACGTCGGCCGTGCGTTTGCGCCCCGCCTCTCGGAACGCGTGCTCACGGCCGCCGAGCGGCGCGAGGTCGACGCGGAGGTGGCGCTCGGCTCGCCGGCGCAGGCGGGAGTGCTCGTGCGCTTCTCGCTTAAGGAGGCGCTGTACAAGGCGCTCCACCAGCTGGACCAGCAGCACGGCGTCGCCTTCCGCGACGTCTCGCTCACGCCGCTGCTCGACGGCTCGGCGCGGTATTCGTGGGCGGGGGCGCGTGTGCCGGCCGCGCGCGACTGGGCCGTCTCCCTCAGCTGGGCGGTCATCGGCGAATATTACGTGACTACGGCGCACGTGCGGAGCAGCAGATGACGCGCGCCGGCACACTCGCCCGCCGGCGCGAAGGCCGACCGCCACTCGACCACCTTGTCCGCCGGGTTGCTCTTTCGCTCGAGGCCGAGCTGATGCAGAACACGCCGAGGCACCAATCGCCATGCGCGGTATCAGGCCCGTGGAACGCGACGCGCCTGGGCGAGTGATGACGAGGCTCCCAAAAGGAGGGGTTGCCGTCCCACGCCGACCCTGTGCACGCCGGCCAGCGGGGACGGCTGGGATACAATCATACGGCTTCCATGGGAAAAAAAAAATAATGCGACAACGCGAGACGTCACCCGTCCCAGAATTCAGGGCGACCGGGTCTTTCGGTGGTGCGGGGAGAGCCCGCGCCGCCCCGCCCGCGGTGGGGGCGATGCCCAACGCGATGGCGCACCACATGACGACGTGCGTGGCGCTCGCGCTGTGCTCGCTGCCCAAGGCCTCGTCCATGGGCTACCGTCACCCGCGCGCACGCGCCGGCGGCCGGCTCGCCGGGTCGCACTCGCTCTCCGCGCGCGCGGCCGCGGCGCCGATCGCGGCCGCGCTCGGCGGCGGCCTGGGCGGCGGTGTGGTGCCGCCGCGTGGCGGCGACGGGCGTGGCGATTCGGACGGTGGTGCGTCCGGACCAGAGGACGGCGCTGAACCCGGCCCCGGCCTCTCATCCGCCTTCTTCGCGTGGCTGCTGAGCGACCAGTACAGGCGCGCGGCTGTCGCGGGCGCCTCGTGGGCGGCGGCGGTGACGTGGTCGGTGCAGCTCGCGCGGCACGAGGCGGACGCGCCGATGAGTGCGCAGCTCGCCGGCACGTCTGCCGACGCGGCCGCCGCCGCCGCCGCGCGCACGCCCGCCGCATTCTCGGGCGAATGGGTTCTTAGCGGCTCGGAGAATTTCGACGCCTACCTCACGTCCATGGGCGTCTCGGCGCTGCACAGGAGGTACGCGTGCGCGGCATCCGTGTCGCAGACGATCGAAACGGGCGTGGAGGAGGGCAGTCCGGTGCTCACGGTGTGCGTGCGCAACCAGCTCGGCACGCGCTGCGAGCGGTGCGCAATGGACGGCCGGCCGGTCCGCTCGGTCGACGTGCGCGGCGCGGCCATCGTCAAAGTCTTTTCGCTCACGAAGCCCAACCGCGGCGAATGCGCGCCCGTGTGCGTGACTGAGCTGCGCCACTCGCGCAACGGTGTCATGTACGAGCGGCGGTACCTGCGCGCGGACGGCGCGATGGTGATGGAGCTCACGTCGCCGTCCGGCATCGTCGCGCGCCGCATCTTCACGCGCGCCGAGCCGCGCGACGAGCGGCCGGAGCTCAAGTGAAGTGAGCGGCGCCGGGCGCGTTCGGCGTTCGCCCGGCGGCGCGACGCGCGACGCGCGCGCGCGGCTTTGCGGCGGCGCGACGCGCGACGCGCGCGCGCGGCTTTTGGGGGTAGCGCCTGTCTCAGTCATCCTTGTGCGCCAGGCGACCCTGGGGCAGGCGCTACATGCCCGTGCGCCGGGGGTGGGGGTGGGGGGTGGAGGGGGACCCCGGGCTAGGTTACAACTTTTAACTTTTTATTCTCCTGACCAGGAACTCTCGCAATCAAATCCGGGAAATGCAAATCTGAAATCCCTCCTCCTTTCCCTCTCTGCAGCTCCGAAATCATCCGGACAAGAGCATCTTGATGGAGCGTACTGCAGCTCGGTCCGCTGTACTGTTTTTGGCTGCGGCGAGCGCCGCGGCGAGCGCCGCGGCAAGCGCCAACGCGACAATCAGCTCGACAGCCGCGCCCAACTGCTCGGCTGCGTTCAACAAGCCTCTGCCAACCCAGCGCGCGTTCGAGCCCGTTGTGCGCAGCGCGTTTGACGTGCCGGCCGTCGCACGCGGCGGCGCGTTTGCGGCCGGCCGGCCGCCGCGCATTACGATCGCTTCGCAGAGACGCGCATGGCTGGATTTTTTCAACGCGCTCGTGAGCGACGATGCGCCGCTCACGTCCACAGTCGAGCTCGCACGCCCACTCGAGGCGCGCGTCATTGCCATCGGCGGTTCGATGCCCGCGGGCATGCGTTGCGCGGATCCGCGCCACTACAAGACGCAGGGCGAATGTGCCTATCCGCACCGAGTGGTGCGCGCGCTCTCGGCCTTTTCTGCGTCGGCGCGTGCTCCACGCGCAGCGACGCGCATCGCCTTTCTGAATCTGTGCCAGGGTGGCATGACGACCGCCTCGCTCTTGCCCATGCTTCCGGCGCTGCTGTCAGTGCTGCGGCGCGATGTTGATTCTGAGGCGGCGGCGACGGCGGCGGCGACAGCGAGCGCGCCAAACACCACGGTCGGCGGCGCTACGGCGGCGACACCGCCCACGCTCGTTTTGATCGACTTCTCCGTGAACGACGCCACCGAGTATTGGAGCCCGCGCCGGGCGTACGAGCTCGTCGCCGCGACCGAGGCGTTGCTGCGTCACCTGCTGCGCGCCGAGCCGAGCTTTGCCCTGCTGCTCTGCGAAACATATCCCGCGCTCGCGCCGCGAATGCCGCGCGTCTTTGCGCGCGCGTACGAGTTGGTTGCAAAGCACTACGCGGTGCCGCACGTGCGCTACTCTACGGTCGTCAGGCCGGGCCAGATGCGCAACGCGTGGTACAGCGCGGACTGCGCCCTACCCAACGCGACACTCGAGGCGGCGGCCCTTCCCGCGCTTTGCCCCCGCTGCGCCGGCTTGGGTGCCGGCCAAGATTCCAACATCGGTGCCGCCTCCTCCGCCGAGCCCACCGTTCCTGCCAGCGTCGTGCACGCTCCACCTGCCTTCGCCCTGCGCGACAAGTGCGAACCGCACCCGTTCTTCCCCACGCACGAGCTCATCTCACACGTCATCGCGTCGAGCGTGCTGACGCTCGGGCGCGAGCTCAGCTGCGCAGCCGGCGCAGAGGGCGGGGAAGAGGATGCCGTTGCCAACACCCGAGATAGGCGGGCCCTGGGGAGGCCGATCTCCTCGCCCGAGCTGCTCGCGCGCATGGCGGTATGCGAGCGCCCCGCGTCGCAACACTTGGCCGACGCGCACCTCAACGGCCGGCTGCCCCACAATGTCTTCAGCGGCGCCGTCACAGCACGCGGGTGGCGGCTGTTCGAGGACCGTCCCGGCAAGCCGGGATGGATCTCTGAAGGACCGCTCGGCTCGACGCTCTCATTCGCGCTTCGCTTTGGCGCGGTGCCACAGATCGCCTTTGCTTTCCTGGAGGGCTACGACGCGTCCCTTGGCGCCGTGCAGCTGACGATGGTGAACGTGCGCGAGCCGGTTGCGTCGCATGTCGTACCCGCCACGGCCGCGGCGCAGGTCAACGGGGACCGGCTGCTCAGGCAGCGGGCAAATCGCAACGTCGCGCAGGTGTCGGCGCGCTCGCCGTCGGCCATCGCAACGCAGACGACGGTGCTGCTGCTCGAGGCGTGGCGACTGGAAGGTCACATGGGCGTCGGCCCGAGGGTCAAGCACAAGGGCGCGCGCCTCGTCGCCGGCTTTGGCATCGCGCCTTACTCGAACGCAACGCTCGTCGTCACGCTCGTGTGCGAACCACCGCGCACCTGCCGCTGCCACGAGGTGCCGAACGCGACCGTGCAGCCCAGTAGCGCCGCCGGCGCGGCGGTGGTGGGCTGCAAGTTCAAGGTGCTTTCCGTGACAGCGTGTTAGCGTCGTTGGTGTAGTCACGCGTGTTAGCGTCGTTGGTGTAGTCACGCGTTGGGGGGGGGGGGGGGGGGGGGGGGGGGGGGATTGGCGAGCCCCCACACGCGCTGTCGCGGCCCATCGTCCGCCGCAGCATGGTCATTGGTGTAGCTATATACGGCGCGGTCCGGGCTGGTCCGGCCAGTGTAAGGCTGAGAGTACGACCCGGGTCGTACAATCAAGGGTTAAAAGCCAGCCAATGAGCGCTCGAGGGGTCGGGGCGAGGCTTATGACGAGCCTAGGACCGAGACACCCTCCTGACCGGCCGATTTGGAGTAGAATTCGGGGTCGAGCGGGCGCGGCGGACGGAGGGCCCGAGCCGGGCCGACGGAGGGTCCGACCCCGGAATGCGGGCGACCGGAAGGGCTTGGGTGATTTACGCCTAGTAGAATAGAATGGCGGATTCCGGGGGGGCTCGCAACTGGCATCGCGCAAGCTGAGGCCCCCTGACTGACCGGACCGCGCCGAGTGCGCGTGCACCCCGTGGAGGGCGCGGCCAGTCGGACACTCTTCGCGACTGAGCTCGCCGCGGCATACCGTGCGCTGCGCCGGCGCGCTACTTGCCGTTGGCCGAGCTGCGGGTGTTGCGCACCGCCGTGTTGCGCAGCCAGCGGCTGGATGCGCCGGTGGCCGGAACCTTGGCGCGCTTTGGCTAAGCGACCTCGGCCTGCACAGACTCGAACGCGTGCGTAAACTCGAGGCGTTGCAGGTGGCGAGCACGTGAGTTCGCGTAGGAGGTCTTGTACTCGGTGGCCTGACTGTCGACCGACGAGAGCTTGGGCGAGTTCGGCGGCACGTTGGCTCACTTGGGCTCGGTGCGCGGCTCTGCCGGCGCGGGCGCGGGCGCGGGCGCGGGCGCGACGCTTCGGACTCGCTGCCCGGCTCTGCCTGTGCGGGCGCGATGCACTCGGACTCGATGCCCGGCTCTGCCTTCGTGGGCGCGGTCGCGGGCACGGGCGCGCCCTCGACCCCGTCGCGGTTGAAGACATCGAACTCGACGCACACGCCGTGGTCCTTGAAGTCGGTGGCCTCGCTGTCGTTCGCGTAAGCCTCGGGCGAACTCGCAACGAGCGACGACATCTCGGCGTGGAGCCAGCACATCTCATGCTGCACCGCGTGTTCAGGTTCTCGAGCGCTCCGTTGAAAGAGTCACTCTCACCGAGGCGCTCGCTGCACCACACCAGATAGCCATCGAGCTTGTGAGCGTGCTCGTGCGCCCGTGCGAGGTCCTTGGAGAGCGCGTCGGCGCGCGCGCACATGCCGTCGCATGACTTGGCCGGTGTCATGCTGTGCTTCCAAGGCCTGGTGCTCGGCGTTGAGCGTGTCGTGATCCTCGCGAACGAGCTGCAACCAGCTGCAGCAGCCGCGCGACGCCGCTGTCGCCGACGATGCGCTGGAGCATGTGGCCCATGAGGTGTGCGCGGCACGTGGCGAGCGCCACATTTTTGCGCAGCAGCGCGAGGATCCGGGCGCCGCGGACGAGCCGGCCCATGCACTTGAGCGCGTAGATTCGGCCGCACATGCACGCGCCGACGACCGAGTCGGCGGGCCCGCCGTCGAGCCAAAAGTTGGCCTCGGCCGCATCGCGGCGGCGGGCGACGCGCTGAAGGATGCGCACGCGGTAGTGCCGGTCGACGAGCAGCTCGTCGCCGAAGATCTCGTCGGGCAGCAGCTCGGAGACGTTCTGGGGGTACATGCTGTGCGAGCGTGCACGCGACGAGATCTCGTCGGGCGTGCCGTCCGTTCGTTCAGAGCAGAGCGCGTCGGACCGGCAGACAGACGATGCAGCGCGCGAAGGCACCTGCGGCGCGCGGCGTGGCCTCGCGTGCCGTCACGAAGCCGCCTGCGCGCACTGCGGAGGCGGCGAGCGCGACGAGGGCGGGCGCGGACGAGGTGCTGAGCGGCGTCACGTACGCGCCCTCGCTCGCCGAGCTCGACGCCGCGGCGCTGACGATGCGCGCGGCGTACCACACCGACCGCCCCTGAGACGATGCGCGGCGCCCGCGGAGGACTGGTCCGTTGGCGCGCAAACCGTGGGCGAAAGGGCGCGAAGCCAACGGCCGTCCGCGCACGTTCAAACGCGCGCATACGGGTGGCATCCTCCCACCTTCGGCGCCGCTTTCTAAAAGGGTGTAGGGTGTAGGGTGTAGGATGCAAAACAAGCCCTCCCCACATTTGGGCCCGACGTCATTCCTTCTTCGAAGCCGTGACGTTACTCACATACGAGTACCTTTACTTAGTGTAGGATGTATCTATTCTCTAGGTATTTGCATAGTGTAGGGTGTAGGATACGTACGGTTATGAAAGTCCCATAGGGGGGAGAAGGAATGACGCTGTGACGAAAGAAGGAATGACGTCGGGCCCAAATGTGGGGAGGGCTTGTTTTGCATCCTACACCCTACACCCTACACCCTTTTAGAAAGCGGCGGCGCCTCGGAGCATGGCGGCTCGACAGCATGGCGCCTCGACAGCATGGCGTCGTCCAGCGTGGCGTCCAGGATGGCGACTGCGCCCGGGCCGTGACGCCGCGACGTCGTTCGGCTGCGTCACGGAGGAGCGCCATCCGTGCGCCACGGAGGAGCGGCAGGACCACGACGCGGCGTGACGCTGGACGACGCCATGCTGTATAGGCGCCATGCTGTCGAGCCGCCATGCTCTGAGGCGCCGCCGCTTTTCAAAAGGGTGTAGGGTGTAGGGTGTAGGATGCAAAACAAGCCCTCCCCACATCTGGGCCCGACGTCATTCCTTCTTTCGTCACAGCGTCATTCCTTCACTCCCTGTAGGACTTTCGTAACCGTACGTATCCTACACCCTACACTATGCAAATACTTAGAGAATAGATACATCCTACACTAAGTAAAAGTACTCGTATGTGAGTAACGTCACGGCTTCGAAGAAGGAATGACGTCGGGCCCAAATGTGGGGAGGGCTTGTTTTGCATCCTACACCCTACACCCTACACCCTTTTAGAAAGCGGCGGCGCCTCAGAGCATGGCGCCCGCCCGCTCGAGCCGGACCTCCGCGCAGCCGGACTCGCCCCGCCCCGGGCTGCTCTGGCTGGGCGACGTCGTGCGCGCCTCAGAACGCCGCGCTCGCCACGCGCACGTAGCCCTCGTCCGGGTCCGGCTCGGGCGCCGCGTCGCGCACCGAGCGCGACGCGGCCTCGACGCCCGGCGTTTCGGCACGCGAGGCGACGGATGCCTCGTCCGGCCGGCCCCACGGCAGCTGCAGCTCGAGCTGGCGCTGGATGATGCGCGGCGTCGCCACGCGCCCGTGCTGCACCTCGCGACGTCGCGCGCGCACGTAGAGCACGATCGCCACCGAGCCGCTGAGGCCCATCATCGCGCCGAGCAGCACCGAGATTGTGGTCTCATTGTCTGCTTGGGCGCGAACGGAAAACGCGCGAAGGGTGGCGACGAAGATCGTTGGGTTGGGTTGGGCCACCGGCTCCCGAGGATTGCTTGTGGCGCTCGACTGACCGTTGGCCCAGCTTTTTTTTTTCTCGAACCTACTGTGGAGCCCGCCTGCAGCGTGATCTCCCGCGCACAACGACCATGGCCGCCATCGACCTGCGCGCCTTCGACGCGGCGCTCGTCAACTGCGAGATCGTGAGCACGCGGCCGGTCAAGCCGAGCGAGCAGGCGCGCACGGTCGACAAGCTGAGCTACGGGCCGTCGCGCCGCGCGCTCGCCTTCGTCTCGCCGCCCTGCGTCGTCGACTGGCCCGAGCTCACGGGCGACGGCAACTTTGGCACCATGTACGGGCCGACGGACGTCGACAAGGCGGCGTACACGGCCGGCGTGACCGACAAGGAGCTGCCGATTGAAGGCGCGCCGCTCGCGCAGATGGACGCCTACTTTGGCGCCCTGCGCGCCATCGACGATCAGCGCGTCGAGACGGTGCACGCGCGCCAGAAGGAGCTGCTCAACACGCGCGGCCTCTCGAAGGAGGAGGTGCGCGGCAAGCTCTCGCCCGCCGTCAAGCCCAAGTACGAGGACGACACGCTCGCGCACACGCGGCTGAACATGTCGACGCGCACGTTCACGTGGGCGGGCTCCGAGCGCGTCGTGCCGCTCGTCGACGCGCGGCGCGAACCGGTCGACGAGATCCGGCACGAGGACGTCTGCGCCATCGCCACGCAGCTCGACCGCGTCTACACGGGGCTCACGGGCTCGATGTTTGGCACCAAGTGGAACGTGTGCGGGGTCATGCTCCTGAAGCGCGCCGAGCAGCGGCCGCAGCCCGGCTCGGACGCCTTCGCCTCGTACGGCGTGCCCGCCTGGGCCGACACGTTCGACTCCACGGGGCTGTACGTGCCCGACGAGCGCGAGCGCGCGGCGGCGCTCGCGGCGGTGGCCGGTCTGCGCACGGCGCGCGCGCCGGCCGGGCCGGGCGGGCGCGAGCTCGCGCGCGCGCAGGGCTACCATCGCGCCGAGCGGGCTGCGAGCGCGGCGGCGGCGCGCGCGGCGATGGCCGAGGGCGGCCAGCAGTGCGCGCTCCACGGCGCGGTCGTCAAATCGGCGCTGCGCGGCGTGGGCAACCGGCTGCATCTTTGCGACGCGCCGGGCGGAACGGGCAAGACGTTCGTCGAGCGCGCCATTATCGCCGCCGTGCGCGCGGATGGGCACGCGGTCGTCGTGGGCGCGTCCTCGGGCGTCGCCGCCACGCTGCTGCCCGACGGCCGCACCTTCCACTCGACCTTCAAGGTGCCCGGCGGTGCCGACTCCGACGGGCAAGCCGTTCAATGGCGTGCCGCGCTCCGAGCGCGGGCGCTCCCTGGCCGCCGCGGCGGCTGGTCGTGTGGGACGAGGCGCCGATGCAGACGCGGTGCCACCTCGACTCGCCTGATCGGTGTTTGCGCGACGTGACGGGCGTCGACGAGCGCTTCGGCGGCGAGACGCTGCTGCTCGCCGGCGACTTTCGCCAGTGCTTGCCGGTGGTGCGGCGCGGCTCGCGCGCGCAGATCGTGCGCTCCTGCCTCAAGTACTCGGCGCCGTGGCAGCACGATCGGCAGCACGCCTTGGTCGAGAACGTTCGCGCCTCGAGCGCGGCGCGCGACACGGGCGACGCGCTCGGCGCGGGCGAGTGGGCGGAGCTGCTGCGCAGCCCCGGCGACGGCGCCGTTCCCGCGGCGGTGCCGGCGGCCGGGGCCATGCCCGGCGCATTCCCGCTCGATCCCGTGCAGCTGCCCGAGGCCGTCGGCGGCGTCCCCATCCGCGTGGGCTCGGCCTACCCGACGGAGCTCGTGACGACTTTGTCCACGGCGCGACGTGTTGGACCGACGACGGCTCGCTGTGCGACCGCGCGGTGCTCTGCGCCAAGCAGACGGACGTGGCGCGGATCAACTGGCTGGCGATCGGCCGCTTCCCGGGCGCGGCGGCGAGGTGCGCGTCGGCGGACGAGCTGGCGCGACGACGGGGCGGGCAAGCAGATTGCGCGGGCGTCGGTCGAATTCCTCGACTCGCTCGAGCACGCGCAGATGCCGCACCGCGTCCTCGACCTGAAGCCCGGGATGGTGGTGATGCTGCCGCGCAACCTCTCGCCCGGCGAGGGGCTGTGCGGCGGCACGCGGCTGATCGTGCGCGGCGTGCGCGCCGGCGGCCGGCTGCTCGAGTGCGCACGCCCCGGCGCGGCCGCCGGGCGCGACAGCACCGTGCTCGTCGCGCGTGTCGACCACCACTCGCCCGACGACGGCACGTTCGCGCTTGTGCGGATGCGCCGCCAGTTCCCCGGTGCGGCCGGCGTAACGAGGCGCAGGGGCAAGCGCTCGGGTGCGCGGGCGTGTGGCTCGCCGAGCCGTGCTTCACGCACGGCCAGCTCCACGTGGCCGCTTCGCGCGTCGGGCACACGTCGCGCGTCCGCTTTGCGCTCGGCGCGGACCTCGTGACGCGCAGCGTCGTCTTCAAAGAGGTGCTCCGCGCGGTCAGCGGTGGCGAGGCGGCGGCGGCGGCGCTCGCCGCGGCCGCCGTCGCCGCCGCGCGCGAATGCGCGGCGGCGGCGCGCGGTGGCGGCGGGCGCGGACGGCGCGCGCGGCGCCGGCGGCGGGCGGCGCGCTGGCGGCGGGCGCGCCGCCGGCGCGCGGTGCTGGCCAGCACCCGCCGGCGCGACGCCCGCCGCGCCGCTCGCGCCGACGCGCAGCCGTCGGGTGCTCGCCAGCACCGCGCGCCGCGCGACCGGCCCGCGTACCTGCGCGCCCTTCTAGGGCGCGCAGGGCGGCGCCAATGCGGCCGGCGCGCAGGGGCCTCACGCTGGCGCGCTGCCCGCCGCCGCGTGGGTCGCCGCTGCGCGCGTGCCGTCGGCGCTGCCGCCGCCCGGCGTCGCGCTCGCGCCGCAGCCGCAGCCGCCGCCGCCGCCGTCGCCGCCGCCTGCCGCCTGCCGGCAAGCTGGGCAAGTGCGCAGCGGCGGCGACGGCGGTGCGCGACCCGGCGAGCAGGCGGCGCGCCGCCGAGCCGGGGGCGGGCTCCGTGGGCGACGAGGCTCGCCCGCCACTCGCACTACTCGCGCGCCAAGTGCGCACAACGCGCCCCCCCCCCCCCCCCACCCCACCCCCCGATGAAATTATTGCTCATACCATGGCGTCGCGCCACGGCAGTACGCCCGTGGCCCCGGCGGCCAGCCTCGCGCCGCTACGCCGTGTCGTCGCGGCCGGCGCACACAGCGAACTGTGTTTCCGCGGCACATGCCCGGCTGCTCGCGCGCTGCAAGCTTGCCGAACTGCTCGCGCTGGAATGGCGCGTTGCGGGCGTGCCCGCGCACCGCGCGTGTGCCATGCGCGTTCCGGGAGCGCCGCGCCGCGCGCCAAAGCGGCGCGCGGCGGACGTGCGGCCTCGGGCCGAAGAGGGGCCGGCGCGACCGGCCGCGAGGCGGGCGCAGACGCTCGGCGTGCCGGTCGATGCGTCGTCCAAATCCGCGTCGGGCGGATGCGCGCCTGGGCCGGCGCTGCGTGCAGTCGGCGGGGCCCGGCCACGCGCTCGGGCGTAACGTTCGCGCCTGTTCGGCCGAGGCGCACTCGCCGTCCCCTCGCGCCGGCAACGTGCGTGCGGGCCAGCACGCAGGCAGCGTACGATGCCACGGCAGCGGCGAGCGCGTCCCCGCCGGTGTGCCGCTCGGCGCCCCGTCACGCGCAACGTGCGCGCCGCCCGCTGCATGCGCACGCATACGCGCGCTGGCAGCGTGCGCAAAATTGCCCGGGCAAGATCGTCCCGCGCTCGCGCCGCCGACGCATCATTCCATGTGTCCGTTTCGGCATCTGCCACCATCCACCAGCCCTCGAAAGCCGGCTTGCGCGTGGGCGCCCGTCCGGTGCGAGAAGCGGCTCGCGTCCTCGCGCGGGGCGCCTCCGCGCCAGGCGCCCGGCGCGCGCTCGTCTTGCCGCGCCACCACGCTGATCTGCGCCCAACCCTCGCTCGCCAATTCCCCCGTCGTCCCTGCTGCGCAGCCCGCAACAGCGCGCGCATGGCGCGTGCACGGCGCGGCGCCTTGAGCAAGTTTTACGTCGTCGGTCGGCAGCCTGTGGAAGACGCGTTTGACGGCCCGATGTGGCCGGTGAGAGTGCCCGGCGTGCCGCGTGGTGAGCGCCTGCACGGCTTGCCGGGCTCGGCGCGCGCCCAGCCAGCCTCTCTCCATCCCGCCGCAAACCGTGCGTGCGCACCCCGCACACCCGGCGCTGCGCGGCGCGGCGCAGGCGCGAAAAACGAGGGCAGCGCGTGCTACACGACCGTCCTTATGCAATCGCTCTTCGCCCTGAACATGCTCCGTGCGATGCTTCGCTCCGCTTCGCGCCGTGCCAACAGCGTCGAGAGGGCGCGTTTTCGGGACTTTGGCACGCTGATCGAGGACACCAGGGCGCCGACACGGCTGTGTCTTGTGTCCGTCATCGACGTCATCTCGGGCCGTGGCGCGCGAAGGACGCCGCAGGATGCCGCTGAGTTCTTCCGGTTGCTGCTCGGCCGAGTGCCCGGGCTCGCTGCGGCCTTTGAAGCCGACACACGCGTCGGGCCAGTGCTCGAGCAGATCGCCGTGCCTTCAGAGGCCGGCGAGGGCATCGCCGTACTCGTCAGCGTCGGCGGCGATGCGGCGCGCGCGCTTGCACACGCTCTGGGGGGCGCCGCTGGGCCGCCGCGGGATCGCCACACGAACGCGGGCCACTCGGGCGTGCTCACGCCAGCCAGCATTGCTGTCGAGGCGCCGCGCACGACGCGCGGCAATGGCTCGCAGTGCAAGAACAACCGCGCGCTCGTGTGCGCGCCGCGGCTGCTGCTCGGCGGGCGCGACCACCTCCCCGTCGCCGGCGTGGTGCACGTGGGCGAGGGGCCGATGGGCGGGCACCTTGTCGCCATCGTGCTCCGCAACGAGGCTTGGTTTCCGTGCGACGACTACAACGTGCGGCGGCGCGCACGGTCGCTCGGTGCCGCGACCGGCGGTCGAGCGCAGCCGCGACCGCCCCGTCCTCCCGCGCGGCACGCGCGCGTGGCCTGAAAGCTCGCGCGCGCGCCTGCCGCACGCACGCGCGTTGCCCGCGCAGATCTACAACGTGCCTGAGTCCGACGCGCTGGCGTGGGCAAGTGGTGCGAGCATGCTCGTTCACAGCCGGCTCGACGTGGAGCCGTTGGACCCGGCGCTGGGCTCAGCGTCACCGCCGTCGGCCGCATCGCCTGCGTGGCCGAGCTCGGAGCCCGACGCGCCGACCTTGCCGGCAGCCTGGCCGCGGGTGCGGCAGATGGCAGCGGTGCCAACAGATGCGACGATCGGCATCGCGGAGACGGCTGCAGACATCTCTACGGCGGCGATCGGCCCAGCTGCGTGCGAGGCCCGCCAAGTTGTCTCCGTGACGCGCGCATTGCCAACAGCGGTGAGTGCGTCCTCGTCTCCGGCGGCCGCTGTGCCCCCCCCCCCCCCCCCCCCCCCCCCCCCCACACACACACACAACTCTCCCTACCTTCTTCCTCCTTTCGCACCTCGCACGCGCACGCCGTCCGCTGTCCGCTGTCCGCGGCCCAAATTGCCTTGCGGAAGCCGAGCAGGCAGAGCCCTGCTTGGATGGCTCCAGCGCGCATCTTGTGGATGGCGACGCTGTGGGCGAGCACGGACGCTCAAATGTGACCAGTGGCGCGCACGTGCACGTGCGCTAACTGGACGTCGAGCGTGTGCGCCTTGTCCGCACGTGTGCACTCACGTGCGTCTGCGGCGATCTGCCCGGCGTAGTAGTCCGCGCGCGCGGGAGCCGCGTCGGCAGTAGGAGCAGGATAACGTACTTGCGCCTGACGAGGACGGCGAGAAGTGCGGCTTTTCGCTCGGGGTCTACCATGCCGCCGAGGTTGGCGCTGGCGCGCGTGAGGCAGTCGGAGCGCGCTGGGCCCGGGTTGAAGGCCTCACCCCGGGGGACGGGAGGATTCAAGGCGCCGAGCCGCTGCGGGTGCGGCGGGAGGCCCCGGGCGGGTGTGCTAATGCGGCTCGATGGCCGCCTGCCGGGGGGGGGGGGGGGGGGGAGGGGGGGGGGGGGGGGGGGGGCGTTGGGCCGCCCGCGGAAACGGAGGTGAGCGTGTGAGAGCGGCGCGCGTCGGCGCGCGCGGCTGGCGTGCAGCACGGATAAGTCTTGTGTGGACTTCGCGGGGCGGATCCCGGTGCAGGGATTGCCGACGTAGGCCGCGAGCGCGAGCAGGGCGGGGATGAAGACGGATGATGGGGTTGGGGCCAAGGCCGCCGCACCCGCAGCTATCACGGTGGCAGCGACCGCCACGGTCAGTGCGAGGCTCGCGTGGCCGCTGCGCGGGCAGCTCGCCCGCCAGGTCCAGGAGGGCCGGCCTGCGGCCTCAGTGCCCAGCGTTGGGCATGTCAGCGTCTGCGTCTGCGGGCCCGCCACTGCGATGGCGCATTGAGCCTGGCGCACCAAAACGCAATCGGTCCGCCGATCGGGGGGGGGGGGGGGGGGGGGGGGGGGGGGGCGAGGCGTGCGCGGGGGCTTGGGGTGGGCTCCGGGTGCCGGCGCTGTGCCAGCGGCGGGCTTGGTTGACGCCGTCTCGCCGGGGCCCTTGCGCCTTGCGGCGCGAGCGTCGCGGAGGGGCGTCGGCTGCGCTGGCTCCGCGTCGGCGGTGGCGTGGGGCAGGCTCTTGTGGAGGGCGGAGCGCTCGCGCACGAGTCGGTTGCCAAGGCGGGCTGTCTGCGTGCCGTTGGGCTGCGCTTGGGCAGGTAGGACCTGCGGCCTCGGGGGCGGGCGGGTTTTCGTGTTGGGCCAGGCGGCAACGCGCACCGGCCGTGTTCGCGGCCGGCAGGCGGACGTCCGCAGCGGGGCGGAGAATGCGGGTGAAGCGCTTGCACGGGCGCGGTTCGCACCTGGCGGCCAGGCGATCACGAACCGTTGGGTCGCCCGGCTGTTTGGTGGAGCCGAGGGCAGCAAGGATAGCGAGCTTGGCCGCCTCATCGGTGACGAGCGGCACTGTTGCCCAGCTCTGTACCTCGAAGCCCTGGATATGCAGGCGTCGGGGAAGTTCCCGGCAGCGTCGCCTGCGTCCGTCGAGAGGCGGACCGAAGTCGCGCCCGTGCCCCCGTTGGCGACACCGAGCTCTCGCTCGTTCACACCGGCCCGCCGACGCGGGCGCGTGGTGCGCGCGCGTTGGGTGCGTGTCTGCCTCGAGCAGCGTGCCCAGTCGCAGTGTGGG
Source organism: Diacronema lutheri (assembly GCA_019448385.1). Classification (NCBI taxonomy): domain Eukaryota; phylum Haptophyta; class Pavlovophyceae; order Pavlovales; family Pavlovaceae; genus Diacronema; species Diacronema lutheri. The sequence continues at coordinate 485,362 of JAGTXO010000005.1, read as the reverse complement.
CGCGTGTCCGTCTGCCTCAAAACGCCACGTGGAGGGGAAGGCGCGGGGCGGGCTCGCCGAGGAGGTGCCGCCGCTCGCTGCCACCCGGCGCGGGCTCGGGGCAGCCGTCTTCGGGTGCCGCGCTCTTCGCGCCATGCACGAACGTTCCGCCGCGCTCGCAGCGCGCGAGCGCACACACAGAGCGCGCGGCGACCCCGGCGGGGGCAGTGCGTCCCGGTGGCACTCGCGGGCGCGCGCCTGGCCTGGGCGCAGCTGGGCGCGTTGCCGCCCGCGCAGCGAGCCGCCCGCGCGCCTCGCCGCGCGCGCGCTTCGTCGCACGCGTGCGCCCTGCATGCACGCGCACAGCGCGCGGCGGCTCGGCGCAGTGCAAGGCAGAGCGTGCTGCAACGGTTGCGAGGGCGCGCACGCGCGGCGCGGCGCGCCCCTGTGTGGTCGCCTGCGCGCGGCGCGTGGTCCGGACGCAGCTCGGTGGCGTGATGCCGTTCGTGCAACACAGTGCGCGTGAGAGCCGCACGTGCACACCTGCAGTGCAACGCGGCATTGCGCGCGTTGCGTGGGCGGAGCGCGGCTGGATGTGCTTGAGGTCGCGCAGCATGCCGCGCGCCGCGCGCTGTGCGGCGCAGCGAGTCGGCCATGCCCCTGGTCCTCGTCTCCGGGGGGGGGGGGGGGGGGGTGGTGGTGGCAACCAGGATCCGCCAGCGCGTGGTGGGCGCCGTCCAACTCCCAGCCAGGATGCGCCCCGTTCTTCCCCGACACTCTCCGTCCAAACCCGCCGCCCAGCCTGCCGCCGCACCCGCCGCCAACGCCGCCGCGCACCCATCCGCCGAGCTCACCTCGCGCGCGCTCGCGCTCACGCTGCGCGACGAGGCTGCGCAGGCCGGCGCGCGGCCGTGCAGAGCAGCGCAGGCCGGCGCGCGGCCGCGCGCGCGCGCTCACGTTGCGGCCGCGCAGCGAGCTTTCGCCGCGTCGCAGCCCCTCCGAGCAGCCACGATGCACGCCCCCGGAGGACGTTGGCCGCGCTCGGAGGCCGCGCTCGGGCGCGCAAAGAGAGGCGGCGCGGGCAAACGAGTAGGCTCGGCGCGCTGGCGGGTCCTGGTTGTGGGAGAGCGGGGCATTCTCCAGGGCATCATGTAAATTCTCCCAAGTATCATCCGGGCCGCCATCCGGACACTGACGTGCCCACAGTCTGCAGATGGAGGACTCCGTGAAGGACGCTTTGCCCGGCGGGCGGGGCGGCTCGGACAGTTTCTCGCTGGCCCTCAGCACCATTCTGTCGCCGGGAGATACCCACCCCCACGTGGTCCCATCCACTTGCCTCATCGCCCTGCTGCGTTACGCGGATTTCGGCACGAGCAGGGTTAGGGTGGGCGACACGGGGTGCTCGCAGCATGCGCTCAAGGTGGCGCTGCGCAACCTGCGCAAAGCATGCGCGGATGCGGACCGGTTTGGGCAGGTGCTCGTGGTCGTGCTACCGCTCTGCCTCCGCGCGTCCAGCGGCCTCGTGCACTGGACGGCGGCGTACCTGCTCCTCGCGCCGCCCGCGCAGCGCGGCGCGCCGCCCGGCGCCGCGCTCGCCCTGCTCGCCGATTCGCGCACCTTGGGCAACGGCGAATCGGCGTACGCCACGGCGGCCGGCGTGCTCATCAAGAAGCTTGCGCAGCGCATCGGCAGAACAGCGCCGCCCATCGATGCCTTCAAGGCGCCCCCGCAGAGTGGGGCCGCGTGTTGCTTCGCCGCGGCAACAGTCGCGGCCGAGGTCGTGGCGAGCGCATCGACGCTCTACGGCCGCCGCGCGAGTGTCCTTGTCGACATCAAGAAGGCTTTGGACGCGCGCCTCGCGCGCCTCACGACGGCCGCGTACGAGGAGACCCGCGCGCGCACGCTCCGCGCCGCCATCGGCGCTCTGCTCGGCGACCGCGCCAGGCGCTTCGGCCCGTTCACCCGCGAGGCCGCGCGGCTCGCCGAGGCCGCGCGGCTCGCCGAGGCGTGCGATGCCAGTGTCGGCGGATCCGCGCCCGACGGGCTGCTGCAGGCCGTCGAGGCGGCGCTGCGCGCGCCCGACGACCGCATCGCACGCACGGCCGCGCTCGACGCGCTCACGGGCGCTGCAGGCCGCGCGCTGTCGACGGCGGCCAGGCCGCGCGGCGCGGCGGCGCCAAGGCCGCCGTCGCGAGCGCCACCGCCGCGTGCGCCGCAGCGGCGCGCCGCCTCGGCGTGGGGGCCCCGACCATTCAGCAGCCTCGGCGGGGGCGAGGGCGACGGGGACGATGGCGACGCCACCACCGCTGACGACGGGGAGGGCGCGGAGGACGGGGACGACGACCCCGCGGGCGCGGCGGCTGCGGCGGTGGCGACGGGCACGGCGGCGACGAGCGCGGTGGCGGCGGGCGCGGCGCCAACCTCGCCGGCGGCGGCGGACGGCGGTGGCTCGGCGCCGCTCGAACGCCGCTGCGTCTACACTGCGCCTGATGAGGGCGACGCGGACGCGCGCGTGTACGACGCCAAGGACCCCGAGCAGCTAAAAGCGGGCAGGGCGCGGCCACGGGCGAACAGCGGGCGCGCGCCCGCCGTGGTCGACACGCTTTTCGCGCACGCGACGGGCACGATCGTCACGCGGCAGCGCACGGAGGGCGTGACCGGCGCGGGCATGCACCACCTCGCCGCCCCGACGCAGGGCGCGGGGTACGGTACCGTCGTGCGGGCCGAGCTGGGCGAGCCCGGCTTCGCGGGGACGACATGGCACATGACGTCGGGCGTGGAGAACCAGCCGCGCGCGGTACGAGCGGCCGCGCGCGCGTACGCGCACGACGGCTGGGGCGGCGTGTACAATGCGCACGAGGACTTTGCCGCCTTCGAGGGCTTGCCGCGGCTCGCCGCGCCCGAATCGCTCGCGGCCATCGCCGGCGGGTCGGCGGACGCGGTGTTCTGCTGGCGGTCCGGCCGGTCCGTCATCGGCGAGGTGACGACGGTTCACTTCAATGGCGACCGCGCCGCCGCCATCGACCACGCGCGGGCGCTGCGCGTCAGGCCCGATTGGCGCTCGCAGCCCAGGATCTACGAGGCGGCGTGCGGCGCGGAGGGCACGGTGCTGCTCGTGTGGGTCGTGCCCGACCGTCACAAGAACCCGCGGCTGGACTGGGCGCCGATTCTCGTCGTGATCCACCTGCCCGCCGACCCCGACTGGCTCGCGCGCGCCACGCCGGCGATCGCGAAGGCGCGGCGCGAGGTCGAGGACGGACGCGCGCGCGCGGAGGCGCGCGGCGTGCCGCAGCACCTCGCCTACACGCTGAGCCCACGCTTCCGAGGCACCGCGCCGCGCGGAGCCGCGCGCGTGCCGCCGCGCCTCGGCGCGAGCGACGCGCGCGAGGCGCGCGCGCTCGCGGCGCTCGAGCCGGCGCTCATGTTCGCGCCGGCCTGGCGGCGCGCGGTGCGCGCGGCGAGCCGCGCCCCCGGCAGTGGCGCCGCGGCCGTCGAGCGCGCGCTCGCGCGCCTGCACAACGCGCTCGAGCCCGATGACGAGAGCGCGCCCGAGTCGACGCGCGTCGCGCCGCTCGCCGCCGCGCTCGAGCAGTCGGCGGGCTGGCCGGCGGGCACGGCGCGCATGGCGGCAAGCGTGACCAAGGGCCCCGGCGTCGGAGATGGCGCAGGTGGCGACGAAGTGACCAAAGTGGAGGAAACGGCGAAGACGAGCGGCGACGGCTGCACCGGCACGCCTCCTCTGCGCCCGGCCGCGCGCGCGGCCGGCGCGGCGGACGACGGAGGGGCGGCGGTCGTGGCGGGCGTCGAGGGCGAGCGCGACGCACTCGCCAAGACGGGTGCCGGCGGCTGCGACGACGACGCTCGCGAGCCGCTGTCGGCCGGCAAGCCCGGCGCACTCGCCGCCGCGGCGACCGTCGGGGGTCTCGGCGAGCTCGTCGGCAGCCTATGCGCGTGGCTGGCGCGCGGCGCGGCTGGCGGCGCCATCGCGGCCACCTCCCCCGGGACGGCCGCGCGCGGAGCAAACGGCACGCCGCAGCGCGCCGAGCCGCCGGCCGCCGGCGATCCCGTCGCTCCGCACGCGCGCGTCGCCGCTGCGGCGCCCTTGGCGGGCAGCGCGGCGGCGCCGTCGTCGGCCGCGCGCGACGCGCAGCGCGGCGTCGCGGGAGTCGACGCGGCCGCGCACGCGCACGCGCGCGACGGCAGGCGGGCGGCACGGCGGATGCGCGAGCAGGAGGGGGCGGTGCACAGGGCCTTCCGCATGTCCCTCTGGCGCGACGCGACGTTTGTCGAGTTCGTTGAGAAGCTGCGCCCCGACGGCGGCGCGCAGCTGCTCGCGCGCGAGCCCACGCGGCGCGCGGCGGCGGTGCTGTGCGAGCTCGCGCGCGGCCGCGACGGCGCGAGCGGCGCGGCCGGGCTGCTGCACGAGATGAGAGCCGCCGATGCGCGCGCGCGCGAGGCCGCCAAAGCGGCGGAGGCAGCGCAGCTTGCGCACGGGACGCTGCGCATCGTGGCAACCGTGGCGCTGGGCGGTGCGGTCTTCGCCGGCATGTCAGCGCTGGTCGTTGCTTGCGCGGCGCGCACGGCGACCGGTGCGCTTTTTGGGGCCCGCCGCCCGCGGGCGGCCGCGCGCGGAGCCGACGACGCGCTCGGCACGCTGCAGCGCGCCGAGCCGCCGCCCGCCGACAAGGGCAAGCGCAGGCGCGCCAGAGCCAACGACGACCCCGTCGACGCGGCGCGCAAGGCCGTGGGCAAGGCGGAGGGCAACTGCCGCAAGGCAGCCCGCCGGCTGCACCTCGCTGCACTGGGCGAGGAGGAGGCGCAGCAGCGCGTGCTCGACGCCGAGGCGGCGGAGCAGCTGGCGCGCTCGCGCGAGCCGGCCGGCGGCTGGGTAGGCAGCGCGCGCGCGCGCGCGCGCGCGCGCCCCGCCGCGCGCGCGCCCGTCGATTGGCGTGCGCGCAGCGCAGAACGGCGCGCCAGCTCCGTCACCTGCGCGCCGCCGCGCCCGTGCCCCTCGCGCGCAGGGGCGCCCTGCGGACCTGCGGCTGCAACAGGCGCACTTTGGCATGCGCGAAGATGCCGACGCGGAAGTGCGCCGCGCGCACGAGGCGCTGCGCCGGGCGAGACAGGGTGTGGCGTGCGCCAAGGCCAGCGTGCGGCAGATGGAGGCGGCGTTGCTCAACGCGACGCGCTGCGCCACCGCGGTGCTCGCGCCGCGTGGCGTGCCGGAGGGTGACGAGCAGGCCGCGGCGAGAGAGCAGGCGGCGCTGGACCGGGAGGCGCCGCCGGCCGCGCAACGCGCGGCGCCGACGGCGCGCTCGCCCTCGGAGCCGCCGTCCGAGTGGGGCCCGCCAGCGGTCGGCCGGCGCCCGACGCCGCGTGCACTGTCGCACGCCGCGGGGCGCGGGGACGACAACCCGTTTGCGCCGCTCGCAACCGTCAGCGGCGATTGGTCGCCCACGCCGAGCTCGCGCCCGCCGTCCTCGCCGCCGCGGCAGCCGCCGTCCGACCGCCGCAGCGCGCAGCGTCGCAGCGCGCGCGCGCGGCCGCCGAGGCCGACCGTTTCGCCCGAGGACGCGCTCGCAGCCGAGCGCCAGGCGCGCGCGCTGTCGGAGCAGGCGGAGCGGAGGCGCGCCAAAAAGGCCGCCGCCAAGGCCGCGCGCCGCGCCGCGCGCGCCGCCGACAAGCGGACGGCGCGCGTCGTCCACGCGTGCGTAAGCGCCGCCTTGCGGCGCGTCTGCACGAGCGTCGCCACGGGCACGCCGCTCGCCGTGCTCCGCGAGCGCGCCGAGGGGCCGCGCGCGCCGAAGGCGGCGCCCGCGCCGCCACGCCGCGCAGCGGACGGCGGCCGCGCGCTCCGCCACGCGCGCCGTGCGGCCGCCGCGGCGGCGGAGCGCGAGGCGGCGGTGGCGGCCGACGCCGACGAGCGGTTCGAGCGGCAGCCCTCCGCCGCCCGGTTCGACGGCGGCGATGGCGGCGGAGGCGGCCACGTCGAGGCGAGCGCGCGACCGCGCGCCGGCGAGGCCGGCGAGGCTGGCGCGCACGGCGCGCCTGGCGCAGCGGGGACCCCGGCGGCGTCGCTCGCGTCGCGCAGCCCGTGTGATGCGCGCCGCACGGCACGCCTCCCGCACGCACGCGCCGCAGCCACCTGCGCACGCAACGGCGGCTGGGGTGGCAACGTCGGCGGCGACGTGTGCGGCGATTGTTTCGGCGGCGGCGGCGTCCGTCGCGACGCCTGCGGCGGCGGCGACGCCACCTGCGGCTGCGGCGATGGCGGCGTCGGTGCTGGCGCTGGCGAGGCCCCTGCACACGGTGCGCCGGCGCGCGCGACGGCGTCGCGCTTGCTGCGCTTGCTCGGCGCGCCACGCGCCGTGCTCGGTGCGATGGCGCACGCCGCGGCCGTGTTGGCGCGCGGCGTGGCCGCAGCCGTCGCTGGCGTGCGCGCCGCCGCGCGCGCCGTGCGGCGCGCGCGCCGCCGAGCGCCTCGCGCGCGCCGCACGGCTGCGCGGCGGGCTCGCGGCCCGCCGATGCGCGACGTCGACGGCGCCCTGCGGCCCTCGCCGTCCTGGTTGCGCACACGCCTCGTCTGCGGCCGGCGCCTCGCGCCTCTGCGCCGCGCGGGCGCGCGCCCGCCGCCCGCACACGCCGCGCCGAGTTCCCGCGCGCGCGCTGCGCAACCCGACAGCGACGCGCCGGCGTGCGCGCCGCGGCGCTCGGCGCCTGTCGGTGCGCCGCCGCGCGCGCGTGGCCTGCGCGCGGCGCGCGCACGGCGCTTCCTCGACGTCGCCGGCCGCGCGGCGCGGAGCGCGCGCCTCGGCGCGCGCATCACGCGCCAGCGCACGCCGGGTTCGCCATCGGAGCCCTGCACGGCCGAGAGCGGCGACGGCGCGGGCGCCGGCGGCGTCGGCGCGGCGGCGCCTGGCGCGGCGACGATGCGCGCCACCGGCGCGCGCGCAGCGCGCGCTGCGGCGGCGGCGGTCGGTGGCGCCTCGCGTCTCGCGCGCCGCGCGATGGCAAGCGCCGCCGCCGCTGCCACCTCCATCGCCGGCGCTGCCGCCTCGACCGTCGCCGCCGCCGCCGTTGCCATCGGCGCGGCCGTCACGTCACCGGCGTTCGCCGCGGCGCGCGGCATGGCGGCCGCATGCGTCGCTGCCTGCGCCCGCCCCACCGCCGCGCAGGCGGCCGCGTCGCGCGCGCTCGGCGCGCTCTTCGTGCTCGTCGACGCGGCCGACGCGGCGGGCGACAGCGACGCCGCGCTCGGCGCGCTCGCGGCCGCGGTCGACGCGACGGAGCTGCGCCCGCCGCCGGCCTTTTGGCGCGCGGGCCGCGCCGCGGCGTACGCACCGCGTCCGCCGCCCCTCGACTCGGCGCGGCCGCGCTACAACCGGCGCGCGCGCGCACCTAGCCCTCCCGTCGCGGCCGCGCGGCGCAATCTCGCGCGCGCGGTGCGCGAGCTCACGCGCGCCGCGCGCGCTGAGCGCGAGCGCGCGCCGGCGCCGCGCGGCGCGCGCGGCGGCGTGCTCCACGCGCTGCGCGCGTCGCTCCCCGTGCACGCGCGTGCCGCGCTCGGCACGGACGCGGAGCTGCGCGCGGACATCGCCGCGTTCGCGCGCGCGCGCCGCGAGCTGCACAGCCTCACCGACGCCGAGGTGGCGGCGCTCGCGCGCCCGGACGGGCCGCCGCTGCCCGTGCGGCTCGCGTGCACGGCGGTCGCGCGCGCGCGCGGCGTGACCGTGCTGCTCGACATCGTGCCGCGCGGCGGCGGCGCGCCCGAGCGGCTCGTGTGCCGCGCCCGTCGCCGCGGCGCCGCCACGCGCACGCCACGGCCGACAGCCGCCGTTATCGCGCGCGCGCCTTGCATAGCGGCGCGCGTTGGCCACACTGAGCCGGCGCGCGCGTGCGCGGGCGGATCGATCGGGGTCGCGCGCCTCCGTTCAGCGCGCCGCCGCTCTTGGCGTGGGGCGCGGCTCGACGTGCACACCCGCGAGCGGCTGGCCACACCGGTGCCAGGCCACGTCGTGGCCTGCGCCGCCGCCTCGGCCATCGGCGCGTGCGTCGCTCGCGCGCGGCTTGGGCTTGCACGGCTGGCGCGCGCGTGGCCCTGCGCCTCCGCTCCACTGGCCACTGCTGCTGTCGCCTTCGCGCCTGCCGCCGACGGTGTTTTCTGCGCCCCGCTGGGCGCTCCTGCATCCGCCTTCGCGCCTGCCGCCGACGGTGTTTTCCCCGCCGCACTAGCCGCTGCTGCATCCGCCTTCGCGCCTGCCGCCGATTTTCCCGCCCCACTAGTTGCTCCTGCACTCGCCTCCGCGCCAGCCACCGACGGCGTTTTCCCCGCCCCGCTAGCCGCTGCCGCTGTCGCGTCCGCGCCTGCCGCCGCGGGCGTGTCCTCCGCCCCACCAGCCATCGCCGCCGCGCCCGCCGCCAACGTGCGCACCGCCAACGTGCCCGTTGCCAACGAGGCTACCGCCACCGAACCAGCCGCCCTTGAGCTTCCCCTCCAACCCGCCAACTCGGCGCTGCTTGCGTGGGCGGGCGACGCGGCTGCGCGCCGGCTGGCCTCCGCCGCCGCGAGCGCCGGCCTCCCGCAGGCAGAGGTGGAGCGCATCGCCAGCGGCGACATGCTCGCCTCAACCGTCGACGCGTGCTGCGAGGTCGTGCTACGCGTGCACGGGCAGGCCGGCGGCGGGCATGTCTGCCACGTGCCGCTCGCCGCGCAACCCGCGGTGTTCCAGGACGGCGCCGAGCGCGCCGCGCTGCTGCACCGCCTGCGCAGCGAGGCGACGACGCAGGCTGTCATCGGCGTGTGGAGCCCGTCGGACGAGCGCGGCGGCGCGGGCGGTGACGACGGCGCGCAGCTCGCCTCCGGCCATTTCACCGCGTTGCGCCTTGTGCGCGTCGCGCGCGCGGGCGAGCGTCGCTACGACGCGGTGCTCGTCGACACGCTCGCGTCGCCCTGCAGGCGGGCGCTCGTGCTCGCCACGGCGATAACTGCCACGCTGCACGCGGCGGGTCTCGACATTTCGCGCGTGCGCCGCGCGCGGCTGCTCGACGAGGCGGCGCAGCGTGGCGCGACGTGCGGCCTCGCGATAGTGGGCGCGCTCAACGACGCGCTCGCCGCGGCGGGCTGCTCGTCCGCGCCGCGCACGTTCAGCGTGGCGGACATGTACGCTGTCGGCGAGCGCCTCCGCGTCGCGCTGACCGGCGCGGCCAGCGATCGTGCGCCGGGCGGCGTCTGCGCGGGCACGAGCGCGGTGCGTGGCGGGGGCAGCCCCGATCGCGCCGAAGCGCCGCCGCAGACGCGCGGCGCCAAGGCCGCCGCTGGCGTCACCGCCGCCGCCACCGCCGCCGCCGCCGCTGCTGCCGCCGCCGTGGCCGCGCCGCCACCGCCGCCACCGCCGCCGCCGGCCGGCGACGAGGACGACGCCGCCGCCGCCGCCGCCGCCGCCGCCGCCGCCGCCGCCGCCGCCGCGCGCACGTTCTTGAAGCTCGCGCCCAGGGCGCGCGCGGCCGCCTCGGCGCGTGAGGCGTTGCGCGCCGCGTGTGCGCGCGCGGACGCGGCGGCGTCGTCACACGCGTCGGCGCCGCACGCGCCCGCCGGTGCGCGCCGCCGGCGGCGCGCGGGCGCAGGCGAGCTGGCGCTCGCGGCTGCGCGCGCGCTCGCCTCGACGGAGCACGGCGATTTGACGGACGACGCGCTCGAGGCCGCCATCGAGCAGGAGCTGGGCGACGAGCGCGGCCAACTGCTGCTGTGCACGCGGGGCGCAGCGGCGCAAAGGCCCGCGCTTTGCCGGCTCCTGAAGCACGCGTGCGCGTCGGCGCGCGCGGCAAAGCGCGCGCAATTCACGGTGTTCGTCGTGCGCGCGGCCACGCGCGGCGAGCGGGGGGGCGCCGCCGCGAGGCGCGTGGACTCGGTGGTCGAGCTGTCGTGCGCGCTGCACGAGAAGGCGGGCGCGCTCGGCGGCCTCCAGAGCGTCTGTGTGCGTGGCTTCGCCCTCGAGCGCCGCCGGACACTCGACGGTGGCGCCGAGGCCGGCGCGTCCGCCATCGGCCAGGACGAGCAGGTCGAGGCAGAGGCGGGCGAGGCGTGCGTCGCCGGCGTGACGATGGCCAAGCAGCTGCGTCAGTTTGCCGAGCAAGCTGCCCGCGACGACGTGCTCTTCCGCGTCGCCGTGTCCGAGGCCGACGCCCACGCCCGGCTGGCGCGCGTTGCGGGTGACGATGTCGGCGCGTACAGCGTCGTGCTCGCAGTCGCCGGGCTCGTCTGGCTGGCCAAGGCCGACGAGGTTGCGCCGGCGGCCGCCCAGTCCGCCGCCGCGCCGCCCGCCGCCCCGCCTGCTGCCGCCACGTCCGCCGACGCCGAGCGCGACGCCTCGCCTTCCGACCGCCTGCGCGCGCTGACGCTCGCCGTGCGAGTCGCGCTCGCGCGCGGCGTGCTGCGCCACCTCCTCGCCGACGCGTCGCCGGGCGCGTCCGCGACCGCTGGCGGTAGTTGCGCGACGCCCGTCGAGGCGGCCGCGTCCGACGCCGCGCCGCCCGCCACGGGCGTCGTGACGAGTGGCGTCGCGGCGGGCGCTGTGGCGGCCGCACCGGCTGCTGCGGGCGGGGCGACGGCGGGTGCATCGCCCATCGCGCGGCCGGCGAAGCGCGCGCGGCGCACGCTCACCGCCGCTCCAGCCACCTCGGCCGTTGCGGCCGCTGGAGGCGCACGCGCTGGCGCACGCGGCGCGGCCGGCGCGCCTCGCGCGCGCGCCGCGCGCGCGCCGGCCGAGTACGTCTGGCTTGCCATCGCGCGCCGGATGCTGGCGGCGCGACACGCGGCGGCCGCGGGCGGCGACTTTGTCGCGTCGTGCGTCGCCGCGATGCAGGCCGAGTACGGCGACGGCTGTGCCGTCGTCGTCGGCGACGCGCCTGGTGACGCCTTGGTCGAGGCTGCGGCGGCGGCGCTGCTCGAGGGCAAGCACGCGGCGGTGAGCCTCGGCTGCGTCGACCGGCCGGCGGTGCTCGTCGTGCAGCGCGCCGTGGATGCGCCCACGTCGCGCGTGCACGGGTGGTGCGCGCACGCGGCGGGCGCCGCCGAGTTTGACGAGGGCGCCGCGCGCGACGTGTTCAACGCGATCGTCGAGCGCGCGTGGGCGCTGCGTCCGGACCCGGCCGACGGCAGCCCGCCGCCCACGCGCACGTGGGAGGTCGGGCGCATCGCTGGCGACGCGCCCGACCAGGCGGGCGTGGCCGCGCTGCGCGTGCTCTACGCGCTCGTCGCGGCGCACGGCCGCTACCGCTCGGCCGCCGCGCTCTTTGGCGCGCTCGCGCAGCTGCACGCGCCCGACGCCGCCGGCGCGCGCGCGGAGGTCGTCGCGGCGGCGTGCGCGGTGCCGCCCGGCGCGCGGCCGGGCGCCGCGCCGGCGGCCGCGCGGGACGACGCGAGGGAGCGCGCATGGGAGGGCGCTCAGATCGCCGCGCTCGCCGTCGGCGCGGACGCTGCGCGCAGGCGTGTCGCGCCCGTGCGCGCGCTCGTCGACGCGCTCGGCACGCCACCGACCTCGGCGATCACGGGCGGGCCGGCGGTGCGGCTCGCGGGCGCGGGCGACGGCGGCCACGGTGTACGGTGGGTGGGCGAGCAGGCGGCGACGCCCGCCGAGCAGCTGCCGAGGGAGCTGCTGCGCGCCTACCACGAGGCGGTGCTGTGCGTCACGCCCGGCAGCCTCCAGCTCGGCCCGGCGGCGCTCGACGCGGTCACGCGGCCGCGCGAAAACGACACGCTGGAAGGCCTCCTCGCGCGCGTCAGCTGGCAGTGCGGCGCGAGGGCGAGCACGTGCGCCATGCTCGCCACGTTTTCCGAGCAGGCGGGCACCGGCTCGCGCGTCGCGCTCAAGGCCCTCCGCACGAGCTCCGACCTGGCCGGGCTGACGGCGGCTGCGGTCGGGCAGCAGGCGCCGCAGACGCCGCCGCCGCCGCTGCTCGTAATGCTCGGCCGCTGCCCCAGCCCGCTCGTCGGCGGCGGCCTCTTCCCGCCCGACCGCGCGACGGGCGAGCCGGCGGTGCACGCGGCGACGTCCGAGCTCGCCGTCGAGCTGCTGCGCGACGCGCGCGCGCTGGCCGGCACGGACGGGCGGCTCGTCGTGCTGTGCCTCGAGGCGTCCAACCCGCTCTGGTTATGCCCCAAGGTGCGCGAGCTCGAGCTGCCGCGGACGCGGTCGGACGGCGTGCGCGCGTCCGGCTGCACCTGCCCTGCGACGTGCAGCGATGCGCGCGGCGCGGCGGGTGGCGCTGCCCGCGGCGCATCGACGCGGCCGGCGGCGCGCGCGATCAACAAGGCGGTGCTCGACCACTTCGTCGCGCTTTTCGGCCGCGAGGGCTTCGCGACCTTTGAGTTTGCGGGCGGCGGCGAGGCGAGCTGGCTGTGCGACAGCGCGGCCGGCACGACGACCGTCGCGGCGTGCGCGTCGCTGCCGCCGCGCATGGGCGATGGGCAGCTGGCCATCCGGCGGCACACGCTCGGCACGGGCGCCGACGCGCCGGCGCACGCCGTCGTCTCGCTCCGCGTCGCGCACGTGAGCCACGCCATCCGCCGCGCGGCGGACGACGGCGGCGCGCGCGCCGAGCGGATGGCGCGCGCCGCGCGCGCGTTTTGCGATGTGGCGGCCGCGCTGCGCGTCGACGCGATCCTGGCGGAGGTGCCCGAGGACCGCCCGACGGGCACGCCCTTCCTTGGCGGGCTGCTCAAATTTTGGGACAAACGCAACGGGAGCTGGACGGCGCCAGCCACGCTCGCGCTCGGAGACGTGCGCGAGGTGGCCAAGCGGACGGCCGACGCAGCGGCCGGCCGAGCGGACGAGGTCCCTGCGGCTGGCCGTCCGCAGGTCGCGGCGCGCGCGTGCGCTGGCGCGATTGGCGGCGGCGCGGGCGCGGCGGGCGCCTCGGACGCTGCGCCCCGTGCACTGGCGGGCGCGTCGGGTGCGCGCACGGACGGCGGCCCTGCCGACGCACCGCGCCAGCTGGAGAGCCGCTACGGCGAGGCGAGCAAGCTCGACCTACCCCAACATTCCACTACGGGCCGCGTCCTCGACGCTCGCGAGGCCCAGGACCGCGCGCGCGTGCCTGCTGCGCCCGACGGCACAGCGCTGCGCCGCGTGCTCGACGCCGTCGGCGCGGGCGCGCCCGCGCAGCGCAGCCCGCGCTGGCACGACGAGCGATGGGAGGAGGTCACGGGCAGCAAGGTTGGCGACGTCGTGAACGACAACGCCGGCGTCGCGCACGAGACGCTCACCGACGAGTACGTGCACCGGCGGCGGCGCGAGGTGCGGACCAAGGCGACGACCGCGGGCATCCTCGGCGAGGCCGTCGCGCTGCGCAAGCTGGCGGCCGCGTACGGCATCACCGTCGTGTGCAACCTGCCGATGGTGCGTGCGGACCCGCACGACAAGAGCGCGCCGTTCGCCTTCTCGCCGGACGGGCTCGCCATCCTCCCCGAAGACAACGAGCAGGTCCTCGTCGAGGTGAAGACGCTCACCAAGGCGGGCGCCACGGCGCACGAGGACGGGCCGCCGCAGCCGCACCGCGATCAGCTGCAGCTCGGCATGCACGTCCTCGGCGTGCGCAAAGCGCTCTACGTGCAGTACCTCAGGCACGAGGACCGGATCGTCGTGCACGTCGTGACGCGCGGCGCCGGCTGGCTTGCATTCGCGCAGCCGAGGGTGCAGGCCTTCTGGGCGCGCGTCGTCGAGCGGCGCGCGCGGCTCGAGCGCGCGCGCGCCGACCACCCGGCTGCGAGCCGGCGGCACCGGCGGCAGCAGACGCCGGCCGGGCCGCCGCTCGTGCTCGCGCTGGACGGGCGCATCCCCGCCGCGCGCGCCGCCGCGCTGCACGCCGTCGCGCACGGCACCGCGAGCGCGGCGGCGGTGACGGCGGCGGCGGCGACGGGCGACGCGACGGCGTTGCAAGACGCGATCGCGGCGCTGCGCGCGCCCGTCGGCAATGCGGCGATCGACAGCGCAGCGCGTGCGGAGGGCGCGGCCGTCGAGCGGGCGATCGCGTACCTCGGGCAGCCGGCGGGCGACGCCGCCGCCCGCGGCACGGCCGAGGCGGCCGAGGAGGAGAGGACGGTCGACGCCGACATCTGCGCGTTGCTGCACCAGCTCGGCGCGAGCGTGGCGCACGTGCACGTCGAGGACGCGGATTGCGTCACGCGTGAGCACTGGGGCGAGGCGGTGCTCGCTGCAGCGGACGACCCGTCGAGCGCCCCCGCCATTTCGAGCGTCATCGTCGCGCACATCGTGCGCCTCGCCGGCTTTGGCGTCGAGCTCCCGCAGTCGATTCGCGTCGCCCCCAGCACGGCCGACTGGCACGAGGGCTGGCTCGACGTGCAGTGCGTGCTGCTGCGCACGCGCCGGCGCGGGCGGCGCGACGACGACTTTGTGGCCGTCGTCAGGCGCGGTGGGCGCTGGTTTGCGTGCGAGCCCGGCCGCGCGCGGCGGCTGCAGTGGCGGTCGGTCCTACGCCGCGCGCGCGGCGGCGTCGACGGGACCGGCGAGGAGGCGTTCGCGATCGTCTACGTGCGGCGCGGCGACGCGGCCGGCGACGCGGCTGGCGACGCGCAGGCCGCACGGGCGCGCGGCGGGCGCGCGCGCAGGCGCACGCGCGGCGGCACGCGCAAGCGCAAGCGCGGCGCCTCCGCCGGGCTCGAGGCGGCCGCGCCCGCCGGCGCGCCGGCTGCCGCGCCCGCCGGCGCGCCGGCGGGCGCTGCTCACCGCCCGCCCGCCATGCGCGCCACGGTCGCCGCGCGCACCACGCGCTCTGTGACCGACGCGCTGCACTCGGCGCCTGCCGCCACGGTTGCACCTGTCTTCGACTGGCGCGCCGGCCGCCCGCCCCCCGCCGCTCGAGCCCGCCACCCGCGGCCGCGTGGGCGCGCGCCACCGGGCAAGGCCTGGGACAGCGTCTCGGGTGCGTGGGCGGACAAGCCGACTGGTGCTGCCGTCGCCGCCGCGCCGCCGCCGCTGCCGCCCGCCGCCGCGCCGCCGCCCACCGCCGCGCCGCCGCCCGCCGCCGCGCCGCCGCCCGCCGTCGCGCCGCCGCCCGCCGCCGCGCCGCCGCCGCCGCCGCCACCGGCGGCGCTCGGCCGCCGGCAGCACGTCGGCGCGGGCGGCAGCGCGGCGGGCCGGCGGCTCGCGGCCATCGCACGGCGGCAGCGCGGCGTGCGCGCGCCGCCGCCCGCCGCGCGCTTCCTCGCCACGCTGCCGCCACCGCCACGCGACGGCCTCGCGCGCACGAGCAAGCAGGCGCGCGCGAGGCGCAACGCGGACGGACGGCCGGCGCACGCGCGCGCGGCCAACGCGCGCGCCTTCTACCGCGGCGTGGAGCTCGGCGTGCACGCGACGCGCGCCATCGTCGACGCGCGCCACGCCGACCTGCCGCAGGCCGTCTTCGTGGCGGAGGCGCGGGCGATCGTCGCGCGCTCCGCCGGCGGCGGCGCGCTGCTCGCGCCGGACGACGTGCGCGACCTGTGCGACGCGCAGACGGACGCCGATCGCGCTGCGATCTGGGCGTCGGTGGGCGCGCACGAGGCGACGCGCATCTTCGCGCTCGTCACGCGCAACGCGAGCTTGGCGGGCGCGGCGCTGCTCGTGCTGCACACGCCGGCGGGCGCGCCGGCGCGCGCGCTCGGGCTCCTGGCGACGCGCTCGCGCGCGCCGTCGACGGGCGCGCCGCGCGACGCGCACAGGGCGCTGGTGCAGCGGTTGGACGTGCTGATGGACGCGATCGCCGCGGCGCGAGGCGCGTCGCCGCTCGAGCTCGAGCTCGCGCTCGCGCCCGAGCCGCAGAGCGCGTGCAACGCGCGTGCGGCCGCGCTGCTCTGCCTGCAGGCCGTCGCGGACGCGAGCGGCCGTCCCGCCGCTGAGGACGCGCTGGCCGCGCTCGACGACGCGCGCGGCATCGACCGGCACTGCCACGCCGTCCGGCAGCAGATCGAGGCGAAGCTCGCGTGGCGGCGCGCCGACGGCGCCGTCGGCGTTGACGGCGCCGACGGCGCGCCCGCGCTCGCGCCTGCCGCCGCACCGCCGGCGTGCGCGCCGGCGCACGCTGCCGGCGAGGCGGCGGTCGACCAGGCGATCGTCACGCGGGTGCGCGACGCGCTGCGCGCGTGGGCGACGACTGGCACCGCGCCCAGCGCGGCGGTGCTCGACGACGCCTGCGCCGCGTACACGGCCCGCGCACGCGCGCGCAAGGACGCGCGCACGGCGCTGGGCCCGACGCGCGCGGCCGAGCTGCTCGCCGCGGCCGCGCGCGGCGGAGCCGACGGGGCGGATGCCGCGCGCGCGCTGCTCGGCGGCACGCCGCGCCTGCTCGTCGTGCTCCTCTGCGTGCCCGTCGCCGCGCCGTCCGGCGAGCCGCCGCGCCCGGTCGGGCTGCTCGTCGCCGACCGGCCGACGGACGACTCGCGCCCGGCCGCGCTCGTGCGCTACGACTTTGCGCCGCTCGACGCGGACGTGGCCGTCGCGGTCGGCGCGCATGCCGTCGCGCTGGCCAGTGCGATCTGGCCGCTGCTCGCGGCCGAGGGGGAGCCGCGGCCATCGCCCGTCGTGCGCTCGCAGCCGCGCGGCGGCGACGATGGCGCGCGTGCGCTCGCAACGTTCGCGTGCCTCGACGCGCTGATGACCGCCAGCGTCGGCGCGCACGGCCTCGCGGGCGGCGCGGGCATGCTGCCCGCGCTGGTCGCGCGAGGCGCCGCGGCCGCCCAGCGCGAGCGGCAGCTGCGCGCGGCCGCCGAGAGGCTGGGCGGCACGGTCGCTGGGTGGCCGGACACGGGCGCGAGCGCGGCGGGCGCGAGCGTCGACGAGGAGGCGCGCACGTACGAGGTCGAGGCGGTCGTCGACGAGCGCCGCAAGGCGGGCAAGAAGGTGACGTTCCAGTTCCGGATCAGGTGGCGGGGCTACGACGAGAGCGCCGACACGTGGGAGCCTGAGGCCAACGTGAGCAGCGACCTCGTCGCCCAGTTCCGCAAGACGCGCGACGAGCAGAAGCGGCGCGCGGGCGTATCGGGCAGCGGCAGCGGCGGCGCGGGCGCGGCGTCGGCATTGGCGTCGGCGCCGCTTCGCGCGCACGGCGAGTCGGGCGCCGCGGGCAAGCGCGCCGCGGCGGGTGCCGCCGCGAGCGCGCGCGACGCCGCGGGCGCGCGCGCGCCGAGCGTTCCCCGCGCGCGCGGCGTCGAGCGCGCGCGCGTGGACGAGCCCGCTGCGCCGAGCGCGCGCGCCGCCGGCGGCGCGACGGCGCGCACGCGCGTCAGCGTGCTCCCGGGCTTCGTGGTCAAGCGCTCGACGCTCAACGCGGGGCCGCAGGCGGTGACGGCGCAGCCCGGTGCGCGGAAGGAGCTGCGGCGCATCGCGGCGGCCGTGCACAGGCTCACGACACAGGCGTACCGCGTCATCAACAAGGTGGTGCGCGACGAGGCTGCGGTGGCGAGCGCGCAGGCCGTCGGCGCGGCGTCGGGCGGCCCGTCGACCAGCGTGCACACGTCGACCACGATGGACAAGGGAACCGTCCGTGCGATCTTCTCGGCCATCGGCTGGCACAAGGACGAGAGCACGTACGGTGCAGCGCCCCGAGGCAAGCCCGCCGAGCAAGCCGCCGCGCAGACCAAGGCGGCGACGGCGCGCGCCGTCGGCGAGATGGCCGAGGGCGTCCAGCCCGTCTGCGCGGTGGGCCTCACGGAGATCCTCGAGGCGGAGGCGACGCAGGTGTCCACCGCGTGCCTGATGCATCCATCGCGCGTCGTGAACGGGCTGCTCCGCGACGTCGTCCGCGCGGCAGTCGAGCGCGACGAGGCGCTCGTCGCGCTGCCCGAGATGCAGCGAAACGCGCGCGTGCGCGAGCTGTGCGAGCGGCTGCTGCGCGGCGACGTGGAGGGCGCGCGCGTCGGCTGCCCCGCCGCGCTCGACCGCCACCTGCCCGACATGGTCCTCCACAAGATCGACTACAAGTGCACGCCCACGAAAAGGTGGAACTACGACCGGCACACGACGCGCTACTTCCTCGTGCAGATCCGCACCCTGCAGCACGTGGCCGAGGGGCAGGCGCTGCTCTGCCGGCTCGCGCACATCCACACGCAGCTGACCGGACGGCCGCCGCGGTACAATGTGGCGCCGCTGCGCACGCACAATGTGCGCGCGAGGCGTGGCTGCCGCTGCCGCCGCCGAGCGCCCAAGCGCGCGCGCCGCCGCCGTGCGCGCCGCCCCGCGGCCAGGTTGGTCACGCGCCCGCGCGCTCGCGCGCCGCGCGCTGCGCGCAGGTGCCGCGCAACGTGCGCCTCGCCGCGAGCGCCATCTGGGTGACGCTTTCGGATGACGAGCGCAAGGAGCTGCGCGCGCGGCTCAAGGCGCTGGACCTGCGCGACCACGATGGCGAGCCGATCAAGTGGACAGGCACAAACGGCAACACCCCGCCGATGTCGGACGTGCGCGTCAGGTACGCGGTCTTTGCGACGCGCTTCGACATCTCCAACCGCGTCTTCGACTACGCCGGGCGCGAGCGGCCGCCGGCCGATCTGCCGTGGCACGCGCGGCGCTCGTGGGTTGGCCTCGCGCCGCTGCCGCGCGTGCCGCTCCCGGGCCGGCAGCCCGTCAAGTCGGTGGTGACAGATGGCGTCGCCGTGCACGCCGTCGGGACCGTCCTCGTGCCGAAGGCGCAGGCGCCGGCCGGCGGCTCGGGCGTCCTGCACCGCTGGCGCCGGCCGGACGGGCGCATCGCCGTCGCGCTCGGCTCCGAGCTGCGGCGGGCGATCGACGTCGAGGCGGCGGTCGTCGTCGCGGCCGACCCGAACATGGGCAACATCACCACCTACTCTGCGCACGTCGGGCGGGCGGCCGTCTGGCGGCAGTTCACGCAGCGCGCGCGCGCGCGCGCCGCGGGCTTTGCGCGCGAGACGGCCAAGACCAACGCGGCGCGGCGGCGCGTGCGCACCGACGGGCGCGGCGAGGAGTTCAGCGTGGAGGCGGACGAGGCGCGGCTTGGCGAGGCGCACAGCGCCAAGGTGCTCGACGCGGGCAAATACATCGCCTTCCACCGCGAGAGCGCGCGGGTGCGCGAGCGCGCCGCCGAGCACGTGTACGACGCGCCGGCGCGCCGGAAGGAGCGCTGGCGGCGCGACAGCGGCGGGCGGTCCAACGCGGCGCGCGTCGCCGAGGCGCTCATCGCGGCGCACTGTGTCGACGGCGTGACGCGCGACCGGCTGCTCGTGTGCGTGGGCAAGTGGCTGCGCGACCACAAGGGCGCGCAGCCCAAGGGCGCGCCGCCCGCCTTCCAGGTGGGGCTGCTGCGCGAGCTGCGGCGGCGCGGCGTCGCGGCCGTCTTCGTGCCCGAGCCGTACACGTCGATGCACTGCTCGATGCCGCGGCTCGCCAAGGGCGGCAGGCTGCAGCGCTGCGGCGCGGAGCTCGCGCAGAACCCGCGCCTGCCCGTGGCAAAGGGCGGCACGCGCACGGTGCACGCGCTCGTCATCTGCCCGGCGTGCAACGGCGGCAAGAAGCCCGTGCACCGCGACTACAACGCCGCGCGCAACATCTTCTACGACGTGCACGACATGGCGGCGCACGCGGCCGGGCGCGACACCACGTCGACGCCTGAGCGCTTTGCCCTCGTGCTCGCCTGGTGGGCGCGCGGCGAGGTGTGGGAGCGTGAGGAGCGCATGGTGCACGGCGAGGGCGACGACTGCGACGACGAGTGCGACGGCGACGACGAGGGCGACGACGAGGGCGACGACGACGACGACGACGATGGCAGCGGCGACGGCGGCGGCGGCGAGGGCGACGGCGACGGCGACGGCGACGGAGGCGGCGGCGGCGACGACGACGATGACGGCGGGGGAGGCGGCGGCGGCGACGGCGGTGGCGACGACGGCGGCGGGCGCGGCGGCGGTGGCGGCGGCGGCTCTCGCGCCCGCACCCCCGCCCGCGGAGCTGCCAGCGCCAGTGCCGGCGGCGGCAGCGCGCGCGGGCCGAAGCGCGGCCGGCGTTGACGCACGGCCGAGCCGCGCAGCGGTCGACGCTTTGCGGGCTCTGCCCAGGTCGCGCGCGGCTGGCGACGCGTGCCGCGCGCGGCACGACCGTGCACGCCGCCACCCGTGGCCGAGCGCGCCGCACCAGCCGGCCCGCTCCAACCGCCGTGCGGATCACGGACGCTCGCTACGGCTCGTCGGCGCGCGTCACCTGCGCCGGCGGCCACGGCGCCGTCTGCTCCGGCCTCGTCGCGAGCAGCCCGACCGCTGCTCGCCGCCCGCACGCCGCCGCAGCAACGCTGCGCGTCGTGCTCCCCCGCTCGCCAAACGCGAAGAGCTCCCTCACAAGGACGTCCTTCCGAACGGCCCGCGCTGCACTCGGGGCGCGATCGTGCCCCTGATCGGATTTGGCTTGACCATCTATACGGTCTTTTTACTACCCATATGGGGGTATTCAAAAAATTGTACGACACGCCCGTAGCAGCTCCCGCCAGCAGCAGAGCGGGGCCTCCGCCCAGAATGCGTGCAATCCTCCGCGCAGCGAGGGCAGCCGCGTCGAGGGTGGCGGCGTGGGGCGCGCTGGGCGGCGCGGGCATGGCGCTCACGTCTGCACCCACCGAGTGCAAGCGCGCGCCCGAGCTGCCCGCGCCCGGCTCGTCGGTGCGCCACCGCATCGTCGTCGTCGGCGGCGGCTCGGCGGGCGTCTCTGTGGCCGCGCAGCTCTTGCGCAAGATGGGCCGCGAAAAGGCGGATCTCGCGGTGATCGAGCCGTCGGACCAGCATTTTTACCGCCCGGCGTGGACGCTCGCGGGCGCTGGCCTCGTTCCGCTCAGCCGCTCGCGTCGCGCGATGTCGTCTGTGATGCCGCGCGGCGCGCGCTGGATCAAGGCGGCCGTCACCCGTTTCGAGCCGGACAGCAACGCGCTCGTGCTCGACAATGGGGCGCGCGTGTCGTACGACTATTTGATCGTGGCGACGGGCATGCAGATTAAGTTGGACTTGATCCCCGGCCTCGAGGAGGCGCTCGAGGGCGACCACAACGTATCGACGATCTGGGACGCGCGCTACGTTGGTAAGACGTGGGACGGCATCCGCGAGCTCGGGCTGCGCGAGCCGGAGCTCAAGCACGGCGGCGTGGCGCTCTTCACGCAGCCGCGCCTCGGCCGTGGCTGCGGCGGCGCCGCGCAAAAGATTTGCTGGCTCGCCGAGGACTGGTGGCGCACAAAGACGATGGTGCGCCCAAACTTGACCGTTGAGTTTGTGACCGGCAGGCCCGCGCTCTTCCCCGTCGAGAAATACGCGCGCGCGCTCGCGGAGATTGGCGAGGAGCGCGGCGTGCACGTGACGTACACGAGCGAGCTCGTCGCCGTCGACGGGCCCAACCGCACTGCCGTTTTTGAATCGGAAGACGGCGCACGCTTTGAGCGGCGCTTCGACTTTTTGCACGTCACGCCGCGCATGGTCGCGCCGCCGGTCGTCGAGGCGTCCCCGCTCGCGGACAAGACGGGGTACGTGGACGTGGACAAGTACACGCTCCAGCACGTGCGCTACCCCAACGTGTTCGCCATCGGCGACTCTGCGAGCGTGCCCACAAGCCGGACGATCGCGGCCATCACCGCGCAGGCGCCGGTCGTCGTGCACAACCTCATCGTGACGGCGGGCGAGCAGCCGGGGCAGCTCGCGCGGTACGACGGTTACTCGAGCTCGCCGATCCTCACGCGCCGCGGTGGCCTCATCCTCGCCGAATTCAAATATGGCGAGGAGCCCGGCGCGCCTCCCGCCGTAAAGGAGACATTTCCTTTCTTCTTCGACCAGGGCAAGGAAGTTTCCGTGCTCTACGCGCTCACCACCGGGCTCTTCCCATGGGTGCGCGCGCGTGCGCGCGCCGCCGCCGCCGCCGCCGTGGCCAGCCTCAGCCGCGTCGTGCCGTGCCGCGTGCCCACGGCCGACGGCGCGCGGCGGCTGCGCGCCCCTCTCCGCCGCCGCACATCGCGTGGCGCGCGCGTGCGGCAGGCCTACTGGAACTTGATGACCACGGGGCGGTGGTACGGCCCGCGTGGCATCTTCGAGCCGAGGATGAAGTTTGTGGACACGTGGGCGATGCCGTGAGCGCCATCGCCCCGCTGCTGCCTTTGAGCTGCCGAAGCGCACGGCGGGGCAACACCCGACAACAGACCATCGCATCGTCGCCACCGACGACAGCCACAATGACCGCTCACACTCACAGTCGGTCGACCGCGCGATCATCCGCCTCGCACACCCAAGGAAAGTGCGCCCGGCGATGAGGACATGCGTGCACATGATGATTTTTCAGGACTGAAAGCGACGCCAACGTGGCTTTCAACCGCCGGGCTCACGTCTCACGGGCTGGCGGCGGTTGCGGCGGCGCGCCGCCCGGCGCGGGCGGGAGGTGGAGCGCGGGAAGGTGAAGCGCTGTGGCGTCGCCGTCGGCTGCCCTCTGCTCGGCCTTGCGCGGGAAAGTCATGATGCACCGGCCCGTGTGCAAGTCGAAGCGCTTGGCCGTGCAGTCCGCCGAGCCGGTGTAGAGCACGCCGTCCGCATGCGCGAGCGCAAAGATCGACTCCTCATGTGCGCTCAGCCGATGCATTTGCGCGCCGCTCTCGAGGTCCCACTGCCGCACGGTGCCGTCGGACGAGGCGGACCACATGAAGCACGACATAAAGTCGACGCCCACGACGATTGCCCGGATCGCATCCGTGTGCCCGTGGAAAAGGCGTAGCTGCGCGCCCGTCTCGAGATCCCATTGGCGGATGGTTTGGTCGTAAGAGCCGGTGATCAGGGTGTCGCGCCACAGTTGCACGGCGCGGAGCTGCGCGGTGTGCCCGACGAAGGTGCGCAACACCTCACCACTCGAGCGCGACCACGTCTTCGCCGTCGAGTCGATAGATGCCGAGACGAGCAGATCATCGCGTAGGTCAAAGCCCATCACGCCCGACTCGTGGCCGCTCAGCACGCGCACGGCCGCGCGCACCTCCAACGCGCCGGCCACGCCGCCGGTCGAGCCACCGCCGCCGCCGTCGGCAGCGTTGCCCGACGTTACGCCCACGCCCGCGCCCGCCGCAAAGCCCGTGGCTGCACCCGCGGCCACGACGCCAAGCTCGCCGCCGCCGCCGGCCAACGCGTGCGATGCGCCGATGGTGGCGCGGGACGCACGCGCGGCGCCGGGCGGCGTAGGCCGCTGCAGCGCAAAGTGAAGGATCTGCCCGTCGTACTGGGCGGCGTACAAGCTGCCGCCGTCTGCGATCGCGCAGTAGAAGGTGGACGCGCCGAAGACGCACACGCAACTGCCATCGTGCACGTCCCAGCAGCGCACACGGTCGGCGCAGGTGAAGAGGCGTGCTGACGACGTACAGAGGTGTAAGCCGATCACGTCCTGCTTGTGCCCCGCAAAGGTGAGCAGGCACGCGCCCGTGTGGATCCCCCACTTCTTGGCCGTGTGGTCCCACGAGCCCGTGTACAGCAGGCCTGGGCTCCACGCGCGGCGCGCATCGCGGAGCGCACATCGCGCGCACCGCGTGCGCGATGTGCGCGGCGCTCGAGCGCGAACGCGAATGAGCGCGCCGCGCGCCGCGCGCCGCATCCGCCGCCGGCGCCACGTCCACCGCCGGCGCGCGATGGCCAGCGCGCGGTGGCGAGCGCGCGGCGCGCGCACGCACCTGCCTCCTCGTCGACGCAAAGCGCTTTGATCGTACGGAGGTGTGCGCGCGGCGCGGCGCGCGGCACGGCGCCCTCGGCGCTCGCCGCCGTGACGCGCCGTCGCCTGCGCGACTCGGGTGCGAGCGGCGCCGTGCTGCGCCCCTTGAGGCCGCCCGACCAGATCGTGTCCGCAGCGCGCGGACTGACGAGCTCAAGCACGTCCCGAAGCCAGTCGCGCCCGCCGGGCGTGCGTTCGGCGGTGCCGCCATGCTGCAGCCGCTGCACGCCCGCCGCGCAGTTGTGGTGTGCGTACGCTTCGAGGAGCAGCGCGCGGCACGCCGGCAGCTGCGCGAGCGCCGAGCCCTCGACGTGCTCCTGAAAGCGGAGGGGGCGAGGCAGGAGCGGTCACGGCGCGCGCGTGCAGGTGCAGCGCGGCCGATCGGGTTGGTCGGGCGCGCGCGCGCGCGAGCGAGCGGCGGGCGGTGCGCGGCTCGCACCTGCAAGAATGCCACGTCGCACAGCGGCAGCCTGAGCAGCGGCAGCAGCTCGCCCGTCGCGTGCGCGCGCTCCTCCTGCGCGTGCGCGTGCCAGCGTCCGAGCGCGGCGACGACATCCTCCTCGCGCGCGCGCAGCTCGTCGGAGGAGAGGAGCTGCTCGAGGAACTCGGCGGAGATGTCGACGAACGACTCGTGCGCGCTGACTGCCTCGAACTGCTCGAGCGTCACGCGCAGCGCGCTCTCGCGCAGCCGCGTGAGCAGCAGCGCGCTCGCGACCTGCTGCGCGCCGACCGCGTTCTCGGCCGTCAGGTTGCGCTGCAGGAAGCGGGTGCAGCGCTCGCGCAGCTCGACGACGGCGAGACGATCGGCGGCGGCAAGTATTGCCACCACGTTGCTCGGCGTGAGCGTGCACTGCGCCGTGTACATGTAGGAGAGCACGGCGGCAAAGACGCGCGGCTCCATCTCGCCCAGCTCAATCCGCTCCGCGGCGGCGTCGCGCATCGACGAGGCGAAAAGCGCGCGGAAGAAGGCGGAGCCGGCGCAAAGGTGGATGCGGTGGCACGCGAACGACTGCCCGCCCACGTGCACCGTCACGTCCGTCAGCTGCGCGCCCGCCTGGAAGGTCGCAAAGCGCCGCGCCTGGCCGGCAAGGAAAGCGAGATCAATGTCGTCGTCGACGATAGGCAGGAGCTCGCGGCCGCACTCGTCGGTGGACTCGGTGCACGCGCTCGTCTGTGTGCCCACGCTCGCAACGCCCGCCATCTCGCGCGGCCGCCGAGCGCGCTCCCTCCAAGCCGGCCTCCCTTAACAGGTCGCCGCACACTTGACGGATTTTCTAAAAACAGTGCATGGGACGCAAGAGGGCGTGAGCTCTCAAGTCTCAACTCTCAACCGGCGCACAGGGCGGTCAGCGCGGACGTGCTCACACGGCGGCTGGCAGCGCAGTCTCCCCGGCCGGCAGCGCAGCCTCACCGGCCGGCGGCGCAGCCTGGCCGGCCGCCGGCGCCGCAGCGCCGCCGACGACGGCCGCCCGTCGTAGCAGCGCCGCGCACTGGCGCAGCGAGCGCTGAGCCTTGGCGGCGACGCCGCCGTCGCGCTCGCGCGCGAGGATCGTCTCCGCCCACTCGAGCGGCGAGAGCGTGCCGCGCACTACCACCTGCGACGCGCCGTTCGTTGATGGCGCGACGCCGCGCACCGTGCAAAATCTGCCGAAGCCGCGGTCGGAAGCGTCGGCGCCGTGCTCGAGCAGCAGCGCGACGAGCCGCGGCAGGCCGCGCGCGGCGGCGATAATCAGCGGCGATTGGCCCTCCGAGTTGGCCGCGCGCGCGCTCGCGCCGCGCGCGACGACGAGCTCCGACGCGCCGGCAAGGATGGCTGCCTCTGAGCAGCCGCGCGCGCGGCAGACCTCCATCAGCGCTGTCGCGTTGGACACGGGCGAGACGCGATCGAGCAGGCAGGGCGAGAGCGCGGTAAGTAGCTTGCGCACCTTGCCCACGCTCAGGTCGCGCGAGTCCTGCGCCATCGACGCGAGCGCGTGCACGAGCTGCTCAGAGCGCGCACGCAGAGCGCCGTACGCGCGCGCAAACTCGAGGCGCGCAGAGCGATCGACGCGGGCGGAGCGGCGGGCGAAGGACGTGGGTGGCCCGGCACGCGCCGCCAACGCCGGCAGCGTCGCACGCCGCGCGAGCGCGGCCCACAGCTCGTCGCTCGCGCGGAGCGACCGGCGCCACGCGGAGCACGCCAGCTCGAGCGCGCGCAGCGTCGCGGGCAGGTCGTGCAGGGCGACGTGCTCGAGCACGCGCACGAGCAGCTCGGCGGGCAGCATCGCAAGCAGCTCCTCACCGCGCGCGCCGTCCGGCGGCGTGCGCCGCGCGCACGCCGCGCCCCGAGCGCGACGCCGCGCGCGCCCCTCCGCCATCGTGCGACCGCGCGTGGTCGACCCGACGCGGCCCGCAGCCCTTCCCTCCATCCCCCGTCGCCGTCGGCGAGCGAGCGCCCGGGCGGGCCGGGGGCGCGATGGAGATGGGCGCGGCGCGCGCGCCGGTGCGCGCGAAGAACAAGATGCCCGCGCCGATGCAGATCACGGCCGAGCAGATCCTGCGCGAGGCCGCCGAGCGGCAGGAGCCGGAGACGAAGGCGCCCAAGCAGAAGATCACCGACCCGGACGAGCTCGCCGCCTTCTGTCTGCGCAAGCGCAAGGGGTACGAGGACGCGCTGCGGATCAACCGGCAGCACATCCCGCACTGGGTCAACTACGCCAAGTTTGAGGAGTCGCAGGGCCAGTTCGACCGCGCGCGCTCCGTGTTTGAGCGCGCGCTCGAGATCGACCACCGCGACCGCAAGCTTTGGATGGCGTATGCGGAGATGGAGATGCGCAACCGGCACGTGAACGCGGCGCGCAACGTGTGGGACCGCGCGGTCACGCTGCTCCCGCGCGTCACCGCGCTTTGGTCGCGCTACGCGTACATGGAGGAGATGCTGGGCAACGTGGCGGGCGCGCGCGCCGTGTTCGAGCGGTGGTGCGCGTGGGAGCCCGAGGACATGGCGTGGACGTCGTTCGTGCGGCTCGAGCTGCGGCACAACCACGCGGACGGTGCGCGGCGCGTGTTCGCGCGCTACGTGCGGTGCCACGCCGTGCCGCGTTCGTACGTGCGCTGGGCCAAGTTTGAGGAAGCACAGGGCGAGGCAGCGAACGCGCGCGCCGTCTTTGAGGCGGCGCTCGCCAACCTGCGCGACGACTGCGTGTCGGAGGAGCTGCTCGGCGCGTTCGCCGCCTTCGAGGAGCGGCAGGTGGAGTACGAGCGCGCGCGCACCATTTACACGTACGCGCTCTCCCTCGCCGCCCTGCCCGCCGCCGACCGCGACGCGCTCGCGAAGCGGCGCGCGGCGTTTGAGCGCGCGCACGGCGACCGCGCGTCGGTCGAGGCGGTCGTGCACGCGAAGAAGCGCGAGCAGTACGAGGCAGCGGTCCTCGCCGAGCCGCTCAACTACGACGCGTGGTTCGACTTGTGCCGCCTCGAGGAATCGCTCGGCGCGAGCAATGCCGACTCGATCCGACACGCGTACGAGCGCGCGGTGCAGCGCGTGCCGCCCGCGCCGCGCAAGGCGCTGTGGCGCCGGTACATCTTCTTCTGGATCAAGTACGCGCTCTTCGAGGAGCTGCGCGCCAAGGACTTTGCGCGCGCGCGCGAGGTGTACGCCACCTGCCGCCGGCTGATCCCGCACGCGCAGTTCACGTTTGGCAAAGTCTGGTTGCTCTCGGCGCGCTTCGAGCTGCGGCGCGGCCAGCTCGGCGCCGCGCGGCAGATCCTCGGCGCGGCGATCGGACTCGCGCCAAAGGCGAAGGTCTTCCGCGAGTACGTCCAGCTTGAGCTGCAGCTTGGCGAGATTGAGCGCTGCCGTGCGCTCTACGCCAAGTACGTCGCGTGGGCGCCCAGCTCGGCTGCCGCGTGGATTGCGATGGCGCAGCTCGAGGCGTCGCTCGCCGAGGTCGAGCGCGCGCGCGCCATCTTCGAGCTCGCCGTCGCGCAGCCGGTGCTCGACATGCCTGAGCTCGCGTGGAAGGCGTTTATCGACTTTGAAGCGGCGCTCGCCGCCGACGCCGACGCCGACGCCGACGCCGACGCCGACGAGGCGTCGGGCCGAGTACGCGCGCTCTACGACAGGCTGCTGGAGCGCACGGGCCACGTCAAAGTCTGGCTCAGCCTCGCGCGCTGGGAGGTGCGATGCAGGCGGCACGCGCGCGCGTGCGTGCGCGCATGCCGGGGCGTGGCCGTCGGGCACGAGGCGGCACGCTCGCACGCGCGCTCACGAACCGCCCCCCCCCCCCCCCCTTCCCCCGCTCCCGCTCCCGGACTCGCCCGGCACGTGACTCTCCTTCGCCGCCGCCGCCTCCGCGGCCGGCACGCTGCGCAGAACGAGGGCGGGCGCCATGCGCTTTCCGACGAAGCGTTTGAGCGAGCGCACGCGCACTTTCGGGCGGAGGGCCTTAAGGTGGAGAGGTGGGCGCGCCCGCCGCGGCGTGCGTGCGCGTTGCGGCAGAAGGCCCGCTCATCCATCGGCACCCGCTCCGCCCCGCCCCGCCCAGCCCCGCCCAGCCCCGACCCCAACCCAACCCAACCCAACCCAACACCCCCCCCCCCCCCCCCCCCGCCGCCCCGCCCACCCTTGCCGCCCGCCGCGCGCAGGCTCGCCGTGCTCGAGGCGTGGGCGCAGTGCCTGCGCGAGCGCGCGCGGCCGGACGACGTCGCGACGCTCGAGCGCGTGCAGGCGCTCATGCCGAAGCGCGTGCGCAAGAAGCGCGCGCTCGTTGCCGCCGACGGCTCGGACGGCGGGTGGGAGGAATATTACGACTACATTTACCCGGACGAGCAGGCCGCGCAGCCGAGCCTCAAGATTCTCGAGATGGCGCACAAGTGGAAGCGGCAGCGCGGCGACGGCGAGCGCGGCGACGAGCAGTGATGAGCTTGAGCACTTCGGGCAAATTATTTTTCTCATAATCCTAGTGACACCGGCGCCCGGGTCAACAACCTGGCTTCAAAAAGTGAGACGCCGGCGTCGTTGTCGGTGCAGCGATGTGGGGCCCGTGCGGCGCGCACGGCACGCGCTTCCTTGGCGTGCGGCTCGAGGTGCTGCGCGACCTCGAGGAGCGCGCGTCAATTGATGTAGGCGAACAGCTCGACGCGATCGACCACGTGTCGCCGCGCCGCCCGTCCAAGGGCGCCCGCCACGCAAGCGCGGCACCGACCATCTTCAAGACGATCCGCCGGATCAGCGTCTCGTCGCCGCGCACGCCCGCGCACAAGGTGGATGCCGAGACGCTGAAAAGCTACGTGTCGATGGATTTAATCGCAACGCGCGTCGTCCGGCCGCGCATGCAGGAGACACGCCGCCCCTTCGTCGCCACGCTGCAGAATGACCCGCTCTGGCTAAAGGCGAGCATCAACGCGATGGTCCGCTCGACGCTCGCGCTGCACCAGCCGGTCGGGCGGGCCAACGTGCTGCTCGTCACGTCGGAGGACGTCAAGGTGGGGCGGGTGATCAGCGCCGTCGCCGGGCTCGCCGAGCTGCCACCTTCACCCTTCTTCTACCTTGACGAGCTCTGCTCCGTCGACATGCGCGCCACCGTCAAGTCGACGACGACGACCGCGCGCGCCGGCACGCCTGGCCTGCGGGATCCGAGCGCGTCGACACGCGCATCGCCGCGCGCTTCGCCGCGCGCAATCACGGGCGGCGCGCGCCGCTTCGCGCCGGAGCCTTCGCCGCACGAGCCGGCAGACGGCGAGCGTAGGCCGAGCGGCGCGTCGCAATCGCGCGTCGAGCCGGCGGTGCGCGCGCAGCCGTCGGGCGAGCTCGGCGCCGACACGGACGGCGCGGCCGTCGGCGTGCCGTCGCGCGAGGGCGGCGCGGCGCGGCGGCGCGAGGCGCGGCAGCTCGCGCTGCGCAAGGAATACTGGGCGCGCGAGTTCCCCGAGGTCGTCGCGTCGCTCTCCAAGGCCGTCTTCGTCGTCGACGACGTGGGCGACGTGGCGGTGTGTGACGGCGTGCGCGACATGCAGTGGCTCTACGCGCTGCACGTCGCGTACAAGGCGCTCGGCAGCCAGAACGTGGTCTTCGCCGTGCCCGACGCGGAGCGTCGGGCCCTTGACGCGCTCCTGCTCGATACGGACGCGCGTAACAGCCTTTTCAAGGCAATGCGCTCAATCTCCTTCGCACGCTCGCGCGCGCGTTCGGAGCAGGAGGACGCGGCGCTTAGCGCGGCGATCGCCGGCGAGCTCGGCGCGGCGCACGCGGCGTTCGCCGATGCGTTCACGACGTGGGCGTTGCGCGAGTGCCAGCGCGTGATCGACGAGCACGCGCCGCGCGCCGCGCACAAGGAGCTTGGCGTCGCCGAGGTCGAGGCGCTCTTCGAGCTGATGCGCGCGCGGATCGACCTGTGGGCGCTCGGCCATCAGAATCGGCCGCACGATGGCGGCCAAGCGAGGGGGGCGGTCGCGCCGTGGGTGACCAAGTGCTACGAAGAGACGCTGCAGTTGCACGCCTTTGCGCTCAACCACTTTGGCCCCGCACACGACAAGACGCTCGACGCCGTAAACCGGCTGGCGAATGTGCTCCGTTTGCTGCGCGACCCGGCGTCGATCGCGCGCGCGATCGCGAGCTATGAGAAGGTGATCGCGCACGAAGAGGCTTTGAACAATTCGGTGGGCGGCGTCGTCGCAGATGCGGCAGCAACAATGACGCGCGGCCTCGTCGCGCGCGGTGTGGGCGCGCGCGACGAGCGCCTCGCCGGCGCGCACATGCAGCTCGCCGACACGCTGCGCGACCTCGGCGAGTTTGAGCGCGCCGAGCCGCACTACCGCGCGGCGCTTAAGTACTCGCTCGAGGGCCTCACACCGGCACTCGGCAAGGAGGCGCTCAACACGCAGCACTGCCGTGTCTCGCTCGCAAACTGCCTGCGCGCGCTGCGCGACGGCTGCGCGACCGCCGCCGACGTCGACGCGGCGCGGCGCGCGCGCGGCGGCGGCGCGGGCGCAGCCGCCGACGCGAAGCTCGCGGCCGTGGAGGTATCGCATAACAGGTCGGTCGAGCTGCTCAAGGAGGCGGAACGGCTGTACCGCGAGGCCGAGGCGCTCATCTCGCGCTTCTACAAGGCGCTGCACGCCGTGAGCGTCTCGGTCAAGCTCAACCACGCGTGCGTGTTGATGGAGATGGCGCTCGCCGCGGACGACAAGTGGGACAAGGAGGCGCGCGCGCTGCTCGACGAGCTGCTCGCGCAGTGCGACGACCAATACGGCAGCGCGCACGAGTGCACGCTCTACGTGAGCGCAAAGGTGGGCGAGCTTCAGGTGCGCTTCGGCCGTGACATTCACACGCGCACCGCCGGGCAGAAGCGCATGAAACTGGCGCTCGCCGGCTTCGATGCGCTTCGACTGCCCGCCGACCACCCGCGCGTCGACGAGGTGCGCCGGATGAAGGCGCGAGGCGTGCAGGGCACGGTCGGCACGCCGGCCGCGCTGCCCAGGGTATACAATGGCGATCGCGATGGCGGCGCGGCGGCGCCGGCGGCGGTGGCGCGCGGCAAGGCCTAGCGCGCGCGGCGCGGCGCGGCGGGCGGCGGGTGGCGGGCGGGCAGCGCGAGCAGCCGGGCGAAGGCGGCGCCAACTGACCGGAGCAGTGACACCAACTGACCGGAGGCGAAGGCCTGATTCGCACTGTCAGGAGCTGGCCGCAACGGCGACATCGGCGGGCCCCCCTGATGTGCCGATACACGCTGCGCCAGCGCCACCCCGCGCTGCGCCACGCCGCCGCCCGTGAACGGCTCGCCGTAGCGGCCGGCCGAGGCGGCTGGCGAATGCACGGACGAGCACACGCATCCCCGCCCAACCTTTCCCCCCCCCCCCCCCCCCCCCCCCCCCCCCCCCCCCCCCCCCCGCGCGCCTTCCTTCCCCCACCCTCGCGTCGCCCGGGCGACAGCGGCATCACGTCGCCCGCGGGGTCGCCGGCGTACGCGCACATCCGCCGCGCGCTCGCCGAAGCGCGCGCGCCGTCATGCACGGGCGACTCGGGCAACGGCCTCAAGCGCGCGCTCTGGAACCGGCGCGCGGCCGACGCTGCAGCGGGCGAGGTGTCGCGGCCGCGCAGGACGACGACGGAGGTGTTCACCGAGCTCGCGCGTGACTGCCGCGTCGATCTGCAGTGCTCGGGGGCGAGCGCCGGGTGCGCGGGAAATACGAGTGACGTGATCGGGTTGGTGCGGGGAAAGGGACGGACACAGGCCCGGCGGCGCAGCGTGGCGATGGGCCGCCAGGCGCGCAGTCTTATTTAAGTCTAGGGTGCGACGGGTCCGTCATCCTGTTAACGCCTCGTCCGGCGGTGGCCCGTGCAGCACAAGGCCGTCTCCGAGCGTGCCCGCCGCCGCGCACGCGGCAAGCGACCAGACGCGCAAAACGCGCTCGTCGTCGAGGACGCCCTGGAAGGCGCGACGGGTGCGCTCCACCTCGCCCATCTCGGCGGGCACCGTCGCGAGCTCGCCCGCGTGGATGAGCCGCACGTTGGGCCCGCGCTTGCACATGTTCATGCAGTGCACGGTCTCGAGCTCGACGTCCGCGCAGCGGCTGCACGGCGCGTTGGCGACGGCCTCGAAGGCGCGGACGGGCTCAAAGGCACCAACACACCGCCCTGAGCAGCTCGATCCGGCGCACACACGCAGCCGCGTCGTCGGCGCCGCGCCGCTGGCCGCGACCAGGAGGGCGATCGCGCCGAGCGCCGCGCGGTGTCGCGCCATGATTATGTCGCTCCTTTTAAAAAAAAATGTGGGCGGGCGCGTGCAGCGGGCGGTGCCCGTCGACGAGTACGGCGACGCGATCACGGCCGCGCCCGGCCGTCGTGCATGACGGCCACAGTATGGCGCGCCGCTCAGTCGAGCTGGAAGCCGGGCGTCGAGCGCGAGACGGCCAGCTCGGCCTCGTCCATCTCGGCGGCGATGTTCGCGAAGAGCGGCGTCGACAGGTACCTCTCGGCCGTGTCGGGCAACATCGTCAAAATCACGCTGCCCGCGGGCGCGCGCTCCGCCACCTGCGCCGCGCGCGGCGCGCGCGCGTCAGCGTCGGCGTCGGCGTCGGCGCCGTTGGACGCCACCGGGGCGGCAGACGCGCGGCCCGGCATGACGTGCGCGGCCCGCGATGCGCGCCGCGCGCGCCGCGCCCGCCGCCCGGCCGTCGCATCCGTGCGCACCTTGAGCGCGCTCGCCATGCCAGCGCCGCCCGAGATGCCCGTGAAGATGCCCTCCTCACGCGCAAGCCGCTGTGCCGTTGCGATTGCCTCGTCGCCCGTGACCGTGATCACCTGCGTCACCGTGGCGTGGGTGACGCGGGGAGGAAGGGGCGAATGGGCGTCCAGCCCGCGCAGGAAGGGGCGAATGGGCGTCCAGCCCGCGCAGGAAGGGGCGAATGGGCGTCCAGCCCGCGCAGGAAGGGGCGAATGGGCGTCCAGCCCGCGAAGAAAGGGGCGAATGGGCGTCCAGCCCGCACAGGAAGAGGCGAATGGGCGTCCAGCCCGCGAAAGGGCGTCCAGCCCGCGCACCGCGCGCCCTCCCCTCAGCCGCCTTTTCAAAAAGAGTGCGTTCGCGCGCGCGCGCGCCTCGTCATGCGTGTGCGCCTCGAGGCCGGCGTGCAAGTTGAGTGGAATAAAATCCGGCGTCCAGCCCTGGATTGGGTCTGTGCACGCCGTGGGCGGGCGGGCGCGCACGCGCGCGCGCGCGCGCGCGGCGCGTGAGGGCGGGCGGAGGTGCGGGCGCGTGAGGGCGGGCGGAGGTGCGGGCGCGTGAGGGCGGGCGGAGGTGTGGGCGCGCGGAGGAATTGCGCGCACGCGGCGTGAACGCGGGGTGTGTCTTTGCAGGCGAGCCGTCGTCCATCCGCTCCTGCCCGGCGCCCGACGTGACGAGCGCTGCCCCCGCCGGCTCGGAGAGCACGATCTTCACGTTGGGCCGCGCAAGCTTGAGCACGGCACCGGCACCTGGAGCGTAGCGGAGGGGGTGAGGGGGGCGGGGGCGGGGGGCGGGGGAGGGGGGGGGGGGTGGGTGAGGGGATTTTAGGGCGAATGAGGGGGGGCGTGGAGACGGTGGAGGTATGGCCTTCTCGGCGTGGATTCGTGGACGCGAACGCGCGCGACGGCAGCGCGACGCGGCGCGGCGCCGCGCGCGCGTCACCGGCAAAGGTGCCGCCCGTCCCGTATCCCGTCACCCAGTAGTCGAGGCGGCGGGTGGCGAAGTCCTGCAGGATCTCGGGTCCGGTAGTCATCGCGTGGAACTCGCGGTTTGCCTCGTTTTCAAACTGCCGCGCGAGGAACCAGCCGTGCTCGCGCGCGAGCTCGATCGCTTTTTTGACCATGCCAGAGCCGCGCTCGGTTGCGGGCGTGAGCACGACGCGTGCGCCAAGCGCGCGCATGATCTTGCGCCGCTCGACGGAGAACGAGTCGGCCATCACAATCACGCACGGGTACCCGCGCTGCGCGCACATCATCGCGATCGAGATGCCCGTGTTGCCCGACGTCGCCTCGATCACCGTCTGGCCGGGCGCGAGTGCGCCCGTCCGCTCGGCGTGCTGAATGATGGCGAGGCCGAGGCGGTCCTTGACGGACGAAAGCGGGTTGAAGAACTCGCACTTGGCGTAGAGCTCTGCGCGCGCGCGCGCAACGCGCCGCGCCGCGCGCGTGACGCGCGGCCGCGCGCGTGACGCGCGGCCGCGCGCGGTGCGCGTGGCGCGGCGTGACGCGCATGGTGCGCCGCACCGATGCCGGGCGGCGCGAGCTTGTTGATGCGCACGACGGGCGTGCGGCCAACGGTCTGCGAGATGTTGCCGTATATCGCACCCAGCGCCGGCGTCGCGCGCAGCCCGCGCGCAAGCGGCGGGCAAGCGGCGGCGCGCAGCGTGGCCGGGACGAGCGCCATCGCGCGACGGGGCTGGTGATGAAGGGATGGGGAAGGGAGAGGAAGGGAGGAGGCTTTCCGGCGGGCCGCTGGCGACGTGAGGGGCGGGGTAAGGGGCAGCGGTGCGGCAGGCGGCCGCCGCAGCTGCCACCACGAGCGCGTGGTGCAGGTACGGCCGGCGCCGGCGCCGTGCGACGGGCGCGCGCGCGCGGCCGGCGCGCGCCGGCGGCATGCCGACCAGTGAGCGGCGTCCGGCGCCCGCCACCGCGCGCTCGGCTCGACGGCGGCGGCTGACGTCGCCACAATCGTCGCGCTCAACGCAGCCGCCGCCGCCGCCGTCGTCCGAGGCGCGCGGGCGCGCGGCAGAGGCGGGCGCGTGCGGGCCGCGGCGGGCGGCCGCGGGCGTGGGCCGCTAAACGTGCCGCGCCTACACGGTCGCGCGCGGATCGGGCGAGGAGCGCGCGCGGCCGCAGCGCGCAGCGGCGCGTAGCGGCGTAGCGGGGTTGCCCGGTCAGTCGCGCGCGATGGTGAGCGGCGTGCGCGCCGAGGATATGGGCACGGCCGGCGCGCGCGGGGCGACGCACGCGCGTTAACGACGCGGTCGTGCCTGCGTCGATTGTGCGTCGCGAGGAGGCGAGGGCGAGCGCCGAGAACGCGCGCGCGCGAGGCCGAAAAGCGCGCTCGGCGCGCGCGCGCGACGCGGGGCCTCGTCCTGCGGCTATGCGGGCGTCGCGCCCAGTTCATCATTAGCTCCGCACACGCGCGCGCCAGTTGGAAAGAGCGCGCGCAGCGGTGCAGCAAAAGCGGGCCCGGAGGACGCTCTCGCAAAACATGCAACCGCCGAGAATCGAACTCGGGTCGCCCGCGTGGCAGGCGAGCATTCTACCACTAAACCACAGTTGCTTGTGCTTGTGGACACCACGTGAAATTTTGGGTACATGAAGACGTTTCCCGAGGTTCGCACAGCGCACGCCGCGACCTCCATCCACCTTGGTGCGGCTCCGTGCTTGCTTCTAACATACTAACGACGCTTACAGGCGGGTCAGCAGGAGGGGCGCGCACGGGGCCGAGGCTGGACAAACGGAGCGAGCGAAAGGGCGCACGCAACATCAGGCCGAAATCAGGGCGTCGACCCTGTGCACGCCGGCAGCGGGAACGGCTTCTAACATTAAAAAGTTCAACTGCACGTGCGGCCACACGTCACATGGCCGACAGCACCGACTGGACGGGCGGCCGCTGCAGCTTGAGCGCGCCGCGCGAGTCGAGCAGCTCGCCATCCACCTCCCACCGCGCCGGGCTCGCGCTGGGGTAGTAGGTCACGGCCGAGTCGTAGTCGGCGTAGAAGAGGCCGGGGTACACCTCGTCGGCGCGATGCATCCAGCGCAGGCTCAACCACAAAAAGCCGCGCCGGTCCGTGCGAAAATGCACCTCCTTAGCGCCGCGAATCCGGCCTACGCGCGCGCTCGCGCGCGTGCGCGCATGATGGCGCCCGGTTGGCGCAGACTGGCGCGGCGCGCGCGCGACGGTGCGCGTGTGCGCGCGCACCGGCGGACTTGGCCTTGAGCGCGCGCCGGTGCTCCGCGACCCAGCGCGCGAGACGGTCCTTGCGCTTGCCCAGCCGCACCTGCGTGCCGGCGCGCGCAGGTGCGCACGGCGCTGCGTCAGGTGCGGCGAGCGCCCCGCCCCGCCGCCCCCTTCCCCTGCCCGCCCCCCCGCCCTCTGCCCGTCCCCTGCCCGGCCCCTCCGCGCGGCATGCACCTCGGTGACGGCATCGCACGCGTCTCCTTCCGCCGAGCTCTCGGGCAGCTGCAGGTGCTGCGTCGACAGCGCCGAGTTGTTGCCGACGCACAGCACGGCGAGCCGCCAGTGGCGCACGCCCGCGCGGTGGAGCGCCGCGCCGAGGACGAGCGAGAACTCGGCGGGGCTCGCGCGGAAGGCGGGCGAGGCGTCGCGCGCGGCGCGCACGCCGCCCTTCGCCGGCGCCTCCTTCCACGAGCCGAGCAGCTGACTCGCGCGCTGCGCGCCAAGGGTCGGAAGCCACGCGCACGCCGCGCCGCCGGCGCAGCCGCCGCTGCCGCCGGCGGCCGCGCTAGCGGCGGCGGCGGCATCGTTAGCTGCGCCGGCACCGCCACCGTCGCCGCCGCCGCCGCCGCCGCTCGCCGCGCGGATCGCCGCCGCCGCGTCGGCGAGCGCCGTGTCGGCGAGCCACTTGCGGTGCGCCTTAATCGCGCCCCGCGCCATCTCGAGACGGCCGGGCGCGACAGCCGCTGCTTCGACGGCGGCCATCTTGAGCAGCTCGCGCAGCACCTCGCGGTCGGACATGTGCGACGGCACGTCAAAGCCAGCGAGCGACGCGTTCACGTGCGTCTCGAAGGCGGCGCGTGCCGCCGCGTCGCGCGCCGTGAGCCGCGCGGCCGCGCGCGCGGCGCGCGCGGCCGCGACGCGCGCCGCGCGCCGCTCGGCGGTCGTCGGCGGCGTTGCGAACTCGCCATCGTCCTCGCCGTCGCCATCGTGCGCTCGCTCGGCCCCGCCCTGCCCCTGCCCCTGCCCCTGCCC
Source organism: Diacronema lutheri (assembly GCA_019448385.1). Lineage (NCBI taxonomy): Eukaryota > Haptophyta > Pavlovophyceae > Pavlovales > Pavlovaceae > Diacronema > Diacronema lutheri. The sequence continues at coordinate 448,260 of JAGTXO010000005.1, read as the reverse complement.
GTCGCCCTCGCCCTCGCCCTCGCCCTCGCCCTCGCCCTCGCCGCCGGCCGCCGCCGCGTCCGCCGCCTCCTCGGCGGCGGCGTCGGCGCGCGCGTCCTCCGGCACCTCCTCCGTCCCCTCGAGCAGCGCGCGCAGCGCGGTCAGCGCGCGCTGCACGGACTGCTGCCGGCGATGCTCGCGCACCGCCTCCCACACGAGCGCGAGCGACCGGTTGCGCAGCGGCGGCGCCGCGCGCGCGTCGTCCCACACGGGCGACGCGCCGGCGACGGCAACGCGCGCGGGCGCGCGCGGCGCGGGCGCGGGCTCGGGCGCGACCACTCCGAGCATCGCGAGCACGCGCGCGTGGAGCTGCGCGTCGCTCTCAGCGGCGAGGTCGGCGTCGGGCTCGAGGCCGTTGAGCAAGTCGAACACGTACGCCTGTAAAACCGTCCGCTCGGTGAAGTTGAAACCGCCACCAACTGGCGCGCCCGCACCCGCCACCGCCACTGGCGGGTCGCCACACGCGACCGCCGCGCCGGCCGCGTTGACGCACGCGCGCTCGAGCGGCGGCGCGTCGGCGTCGGCGGCGTCGGCATCGGCGACGGCGTCGGCGGGTTCGGCGGCCGCCCGCCGCACGAGAAGCTCCGTGAGCCCGCTGAGCGCCGCCGTGCGCGTGCGCTCGGCCATGCCCGCGCGCGCCTCGCGAATGACGGCATGCAGCACCGGTCGGTGGTGGTCGGCGACAGCCGTTGCGTTCGCTGCGCCGGCCGCGCCGTCGGCCGCGCCGCCGTTGCCGCCGCCGTTGCCGCCGCCGCCCGCGTCCGGCTCGAGCTGCGCGCTTGCGAGCAGCTCGTCGAGTACCTCTGCGTCGGACAGCTCGGCGGGCACCGTGAAAGAGCAGACCGTCGCGTTGAGCACGCGCGCGACGTCGCGCGGCTCGAGCGCGCCGTGCGGGTCGAAGCGCAGCGCGCGCAAAATGTCCGCAGCGCGCGCTGCCGCTTCGCTCGGTGCGGGCGCGGCCAGCTCGACGTCGGACTTTGCCTCCGCCTCCGCCGCCGCCTCCGCCTCCGCCTCCGCCTCCGCCTTGTCACCGCCTGCGCCTGCGTGCGCCACGCCGCCGCCCGCGCCGCCGTCCGCGCCGCCGTCCGCGCCGCCGTCCACGCCGCCGTCCACGCCGCCGTCCGCGCGGAGCGGCTCGTCCTCCAGCCGCAGCCGCTCGACGAGCGCGCGGAACGAGGCAAGCGCCTCGCGCGCGACGAGCTGGTGCTGGCGGTGCTCGGCGACGACGTCGAGGAGCGCGTCGAGCTCCGCGGAGGCGGGCGGCGGCACCTTTGCCTCGCCGCCCGCCGCGCCGCCCACCTCGCCGCCCGCCGCGCCGCCCGCCTCGCCGCCCGCCGCGCCGCCCGCCTCGCCGCCCGCCGCGCCGCCCGCCGCGCCGCCCGCCGCGCCGCCCGCCGCGCCGCCCGCCGCGCCGCCCGCTTCGCCGCCGTCGGCGCGCGTGCGGTTGGCGGCGGCCGCAGCGCGCGCCGCGTAGCCCGGAACGTCAGCCACGTCGTCGCCCAGCACGGAGGCGAGGACCTCGATGTCTGTCATGGCGTCGGGCACGTCGAACTGCGCGAGCGTGTCAACGAGCTGCGCCTGCAGCGTCGCGAGGAGTTCGTCCATCGCCTCGGCTGCCGGTCGCTCGCCGTCCGCATGCGCCGCCGCGCGGCCGAGCGGCGCTGCGGCGGCCGCCGCGGAGGAGAGTGACGGTTTCATCGCTCGAGCTTTTTGCTTAGAGCGCCAAACGGCAGAGAGTTGGTCGTAAAGTGCAAAGATCTGGCGTGGGCCCCACGCAGTGCCGCCGCCGTCGTCCGCCGCGCCGCCGCCACCGCCGCCGCCGTTGCCGTCGGCGCCGGGCGCCGACGGCGGCGCCGCGCCGCCGTCGCCCGCCGCGGCCGGCGGCGGCGGCGGCGGCGGTGGCGGCGCGAGCGGCGCGGCGGCGAGCGCACGCTCGATCAGCTCAGCAAGCGCGTCGGCAGGCGGCGTCAGCGGCGCCAGCGCGCCACCGCCGCCATCGGCCGACGCGTTCCCGCCATCCGCGCCGTCCAATTCAAACGCCCAGCGCAGCTGCTCGAGCTGCGCGCCATGGCGGCCGCCCGTACCGCGCGCGCGCGCGCCGTGCCGCAGCTGCCAACCTCCGAGCGCGAGGGCGAGCGCGGCGAGGAGAAGGAATGCGCGCCGCCCGTCCGCGCGCGCGCGCGCCGCCGGCGCGGCCGCCGCCGCTGGCGCGGACGCCGCCGCCGCCGCCGGCGCGCGCGCGGGCGCGGACAGCGCGACGTCCGGGCGCCAGCAGTCGACAAAGACAGCGGCGCCAATGCCGAGCAGCGCGGGCATTGCGGCGGCGCCGCCTGTAAAGAGCGTGAGCCCGCCGAGCAGCGCGTACGGCAGCATCGTACTGCTCGTGCACAGCGGGCCGAAGACCTCGACGCTCGTGTGCGGCTCGCCCGCCGCCCACAGACGGACGACGAAGAAGGCGAGCGGCGTCATCAGGAATGGCTGCTCGAGGTCGGGCGCGGCGAGGCAGCCGGCGAGCATCGCGGCGAGGCCGCCGAATAGCGCGAGCGCGTACGCCGCGCCGCGCCCCGCGTAGTACCCCGCCTCGAGCGCCGCCGAGAAGTGCGAGAACGCGTAGAGGTGCGCCATGAAGCGCATACTCAGCCCGTCGACGTACGCAAACGGCGTGAGGAGGCGCCAGAGCTGGCCGCGCGCGATCAGCGGAAAGCTGAGCGCAAGGTCCGTCGCAGAGCACCGCCCGCACGCCGCCGCCGCCGACACCGCCGCGCACGCCAGCGTGAGCGCGAGCGTGAGCGGCGGCAGCTCGGCCACGCGGATAGGCATGGCGGCCGAGAGGCGCCGGACACCGTGCCGGGTTAAGGAGAAGAATGCGGGATGCGCCCGCGCGCGTGCTGCTCGTCGGCGCGGGCGTGACGAGCTCGATCGTCGCGCGGCTGCTGCACGGCGCCGCGCCGCAGCTCGAGGTTCACGTGTGGGAGAAGGCGCGCGGCGTCGGCGGGCGGATGAGCGTCGCGCGCTCCGACGCGACTGGCGGGCGCGCCGACATGGGCGCACAGTACGTGACCGAGGTCGATGGCGTCGCCGGCGCGCACCGCGCGCTCTACGCCGAGCTCGAGCGCGCGGGCGTGCTCTTGCCGATGCGCGCGAGCATCAGCGGCACGCGCGGCGCGGACGGCGGCGGCCAGAACTGGGTTGCGCCCGCCGGCCTCAACGCGGTCGCCAAGGCGCTGCTGCGCGCGAGCGGCGCGCGCGTGTCGCTCGGGCGCGGCGTCGCGGCGGTCGAGCGCGTCGTCGTCGCGCGCGCCGACGGCGCCACGGCCGCAAAATGGCGCGTTTCGCGCGTCCCGCGCGCTGCGCGCGCGCCGCCGGCCGCCGACGCCGACGCGGCCGACGACGCCGAGGATGACATCTTCGACGCGGTTGTGCTGACGATGCCGGTGCCGCAGGTGCTTGAGCTCGGCGGTGCGGTCGCCGATGGCCTGCGCGAGCGTCCCGACCTGCTCGACCGCCTGCGCGCCGTCGAGTACTCCGCGCGATACGCGCTCGCGCTCTTCTGGGCGCGCGAAGACGACGCGGCGCGTTCGTTCGTCGACCGCCTGCCATGGGATTGCCGTTACGTGCCAAAGGCGCGGCGCGAGCGGCGCGAGCGGCGCGCGCGCGCGGCGCGCAGCGGCGCTCATCACGCCCCGCCCGCCGCACCCGCGCGCCGCAGGAGGAGGAGTCCGCCATCGTCTTCGTCTCACGCTGTGCGCACAAGCGGCGTGCGGCGACGAACGATGGCGGCGACGCCAATGCGCGCGATACGGCCGTCGAGCCGCCATCGTTCGTCGTGCACTCGAGCGTGCCGTTCGCGCTCGCGAAGCTGCGCGATGGCGCGGACACGGCCGTTGTCGGCACCGAGCTGCTCGAGCGCGTGCGCGCGCTGCTGCCCGGACTGCCGCCACCGGCAGACAGCCGGACTCAACTCTGGCGATTTTCGCAGGTGCGCGTGCCTATCCACGCCGAGCGCGCGGCGCACGCGCTCAGCGCTGATGGCGAGCCGCCGCTGCTCATCGCGGGCGACGCGTTCAGCGCGCACGGCTCGCGCTTCGACGGCTGTTACGAGAGCGCGCGCGACGCGGCGGAGCAGTTGCTTGCACAGCTTGGCCTTGACGCCGCGCGGCCGGGCGCACCGCCGTCCGCGCTGTGAAGCGCCCGCGGATTGACGCACGCCCCTCCCTCCCCACGACGGTATGTTAACTTTTTGCCAGCTGTAGAACGTGACGTTACATGCCATCACGCGTGCGCTGCCGACACGCGCCGGACCTCCGCCGTTCGGACTCTCCGCCGCGCGGCGTCAAGCATCCACGCCGGGCCGGGCGGTGCGAAGATTGCGCCGCCATGGCTGCCGCTCGAGCCGCATGCGAGCACGCTGTACTGCGCCGCGCCGCCGCTCGCCGCCGCCGCGCGCGCGCGCCACTCGCGCTCGTCGACGTTGTTCGCCGGCTCGCCGTCGTGCGCGCCGAGCTCGCGCATGCGGTACGCGACGAAGTGCCCGAGGCCGGCCGCCGTCGCGTCCGCACCAAATGTCGGCCGGCGCGACTTGGCGGGCACCAGCCACATGCGAGCGTAGTCTGCCTCGTCCTGCGCGCGCGCAGCGGGCCGGCCCGGGCGAACGCGAGCGCGTGAGCGGGCGCGCGGCGACGCGGAGCGCACACGCGAGCTGCCGCGCGCACCTCGCCGGCGCGCGGCGCCCAGCCGTCGAACGCGCGCGGCACGGGCACGTCGACGACGGCGCGCGAGCGGTAGGCCGCCTTGCGCGTGGCGCCGATGGGCGCGGGCGCGGTCGACGCGCGCCGCGGCTCGGCGAACGCCGACAAGGCCGCGCGCTGCGCGCTGTCCAGCGCGCGCGCGCCGGCGGCCGTGCGAACAGACCTGAGCTCGGCACGCACACCACCGCCCGCGCCGACGAGCCTGCGGTTGGGCTGGACGGCGCGGCCCGACGCGGGCGGCGCGACGACGTACAGCTCAGCGCGCAGCGCCGGCCACTCGAGCTCGTCGCCCCGCGCGCCGGTCAGCGTGTCGGCGCTCGCGCCGTCGCGCAGCCCGCGCGGCACGCCATCGCCATCGCCCGGCGAGCCGAGCGGCGCGCTGCTCGCGTTGGAAGACGGCGCGCGTTCGCCGCTCGGCTGCGAATGCGCGCCGCCGTCCGCACCGCCGGGCGCACGCTCGCGCCGCTCGTCGAGCGATGCGATTAAAAAGCGGCGTAGCTCGGACGCGCTGAGCGCACCCGTCGCATCCGCCGGCGGCTGGCGCTCGCCGAGGTCGCCGCGCGCGAGCGCGGGCAGCTCAACGATCTGGCGCTGCCGGCAGCCTGCCGGGCGCGGCACGGCGCGCGCGCGCGCGCGCGTGCGCGTGCGCGTGAGCGCGCGCTGTACGGATGGCCGGCGCGGGAGGGGGGGGGGGGGGGGGTCCCGCGGGTGCGCGCACTGTGCTGCGCGGCGTCACGCTCGGTAGGCGCATCGTCAGCGGGGTCGCCGACGCGCAGCTGCCGGTGCAGATCGTGCAGAGCGAGCCGGCCCGACCCATCCGTGTCGAGCTGGGCGAAGAGCGCGTCGGCCACGCCGCGCTCGCGCGCGAGGTCAAGCAGTCGGAGCGCGTCGCAAAATCTGGCGCGGTCGACCCATCCGACGCCATCGTTGTCCCATGCGCGCAAGAGGGTGGCAACGCGGCTGAGATTGGCGGCGAGTGCGCGGCGCACACGCAGCTGCGCCATGCCGCCACTGCCAGCCCCGTGCGCGCCCCGCCCACCGGACGGCTCGACCGCGAGGCCGTCGGCCGCGCGCCGGCCGCGCCGCTGCTCGGACGCCGGCGCGTGCGCGCGCAGCTCGCGCGCCTTGCGGCCGGCGGCGCCGACCATCGCGGCCTCGCCGCCGAGCGCCGAGTCGACCTCTAGGCCTGCCTGCCGGATCGCATACCCCAGGCGCGCAATCGGAACGTCTCCGTCGCCGTCCGCGCCGAGCTCTGCCCAAAAGCGGCGCGCGTCCGCAACCGACACGTCGAACCCCATCTCGCGCATCGCGGCGCGGAAGACGGGAAGCGTGAGCGCGCCGGTGCGACCGGTGTCGTACTTGCGCGCGAACAGCTTAAGCGTGCTCGACAGGTTGGCCGCGAGCGCCGCCTTGACGTGCCGCACTCGCCCGCCGTCGCTCGCGCTCGCGAGCGTCGCGCCGCCTTCGGCCGCCGCGTCCAGCCGATCCTCGAGCGCGTTCCAGCGGCGGCGCGATGCGGCGGTGCGGCGAAGAACGTGCTGAATCAACTCCGACTCACTGTCGCGTCCGCCCCGCGCCGCGAGCGACGCCGACGGCGCGCTCGCCGGCGGTGAGCCCTGCCCGCTGCCGGACGTCGCGCGGAGCGCGTCCGCCGTCACAGACTGGTGCTCGGTGGGCACCGCGGGCGGCGGAGGCGGCAAGGGTGTAGAATTACGCGGCGGCGAGCGCTGCGCGCCGCCCCCCCCGTCCAGCTCGCCGAGCGACGGCCCGCGCGCGAGGGAGATGCTCAGCACGCGGACAAACGGGGGTGGCCCCATGAAACCGAAAAAGCGGCCGTCCCGTCCCGTCTTGGCGTAGCCAGCCACGGCAGCCACGGGACGGGCGTCCCGTCCCCATGGCCAAGGGCCGTCGTGCGCAGAGCAACGAGGGCGCGGAGGGCGCCGTGGACGAGGAGGTGGGCGACTTGGAGGACGATAAGGTGGACCGCTGGGCGCCGATTCCTTTCACCAAGGAGGACAACCGCGCAGGCCACCTGCTCGAGGAGTCGTCGTTCGCAGTGCTCTTCCCGCAGTACCGCGAGAAGGCGATCCGCGAGGCGTGGCCGCACGTGACGCGCGCGCTCAAGGAGGTGCACATCGCGTGCACGCTCGATCTGATTGAGGGCTCAATGACGGTGAGCACCACGCGCAAGACGTGGGACCCTTTCATCATCATCAAGGCGCGCGACCTCATCAAGCTCCTCGCGCGCTCGGTGCGGCCGTGCGCACGCACGCGCGCGCGCCACCGCGCGCTGCGCCGACGGACCGGCGCGCGCGCGCACACGTGTTTCCTTCTCTTTTTCTTCCCGCCGGCGTGCGCAGGTGCCGCACCAGCAGGCCGTGCGCATCCTCGACGACGAGGTGCAGTGCGACATCATCAAGATTGGCAACATCGTGCGCGCCAAGGAGCGCTTCGTCAAGCGGCGCGACCGGCTCGTCGGCCCGAACGGCTCGACGCTCAAGGCAATCGAGCTACTCACGCAGTGCTACGTGCTCGTCCATGGCAACACAGTTGCTGCGATGGGCCCGTTCAAGGGCATCAAGCAGGTGCGCGCGCATCGCGCAGCACGTCGCGCCTCGTGCCGCGCCTCGCGGCCAACGGCGGCGGCGCGCCGCGCGCCGCGCCAGGTGCGTCGGATTGCCGAGGATTGCATGCGTAATTACCATCCGATCTACCACATCAAGACGCTCATGATCCGGCGCGAGCTCGAGAAGGACGAGAGCCTGCGGCACGAGAACTGGGAGCGCTTCCTGCCGAATTTCAAAAAGGCAAACCCCAAGAAGCCCAAGGCGCCCGCCAAGGGTGGTGGTGGCGGTGGCGGCGGTGGTGGCTTCGGCGCGGCGGCGGCGGGCGATGCGGCGGGCAGCGTGCGCGCGGCAGTGGATGGCGCGTCCGTGCTCGCGCCCACGGGCGGCGCCGCGCCCGCGGCGGGCAAGGCGAAGGGCAAGAAGGCGTACACGCCGTTCCCGCCCTCCCAGCCGCAGAGCAAGGTTGACGCGCAGCTCGAGTCGGGCGAGTATTTTCTCTCGGAGGCAGAGAAGGAGTCGCGCAAAAAGGCCGCGCGCTCGCGCAAGCAGCACGAGACCGTCTCGCTCCGCCAGCAGGAGCGCGAACAGCGCTTTGTGGCGCCAAAGCGAGCAGACGTTGGCAGGGCGGCCGGCGCAGCCGGCACGGGCGCGCAGGGCGCGGGCGAGAGCCTCGCGCAGATCGGCGATAGGCTCAAGAAGCGCGCGGCGGAAGGCGGCGGGAAGCGCACGGCGCGCGGGGCCAAGGCGACGCCCAACGTGGGCGCAGATGGCGAGCCGCGCGGGGCGGTCGCAAACTATCTCGCGGGCAGCGCGCGCAAACGGCTGCGGACGGCCGAGTAGGCGCGTGACCCGCGCCCCAGCAGTAGAATACAGACGCAGATCTGGGCCGCTCCCCCCCCGCGAGCATGGGCAGTGAGCATGGGGCTGCCATGATGTGGGCAGCCTTGGGTTTTTGGTTTCAATTTTTAACACGCCCGGAAAGGATGACAAGGGAGTGATGCCCGACAGACTGACGTGAGGGCGATGCAGAGAGCGCAGGCCGGCAGGCCGCGCGCGTCCGCTGTCCTCGCGGATAGGGCGTGCCGGACGGAGGTTGAGGTGGGCAATGCCGTGCTCACCAACGAGATCGGCCTGCTCGAGGGCGCGCTCGTTCGCTCGCGTGAGCGCATTCGTTCTTTCAAGCAGGAACGCAAGGGACAGCGTGAGCTCATTGGGCAGACGCTGCAGATGGCGCTCGCGGGCTGCCAGGGGCGCGTGCTCGAGCTTGAAGCGGAGCTTGACAGCCTCCGCCACGACGCGGCCGAGCGCATTACCCAGCTTGAGCAGGAGCTCACGCGCGACAAGCGGGTGCGCGCGACCGACCAGGGTCGCGATGACGACGGCACCATCTCGATCGGTTCGCTCGGCTCGGGCAAACCGACGGCGGGTCTGTCGCTGCGGCCGGCAGTGTCGCCGAGCGGTCGGCGCGCCGGCTCCGAATCTCGCCGCATTGCCGAGCTCGAGAACGAGCTGCAGGCCATGCACGTCAAGGTCGACGTGCAGCGCAAGGAGATCGAAAGCCTCCGCACCGACGCGGCGCGCGCGGGCGGCGCGGGCGCGAACGCGGGTGCGAACGCGGGCGCGGACGCGGGCGCGGGCATGGGTGCGGGCGCGCACCAGGAGCAGCGACAAGAGGCCGGCTTGAGAGATATTGAGAGTGCGAGCTGCGCCGTGCTCGCGCGCCTGCCGCCGTGCGAGGCTCGGCCGACCCGCCGCTCACCGCCGCGCCACGCCGCGCCGCCCCGCCGCCCCCGCGACCCGCCGCTCACCGCCGCGCCACGCCCCGCCGCCCCGCCGCCCCGCCGCCCCCGTCGCGCAGACGCGATCCGCGTGCAGCAGGAGGAGTACAAGGCGATGATCGAGGAGCTGGAGGCGGCAGTGCGCGCGCTCGAGGGCCGGCTCGCGAGAGCGTTACGCGACTTGGGCTCCAAGGAGGGCGTCATTGCGGCGGTCGAGCACGAGGCGGGCGCCGCGCGCTCGCAGTTGCTCGAGGCGGAGGCGGTCGTCGAGCGGAAGAACGGCGACATCGCGCAGCTCACCTCGCAGCTCCAGCTGTGCATTCTCGAGCTGAAGACGCTCTCTGAGAAATCGCGCGAGGTGCACAGCCGGCAGCGCACGGCGTTCGACGGCAGCGGCGGCGCCGGTGGCGCGCGCGGCGGCGGCAACATGGCGCGCATCCTCGCCTTTCCGCAGGCGCTCGAGCTCGAGCTCGATCCTAGTCAAACGCGACATCCGCCGGTCGCGCTCGCGGCCGATACGTAGCCGTTACGACGGCAGCGGACGGTTGGCGCTCGTGTGCCACGCGCACGGGTGCGGGCACGCCCTTGGCCCGGCGAGAGGGAGTGGGCCGCTTCCTAGCCAAGCATCAGCACTCAGCAGTCGAGTGACACGATGGCGTCCGAGGACGCGTTCGTCGACCTCCTCCCAACGGAGTGGAAGGCCTCGGTGCATGCGTGGCTCAAGGAGGACACGCCAGCGTTCGATGTCGGCGGCTTCGTCGTCGGCAACAAGCCCGAGGTCGCGCACCTGTTCGCCAAGTCGCCCGGCATGCTTTGCGGCGTCCCGTTCGTTGATGCGGTCTTTGAGATCTGCGGATGCGAAGTCGAGTGGCACATGCGTGAGGGGAGCACGATCGAGCTGCGCGACGGCGCGAGCAAGGTGCACGTCGCGACTGTGCGCGGCCCTGCGCGCAAGCTCTTGCTCGGCGAGCGCACGGCGCTCAACACGCTCTCGCGCGCGAGTGGCGTCGCGACGCGCGCGCACTCCGCGGTGCAAAAGGCGCGCGCGGCCGGCTGGGCGGGCGCGGTCGCGGGCACGCGCAAGACGACGCCGGGCTTTCGGCTGGTAGAGAAGTATGCGCTGCTTGTCGCAGGTGCGCCGCGCGCCGTCATCGCTCCGCCCACGCGCCGCGGCGCCGCCGCGCCGCGCACCGCCGCGCGCGCGCCGGATCGACATCACCGGACGATGGCCGCGCGCGGCCACCGCGCGCCAGGCGCGGACACGCACCGATACGACCTGTCGCACATGGTGATGTTGAAGGACAACCACGTGTGGAGCTGCGGCTCGATCACGCAGGCCGTCGCAAAGGCGCGGCGCGCGGCGGGCTTCTCGACCAAGATTGAGGTTGAGGCGCGCACGCTCGCCGAGGGGCTCGAGGCGGCGGCGGCCGGCGCGGACATCGTGATGCTCGACAATTTTGAGGCCGACGCGCTCAAGGCGGCCGCCGCCGAGCTCAAGCGCGCGCATCCGCACGTGCTGATCGAGGCGAGCGGCGGTATTACGGTCGACAATTTGACCCAGTTTGCGAGCGTGCACGTCGACATCATTTCGAAGTCGTACCACCAGGGCTACGACGTCGTCGACTTTTCGCTCAAGATCATGCCGGGCGCGCGGTGAGCGTGCGCGCGCGGCGGCGGGCCGGCGGCGGAGCAGTGCCTTCCTTCCAGCCTTCCAGGCCCGAACTACACAGTGAAAACGTTCACTCGAGCAGCGAGGTCTGCGGCCGTCGGCGCGCGCCCAGAGCTTGGCAGAGGGAGCGACGCTGCGTCCAATGCGCCCGCGCTCAGCGCCTGCGCCTCGCTCGTGCGTGTGGCGACCTCGAGCACCGCGTCGTCCGACAGCAGCTCGTCGGCGAAAACGTTGGTCTGCTCGTGGCGCACGAGCAGCTCGCCAAGCTGCTTGGCGCGGTCGCGCACCCACTTGCGCGCAGTTTCGTCAGGCCTATGCAGCAGCACGCGCGCGAGGTTGAGCTGCGTGACCGCCTTGAGCGCGTCGCTCTCAGGCGCGCCGGCGTACTGCGCGATCAGCGCCTCGGACGAGACCTCGAAGAGGGAGAGCACGGCGTGCAGCCGGCGTGTCGCGCCCTCGACCAAGTCCTCCGCCAGGCCCTGCGCGCGCGCGCGCGCGCACGCACAGGGGAAGGGAGGGAGGCGGGCAGGGGGTGGACACGGTGGCGGTGATGTCGCAAGCGCAGGCGGCGCACGCCGTGCGTCGCGCGCGGCGCGCACGGCACGCGCGGCGGCGGTGGGGAGGCGGCGCAGGGGACGCGCGCGTGCGCGCGCCGCGCGTGCCCGCGCCACTCCACGCCAGTCGCGCGCGACGAAGAAGGAGCAGAGTGCCTCGGCGTCCGCGCGCAGGACGGGCGCATCGGCGGGCGTGAAGACGCGCAGATCGCCTGCGACGGGGGCGGCGGCGCGTGCGCGCGCGCGGTGGCGGCGAGGCGACGGCCGGCGCGCGGCGCGGCGGCGTCGTGTCACGCCGCGCGCACCCGCGGCCGCACCCGCAGCTGTGCGCGCGGACTGTGCGCGCCGCCGTGTTGCGCACCTCCGTCGAGGAGCACGCGCTCGTATGCGGACGCGGCGGCGCAGCAGATGCCGAGAAGCGCGTGCGTGCGCGTTGGTCCCTCCGCGACGAGCGCAAGGATTGTCTCGAGCGCGGGACTGAGCTGCGCGTCGAGCAGCGCGCCGAGCGCGCCTGCGCGCACGCCTGTGCCGCGCGGCGGCTGCGCGTGCAACGCCTCGATGAAGGGCTCACGCGCGTCGACAAAGCAGACGCGCGTCCCCATCTGCATGCTCACTTCGCGCGCGGCGATGCGCAGCGTCGAGTCGGACGCGCGCAACAGCGTCACAGCGTACCGCTCGCCCGTGCGCGCGTCGCGCTCGTCGCCGATACGCAGCCTCTCCCACGCGGCGAGCACGAAGCCGCGCAGCGTCGCGAGCTGCGAGTGCGCGAAGACGAGTGAGTTGATGCGCACGCACATGGCCGGCACGGACGCGCGCGGCGGCGCGCGCGCGGCGGCGCGCTCGCGCTCGCCTTTGCCGCCGTTGCTAGGGCTGGGCTTGCGCACGGCCGCGGCGGCGGACGCGGAGTGCGCGGACGCGCCCGCCGCGCCAGCGCTCGCGCCGTCGGCGCCGGCGAGGGCGGCAGAGCCCACGCCGCTGATTTGGTGCAAAAGGCCGCTCCAGCCAGCCGCGGCCACGCCACCGGCGCTCACTGCACTCGGCGGCATGGGCGGCGGCTGCATCTGCTTGGCCGCTGAGAGCGCGCCTCGCCAAACGGCACCTTTGGCTTTGTCAAGCCACTCGAGCTCGGCGCGTGGGCGTGGCGGCACGAGCCGAGAGCGCGGCCCAAGCTGGCGCGCGTTGCGCACGACAGAGGGGAGTCGAGGGCGCGCCTGGTCAGCGCGAGGCCACGCCGCGCGGCGCGCGCGGCGCGCCGCGCCCACGCGCACGGTCGAGTGCATTCCGCCCCGGTCCGCCTCACCTGCTGCAGCATCCTGTTGACATACTGATTACAGATGAGGTCGGCGACGCGGCAGATGTCGTGCGACCACTCGGCGGTGTGGGGCAGCGGCATCGCGAGGAAGGCCTTCGTCGTCTGCATGAAGAGCGAGAAGAGGTCGACGATCGACGCCGCGTGGTAGCAGCCGCCGGATGCGCTCTCGTCGAGCGGCGCCCACGTCTCCTCCGCGACGAGCTTCTCGAGTCGGTTGGCAAAGCGCGCGGATTGGTAGTTGATCCACTCGCGCGCAAGGGGCTCGAGGAGCACGTGCGTGGGCAGCAACGGGGCGCGCCGCCCGCCGTGCGCGATGAGGAGCTCGTCGAGCTTGGCGAGCGCCGGCCAGAGCGGCAGCGACCGCTCGAGCGCCTCCACCTGCTCCTCCGCCCGCCCCGGACGCGCGCCGGCGGAGTCGACGGCCGCGCCGAGCTTCTTGAGCGACGCGGCGGCGACCTGCGCGTACGCCGTGCCGTACACGCGCAGCGCGATCAGCGCGGCGCTCACCGGCGCGTCGGCCGGCGTGCCGTCGTCGCCGCCCAATCCGCCAGCCGCGCCGGGCGCGCCGCCGGTTGCCGCAGCGCGCGCGGGCAACACGTGCGCATCGAGGACGGGTCCAAAGTACCCAACCTCCAGCATGGCGGCGTCGTGCAACTCTGACGTGAGCTCGGCGAGCACCTCAATCTCGAGCGGAGGGCGCGTGTGCCGCAGCAGCCGGCGGAGGACTGCCTGTGCGGACACGCACGCGCACGAGAGCAGCGCGTCGCGCAGCGCGGACGCGGCGAGCGTCGCCTCATCGTCGTGGCCGTTGGCGCCGTTGGCGACTGCGGACGTGGCGGCCGCGCTCGAGCGCGCGGAGAGCGCGGCGAGGCGCGCGCGCGCGTCCGACGCGCCCTCGGCCACCGCCGCGTCCATCGACGTCGAGGCGATCAGGTGCGCGCGCCACGCGTCGCGCACCGCGCGCGCCTCGCCAAGCTTAGCGCGCGCCTTGGCCGCCTGGTCCGCGGTGGGCGCGCCGAGACCGGAAAGGCGCGCGCCGGGCGGCGCGGCCGTCGGCGCAGCCGAGCGCGGCGCGCCGGTTGCGCCGCGCGCGTGCGGCGCTCCGCCGTTCGCGCGCTCGCCGCCGCCGCCGACGGCCCCGCCTACGGCTGCCGCGCCCACGGCTGCCGCGCCCTTCGGCCGGCCATTGCACTTGGTGGCCGCGCGAGCGAGCGCGGGCTGCGCGCCGGACTGCGCGCCGGACTGCGCGCAGGACTGCGCGCCGGACTGCGCGCGCGCGTACGCGCTCACGACCGCCTCGTACAGCTCGACCGCAATGCCCACCTCGCCCAGCTTGACGCGCATGTTCGCCGTCGAGAGCACCGTCGACCAGTGCGGCGAGAGGGCATGCGAGCGGTCGAACAAGTCGCGCGCGGCGCGGAAGTCGCCCTCCGAGTTGGCGGCGAGGCCGCTCTTGTACAGCGCGTCGGCGCGCGCCTTGCGCGCGCGCGCCACCGCCGCGTCCGCGTCCGCGCTCGTCACCGCGCGGCCCGCTGCGGACGCGGCCGCGCTGTCAATGTCGTCGTCCTCGGCGCGAGGCACCTGGGGCCACACGATGGCTGCCGCCTCTGCCGCGGCCCTGGCGCCATCCACGCCGGCAAGATGCTTCGCGTGCCCGCGCGCCGAGAGCGGCTCAACAACCGTCGCGCCGCCGCCGCTCGACGGTGCAGAGTACGACGCGGCGCGGCGGAGCGTCACGCTCGCCGCCGCCAGGTCGAAGCGGCCGCCGTCGGCGCACGCGCCGTCATCATGCCAAGGCGGCCACGCGAGCCGGTCTGTGTCAGCTGCGCCGCCCACAAGCCAGCTCGCCGCGCGCCGCGCCGCGCCGAGCGGCCCGCCACGTGCCCAGCCGCCGCCCGCCGCAGCGCCATCGGCTGGTGAGCCGACCGCGCCAGCCGCGCCGGTGCCGGCGAGCGCGCGCGTGAGCGCCCGGCCGGTGAGAAACGCGAGCGCGAACGCGTCGACGAGCTGCTTGAACGTGCGCCGCTTGAGCGACACGGCGTGCGCGTGGTAGTCGAGAAGCAGCTCGCGCAGCGGCACAACCACAGCGGCGCACACGCCGCGCGCCCACGCCGCATCTACGATCGCCTCGGCGCCACCAACGCTCACCTCCACCGTCGGCGCGCCCGCGCCGGCGCCGGCGCCCGCGCCGGCGCCCGCGCCCGCGCCCGCGCCCGCGCCGCGCACGAGTGCGGGCAAGTGCACGCGGCTCAGTGTGCGAAGCGCGCGCGCGAGCGCGGCCACATCGAGCTCGTCGCCCTGCCCGAGCGGTCGCGCCGCCCAGCGCTCGAGCGCGAGCGCGGCCGACGCGATCGTCCGCCGCCGGCTCGAAAGCTTGAGCGAGACCGCGAGCGGGCGCAGGAGGCGGCGCGCGCGGCCCTCGACGCCGAGCTCGCGCGCGCGCGCGCCGTCCGAGCCGGCGGCGCCGCTGTCCGCGGCCGCCTCCGCCTCCGCCTCGGCGTCGGCCTCGCGCGCCTCCGCCGCTTCTGCGAGCAGCAGCTCACGCTCCGCCCCCGAGACGGCGAGCCGCGCCTCCGGCGCCTCGCGCGCGCGCGCCGCGTCCGCGCGCTCGCCACCGCCGCCGGCGAGTTGGTCGAGCGCGCGCGCGCGCGTCTTGGTCCACAGGTATGCCGAAAGCGGGAACGTCACGGGCAACCGCTGCTCGATCGCCGCGCGGCCAAGCGATGCGCCGCGCGCCTCGAGCTGCGCGTAGATTTGCCACGCGGCGGCATTCAGCACCTGCACCGCCGACACATGCGCCAACTCTGACCACGATGGCGGCGGCAGCTGTGCTCGCGCGAGCGCGCTCGCGCTCGCCTCGCTCAGCTCGGCCGACGCCGGCGCGCACGCGCTGGATTCAGCCGAGACGGGCGGCCGCTTGGTCGACGCCGACGCCGGCCTGCGCTGCGGGACAAGGAGCAAGCGACCGACGCCGCCCTGGCGCGACGCCGCGTCCGGGCGGCCCGCGCACCGTTGCACGGCGGCGAGCGCGACGCGCACGAGGGCGGCGCGCACGGCGGTCGTGCTCGCCGGCTGCGCGCCGAGCAACGCGGGCACGTCCCACAGCGGCTTCGCCTCCATCTCCAGATCCGCCACGGCCTCGAGTTCGGCCTCGCTCAGCGCGCAGCACAGCGCGCACGCGACGTGCGCCAGCCGCCGCTCGGCCCACGCGCCGAAATCAGCATAGCTCGCAAAGTGATGCGGCCGGCGCAGCGAGAGTAGGAGCAGGTGGTAATGCACGCACGCGAGCGTGCCGTCCGCGAACAAGCCGTCCGCGCGCAGCTCGTCGGGCGGGCGCATGCCCGACGCGAGCGCGCGGTGCTCTCGGCGCGAGACGCCAAAGGCCACGCGCCACTCGTCCGCCTCGCCGAGCGCGAGGGGCGCGCGCGAGCCGCCCTCCGCCGACGCGCGCGCGCCCGGCGAGCTCGACGCGACCGAGAGCGAGGCGGAGGCAACGCGGCCGAGCCCGGCCAAACCCTCGAGCGCCGCGACGCCCGCACGGTATGCCGCCTCGAGCGGCGTGTCAGCCGGGGCGGCGCGCGGCACGTCGACGGAGAGGGGCGGGCCGGCGCTGAACGGGCGCCTGCGCACGGGCGAGCCGATCGACGTCGGTAGGTCGGCGCCGAGCGAGGCCGACGTCTCGCGCTCGAGCGCCGCTCGCTCGGCGGCGCGCGCGCGCGCCTCGGCGGCCGCTGCGCGCGCGGTCGCCGCGCGCCGGTCACGCTCGACAAGCGCGACGATTAGCGCCTCGTACGTCGCGAGCTGAAGCTGGCGCGGCGAGAGCTGCCACGGCGGCGCGCACGGCAGCGCGCTGCTGTCGCCGCCCCCGAGCTGCACCAGCAGCGCCGTTGCGCTCGCCGACGCCGCCATCTCCATGGCGATTTTTTTAAAAGCCCCCAAAAGTAAAAAGTTGAGAGTCCCAATAGTAATGAACGCGATGCGCACGCGCGCGGTGTGCGCGCTGCTGCCGGCCGTCGCGCGCCGCCCGGCGTGGCCATCGTGGGCGCTGATCGGCGCGCGGGTGCTGAGCGTGCCGTCAGCCACGGAGCGCGCGAGCACGCTCATCGCGCACATCAAGCGCGGCGACGAGGACCTCGCGCGCGAGATGCTCGCCGAGCTCGCCGCAGCGCGCGAGCCGATCGACTTCGACCTGACTGACTCTTACGGCTCGACGGCGCTCACGCTCGCGTCGCGCGCCGGGCACCTCGAGCTCGCGCGCCAGCTGCTTGGCTTCGGTTTGCCCGCGCCCGTGCTCAATGCGCAGAACATCTTTGGTTCGACCGCGCTCATGTGCGCGAGCGCGTCTGGGCACGTGGACGTGTGCGCCGCGCTGCTGCAGCAGCCGGCCATCGACGTGAACGTGCACACGCAGTACGGCTCGTCGGCGCTGAGCAAGGCGGCCGAGGCCGGGCACAGCGAGATCGTCCGTCAGCTGCTCGCGCACGGCGCCGTCGCCGCGGCCAACAAGCTCGGCCGCACGCCCGCGGAGCTCGCGCTTGCAAAGGGCCACACGTCCGTCGTCGCCGCACTGCAGCCCATCACGCCGCAGCGCGAGTCGATCCAACCGCCGCTGCCCAAGCCGCACATGGCGCAGCTGCCGCTCGTCCGCGCGCGCGTCTGCGGCCTGCGTGCGAGCAACGTGGTGTGCAGGCTCGACACGGCCGTGCAGGGGCCGCCCGGCACGATCATCGCCTCGCGCGCCGTCGGCGTCCCCGCGTCGCTCCCGCTCAACGAGCGCGTGCTGCTGCGGCGCGACCCGAGCGTGCCGCCCGCAGGCTGGGTCATTGTCGGCGTGTGCGAGCCCGAGCCCGGCGCGGGGAAGCGCCCAAAGCAGCGCTGCCTGCACCCGCGCCGGCCAAAGGACAAAAAGTGCGTCGATTGCCCTGACAAGCGGGCCGGTGCGGCAAGTTGAAAGGCGTGTGCGAAGTCGAAGTGATTGTCAAAAACGGCGCTACAGTCGCGCGAACGGGTCAAGAATCAAGTGGGAGGGGCGCGCTAGGAGCGTGCGCGCGGAGAGGGCTCCATGCTCAGCGCTTGGGCCGCCTGAGCGCGCCCATCGCGCGGACGGTGCTGGCACCCAGCGCGCGCGCCTAGAAAAGGCGATGTCGCTCACTCGTCCGTCGCCGTGTTGAGCCCAGGCGTTGGCGGGAAGCTCTCGGGCAGGACCGGCGCGTTCTTCCAGCCCGAGTACAGGTAGTTGAACTGAATCCAGAAGAAGATGGGCAGGATCGGCTGGAGCATCCGCGTGACGATGCCGGCGTAGTTGAAGTTCTCGAGCTTGAGCTCCGGCGTGAGCGTCAGCTTGCACGGCGTGTCGAACCCACGGATGATGATGTCTGAGGCGAAGCGCGAGAGGCCCTGCACGGTCGCCGAGCGGACGAGTCGGCGGCCCCAGTACCGGCGGAGCGCGTTGGGCACTTCGGAGCGCGTGCGCACGGACGTCAGCTCCTGCGCGATCACGTGCGCGTCCTCGATCGCCTGGCAACCGCCCTGCCCGAGGTTTGGCATCATCGCGTGGATGGCGTCGCCGAGCAGCGTCACGGGCCCGTCGACCCACGACTTGAGCACCATCGGCCGCCGGTCGTACAGGTCGCGCTGCTCGACCTCCTCAATCTTGGTCGCGTCGAGCACAAAGTGGATCTCGTGGCTCCACGCTGCGTACCTGCTCGCGCGCACGCGACGGTCGGCGGACGAGCAACGCAGTCAGCGCGGGCGCGGCCACTCAAAACGCGTGGCGGATTCGACGGCATGCCCCTCCGCTGCCTTCGCGGCTTGGCCGGCGCGGACAAGCATGTCGCATACGCAGCGGCGCGCGGGCGGAGCGCAAGGCGATGGAGCGTCGGACACACCTCTTCTTGATGTAGGAGAGCATGTCCGTGGGCGGCACGAAGCCCTCGCTGAGCGCGACGAAGGCGTACCACTGCATCTGGCCGCCGCCAATGTCCGAGATCACAAAGTACTGCTCCGGCCCGATGTACACCTTGTAGCCTGTGTCCTTGCGGTCGGGCGGGTCGCAGAAGCACTCGCCCGCGAAGACCGTGTACCCGGAATACTCAGCCGTGGCGCCCGGGCCGCGGATGAGCGGCTCGCCGTACATCTTGGCGCGCACGGAGGACCAGATGCCGTCGGCGCCGACGAGCACGTCGCCATCGATGCGCGAGCCGTCGTTCATGATGGCCGTGACGCCCTGCACCGGATTCCGCTCGTACGACGCAACGCCCGCGCCTGTCGTCACGCTGTCGCCAAGCTCTTCGAGCATGATAGCCTGCAAGTCGGGCCGCGCGACGACGCACGTTGGCGGCATGCCACGCGATTCGGCCGGCGTGAGCAGATCAAACTTTGCATACCACTCGGTCCGGATGCCGTCCTTGATGCCGCACTGGCGGTTGCCCGTGAACGTCGCCTTGGCCTCAATCTTTTTGAAGAGTGCGGGGTCGATCTGCTTCACGGTCTCGAGCGCGTTGCTCGCAAGCTGGATCGGGCCGCCAAACAGCTTAAAGTCGCGCACGCGCTCGAGCACTCGCACCTGGACGCGGTCGCCACCGAGCATGTTGAGCGCCTTGCCGAGCATCATCCCGCCAATCCCACCGCCCGCGACGAGCACGCGCAGTGGCTGCTCGGCGGTGATCGCGTCACCGACGGGCGCGGCGGTGGACATCCGCACGGCCGAGCGCAGCACACCACGCGACGCGCGGCTCGCCGGCATGGCCACCGCCGCGGCCGCCGCGACGCCGACGAGAAGCAAGCCCCCGGTCCTCCTCGACATGATGCGAATCCTGCTCGTAAACTCTGCGCGCCTTTTCAAATTGAGCTGATGACTCCGACTGAGTCGCAGAGAGTGGCCTGTGAATCCGGGCGGCGCGACGCTGGCCCCAGTGCCACAAGGGCGGGCTCCCGCCGGGCTGGATCAGCCTGGATGGCAGCGGCGCAGAGAATCGGGCCCCCGCCCCTCGACCCGACCCTGTGTTGCAGTTTGCACCAGGTGGCGCAGGATCTGCTCCCGGGTTGCGCGAATTGTAGATATGTCGAGCAAAAGATGTAGAACAATGGCCCGGCGTCGAAGAGCTCGTGCAGGCCCTAGGCGACGCCGAGCTGCATGCGTCGCCCGCGGGCCCGACGCCCCGCCATCCCGTGAGGCGCGGTGAGGCGAAAGGCGCCACGGCAGAGATGAAGCGTGCGCTGCGCCACTTCGCGCAGGCCTTCCGCCATAAGCTCGTGCACGACCGTCGCGTGCGCGCCGTCCTGCGGCGCACGTGCAGCGTCGCTCGCCGGAGCCGCACGTTGAAACCAAACAAAGTGCTAATGAGTGTTTAATCTAAGGCTCCCCATATCCATTAACGACGTTAGTATATCCATTAACACTGGCTTTTTCGCTCGCTCGCCGCGCTACGCGGAGCCCCTTCCGGACGCGAAGCGACCCAAGGTCGGGGCGACGACCTCGTGCGCACCTCGGGGCGACGACCTCGTGCGCACCCGCAGCGAGGACCACACGCTGTGCCACACGTCGTCCAAAAACGGTGAAGGCGACAAAGATGGCCTTTGCATTCGCGCTGCTCGCGCACACCACAGCATGCACCGCACTGCACGCGGCGCATGCCATGCGGCGGCTGGCGTGCCTGCAGGACGTGCACGCGCTCCAGGTCGACATGTTCCGCTCCTTCTTGCACGGCGTTGGCCTCATGCCGGGCGAGGCGAGCGTGCTGCTCGTCGACCCGGCGTGCATCCGCAACTTTGGCGACACGATGCTCGGCGAGGGCGAGCTCTCGCTTTTCGCGAGCGTCGGCTGGGACCACGGCACCGTCGTGCAGTGCAAGATCAACCAGGCTCTGCGCACGCTCGAGAACTGCTTCGCCCTCGTCGAGCGCGAGGGGCGCATGCCCCACCTCGCGGTCGCGCTGCTGCCAGCAGGTGGCAACTGGGGCAGCCTATACAAACGGATGCACGGGCAACGCATGAAGCTCATGCGAGCGCTCCTCAAGCGCAACGTCACCGTGATCGGCATGCCGCAGAGCATGTTTTACGCGGACGACAAGGGCGCGGACGAGGACGCGCGACGCATTGCGTCAAACGCGGCGACGTACCCGCACGCGGCCTCGCGCATGACGCTGCTGTGGCGCGAGCCCGCGCACCTCTCCAAGGCGCGCGCGCTATTCCCGAGCGTGCGCAATGAGCTCTTCGTGGACGTCGCTCTGCACTTGGGGCCCTTGCTCGCGCCCCGCCCCGCGCATGCCGAGGTGCTCTTCCTGTGCAGAAACGACGACGAGCGGACCGGGATGTGTGAGCGTCTGATGCGCACTGTTGCCGTGCGGCGGCCCGACCTGCGCCTCTTGCGACGTGACTGGGTGCACCTCAGGCGGCCGGACAAGCGCGCCGCCCTACAGGCCGGCCGCTGCCCTGCGCGCGCGCTGATGGCGTCCGCTCTCGGGATGCTCGCCGGAGCGCGCGTGCTCGTGACGGACAGGCGTCATGGCACCGTGCTCGGCTTCCTCGCGCTCATGCCGCGTGTCGTGCTGCTGGAGCAGCGCTACGGCAAATTGGCGGGCGTGCACGCCCTGCTGCGCAACGCCTCGGCCGCGTGTGGCCGGCACGCGCACGCGGCCGAGTTGGCCGCGGGCCTCGGCGTGTACGACGGCGGAGGCGGCTTTGCGAGCGGCTTGTCCGCCATTCTCGCGGCGGTGGATGAGTCGAACGCAACGACTGACCAGGCCTGGATTTAGGGCGCCTTTGGGTCTGTCGCCAAACGCGTTTGCGTGTCGTACGAGACGTACGGCTTCAGCTGCCGAGGGGGGCGCGGTCGGCGGAGTGGGCGGACGATGTGGCGTAAGATGGTGGGTGGGGTGGGGGTGGGTGGGTGGAGGGGGGGGTGGGTGGGGGGAGGGGGGAAAAAGGATGCTTCAGCTGCCGTGGGGCCGAAGTCAGGTCAAATCGGGCGGGCGAGATGGCGTGAAGGGGGCGGGGGGGGGGGGGGGGGGTCGCTGGAAGGCCTGGCCGCGGCGCGACTACCTTGCACGCGCTCATGTCAGGCACGTGGTACTCCGGAGCCTTGGTCAGCACGAACGCACCTGACGGACAGCGCGCGCAGCACGCGCACGCGCGGCGTGCGCGCTACTGTGAAAAGCGCAGTGCGACCGACCTGAGCGCGGCGGTCTGGCGTGCCAAGGGCGGCGCGGCGCACGGCGACCGGGCACCTTTCGACGTGAGGAAGCCAAAAGACTTGGCCCCGCGGCCTTTGGTGTGCCTGCGCCCCATCTTTTGCGTGAACCTGCCCGTCCGGTACCCTCGGCTCGCGAGAGGCGACGCCGGCAGCACTCCCGCGGCGATGCGCGCCATGAAAAGCATGGCGATCGCGCCTCCACTTAAAAAATGTCGGTCTAGGCTTAACTCGCACGAGGGAACCCAAACCATAACGTCTTCCTGCCTCCGCGTGCGCGCGCGCCATGGGCGGCTGGGAGGCGTCGACGCTGCACCGTGACTTTGAGGGGCGCGAGCCACAGAGCTGGCAGGAGAGCCTTGCCTTTTACAAGCACTCGCAGATCAACCGCCCCTTTGCCGACGAGGCGTACGCGAAGCCGCCGCGCGTGACGCGCTATGAGATGAGCAGGCGCGAGGCGGAGTACAACCCGATCACGCAGGCGTGGCGCGACGAGGGGCGCGAGCGCGTGGCGCGCGAGCGGGACGCGGCCCACACGTTGCGCACGCGCAATCTTGCCAAGGACCGCCAGCTCGCCTTCGAGCGCTCGTCGCATGATGTGATTAACCATACGCTCCGGCGGACCGGCCTGCCCGACGCGCAGTCTGAGGCCGGCCTCACGTTCCCGACGCAGAAGCGCGAGCAGCGGCTCGCGCACGGGATGGACTCTACGGCGCCGTTCAACATCATCTCCGGCCTCTCCGTCGAGGAGCACCACTGGGCGCCGCCGCAGCACCGGCCGCGCATCGCGCCACCACGCGAGGACACAAAGCTACGCTCGATCACGCAGCAACCGCGCGAGTATGACATGCTCTCCAACGAGTACAAGCGCGAGCACGAGCGGCGGACGGCGGAGGAGCACGAGCGCGCGCGCCGCGTCGCCGCTGAGCGCTTCTGGGCGACGCACGATTATGATGTCGTGACGTCCAAATTTTACGACCCGGACAAGGAGGCGCGCGCCCAGCAGCTCACGCGCGCCATCGAGGTGCGTGGAAGCGCCGCACAGTGCGAGACGCTCGGGGCGCGCCGCACATGCGCTACGCTTGCGCCCCGTCCGCAGGGCGTCGCGCGAGCGGCCGCCGCGAGCCCCGGGCCCATTCCGTGCGCGTCACAAGCGCACCGTACCTTTACTTCCAACCCCCCCCCCCCCCCCCCCCTCCCCACCCCGGGTGCCGCTTGCCCTTGGCACGCAGGCGGAGCAGCCACTTAGGCAATTTAACAAGCTGCCGCCATCGTACCAGCAGGGCGAGGGCTACGTCTACTCGATCACCAATTTCTCTGTGAGCAATGAGGACCTCTTCGCTCGCTTCAAGGCGCGCGAGCAGCGGGTCATCGACGCAAAAGCGCACAAATGGGCGCGCGAGGCCGAAATCACCGCGCGCGCAGCCGACGCAGCGGAGCTGCAGCAGTCGCGCACGCTCAACCGACCCTCGCACAACCGATACGAGGTGCGTACTGCGGCGGCAGCTGGCCGCCACCCCGCCGCCATGCTGCCCGCCGCCATGCTGCCCGCCGCCATGCTGCCCGCCGCCATGCTGCCCGCCGCCATGCTGCCCGCCGCATCCGCTGACCGGCCGCACCGATGCGGCGCCAATGGCGCGCGCCGCGGGACAGGAGGCCACGTCGCACGGCTACGACATTGTGACCAACAAGGGCTACTTTGACAAGGACCCCGCCGCGCTTGCGCCTGCGCGCACCGTGCCCAAGCCGTCCCACTGGGAGAGACTCCAGACGAGTTCAAACCATTTTTGGAACACTCGAACGATGCAGACGCAGCAGCGGCTCGCACTCAGCGGCCGACCGGCAAGCGAAGGCGCCGCGATTGGCGGCGGCGGTGGCGGCATTGGCGGCGTGAATGCGCTGGACAGTACCGGGTCGGCTCGCGGCCGCCCGCCCGCTGTGCCAGCGCTCGACATGTCGAGGGCGAGGGCGCCCATCAAACAGCTCGAGATGACGGCAGGCTCTTCGGTGCGAACGGGCGGCTTCAAGTGAGCAAAAACGGGGATCACGGACCGAATTTCAGCGAGTGTGCGCCCTGCTCGCGAAAGCGATGGCTCCAAGGCCGGCGCGGAGCGCGGCAAGCGCCCCCGCCGCCTCGTCGCTACCCGGCTCGACCGACGCGAACGAGATGCGCACGTGCCCGCCCATGCCCGCGCACGAGCCGGGCAGCACGAGGACTGAGAACTCATCGGCAAGCCGCGCGACCGCGTCTTCGTCGCAAACGCCGTCCGGCAGCCTGACGAAGGCGTATAGCGCGCCTTCGCCGCGCACGCTCTTCGCATCACCGCCCACTTCGAGCGTCTCCGCCACGATGTCCCAGACCGCACGCCGGACACCACGCAGCGTCGCGACGCGCTCGCGCACCCATGCGACGCCCGCGCTCGCGCCCGAGTCATCGTCGTCGCTGAGCGCGGCAGCGGCGATGACCTGCGCGAGGGTCGTCGCGTGCGTGGGCAGGGAGTCCTGGATCTTGAGCATGACCTCGTCGAGCCGCTCCGGGTAGCTGACGTATCCGACGCGCCACCCGGCCATGCCGTACGATTTGGACATAGTGAACAGGCTGAGGACGTGCGCGCTGAACGCGCGCTCGGCGGCGGGCGAGAAGTGCGCGGCGCCATCGAAGACGAAATGCTCGTACGCCTCGTCCGAGATCACCCACAGCCCGTGCGCGATCGCCTCGAGCACAAGCGCCCTCAGCAGCCGTTCGGGGATCACGGCGCCGGACGGGTTGCCCGGACTCGTCAGCACGAGCGCGCGTAGCCGGCCGCCCTCGGCGCGCGCGGCGGCGCCGATGGCCGCCGGGTCGGGGAGCAGCGTTGACGGATCGCACGCGACTACGTGCGGCCGGATACCGAGCAGCTGCATCGAGACGACATGCGTGAAGTAGTAGGGCGCAAACACGAGCACCGCGTCGCCCGGCGCGCACGTCGCGAGCAGCGCTTGGACGTACGCCTGGTTGGCGCCGGTCGTGACGAGGACGCGGCGGCCGTCGGGATCGATCGCGTTGTCCACGCGCAGCTTGCGCTCGATCGCGGCGAGCAGCGGCGCGTGGCCGCGCACGTCTGCATACCGGTGGAGCTCTCGCTCGCCAAACGCGGCGGTCGACGCGGCCGCGGCGAGCGCGGCGCCTGCGGACGCGGGCGGGCCCCAGTAGGGCAGGCCGGGCGCGAGGTTATGCATGCCGGGGCGCATGTGCTTCCGGTACACCTCCTCGATCGCGGCCGGCTCCGCGGCAAGCGCGCTCGACGAGATCGGCGGGAGATGCGCCATCGTGCCGACCCTGGACGGCGTTTGAGCCCCCAGGGATGCCCTCTCACAGCCCCGTCCACGCGGTGCTCGCGCCGCGCGGTGTGGGTGTGGCACAACACTGGCGCTCCCTTTCTCTCTGGGATGAGGCTCGGTAGGGCTTGAGGGGATCTACGGCCGCGGCGACGCTCCGTAGATACTAGGCCTTCTTCGGCTTTCCGCCCTTCTTCGCCGCGCCGGCCGCGCCAGCTTTCGCGCCGCCCGCCGTGCCATCAGCCGCGCCGTGTTTCCTCTCCCCTTCCTTGACCCGCTTCTTGGGCGGCGGCAGCGAGTTTCGCGCTGGAAGCCAGTCGAGCGGGTGGCGGTTCCACCACGGCCAGTCCGGCAGGCACACGACCGCGGAGAGCGCAGACCCGCACGCGAGGAAGTAGCACGTGATCTTGAAGTCCTGTCGCATGTACCCCATGATCCATCCGATGATCTGCCGCACGCGAGAAGGGCGTGCAAGCGCGCGGGAGGTGAGGCGCGCGCGCCGTGTGGCGGCGCGCCGACGGCCGCGCGCGCACTCCGGAGAGGAGGATGAAGAATTGGAACGTGCGCTCGCAGAAGAGCTGGCCAACAAAGTCCTGCGCGTACGCGAGGGGCGCCAAGGGCGCGGTGCGCCGCGCGCGTGAGCCCCGCGTGCGCGCTTTCCCTCCTCACCTCGAACCGACCGGGGGCAGTCGCGTGGCCGGTCACCATCGTGACCGCGACAACGAGCGAATCGTCACGATGATGCCCCCGGTCGGTTCAAGGTGAAGTGGAAAAGCGCGCGCTGTCCATGCTCTCGGGCGCGCGCTTTGCGCGTGGAGGCGCGTGCCGGCTCATCGGCCGAGCGTGTGCAACGCTCGACACAAACTTGGGCGGCCGCGCGAACGGGCCCGGGGCTCTGCGCGCCCGGGGCGCGGCGAGTGCGAGCGACGGCTCGCTCGAGCCCGATTCGCTCTGGGCCGCGAACCGGATCACGCTGATCGGCGCGGGCGTCAACGTGGCCTCGGCGGCGAGCAAGGGTGCCGTTGGCGTGTGCATCAACTCGCCCGGCCTCCTCGCCGACGCGGCGCACTCGCTGACCGACTTGCTGTCGGACGTGGTGACGCTGTGGGCGGTCAACCACGCGCGTGTACCCGCGTCGTGTAGCACGCCGTGGGGGCTGGGCAAGCTCGAGTCGGTGGGCGGGAGCGTGTGCGCGGGCATCATCGTCGTCACCGGCCTCGGCGTCGGCGCGCACTCCGCGCTCGACCTGTGTGCCAAGCTCGGCATCACGGCCGGCGCGGCCTCGCCCGACCTCGCCGCACACGCATGCCGCACGCTCAGCCTGGGCGCGTACGGCGAGCTCGACCTGATGCTCTGCGGCGGCGTGCTCGCCGCGATCGGCGGTGTGCTCGCCAAGGAGTGGCTGTACCGCGAGACCCTGCGCATCGGCAACGAGACGCGCTCGACGACGATGGTCGCGAATGCCTGGCACCATCGTACCGACGCGCTTTCCTCGTTTGTCGCGCTGGGCGGGCTGCTCGGCGCGGCCGTCGGCTTCCCCGCGCTCGACGCGCTCGCCGGCCTCGCCGTCGCCGCGATGGTCACGCGCGTCGGCGGCGAGATGGGCGTCTCGGCCGTGCAGGAGCTCGTCGACTCGCAGGTCGACGCTACGACGGTTGAGCGCGTGCGCCAGCTCATCTGTTCAGCGCCCGACGTTGTCTCGGCGACGCACGTACGCGGGCGCAAGCTCGGGCCGTGGCTCGCCTTCGACCTGCGCGTACAGGTGCCCTTCGCCGTCTCCGTCTCCGCCGCCAAGCAGATCGCGACCAAGGCCAAGCTGCGCGTACTGCAGGCGATGCCCGAGGTCTACGACGTCCTCATCTGCATCGACGCCGAGAAGCCGGTGCGCACCGACTTCTCGCGCGACGTGGTCGTCGGCTCGACAGTGCAGCCGCGCAGGCATGAGCTCATGCGCTCAGCCGCGCAGTACGACCACGACGTGCGCGCGGCGCTCGTGCGGCACGCGCTTGGCGGGCAGGGCGGCGTATGGGGCGTGACGCACGCTAACGTGCACTGGCACACTTTTAAGGGCGGCGCGCTCGTCGAGGCGTGCCTCGTGTGCGACCCGCGCATGTCCGTGGGCGACGTGCACGCGCTCTCGCGGCGCGCGCACGACGCGATCCTAGCAACAGTCCCAGACGTGATCGAGGCACGCGCGCTCGCTCGCTCTCGCCGGCCGCTCGCGCCGGGCCGCACGCGACGCGGGGCCGCACGCGACGCGCGCGCCGGGCCGCACGCGTGCAGGGCCCATCCGCCGGCCCGTCCGCGCGCTGACGCACGGCGGCGCGCACTCCGCGCGCGGCGCGTCGCTGCGTGACAGGTCGACCTGCACCTTGAGCTCTTCGCAAAGGGGAAGGAGGCGCTCTCGCTCGACGAGCTGCCCGAGGAGTGGCGGTTGCCCAGCGAGGCGGAGGCGGAGGCGTGGCTGCGTGCGAGCCTCGCGCCCCTGTGCGAGGCGTCGGGCTGCACCGCGTCCGGACTGGACGGGCTGGGTGGGCCAGCCGCGGCGCGCAGAAGAGCGTTGACAACATCCGCGCCCGCGTCTTGGCGGACGTCGAAAGCGGGAGAACGGACAAGGGGGCAACGAACGGCAACCCTCTCTGTACACTCAACATGATCACGGCCTGTCCCTGGCCTCAGTTTTGAAAGCTGGAGCCTGTACCGCCCTCGCCCGTTTTCTTCTTGGCGACCGACACATCAGCGGCTCTCCAGCGCGCCGCGTCCGCGTCGAACGATGTGAGGAAGCCCGGCCCGCCATGCGCTTTGCGTTGCAGCGCCGCGCCCTTGCACGCCTGATTCCACGCCTCGACCTGGCGCGCGTCCGCCTCGGACCACTGCTGGCGGCGCGCCATCGCCGCCTTGACCAGCCCGTCAACGGCCGGCTTCGCCCACAAGCCCTTCCCGGACTGCAGCCAAGCAGTCCGGACGCACACGAGCAGCATTGGCGCCCAGCGCGCGGCGCGCTCAGGCGGGTCGTAATCGGCGGCGGATTTGCCCGGCGGCATCACGTCCGGCTTGAGCCGCTCGAGCCGCTCGACGACCTGCCAGTGCGCGCGCGGCCGAGCGCCGGCGCGACCGCGCGGTGCGCGCACGAGGTGAGGGCGGCCGAGATCAGGTCGAGGTGAGGGCGGCTCGTGGAGGTTTCAGAGCGGGCAGCCCCGCGCGCAAGCGCATGCGTGTGTGTGTATGGGGGGGGGGGGGGGGGGGAGGGGGGGGGGGGCGAGGGGGGGGGGGGAAGCACGACGGTGCGGCGCGGCGGCATGGCGAGCGCGAGGCGCGCGCCTTTTTCGCCGCGCGCGTGAAGCCAAACGAGTCGTCCGCCTGCGCGAGCTCGAACGACGTGCTGAGCGCAAAGTGCCATTCGTCGATGCGATCCTGCCGGTCTACAGAGAAGGCGTGCCGGCGGCGGAGGAGGGCCTCGAAGAGGCGCACGTACGCAACGCGGTACTTGGGCTCAGCGATCGGGCGCATCGGCTCCGCCATCGCCGCCTCAATCACGAGGAAAAAGGCGTCGCTCGAGCGCGGCGTGACGGCGCCACGCTCGAGCAGGCTGTATGCCATTGCCGCCACCTTGATGCACTTGGCGGCCGACTTGATGTGCTGCGCGAGGCGCGGCGCGCCCGAGATGACCTCGTCCTCCAAGCTTTCGCCGCCGGCCGGCTCGTCCTCCGCCTTGATCGCCGCCTCCTCGCCCGTGCCGCACGCCATGTCGGCGGCGGGCGCTGCGCGTTGTCGCTTCGCGCTTGGCCCGTCGAGGTCGTCAAGGTCGTCGGCGCGCCAGGTGGCATCGGGCGCGCCCGGCGGCGCGAAATCGGCCACACCTGCCGCGGGAGCGGCCGCCGCTGCGCGCTCCGCGCGCTCTGCGCGCTCCACGTGCTTGACTGCGCGCGGCACCCACACGCCTGACGATCCTTTCGGCGGCATTGTGCGGACGTGAACAATTCAAACGGACCGCGGAGGTTCCGCTCGACCGTGCGGGCGATGAACCGCGGGCAGCTGCACCGGGGCCCGCGCGCGACCGCGCGGCCGACGAGCGCGCCGCGAGTGGCGCTTGCGCGCGCGGCCTTACCGTCCACGCCGTCGCCGCCGCGCTCGGCGCGCGGGTCTGCGCGCGAGAGCGGCACATCGTCGCACGGCGCGGACGAGTCGTGGGGGCTCGCGCCGATCGACGCGGGCGCGCGCCGCATCCTCCGGCTCTTCGAGGAGCGGATGCACGGCCTGATGCTAGCGCGTCTCGAGGCGACCCGAGCGATTGAGCTCGCCGAGGAGCAGGAGCGCGCGCTCTCCGACGACCTCAAGGCCATCCTCGCGATGCGGCACGAGGAGCGCGAGGACTGGGCCCGACAAAAGGGCGAACTCGTGCGCACGATCGCGCAGCTCCACTCGCAGCTGCACGCGGAATGGGCCGCGCCGCAGCGCAGCAAGACGCACCCCGCGTCTGCGCCACCGGCCGCGCCTACCGCCGAGCCCGTTCGTATGGTCGCGCCCTATACACGTGCGTACGATGCGGTGCAGCAACAACGCCGCGCGCACGACGATGGCGTTGGCGACGACGGCATCGGCGGAAGTAGCGCGGTCGGCGCGCGCGCGCGCGCCCAGTCGCTGCGCGCCGGAGGCCATACCGCGCGCATCGGCGGCGGAGTGGATGGGAAGCGACTTCAGCGGCCGCAGCGCGAGGAGCGCAGTGGTGCGGATGCGGCGCGGCGCGCGCACGCGCAACGCGCGGCGCGCCACGGCGGCGCGGACGAGGACGACTACGGGACGGACGGCACAGAGAGCATCATCGACGATGACGCCTCAAGCGCCGACGACGGCGAGCGCACCCGCGGCGACGCTGGCGCAGACTTGAGGAGCAGCCAGAGCGAAGAGGGCGAGGATGGAGAGCGGCGCGGCCGCGCCGCTCGCCTTGTGCCACGCCACAGGCAGCCGCCGACGCTGCCGTGCGCCGAGGACGGTGACGCGCGTCGGATCGGCGAGCGCGTGCGCGCGCCGGCGAGCGCAGCGTCGACGCCGGAGCGGCCCGCGGGCGCCGCGGGCGCCGCGGGCGCCGTGGGCGCCGCGCACGCGCGCTCACCCGGCTACCGGCTGATCCGGCGGCCCGAAGAGGCGCGCACGCGCGTGCTTGGCCGAACGCAGGCGAATGCGCGGCCCCTTACGGGCGCAACGGCGCACAACGCGGCCAGTGCGGTGCCCCCCGCGAGCTGCGGCGCGCGCGGCGGGCTCACGGTCGAGCTGGGCGACGCCGACGCGATCGCGCGCGCGTCGGAGGACGGGCTGCACCCGCTCGACGTCGGCCAGCCGCCCATTTCGCTTCTTACATCGCCCGGGGCGCTCCGGCGGCGTAAGAGCGCAGAGGCGGACGACGGCGTGGACGCGGGCGCGGGGGACGACGCGAGGTTCGCCGCCATGCCCGCGGCGGGCAATGGCACGCCCGCGTCCGCGTCGTGGGTGGCGGATGCGCCCGCCGCGCCCGCCGCGCCCGCCGCGCCCACCGCGCCCACCGCTGTTAATCGCGCGGCCCGCGGCGGCGGGCTCCTGCTGCGCGGCGAGCACGAGCGCGAAACGCCCGCGCCAGTCGCGCACGCCGCGCCCGCCGCGTTCGCTCCGGCGCGTGCGCCGCCCCAGCAATCGGCGGAGGGCGGCCTCGCGAGCACACGGAGGGGACCGGCATCGCAGCGAGGCGAAAAGCAGAGCGCGTTTGAAAGGGGAAAAGGCGGGGCCGCGCGCGCACCGCGCGGCGCGGCCTCCGGACCAGTCGGTGCCGACGAGCTGCGTGTCGACGTGCTGCGCGTGTTGGTCGAGCCGTCGCACGCGCAGCTCGCACTCGCGTCCGGCCTCACACACCTGCTTCTCGCCTTCGACCTGCTCGGTGCGGACGGCGCGAAAAGCGCGCCAGTCCGCATCGTCGCGGGCATGCGCGAGTACGCGCTACGGCTGAGCGCGTCTTTCCATCTGCCCAAGGGCTCGGCAGCGCGCGCGGCGGTGCTCGACGCGCTCGCCGCGGATGACCAGCGCGCGTCCGACGTGTTCCTCACGCTCGTCGCCACCGACCAGCGCAGCTTGCTCGCGCCCCTGGGCTCGTGTGCGGTGAACCTCGAGCAGCTCGTGACCAACGGCGCTGACGCGGACGGCGTCGAGCTGCAGCTGCGCGAGGCGCTGCCGGCGGATTCGGCGGGCGGGGCTGTCGCGGAGCACGCGCTCGTCGTGGGCAGGCTGAGCGTCCACTTGCGCGCGCTCCCTCTGCTGCAAGCGCTTGATGACTCGCTCGAGCGGTTTGGATCTGCGCGCGCGGCCAACGCGGCAGACGCGGCGGACGCGGCGGACGCCGAGGCGGCGAGCGTCGGAGGCAGCCGCGCGTCGAGCTCGTTGCCGAGGCCGCGCGGCGTCCCGCCCTCCATGCCGTGCAGCAGCGGCAGCGAGGAGGAGGCGGAGGCGGCCGGCTCCGACGGGCACGGCACGCCGGTCCCGTTGCCTCCGGTGGCGGCGCGGCGCGCGGCGGAGACGTCGCCGCCGGGCGGCGCGCGCATGCTTACCTCCACGCGCACGCTGAGCGCGGCGAGCCCCGCGGCCATCGCGCTCGCCGAGGCCGCGGCTGAGACGCGCCGCTCGCGCGACGCGGGGCTGGACGGCGCGGCGTCGCGGCAGTGGCACGGCGGCGGCGGCAGCCAATCGGCGCCGGGCAGCCCGCCGCGCAGCCGCGCCGCGCCCACGCCGCCGGGCAGCGGCGCATCGTCGCTGACCGCCAGCGGCAAGAAGAAGGGCCGATGGCGCACGTGGTTCTCCGGAGCTGCCGCGCGCTGACGGAGATGGCGCCAACGATGGCGACGCTGCCGGCGGCGACAGCGATGCCGTCGTCGTCGCCGACGGCGGCCCGGGCAGCGGCGGCGGCGATGATGGCGGCGGCGGGCGCGGCGCCCGACGCGTGAGGTGCTGGCGGGACGGCTGAGGCAGCCGTGCGGCGCGGCAGGCGCGTCACACGCTCCGCCGCGAGCTGTGCGCGGCAGGAGCCGCGCATTGCGTATGCACGCGCGCACGCGCGGCCCTCCGTGCGCCCACGCGCTGCGCCGGCTGGTCCGGGCCGTGCCGGCTGGTCCGGGCCGTAGCCACGTCGACCTCCTTGCACCGTCGACAATGCTTGCGCGGGCGCTGGGCGGCGATAGGTTGGCGCGCGCCGCCGCGCGCCGCCGCTGCGGCCGCCTTTTGCCGGCATGCGCACGGCGCCTGCTCCGGCTACGGCTCGAGCCGTGCTCGCGCCGCTCGACCTCGCGCCGCACCGCGCGGCGCACGCGCCACGTCGCCCGCCTCGTTTGAGCGCTCGCCAATCGAAGACGTTCGTCACAGGGACCTTCATCTGAAGGGCCCGCGCTGCACTCGACCTGCCCATCTTGGATGGGTGCCCTGGTCCTCCAGGAAATACCCAAGGGATCAGGTCGAGTAACTTTTGGTACGACTCAGAGGCCAGGACAAAGAATCAAAAGTTTGCCTCCGGACGAGTAAATACCCAGGAGGCCAGGACATCAAAAGTTCGCCGCACATCACGAAACCCGGTGGAAGTTCCTTTTGAGGACGGAGCAATCGCGCGAGCGACGCATGCGCCACCAGGCGAGAGAGTGCGAGGGTATGACGGACGACCTGCCGCCGTGCTGCTACGTCTGCCTGGAAGAGGGAAGCGCGCCGGCGAGTGGCGCGCTTCTCGTTCGCGTATGCGGCTGCCGGTCGTCGGCGATCCATGCGCATTGCATGGCGATGCTCGTCAACTCGAAGAAGAACCGCGCGCTCCCGCTCGCCGAGCGCATGTCGTGCGCGGTGTGTCAGCAGCCGTACTGCATCCCGTTCGGCGCGCACGTGCTCAGCGCTCGGATGGCGCCATTGGTGCGCTGGTACAAGACACCCGTCGGCCGAATTGGCGCGCCTGCCGCCTTCATCGCTGCCAGCATCGGCGCTATCGCGCTTAGCGCGTGGCTTCTCGGCCAGCTCATCACGAGTGAGCGCGCGCTGCGCCGCGCGTGGCGCTCAACGCTCAGCATTGCGCGCACAACTGTTTGGCGCACGCGCTCGCCCGCCCATGCGACCTCGCACCTCCCCCTCCTTACACGGTGTCCATGACTGCAATTCGATGCGCGTTACCGCGCGCAGTGGTGCTCTTCTTCGCCGGCGCGATTGTGGGCGGAGTCGCTCACCTGTTGTACATGCAGCGGCAAGACACGACCGCGCACGATGAGACGCAATTTCTCAAGCATGCGCTCGCGCGGGCGAGCCGCGCGGTGGAGCGCGGCGAGCACGCGCGCACGGACAACCTCTCCGCCACGGACTTGCAGAACGTCTTCCTCATCCCGCTCCTCTCACCGCAGCTCAGCAGCCCAGTCGCCGCGCATGCGTCGATCTCAATCACGTCGACGCACATTCGCGACGCTGACACTGAGTCGGCAGGTGCCGCGCCTGCGATGCCCCCGTCGCCGCCCTTGGGAGCGGCCGCGGAGTGGCCGCGCTCGGACTGCGCAGATGAAGCCGGGCTCGCAAACGTGCGCAGCGAGTCAGATGGCGACACGGGCAGCTCTTCTGCGCTCGCTGGTGCGGACGATGCGGATCCAGTCGCTCGACGGCCACTCCAGCCGCCGCCCGGCCCTGCCACCAGCGAGTGGACGCGCGCGCGCGGCAGCGGCGTCGCGACCGATGGCTCGCGCGCAATGGCCGACAGGGCCTACATGCAGCCTGTGCGAGGCTCAGACTCTCGACGCGTTGTGTTGTGAGCGCTCGCGCCGCCAAGCCGCCGCGGATCACGCGCGCCAAAAATGTAGGTGTGTAGTGTGTACACCATCCTGAGTCTTGACACTGTTCGAACTACGCTGGCAGTAGACTTCATTAAAACGACGAATCAGATCGCGGGTACTGTCACCTGAATGTGATTAAAATATGAAGATGTTCTGACTTTCTTTGCTATCGACGAAACCTCGAACGCGAGCACGCCGCCAAGGCGCGAGAGTGCGAGGGTATGACCGACGACCTGCCGCCGTGCTGCTACGTCTGCCTGGAGGAGGGAAGCGCGCCGGCGAGCGGCGCGCTTCTCGTTCGCGTATGCGGCTGCCGGTCGTCGTCGATCCATTCGCTTTGCATGGCGATGCTCGTCAACTCGAAGAAGAACCGCTCGCTCCCGCTCGCCGAGCGCACGTCGTGCCCGGTATGTCAGCAGCCGTACTGCATCCCGTTCGGCGCGCACGTGCTCGGCGCTCGGATGGCGCCATTGATTCGCTCGTACAAGACGGTCGCAGCGCGCGCCGTGGGGGTCGCCTGTAGCCTTGGCGCGATCACGCTGTGCGCGTGGCTTCTCGGCCAGCTCATCACGAGTGAGCGCGCGCTGCGCCGCGCGTGGCGCTCAACGCTCAGCATTGCGCGCACAACTGTTTGGCGCACGCGCTCGCCCGCCCATGCGACCTCACACCTCCCCCTCCTCACACGTGTCCATGACTGCAATTCGATGCGCGTTACCGCGCGCAGTGGAGCTCTTCTTCGCCGGCGCGATTGTGGGCGGAGTCGCTCACCTGTTGTACCTGCAGCGGCGAGACACGACCGCGCACGATGAGACGCAATTTCTCAAGCATGCGCTCGTGCGGGCAAGCAGCGTGGTGGAGCGCGACGAGCTCGCCCGCGCCGATGACCTCCCAGCCGGGGATTTGCAAGACGTCATCCTCATCCCGCTCTGGTCTTTGAGCGGCCGCGCGATCGTGGCATGCACTTCGAGCTCGAATGTGATTACGACGGCGCGCGCTGCTCCCGTCCATGACGACTCGGCAGACGCCGCGCCGCAGCTCCAACCGCCGCCGCCGCAAAGATGAGAACAGCCGAGCTGCTCAGGTCGACGCGGTGAGCACGATTTCGACCGCGAGACGAGCAGCTCCTCCACGCGCACAGACGCGAACGGCGCAAACCTGCCTATGGGCGTCAAGTAGCTGAGTCTCGCTTGGACGGGCCTCCCCCCCCCCCCCCCCCCCTTCCTTCCCTCCTCACATTCATATACTCTTGTGCTGAAAGAGCGGAACGAGCGTCGCGACAACGGGCACATGGTCCGAGCCGAAGAGCTCGAGCGCGTCGCGGAGCCCGAGCCGCCGCTCGTCATCTCTGCCCTCCGCGCCATCGGAGCGCGCGCGCCGTGCGTGGCTGCCGCCGGCCGCGCGCGGGTGCCGCGCGCTTGGGCTGCCGGGCGCGCGCGTGTGCTCGGCCGCGTGCGCGTCGGTGGGCTCGTCTTCGCCGCTGCCCGAGCCCTCGCTCGCGCCGCGCCGCACGGCGAACTCGGGCTCGCCGTCCGCGCGGCGCAGCGCGCCGGCGGCCGCGCCGCGCTGCGGCGCGCCGAGCGCGTGCGCGCGCTCGAGCGAGAGAGTGTGCGCCGAGAACAGCACGTAGTCGCACCGGCTTGGGCGCGCGCCCGGCCGCGCCTGGTCGGGAAAGTAGGTTGGCGATGGCGACCAGCCGAGCGCGTCGCGCAGCCCGGCAGCGACGATGCACGGCACGAGCGCGTGCGAGGGCTTCAAGTTGAAGTCGCCGCACCACAGCAGCAGGCCGGACGGGTGCGCGCGGCACCAATCTCGAGCCCACCGGAGTGCCACGCGCGCCTGGTCCTCGCCCGCCTCGCCGTGTGCGAGGTGGCTGTTGAGCACGGCGAGCGGCACGCCCTCGGCGCCGCCGCCGCCGACCGTCGCGCCGCCTACCGTCGCGTGCAGCGCCGCGCTCGCCGAGCCCTCTCCGTCCCAGACGAGGCGCTCTGACGTCCATGGCCTGCCACCACCGAGCGCGCCGCGCTCGCGCACGAGGAACGCGACGCCGTTAGGCGCGGCGGCCGCCGTCGGCTGGTTGGCGCAGAGCGCCGAGATTGTATATTCGCCCGCCAGCCCGTCCGCCAGCCCGTTCAGCGCGGCGGGCGTCGCCTCCTGCACGCAGACGACGTCGGCGTCGATGGACCGTATCGCGCGTACCGCGGTCGCGAGCCGCGCGGACGGCTCGAGGGCGCTTCCCGGCGTGCTTGGGTACCACGCTGGCTGGTTGACCCAGCAGTCGGCGAGCAGGTTGAACGTGGCCACGCGGATCGGCGCGCGCTGCTCGCGCGCCGTGATGGGCGCACGCGTCGGCTGCGGCTGTGCGCCGGACTCCGCGCCGCTCAGCCGTTGCAGCTCGCGCTGCACGTCGGCAGGCAGCGCGCCGTCGTCGGCGAGCGGCTCCTCGTTGCGTATCCACCCCACGTGCTCGAGCCCCTCGCGCGTGTGTGGCGGCACGAGCAGGCTCGCCATCCGCTCGACGATGCGTGGCGCGTTTGGGCCCGAGAGCGTCGGGTGGCCAGTGCGCGCGAGGACGCGCGCCTTGCAGCGCTTGAGGCTGGGCGTGAGAACGATGGCGGAGATCGCGCAGCGGAGCGGCGTCCACTGCGCGAGCTGGATCCATGGCCGGCGCTGCTCCACGTCAAAATTGCACCGGTCGATGATCACGTGCTCGCGCCGCGCGAGCGCGTCGGCCATCGCGCGCACGCACGCGCCACGCGAGCCGAGCGTATCCTGGTTGACGACGCTCCACGCGCCGGGCGCGCGCGCGACGATCGCGCGCGCGAGCGTCGACTTGCCCGAGCCCGGCGGGCCCACCAAGATCACGACGTACAGCGAAGCGGCCAGCGTCGGCGCGCCGCTCGCCCCGCGCGCGGCACGCGGCAGTGCAGCCAGTACAGTGGTGCTCGAGCGCAGCCTCGCCCTGCACATGCTGCGAGCAGACGCTCGGGCTGGGGGGCGAGTGAACAAATTTTGAGTGGCCGGCCCGCCGCGCCAGAGGCTCCTCGCGAAATTTCGAGCCATGTTCCAGGCGAGGAGAAGCCGGACCCCACCAGCGAGCCACGGGGCGGGGGTGCTGGCGGGGTTCCTGGCGGCGCTCTCCGTCTCGTGCGACGGGCTGCTTGTCAAGCTGGCCAGCCGCGATGGCGCCAACCTCTCGACGATTATGGTCTTCAAGTCGGGACTCGGCGCGGGATGCCTCGTGGCGATGATGGCATTGCTCGCGCTCGTCTCTGTGTGCGTCGCACCGGGCGGCGCGCGCGAGGCGCTGCGTGTGGAGTGGCCGTCGCGCACGGGCCTCGCGCACATCCTCTTTGGCGGCGTCATGTCGGCCGTCATGTCGCTCGGCTTCACGCTCGCGTTTTATTTCGCGACGAGCGCAAACGTGCTCGCCCTCACAGCGCTCGCGCCGATCTGGACGGCGCTTTTCACGAGGCCCGTGCTCGGGCTGCCGCTGCCGTGGCGCACCATCTGGGCCAACGCGGGCGCGCTGCTCGGCACCGCCGTCGTCGTCGGCGGCGTCGTGCTCGAGGCGCGAGGCAGCGTGCGGCAGTCGGCGCGCAACCCGGTGCTCGGGACCTTCTTCGCGCTCACCGTCTCGCTCAGCTCGGCGGCGGTAGTCACAACGATCCGCTCGGCACACCAGCGCGCGCCCGGCACGCGCATGCTCCTCGCGTCGCTCCTCGGCATGGTGCTCGCGACGATGATCGGCCTCGCGCTCGTGCCCTTGTTGCAGCCAGCCGGCGAGCCGCTGCTCCCAGCCGACGCGCGCGCGATCGCATGGCTGGCGATCAGCGGGTTCTTCGTTGTCGCGCTCGCGCTCGTGCTGATCACGCTGGCGGCGCGGCTTGCGAGCCCGGCGGAGGTCTCGCTCATCCTGCAGGTCGAGGGTCTGCTCGGGCCCATCTCCACGTTCGCGTTCCTTGGCGAGGTGCCGTCGGCCTACTCGCTCGGCGGCGGCAGCTTCGTGCTGCTCATGGTCGCGACGCACGAGGCCCTCGCGCTCTACGATGGCCGGCGCGCGGCCTCGCGGAGGCACGGCGATGCGCCGGCAGCAGTCGAGAGCGCGCCGGCGGCAGCCGCAGCGGTAAAGGCGCTTGCGCCGGCGAATCCGCACCGCGAGGCGCGAGTCTTTGTGTCCAGCGCGTGACGCGCACGTAGGCCAACGCCAAAGGCATCAGACGCCTCGCCGCTCCAGCGCTCGGGCGGTCGGCGGTTTCCGATCAACTGTTCGCAACTGTTAAACTTCACGGTCGATGGTGGCGACATCCGTCGGGGCCTGACGCGCGACCGATGGACGCCGACGCACCCACGCTCCACGGCGCATGGGCGCTCGGTTGCGTGGACGAGGCGCGGCTGCCCGGCTCGCCCTGGTGGGCGATGCAGGTGCGCGCGCCTCGCGCGCGGCGCGCGCCCGAGCGTCGTCGTGCTCGCGGCCGCTCAAGAGCCTCGACGAGCGCGCGCCGCTGCGCCATGCCACGCAGGAGCGCCTCGAGCTCGTCGCGGCGAGCTGGCTGATCCGTTCGGGCGGCACGGGCATGTCCAAGCTGCAGCTCCGCTCGCGGTACGAGGACGGCAACCGGCGGCCGTGGGCGATGATCGCCCACGGCGGCGGCCTCACGCTCAGCGCGTCGGCGGGCGCCGATGTGCCGCACGAGGTGGCGGACCTGGTGGACTCGCTCGTGCTGCTCGTCGCGACCGAGGCCAACGAGCGCGACGGTCGCCCGCCACCCGCCGTTCTCGACGGCGCTGCCGACGCCGCACTCGCAGCCGCGCCGGACGGCCTGCCGACGCCGCACGCGCGGCTCGAGGCCAGTTTGCAAATTCTCGGCGACTCGTTCGCGCGCGCGCACTTCCCCGCCGTCGACCGGCGGCCGCACCTGCTCGAGCCGCCCTACTTGACGCGCGCCGCCGCCACGCGGCTCCGCGCCGGCGTGCGCGCGCAGCTCCGCGCGCTGATGACGGCCGAGTTGCGCCCCGCGACGGAGGCCGCGCGCGCGGGCGTCGAGGCCGAGTACGCGAGCGCGGAAGCGCAGCCGCAGACCGTCGCGTCGCGCAAGGCGCTCGCGTGCCGCGCGGTGGAGTACCGCGCGCACGTCGCCGCGCTCGCCTCCGAGGCGCTCGCGTCCGAGGTGCGGTGCGGGCTCGACGGCCACGCGGCCGCCGAGCGTCCCGTCGGGCCATCCGAGGGCCCGTCAGCGGCGCACGCCACGGCGCAGCGGTCCGCGTCGCGCGTCGCGCTTGGCGAGGGCATTGCGAGCCTGCTCGCACGGCGCGGCGGCGAGCTCGACGCGCGGGTGCTCGAGCCGCTCCGCGCCACGGCCGCCGCACTTCCGGCTGGCCTCCGCAGAATCGCCTGGCGAGGCGTGCTGCTTGGCTCCGCCGCGCGCGCTGCGCGAGAGCGCGGCGGCGCGGTCGCTGGCGCCGCGGACCTCGTCCGGCGCACGTCGGCCCGGATCGGGCGCAACGCGTCGCTCAGCGGCGCGCGGAGCACTGTCGAGGCGCCCGTCCGCGTGCTCCTGCGCGCGGCGGTTCGTTCCGCCGTCGGCGCGCCCGAGCTCTGGGCGCCGGCTCGCGCGGACGGCGCCGCCACCGAGCGCGCGCTGCGCGTGCTGCACGCGCGCTGCCTCGAGGTGCTGTCCGCCGACTATTTTGCGGGGCCCGACCCGCTCGACGCCGGCGCGCCGGACGGCGGCGCGCTCGCTCCGCAGCCGCTCGCATCGGCCGACGGCGCACTGCTCGCCGCCGCCGTGCCGCTCCTTGTGTACGCGTGGCGCGACGTAGCCGACGCGGACGCGCGCGCAGAGCTCGGCACGGTCGTCGCGATGCTGCGCGAGCTGCGCTCCGAGCGCGCGCTGCGCGGCGTCGGCACGCTCGCGAGCGCGGCGCGCGCCGTCGCGGACGTAGCGCGCGAGCGGCCGTCACATTTTGAAGACCTGATGTGGCTGGCAATGCGCTCGGGCGCGGCGGCGGCGAGCGGAGCGGCGCGCGGCGTCGAGCCGCCACCGGTGCGCACCGCCGCCGAGGCCGCGTCCCTCCTCGCCGCGACGATTGGCGGCGAGTGGCTGATGCGCGGCTTTTGCGCAGCGCTGCCCGCCGAGGCCGCCGCGTGGGCGTGTGACCAGTGCGTGCTGCGCGCGACCGAGCAAGAGGGCGCAGATTGGCCCTTCCTGCTCACCGTAGCGCGCGTCGTGCTCATCGGCGCGAGCAACGCAGTGCGCGACGCGCGCGACGCGCGCGCCGGCTGGCCCGCGCTGCGCGCGCTGCTGCTACGACCGCAAACGCAGTGGACTGCAGCGCGGCTGCGCGCTGCGTGCTTTCCTGAGCTCGCGCGCGGCGACAGTCGGGCGCGCGCCGCAGGCGGCGGCAGCGGCGCGGGCGGCGGCGTGCCGCGCTTGCGGCTCGCCCAGCTCGGCGAGGCGCGCGCGCGCGCGGAGCAAACGGCGGCGTCGGCGGACGACGCTGCAGCGATGGCGGCCGAGCGCGCGGCGCTTGACGAAGCGCTCAGCCACCTGGGCAAGCCGCGTCGTGGCGCTGCCCAGCCGCTTGCGCAGAGCGCGCCCCAAGCCAGCGGCGACGAGCGTCCGCGTCCGCCGTCCGGCCACGCGCGCTCTAGCGACCGCGCCAGCGAGGCGCAGGGTGAGGGCTTGTTGTGCAACGACCGCGCGCCCGCACAGGCAAGCAGCCAGATGGCCGCGTCCGTGCGCGCCGCCGCGACGGACAGCGCGCGCACGGGCACGGCGCGCTCCGAGCGTGCGGGCATCGAGCCTAGCGCCAGGGGCGGGTCGCGGTCCGCCACGCCACCGTCAAGCGCGCGCGCCAACCCGCTCTCGCGCCTCCTCGGGCGCGGCACGTAGACGCCGCCCCCAGGCCTGGCTGTTGGCACCACACTCTGGCTCACGCGGGCGGGCGCGCCCGGTCCTCGGCTGCATCACGGGCGCCCTCAACCGGAGAGTCGTGAGTGAGTCAGGGGACAGACAGCATGGGCGACGACTCGGCGTCGCCGCTGCACGCTATGCTCGAGTCGTCGCGCATGGTCGCGCAGCTGGCTGAGGAAGTGGCGCGGCACGAGGAGGAGCTTTTCAGCCTCGCCAACGCGCCCGCGCGCGCCGAGCAGGAGACCGCTATCGTCGTTGCGATCGTCGTCTGCCTCCTTGTGCTCGCGCTCTCGCTCGGCGCGCTCGCGTGCGCGGTCTTTCATGGCGACACGGCGGCAAGTAGCGGCCAGGAGGCGGCGGCGCCGACGACCGCGTTTGACGCTCATGGACACGCTGCTCAGCCGCTCGTGCGCGCGCGCGCCGCTCTCACGCGCGCCGCAGTCGCGCGCGCCACGCGCGCGCCGTGCGCCGCTGCGCGCCGCTCACGACCAGCGCGGCGGCGCGCGTGGCGGCGCAGGCGCATCGCATCCCGCGCAAGCTCGAGGACGTGCTCGAGCTTCACCGGCAGGAAGGCTGGTCCGCGCTGCGCGCCTACATCGTGCGCATGCAGGGCTCGGAGGAGGAGCGGCGCCGGTTCTACACGCTGTTGCCGCGCGTGACGACCAAGCTCTTTGGTCTGGACGGGCAGGGCTGGCAGCAGGACGTGGTCACGCCGGCAGACCGGTGCGCGCTGCTTGAGCTGCTCATGCCGCCACACCCGGCCTTGCCCGCCGGCGACCCGCCCGCCGAAGCTGCGGGCGCGCGCACGCCGGCGCCCGGCGGCTGCGCATCGCCCAACGGCGGGCAGACGCCGGCGGCGGGCCGGCTCGCAAGCGCCGCGCGCGGCGGCGCGCCAGACTCGAATTCGCGCGGCGTGGGGCGCGAGTTTGAGCGCTTCGGCGTAGTGCGCGCGCCCGCTTCCGCGGGGGCCGCGCCCGCCGACGCGCGCCTCGTCGCCGGCGGCGCGCTGTTCGCCTTTTTATTTGCTCCGCGCCAGCTCGCCAATCAGCATGGCCGCCGCTTCTCCTTCTTCGTGCGCAAGCTGCCCGCGGCGATGCAGGCGGCGATCGAGCGGCGCCAGTGGCACGCGCTCCCGCCGCTGATCAAGCAAAAGCTTGAGCAGGCCGCCGGCGCGCAGGCCTCGGGCTCGCCGCAGCCGGCGGGCGGCGCGGCGGGCGGCGCGACCGCGCTCGTCGGCGGCATGGGCTCGCCCGGCGTTGGGGGCGCGGGCGCATTTGGCGCTCTCACGACCCCGTCGGTGCTGACGCTGAGCTGCCCCGAATACTTCCTCTTCCACATGTGCCTGTGCAGTACCGAGAACGTCTCCGCCTTCTTCACCGAGGCCTGCTACGCAGCTCCATATTCGGCGGTGGGCGCCCATCCTGCCGACCGGCCGGCCCTCGCCGCCGCCGCCGCCGGCGGTGGCGGCGGTGGCGGCGGCGAGAGCGGCGCGCACCTGCACATTGCGCCCGGCGTGCGCCGCCGCCGCCCGGTCTCGCTCTACGTGCAGCTCCTCCGCGCGTACCTTGATTACTTCCTGCCGAGTGCGGCGACGCCGGGCGGTGGCGCGGGCGGTGGTGGTGGCGGTGGCGTTGGCGGCGCGCCGCTCGACGCAGGCGCGGCGTCGCACACGCCGTACGGCGCGGCGCGCGTCGGCAACCTCTTGCCCGGCGCGAGCGGCGCGGCCGGCGCGGATGCGAGTGGCGCGGTTGGCATGCGCCGGCAGCTTCATGGACTTTTCCTGGAAACTGCCATCGCTTTTTGGCTCTACTCCGGCGTCGCGGACGAGCGGCGGTACGCGGCGGTCGGGCCAACGGGCGCGGCGGTGTACGCCGAGCCGCCCGTGCAGCTCATCCAGTGCGTCGAGCTTCTCGTCGACCACGTGTCCCTCGGCTTGCGCGCGGGCGTGCGCGCGCACGCCGCGTCGCGCGAAAATGCTTTC
This sequence comes from Diacronema lutheri, assembly GCA_019448385.1. NCBI lineage: Eukaryota > Haptophyta > Pavlovophyceae > Pavlovales > Pavlovaceae > Diacronema > Diacronema lutheri. Next base: position 405,380 of record JAGTXO010000005.1, on the reverse strand, counting down.
GCACGCCCGCCATTTTGGGGCCAAGGCCTGTATCAGCTCGCGCTCGGCGGCGCGGTGGTGGGCACGGGGCCGGCGATGGGGTGCGGCGTGCTCTCGCCGTACGAGTCCCTATCCGATCGTGTCTACCACTTCGTGCTCGCGTGCCTCGCCAAGTTGCCGCAGGGCTCGCGCCGTTACGCGCGGGTCGTTGCCCTGTGGCTTTCGTACGCGTGTCCGTGGGCGGGTTTCGTCGCGTCGCGAGAGCTGGCGGGCGGGTTCGGCGGCGAGGCGAACAGGCGACTGCAGCCGCACGCGCAGCGCTCGCCCGCCGCGCGCTCCGCCGACGACGGGAGAGGTGGCGCGGCGGGCGGCGGCGGCGGCGGCGCGCCCGCGTGCGGCACGACGCGTGCCCGGGGCGCGAGCGGCGAGTTGGACGGTCCGGCGGCGACGTACTGGCGCGAGTTCATCGCGGGTCATTGGCTGCTCATCCTGCGCCCGCTCACTGAGATCCTCTCCGACCGCCCCGCGCAGCTTGAGCTGGGGTCGGCGGAGTCCGTCGAGTTGCTACGCGCGGTCCTGGACGCGTGCGCCCACTCCGTCCTCCTGCGCGCGCTCGCGGGGATCTCGCACGGGCTCGTCGCGCGTGCGTACGGCGGCGCGTCGGCCGGCGCGCCGCTCGGCGCGCTCGCGGCCGCCAGCGCCGTGGCCGCCGCCAGCGCCGTTACACCGTGGGAACTTGAGCTCGGCGCGCAATTTGCGCATTGCTTTGAAGGCGTTGGCTGGCCGGCGGTCGCGCGCGCGAGCCAGGCGGCGCAGCTGGCGGACGCTGCGAATCGGCTGCTTGAGCGTATCGAGCGCAAGTCGCACGAGCTGAGCGCGCAGCAGCGCGCGCGCGGCATGGTGCGCGCGCATCGCGCGGCGGCGTGGCAACGTGGCGCACGCCCCCGCGCCGGCCGTCGGCACCGCGCGCGCGGTGGGTTAGGGAGGGGTGGTGGTGGCGGTGGCGGTGGCGGTGGTGGTGGTGGTGGCGGTGGCGGTGGCGTTGAGGGCGTGGTGGGGGGTGGGGGTGGGGGTGGGAGTGGGAGGGTAAGCCACGCGCTTTGAGCGCGCTTGGCGCGTGGCGCGTGGCGCGTGGCGCGTGCTGCGGCAAGGCCAAACCGCGCGCACAAATGCCACAAATGCCAAACTCCATTGCGATTCCGCCCTGACGCGCTCATCGGTGCGTGAGCGACCCTTCCCCCCCCCCCCCCCCCCCCCTCCCCCCCCCCCCCCCACCCTCCCTTCCCTTCCCTTCCCTACCCTACCCTTCCCTTCCCAACCCTTCTCCTGCCCTTCCCTTCCCTTCCTCCCTTTTCCGCGCCAACCCCTCCGCTCGCGCATCCGGGGCCACGCCCGCCACGCTGCAGGCCGGCCGCGTCGTCTTCGACATGGTCGGTGGCCTCTCGTCAGCGCAGGGCACGGCGCAGCTCGCCCGCCTTGCGACGGTGCAGGCTCAGCTCGAGGAGCTCATCACCGTGCTCTACCCCGCCACCGCCGCACGCGGCCGGTTGAGCGCCAACGGCGCCGACGCGCGCGCGGGCGGCGGTGTGCGCAGCCTCCACACGCCGTCGCTCCGCGACCCGCAGACGGGCTGCCTGACGCCCGCGGGCAAAGCACTCCTCGCGCAGGGCGGCGCGCGCGCGTCGGCGGCGTACGTACGCTTTCGCGCGACGCCGGGCACGCCACGCGTTCCCGTCGCGTCCGGGGAGCTCGGCGCCATCGTGCGGCTTGCGGAGGGAGCGCGTGACCTGCTGCGCGCGCGTGCGCTCCGCGCGGTCACGCGCTCGCTCGCGCCAAGTGTCGCGCGCGCCGTGGCCGCGGCGCTCGACACGGTCAGCCTGCGCGCGCTCGCGTCGAAGCGCGTCGTCGCCGTCGTCATCGGCGTGCTCGCCGTGCTCGCCGCCGCGCCACCGTCGGGCTCGGCGCGATGGGTCTTATGGCTGTGGCGTCTCGTCCTCATCTGGTGCGCGCGGCGCGGCGTCGTCCGGACCGAACCGGACTCGCTTCGAAACATTCGGCGCGCATCGCGCGCGTTGGGATGCCGCCGCCGCCGCCACGCGCCCGCCGCCGCGCGCGCTCGCCCGCCGCCACGCGCCGCTCACGCGCGCCGCGCCGCGAGCGCGCGCCGCGCCTGTGGGGGCACACGGTGCAGGCTAAGTCTTATGCTCGGCGCGGTCTGCCGGGCCGCCGGCGTGGTGATGCAGCCATCGTCGCTTGGCGGGGCCGGGGCATGCGCCGAGCCATTCGGCACGGCACCGCGCGGCGTCGACATTGGCCGGTGGGCTGTCTGGGCGCGCGCGCAGCTCGCGCGCGGTGCGAACGCCGATGAGCTCGAGGAGCGCCTCGTTGGCGAGCTTGCCGCCGTTGTCGGTGCGCGCGCAGCTGCGAGCGCTGCTGCTCAGATCTTGGAGGACGCATTGCTGCCTGTGCGCATGCGGTCGGTTCCGGATGGCGGGGCGCCGAGCGTCGCCCGCCGCATGGCTTTTTGAGTCCGGGCGTGGGCGGTTGAAACGCTCGGAGCAGACCCTCTGGGCTTTTTGCCGCACCTCCTGCTGCGCGGAGCGGCTTTGCCCTTGGCACGTGCATCGCGCACGCCCGTTCTTCCCGCACGAGCGCGTCGACCTGCCCGCCGGCGCCGACTTAAAACTCGAGGCCATCAAGGGCGCCTCTCCGCGGCGCTGCAGGTGCCCGACCTTCGCCTCGACGCGTGCGACGTGCACAACTTCCTCGCCTCGCACCCGGTCCGCCACCTCGACCTGGTCCTGCACCGGCCGCCGGCCCTCGCCAATGCCACACGCCGAACGGCCAGACGCCTCGGGGCCTCAAACCCGGCCGGCAGGCCTCAGCCTCGGTCTCTCGAGCTCGACTCCGTGTACTCATAGTCCGGCCGACGGAAAAACGGCCTCCCGCCCCCCAGCTCATTCGTCGCCGTCGGCCTTGGGCTTGAGCACGCGCAGCCGGATGAGCTCCTCGCGCACGCTCTGCACTTTCTCGAAAACGAGCGCTTCGTTGCCAACGGCCGCGATCATCACTTGCGGGCCAACGTATCTGACGGCGAGGTCGACGGCGCGCTCGGTGCTGCCGTCCTTTGCGGCGAGCCGGTTGCCGAGGCCGTCCACCATCTCGCTGAACGTGATGCGCAGGCGGCCTTTCGATGGGTCAAAGGCGTACGAGCCCGAGAGCACATTTCGCACGGAAGGGAATGGGCCCCACACGCGCAGCACCTCGTTCGCCTCCACCTTCCTCGACTTCTCCGTGCCGATGCTCAGGAAGAGGTCCTCGAAGCTCGTGCCCGGCATCGAGTGGAGCCCCGTGCCGATGGCGTCGAGCGCAGCGGCGGTGGGCACCCAGCGCAGCGCCCATCCACCCACCAACGACTCGGGCCGCACGCCGCCGTCGCGGTTGCCGAGCGCGTCGAGCAGCGAGCCTATCGCCGCGGTGTCGCGCCGCGCCTGCTTTACTGCCTCCAGCAACTTGCCCTCGGCCGCGACGTCCACGACCATCGGCTTCATGGCCTTCTTGGCGCTCATCGCAACGCGCGACACACGTCCCACGTAGCGCCCGCAAGCGCGTGCGCCATCGCTGTGCGCGCACCCCGCGAGGATGGCGAGCGCCCACCACGCCGCGCGCCGTCTCCACGGCGCAGAGGCCATCGAGATGCAGGCCAGGTTTTATAGGAAGTAGGTTTTTTTTGAACTCCATTTAGGTCAACGCTAAAAAGCCCAAAGAAGGCGGGATCGGGATGGCGGGGCTAGCGGCCGAGTCGTCGGACGACGGTGCCTCATCATCGTACCTGTCCCCGTCGGCGCGCACGCCGCGGCCGGCGAGCGAAGGGCAGTACGAGCCAATGCTCTCACCGCACATCGCGCTCTCCGACGCGTGGGGCACGCCGATGGTCGAGCCGCCATCCTCGCCACCGCCGCACGCGATCTCCATCTCCGCGCGCGGGCGCGGCGCGGAGCTGCCCGAGCGCGAGCTGCCGAGCCCGACGGGCAAGTGGTATGCGCTGGGTGAGCCGGACGACGAGGACGGCGTGCCGGTGCGCGAGCTCGCGGCGGAGAGCCCGTCGCCCATCCGCCCCGCCGCGCTGCTCCGCTTCTGTCTGTGCCGCACGGCCGGATACGGGTGCGTGCTGTTTGCGCTCCTCGTCATCTTCGCCGTGACGGAGGTGCTGCGCCTCAGACACTGCGCGAGCGCTGGAGGTGACTGCTTTGCGCTCGAGCTCGTCGAGATCGGCGGCCTCTGCTCGCACGAGGTCGACTACCTCGTGCGCGCGCGCGTGCGAAACCCCCTCTCTCTCTCTGTCCACGTCGGCGAGGTCGCCGTCACCGCGCGCAGGGTGGGCTCACCCGTCGCGATCGCGTCGACGCGGCTGATGCTGGCGGCGTCGTACAACGGCGTCGACCTGCAGGCGCGCGTGCCGCCCGGCCTCTCCGACCTGCAGGCCGGCCCGGCCAAGGTGCGGTTTGGTGGGCTCGACGCAGTCTCGGCGCTCGGCTCGCAGCTCGCGAACGGTTCGGCTGTTGCGCTCGAGGTCGTCGTGTCGGCGGAGATGTCGGTCGCGGGCATGCGCATCAGCAAGCGCCTGCCCTTCCACATCGAGTGCGCACGCGGCCGCTGCGCCACCTCGCTCGCCAAGGCGCGCGCGCCGCGGTGGCGATACACCGCTGAATTTGCGCTTCGGGCCCTCACCGTCGGCGACGAGGCGCTCGCGTCTCCGCGCGACGCGGGCGTGGCGGATGGCCGGGCGGGTGCGGAGGGGCGCGACGCGGACGCCGGCGCGGCCGACGAGCCGATGCGCGCGGTCGACGGCCTCGCCGTCGCGATCACGGGCGTTGTGACGCTTGACCGTCACCTCGTCCTCGTCGAGGGTGCACCCGCGCGCCGCGCGCGTTCGCTGCTCGGTGCCAACTCGTCGCTCGCGAACGCGTCGATTGTGGTGCACGTGCCTCAGCTCGACGCGCGCGTCTTCTGGCAGGCCGAGCGCAGGGCGCCGCCCGGCCACGTCCGCACCGACGGGGGGCACGTGGCGGACGATCGACTCGCCGCACCGCGCACGCGGTCGAGCAGCGCAGCCGGCGCGCAGGCGGGCGGCACGCCCGGCGCCGCGCCGCCGGTCGGTGACATGGACGCGCCGCTTCTCGCCGCGCGGGTCGACGCGCAGACGCTGCAGCTCCAACTCGCGCGCGGCACGATGGTCGTCCACGCGCGCGCATGGGTGCCGCTCCTGCGCTCGGCCGACGCGGCGGCCGCCCAACGCGAGCGCGTCTCGCAGGCGGCCACCGCGCTGCTCACCGGCGCGGTCGACTCGTCGTTGGAGGGTGGCCGGCTGCTGCTCGTCGGCGCGGGCGCGGCGAACACGCGCGGCTATGGCGGCGGCGCTCCGGCGGGCAATGGCGGCCGCGGTGCTGACGCGACTGGCGGCGCCTCTGCCGATGGCGGCGGCGATGGCGGCGATGGTGGCGGCGGCGATGGCCGCGGCGGTGGTGGCGGTGGTGGAGATGGCGGCGGTGGCGGCAGCGCGAGCGGCGGCGGCACGTGCGCGCTGCAGCAGCTGCTCGACCGGGTGCATCCCATCCCGCTCGCGTCCTCCGTCGAGCCGCCGTTCATCGGACCCGCCGCCGATGCCGGCGCGGCTGGCGCGGGCGTGGGCGCGCGCGAGAACGGCGAGCCCGAGCGCGCGCAGCACGAGTCGCGCGTCTCGCTCATCGACGGCTCTGCCGTCCTTGACTTGACAATGCGCCCCCCGCCCGCGGCGGGCGCGCGCCGACGGTTCGAGCGCGTGCGCGCGCGGCTTCTCCGCGCGCACGCCAACGGCGCGGCTGGGTTCGACCTCGCGCTGGACATGTGGCTCGCGCAACTGCCGAGTGGCTTCCGGATCCGCGGCACGTTCCCGGCCGTCTCGGCGGAGGTGCGGCTCGCAGGCGTCCGCCTTTTCACCGTGCGCGTCGACTCGACCTCGTGGCCGTACGAGCCACAGAAGCCGCTGCAGCTGAGGCTCTCCGTGGCGATCGGCGACCTGTCCGCCCTCGCCGCACGGATTGCGCACGCGCTGCGCACGCACGGCGCGGCGGCGCGGCACGAGCTCGCGCTCTCGCTCTCCGGACTCGACTCGGCGGAATCGGACTTTGCCGCGAAGGCGCTTTCCGCCGTTCGGCTCGTCGTCTGGCGGCTGGGCGCGCGCGCGATGCGCAACCCGGCAGCAATGGCCGCGCGCGCCGAGCGGTTGCGTAACGATCCGGACTTTTACCGGATCGCGCGCTGGTGGGAGCCGTCGTACCGCGCCGACTCGTGGACGCTCGCCGCGACGCGCGCCGACGCGGCCATTTTCAACGTCGCCGTGCCGTACACCGCGACGCCCGCCATTTTTGAATTCGCCCTCGGCGCGCCGCGCGTTCGCGTTCTCGATGGCGAGCGGGTGGCGGCGCAGCTCACGACGCGCGTCGGCCGGTTGTCGCTGCCGACGCCGCCCGCCGCCGCCGGCTTCAACCTGACGCTCGAGCTGACCGCGGCGCTGCCGTCCGCGATCGAACGAATGACGGCGGGTGAGAAGATTGCGCTCCAGCTCCAACTTGATTGGCTGCCCGCGGATGGCGGCAGCCCGCAGCGACTGCTGCTCCCGCTCGAGCTGCCCGCGCTGCGCTCCGGCCGCGACGCCGCGCTCGACGACACTGCGGTGCACGTGCTCGAGCCGCAGGCAGCGGCCGGCGCGGACGGCGCGCGCGGGCGCGCCTTCTCGAGCGGCACGTGGCAGGTGCTCGCGGGCAAGCCTAAGATCATTTGGGGCTCGATGATGTCGACGCTGCTCTTCTGGGAGGAGGGCGTGTCCTTTGAGATCCAGCTGCCGCTGCACAACCCGCTCGCATTCGGCGTCGAAGTGACGGAGCTCTCCCTCTCGGCGACCTTCGACGACCCCGACGGCGCGTCGACGTTTGGCCCCGATTCGGCCGTCCCGCTCGTCGACGCGATGCGGATTGAGAACCTGCGCTTCAGGCTCGAGCCCAATCAGACGGCGCTCTCACCGGCGGTTTCAATTGGGCTGCATGCGCGCGAAGTCGAGACGCTCACGCGCGCGATGAACGAGCTGTCCGACCACCAGCGGCTGTGCGCCGACCTGGGCGGCACCGTGACCATCGCGCTGCGGCACGGCTCGGACGTGCCGTTTCGGGTGGTGCAGCCGTACCGCTCGCCGCACGTCTCGCTGTACGGACACGACGAGCACGCATGTGACTTCATGCTCGAGACGTGCGCCGAGGTCTTCGGGCCGGCGCTGCGGTGGGAGGCGGGCGGCGCGGACGGCGGCGAGGCCGGCGGCGCGGCTGGCGGCGAGGCCGGCGGCGCGAGCTCGCGCGAGCTGTTCGCACGATGGCGGCGGTATGCGATGGGTGGCGAGGCGTACGAGCTGCACGTGGACGTGATCAACGCGAGCTCCGTCCCTCTCGTCGACCCGCACGGCACGGACGCCGACCCATTCGTGCAGGTGAGCGCGGGGTGCGACGGCAAGCAGTGCTCGGCGTGCGCGCACTGCATCTCGACGTCGGTCGTGCAGAACGCGCAGCAGGCCACGTGGCACGAGCGCCTTCATTTTGGCGTCGTGAGCGGTCGCGAGCTCATCACGCTGAGGCTGATGGATTGGAATTCCCAATTCGCGCAAAAGCTGCTCCTTTCACGCACAATCGAGCCGCCATGGCCGCCGCCCGGCGCTCTGATAGAGGTGCGCTCAGCGCCGCCCTTCGGCGAGCAGCCCGTCAGTCTCTTCGCGCGCCTAGGCTACACGCCTTCGGAGATGCCCCAGCCCGACGACGGCACGCGCCTCCTGCACGACGGCTCGGAGAAGATGGTTGTCACGCACCTCGCAGAGCAGGTGCGCGCGCGCGGCCAGCGTACGCGCGCGCAGGCGCCGGACTTCGCGTGGGGGCGTGCGCGCGCAAAGCACCGCCTGCACGCGCCGCTCGCGCACCCGATGCGTGCGTATTCCTTCGCCCGTCGGCCATGGCCGCCGTGCCCCTCCCCCCAGCCCCTCACCCCTCCTCCACCCCACCCTCCATCCCCTGCTCACGCAAACGCGCCCATTGCGCCCGCTCACCAGCTCGTTCGGGTCGGCGAGGGCTTCGAGGCGCGGCTGTGCGTGCGCGCGCTCGCCAACGGCGCGGCCGCGGCGCTTAAAACCGCCGGCCTCGACACGACGCCCCGTCCTATCCCGAGGGACGAGAGCGGCGCGAGCGGCGCGTCGCCGCCGCAGCTGCCGCCGAGACAGAATCGCGCGCGCGCGAGCTACTCGACGTCCGACTGGGCATCCTATCAGCCGGTGCGTTGCGCGCGTGTGCGCACGCTCCGGCCGCGCGCGCGCAACGGCGTGTGGCGCGCAACGGCGTGTGGCCCACGGCGTGCGGGCGGGCGATGGCGGAAGCGCGAGCGGTGGGCGCGCGGCCGCGTGACAAGCCGCTCGCACGCAGCCCTCCGCTCAAACGCGCCGCGTCTGCCCCTTTTCTTTTTCTTTTCCCTTTCCTTTTTCTTTTCGTTTCTTTTCTTTTCTTTCCTCACGTTCCCTCTGCCGTCTCGCCTGTCCACTGTCTGGCCTGCCCGCCTCGCGCGCTGCCTGCGCGCAGGCCCCGGCCTTTTCCCTCCTCGTCTACTCGGGCGATGCGCGCAGCGCACGCGAGCTCGTGGGCAACGAGTGCGGCGACGTCGCGTGTCCTGGCTGCGCTGGCATTGGCTCGAGCCTCGCGCTCAGCTTTGACCGATTGACGGTGCGACTGTACGTTGCCGGTAAGCCGACGTACCAGCGCGCTGGCTCGTCGCACGTCCGCCTCGACGATGGGAACGAGCACGTCATCACCGTGCGCTTCGACGTGGCGCGCAAGCGCCTGTCCGTCACCATTGACGATGCGCACACGCCCGCGCTCTCCGAGCAGATGATCTCCGCCGTCCTCGAGCAGATCGAGCGGGGGGGCGGGTACGCGCGCATCGGCGTCACGGCGGGCTCCGGCCTGCAGGAGCTGCGTCCCCTCGTCCTCCATTCGCTCTCGGTCACCGCCGCCCTTGCCGTGCCACCATCCTCCCTCGTCGAGCCGTCGCCCGCGGACGGGTACGTCGGCAGGGTGGGACGCGAATGCGTCTTTGTCCTCCACCCGCGCACGGCGTGCGGCCTGCCGAGCGTGCTCGTGCGCACGTGGCGCGTCTTCGCACAGGCGACGACATCTGCGATGGAGGGGAGTGTGGCGCGCGGGCACATGATCGCTGCGACGCTCACGCCGCCCGAGGCCGCGCGCGAAGGCGAGGGCGCGGCGCGCCAGCAGACGACGTTCTCGCTCGCGTTCGTGCCTGAGCTCGCCGGCATGCACCGCATCCTCATACTCGACACCGCTGAGGGCGCCGCGGCGCTGCCGTACGCGGTTGGCGAGGTGCTCGTCTTGCAATGATAAGCCCTGTGACGCGGGCGACTGTTGTCAGCTCGCGCCCGCGCGCACGGGTGTGCGCGGAGACACCACTGGGGAAAAGTCTATAGGGGAAGGGGCGCTTTCTCCTCACCCCTCACTTCCCAAGCTCCTTGGACCGCTCGGTCGCCGCGACGACGGCGTTGATCACGGCCGCGCGCATCCCGCCCTGCTCGAGCGCGTGCACGCCCGCGATCGTCGTGCCGCCGGGACTCGTCACTTGGTCTTTCAGTTCAGCCGGGTGCTTCCCGGTCTCGAGAACCATCGTTGCGGCGCCGCGCACGGTCTTGGCGGCGAGGGCGGTAGCGACGTCGCGCGGCAGGCCGGCGCGCACGCCGCCGTCTGAAAGCGCCTCGATGAACTGGAAGACGTAGGCCGGCCCCGAGCCGGAGAGGCCTGTAACCGCGTCGAGGTCGGACTCCTTCACCTTGAACGCGGTGCCGAGCGCGCCGAGCATCATGCCGGCGAGCGCGGCGTCGGCGGGTGTGCAGTGCTCGTTGGGCGCGTATGCGGCGGCCAGCTCGCCGACGAGCGCCGGCGTGTTGGGCATCACGCGCACAATCTTCGCCGGCGCGCTGCTGCCGGCGCCCGCCTGCACCCACTGCGCCATGCTCGCGACCTGCACGCCCGCGGCGATGGAGACGACGAGCGCGCTCGCGTTGCTATGGCCAATGTCCTGGCACACCTCGCGCACTTGCCCAGGCTTCACTGCAATCACGATTACATCGGAGAACTGCGCGACCTTCTTGTTGTCGGTCGTCGTCTCGATGCCGAGCTCGGTGCGCAGCTTGTCAAGGCTCGGCTGGTAGGCGTCCGAGGCCATGAGGTTGGCCGCGCTGACCACGTTCGCCTTCACCAGGCCGCGAATCATCGCGCCCGCCATCATGCCAGCGCCGATGAAGCCCATCCTCACGGGCGCGCCACCCTCCTTCGTCAGCATGATCGAACGGGTCGGCGGGGGCGGAGCGCGGCACGGGTCCACCACGAGATTTGACGATGGAGCCGGCCGTGGTGGACCTTTCTGAACGAAGGGAACGTCGTGACGGAGAAGTGGATGAGACGAGCGTTGGCGCGCGCCATTCCTCCGCCGAGCAGTCTCAGGCCGCGGACGTCCTCGCCTTTCTCCGCACGCTCGAGACCGTGCGCAGCCTGTCGGACGAAGCGCTGGCCACCATTGCGCGGTGCGCGGAACGTGCCGACCTGCCCATCGACGCGGTGATGGCTGAGCAAGGGGCGGAGCCGGACGGCATCCTCATCGTCCGTTCGGGCCACGCGTCCGTGCTCCGCTCCATTGACGGCGCGGTGTGGCGCAGCGGCACCGACGTTGCAACGCACGCGCTCCACGCTCGTCGTCGATCCCCGTCGTCACCACCGCTTGTGCTCCGAGTCGACCAAGCTTCGCCCGCGCGCGTCTTTGGCGCTCGCGCGCTCGCGCGGGGCGCGCAGCACTTTGCCAGCCTCGTGTGCGATACACCATGCTCCGTGCTGCGCATCCGCGCTGGGGCGCTCAGCGGCATGCACGAGGAGGCTGCAGCCGCGCTCCTCGCCGCTGACCAGCCGCTGCCCACCGACAGCACGCTGCTCAAGCTGCTCGAGCTCGACACGTCGTGGGAGCGCTTCCGCGTGCGCTTCCGTAACGCCGTCATCGCCGAGCAGCGCTCGGCGCGGAGCGCGCCGAGCAGGGCGGGCACCGGACCGGCGCACCCGCGCTGCCTCCCGGACTTTCCGCCGCACGCGCTTCGGCCGTCGATCGGCGGCCTCCAGCGCGAAACGTCCCGCACGCTCGGCGAACTGGAGGCTGCGGCCGAGCGCGCGGCCGAGCTGCTCGCCGAACGCGTCGCGCGCGCGTGCGAGGACGAGTCGATGCAACGCGATTTCCCGCGCCGGCTGAAGACGATCGCGACGCTCGTGGCTGAGGCGCAGCTTCCGGAGGGGTGGGCGCGCGCGGCGCTTCCGGAGACGCGCACGTTTGACATGAGCGCGCGACTGAGTGCGCGGCGCAGGGACGTGTCCGGGGCAGCCCCGGCATGAACATTCAAAGTCCTAATTTTGACGTGTGAAAAGGAAAAAAATTTTTAAGCTGGTAAGACCTTGTACGGGTTGAGAATGCCGTTTGGGTCCATCACCGCCTTAAGCTGCTTCATGAGCGCAATCGTCTCGCCCGACTTGGACATGTGCAGATACTGCGGCTTCATCGTGCCCACGCCGTGCTCTGCGGAGACGGAGCCGCGCTTCTCGCGCGTCCACTCGAAGACCCACGGCTCGATCTTGTCGAAGACCTGCTGCGACTTGGCCGGCGTCGAGATGTTGAGGTGCAGATTGCCGTCGCCAATGTGCCCGAACGCGACCACGTTGGCTGGCGCGAGACACGGGCGCGGCGTCCGAAACGGTCGTCGTAAGCTGCAGCGCGCCCATGCACCCGGCGAGGCCCACACGCGATACCACGCACGCATGCTCCTCACACCGCGCGCGCGCGCGCACCTTGCTCGTCCGCGAGGCGCGCGCGCATGTCCTCGACGAGCTGGTAGAGCTGCGGCAGCGGGAGTGAGATATCGTATTTATAGACCGCGCCCGCTTTGGACAACGCCTCGGAAATGCCCTCACGGATACGCCACACGCCTGCAGGCACGCGTGGGCGGTGGGCGTGCCGCACGCGTGGGGCTCGCGAGACGCGAGACCGCGCATTGTGCAGCTCGCAGCACCGCGCGCGGCAGTTGGCCCAGCGGCGCGGCCAAAGCCACGTGCAGCCGCGAGCGGCACGGCACGGCGAGCGGCACGGCAAAGCCGCGTGCAGGTGCGGCGTGCGCGCACCCGCCATCTGCGTCGAGTCGGCGGCGAGGGTTCCGTCGGTGACCATGCCCGACTCCATCACGTGCTCCAGAAAGCCGGTGAGCTTTGCCGAGTCGTGCTCCTCGTTCGAGCCGCTCACTTCGATGAGCATATAAAAAGGGGCGCGGCCCTCAAGCGGATTGCGCGCGCCATGCAGGTGCGTGAGCGTCAGGTCGAGGGCCTGGTCGTCGAGGAATTCGACGGCGGAAAGGATCTCGGCGAGGTGGCCCTTCGCCTCGCGAAACACGTCGAGCACCGCCGCGTAGCTGTCGACAGCAAGGTAGGCGAGCTGCACCGAGTTTGGCAATTTCGGAAGCGCGATGGCGACGCCCGTGATGACCCCGAGTGTGCCCTCCGAGCCGATGAACAGCTGCTTAACGTCGTAGCCCGTGTTATCCTTCTTGAGCGTATTGAGGTTGTCGATGATCGTCCCATCCGCGAGCACCGCCTCGATGCCGAGCACGGTGCCGTGGAGCGAGCCGTAGCGCAAAAAGCGAAGGCCGCCCGCGTTGGTCGCGACGTTGCCGCCAATCTGGCACGAGCCCTTGGCGCCGAGGTCGAGCGGGAATGTGTAGCCGAAGCTCTCCGCCTTCTCCTGTACCGCCTGCAGCACCGCGCCCGCCTGGCACGTGACCGTGCCCGAGAACTCGTCAAAGGCGAGGATCTTGTCCATCCCGCTCAGGCTCAGCACGACCTCGTCGTTCACCGCGACGCTTCCGCCGACCAGGCCGGTATTGCCGCCCTGAGGCACGACGGGCAGCTTGCGCTCGTTACAGTGCTTTAAGATCTGCGACACCTGCTGCGTCGTGCGCGGGCGCAGCGCGAGCTTCGACTTGCCCTCGTACTTCTTCATCCAGTCGACATTGTACTGCTCGAGCGCCGACGCGTCCGTGATCACGTCGTTCTCGCTGAGGATCGAGCGGAAGAAGGCAAAGTCCGCGTCGGTCAGCTTGGCGTAACTCGAGGCTGCCTGCCCCGAGGCGTGCCGCCGCATCGCGCCGTCGCACCGCAACCCTCGGCGAAGGCATCGCGAGGCCGCGAGCAGCATCGGAACGCGCTCGCCCGTCCCGCGCGGCCTTTCTTTTGACGTTTCTCGCAGCCGATCGGCGATGGCGGGCACGATGGCGGGCACGATGGCGGGGGCGGCGGCAAGGGCGGTGACGATCGCGACAGCGACAGCGACGGCGACGGCGACGGTGGGGACGCATCGCTGCTGCCCGCATGCTGATCCGCATCGCCAACCGCCGGAGCCGCGCCGCCCGCCTCGGCTGACCTCGCGCTGAGCGCGCTTCAACAATGCGGAAGCGAGCGCGGGGCTGCCGAGCTGCGCGCCGAGGGCGGGCGCGGAGGGCGGGAGCGAGGGCACGAGGAAGGGGGCCGAAGGGAGCGACGAGGCGAACGAGCGCGGCGCGGAGGTCGAGTGCGCGCGCGCGCAAAGCTGGCCGATCAGCACGCCCTCGCCCTCGCCCGCCTGCGCTTCCGGCGACGGCACGGCGTGCGAGCCCGCGCCTTTGGGCGCGCGCACGCTCACGGCGGGCTCGCAGGGCGCGCAGAGGGGGCGCGAGCTGCTCAACGGGGTCTCTGCGCTGCCCACGAGCATGCGCGACGCAGCCGGTGGCAGGCGGCGCGCGCTCCAAGTGCGCAAGGCGTGCGCGTGGACGGCGCGGACGGCGAGGCAGACGGCGAGCAGCCGCGGCATGTGGCGGCGGGCGGCGCGGTCGGGCCGATGCCAGGGCCATTGCACCTCTGCCCGCCCCTCTCGCCGCGCTCGACGCAGGTCTCCGATTCGGACGAGGACGACGCAGCCGGCTCGCACCGCCATGCTGCGGGCTGACGCTCCCGCGTCGCGGCGCGGCGCCGTGCGAGCCGGCCGCCACGCGGTGGGTTGCTGTACGAGGACGATGCAGCCAGCTCGCGCATGGCGGCAAGCGCGGCGCGGCGCGCGCCGGCGGCCGCTCGGCGCGCAGCTCCTGCGTCGGAGTCTCTCGGACGCGGCCGGTGCGGGCAGCTCGACCACGCCATTTCTCAGCTCGCCGCGGCGGCCGCGTCCGCGGCGGGGCAGCAACCGCCCGCGCTCGCTGAGTCGTCGGGCCGCAGGTACCAGCGCCGCTGCTCTTCGCTCCACAGCTGCATGAGCGCGCCACACGCGCGCGCGTTGACTGGCTGGTCGCCGAGCCTCGCGGCGAGGCACGCGAGCCGGAGGAGCGGTTGCCAATCGTAGCGTGCGCGCGTCTCGACGGCGGCGGCGTACTCGCGCATCGCGTCCGGGAGCAATCCCGCGTGCTCGCTGTGCATCCCGAGCCAAAGCGCAGGCGCCGAGCGGCCGCTCGCCCGCGCGCGCGAGACGCGCGCGTCCGCAAGCACCTCGGGGGTGAGGCCGCCGGCGAGCAGCGCGGCGTGGTCGTCGAGGAGTGCGCGCGGTGGATACAGGTCCGGGTAGAGCGTGCGCAGCAGCCGGACCACTTCCGGGTTGCGCGCCTCGCGCGTGCGCTTCTTGGAAGATGCGCGGAACCGGTAGAGGAGGAGAAAGTTGGGCAGCTTTTTGGCGCGCACGGGCAAACGGACGAGCTGCAGCCAGAGCGACCAGTCCTCGTGCCCGCGCGGCTGCGCCTCGTCGAAGCCGTACGGCGTCGCCGACCACAGCTCGCGCCGGAGCAGCGCGCTCACGGGTAGCGGCCCAGCCGCAACCGCCGCCTGGGGCGACCACTCGGGCACGTCCCATCGCCACGAGGACTCGCCGAAGAACTGCTGATTGGCATAGAGCAGGTTGAGCGCGGGCTCGACGGCCACCTCGCGCATCGCCAGCTCGAAGTAGCTCGGCTTGAGCAGATCGTCCGCGTCCACGCAGCAGATCCAGGCACTGACCGAGAGCCTGATCGCACGGTTGCGCGCCGCCGCGACGCCGCGGCTTGGCGGCTCGGTGGTGAGCACCTCGTCGTCTCGGAAGTCAGGAGCGGGCACGTCCACGCCATTTCGCAGCCACTGCGCGAGCGCCGCGCGCTGGGCCGCGCGCTGTGGCCGCAGGTCGAGCAGCACGCGAACCGCCTCGGCCGCGCAGCCGTCAGGGCTCGCGTCGTCGACGACGGTGATGCTCGCGGGCGGATACGTCTGCGCAGCGAGCGAATGTAGGGTCTCGCCGATGAATGCGCGCTGCTTGAAGCACGGCACAATTACCGTGATCGTGCCGTCACGTGCGCTCCCGAGGCCCTTGAGCCATGGCTCTCCGCCGGCCACTGGCTGATCGGCGGGTGCGACGAGCGTGCGGAGCCAGATGAATACGAGAGCTACCGAGCCGGCGAGCACGAGCACAGCAACCGTGCGCGCGCGCGAGCGCACGCGCGAGAGCTGCACGCGCGTCCCGAACAAGTCCCTGGCGCCCTTGGTCATCGCGACACGCTGTCGGCCATCGTGCGCTTTTTTGAAGTCGCGCCCCGTCGGCTGTCGGCTGCAATACGCTCGAGGGCGAGGGCGTGCGCGCGCGCGCATCGCGCCCAGCATGCTCTCGTGCGTCCCGGACCACACCATCTTCTTGCCTCCAATCGCTTCGGGCGGCACGTGGCTGCACAGCATGAGCGCGCACGACGACGCGAGCTTGTCGAGGATGGAGGCGGAGTTCAAGGCGGCGGTGCGCCGCGCCCGCGCGAGCGCCGCGCCCGCGCGAGTGCCGCGCCAAAAGTGCGCGGGCGTGATTCGGCCAGCAATTCTCGGCCTCACGCGCCTCGTGGCGCACCGCCCGCCGTTCTCGCTGCCCGTGGCGGCGCAGCTGCTGGCCGTCCAACGCGTGGAGTTCCCCATCCTCGGAATGACCACGCAGCGCGGGAACACGAGCGTCGACGACCTCGACGCCGAGGACGAACTGGAGGAGGAGGAGGATGAGGAGCTCGACGACATTCCCGACACGGATGGCGAGGGGTTCGAGACGGATGAGGTGGGCACCTGAGGTCCGAAGGGTGCTATGATTGTTGGCCGGGCCAAGCACGCGACTGCTGGCCAATCTCGTCGCGATCGGTCATTGCAGCCCTCGGCCGATCGTCTTCTGCAGCTCGTCGTACGTCTTCGGCTTCTTGGCGCCGGGGAAATAGCCTGCAAATACCTTTGCGTCAATCTCGACATGCGCATCGCATGGGATGAGCTCCTGCAGGCGTAGCGACGCGCAGCGGCGCGTTGGGGCAGCGGCAGGATGAGCAGCGCGAGCGTGGCGCGCAGCGCCGTCCAAGCACGGCTGGGCGCGCGCGCGCGCGACGCCGCAGGGCGCCCACCTCCGGGATGTCGACTCGCTCGACGATGCGGATGCCGCTCTCCGTCACCGCGTCGTACTTCATGTTGGACATGGAGATGAAGCGGTCGATCTTGGTGATGCCCAGCCTGGCGGCCAACCGGGCGCGCGGCAAGCGCAGCGCGTGGCGTGAGCGGGCGTGATGCGCGCCACGCGCCGCCTGGCGCACGGGCGCACGGGCGCGCGCGCGCGTGCCAGTGGAGCGGGTCGGGCATCAGCTCCTGGAAGCGCATGTCCTGCACGCCGGCGATGCTCTCAGTGCGCGCAAAGTACTGCTGCGCCGTGTCGCCACCCACCTGGCGCTTGCGCGCGTTGTACACCATGAACTTGGTCACCTCGCCGAGCGCGCGCCCTTCCTTTCGGTTGTAAACGATCACGCCTGCGCCGCCCTGCTGCGCGGTGAGCACGCACTCCTCGATCCCGTGGAAGAGGTACGGCCTGCACGTGCAGATGTCCGATCCGAAAACGTCGGAGCCGTTACACTCGTCGTGCACGCGGACGGTGAGCGGTTTCGACTCGTCGGGGATGGTCGCAGGGTCGCCGAAGATGTAGATGGTGCATCCGCCGATCGGCGGCAGAAAGACCTCGATGTCTGTCCGCGTGATCAGCTCAGGGTACATGCCGCCCGTCTGCTCGAACAAGGATTGGCGCAGCGTGACCTCTGTGAGCCCAAAGCGCTTCGCAATGCCGGGCAGGTGCCAGACGGGCTCGATCGCGCACTTGACGCCGTGCACGACGCTGTCCGCCGTGAGCACCGAGCCGTCCACGCGCAGTCGGCCCGCGCTGACGGCCTCGCGGATTTCGGCAATCGCAAGGTCCGCCCGCGCGATCGCAATGCTCGGCTGCAGGTCGACGCCGCGCTCGGCGGCGAGCGGGAAGGCATCGAGCACGTTGGCGCCCCACGGGTCGATGGAGACGATCCGCTCCGGGTGCATCCACGCCGGGTGCGGGCCAATGCGCACCATCGGCTGCGTGCTCGCGAGCTCGAGCGGCCTGCCCGCGGGCAGGAGGCCCTTGGCGACTGCAGTCGCGCGGTGCACGGCAGTCGCGCCGGAGTGGACGCCAATGGCGTTGCGGAACTGCGGCTTCGTGAGGGTGGCAACCACCGGCCCGCGCAGCTCCGACGTGCTCGCGCCCCAGCGCAGCGGCAGCGGTTCCGCCGAATAGAGCCGCGGATGCGACACGAGGACGATGTGTCGTCCGTGCGGCGCGCCGTCCGCCGTCGAGCCGTTCTTGCCCGGCGCGCAGCGCGAGGCGACGGAGAGGCGCGCGGCATTGGAGGGCATCCGCGTGGGCAGGAGCAGCTCTGCGCCCTCCGTCGAGCGCCGCTTCTCCAGCCGCTGCCCCTCCTGCGCGGCCGACTCAACGCGCGCGGTCGGCGGCACGCGATCTGCGGGCAGACCGACGCGCGCGCCGATCGGGATGCCCGCGCTGACGATGGCGTCGTACTTGGTCTCGGACTCGGAGACAAACTCGTCGATTCGTGTCACGCCCAGCCAGTGCAAAATGTCCGGCGTCAGCTCATGCAGCCGTTGGTCGGAGAGGCCGGCGACGCGGTCGGCCTCGGCGAAGTAGGCGGCGACCGAGTCGCCCATCCGCCTGCGCGCGTTGTAGATCATGAACTTGGTCACCTCCCCAAGGGCGTTGCCCTCCTGGCGCGTGTAGATGATCAGCCCTGCGCCGCCGCGCTGCGCCGCCTCGATGCACCGCTCGATGCCGAAGAGCAGCGACGCGCGGCAGCTCGAACGGTCGGATCCAAAAATGTCCGAATCGCCCGACTCGTCGTGCAGCCGGACACACAGCGGTTTGGACGGGTCGGGGATGGTGGCGACGTCGCCAATCATGTAAACGGTCGTACCGTTGATCGGCGGCAGGAACAACTTGAGGTCGGGCCGCGTGATCAGCTCGGGGTACATGCCGCCCGTCTGCTCGTGCAGCGTCACGCGCAGGTCGGTCTCCGAGCAGTTGAAGCGGCGCGCGACGCCAGGCAAGAACCAGACGGGCTCGACAGCGGACTTGGTGACGACGACGAGGCCGTTCGACGAAAGCACCACGCCGTCCTGCTTGATCCGCCCCTGCTTGATCGCGTCCTTGATCTCGGGGATGTCGAGATGCGATCGCGTGACGGCGATCGTCGGCCGCAGGTCGAGCTCGCCGCGCGCGAGCTCGTCGGCGAAGATACCCTGGCAAAGGTGGCCCCACGGGTCGAGCGAGACGATGCAGTCCGGCTCCGACCAGGCCGTGAACGGCCCTTTGAGAAAGATCTCGCCCGGCAGCGTGTTGGTGAAGTCAGGCCGAAAGTTGCGGTCGAGCCCCGACTTTGCGAGCGCGAGCGCGCGGTAGATCGAGTACGTGCCGCTGTGCGCGCCGATGGCGTTGCGCTTGCCGGGCTCGCTCACGGTTGAGATCACCGGGCCCTGCGCGCGCGCGCGCGCGCGTGCGCCGCGGCGCGAGCACGCACGGGCGATCAGCGTCGCGCACGTGCGCGCGCGCGACTCGCGCCACGGTGCGCGCCGTGCTTGCCTACCCGTCGCTTCGGGTCGACGTCGCCCCAATGCACCGGGACGGGGTCGATCCCAAACTGCTGCGGGTGGGTCGTCAGCTTGATCGCGTGCGGGGTGGACGGGTGGAGCGACATTTGCCGGCGCCGACGAGAGCTGATGCGCAATCCTAGACGCCGCCGGCACCTCCTTATCCTTCCGCGTTTTAAAAAAGGGCAGGCGCCAACGGGCAAGGGCGCTCGCGAGGCGCAGCGGCTCGTGAACACGCCGACCGCGACGTGCACCGCTCCGGCAGGATCACGAAATCTGTGAGCGCGCATGCAAGGAGGCTCAGCCGAGCGCGTCGGTGAACTCGTGGCGTCGTCCCTCCGGCTCGCCCCCAGTGTGGGGCTGGAACTGGCGCAGTCATACTTATTACTTACGCTCATTTCCCAAACCGGCCAATGGATGCTCATGGTGGCATCGTATCGCCGCTCCTCGTCGAGGAGGAGCACCCCCCTCCTCGCCGACGTGGGCTGAGTGAGGGAGCGCGCCGCGCGCTCTACGTGTGCCCGCCACTCCTCTGCGCCGCCGTCGGGCTTGCATGCCTCACATCGTCCCGGGGCCGCGCCGCGCCCGCGCCCGCGCGGCCAAAGCACAACCGCACGTACGTGCCGCCTCTGCCCGACTTCTCGGTGCCAAACTTTGTGTACCGGCCGAAGTACGCGTGCGCGATCTGCCTGGACATTATCAACGCGCAGCCTAGCCTTGCCGCGGGCGAGCGTGCGTGCGCCGTCTTCGGCGCGTGCGACGCGATCAACCAGTCGACGTCGTCGTGCGACGCGCACTGCGCGGACGCCGCGATTGCCGAGGCGGCGCGAATGCCGAGGCCTGCGGACATCGCGCACACGCTCAATCTGCGCGTGAGCAAGGGCCTCGGCTCCAAGCCGTACGAGCTCGTCCGCCTCTCCGTCGTCACGTCGCCGGGCGAGGCAACGCCGCTGCTTGGCGGCGCGCCCTTTGACTACTCGGCGCCATTCCGCTACCGCTGGACGCAGCACTCGCTGCACTCGTCGCTCGTGCGCGTGGTGCCGGGCGCTGCGCCGACGATCTTTGACGTGGCCGGCACGCCCGTGCGTCTCTCCCTGCCGCGCGTTGGCGCCGGCGTGTCCGGCGTGTTGATCGCCGACCCGTGCGTGGCGTACAGCTCGATCACAGCGCTCGTCGCGTGCACGTACGGCGTGCGGTACGCGCTCGCGAGGCGGCTGCCCGAGCTGCTCGACGCGTTCGTCGGCAGCAACGCGAGCGACGTTAGCTACTGGGGCATCCTCGGCGACAATCTCTATGACAGGACGGGCGAGGTCAGCCGATCGTTTTTTGATTCGCTCGCACTCGGCACCAAGTCGAAAATCGTGCGCGCACGCCGCGCCGTGCGGCGTACGCCCGGTCGGCGAGATTGGCCGGCACGCAGGAGCGCGGCCGCGCTTTGCGCGCAGACCGCACGTCTTACGCTCACCGACAATGCGCGCGCCACGCCGCGCCACGCCGCGCCACGCCGCGCCTTGCGCCACGAAGCTGCTTACTGTGCCGGGCAATCACGACTACTTTGTGCTCGGCACGCCGCGCGTCGCCACGCGCTGGGACCAGTTTGGCAACGGCTTCATGCAATGGTACGCGCAGGACTCGGCGGCGGCGAGCACGCTCATGCCGGGCGACACGGGCGCTCCCTTTGATTTTTCAAAAGACCCCGACGCGGGCCGATCGCCCGACCGGCCGTTTGGCGGGCAAAAGGTGGCGCTCGCGAACACGTTTTGGTACAACCAGGTGGGCAACGTCGGCTTCATCGGCTTCTCCGGCGCTTACACGTACCACGACACGCTCCCGCTCGTGCGCGACGCGTGCGCGTCGCTCGCCGCGCAGCCCGGCGTGCGTCTGCTCGTGCTGCTCGGCCACTGGGACGTTGACAACTTGGGTTGCAAGCTGCAGATGGATGTACCCACGTACTACGACTACGTCTCCACGTTGCCTGGCTGCGCGCACTTCGCGAGGAGCGGGATGCTCAAATTCTTCATGGGCCACACGCACTGCAACGTGCCGCACCCGCATGGACACGTAGACACGGGTTTCATGGTGCGCGCAGCGCGCGCGAGTCGTCGTCGAGCTTTGCGCGAGCGCGCCCGCGCGCCGACGCGACGCCGTACCCTCTCGCGGGCGCGCTGCGCGCCCCGCGGCGCAGGTCGCGGGTCAGGGGATGGAGGGGTGCGGCACGTGGGGCCTGCCCGTGCTCGACACGACGGCCGAGCTCGTGCGCGTGTGGTACTTCCCCATCGTGCTCGACCCGAGCGAGCCGAGCGCGCTCATCGACGGCCGCTACGAGCGCGTGCTCGAGTGCGCGCGCGCCGCCGGCTGGCGTGCGTGCACGCACCTCGCGACGCTTTGGCTCAACCAGAGCCTGCTCGCGCCCGCCTGACGAGCCGGCTCCCCCCCCCCTTGCCCTCGCAATGTTAATAAAAGTGTTGATTATGCGGTTCTCTCACAAAACCGACCCTTCCCCCCGGAGTATCATGTCTTACAGCGCTCTACCGGCCCCCGCCGCCGTGCGACCCTCCGTGCGCGCCCTGGCCAAACATGGGCTTGAAGCCATTCGGCCGCTGCGCTTGGGCAAAGCCTGCGGCGGGCACACGTTTGGGGCGGGGGCAGTGAGTGTCAAGGACAGGCGCGGCGCACACGCGGTCGCGTGGCGCGCGGCGCGCGCACTTTTCCGGTGGTGGTGGAAGTTGGAGGTGAAGTTGCCGGGCAGCGCCTCGCGCGCGCCGCCGCCGCCACCACCACCACCACCGCCGCCGCCGCCGCCACCACCGCCACCGCCACCGCCGCCGCCGGCGTGGTGCTGCGCCGAGCGCCGCATCCGGCTCTCAAGCTTGTCGAGCATCTTGGCCTTTGCGAGCTCGGTCCGCTCCGTGTTGAGAAGCTTCTCCTCGGTCGAGAGCTGGACCTCCTCGATGCCGGCGAGCCAGCGCTGCGCGTCCTCGTGGTCGGCGGCTTTCGTACCTGCCGCCTTCTTGTGCGCGAGCAAGAACTCGGGCGTCTTGTAGAGCTCCGCTTCGTCGTCGGGCGCCTCGGGCGCGCTGCCGCGTTTCACGCTCGGGTCGTTGCCCATCGCCTCCTCGATGTAGCGAAGCATGTTTGGGTCGACGTCGCCGCCCTCGGTCTGCTGCGTAAACGTGGCATCGAGTACGGCCGCCACGTCGCCCGGCGCCTCGGCCGCGCCCTCGCCGCCGACCTGGTCCTCGAGATCGAGCTCGCCCTTTGCGTCGAGCGCGACGCCGCGCGCGCGCTGGCGCTGGCGTTGCAGGGTGCGCATCGCGTGCAACGATGAGGCGGCCTCTGGCTCAAGCGCGGCGGCGGGCTCGGCCTCCGCCTCGCCCTGCGCGCGGCGCTTGCGAAACGATCGGCCCGGGCGTGGCTTGAACACGGCCACCTCTGCCTCGCCACCATCCTCCTCACCCAACTCCGCCATTGACGGTCGGAGCGCCGGACACATTTCGCGCTGGACTCCATGGCGGAACGATGTCGGACTCGGACATGGCGGCCGGTCGGCGCGGCGCGCGCGGGCCGCCGGCCCACCAGCTGCGCCAGGCGAGGTCGCGCTCGTGGCGCGTGGCAATCCGGCCTGCCCAGTGCGCGCCCGTGAGCGACGCGCGCATGCGCGCGCCGAACGGCTCCGCGCCAAACTGCCGCCGAATGTGCGCGCGCCAGCCGTCAATCGCGGCCTGCGTCACGTCGTCCCAGCTTTGGATAACGACGACGGGGTACTCGGCGTACAGGCCGTCGAGCGACGAGGAGAGCACCACGGGCACCGAGCCCAACGCGAGCGCCTCCCACGCGCGGTGCGTGTCCAGCCCGTGGCCGGTCGGCGCTGCGACGAACGCGTGAGCGCCCATAGCTCGCCACATCTCCGCCCGCGTGCCGGCAAAGAAGGTGGCGAGGGGCGGCGCGCCCGGCGCGATCGGGCGCTTGAGCGCCTCGCACGCCGCCCGCCGGTCCGCCCTCGCGCACGAGAAGGGCGCGAGCAGCGCGGCTGGCCGGTCGGCAAACGCAGGCAGGCTCGCACGGATGGCGTTAAGCTCCGTCTGTTGCTCACACGCGCGCCGGCGGCGGCCGCGCTCGTCGCGCGCGCCGCCGCTGGGCGGCGGGCGCTCGGCAAACTTGTGCAGGTCGAGCCCGATCGGCAGCGGGCTCACTTTGCGCGAGAGCCAGCGCGAGCGGAGGAGCGCGCGTGCGCATCCGGTCCACACGTTGCAGCCCCGCAGGTCGTAATTCTGCACCCACCAGTGCAGCAGGCGGCGGTCGTTGACGAATTGGGGCAGCGTGAGCGTCATGTTGACCAACATCGCCCTGCGCGACCCACGGATCTGCCCCTCGCCGAACAGCTCGCGCGGCATGCCGACGTCCTCGCCGCCCGACACGACCGTCACACGGTGGCTGGGCGGCAGCGTGGCGAAGCGGCGCAAGAAGGCGGGCACGTCGAGGGACGGAACGTAAACGATCGCGCCGTCAGGGATCGATACCCTCGTCCACTCGACCGTGCTGTGCTCGCCTCGGCCGCGTAGGCCGTCAGGCCGGTCGACCCAACGGAACGGCCGCTTTGGGTACACGTCACAGCACGAGCGCATCAGCCCGCGCGACCAGATGGCGACCGACGGGCAGCGCGGCGGGTAGCGGTGGCGCGGGGGTACCAGACGCTCGCGCCAGCTCGCTAAGCCGACAAGCGCGAGCGCGCACGCTGTCGTGCCCACAGCGAGGCGCGAGCGACCCGTCCAGCTACGCGGCCGCTTCCCGCCATGCTGGAGCACCATGTGAGGCCTGTGTGCAAGTCATGACGGGAGCGGGCAAGCGAGGCGCCGAGGCGCGGACGCCCACTCTTCTCGCTGCGCGTGCCCTCAAGCAGCCATCGGCCAGGGTTCCCGCTGAGACCATGTTGAGGCAACCTGCCCGTCAGAAGCGAGGACAGCGCGCCGTCTGACGCGGTGCAGTCTGGGTGCAGTGCTGTGGCCTGTGCGTCACATTGACACGGCCTGGGCGCCGGCCTGCGGCTGCGGCGAAAGGCCGGCGGGCAGCGGCGCGACCTCTGCGTGGGCCGGTCTGGCGGCCAGATCGATGCCATTCGCTCGCGCGACGCGCTCGACCTCGTCGACAAAGCTCGCCCATCCCGGTGCTGCGAGCAGCGCCTCAAGCATCGCCGGGGTGACGCTGCCGGCTTCCGCGAGCGCAGCGTCGAAGTCGCCCAGGCGCGGCTCGGCCGCGGCACGCGCATAGAGCTCAGCGCGCGCGATGTCGATGCCCTTCGCCTCGAGGAATGCCGTGAAGCCGCGCAGCTCGGCGGGCTCGGCAAAGACGAGCAGCCACGTCGCGGGCGCGGCGCCGCGTGTGGCGATGCACACCTTGGCGCCCGTCACGCCGACGGTGCACGCCTCCGGCCCGGTGAGCTGCACGACGTGCACCGCGTAGTTGTCGGCGCGCCGACCAACGCTGAGCGTGGCGCCCAGCGCGCCTTCGCCCGTGCTCCACCCGAGCACATCGACGAGCGGCGAGCAGACGACCTGCACGCCGGCGCCGTCCGCGCGAGGGTAGAGCTGGGC
Source organism: Diacronema lutheri (assembly GCA_019448385.1). NCBI lineage: Eukaryota > Haptophyta > Pavlovophyceae > Pavlovales > Pavlovaceae > Diacronema > Diacronema lutheri. The sequence goes on along the minus strand of JAGTXO010000005.1, from coordinate 380,698 downwards.
GAAGGACACATCCGCCGTCGCGAGCAGCCCAAAGTCGCGCTTGCACGCCACCGCCGCCGCCCAGCCACCCGCCGCCATGCAGCCACGCGGTACCCAACCTCCAAACAAATCGCCCGTTCCCGCCCTCCTTCCTCCCCTGGCAGAGCCGCGCCTCTTCGAGAAAAGGCAGAAGGGGAGGCGAGAAAGACAGCCCCGCTTTCTTCCTGCCCGGGGCGGCCACCAGCCCCAACTCGACGCCCGACAGGATGATGATGCGCTGCCGGCGCTGCGAGCGCATGTACGACGAGGCGCAGCCCGTCGAATGCCGCTACCACCCGGGCCGCTACGGCGCCAACTCGTACGCGCTCGTCCCCCACTGGAGCTGCTGCGGCAACGAGATGCAGCTCGGCGGCTGCCGGACGGCGATCGAGCACGTGCCGTGCGAGACGACGCGCCGCGCGATGCTCTCTTTCGTCTGCCCACCGGCGAACGTGAGCACGCCGCCGTCGATCAGCGACATTGGCCCGCTCGCCACCTCGGACGATGGCGCGCCCGACGACGGCGCCGCGCCGGGTGCGGGTCGGACGCTTGTCTTCGAGATGCCCGACACGTCGCTCACGACCGCGCACGCGAGCACGGCGGCTGCTGCGGAGGCGGGCCTTGCGCAGGCGGTGGCGCACAAGGCGGCCGAGGCGCTGCGCGCTGCGCCCGCGCCCGTGCCCTCGCCCGTGCCCGCGTCGCGGCCCGCGCAGGCTGCGGGCGTGCCGGCAGATGCGACACTCGACGGGCGGTACGTCGTGCTGCCGTCGGACACGTTCCGCTCCGTCGCGCTCAGGCACGGCATGAGCGTCGAGGCGCTCGCCGAGATGAACGGGATGCGCGCCACGCGCTTCCTCATGCCCGGACAGGTCCTGCGCATCGTCCAGCCAGCCCTCTCAGACGAGGATGAAGAGGCGCGCCGCCGGCGGCAGATGGTGCTCAAATTTCGACGGCTGCAGCAGTGCTCCGTTGAGGAGGCGCGGTACTACTGCGAGACCAATGAGTTCAAGTGGCACGCCGCCGTCGCCGAGCGCCAGGCCGACGTCGCGTGGGAGCGCGAGCACCGCACGGCGGAGTCCGGATCGGTGCAGCAGGTGCAGGCCGCCGAGCGCGAGGCCGCGCTGCTCGTCGCCGCGCTCGCGTGCGCCACATCGCGCGGCGCCAAGGCGGTGTGGCCGACATGGCTGCGCCCGTGGGAGGACCAGCTCGTGCGCCGCTGCCTCGTCGGCTCCGACTGAGAAACGGCCGTGCGCGACTGCTCGCCGGTGCGATGCCCAGCACTCCAGCTGCACCCGGGCGATGGCCAAGGGGCCGGCGCGCGCGCCGCGCCGACGTGGCTTGCTGGCCCATCACGAGCGGCAGGTGAGGGCCGACCATGTCGGGGTCCGTCTCCCTGGGCAGGCCAACGAGTTGCCCAAACTGAGATACAGGCTGAAAAAAGGGGAATATGGTATGCGAAAATTGGGCCGTCGCGGGATCGCATATCTTGCACAGGCTCGGAATATGCGCAAGATATGCGGGGCATATGCGCTCTCCCTTCTTGCGCTGGGTGAAGTTGATCAGTTTTTGCCTGTGCTTCTGCGTGCGTATGTGCTGCGAGACCAGGTGCGCTGCATTGGTGACCTTGCAGCAGCAGGCCACGCAGAACAGCTCGCCCGTCACGGGGTCCGCGCGCAAAGACTGGCCCGTTGACAATGAGTCAATTCCGACACCGCCGCTGTAGCCGCCGTCTGCGCCGCTCGCCGCGCACAGCGGGCGAGGAGCGAAAAAATCGATCATCGCGGACTTGCGCTTGGCGGAAAGTTTGAGAGCGGGTTCGGGAGGGCGAGACGCACGCGAGAGATGACCCCACGTGCGCCAGCGTTCGCCATGTGACGAATTGTTAAAGCGCACCCTCGTGTGCCCGCCAGGGCCGCGGTAGCTTTCGTCGCTCGAGCAAAGCGACGTGACCAGGCCCGTGTCGAGGACCTCGTCGATCACTTGGTCACCGACGCGGAACGGGCAGCCGCCGGTCAACCGCGACCAAAGCGCCGGCTAGAACGGCAGGGATGGCCGATGAGTGCGGGTGCGCGCTGTCGCCGGCCAGCGCCGCGAAGAACTCCGGGTCGATCTCCTCCATCGTGCTTTCACTGGCGGCGATCTCCGCTTCAATTATTTTCCGAAAAATAATGTTTTTCGGAGGCGCTAACTTTAAATTCCTTACTTGCACAGGCCACCTCGTGTCTTTGACAAGCGCCCACACTGACATTTCCGCGGCGACCCCAGATATGCGGACGCATATGCGTCGCATACCTCTCCCCCCCCGATAGCCGAGAATTATATGCGCTATATCTCAGCTGGGGTAACCAACGAGGCACTTGCCATCTCTCGTCTTTCTCACCAGCTCTGTCCTTTTTGGCTTTTTTTGGGTTGCAGTGCGGGGTTTGAACAGTGCGGAACGATGCGCGCCACGGGGGTGGCGCTCTTCTGCCTCAACGTCCAGCTCTGCGTCAAGCCAGAGCGGCGGGCTGAGTTCCTCGCGTGCATCCGCAACAACCAGCGTTGTACGCGCGCGTCGGAGCCGCTCAACTTGCGCTACATCTTCGGCGAGGACAGGGACGTGACCGGCCGATTCCACTTCTTCGAGTCGTACGTCGGCGAGGATGGCTTCAAGCACCACACGGCCACGCCGCACTTTGCACTCTGGGAGGCCTTCGCGTCATCGGATCCCTGGACTGCGCCGCCCAAGGTGAGCTTCTACACGGAGGATGCGCCGGGCAAGGCCGGGCTGGCGCCGATCAGCGAGAGCCAGCCACTGCTGTGCCTCAACGCGCGCATCTGTGTCAAGCCCGAGCGCCGCGCCGACTTTTTCTCCGCGCTGCGCGCTGATCGCGACGGCGCGCTCGCGAGCGAGCCGCTGGCCGTCGCGCACCTCTTTGGAGAGGACACGAACGCGCCCAACGTCTTCCACCTCTTCGAGCAGTACGCCGGCGGGCAGCGAGGGTTTGACGAGCACGTGAGCACTGCGCATTACGCCGCGTGGTCGGCATTCAAAAGGACACACCCCTTCACAGCGCCGATGGATCTGAGCTTCTACGAGGCAGATGAATGAAGGGGATGGGGACGTGGCTCAGGAGTCAGCGGCGGGCCGCAGCGGCGGCCGGCCACTCATTTCGGGTCGTCGCAGCCCGACGTGGCCACGTTTCCACGGTCGGCCCACAGCGCCAACTGCGGCCAATCGCGGCGCGAGCCGTTTCCGAGCGAGAGCTGGCCCAGCTTTGCGGCGGTCCGCTCGAGTGGCTGGCCATCGTGCACCTCCTTCTTCAGCTTGGCCTCAGTGTCCGGGTAGTGCCGGTTGGCCATCGCAAAGTGGACCTGGTCGAGGAGCTCGCGCGAGAGGCCCTGGAAGCCCTCGGTACGGATCACCTCGGGGAAGTTGGACGTGATGAATTGCAGGCACACCTACGCGCACCCAAGCCGCGACCAAGCCGCGTTCGAAACGCGGCCGGCGCGGGCGCGGGCGCACGCGCACGCGGGCGCCGCAGTGGGCGACCTGCACGCGACCACCCGTGGACGCGGGGCACGCGCCGCGCGCACCGCCTTGAGGTCGTCCGCGCAGTGCTGGTCAGCGACGAAGAAGACGTGGCAGACGGTCGAGACGCGCAGCGACGACTCGATCGCGTTGATGCACTCGCGCTTGAGCCGCTCGAGGCCGAAACGGTCGGCAGCGGTGAGCAGCTCGAGTGCAATCTCGGGCGCAAAATCGACGACGTCCGTGTACATATACTCGAGTAGGCACGCGAAGACCTCGTGTCGCACGCCGTCGATCGTAACGCAGACGCTCTCCGCCTCCTTCATCCCGCTCATCAGCATCCGCGAGAAGTGCTCGCACCGCGCGGCGAGCACGACGCGGTGCGCGGGAATCGGTCGGCCATCGACGCGGAGTTCGATGTCGCTCAGGTGCGCGTTGTTGAAATAGGCGCGCCAGTCCGTCGCGAACGTCGAGCACGGCGTCGTGTCGAGGAGCTGGACGTCGTTCATGAAGATGTAGTCGTCTTCGGAAATGTCCCAGTACCGGCCACCGACGATGAAGATGCGCTTTCCCACGACGCCGGCGGAGTGGCAGGCGCGGCGCAGCGGCGCCTGCCCATCGACCTGCAGCGTGTCCCACGACATGCTCTCAATGTCCAGGCAGCTGACGACGTTGTCGCACTCGAAGTGCAGGTCAGCGGTTGGCTCGTAGTACTGCCCGCCAAACACGTACATTCTACGGTCGATCACCGAGGCGGTGTGGTAACGGCGCTCCTGCGGCAGCACGTCCGAGCCGAGGATGGGCTGGTGCCACGTCCACGTGTCCGTATCGAGCACGTGCAGGTCGGCCAGATTGATCGGATGGTCGACCGCGTCGAGGCCCGCGCCGCCAAACACGAGCATGTTGCGCCCGATCGAGCTCGCCGTGTGGCCCTCGCGCTCGATTGGCGGCGTGCCGAGCACGTCGGGCTGAGACCACCAGTTGCGCGTCGCGTCGTACACGTGCACGTCGTTCAAGTAGCGCGACTTGTCCTCCTCGTCCACCCACGTGCCGCCAAAGACGAGCATCCTGTGACCGACGACAACAGCCGTGTGGCCCTCGCGCTCCATCGGCGGCGAGTTGCTCGGCGTGCGCGGCGGGCGCGACCACGCGGGCGGCTTGCACGTCGTGTCGAGAATGTGCAGGTCATTCATGTAGAGCGTGATGTCCTCGTGGTCCGTCCTGCCGCAGCGCGGCGCGCGCGCGGCGCGCACACGAGTCGGCGCGGCGCGACGCGCGCGCGCGCGGCGCGACCCGGCGCGGCCTACCACGTGCCGCCAAAGACGTAGATGCGCTGGTCGATCACCGCGGCGCTATGCCCCTCGCGATCGTTGGGCGTTTGCCGCTGCCGGCCCGGCGGGTCCACGGCCGGCGTCGAGAGGATCATCGTGTTCGTGTCGAGCACGGTGAGCGGTGGGCAGAAGACGTTGCCGCCGTCATCCTCGTGCTTGCCAAAGAGGATGTACAGCACGCGCTCGACGACCGAGACGGTGTGGCCCTCGCACGACTGGCGCGTGCGCCCCTGGGGCTGAGCCTGAATCCAGCGCGGCATCGCGCGCCGCGCGCTCTCCCAGCTAGGACCACACGGAGGCCGACCGACCTTGACTTGACTTGTGATGGCGGCCAACGGTCGATTATTGTTTTTGCTTTTTGGTTGCACCGCCCCGAGTCAGACGGCACGCGCTCTCCTCCGCGCGGCCTTGGCGTCGCCGTTGCCGCCGCGACGCGGCCTCGTGCGGGCGTCAGGCGCGCCGTGGGCCCGCGCAGCTGTCTGGATGACGCCGTCGCGCAGCGAACTGATCGCCTCAAGAATGGCCGCGCCCTCGGCTTCGGAGAAGCGGTTGTGATGCAGGTGGCACGTGTACTGCGCCTCGAGCGTGCACACGCCCTCGCGCGACGCCTCGTCCGCCCAGAACGTCGGCGCGACGCGCTCGTGGTATCGGCGCGCCCATTTTGTGTAGAGCAGGTCCGAGCACGGCACGGAAGGGAGGAGCAGGGGGCGCAGCCGCTTGGCGTCGTCCGAGGACGGGCGCTCGTCCGCGTCGGCGCCGTCCGCGCGGGCAGAGCTCGGCCGCGCGGCCGCGCCGACGGCCGCGCCGGCGGGCGCGACGCGCGGCGCACGGCGGCGGCGCTTGTCCACGAGGCGCACGTAGAGGCGCGCAACGCACTGGGACAATTTAAAATGGGCGGGCAGCTTTGTGAGGCCAAGCTCGGCGGCGAGGTGAAGGAACAGGGTCTCCCACTCCTCGGTCGGCGCGACGATGTCCAGCGCCGACAAGAAGCCGTCGAGCATCCGGTAGCATGCCGGTGCGCACGTGCCGCCGCGCGGCTGGTTGCACGGGTTCACATCCAAAAAGCGCCCACGTGGCACCGTTGGCCTCTCACGCATCGCAAACTTAACGCGGCCGAGGAACCAGTCGGCGCGTGCTCCGCGTTGCCCGGCCGGCGCGTCCGGCGCGTTGGCCACACTCCCCAGCCCCGTCACGTAGTCGCGCAAGGAGCCGCCGTAGCCATGCTGGCCAAGGGCCCAGTATCTGTATGCCGACGCGAGCTGCGCGACGGGCTCGCGGAGCATCGTGGCGGTGAGCACGCGGCAGCTGGTACCCACGTGTGCGCGCAGTGCCTGCACCTCATCGAGCCGCTTGCCAAACTTGCCAGTGTGCATCTCAACCCACACGCGCGGCCGCTCATGGCGTGCGGTCGGGTCCCACCCCCACCATGAGAAATTGTGCTCGGGCAGCCGGACGAAGGGTGGGTCGCCGCAAAAGTCGACGCGGTTGTCGGAATCCTTGCTCGCGCGGCAGCTCGGGTCGAGTCGGTCGAGGTGGTTGCGCAGCTCTGTGCCGCCCGCCTTGTCGAAATGGAAGAAAGCGAGAAACACGCAGCGTGCCGGCCGGCGCGGTGCGGCCAAGAGGCGCGGCTGCGCGTCGACGCGCACGCGGCTCGAGGCGGACACGGACAGCCTCGCGAGGCTCGGCACAGGCCGCTGCTCGCGCAGCACCGTGCCCACCGCCGCCAACCCCAGCCGCTCGAATCGCCGCTCGCACAGCCAGTCGGACGCGTTGCTCGCGTGCGCCGCGGCGCCGGTCGCGCGCGAGGGCGAGCCGGGCAGCGCGCTCGGCGCGGCGCCAATGGGCCTGGCCGGCGCAACGAGCCGAACGGCGGGCGCGGTCGCGTCGCCATGCGCCCGCGGCGGAGCGATCGCGCTGTCGGCTCCGGCCGCGCGAGGCGGCGCGGCCGGCGGAGCGCGCGGCGCGCGCGGCGCGCCCGCGGGCGCCCTGTGCGCGCCAAACTGCGCGGTGCTCAGATTAAATGCGAGGAGGCACGCGATCAGGCATGTGACGACCGTCACCGCACGCTCCAGCGCGCCTGCGCCGCCCCGTGGGTGCGCCATGGGCGCGCACCACGCGCGACCGGGAGGGCCTCCCTCCAAAAAAGCGCGCGAGACGGGGTTCGATCATGAGCTCAACCCATCACGTCCACGATGGAGACGTCTGGTTCTGGGAGCATGGTCGACATCAATCGCGGCGCGCGAGCGTGATGGAGGAGGCCCACAGCGCTGGTTCGCTCTTCTCGGGCCTGGACTGACAGAGGTGATCAGCACTGACGGTTGCACCTTGGTCGGAGGGCGCACCCACGGCAAGCCTGCGCTCAAGCCGCTCGGCCGCCCGCGCCCGCAGCTCCGCGCGCCCGCGCGGTGCGCACGAGCATGCCGCGCACGTGCGCCTGCACAAGAACCGCTGCTTGCGCATGCAGTCTCTCGATCCACGCGAGCTCCGTCTCGACGAGGCGCAGCTCGTCGACCGCCTGCGCCGCGTGCCACGACGAACGGGGCGGACAGCCGAGCGGCGCGCACGCAGCCGGCCAGGGGCGGACAGCCGGCGGGCGCGCGCGCGTGAGACGAGAGCGGCGAGGCGCGCGCCGAGACCGATGCGCGCGAAAACGCGCGTATGCGCCACGCGCGCGGTCCGCGCGGGCGCGCCGCGCGCGCACCGCCGTCCGCCGGAACGCGCTGCGCGCGCGTTTGCCGCGCCACGCGGCTTGAATTCTCGCTGCCATGCGCTCGTTGCGCAGCTGGCGCGCCGTCGCCGCCGTGCGCACAGCTTTGAAGCGCAGGAAGCACGCCTGGATCCCGACGGCCGCCGCGAGCGACAGTGCGGCGCCCAATTCGCCCAGCTGCGCCTCGAGTTCGAGCCGACGACCGAGCAGCTGCGCGCGCTCGAGCTCGGCCCTGCGCACGTCCGCGCCGGCGCGCGGCTCGGCGGCGAGCGCCGCGCGCACCTCGCGCAGCCGCTGCTCAATCCGACGCTTGCGCAGCGAGAGAGCCGAGACGCGCGGGTCGGACGCGAGCGCCACCTCCGCGCGCACCCGGCGCGCGTCCGCTGCGCGCACGCGCGCCACCTTGCCGCGCTGCACCGCCTGCAGCCGCTGCGCGGCGAGCGACTGATGCGCGCCGTGCAGCAAATACTGCTGCCGCTCGTACCCGTGCGCCGAGCCGTACAGCAGCAGCGCGAGCTTCGCGTGCGCGCGCGCGCGCGCGTGCGGCTGCTCGTTGGTCCGCCCGGGCGCGTTCTCGAGCGTCGGCAGCTCCGCGAGCGCGCGTGCCGTCTCGCGCGGCGTGCCGACGGCGCGGCCCCACTTGTGCGCGACCAAGTAGTCGTGCACGCTGCGCATGCGCGCCTGCTCCTCCGCCGAGTGCAGCCGCGACGCGACGAAGTGAGCCGCGTGGTGGCATGCCGTTTGCGTGTCGAGTTCGCCAAACCAGCGCAGCAGCAGCGGGTCGGTGCCGAGAGGCACGGGCAGCCAGTCGGACGAGCCGGCGGCGAGCATGAGCGCGTACGTCGGCAGCGGCGCGTGCTCCGCGTGCCGCGTCGGCAGGAAGAGGGGCGAGCCTGGCGCGTGACGCATTGCGCGGGCGCGCGGGCGGCGCGGATGTTTGGCGGCCGGGCGGCGCGCGCTCGGAGCACCCGCGCGCGATCGCACGGACGGCGGCGCGCGGCGCTCGGACGCAAATCGACCGCGCATCCTCTTCGCAGCGCGCCTCCCGCCCGCCGCCGCCGCGAGGTCGCGCCGGCGCGGCGGCGCAGCGGCGCGGACCTGCGTGCGCCTCCCATGCCTGCAGCGCCTCGCCCAGGTCGAGGGTCGTGAGGCGCAGGGCGCCGACGAGATGCGACAGGTCGTCGCGTAGCTTGTTGCGCAACGGCAGCTGATGCCTGTGGCTGAGCGCGCGCTCGGGCAGCATGCCCTCGCCAAATCGATGGATTGCGCGAAGCGCGCCGGCGCGCGCGTGCGCGCAGCCGACCACGTGCTCGTGGAGCATATGAGGATCCCACGCGCGCTTGGCGTCGGGGGTTCCCGCGTCCGGAGGCTGGGTGCTGGCCAGTTCGATTGGCCGCGCCAGCTCGCGCTCGAGCCACGCCATCCGGTACTCGCCCGCGAGCTTGTCGCTCAGCGCGGTCCGCGCGGCGAAACCTGGCGCGCTGGCCACACGCGCGAGGTACGAGCGGTGAATGAGTACGGGCGGGGAAGGCGTGCCCAGCGGCCGGCGGCTTGAGGCCAGCAGAAAAGGCGGTATCGCGAACGGCGCCGCGTCGGGCCGAGCGTCTGCGGGAGCCGTTCGGCCGCCGCCGGTGCGCGCCCCGGGCGCTCCGGGGCTTTCGCGCCGGCGATCGGCGGCGACGTGCCCAGCTGAGATGCGCGGCAGGGTGGTGGGCAGAGCGGCGGCCGTGCGCATCTCATAGACTGATCTCCCGATGCTCACGACGCCGGGCGCGCCGGGCGACACCAGCGCGCGCCGCGCGTCCGCGCTCGGCGTGCGCGTCGCCATCCGCGACGCCGGCCTCCTCCCACTCACCACGGAGCGAGAAACCGCTCGGTTGGGCGTTGGCACTCCCATGTCAGCATGGCGGATATGAACGCGTCGCTGGCCGTGATCGTGCGCGCCGGCCGGCCGGAGGCGGCGGCGATCGGCGAGCGCTTTGCGGCGGCTGGTAGGCTGGTACGCATACTCTGCGCGCGCCGCGCCAGCGTGCGTTGGGCCGCAGCGTCGCACCCACCTGCACGCCGCGCGCGGGGCCCGCGCAGACACCCCCCACCCCCCTCATCCTTCCCGCGCGCGCCGCCGCAGGTGGACGTGCTGTGGGCCGACGCGGATGCGGAGCGCACGCCGCCTCTGGCGCATCCCCTGCTGCGCTGGCATGCGCTCGGCGCGGACGCGCGTACCCTGGACGCGCCTGCCGTCGCGCAGCTCGCGATGCGTTGCCACTGGTGGCTCACGTCGTGGTCGCGCGCGCGGCGCAACGTGCCGTGCGCGGCGCACTTCACGGGCGCGGCGGCGGCGCTTGCGCATTTTGCCGTGCTCGCCAAGCGCTCAGGCTCCGCCTACAGCCACACGCTCCTCTCCGTCAGCGTCGAGCCCGTCGCGCCTGCCGGCGCGGCAAGGCGGCTCGGCGCACGCGCCGGGTGGGCCGCGCGCGCGCCGTCCGCAGCGCTCGACGCGCTCGCCGAGGCGTGCATGCGCGCCCACGCGATCCGCCATTGCGACGCGTGCGTTGCGAGCCGCGAGCTCGACCTGCGCGCCGCGCTCCGCGCGCGCGCATGCGCCGGTCCGGGTGAGGTGCAGCCGCTCGCCGGTCCGGGCGAGGCGCAGCCGCTCGCCGGTCCGGGCGCGGCCGGCGAGCTCGGCACCGCCGCACGGCTGTGGGCGGCACGCTCGCAGCCGCGCGCGCTCGCGAGCGCGCTCGAGGCAGCGAGCGCCGCGGCGGGCGGCGAGCGCGCGCGCGCGTGGAGCCGTTTTACCGCCGCCGCCATGAACGCGCCCGCCGAGCGCACGGCGGCCTCACCGCCGCGCGGCAGGCACACGGCGGACGGCGATCGTCGACTTGCGCTCAGCGTGTGCATCGCGTCGCACGACCGCGGGCCGCTGCTCAGGCAAGCCGTCGCGTCGATCCACGCGCAGCTCGGCGTGCATCGCGCCGCCGCCTTGCTGCGATCCGCCGTCGGCGGGCGCGGGCTCTTGGACGGCGCCACGCCACCACCGGCGGACGCGCCTGGCGACGTTGAGCTGCTCGTCGTCGATGACGGCTCGACGGACGCGCAGACGGTGCGTGTGCTCGCCGAGCTTGAAGCCGACGCACCGGACACCGACGCACCGGACGCCGACGCACCGGACGCCGACGCCGGACTCGACGGGTACGCGCCGCGCCGTCCATCGTCGGCCCATGGGGGCCGCGTGCGCTGGCCCGTGCGCGTGCACCGGCTTGCGCGCAACGCGTACCTTGGCGCGGCGCGCAACGCTGCAGCGCGCCTCGCGCGCGGTGAGTGGCTGTTGTTCATCGACGACGACAACGTCGCCAAGCCGCAGATGGTCGCGGCGTTCGCGCGCGCCGCTTCTCACAGCGGCGCGGACGTGTTGACGTGCGTCAATCACAAGTGGGCGTCCGCGGACGCACCGCCCCAGCCCAGCCTACGCGCGCTCCTCGACGGCGCGGGCGAGCTGCGCGAGGAGGCGCTCGATGGCTGGGCGGTCGACGCGGCCGCGGGCTCCGCCGAGGCCGCGCGCGGCGAGCACTGGGTGCCCCTCGGCCCGTGCGCAGAGCTGGGCGCGCACGCCAATTGCTACGGCGACGCGCATGCTCTTATCCGGCGCGGCGCGCTCGAGAGCGTCGGCGGGTACACTGTCGACTACGGCCTCGGGCTGGAGGACTGGGAGCTGTACGCACGCCTCGCGCTCCGCGCCGACGACGAGCGCGCCGCGAGCGACGGCGCGGGCGCTGCGGGCGATTCGCTGCCGTTACACCACCTCGTCGTGCCGAGCCCGTTGTATTGGTATCGGCTGTCGCGTGGTGGCGGGATGCTCGCCCGGCAGCACGCGCAGTCGGAGGAGGCGCGGGCGCAACGCCTCGCCGACCGGCTGCGCAGCCTGCGTCCCTTTGTCGAGCGCGAGCGCGGACGCTCGGACGGCGGCACGATTGGTGCCGCCGTGCGCGACGCGCGCGCACCGCCCTCGCTCGAGGCCCTGCTGCTCTATAGCGAGGCGCTGCGACCGCACGACGCGCGCGGCTCGGTCGAGGCGTGCGCGCCCCTCGTTGCGACGCGCTGGCTGCGCGCCGCCGCTGAGCTGCTCGCCGGCGCGCTCGCGCTCGCGCTGCTGCTGCGCGCGCTGCCGGCATGCGCGCGCGCGCGCGCGCGCGCGCGCGTCCGACCGCCCCGGTTGGTTGATCGGTCGGCGTGATTCGAGGTCAGTGGAGGTGCTCACCTTGACCAGTCGTCAGTGCGGGGCAGGCCGGATCTCCAGCGGGCAGCGGACTCAAGTCACGCAGAGCGCACGCGCGTGAGCAGCAATAGGAAGTTGACGTGCACCGTGGCTCGCGCGCGCCTTCAACTGCCGCGAAAAGCCGGCGCAACGGAGGGAACTCACGTCCGACTGCCGTGCGCGCTCTCTACTCGCGCCCTCGCGCCTCGAGGTGCTCCACACGCCGCACGAGCTGCTCGATCGTCGCGCGCTGCTCCTTGACGACGCACGCGAGCACGCTCACAACGTCCATCACCTTGACAGACGTGTGGCTCGCGTTGGCCACCTCGTCTGGCACGTCTTCGGCGATGAAGCCAACGTGCTTCTCGCCCGTCCTCGTGAATTCGTACTGCACGGCGTCGAGGCCGTCGAGCACCTGACGCCGGTCGTAATAGCCGGGTGGGCGCAGGTGGGCACAGCGCGTCACGGAGCGCGCGCGCGCGGCGGCGCGCGGCCTCGCGGGCGGCGTCGGCGCCGCGCCGCACCTTGTGCGCCCGCGCGGGCAAGAAGGGCTCGATTGAAGTTTTGAACGCGCGCGACGATGTCGATTCGAAGCTCTCGGCGTGCACCTTGCCGAGCAGGTTGACGGTGCCGTCGGCGGCGAAAGTGGCAAGCTTGGCGCCACCCGTGCCAATCACGGCACCGTCGCCGTCGGCATAGAGCTCGAAAAGGCCGGAGGGAGCGGCGGGGTCCAAGCCGGCCACCCGCGGGCCGAACGCAAAGCCCGCCGTCGCGCCCGTCACCGTCACCTGCGCCGCGCGCGCCGTGTCGTCGCTATGCATGTGCAAGATGGAGTTTGGCTTTGGGGTCCAGATGCCGACGCGTCCAGCCTGGTCGACGGTCACCTTGACGAAGCCCGGGTTGCCGCTCACCTGCACGCCGCGCGCCGGCTCGGCCGGGGCTGGCTCCTTCCCAGTGCTTTTTGCAGACTCTGGCTTTGCCGGCACCGGCGCCGGCGCCGGCGCCGGCGCCGACACCAACGCCAATGCTGGCGCGGGCTCGAACTCGGCCTTGGGCTCGGGGACGTGCGTCGAGGGCGGCTCGGCAGGAGAGCGCGTAGCGGCGTCGGGCGTGGCAGCGTCGGGCGCGGCGGTGGCGAACGCGGCGGCGGCGGGCGCGGCGGCGGCGGGCGCGGCGGCGGCAGGTGCGGCTACCACCTCAAGCGTGGGTTCCACCTCGGCCGTGGGCTCCACCACGGCCTCGGCGAGGGCGGCAGCCGGAGCTGCGGCTGGAGCGGCGGCCGGGGCAGCTGCGGGAGCCATGTCGGTTACAAGGTCGCGAGGGTGCTCAGTGTAAAGGGGCCCTGAGTCAAGACTCAATTTTTTGTACCCAGGGTCGACGCCCTGATTTCGGCCTGATGTTGCGTGCGCCCTTTCGCTCGCTCCGTTTGTCCAGCCTCGGCCCCGTGCGCGCCCCTCCTGCTGACCCGCCTGTAAGCGTCGTTAGTATTTTTTGTACCCATACCCATACATACCGGAGCCGAGGCCCGCGCTGTCAAGTACACGCGGCCGCGCGAGCTCTCATCTCGCGCCGTTGAGCACCGAGCTGAGGCCAAGGCCGAGCGAGCCGAGGAGACCCCTGCCTCCGCCTCCGCCGCCCGCGTGCCGCCGGTCGGCCTCGTGCGAGAACGCCATGCCCTGCACGCCGAGCCGACTGACGACGTGCTTGTACTCGTCGCGCTCGAACGCCAACTCGGCGAGCCGGATCTTGTCGCGCGCGAGCTCTCTGCGCAGACAGACGACCTCGCGCTCGGCCGCGCTCCCACCCTCCTCGAGCGGGCCATCCGCTGATATGATCGCCTCAAGGCGCTCGCTCGTCGCGACGAGCTGCTCTGCGTACATGCGTGCCACGTCGCCCGGCCGCGCGGCCGCGCCGCGCTCGAGCGTGCCCGCGATCTCCTCGAGCACCTCGACGTCCAGCCGGTGGCGCAGCACGCCGACCGTGGACTCGAGCGCTGCGACCTGCGCGTGTGCGCTCGCGAGCTGCTGCTCGAGCACGAGCACGCGCGCCTGCGCATCGGCGAGGCTCTTGCCGCCGCCCACCCGCGCCCACGCGGGCAGCGCGTGCGCCTGCGAGCCGTCGATCTGAACGCCGCGCCGTACCGCCCGTTCGTCCCCGCTCTCGTCGCGCTCGTCGAAGGATGAATTGCCGCCGTACTGCGAGTAGCCTGAGCGCGAGGCGTGGTCGCGTGGCGCGGTGACGGTCGAGCCGCTGTGCACGCTCGACGCGTCGTCGTCCGCGTCGTCGTCATCCGCACCGTCGTCCTGCAGCGCCGCGCCCACCGCGCGCGCGCCGCGACGTGCGCAAGTCAGCCGGGCGCGCGTGTGGCGCTGCGCTGCGCGCGCGCGCGCGCGCGCACCAGTCGGGCATGGCCGCGCAGGTTGACCTGCAGCATGACCGGGCGCTGTGCTGAGCTCGGCTTGTGCGGCTGCCGCGCTTTGCCGCCAAGGTGTGCCTGAAGCGTGAGTTGCGCTATGCTGCCCGTGACCGGGCGCTGCCCGTATTCGGACAGGTCGAGCTGGAGCGAGGCGAGGAGGCCCGCACCTGAGCTCAGCTGCGCCGCGTTCATCAGATCCGCGTCGTACACCTGCAGCCGGCACAGCTTGGCGTCGAGCGCGCCCGTCTTTGCCGAGCGGAAGAGCGTGACGCTCTGCGAGAGCCGAGCGTCCCAACGCGCGGAGCCGTCGCGCACGTCGGCTGCGTGCGTCATCATCGCTTTGCGACCACGGTCCCACACAATGACGGCGCGGCGCACGCCGTCGGGCAGTCCGCGCGCGTCGCACACGTCGCACTCGAACTGCGGCGGACGGCGCATCCGCGCGCGCGCGGTGCGCGAGCAGGGCGCACGCGCGACGAGTCAGCGCGCCGGGTTGGAAAGCGCGCGCCGCGTGGAGGAGCTCGCACCTGCCACTTTTGCTGCTGCTTGCCCACGTGCTTGCGCACGTTGGCCAGCCTCGCGCGCGCGGCGTTCATCCTCCCAGGGGAGGCCCAAGTGACGCCCTTGGCCCCACCCGTGATGCAACGTCACACCTCCTCCGTCCGCCTCGATGGCGGCTCGCGACCGTCGGTATCACGGATGCCTGGTGCTCCTTTTCGCGATCCAGACCCGCTCGCAGACGGCCGCGCGCCCGCGTGTCGCAATCATCGGCTCAGGCATCAGCGGTGCGTCCACCGCATACTTTCTCGCCCGAGCGCGACGCGACGCGGAGCTCGTCATCTTTGAGCGCGACCGCGCCGTCGGCGGGCGCACGCGCACGCGCGCGTGGCGCGGCGCACGTACCGCGCCGCCCATCGACGAGGGCGCGACGAGCGTCTCGACGCTCAACGTCTACCTCGTCGAGTGGATGCGCGAGTTCAACATTTCACGCGCCACTGACGCGCGCGGCGAGATTGGCATCTGGGACGGGCGTAGCTTCCGCTTCCGCGCGGACGCGGGCTCGCCGCTCTTCGCCGCGCGCGTGCTGTGGCGGTACGGCGCGTCGCCGCTGCGGCTGCGCGGCGCGCTGCGCACGACGGTGGCGAAACTGCGCGCAGTGTACGAGCTGCAGGCCGCCGGCGCCTCGTTTGACTCGCCCGAGCAGCTTTTCCGCGCGCTCGGGCTGTTCGAGTCGACGCAGGCAAACGCCGCGACCGAGCTCGCGCGCGCTGGCGTCGGCGCGCGCTTCGTGAGCGAGCTCGTCGACGGCGCGTCGCGCTGCAATTATCTCCAGCCCTCCGCTGAGCTCTCCGCCTTCGTCAACCTCGTCAGCCTGGCCGGCGCCGCGCTCGAGGGCAGCGTCTTTCGTGTGCATGGCGGCACCGCAGCGCTCACACGCCGTGTCCTCAATGCGTCGCGCGCGCGCGTGCGCACCGGCGTCGAGGTGCTGGCGATCGAGCGGCGTGCGGGCTCCGAGCGCTTCACGCTGGCGACGCGGCCCGCCGACCGCGCGCGTGGCGCTGCCGTCGAGCTCGAACGCTTCGACGCGGTCGTGATCGCCGCGCCGCTCGAGGCGAGCGCGATCGAGCTGCGCGTCGCCGGCGCGCCGCCCGTGCAACGCGAGCGCCCGTTCGTGCGCACGCACGTGACATTCGTCGAGGCGGACGGGCTGAGCGGCGCGTGGTTCGGCGCGAGCGCCGCCGCGGCCGTCGGCGAGGTGCTGACGGTTACAAACGAGTCGTTGCCGTTTCATTCAATCGGCCTGAGTGCGCGGCTCGCGCGCGCCGCGCCGGAGATGAGCGCACAAGACGCCGCGGCGCGACGCGGCGTGTGGAAGCTGTTCTCAAAGGCGCCGCTGGCGGACGCGCAGCTCGACGGGCTTTTTGCCGCGCGTGGCACCACGCGGCGTGTCGTCTGGGACGCACCGGGGGCGTACCCCGTCCTCCGGCCGACGCCTCTGTGGCCGCCGTTCAAGCTCGCGCCGGGCCTGGCGTACGCGGGTGCGATGGAGTCGGCCGTCAGCTGCATGGAGACGCAGGCGATCGCCGGCCGCAACGCCGCGCTCCTCGTCGCCGCTGGCCTCGCGCTCGACAGACCGTTGCGCAAGCGGAGCTCGTGTTAATTGTGCTGTGCACCGGGGGCAATTCTGACGCCGAGCATGCGATCAACAGCCGGGGCGCACGCGCAGCATCCCCTGGACGTCCGCACGCAGGCTGGGTGCTGACAGAAGAGCAGCTTGCACCTCGGCAATGTTTGCGATCTTGTCGTCATGGCACGGCGGCTTGGGCCGCTTGCCTGCGCCTTCCGCGAGTGTGGCGCGCACCACGTGTGTCGGCACGTCAAAGCCGAGACCAGCGAGCAGCGCCTGGAAGCTGCGCACGGACACGTCAGTGGCGCTTGCAGTGTGGCCGCTTTGCGACAGCTGTTCCATCGTCGCGTTGGCGATTGGGGCCGGGAAGCCCGCGACGAGCAGCTGTGCCGTTTGCTTGTTGGGCGCCTGCGCTGCCTTGGCGAGGCGCTGCGCTAAGGCCGAGCCGGGCGAGCAGTGGAGGTGCGCGAGCGTTGGCACGGCCTGCGCGGGGCCACCCTGGTTGGCGCTCGTCGCCGTCGCGGTTGCTCGCCTCTTGAAGCAGAGGGTCGAGCGCTGGCCAGTAAGAGTGTCCACCGGATATCCGAGGTGCGGCGCGAAGCAATCGATTGCGCGGCAGACCTGGCACGCACGCACGCGAGGCAGCAGGTCAGGGACAGGGCGCGGCATGCTGCGCGCAAAGCAGCACAACGTTCTCACTCACCACGTAGTCAAGGACGTTGTGCCGCCAGGCCTGCACCGCGCGTGTGCCAAGATCGACAAGCGTCCTCACCGTGCGGGTTGAGCGCGACGCGAGCAGCAAGCTCGGCTCGGCCTTGAAGACGAGCGACATGTTGCGGCGGACGGCGCGAGCGTGGATGATCGTCATCGCGCCGTGCATGCCAATTGCGCGATGAAAATATGGGTTCTTCTCCTCGTGGAGCAGCTCGTACACGGTCGGCAGCGCGGAGATGTCCGCCCGCCTGAGGATGTCCTTGAGCGTCCTCAGCACAAACGTCGAGCCGCTGCAGCCCCTCATCACGAGCATGCGCGGCGGCAATCGCCGCCGCTCATCGAGCGGGACCGCGAGGGCATCCGAGAGCTCGCGCCTGAGGAAGTCGAGGCGAGAGGTGCGTGCGCGAGGCGCTTCGGACCATTTCGACGAGTCGGCTGGGCTCGGCCCGAGGAGGGCGAGCGCGACGAGGACGGAGATCACGTTTGGCATGCGCAATTGCGCATGCTCTAAAAATATCACGAATCGATTATTAGGGATCACTTTGGCGGCGGAGACTGCTGACTGCTTTGGCGCACGGGCGGAGGAGCTTCGCTTGCGTCGCTCCGCTCGGCGGGGACGGCCGGCCACCTGGGCGACGCGCCGTTGTTTGGGATGCCGATCAGGTTTTCGAGCGAGGGCGAGGGCGGCGACGGTTCCTCGTGCTTGAGCACGCCCTTGAGGAGCTGCGAGCCGGGGAAGCTCGCGCCCTTGCCTGCCGTTGTCTCTCCCTTGCTATCGCGCAGCTCGCGCACATCGTCTTCGCCCTCGGCGGCCACCAGCTCCCGTACGGGGCTCGAGCGCTCGGGGATCGGCGCTGGCGGTGGCTGGCCGTTTCGCCCGCCGAAAGCACGGACCGATGGTGCGGGAGGGATGGCGGCACACGCGCGCGCAATGTCAAATCCGGGGCAAAGCCGGCGGTACGCGCGGACGCGCTCGCGCTGGGCGTTTGGTCCGGCGCGGCGAAATGCAAGTCGGCGCTGTGCTCGGCGCACCTTTGGCTTTGGCCGGACAAGCTCCGCCGGCTCAAGCGACGCGATCGCCTCGAGCAGGGCAAAGTCCGCAGAATCGTCGGCGCCGAGATCGCGCCTGTCCGCCTTTGAGGACGAGATCGAATTTGAATGTGGCAGCGACGCCTCGTCCGCCGACGCCGGAGGGCCATTCGCGCCCGCGCCGTTCTGCGCGTGCCGCGCACCGCCCCGCTCACAGCTGCCCACTGCCCCGCATGCACCCTCACCGCTACCGCTGTGGGCGGCACCAGGCGCGAGCTCCAGATGGTCGTGTGGCGCGCCGCCCGCAGCACCGCCGTCCGTTGCGCTCGACTGCGGCGGCTCGTCGGCAGGCGGCGGAGGGGGCCGCCGCGCGCTGCCGCCCGCGCCACCATCGCCGCCGCCCGCGCCGCCACCGCCGCCCGCGCCGCTGCCCGCGCGAGCCTCCTCGGCCATCTGCTCGAGCGCGTCGAGTCTCAAGTTGATAATTCGCATGATCGCGTGCCGCACCTCTGGAAACGATTTGAGCAGCTCGCGGAAGTTGTGCGCCGAGATGGAGAAGAGGGCGGCGTCCTCGACGACGCGGACGGTGGCGACGGCGAACGAGTCGCGGATCGCCGACACCTCGCCGATGAACGCGCCGCCGCTCAGCTCGGCGACGAGCTTCATCGCGCGGCCGGCGAGCACGTGCACGACGCCCTCGTCGATGAAGACGACGCGCGTCAGCTTCTCGCCCTCGTGCACGAGGTACTCGCCGGGCAGCGCGTTGTACGGCGTGAGGTGCTGCGCGATCTGCATCATGAACGTCATCCCCGCCGCGCGGAAGAGCGGCACCTTCTGGTAGAGCGTGCGCGCGCGCACGAGGCGCAGGTCGCGCTGTAGCGGGTACGGGAGCATCGCGAACACCTGCGACTCGTCGAAGAGCTTTGCGGTCGGGAAGTCTGCCTGCAGGTGCGCGCGCACGCGTTTGCGCAGCTCGACAGGCATCGCCGTCACGGAGAGGTACTGATTGATCGCCTCGAGGCGCTCGGCGAAGGCGCGCGTGCAGTAGTCCGTCGAGGCGAGCATGACCGAGAGCGCGGACACCATCATGCCGAACAATGCCGAGCCGATGACCACATTAAACATGGTTGTAATCAGCTCCTGGCGCGTCGTCGGTTGGTAGTTGCCATACCCGATGCACGCCACTGCGCGGCATTGGCGGCGCGGGCGGCGCGCGCGCACGCGCGGTGACGCACGCGCCCGGCCATGGCGATGGCGCACGCGCGCGGCGGGCGGCTCGCCACGAGCCGCCATGGCCGCCGCGTGCGGGAGCAGCAGCGCCCTCACTCTGACAGACGGTGTTGAACGCGGTCTGCACGTAGCGCGTGGACATGTCGGTCTCGAGCATGCCGGTAAGAATCACCCAGCTGTCGGCGGGGTAGCCCATCACGCGCGGCAGCGCCCATTGCAGGCACGTGAACCAGTGCATGGCGATCAGGTAGGCTGCGCGAGAGGGTGGCATTAGGAATGTGGGGGGGGGGGGGGGGGGACGCACGCGCTGAGGGGGAGGAAGGTGTTGAACGCGACGTTGCCCTTCAGTCGGAGGCGGAGAGGCGAGCCGACGAGCTCGGGCAGGCGCTGACGCCTGCTGTCACTCGCATCCCGTCCCAGCTTCGCCACCAGCCTCGCCCCGTCGCACGGCGCGTGCGCACGAGCCCAACTTCACGCACCGAGTCCGACGACAGTGACGAGTGATTTGACTGTGGGCGAGCGCTTGCGGAGCGTGACGAGCACGACAAAGATTTTGAGGCAGCGCGTCAGCCGCGCGATGCGCACGAACGTTTGAAAGTCGGCGCTGCGCAGCCGGCCGCCGTGCACGGCGAGGCCAATCAGCCGCCACGGCAGCGCGGCAAGCACGTCGGGCAGCATGGCGGACTGCGCGTAATGACGCACGATCTGGCGCACGTTCATCTCGAGCGAGTTCGCGTCGTCCGACACGAAGCCAGTCAGGCACTTGACAAACACGTCGGTGAGGATGAGCACGTCGACGAGCAGCGAGATGCCAACGATGGCCGGCGGCGTCGCCTCAAGGAAGGCGGCCGCGAACGGCGCCTCGCATGTGACGACGAGGGCGGCGACGAAGATGAGCGCGTCCCAGCGCTTGCGCGGCGCCGAGTTTGGATGCAGCACGAGGGAATCGAGGGACGGCACCCACTTTGCCACCGCGAATCCGTCCGCGCCGAGACCGTCCGTGCCGTCCGCGTCCGCGGCCGCACTGCGCGTGCCAAGCATCGTTGCCATCGCTGCCTGCGCTCGGTCGCTGACCATCGAGGGGCGGAGCGCGGCATGGCGCTCGTCGATCGCGCCGCTATCGTCGCCGTGCGCCACGCCATCTTCGGCGAGGACGGCCGGGCCGAGCGCACAGCCGAGCGCCGCGCGCAGCCTGCCAAACAGACCGGACGTGTTTCCGCTCTGCCGCTCAACCTCGGCGGCTTGCCCGACGGCCGCGGGCGTGCTGGCCGCGAGAGCGACGCGCGCATCGGCGGATGCGCGGCTCACCCGCTCGTCGCGTTTCGGAAGCGGGCCGAGGAGCGCACTGCCCGAGCGCCTGTGTGGCGCCTCGATGGTCGAGTCGTCGAGCGCCGACACGGGCGCCGAGGGTGCGCCGCCAACGCTCCCGCTGCCGCGACGCACGTAGCCGGCACCGTCGGCGCGGGCGGCATGCGGCAGCCGACCTTGCGCGCCCGCGGCGAACCGCTCGCCCTTCGTGGGCACGTCGACACGGCTGTCGTCGCGCGCGAACGACGTAGCCGCTTGCCGCCTGGACTGGCCCACCGCCTCGCCCGCGAGGTTTGGAGCAAAATATGCCGAAGAGGTTTGGCGGCGCGGCTGCCGACTCGGTGAGGCGGGCGCGCCGCTGAAGCCGCCCTGCCGCCGGCGCATTGGGCTTTGCGGCGGCGCGGCCACGAGCTGCGCCTTTGGGCGGTCGAGCAGCCCGGTGATTTCGGAAGGGAGGTTGAGCTCCGCCTCATGCCCGACCTGGGCGCGGTGGATGCGCGATTCGACGAGGCGCTGGAGCTCGTCCGCGCTGATCACCTCCGTAGCTTGCACGTCCGCGTCCGCCACCGCGCCCGCCACCTCGACCGTCGTGAGCGCCAGAGGTCGAGAGGCGCTGCGCACCGTTCTGCCCGCCGTCATTGCGCCGCGCGGTACGCATTTGACTTTTCTACTTTCTAGCTGTTAGTGTTTTCTTCACTGTGGACAAAAGTGAGTATGGTGAACGGAAGAAAGTGAGTATGTGAAGTTTCCGAGTTTCCCAACGACCTCACAAGTCACACACGCGACAGCCCTCTCGACGCGACGTAGTCGTCGCGCGCGGGCCCGCGCAGCACGATGCGGCTCGCAAGCGCGTTCACGATTTCGCGCGCTTCGGCAAACACCGCCATCGGCGATCGGCCGTTCGCGCGCGCGGCAAGGTTGACCATCGAATCGAGCAGCCTGCAGGGCACGCAACGCGAGGGGGGGCGGCACGGGCCCGCGCTCGTGCGAAAAGGGGCGCGCGGCGCGGCGGTGCACGTCGCGCGGCGGCGCTCGCCGCGGCGCGCACTTCTCGCTCTCCATGAAATTGAAGAATTGCAGCTCTGATGACCACGTGTCCTTGAGGACGCCTGCGAGCACCTCGCGCAGCTCGGCGTCCTGCGCGCCGAGCGAGCAGCCGGCGAGCTTCACATCAAGCCTGTCGAGGCGCGCGCGCAACGAGGGCGTGCCGACGAGCAGCATCATGTCGAAGCGGCCGGGGCGCGTGACGGCCGAGTCGAAGGCCGAGATTCGATTGGTCGCGACGAAGAAAACGCATCGCTCCTTGCGGCGCAGCTCGTTGAGTTGCGTGAGCATCGCGGTCGTGAGCATGCGTGACTCCATGGAGAGCGCGCCTTCCGTGCGGTCCAAGCAAAACTCTGCCGCGCAAATTGGGGCGCGAGACAGTTCGCGCGAGCGCGCGCCAGCCGGGCGCGAGCCAGTCATGGGCGAGAAATAGGCCGCGCGCGTCCGGACGCTGCGAGCCCGCGATGCGCGCAGCGGGAGCGCGGCGAGCGTGCACGCACGTCACGCAAACGCGCGTGCCCACGCGCCCGCTGCGCGCGCGCACCCTCGATCTCGTCAAAAAGAATGACGGTCCGCTCGAGGGCGATCAGCTTTTCAAATACATACCTGTCAGCGCATGCGCACGCATGGTGGCGTGCGTGTGTGCATCGCCGCCCAGCGCGTGTGTGAGGCGCGGCGAGAGAGCGCGGCAGCGGGCGACGCGGGCAATCTGCCGTGCTGCGCTGCGCTGCGCAGCGCAGCGCCGCACGTCATCCGGCCCGCCACCTGCTCGAGGCCGTCGGCGAGCAAGTCCGCCGTGTCGATCGTCAGTAACGGCCATCCAAGCGAGCGCGCGACTGCCTCGCACACAGTCGACTTGGCCGTGCCGGGTGGGCCATCTGGCGCGCGCGCGCCGCAGCGTGCGAAGCAAGAGGGATGAGGTGGGGGCTGAGCGCGTCATGCGGCGCCCACGCCAGGGGCGGCAAAGCAATGCACCGCCAGGGGCGGCAAAGCAATGCACCGCCAGGGGCGGCAAAGCAATGCACCGCTCGGGGCGGCAAAGCAATGCACCGCCAGGGGCGGCAAAGCAATGCACCGCCAGGGGCGGCAAAGCAATGCACCGCCAGGGGCGGCAAAGCAATGCACCGCTCGGGGCGGCAAAGCAATGCACCGCTCGGGGCGGCAAAGCAATGCACCGCTCGGGGCGGCAAAGCAATGCACCGCCCGCAGCGTGCATGCGGCACGGCACGGCGCGGCGGGCGGCGCGGCGCAGCGCGGCGCACAGAGGATTGCGGAGAACTTTGCATCCTGCTTTGGACCGTGGCCCTCGAGCGGCCGCCGGCCCGCGGGCGCGTCGGCGAGCGGCTCGAGAATGTGCCGCGAGAGGATTCGCTTCAGCGACGCGCACCCCTCTTCAGAGCCTTCGACGCCGATCGCGCCCCCGCCTGCGAGCTGCACCTCCGAATCCATGAGCGAGTCGAAGAGGCGGGTGGAGCGCTCGCTCACGCGCGTCGCGCGGAACTCGGAGAGCACGTCCTCCGCGCAAAGCTTGCGCAGCAGGCAGCGCATCGACGAGAGCGCAGAGCACACTTGCGCTGATGACCAACAGAGCGGCCCGCCATTCTCAGAGAGGTGGCTCGAGCGCCAGCCGCGCGTCACGCCCGCCGGCGCCTCGTCGGCGAGGTGCGTCGCGCCCTCCGCGCCGCGCGCTGCGTACCACGCAGCGGTGCCGGCGGTCTGGATAATGGAGGCTTCCGCCCAGCCGACGGCGAGCTCGAGTGAGCCGAGATGCTCTCGGAAGAGCTCCGGGTGCTCCTCGCCGATCGTCTGTAGCAGCACATCGAGCAGGTCGAATGAGAAGACGAACGAATTGCCCAGGTCGCGCGACTGGAAGCGACTTGCGATCGGCTCGCCCTTTGGCCACAAGCCTGATTCCTTTTGCAGCGAGAAGATGGCACGCAGCACATGCGCTGTCAGCTTCAAGTTCACCTTGGGCGCGCGCGTCGCCTTGCCGAAGAAGGAGCTGCTTTCGGCGAGCGCGCTCGATGCCTCGTAGTACGTGCATAAGTCAAACCCCAGCCGGATCGCGTCGGAACCCTCGTCCGCGCGCGCGGCGCGCAGAGCCATCTGCTCGCAGATGGACCGGTACGCGTCGATGGCCGCGCGCTCGAGGGCGGCGCGCACTTCGCCCATCCGCGCGGCGAGCCAGCGGTCGGCGGTCGGCTGCCAGCCGACCCGCACGACCAGCTCGACGAGCGCGTGTGCGTTTTGGTAGCGCACATAACTCGATGGCGGCGGTCTGCCATCCTCGCCCGGCACGAGCGCACGCACGCCAAGCTCGGCGCGCCCGCTGACGAGCGCTGCGCGCGCGAGCGGCATGCCCGCGGCCGTCTGCTCGTCGACGACGCCCGCCGTGCCCACGTGCACGTCTGCCGACTGCACGTCCGCGTTGCGGAAGACCGATAGGCATGTGTGCGCAAGCGCGAGCCGCGCCTTTGGGTGGCTTGGCAGGCCAGCGTGGAGCGCGACGATGGCGGCGAGCGCGACGGGCGTCTGCAGCGGGTCGAAGACCCACGGCGCGTCGAGCAGCGCCGTGAGGAGCCGGCCGAGGTCGAGATCTGGCCGGCCAACTCGCGCCCACCCCTCCTCATTGGTGAGCATCGCGCGCACGACGTTGCACGACGATACGACGGACACGCGGTCGACGAGTTGCGGCTCGACGACGAACGCGCCGCTGTGCGGGTTATGAAAGGTCATCAGATGCTCCACCTCCACCGACTGCAGCGCGCGCACGCGCTCGGCGAGGGCGCGCATCGAGCCCCAGTCCGACGGCGCGCGCTCGCCCGCGACGCGAGACGGCGAGACCGAGCTCGACATGCACGTGGCCGTGGCGCGGTGCAGCGCGTGCGCGCGCGCGCACGATCGAAGCGCCGCGTCGCCGTTCGGCACCAGGGCGAGCCCGAGCAGCACGGAAGCGGTTGTCGCGCGTCGCGGCCGGCCGTCGCGGCTGGCAAGCCTTCGACGCATCACGGTCATCCGTTGCGGTTGGCCGTGCATGGCGCGTCCCAAGAAACGCGGACCGCCCAGCGGGCATGGACGGACTGCCAGTGAGTGTCAGCGTCAGTGACTGGGGCCCAGAGGACAACCGTGCGCAGGTCGCCCACGCAGGTCGCTGCTCATCTGCCGCCCCGCGCTCGGCGGGGGCTGCAGGGCCTTTCGGTCTACGCGTCCCTCACGGCCCCGCAGCCCCCGCCGAGCGCGCCGCGCCCCCCGGCCACGCGCACTTGCCGGCGACCGACGCGGAGTGGTGGACTCGGCTTGCAGAGCGCTCGGCAGTTGCCATGAACCGCGCTCAAACGCGCCACGCTGCCGCGCTGCCGGCCGCTCGCGCGGCGCGCTCAGTTGCCCCCCGCGGCCGCGGGTCTCGCCGCTGACGCTTCATCCGCCGCCTGCTCCGCCTCAATCACCGCGACCTGCGCGGCGACCTCCTCGTCCGTGAGGATGCGCAGCGTCTTGCCGCGCGTCATCACGGCGACCTCGATGTTCTTGCTGCCCGACTCGACGACCTCGAGCAGCGCTTTGATCGTCAGCTTGACGGGGTCAGCCACGCCCTCGTCGTACTTCTTCTCGAGGAACTCCCGCACGTTCTTGCCCTGCTTGCCCGTCGCCGTCGCCTTCCACGCCGAGTACGTGCCGGATGGATCGGTCTGGTAGAGCTGAGGCTCGCCCGTCTTATCAAAGCCGCAGATGAGCAGCGAGATGCCGAACGGACGCACGCCTGGCCTCTGCGTGTACCGCTGCTGGATGCCCGCGACGAAGCGCGCGATGTACTCGACGGACGGCGAGTCCTCGAGCGTGAGCCGGTAGCTCTGACACTCGACGCGCGCGCGGTTGATGAGCACGCGCGCGTCGGCGGTGAGCCCCGCAAACGACAGGCAGATCGTGTCGTCGAGCTGGTGGATCTTGCGGATCGTGCGCGGGTCCTGCAGCTTTGCGGTCGACTTCTTCTCGACGCCGATCACGATCTGGTCCTTGCCGCGGATGCCGACGGCGGTCGTGCCCTTCTGCACGGCCTCCATCGCGTACTCCACCTGGAAGAGGTGCCCATCTGGCGAGAAGACGGTGATCGCGCTGCGCGGTGCGGCGGCGGCGAGGACAGGGCGCGCGTCCGCGCGAGGTGCGCGGAGCACCGTGCCGTTGTCGAAGCGGTGCGTCAGACGCAAGCCGCGCCCGCGCTCGAGCCCGCGCCGGGCGCGCCTCCTCCCGCCGCGCTCACCGGTCGTAGCGCGCGGACGACATGGCGCGGCGCCTTGCCGCTCGAGAGCGCGCTGCTCGCGGATTTTCCCAGGGTCCTTTTTCGTAGAGTTTCGAGGCCCCGCCCCGCACGGCGGCCATCGTGTGTGTCCGTCAAGGGTCGAGCGACGGGTGGGGCGCGCGCGACACGGCGAGATGAACGTCAGCCAGCTGATCGGCCTCTCCTTCCTCGCCGTGTGCTCCATCTTTTTGCACATCTTTGCCTGCGCCATCTACGACAATTGGTGGCCGATGCTCGTGCTACTCGGGTACATGTGCGTGCCCGTGCCCATCTTCATGTTTGCGATCCTCAAGGGCGGGAGCACGGACCGGAGCGGGCTGCACTGGACAGAATTCGCAACCTCTTTCTTCTTCACCAACGTGCTGGGCATTCCGTTCCTCCTCCACCACGGCGAGATGATCGAGACCGGCTCGCTCGTGCTCTCGCTCCTGGGAACCTTCTTCGCGGTGGTCTGCGCAGGGCTGCAAGCCTACCTGTCGGGCTCAGCGCTCGACATATACAATCTGCTGATGGGCGAGCAGTAGACGCGCCCGAGTGTCTGACAGCAGAGCATCTCACAGCAGACGTGCGCCCGCTCGTCTTCGCCACCGCCACGCGGCTGCGGCTGCACACGCAGCGCACAGGGCGGCGGCGGCGGCGAGCGACGCGTCGCGGATGCCAAGCGGCACCAGGCTCTCGCGCGCGCGCAGCGCGCGCGCGTCCAGCTCCGCGCCGAGGGCGCGCGCGCCGCTGGGCGGCGGAGCAAACGCGAAGCCCCACGGCGGCGGCGAAAAGGGCCTCGGCGACGGCCGTGCCGGCGGCACGCGCGCGTGCGCGTCGGCGCCGGTGGGCGACGATGGCGGCGAGAGGTCGAAAAAAAATGGCGGTGGCGAGGCGGAGCGGCCGGCGCGCGCGCCGCCGTGCGGCGGCGGCGGCGCGAAGGCGGCAGGCGGCGGCGGCGGCGGCGAGGGCGGCGAGCGCCGACGGGGCGATGGGCTCGGAGGGCGCGAGGGCGGGCTCGGCGGGAAAGGGACGCCGACGGGGTAGGGCGGCGGAGGCGGTGCGGGCGGGGGCGGTGCGGGCGGAGGCGGCGGCGGTGCGGGCGGGGGCGGGGGCGGCGCGGGTGGGGGCGGAGACGGCGGCGGAGAGGGCAGCGGCGGCACGGGCGGCGGCGCAGGGCTTGGCGAGGGCGGCGGCGGCGAGGAGGGCAATGGTGGCGGTGGCACCGGCGGGCTCGACGGAGGCGAGCGCTTCGGCGGCGGAGGCGGCGGGAGCGCGGGCGGCGGCCGTTTTGGCGGGAAATGCGGCGGCGCGCTGGGCATCGGGCTTGGCGGCGGCAGCGGCGGCGGTGGCAGAGGCGGCAGCGGGCTCGGCGGCGGCAAGGGCGGAGGCGGCGAGGGTGGCGAGGGCGGCGGGCGCGAGGGCGGCGGCCGTGGCGGCGGGCGCGGCGGCGGGCGCGGCGGCGGGCTCGGCGGCGGCGGCGGGTGCGGCGGTGGGCTCGGCGGTGGGCTCGGCGGCGGCGGGCGCAAGGGAGGCGGTGGAGCGGGCGGCGAGGGAGGCGGTGGCGGGTGCGGCGGCGGCGGGGCGTGCGGCGGCGGAGGCGGCGAGGGCGGCGGCGGGCGCGGCGGCGGCCTTGGCGGCGGCGGCGGGCGCGGCGGCGGCCTCGGCGGCGGTCGTGGCGGCGGCGGCGCGGGCGGCGGGCGCGGCTCGCACGAAACCTGCGGCTCGCCCACGTCGCAGCAGTCCGTTGGCGAGTGGTGCCAGCGCGAGCCGGACTCGACGAAACACCACGCGCAGTGCGGCCCCTGCCCGCCCGGCCGTCGGCAATAGTTGGCGTCGAGGCCGTCGTCCGGGTAGCGCCACGGGTAGAAGGAGTGCTGGTGTGGCGCCTGCGCGTCCCATCGTTGGCAGCGGAAGCCCCACACCGTTACGTTGACCTTGCCGCGGTAGTCGGAGCTGTCGTGCTGCACGTGGCAAAAGTCACCCTTCGCCGACGGGATCTCGAACGGGCGTATCGCCGGCGCGCGCGACGACGCGGCCGGCGACGGCGACGGCGGCGGCGCGGGCGGCGGCCACCGGGCCGAACTCGCATGGCGCACGCATCGGGGCTGCGGCTGGCCTGAGCGAGCGCGTGCCGAGGGCGGGCGGCGCCGCAGCGAGGGTTGGCCGCGTGAGCGCAGGGCATGGCGCGCCCGCGGCGCGCACGTCGCGGCGCGTCGCGTGGGCCGCACCAATGTCGCAGCAGTCGTAGCCGTTGCCAGAGCTCGCGCCGGACTCGACGAAACACCACGCGCAGTGCGGCCCCTGCCCGCCCGGCCGTCGGCAATAGTTGGCCTCTAGGCCAGCGCCCGGGTAGCTCGACGGGATGAACTGGTGAATGTGCGGCGCCTGCTTGTCCCAACGCTGGCACGGGGAGCCCCACGCCGTGCGGCTGACGTGGCCCCGGTAGTCGGAGCCGTCGGACGCGCTGAAGCACTCGAGCTCGGATGGCGGCTCGGACGGCGGACGGCGCGCGAGCGGGACGATGCGCGGCATGCTCGCGGACGGCGGAGGCGAGGATGGCGCCGGAGCCGTCCGGCCGGACGGCGCGGGCGCGAGCGGCGCGAGCGGCGCAGGGCTGAGCTCGCGCGGCACGTCGCGCTCGTCGACGCGCGCGGCGCACTCGGCGCTCGGCGGCGGCAGCCTGCAGCACTCCCATGCGCGCGTCGCAACGTTCGTGAAGCACCAGGCACAGTTGACGTTGACGAGCGCGGGCCTGCGGCAAAAGTTGTGCCCCGCGTACGGCGCGAATGTCGTCGGCCACGCCTCGCACGCGTGCCCGCCGCGCGTCGTGTTCACGCGGCCGTGGTAATCGCCGCGATCTGTCGCCGTGTAGCACTCGTAGTCGACGGCCGCCTCGGGCGCGCGGGGCGGCCACAGGGCGAGCAGCGCGAGAGCCGCGCAGGCCGCGCCGCCCGCGGCGAGCGCCCTCGCACGCCTCTTGCGCCCCATCCGCGCCGCGGCTCGTGCCGCGCCGGATTTCGCGGCACCGTTGCCGTCGCCGGTCGAGTGCCCGCCTTTGAAAAAACACTGCGGGCAAGGGGGCTATCTCCGGACTTTCCGGACCCCGCTACGTGCTCTGAAGGGCAGGCAGCATGGGCAACACGCGGCAGAGGTCGATGGGCCAGCGGGCGGGCACCCGCGACCTCTTCTCGCGGGGCTTCCGCCAGAAGGGCGTGATCGGGCTGTCGACGTACATGCGCATCTTCAAGGTTGGCGAGCGCGTCGACATTGTCGCCAACCCCGCGCAGCACAAGGGTATGCCGTTCAGGTTCTACCACGGCCGCACGGGCGTCGTGTGGAACATCACGAAGCGCGCGGTCGGCGTCGAGGTGAACAAGCTCCACCGCCAGCGCCAGATCAAGAAGCGCATCCACGTGCGCCTCGAGCACGTGCGCAAGTCGAACTGCGACGCACAGCACCTCCGCCGGTGCGCGGAGAACGACGCCAAGAAGAAGGCGCTCAAGGAGGCGGGCGAGCCCATCGACCTCAAGGCGCTCAAGCGGCAGCCGGAGGGCCCGCGGCCGCTGATGGTGGTGAAGCCGAAGAAGGGCATCGAGACGCTTACGCCGCTGCCGTACGTCTTCCGCGCGAAGAACAACACGGAGAACCGCGGCGACGTCAAGTACAACCCGAAGAAGGACATCCCCGTCATGCCCGGGCCTGTCACGACGCTGAGCTGAACGACACGACACATGCCGGCGGGCGCGCGACGCCTTGCTGTCGTGTGAACCGCGCCGCGTTGTGGCGGCGCTGCGG
Source organism: Diacronema lutheri (assembly GCA_019448385.1). NCBI lineage: Eukaryota > Haptophyta > Pavlovophyceae > Pavlovales > Pavlovaceae > Diacronema > Diacronema lutheri. The sequence goes on along the minus strand of JAGTXO010000005.1, from coordinate 350,936 downwards.
GCCACGCTGACGCGCGCCGCAGGGGTGGTCTGAGCGACGGGGGCGGCGAGCGCTGCAGTATCGGCTGCGCGCCCGTCTGCGCGTTCCTGGTCATTCTGCGCGTCCGTGACGTCTGCAAGTGGCAGGTGCCTATGCGCCTTGCTGGGTCGTGTCTCGCTGCGCCAAGGCCAGCGGCTCCTGCACAGGCGCCTCGCGATGGGCCAGAATTGCCATCGGCCCACCGAACCTGCGTACGGTCTGACCGCGCACGCGCGATTGGATGGCCGTCGCGGCCCGCCCCCGTCTCGCCGCCTCATCGGCCGCGCCAGGCTCGAGCTGCGGCACCGCAGCATGGCCGCTCGTCGGACGGCTCAGCGAGGCCTCGCGCGGCGAGGTCAGCACTGAGCCGCCGCCGCCCACGCCGCCCACGCTCGTGTCTGCCGCGTCGAGCGTGCGCGCGCGCTGCGCCATGGCGCTTCTCGCCGCGAGGTCGCACGCTTCCGCCAGCGGCTGCGCCAGTGAAAGCGGCGCGCGCTCGCGGATGCGCGCGAAAGCGCCGACCGAGAGCAAGGACAGGGCGGCGGCCGCGTCGATGGCTGCGGCGCGCACGTCCGCGTGCGCGTGGCGCAGGCCCTCGCTGATCGTGCCGACGAGCGCGTCGATCGGCAGCTCGGGCGGCGCGGCGCCGTCCGCTGGCTGGCATCGCCAAACGACAATGCGCAGCAATTGCAAGCTGAGCGCGGAGCAGCGCCATGGCTGGCTTGCGCGCGGCGGGTCGCAGAGCGCGTGCACGGTCGGCAGGGCGAGCGGCGCGTCGAGCATCGGATGCTCGACGAGCGCCACGCACGCGGCTCGTACGGCCTCGCGCGTGGTCGCGTTCGAGTCGGCCGCGCGCGCGACGAGCGCGCCGAGCATGTGCGGCGCCGCGACCAGCTCGTCGGCCGCATCGCCGCTCGCCGCGCCCGCACTCGCAAGCGCGCGCACCGCGGCCGCGGCTGCGGCGACCGCGTGCGGCGGCACGGGAGCGGCGGCGAGCGCGCGTGCGATCGGCACGGCGAGCGTGCGAGCCAAGAGCGCTGACGGCGGCGGCACGAGCGCCTCGTCAAAGGCCGCCGCGATGTGGCCGAGCGCGGCTGTGCGCGCGCGCCAGTGGTCGGAAAATGCAGCCGTCGCGATCCGCGCGCCAAATGCACCCACGAGCGGTTCGGCGAGCGCGGCGTCTGCGGGCGTAAAATTACTCGCGAGCAGCAGCTCCGCATCCGCGCCCTCGCCGTCGGGCCCCTCAGGCGGCTGCAGCGAGACGGGGGTTGGGTCGCCGCTCGCGGCGATCGCGAGCGCGTTGCGCCTCGCCGCGTCGCGCTGCAGCCACGTGAGGCGCACTCGGAGCGCCTTCGCCTCGTCGTATTCCTCGCACGCAATTGCAGCGATACGCTCGTTATCGAGTCGCAGGATCTCCGCGCCCAGCTGCTGCAGCTGCTCGTCGGCGCGCTTGAGCTGGCTCGCGTACTCGAAATCCTCCGAGCGCACCGCCGCGAGCTTGCGCGCGCGCAACTCGCGCAGGTCGCGCGCCGTCGTTTCGTCGACATTGGCGAGCTGCGCGTCGACAAAGGGCTCGACGCCGTACTTGCGCAGGAGTACGTCGAGCGGCCCGTCCTCGCGCTCCGAGCGCTTGTGCATCGACGAGTGCGCCATGCTGGGTCCAACGGACAGGGCACCACTACCCATACTCACTCGCTTTTACTTTTACGACGAGGAGGGCTTGAAGGGGCCCGCCGGGTTGCGCGGGGCGATGTCGAGCGCGGCGGTGGACATCTCGCAGGTGCGGATCGCGCGAGTGAAATCGTTGCCGATGCGGAGCGCAGAGGGTGCGCTTGAGCAGCCGGCGCTGCCGCCCACCTCGCCCAGGTCGCCGGACCAGGAGCGAGTCTCGCCGCGCGTCTCGAGCGCCGACGTCGAGCGGCTTGTGCCGCCCGAGGCGCTTGACGCGCACGAGGGCGCGCTCGTGGAGGCGCTCGCCGCCGTGGACATGCTCGCGTCCGTCCGCTTTATCGAGGACGCGACGGGCCTCGCGACAGGCTCGCTCGCCATCGACCGCGTGCTCGACAAGGTCGAGCAGGCCGAGGCGCAGGAGCAGCCCGTCCATGCGCGCGGAGGGCCTGGCGAGGGCGTGTCTGGCGGCGGCAGCGACGGCAATGCGCCGCCCACCGGAGCTGCGGCGGCGAGCTTGTGCGCGCACGCGCGCGCGGCAGGCGCGAGCGGCGTGCGCGTCGCCGTCTCGGCGTGCGCGTTCTCCGTCCGGCAGATGGCCCGGACGCTCGCGATCCTGGTGCCGTCGTGCATCGCGTTCATCGCGCACCGCAACGAGCCGCTCCGCGCAGAGCCCGACGTGTGGCTCGGCCGGCCGCTCTACGCGGCGCTCCTCGGCCGCGCGCTCGCCGCTGTGGTCATGTCCTTCATGCGCGTCCCGGCGATCGTCGAGCTGCTGCCGACGCGCGTCGCGATCGTCGCCACGGCGTTCGACGGCTGGCCGGCGGAAGTGCTTGCCTACCTGAGCGTCACCGCGATGCTCTACTTTGGCGCGCCGGACGGCACGGCCGAGGCGCTCACGTGGAAGCGCGTGCAAGGCGTTCGCTTCCTACTTGGCCTCAACCTGTGGCTCGCCGCGCTCGCGCTCACGCGCTGGCTGCTCGACGCGGCCGCGGAGCTGGCGTTCCTCAACCTCAAGGACGGCCACTTTCAACAGCGCGTCTCGTCCGCGCTCCTCTCGATGCGCTGCATGCGCCTCCTCTTTGCGACCGGCCGCGGCGCGCGCACGCGCGCGTACCACAGACAACGCGCGCGCGAGACGGCGGCGCAGCGCGAGCGCCACGCGTCGGCGCCGGCGCACGGCATCAGCGAATACTTGCGCGGCTCGCTGCACCTCCACGGCAGCGAGGCGCGCGGCTCGACGGCGCACGGCACGGACGACAATCGCCAACGGGAGCACAAGCAGCGCGCCCAGCCACCGCCATCGCACTCGCCACCGGGCGAGCTCGTCGTGCACGAGGACTCTATGTTCGCCGAGGTGTTCTCGTCGCTCTCGGACAACGTGTCGCAGCTCCGGCGCGCGCTGACGAGCACGAACGGCCGCTTCTCCGCGTCCGTCGAGGAGGCGAGCGCGCGCGCGGCCAAGGCCTTCGAATCACTGCGCGACGAGTATGAATTTGAGCTCCTGCGTGCCAAGGAGGGCGGTCCGCGCGCGCCGGTCGAGGGCGACGGGCCGAGCGGCACGATCCCGCGCGCGCGCCTCGTGCGCTGGTGCGTGCTCGCGACGCGCCGGCGCGGCGCCGCGTTCGAGCGCGAGGTGGTGGCGAGCCTCGAAGCGCTGCTGCACGCGCAGCACGTCAACCAGACCGACTTCTGCGCGGCGGTCGAGGCGGTCTACCGCGAGCAGCGCTTCGTCTTCGCGTCGGTCGCGTCCTTCGACCAGCTCAACAAGCACGTGCACCGCGGGCTTGTCGCGATCTGGGCGAGCGTCCTCGCCCTCGCCGGCATCTTCCTCGTCGAGTGGGGCTTCTCACTGCGCGACTGGGTCGTACCCGTTTCGTCCTCCTTCCTCTCCTTCGCCGTGCTGCTCGGCTGGCTGCCCTACGACACGCTCGCCGGCATGCTCTTCGTGCTCGGATCGCGCCCATACGACATTGGCGATCGGATCGTCGCGGTCAACTCGGGCGCCGGCCGCGACGGATGCGAGGCGGGCATCGTCTCGCAGATCGGCCTCCTTGGCACACGGTTCATCTCGCTCGGCGGCGAGGAGCACTGCATTCAAAACTACGTGCTGCGCAGGATGGCGATCGTCAACTTGCAGCGCTCCAAGCCGCAGGTGGTCATCTTCAAGGCGCAGCTGCCCACGCACATCTCGGGCGACCAGGTCACGCAGCTCCTCGACTCGATCAAGACGTACGTCGCAGCCGCGCCGCACGACTGGGTAAGCGTGCTCGGCTCCAACTTTCCCAAGCCCGACTACGCGCGCGGGCTGATCGAGCTCACGGTCGCGCTGCAGTCCGTGCACCCAATCGTGCGCGACGATCACCTTGTCCGCGCCAAGACGCAGCTCGCGCTCTACGTGCATGTCTACATGCAATCTGCGCGCCTCGAATACCTTCAGCCCGCGCAGGACGTGAGCGCGACGATCGTCGACCGCCGCTCGCGCCCGTCGCTGCCGCCGGGCTGGCCGCCCGGCGCGACGCCGCGGCCTGCATAGCAGCGTGAGAAAAAAAGAAAGTGCGCGTTGTAGCCTACAATTTTCGTGCGCTCTTCCGCTCGAGCTGCGAAAGCAGCGACTCAAAGTTGCACACGGCGCAGATGCCCGGGTCACGGTGCTCATACAGCGGCACGCCGTCGGCGCCAAGCACAACACAGCCACCGAGCTGCGTGAGCACGCGCAAGTGGCCGTCCTCGGGGCGAAGTGCCTGCCAATTTCGGATTGAAATGTCAAGCATGTTCTGCAGGCGGAGGGTCGCGAGCTCGAGCGGGCGGCGCGGCCAGCCGCCCACGAGCGGCAGCGCGGCGAACTTGTTCTCAACCACCGCGCCCGTCGCCTCGTCAAGCACGAGCGCCGTGTTGGGCCAGCGGCCGGCGCGCTGCCCCTGTGCGAGCGCCGACTCGATCCACGGTTGAGGCACGAACGGGTTTCCAAGGTAGCCGCCGATGACGGCCGGGAGCGTCGCCCACGCGCCAAGTCCGAAGAGCATGGCAAAGAGCTTGACGTACGACGACAGCTCGGCGTCGTCCGGTCGCCACCCTCGCGACACGCCGAACGCGCGCCCTGCGACTCCGCCCGGATCGGCGAAGAGCTCGACGTCCGCAGGCAGGTTCACCAGCTCCGCAAGCGCGGTCGCGGCCTCAGGCTTACCGTTCACCACGAAGAGCACGCGCCCGACGTTGCGCTCGCGCAACTTTGGCAAATAGTGCGCGACGCGCTGGGCGTACTCGACGCAGTTGAAGTCCGCCGCGTACGTGCCGAGGATGCACAGCGCAGGCTGCGACGTCGCCGCGGCGCGCAGCTCCTCACCAAGGTCGACCGTGGCACCAGGTCTGCCCACGCGTGCAACTCGCACCCCCTGGAGTCCGGCGTAGCCGCGCGCCGACCGCGCGAGCGCGACGAGCACGAGCCACCGCGCGAGCATCGCCTGCGACGCGCGACGCTCGCGTGCGGTGCGCAAATTCCAGAGCTGTGTTGGCCTCTTTGCGATTTTCGAACAGAGGGGTGGGAGAGGGAGAAGGGGGGGGGGAAGGACACGGAGGGAGGGATGGGAAGGGCCTGGGGCAGTCAGACAGTCGTTGGCGACAGATTGGGCGGGCCTGAAGCTCAGCGCTTCCGTCGCCACGGCATGACGCGGCCGCCTCGCCTCGGCGTACGTTCACCGGGGCGAATTTCCCGCTGTCTACGCACACGCTCAGCGCGTGGCTGCGCCGCTGCGAGCGCAAATCTGCGTGTACTCGACGTAGGATAGCTTGCTGAGCGTCGACTGGTAGCGCGTGAGCCGGATGGCGCCGCGCAGCCGGTTGGTGATGGCGCCGTGGTAGCCAGCTTTGCGCACGAGGGAGTCGATCGTCTCGTGCTTGCTCCAGCCCTGTTCGGGGGGCACGTCTGGCAAGTATGTGGCGTTGCGCGCGCTGCCCTGCGGGTCGACAAAGTCGATCCACACGCCGTGCCGCCCGAGCTCCCAGTCGTCCCACGCGCGCGCGACCTCAAAGTCGGTCAGGAGCGAGACGGTGCACTCCAGGAGGGGAACCTCGGCCTCGTCGATGGGCGGGAAGCGGCGGTCTTGCAGCGCGCTCGAGAGCGCGTAGTCCTTGATCGCGAGGACCGGCTGCGCGCGCAGCGAGCCGATGCAGCCGCGCAGCTGCGCGTGCCCGTCGCCGTCGCGCTTGTTCCACGTCACAAAGAGCGGGTACTCCTCGTCCGTCGCAAAGGCGGGCGGGGGGCACTCGGCGCGGCGGAAGTGGGAGTGCAACGCGTCAAAGGCATGCACGCAATGCTCGACCGTCGCGCCGCGGCCGCCCCCCACCATTGCCCCGCAGGAGCGGCGAGGCAACCGGCGCGACCGGCCCGCCGGCCGTGAGAACCGCTCAACTTCGCGTGCTCCGGAGGAGCAGCATGCCGCCGCCCGCTCGGGCGGCGGCCGCAGGCCGCGAGTCGGTGTGGCGGAGCACGGCGACGTTCGTCGGGCTGGTGCTGCTCGCCGCGCTGCTGATTAACGCGTCGGTCGTGCGCGACTTCCGCCTGCGCTCGGCGCAGCAGCTGCGCGCCGTCCCCCGCCGCGGCCTGACGCACCACTCGCACGCCGCGAGCAGCCAGCGTCGGTGGGCCGCGCCGCTCGCGCCGTCCGGCTCGGGCGGCGCGGGCGGCGCGCGCGACGGTGGAGCGCCGGCCAGTGTGGATCGTCCCGTGCCGCGCGCGCGCGCCGCCGCGCGCGCCAACGCCGTCGAGACGCTCCCGCTTGAGCTGGCGCTCAACGACGCGGCGCGACGCGTACTCGGCGCGGCGCGCGACCGCATGCTCTTCCTCACGTTTGGCTCGGGCTCGATGACGGACTTTATGCACAACTGGATGCACCACGTGCAGCGGCTGGGCGTGGACAACTACGTGCTCGCCGCGCTCGACGAGCGCACGTACGCTTTCTGCGAAAGCGCCGGCTACCCGACCGCGCGGCTGCCGGCGCGCGACGGCGAGCGCGCGCAGGCCGCTGGCAAGGGCGACGCGAGCTACTACCGGATGGACCACGAGCTCTTCCTGCGGATGGGCGTCGAGAAGGCCGACCTGCTCGGCGCCTTCGTCCGTGCCGGCTACGACGTGCTCCTGTCTGATCTCGACGTCGCGTGGCTGGACGACCCGCGCGGCTACCTCGATCCGGCGACCGCGCCCGACCGCTCGGCGCTCATGGCGCTCGCCGACGTCGTGACAGCGAGCGACGCGGTGGACGTGGCGTCCGACTCGGAGGCCGGCGGCTGGCTCACGCGGCAGGAGATTAATACGGGCGTCCTTCTTTTCCGCGCGACAAAGGGCGCGGTCGCGGTTATCGATGAATGGCGGCTTCGGATGTCGAGCGCGATCAAGGCGCGCCAGTGGACGCTGCAGAACGACCAGCTCTTCTTCAACCACGCGGTCAAGGCGCAGGGCCTCGTGCAGCTCCCGCGCGACAGCGCGCCGCTCCTTGACGCGCTCGCCGCCGCCGGCCGGAGCAACGCGCGCGAGCTCGCCGCCGCGCGCGCGGACGCGATCCGCGGCCTCTACCAGAGCAGTAAGGCGCTGCGGTACTCGCGTTCGCCGCCGCACCTCGCCGCGCGCGCGGCGGCGGGCGGCGCAGCGGCAAGCGCGGCGCCAGCAGACGCGGAGACCCGCGTGCGCTTCACGCTCGGCACGTTCTCCATTGCCGAGTTTGCAAATGGCCACACGTTTTTTGTGCAACGGCTGCACGAGCTGAGCGGCCTCCGTCCCTTCATGGTGCACACGACGCACCAGTTCGCGGACACGTCGGCCTACGCGCTGGGCAAGCGGCAACGGCTGCGCGAGCACATGCTGTGGGCCGTCGACCCGCCCGGCTACTTCTCCGACGGCGACTACCTTCAGATCGTCGGTCCGCTCTTTACGGCGGACGATATTGCGCACGCCGAGCGTCGATTCGGCGCGCACGACCCGCGCAGGCACATCGCGGCAGACGCGAGGCAGCGCGAGGTGCTGCGCGACGCACTCGCGCTCGCGCGCGCCACCGCGCGCACGCTCATCATGCCCGAGCTCACGTGCTGGTGTGATCGCTTCTGGAACACGCTGCGAGCCTGCCGATACCCGACCGACCGAACGCTCGCCCTGCCGTTCAGCTGCCCTATGGACCACCTCTTCTTCCTGGACAAGTGGGACAAGGCGAGGCTGCCGTTCCGCGAGTCGAGCTTCTTGCGCAATCCGCGCACGCCCGCACACCTCGCGCGCTCCGTCGTGGAGCTCTCCGTCGCGCGCGCCGGCGCGTCCGCCGGCGGCGCGCCGGGCGCGGGCGCGCGCTGGGTGTGGAATGGGACCGGCGCGCTCGCCATGCCGCCCAGCGCGTGCCTGGCCGACGTTGCCGCGGCGCTCAGCGCGCGTTCCGAGTCGGCGCGCGTGCTCCGCATCGCCGCGCTCGACCTGCGCCGGCTGTGCCCGTGGATGGGGTCGGCACAGGCCGCGCTCGATTTTAACCGAGCGGCGAGCAGCGCCTTGCACCACACCGTGCGCTTCTGCGCGCAGGAGGAGCTCGACCCGCCGCCCGCTTCGGCCGGCGATTCGTGCTCGTGGGGGTACCGCCCGCCGCGCGCGCTGCCGTCGAGCGAGGCCGCCGCGCGCGCTTACCAGGCCGCGCGGCCGAGCGCGGACGTGACGTCGTTCACCGAGCCGCGCGCGTGCCGCCAAGAGCCGGCCGGTGCGCTAGAGTACACGTGCAGCTGAGAGGGCATGCGGAGAGTGCGCAGCGACGCGTGGCGCGCGCACCGGGCCAGTCGGTGCGACCTACAGCGTTTCCCCGCCCCCGCTCGAACCGGGCATCGCCGAACCGCCCGTCCTCGCCGACGCGGCCGACACTTGCGACCTGTCCGATGCTGGTCCCTGCGACGCGCGCGACGTGCCGGTTGACGGACCGACGAGACGAAAGTTGGGCGCGCCGAGCCGCTGCACATTCACGCTGGGTCTTCGCGCGTCGCCCTTGCTGTTGGTCACGGATCCGGCCGTTGAGCTCGGCCCTTGCTTGCCGCTCCGCTCGGTGCTCACGCCCAAGGTGCCGCTCGCGCCGCCGGACTGGCCGTACGCGCCGCCCGCGAGCGAGCTCTCCTGCAGCAACGGCTGCGCGTCGGCCGCGCGCGCGTCATTTGGCTTGTACGCTTTGGTGATGAAGAGGAGGTCGCCAACGTAGTCCTTCATCACGTTGAGCTGCTCGATCGCCGCGTCCTTGTCGTCATCCGTCGCCGCCAGCTTCTTGCGCGCGACATGCGACGTGGCGATGCAGCGCGTGAAGATGTTGTCACACGCCATGAGCACCTGCCCGAGCTGTAGCGTCGCCTCCGCGGACTCCTGCAGCTGGCGGTCGGTCTCGGCTTGCAGCCGGTTCTTGTGCGCGATCACCGCCTCGTACCGCTGCTGCAGCATCGCGATCTGGTTGTTGTACTCAAGGATCTCGTCGACCTTCTCCTTGTGGAACCGCTTGTTGAACTGCGACTGCTCCTCCGACTCGGACTGGCCCTCGCGCGAGCGCTCGACGAGGTCGTGCTGCGTGGCTTCGAGCGTCTCGTAGCGCAGCAGCAGCTCGATGATCTCCGGGTATTCGTCCGTCGAGTCGATCACCGCCTCGAGGTAGTGCTGGTAGCGCATGTTCTCGTTCAGCACGCCAAGCATCTCAACCTTGTCGACCTTGAGCTTTTCGAGCTGCTCTCGGAGGCGGGTGATCTCGCTCTCCTTGGCAATGCGCTGCTTGATCTCATCGCGCTCCTTCTTCTCCGCGCGGGCGCGCTTCGAGTCGTTCTCCTGCAAAAACTTGTTGAACTTGATGAGCGACTCCTGCAGCGCGAGGTCGCGCTCCTTCAGCTTCTCCTCGCGCCGCTTAAACTCGGTCTCGCGCCTCTTGTACTCCTCCTTCTGCGCGTCGAGGGCCTCTTGCACCTCAAACATTTGCCGCCGCTTCTCCAGCAGCCGCGTCGCTGGCGACACGTGCTCGAGCGTGAGCTGCTGCGGCAGCATCCGCCGCTGGTCGAGCGACATGCTGCTCAAAACAAATGGCGTAGGGTAACCGTTTGGCCGTTGCACAGTTGCACAATGGCCGGCGCGGCCGACGCGATGGAGGAGAAGCGCGAACGGAACATTCGGAAGAAGGAGGAGGAGCGCGCGAAGCGGGTGGAAGAGATCAAGGCGGCCAAGGCGGTAAAGGCCGCCGAGCGCGCGTCGGAGGAGGCGGCCAAGGAGGCCGTCCGTCGGCAAGAGGCGGAGCGGCAGGAGCGGCTGGCCGAGACGGAGAAGAAGCGGCAGGACAACATTGCGAAAAAGGAGGCGGAGCACAAGGCCAAGGCCGATGCGCTCAAGGAGCGGAAGGGTAAGAAGGCGAAATCCAAGTACTCCAAGTCTGACGTCCTCCTTCTCAAGCAGGTGTACGACGAGTACGACCGGGACAAGAGCGGCTCGGTCTCGGTCGCCGAGATGCAGCTCGCGCTCAAGTCGAGCGCGCTCGCCGGCTCGACGGACACGATGCTCAGCGAGCTGGACCGGAATGGAGATGGGTCGGTCGACTTTCACGAGCTGCTCAAGGTGCGAGCGAGACCACCCGCCCGCTGGCACTCGGCGAGCACGCGTGCGCACGCGCGCCGGGCTCACGCCACCGCCCGCGCCACGCGCGCCTCCGCGCCACGCGCGCGTCCACATCACCGATTTTCCGGCACTACCCTCCACGCGCAGCTGCTCTACCCGTTCGCCAACGCGACCGATTTTGCGGCGATGGTCGAGTGGGTCGCGCCTCCGCTGCCGCCTGCGCCGCCGCCCAAGCGCGAGCTGTCCGCGTCGCAGCTCGAGGAGATCCGCGCCATTTTTGCGCTCTACGACAAGGATGGCTCGGGAGGGCTCACGGTCAAGGAGCTCAAGCAGGCGATGAAGGATACATTCCTCGAGGCGGAGGAGGTCGAGGAGATGTACAGAAAGGCCGACGTGGACGACAACAAGCTGCTCGACCTCGCTGAGTTTCGCGCGCTCATGGTGAGCACCGGGCTGTGGGACGTGGACGGGTGAGTGCTGACCGGAAGCATGCCGTCCTCATGATCTCAGACAGCTTCAACATCATTTCTTATGGGGGGCAGCGCACTGCGCGCGCCTGCTCGGCAATCGGTGCGTCGCTCTCAACGGTGCTCATGTCCAGCGCAAACGGCGGCGTGAGCTGGTAGAAAATGACCGAGTACCGAACGCCATCGCCGCCCCCGCGCTCTGCGGAGCGCTCCTTGCCCTTCTTCGGGCTCGCGGCGGGCCTGAAGGGCATCACCTCGTGCCGATATCTGCCGTCAAAACGGCACCAGCCATTTTGCGTGTCAACGTCGACCGCGCCAAGCGGCGTGTACACGCGCAGCGCGCCGCCATCGTAGCCTCGCCCGCCGCGCAGCGCAGCAGAAAGGGCCGTCGCCACTTGCGGGCCGGCGTCCTTCTCGTCGCGGTGCGGCGAGCCGCGGAAGTTTCGGTTCTGCCGCGCGTTCGCGCGCGCGCGCTCGCGCGGCCGTAAGGCGGCGGCGCCGGCGGTCGGGCGCCGAATGCGCGCGTGTCCGATGGGGTGTTCATGAGGGGGAGGGGAGGGGGGGGGGGGGGGGGGGGGGGGGCGGGGCGGGGCCAGGAGGGCACAGGCGTACGGCGCGCGTACGAATCCGATGCTCGTAGGCACGTAGTCTGGATCGACCTCGCGGAGCAGCGCGATGGCCGCCGCCCACAGCGCGCTGTGTCGCTTGCGCGCAGCCTCGCCGCGCTGCAGCCCGACACCCTCACGGAACGCGCACGGGACGTTGAACGGCGCGGACGGGGCCAGCGCGCCGCCCGGGCACGCCGCGGCGGCTGGCGAGAGGCGCGCGGTGCCGACGCCAAGGGAGAACGCGCCGTCGACCTGCGGAGACGCCGCCGCGCGGGAGAGCACGCGCTCATGGCGGCGCTGGTGGCGGCGTGGCCACGGCGCTCACGCGCGCTCGCGGTCACGCGCGCGCGCGACTCCGCGCGCGCGGGGTCGCGGTGTCGCGCACGCCGTGCCTGAATGCCTTCGCGCCTGCCCGTCGGGTTTCGATTGTTGCCGGTCGCCGCCCAGTCGTGCGCGTCGAGCAGCTCGAGCAGCGCGAGCGCGCGGCCGTGCGGCAGCGCGCGCGCGCGCACGCGCCCGCAATAACTAAAAGCCATTGCAAATGGCGCGAGACTCGCGTGGCCAGGCGCAGGCGTCGCGTGCACGGCGACGCCCGCGCAAATTGCCGCCTTGCCCTGGCGGTGGCGCGCGCACAGGCGGACGAGCTGGGCGCGCGCCGCCGCCTCACCCTCGCCCTCGCCGCCGCCGCCTTTTGCCGTCGCGGCCGTCTCCGCGGCGAGCGCGATCAGGGCGGACGCTTCCGAAGCGGTCGTAGCCGAGACTGCAAGCTGCAGCAGCTCGTGCGCGCTCGGCTTGGCACGCGCGAGCGTCGCGTGGCGAGGGTCGGAGCCGGCTGCGGCGATGAGGGCCATGGCCTCATCGCTCAGCCGCTCGCAGCCATCGCCGACGTTCATGGCCGGATGCGCGCGGATGAGCGCGCGCGCGGCGGCGACGGGAGCGGGCGTCGTGTGGTTGCGGCCGACGTGCGCGGACGTGGCTGCGAGCGCGCCGCCCGCGAGCTGCTCGCTCGCGGCGAGGAGCAGCGCCGCAGCCATCGGCTCGTTCAGCTCGAGCGCGAGCATCGCGAGCGCGCAGCCGCGCTGGCCGCCCTTGCCGCCGCCATCGTCCGGGTCTGCCCGTTGGCTCGTCGCCCAGTCCGCAAGCACGTGCGCATGCAGCGGTGCGAAGGGCGCGAGCTCGACGAGTAGCGCATCGAGCGCGAGCTTGCGCTCGGCGGCCGAGCTGCCGAGGGGCACGCCGCTGAGCAGGACCAGGCGCGCCGAGCTCGTGTTCAGCGCCGGCGGCGCCGAGCCGCCGCCGCTGCCCCGCGCCCTGGCCAGCGTGGCGTTCGCGCCGGCGGCGAGGCGGGTAAGTGTGCCGTCCGCCGCCTGAGCCAGCGTCGCGTCGGAGATGTCGATGGGCCATGCGGGCTCACGAGGCGCACGCGGGCGCGGCGCAACCGAGCCCGCGCTGCCGCCGTCCGCAGGCGCGGCGCCGTCGCGGTGAGCGAACGGCCTGTCGTTGGCGGTGCTTGGGCGCTCGCGCTTGCGTTTCCCGGCGGAACACAGTTTGGCGGAGGGCACGCTCGATCTGGTGGGCAGCGCCTCGTCGGCCTTTCGCTGGAACGCATTGCCGCCGCCCACGCTCAGCGCGGCGTGCGCGGGCGAGACGGAACGTGCGCGCGGCGCGCCGGCGTGACGCGCAGCGGACGCAACACCCCGGATCGCTCGACCGCCGGGTGAGGCGGTTGCGCTGCCTCGCGCCGGCGCGGGGGCGGCAACCGAGTCGCGAGCAGGTCGAGAGAGGGACATAAAGATGTCATCGATGGCATCCGCCATCGTGGCGACGCGGCAAAAAGTACCCACAAATTCACAATCATGGGTACCGTACCGGGGCGTGAGCCGAAACGGCCGATGCACGGCCGATGCCGGACGATGAGCTACATGTCGTGCGCGCGCTGGCGTCGCTCGCGCTCGACCTTCTCGACACCGCGGCATTCGAGCTGCTCACCATGCTGGCCGTGAGCCCTGCGCGCCTCAGCTCTGCTGGGCTTGCATGCGTGCGCGAGCGCGCCGCGCAGACGCGCCTGGCTGCCGCTCAGGTCGCCGTCTCGTGCGTGCGGCGCGCACGTCACGTGGGCCTCTCGAATTGCGTCGTGCGCGACGAGGGGGCAAAGTGCAGTACCTTTTCTCCCGAGCGGCTCGCTTTTGGCCTCGACCAGCGCGACATGGCCGCGCTCTGCCGCCTCATCCACGGCCTCGACGCCGTGCAGGATGCGGCCCTAGAGGCCAGCACGCAGCCGGACGCCGCGCGGCTGATCACGGACGCGCTCCTCGCGCATGCGCTGCCTCAGGCGGGGAGCGACGCCGCGCTAGCGTCCACACCGGGCGCCGTGCCGCGAGCGCGCGCCGCCGTCCGCGCCGCCGCGGCAGCAGCTGTGCTCGGCGCGGAGCGCGAACGCGAGCTCAGCGGCGAGCCCCATCCGTCCATGACCAGCATGACCGTCGGACAGCGCGTGCTTCTCGCCCTGCGCGAAAATTTGCCAATGGCTCAAAGGGGGACAACCACGCGCGAGCTTGCCGTGCCGCACTTGGCAGCCAGCCCGCCCGCGCCCGCGCCCGCGCAATGCACAGCTGCTCCGCGTGTTGTGCACGCGACGGCGGCGGATGCGCAACTGCTGCCGCCGCGTCCGCCGGGCTTTGTGCCCTTCTCGCCGCCCGATCGACGAGACGCGGCCGTGATCTCGCCGGTGGCCGTTCACGCGCACGTCCCGAGCCGGCCCGGCGGAGCGGGCGCTCTTGCGAAGCGCGCTCGCCCAGCGGGCGGCGCCGGCGCAAGCGCGCCCCCCCCTGCGCGCGCTGCGCTTTTGAGCGTGACGGCGCGCGACGCAAACGCGGGCGGAGGGACGGCGAGAGGGAGCATCCTCGCCTTCTTCCCGAAGAGGAAGCGGCCGAGTTGTCAGTGCGAATGAAACACGCGAGACAGCGCACGACCACACGTGATCAGTCCATACTTGAGTCAGCCACGGCGTCGGCCGCTGGCGGCGCGCACGCAAGCGCGGCCGCGAACGTCGACGCGCCGCGGCCGCCGCACGGCGGCGGGTGGCTGGTCGTGGTCAGCGGCATGCCTGCGAGATCGGCAGCCTCGTGCCCGCAGTCGCCTTGCTGCGCACTGGCAGGGGCCGCCTTGGTCGAGTCGTGGATCTTCATGACGAGCGATTTGGTCTCCGGCGGTCGCACGGTCGTCGGGTCGGGGAGGGGCGCTTGCGCATCGTGTGGCACGGTGACGACCACCTGCCCGTCGTGCACCTGCGCTTTGAGCGCGAGCGGTTTGGTTACGACACATGGCATGGAGATCAGCCTGCGCGCCCCGGCCGAGTGCGAGGCGCCCACATTCTCTCCCGCCACCATGAGCACGCCCGTGCCCGAATCGAAGTCGACGCAGAGCGAGTCGTAGCGCGCCGTGCCTTGAAAGACGACGTGCAGGTCCCTGTTTGCCGATCGCTCGATATAAACGAGGTCGTCGTGCGTCAGGTGGACGCGGCGCGCATACTCCTCGAGCGGGCTGTACCCACGCTCGAACGGGTGCGCGAGCCACGGCGAGGGCCGGTGGAACGCCGAGCGAAGGACGGACATCAGTCCGTCCAAAGGCTGATTTGCGAAAGCCGTCCATTTTTGAGACGGACGCCGTCCACAGGTCGGCTCGAGCCGCGGTGCGCCACGCGTGCGCGCGAGCCCCGCGTGGACACCTGCACGGCGCCTCTTACAGCGTGCATGGTGCTCTCGCGTCGTCCCACATCCGTCGCTCATGCGCCGCGCGAGCCGGAAACGTGCTCGTGCTTGCATGCGCGCGTGCCCGCGCTCGCGCGCAGCACGATGTTCCTCACGCCGTGGATGCCCGGCATGCTCGATGCTTACGGTGGTGGCGTCGGCTTCTCGCGCCGCCGGAACCGGCCGCTCCAAATCAACCGCAGCCCGATCGGCATGTTTGGCAATTACGCGCTCTCCGCGTCCCTTCCGGGGATGATCGACGAGATGAACCAGCAGTTCGAGGAGCTCAACCACTCCTTTGACGACATGATCCGCGTCTTTAGCGACCCGAACACGAGGGCGACGCACGTGTGCTTCGTGCGCGCGCTTGCCGCTGAGAGTGCAGCGCGCTACTCATGCCGTGCCTCCCAACTGCCGCCGCCGCAGCTCGCCCGGCTTGCTGGACCTGTCCGCCGCTACGGGCTCACGACAGCCCCGCGCTTCGCCCGCGCGCACAGGAAGACATGGGAAACTACGACCACCTCACCATCGACATCGACGTGCAACAGAACCTCATCACCGTGACGGGCGAGAACACGACGCCGACGCACACCGCGCACGCGACGCGCACGATGTCCTGCCCTTTTCGCATCACGGACGCCAACAGGGTGACGGCCGAGTCGCGCGACGGCCGCGTGCTTGTCATGATCCCGGCCGACGCGCAGGCGCCATTGATGGAGCCCGACGCGCCGACAGCGCCCGCGTTGACGACCCCGCCGGCTGCCACGCCCCTCAAGGTCAACGTCGTCGGCTCGCATTTGCAGCCGTCAAACGCTGCCGAGCCTGCGCAGCGCGCGTGAAACTGGCGGGGCCACGCACCGTCTTGCGCGGCGCGCGGCGCGGCGCACGCACGCATCCATCAATCTGTCCGCGCCTCAGATCAGCGCCTGGCCTCCCGGCTCTCCCTGCTTCGCCACTGGCGACTCGCGAGTCGTGTGTGACCCTCACACCTTCAAGCCCGTCCGCACGTGCCCCTCTGGCCGGCCTCATGCCCTTGTTCTTCGACCCGCACCGTCGTCGGCGGCTCGCGGTGAAGCGCCACGGCAAGGGCGCGTTGAGCTCCACACCGCCCGTTCTGTTTGAGCGCGGCGCAGACACGTCGCTGCGCATCACGTTCACACCGCCCGTTCTGTTTGAGCGCGGCGCAGACACGTCGCTGCGCATCACGTTGGCGCGGGGCGCGTGCTCGACGACCCGTCATTGGCCGTCAGTGTGCATTGCCAATGTCCGCGCGGACGGGCAGAAGCCAAACGGGTGTCGCGGCGCATCACACTCCACACGCGCGCGCGCCGGGGGGGGGGGGGGGGGGGGATCACGTGCCTCTCGTTCCCCGCCTCACTGCATCGCGCAGTCGCGCTCGACGTCCTTGGCGTCGCCCTTGATGGCCGAGATGTTGCCGTACTTTGCGTAGAGCGCCTGACGCACTGAGTCAGACAGATACTGCGGCTGGCCGTCGGCGCGCACTCCGACGGGGACCGGCGCGCCGCCTGGCGCGGCCGGCCGCGCGGCGGGCGTGGAAGCGGTGGTGGCGGCAACGGCAGCGGCGGGCGCCTTGCCACCAGCCGGCGTCGCAGCGGCGCGCGGCGAGCGCAGCGCGCGCGCGGGCGCGGCCGGCGGCAGCATGGCGCCTGCGGGCAGCACATCGTCATTCAGCTCGTACCAATTGGCATAAATGAGGAGGGAATTGGCAACGATGGTGAGTCGCTGGCGCGCACTCAGCCCGCCCGGCGCGCGCAGCTCGGCGCGCCGGAGCGCCGCCCTACCGGACTGCAGCCGCACGCCGCTCGCGACAAAGTTGAAGCCGAGCGCGACGCGTGGTTGAGCTTCCGCCGCCGAGCATCGCCCGCCCCAGTGCACCGTGTTGCCGCACCACGCCAGGAGCGCGCCTGCTGGAAGCGGCGCGAGCTGGCGCGCGGCGGCGAGGTCGAAACGAAGCTCGAGCACGCCGTTATCCTCGTGCAGCCCCGGCCGCATGTGCGCGTAGCTCCAACGGCGTGCAAAGTCCGCGTCGAACTCGCGCGGCAACACGCTCATTGCGCCGTTCCTGTTGCTCACCGCCGTGAGCGGCACCCATGCTGAGAGCAGCGCAGGCGAGCCGTCCGACGCGCGCAGTGACTCGAGTGCCGTGAAGTCGCGGTGCGGAGTGCCAAAGTTGGCACCGACCGTTGCACCGACCGTTGCACCGACCGTTGCACCGACCGTTGCACCGACCGTTGCACCGACCGTTGCACCGACCGTTGCGGACGGCGCGTCGTCGCCGCGGCCGCGCGGGCCGGCAGCGGCGGCAGCGGCAGTAAGCGCGGGTGCGTGTGCGGCGGCGGGCGGCGCCGCGCGCGCGGCGGCGGGCGCGGCGGCGGCCGGCGGCGCGGCGCGCCGCGCGATCCAACAGAAGACCGAGGTATCGAGGCCACACGCGTCGTCGTCGTCGTCGTCGTCGGCGGAGCCGTCGGCCTCGCGAGCGAGCGCGGGCGCGACGAGTGGCCACGCGCCCTCCGCGACTGCCCACGCCTCGTCGAGCATGAAGACGAAGACCGGCGGCCAGCCGCGCGTGGCGAGCCGCTCGGCCGCGCGCGCGAGCGCGCCGAGCGCGGCGGCGCGCGGCGCGCCCCAGTCCCAGCCGGATGGCGCGTCGGTGCCCGCGACGCTTGCGTACGCGGCGCTCGCTGCACCGCCCTCCGCCCCGCCCGCCCCGCCCGCCTCGCCCTCCGCGCCCGCCGGCAGCGACACGAAAAAGCCGTCCGTGCGCAGCGCGCGCCGCAGCCGTGCCGCCTCCGCGCGCCACGCAGCCGCCGCCGTTTCGGATGCGCCGCCGGGCGCCGGCGGCGGTGGCGGGTGGGCCGGTGGCCGCGGCTCGTCGACGCCCAGCGCGAGCGCGCGCCAGTATCCCGGCTCGAGCAGCTCGGCCGGCGCGCGCGAGAAGTCGCCGTCGCGCCACGCCTCGAGGAGCGCGCGCATCGGGCGCGCGCGTCGCTCATCGTCGCTGTCATCGTCGCCGTCGGCATCGTTGTCGCCGGCGCCATCGGCGCTGCTCGGGCCCGCGGCGGCGCGCGCACGCGCGCCGCCATCCGTGCCGCGCTCGCCCGCGCCGCCGATGCCCGCGCGCACACGCGCGTGCGCCTTGAGCACGCCGAGCCGGTCGCGCAGCGCGCCGCGGAGCTGGCCATCGTCGGCGAGCGCGAGCGCTGACTTGATGAAGTCGCGCTCCTCCCGCGCGCGCTCCTCGTCCGTCGGCGCGCTCTTCTTGAGCGACTTCGCGAGCAGCGCGAGCGCGCGCCCCCGCTGCTCCTCGCGCGACGGGTCTGCCATGGCGCCGCGGCCTCGGGTCGCGCTACTGCTCTCGACGCTGTGGCGCGGCACGCTCCTTGCGCTCGCGCGCGGCGCGGCGGCGGCGGCGCACGTGGGCGCGTCGTGCGCGCCGCGCATCGCGCCGCCGCCCGGCGGCATCCTCGTTGACGTGCGCGCCGCCGCCGCCTTCTCCGCGCGCCACCTGCGCGGCGCGTCGTCGATCCCGCTCGCCGAGCTGGAGGCGCGCCTCTTCGAGCTGCCTGCGCCGTCGGAGGACGCGCTCGCGCTATGCGGCGCGGACGCGACGGAGGTGCGCGCGGCCTACGAGCTGCTCGCCGCGCGAGGCTGGTCGGTCAACGCGACCGTCGACGCGTCCGACGAGGGCGAGTGGCGCGCATGCGCAGATGCGGGCTGGCGCGAGGCCGCCGCGCCGGATGGCGCATCGGCGCCGAGCTGGCGGCCCAACTTGTTCCTGCGGCGGCTGCTGCCCGACGCGCTCGCTGCCGCGCGCGCCGCCGAGGAGCTCGCGCGCTGCGTTGCGGACGATGCGGCAGCGGCGGCGCCCGGCGTCGCCGGCGGCGGCGTCGGCGGCGCGCGCATCGCGTTGGACCTGGGCGCTGGAAACGGGCGCGACGCGGTCGGACTCGCCGACGCGCTGGGCGAGGGATGGGAGGTGCACGCCGTCGACAACCACCTCGGCGCGCTCGCGCGCTGCGCCGCGCTCGCGGCAAGGGCGGGCGTGAGCGCGCGCGTGCGCACGGACGCGCGCGACCTGCGCCGCGCCGCGCCGGTCGTCGGCTGGACGGACGGGCGCGTGCGGCTGGCGCACGGCTCGCGCTTCCTCGTCAAGCCGCTGCTCGCCATGTTGCGTGACGATGTGCTGCTCGAGCCCGGCGCGCTCTTCGTCTGGTCGACGTTCCTTGAGCCCGCGGACGGCGAGGACGAGAACCGCGCGCCGCCGTTCCGGCCGTCGCGCCGGCTGCGGCGCGGCGAGCTCGCGTCGCTCTTCTGCGCGGCGCGCGGCTGGCGCGTGCTCGCGGACGACGAGGGCGAGCTCGTTACGCGCGGCGAACGCGTGCCCGCCGCCTTCTTCGCGGCCGTGCGTGCCGCGCGCGATACGCGCGGTGAGGAAGCGAGCGCGCCTTGATGTGAGACAGCGAGAGCGTCTCCACCTTCACCTCCACCTTCACCGCCTCCACCTTCACCGCCTCCACGGCTCCACCTTCCGTCCGTCCACCAAGTCAGACGACCTCTGCTTTTCACCGCCGTGGAGGCGGACGACCTCTGCTTTTCACCGCCGCCCGTCCACGGAAGGTGAAAAGCAGAGGTGAAAACTGGGCACGGAAGGTGAAACCGCCAAGTCAGACGACCTCTGCTTTTCACCGCCGCCCTTGGCCCTCATGATGCTCGACGAGTCGCCCGTCCACGCCGCGGTGCGGCGTGCGCGGATGGAGCGCGCGCGCGCGCGCGGCGAGGCGCACTTGTACGACCCGTCGCTGCTCGCCGACCGCGCGCCCGCGCCGTACGTGCCGTACAACGCCGGCGTGAGCGGCGGCCGCGCGTCGAGCACGGCGCGCTATCCGCAGTACGCGGGCGCCGCCGCCGCGGCCCGCGACGAGCGCGGCGCGGCGGGCGAGTCGCGGCTGCTCGCCTCCGACGCGACCGCCGTCGTTCCGTCACAGTATGGCGCGAGCGCCGGTGGTACGGGCGCCGGCACCATGCTGCAGGTGCAAGGCATGCAGCTGAGCTCGTTGCAGCGCGAGACGGACGCGTCGCGCCGCGCGGTGCACTCGGAGGTGGAGGCGGTGAAGGTGCGCGTCGTCGATTTGGAGGAGCGGGTGCAGGAGGTCGAGGGTGCCGTCCGCGACGCAATCGGCCGCTGTGCGTCCGAGATGAGCGTCATCTCGGCCGCGCTCGCCGCGCGCCGCTCGGGCTCGAACGGCGCTGAGCGCGACGCGCTGCTTGGCGAGCGCGCGCTCAACGGCGAGGCGCGCGGCGTGCGGCACGAGACAGGGGGGCCGCCGGCGCTCAAGAATGGCGCGTATGCGCGCCCGCTCCCGCCGCCCGGCGCCAGCGCCGGCCGCCTCTTCCAGTCGCCCACGCCGGTTACGCCGGCGGGCGCTGGCGCGGGCGTCGCGCCTGAGCCGGGCACGCCCGCGCCCGCGCTGGCAGAGGAGGAGGCGGACGCGCGCGCGCTGCTGCGTGGCTTCGCGCGCGGGCGCGTCGTCTGGCACAACAACTGGCTGCGCGACTTTGGGTGGTACGTGCGATGCAACACGCCGGTCGTCGCTGCGTTCGCATCGCACCCGTGCTCGCCATACCGGCGGTGGCATTTCTCATTAGTCACGCTCGCGCGCTTCGGCCTCCTCTCGTGGTTCGTGTACAACGGGACGAGCGGCCGGCCGTACGGCGTGTGGATCAACGAGACCGTCTCGCGCTGGACAACACGCACCGGCCGCTGGCCCGACGGGCTCGACACGGAGGCGCAGTTGGCGAGCCTGCCGCAGCTCTTCCGCGCCGACCGCACGATGGTCGCAATCCACTTTGGCGTCTTCTTCGCCGTCGTCTACCAGCTGCTGCTGCTGCACCTCGCCGTGCCGCCGCGCTTCTTGCCCACCCGCCCGGAGATGTTCCTTGTCCTCGCTCTCGGCGGCGTCTCCTGCCTGGGCGTCATGATCTCCGAGGCGACCGCCGACCGCGCCGACGGCGGCATCGTCGTGCTGCTGCTGCTCTACGCCGAGTTCATCTACCAGGTGGCCGCGCTCATCGTCGACCTGATCGGCTTCCAAGTCCTTTCCTCCGTTCAGATGCAAATGCTTCTCAACCGGCAGCTCGCGCACGCGCGCGCGCGCGAGCGAGCCGGCGCCGACCCGGAGCGCGCGCTCTCGGCAACGCCCGCGGGCGGCGGCGGTGGTGGCGGTGGCGGCGCAGACGCGGACGAGCGCGCGCGGCGCGGCGGCGACGGGGCGGACGAGGTGGACGCCGACGGTGACGGCGACGACAACGACGACGACGACGGCGGCGCCGACGGCGAGCCGCTCACCGGACCGGACCGTGCGCACCCATCCGCGCGCTGCTGCTCTGCAAACTCGCTCTACGCCAAGGCCTACCCGTTCGACCTGCGCTACCCGCGCGGCGCGTACCTCCGCGCGTCGTGGCGGCTGCAGCCGGGCGACGTGGCTGCACTCCTCGCCGCGAAGGAGTCGACCGACGCCGCCGCGCACGGCCGCACGCCCGAGACCTCCAAGGCGCCGGGCAAGCGCGGCGGCGGCGGTGGCGGCGTGGACGCCGCCGACGGCGCGCGCGGGCCGCCCAAGCGGATGAGCGTGCTCGACATGGCCGCGGAGTACGTGCTTGAGCATTCGGCGCACGGGCGCGAGCGCGCCGCGCGCGCCCGCGGCGCATCCAAGTGAGCGCGCTGGAGGGTTGGTTGGGGGGGGGGGGGGGGGGGGGGGGGGGGGGGGGGGGGGGGGACCGGGGGAGGGGGGGGGGGAAGGACTACACTGAGGTGCGTGGCCGGCTGGGGAGGGGGGGGGGGGGGGGGGGGACGGGGGGCAGCCAGACTACGTTCCGATGGCTCGACGCTCGACCTGCGCGACGTTGAGTTATCGAAGTGTACTCACCCACGACCGCCGGCGGCGGGCCGGCGGCGTGTGTGCAATGAGCCACGTCCTCGGTCCTCCGCTCCTCCTCCCGACACCGCTTTTGAATTCTGGCTGTTGTCTGTTGAGGGACGAGAAACGGACAGCTGATGCCCTCCCCGGCCGCCGTGCCGAGGCTCGACTACACGGCGCTGCGCGCGGCAGCGGGCGCCGCGGGCGGCGGCCGCGCGCGCGAGCCGCCGTCCATCTTCTCGCCGCGCGGCACGCCGCATGTCGTTGATTGGGCGCGCGCCTCGCCGCGCCCGCCCGGCCCGGCCAGTGCGCGCGGCGGCGACGCGCGCGCATCGCCGCCGCGCGCGCGCGCGCCCACGCACCGGCTCTCGCCGGCAGGCGCGGCGCCGGCGGGCTCGGCGCAAGCGGCGGCAAACCAGCTGCTTGAGAAGCTCGAGGCGTACGGCTCGGGTGAGAAGGACTATGTCCGCCGCGTGCACGCGCTCCTCCGGCAGACGCTCGACCACGCGGGCCTCGCGCCGCGCGATGGCCGCGGCGTGTGGACGATCACGCCAGCGGGACTCGCGGCGGTGTGCGCGCGGTTCGACGTGGCGTGTGACGAGGCGCTCGCCGCCGAGCTCTTCACTGCGCGCGGCTACCCGCTCGACGCGCCGCTCCCGCTGCACGAGTTCATTGCGCGCTTTGCGCGTGCGGGCGGCGCCGAGACGCTCTCGCTCCACCCACGCGCAGGTGCGCTGTTCCCGTCGTCGCCACGGACGCACGGGCCGGGCGGCGGCGAATCGGCGCATTACCACACGCTCACCGGCTCGTCCACCGAGGCCGCGCGCCTCGCGGCGTCCGTGCGCGCGTGCGCGTCGCCGCGCGCGCCGCGGCCGCGGCCGTCCGACAGCTCGGCCGAGTCGCTGTCGCTGCCGGCGAACGGCATGGTGGCCGCGCCGCCGGCGGGCGAGACGCCGGCCGAGCTCTCACGCGCGCTGCTCTTGAAGCTCGAGTCGTTCGCGCGCGGCCGCGACTTCTCGCGCCGCGTCGTCGCGCTGCTGCGCGCGGCCGACCTGCCGGGCGCGAGCGGCGAGCGCGCGCGCGAAGGCGGTTTCCCGGCGCTGCCGCCCGGACTGGGGGGCGGCGCGGTGGGCGTCACGCCCGCAGGCCTTGTCGCGATCGGCCGGCACCTCGGTCTCGACCTGCGCGAGAGCGACGCGCGCGCAATCCTCAAGCACCACGGCTTCGCGCCCGACGCGCCTGCGCCCGTGCACGCCTTTTGCGACGCTGTTCTCAACGCGGAGGAGACATGGGTGCTCAGCGCACGCGCGGCGCGCGAGCCTGGCGCCGACCCGGTGCTCGCCGCGATGCTCGCGCGCCGCGGCTGAGGTCACGGGCGTGCGGCGTCGCCGGCGTGCCCTTCCCGCGCCTAGAAGCTTCGAGAAGCGTGCGCACTGCGTTACAATCGTACACGTCCTGAGAAACGGGAAACCTGAGCCCATCCCCCCCCCCCCCCCCCCCCCCCCCCCCCCCCCCGAGAGAGGGCCCCCTGATGACGACGGACGAGGCGATGCGCAAGCGCGCGGCGGAGGCGGCGGCGATGGCGCGCCCGCCGCCCGCGCTCCGGCGCAACTACACGGTCTGCGGCCTGCTGCACGATCGTGCGCAGGATGCGCGCGACCGCGAGCTCGCGCACGCGCTCGGCTACAAGTTTGCGCTGCTCGACGCGGCGGACGGGACGGTGCGCGAGTGCTCGGCGCCGCTCGCCGCGGCGCTCGGCGTGCCTGCGCACCGGCTCTGTGGCGAGCGTCTCGCCGATTGGGTCGAGGACGCGGTCGACGCGGCGGCCGTGCGCGCCGCGCTCGCGTCGGGCGGCGCGCTTTCGCGCGCTCTCACGCTGCGCGGCGTGGACGGCGCGCCGGGCGTGCGCGGCGAGCTGAGCATGCCTGTGGACGACGTGCGGCTCGGTGACGCGCGCGCCTGGCGCCTCTGCCTTGCGCTCGACGGCGCCGCCGGCGGCGCGGGCGATGCCGAGCTGCAGCTGCAGCGGCTCGCAACGAGCCTCCGGCTGCCCGTGCCCGTCGCGCCAGCGCTGCGCGCGGCGCTCGACCGGCTGCAGCGCACGTTCATCGTGACGGACCCGTCGATGGACGACAACCCGATCGTCTTTGCGAGCGAGGCGCGCGCCGCACGCCGCGCCGCGCGCGCCGCGCGCGCGGCGGCGGCTCACGCGCGCGCCGCCGCCGCCACCGGCGCGTGTGCGCGCCGCCCGCAGGCCTTCTGCGCGATGACAGGTTACGACCGCGCCGACCTGGTCGGGCGCAACTGCCGGCTGCTGCAGGGCCCGGGCACCGACCTGTCCGTCGTGCGGCAGGTACGTGCCGCCGTGCGACACGGCGGTAGCTGCACGGCCGAGCTGCTCAACTATAAGCGCGACGGCACAGCGTTCACAAACTTGCTGCACTTTGCGCCCGTGCGCGGGCCGACCGGCGGCGTTGCCTACTTTGTCGGCGTGCAGACCGACCTCGGCGAAGTGCGCGCCGCGCCGCCGCCACCGCTGGCCGCCGCCACCGCCGCCTGCGACGCCAGCTCGCCGCTCTCGGCCGCGTCGTCGGCGGTGGGCGGCGTCGGCGGCGTCGGCGGCGGTGACGACGTTGGCGCGCACGCGCAGCAGGTTGGCGTGCCGCTTCCCGCCGACGTGCGCGACGCCGTGTCCTCGGTTGATTCGGCGCTCAGCCAGCACCTGCGCGAGATGCTCAAGTCGAGCCTGCTCATGCACAGCCTGGGCTGAGGAGAGAGGACTTGCGCTGCGGCAAACGCCTGCAGGACAGTGACTCTCTCTCGCGGGAGGAGCGGCGTAGATCGACGCGCATGAGCAGGCCCCTGCAGGACGACGAGAGGCGTTTGCCACGGCGCAGGTCCCGCAAGCAGCACCGCGCTTAAGTGCGCGCGGGATCGGTAAATATAACACAATATCTTCATATACCCAAAATTTGAGAAGGTGAAAATAGGCACAAGCAACTGTGGTTTAGTGGTAGAATGCTCGCCTGCCACGCGGGCGACCCGAGTTCGATTCTCGGCGGTTGCATCTTTTGGTGCCGTCGCGCAACGGCGCGCGCCCGGTGCGCATGTCGGTCTCTCTCTCTCGCGCGCGCGTGCTGTGCTGCCGCTGCTCTCCGCGCAACCCCGCTGTTCGGACCTGCGAAACCGTCGTCGACAGAATGATGACGCGATCCAAGGAGCTTTCACGGCGCCTCGGCGAGACGCGAGCGTGGTTGTGCCATCGAACGATGTGTTGACGTGCTCAACTGCGCAACCCATTGGCTGCTCGGACGGTGCGCGTCGGAGCGCTCGTCGTCAGTACGCCTTGCGACGGCAATGCACGCGCCGCACTCCACGCTCGACATGCGCCACGCCGGCGAGCATGCGCCCACGACCCGTCGACTCGCCACAGCTGCTGCCGTCGTGCGACTGAGTGTCGCCACTCGCCGCCGCCGCCCGTCGGCCCTTGGCGCGGCTCGCGCAGCCGTTGCGCGCACGCGCGCGCCGTCGAGGTCAGCACGTCGCCACGCGCCCCGGCCTCCAACCCGCCGTCCGTCGCGCTCCGGCCGTGCGCGGCGATCCACCGCACCCGAGCGCGCGCCGCGATCTGCCGTCGAGCGCCGCCCGCGCGCGCGTTGTGCTTGCGCCTGTCGCGCCGCGCGCTGCGGCCGCCCATCGCTGCCCCGCGGCGCGCGCGCGCGCCGGTGGGGGTGTGCGCATCTACATGTTTGATGTCCATGCGCCGCGCCCGCCGTCCGCTCGTCGACCCCCGCCGGGCTCGCCGGCGGAACGGTGCGCGCCGGCGTCGGCGCTCGGCATGCGGCGCTCAGGCGACGACGGCTGGGGTACGTGCGGCGGTCGGATGACGAGCTCCGGCAGCTGGGCGGTGGTCGGTCAGCCAGGAGCGGGACTGGTCAGTGCCTTCAGGCTTCAGCTTTGATTTGGACGGCAGGGCGCAGGGGCAAGACGGAGTCGGCAGAGGCAGCGGCCGCCGCGCGGCCGCGCCAGGGCGCACAAGTGCATGAGCGGGTTTTCACAAGGGGCCTGCAACGGGTCGGCGCGCGCGCGACGCGCGGCCGCCGGCACCCGCGCACGACACGTGCGGCGCGCCGCGGCAGTCCGGTGGCGCAGCGATGGCTGAATGAAGCAGTCCGGCGCCGGCGCTCAGCCGTGCAGTCGGCGGCGAGTGCGTGGCGCGTTGGGCGCGTGGCCGAGGCGAAGGAAGCGGAACGTGAGCGCGCGCCGCGCGCGCGGTTCAGCGTCGAGCGCGAGGCCGGAGAGCGCCTCGCGCAGCGACGCGCACGCCGCCTCGGCGCCAAGCAGCTCGACGAAAAGTGGCCCGCGCCGCTCGACCGCCGTCAGCCGCGCGCCGAGCGCCTTGTCGGCGCTGCCGCCGGGTTCGAGCGCCGAGCGCAGCACCGGACTCTGCTCCTCCTCTTCCTCATCGCCGCCGACACGGCCGGCGCCGCCGCCGGCGCCGGCGGCGGCGCCTCCGCCGCCGCCGCTGCCGCGCGTCGGCCGCATGTCGGCGAGCGCGCGCGGCAGCGTGAGCGGCACGGGCGGGCTGCACGCGCCAGCGTCGCCGTCGTCTGAGTCGTCGGACGGCGCGGAGTGGGCGTAGCGGCGCTTGAGGCGCGGCGCGCTCGGCGTGAGGCGCGGCGGCGCGGGCGGCTCGGCCTCCGCGTAAAACGCCGTCGCGCTGCCGGCGGCCGCCGCCACGGCCGCACGCGGCGCGCGCGGCGCGCGCACGGACGCACGCCGCGCGACGTCAGTGAGCGCCGCGCGGAGCGAAGCGCGCAGCGCGGGCGAGAGCAGCGCCGACGCGAAGAGCGGCTCCTCCGGCTCGCCGCCCAGCCGGCCGAGGAGAGGCGCGCCTCCACCTCCGCCGCAAGCGGCCGAGGCGGGCGACGGCGGCGCGGCGGGCGCGGCGGGCATGCGCGGGAGCGAGACGGCGACGAGTGCGCACACGCCACCGTCCTCGTCGCGCACCGGCCCGATCGCCAGGTCGTGGCGCACGCGCCGGTGCGAGCGCACCGTCACGTTGACGACATCGTGCAGCGCGAGCCAGCGCTCGAGCGGCTTGCCGGCGGGGCCGGCGGCGGCGGCGATGGAGGCGCCGACACGCGCATTGGACGTGTGCTTGCCGGCAATCGCCGCCAACGTCCGGCCCACCGCCTCCGCGCGCGGCAGCTCCCACATCGCGCACCACGCGTCGTCGGCCGCTTCGATCACGTGCGGCGCGGCGGCCGAAGTGCGCACGCAGCAGAGCTCGTGGGCGCGCGAGGCGTCGACGCCGAGCAGCTCGAGCGCAGGCGCAACCATCTCGCGCGTGATGCACGCCGGCGCCGACATGCGCGCTCCACGCCCCGCCGCTCGGCGACGCGGCGCGGCGCCTCCTCGCAAGGCTGGATGTGTCCCGCTGCAATTTGGCGGGGGCTTAATTCAGGAATCAATCAAGTGCATCTCGGGTCCCAACCGCCCCGCTTCGTCAGCGCGCGCGGGCGATGGCCGGCGCGCTCGGCCGCCGCCGTTAGGCGGATGCTCACGACGCTCTTCGGCCGCCGCCGGCCCGGCGCGGGCGCACGCGCGGACGCGCGCGGGGTGGAGGGCGTGGGTGCGCCGCCCGCGCACGCGTCCAACCCCGCGCCGCCTGCGCCGCCCGAGCGCATCGTCTACTCGTCGGCGGCGCTCGCGGTCGTCAGCAGCGGCGGCGGCGGCGGCGACGACGACGACGCGCCGACGGCGGACGGCGCGTCCGCCGGCAGCACGCTCGCGCCGGTGCGCGAGCGTGTCGCGCGCGCGTACGCGGCCGACGCGCAGATCGAGGCGCGCCTGCTCGGCGCGCTCCACGCGCTCCTCTCGTTGCGCGAGCTGCCGGCGTGCCCGTACGCTTTCCTCGCGCGGCGGCTGCGTGTCGACGAGGCGCGCGCGCTCGCGCTCGCGCTCGAGCCGGCGCGCGTGCTGCCGCCCGCCGCGCCGACCGAGCGCTGGTACGCGGGCAGCGCCGCCGCCGACGCCGCCGCCGCTGCAGACACCGCCATCGTGCATGCCGAGGGCGATCGGACGCTGTGGGGCCTCCGCCGCGTGCTCGCGCGCGCGCACGTGCCGACGGCGCGCGCGCTGCGCGATGCGCTCGCCCCGACGGGACTGCTCGCGCCGCTGCAGGCGAGCGAGGCGGGCGTGCGCGTCCAGGCCGTCAGCGCGCTCTGCGGCACGCACGTCTTCGCCGCGCCGCCGGCCGCCGACGGCAACGGAGCGCCATTGGCCGCGTTGCCCATCTGCGCGCGCGCGCTGCGCGTGCGCGAGGTGTACCTGGCGACGGGCGCGCGCGGCCGGTTCGACAAGGCGCTCACCGGTTTCGTTACGCGCACGATGCAACAGGCCGTGACGCTCCACACGATGGCGGAGCACGTGGCCCTGTTCGTCGTCGCGCCCGGCTCGGCGGCGGCGGCGGGCGTCGCCGACGCCGCCGGCCCGCACGACGCGGCCGCGGCGGTGGCGGGCGGCGGCGGCTTCGCGCCGGCTGGCGCGCTGCGCGCGGGCGCGCACGACCCGCCCACCGCGTCGGGCTGCGTGCGCGCCGGCGTGCGTGTGGCACCCGCCGAGCTGCGCGAGCGGCGGCACGAGTACGCGAGCGAAGCGCGGCGCGCGGTTCTCGCCGGCCGGCCGCTCGCGCTGCACGCGCTCGTGCGCGTGCCGCTCGGCGCGCCGGCGGTGCGCCACGGCCGGCAGCGGCCGGCGCAGTACGCATACGTGCGTTTCGTCAAGCTGTATGACTTTTGCTACCAGTGTAACGACGGTGATGACGGCGATGGCGGCGGTGGCGGCGTCGGCGGCGGCGGCGGCAGTGGCGCGCCGTCGCCGCGCGCGGCCGTCGTCCAGCGCGCGAGCGGCGACCGCTCGACTCTGCTCCTCTGCGCACGGCCGTTTGGCGGCGCGCTTGTCGAGGGCATCTTCCTCGAGGCGCGGCACGCGCACTTCGTCGCCGGTCTGCTGCCCGCGCCGCCGCGAAGGCGCGCCGGCGCGCGGCGCGGCGGCGGCGGCGGCGCGCGGCGCGCCGTGCGCGAGGGCTTGCGGCCATTTTACGAGTGGCTGGGCGCGGAGGCGTGCCGGCACGCCGCACACGCGGACGGCGCGGCGGCGGCAGAGTGCGCGCTGCTGCTCGCGCTTGGACGCGCCGACGACGCCGCCGACGCCGACGACGGCGCCGATGACGCCGATGACGATGCCGGCGAGCGCCGCGCAGACGGCGGCGGCGGCGGCGGCGACGACGGCGATGGCGGTGGCGGCGGGGCGGTGGTCGGCGGCGCTGCGGCAGCGGTGGCGGCGCGCAAGGGCGAGGTACGCGACGCGCGCGGGCGGCGCGCGCGCGGCACACGGCGGATCAGCGCGCCGTCGCCGCCGCAGCAGCAGCGGCCGCCGCCACCGCTGCCGCCGGACCACGCCGCTTCACCGGACCAGCAGCACGCGAACAACGCGCTCATGAGCGACGCGGTCGCGTGCCTCAGCTGCGTAGGCATGCGGCTGCTGCGCGCGCACGACGAGTTTGAGATCGCACGCACGCTGCTCGCGTGCGCGCCCCTCGCCGCCGGCGTGCACGCCGCGGCGCCGCGCGCGTGCGCGCACGCTGCTGCCGACCAGGCGCGCGCTGCTGTGCCGCTGATGCACGCGGCGTTCGCGCGCGGCGCGGCCGAGCTGCGCGCGCTGCTCGCGGGCTCGCCCACGGCCGAGCTCGGCCACCTCGAGGCGCCGCTGCGCGCTCTGCTCGCGCGCGCGACGGACGGCGCCGCCGCCGACGAGCCGCGCCCGCCGCCGCCCCCGCCGCCGCAGCCGTTACCGCCGCCGTTACCGCTGCCGCCGCCGCGCTGCGTCGCCGGACCGGCCGGACCGGCCGGACCGGCCGATGATTCGGCACATTGGGCGTCGGTGCGTGCGTCCGGCGCGCCGCGGCCGCCGCCGCCGCCGCCACTGCCACCGCCGCGCGCGCGTGAGCTGCGCGCACGCACGCACGCCGAGCGGGAGGAGACGATTGCGGTACTCGACGCCATCTGCTGCTACGTGCGCGCCGCCGCGTGTGCGCAGCTGCACGCGGCGGTTGGCTCGTGCGACGCGCTGCAGCACATGCTTGCCGATGAGCGCGCGCGCGCCTACCCAGCGGTGCCGCCGCCCGCCGACCCCGCCGACGCCGCCGACGCCGCCGGCGCCGGCGCCGGCGCCGAAGGCGCGCGCGCGGCGTGGGCGCACGCGCTCGCAGCCGCGGCCGCGCCGCGCATCGAGCACCGGCTGATCGACGTGGACGCGGCGGACGCGCGCGCGCGCGCGCGGCGCGCCTACCCGCCGTCGATCAGCCGCGAGGCCGCGCTGCTCCAATACTGCATCGACACGGAACTCGACGTGACGCTCCGCGCGCTGCTCGACGGCGTGCTCGGCGCGCGCGTGCTCGCGCGCGAGCCGACGTCCGCCGTCGCGCGCGCGCTGCTCGCCGCCGTGCCGCGCGCGCGCATGTTCGCCTTCAGCGACGACGCGCTCCTGCGCGCGCGCGCGCCGCGCCTCACGCTCGTCGACGGGCCGCTCGGCGTACACGCGACGAGCGTCGACGCGCCCGGGCGCCGGTCTGCTGTCGCCGGCGCGACGCGCGAGCCGCCCGCGCCGCGGCTGTTCGGCGCGCGCGCCGCGCTCCGCTTCGCGTCCGCGCCGCACCTCGCCCGCATCGCGCGCGCGCTCGAGCGCGCGCGCGCGCGCCCGCCCGCCGCGTCGGCGGCGGGCGCACCGGTGCGGCCAGCGTGGCTTGGCACCACCGCCGTCGACGGGGTCGGCACCGATGCGGGCGGCGCTGCCGACGTGCGCGTGCACTGGGCGTTCACGGGCGCGCGCGCGTGCCACTCGGCATTGCTTCCGCGGGGCGGCGCGCCGCCCGCGCTCGACGTGCTCGAGCTGACCGTCGTGCGCGGCGGCTCGTGGGAGGAGGCGATCGAGCACTGGTCTGCAGGGCTGCTTCGCCGCGTGATTGAACGCCACCGCGCGGGCACAGAGCTTCTGCTCTCGCTTGCGATTGGCGGGCGCGTGTGGAGTGTGCACGCGCTCGCCGCCGAGCGGAAGGCCGCCGAACGCGAGCTGTGCGCCACCGCGGCGGCGGGCGACGCCATCGTGGCAATGGTTGCCTGCCTCCTCCCCGCCGCCGCCGACGTCGCCGCTGGCAGCGGCGCTGGCGCCGGCGCCGACGTCGACGTGGACGTGGACGACGCCGCCGCGCCGCGCGCGCGCGCGCGCTACGTGCTGCTCGGCAAGCGCGCGGCGCTGTGGCACGAGCGCGCACCGGCGGCGCCCGCGCGCGCCGCCGGTGCTACGGCCGCCGGCCGCGCGTCGGGCCTCGACCAGGCGGACGCCTTCTCCGCCGTCTTCGCCGACCGGGCGGGCGCGCTCGCGCTCGCGCGCGCGTGCGACGCGCTGCGCGGCACGGCCGACGCACGCGCGCGCGACGCCGCGCGCGCCGCGCACGCGGCTGCGCTGCGCGCGGAGGCGCGCGCGAGCTGCGCGGCGGGCGACGCGTGGGCGGCGTGCGGCACGTGGCTCAGCGCTGCGTGCGCCGCGGAGGCCGACGCCGACGCCGACGACGAGGCTGGCGCGCGCGACGCCGGTGCCGGCGCCGGTGAAGGCGGCGGCGGCGAA
Source organism: Diacronema lutheri (assembly GCA_019448385.1). Classification (NCBI taxonomy): domain Eukaryota; phylum Haptophyta; class Pavlovophyceae; order Pavlovales; family Pavlovaceae; genus Diacronema; species Diacronema lutheri. Next base: position 319,202 of record JAGTXO010000005.1, on the reverse strand, counting down.
GCGCGCGCCGACGTGCTCGACGGCGTCCGGCTGCAGCTGACGGGCGCGGCGCAGCTCGCGCAGCTCGCCGAGCGCAACTTGGCGCTCTCGGCGATCTTGAACGCCGCCGCGGCGGACGAGGCGGTGCGCGCGGCCGTGCGCCGCGGCGCGGTCGCGCGCATGCTCCGGTCGTACCGCGCGCGCGTCGCCGCGACGCTCGCGGCGGACACGTCGGTGTACCTCGAGCCCGTCGACCACTTGGTGCGCGAGAGCATGAGCGCAGCCGATTTCTCCGCCGCCACACTCTCGGCCGACGCGCTCGTCGCGCTCTCGACCGTGCAGCAGTATCTCGACGCGGTTTTGCACGTCGCGTGCGGCGCGGCGCTCGACAATTTGCCGCGCCTCGCCGCGCGTTTGCGCGGCGAGCGGCCAGAGTGACCGCCGGACGCGGACTAGCGCGCCGTGTCACGGCTTCGGCCCGGGCGTGAAACGTGAGCGATTTCAAGCATCGCCGGGCCGGGCGGCGGGGCGAGGCGCGCGGGCGCCACGGCCCGCGCGCCGCGCCGCGGGTTGCTCCCGCCGCGGGTGGCAGCATCGGCCCGCGCAGCGCGCGTGGCGCTTGAGCTGCGGGGTGTCATTCCTGTCACCGCGTGGTGGGAGCGCGGCGCGCACGCGCGCGCGCGCGCCTAGGGGAGGAGCGCGCGCACGCCCATGACGACGAGAACGAGCAGCCCGAGGCAGAGCGGCATCCGGCACGGTCACGGGATCGCGTCGCAGATCATCTCGAGCGCGCCCGGCCGCCGCACCGAGCCGCCACGGCGCGGGCCTCACCCCTCCTCGTCGCAGCCGCCCTCGAGCTGCTGCTGCTTGTAGCCGTTCATCGGCACGATGCTAAAGGGTGGCGCGTGCGTCGGCAGCACCTGCTTCCGCTCGAGCGGGCAGCGCATGTGCTCGCCCGCCGCGCAACGCGAACGCCTCGACGACGGAGCGGCTGCCCGTTGCGCTTCCAAAAACAGCGCCCGACTTGCGACTGGAGAAGCCCGCCGCCCAAACGATGCCGGCCCGAAGTATCGCGCTACTCGCCGGCCTCCTCGCCGCGTGCGCGTGCGCGGCGCACGGCGCCGTCGCCCCGTCGGCGCGCGCGCGGGGGGGCGTGCGCGTGCGCATGCGCCGCGCGCCACGGGCCGCGTGCCGCGCACTTGCCGTCGTGTGGGAGGAGTGCGACGGCTGCCAGGTGCTCCGGCCGTCGACGGCCGAGCCGCGCGCGATCGTCCACTTCCTCGGCGGCGTGTTCGCGTCGCCGTCGCCGCAAGTGCTGTACCGGCACATGCTGCAGCGGCTCGCTTCGAAGGGCTACGTCATCGTGGCCAACCCGTACGCCGTCGATTTTGATTACCTCGCGACGGCCGACTCGATCCTCGAGCGGTACGAGATGGCGCTGCCCGAGGTGCAGCGGCGGTGCGGGGCCGAGCTGCCGCAGTTCGCGGTCGGGCACTCGCTCGGCGCGCTGATGCACACGACGATTGGCTCGCTCTTTGCCGAGAGCATGCCCCGCTACGCCGGCGCCGCGCTCATCGCGCACAACAACAAGCAGCTGCGCGACGCCGTGCCGGGCTTCGAGGACATCGTCGTGCCGACGCTCGCGCCCTACTCGGAGATCTCGCGGCTGCCCTCGTACCGCGCGTTCATCGACTCGGCGAGCGCGCTGCGCAAGAGCTCCATCGCCCTCGCGCGCGACGTCGTCGGCACCTCGCCCGCCACGGCCGCATACGCTGCCATCCTCGACGACGTTGCGGAGATCTCGTCGCTCGTTGACCAGGTGCCGTCGCTTTTCGAGGGGATCGCGGCGGGACAGCGCGAGTTCACGCCGACGCCAGACGAGCTCCGCCGCGCGCTGCGCACCAGCTACGCGCTGCCGCGCACGCTCGTCGCGTCCTTCTCGCAGGACTCGATCGACGAGTCCGACGCGCTCGAGGCGTGCCTGCAGGGCAAGCCGGGCGTCGAGCGTCTTCGCCTTGGTGGTACGCACCTCACGCCGCTCGCGCCCGACCCGACGAGCTTGCCCGCGTCGCTCCTCCGGCAGACGCTCCCCGCGAGCGCGCAGTTCGACGATCTCGTCTCGACCGTGCAGGCGAGCGCGATGCGCGATCTCGACACGCTCGTCGACCAGATTGACGAGTGGGCAAGGCGCGTGCTGCGCGAGAATGCGGCGGCGCAACGCTAGGCGTCGCCACACACCCTTAAAGGTGTTACTAGCGGGGGGGGGGGGGGGGGGGGGGGGGGGGGGGGCGGGGGGGGAGGGGGGCCCCCCCCACCCTCCCCCCTCCCCCCTCCGGGGGGGGCGGGCGCTATCCGCCCTCAGCATCAAAGCTCACCGTCACGCGCACCACGTCGCCGTCCGTGCAGCGCGACGAGATGAGCGCGAACGGCGCCACGCCACCGTCGGCCGCGGCGTCGGGCAGCTCACCGTCGAGCTCGAGCAGGTGGCGCGTGTCCGAGAAGAAGTTGAGCCACACGTGCGTGCCCCGCCGCGCGTCCGGCACGCCGCCCCATGTGCCCACGCCCCATGGCGTCGTGAGGACACCGTCCGCGCCAAAGCGCATCCAACGCACCCCGCCCCACACCGCCTTGCCCGCGCGCACGAGCGCGCGCACGAGCGGGTCGACGCGGCTGGCGGCCGAGTCGGGCCGCACGCCTTGGAACTTGCACTCATTGGAGAGCTTGAGGCCCTCGCCGCCGTTCCACCGCTCGAGGACGCCGCGCTCGCCCTGCTGGTAATGTTTAAAAATGTCGACCATACGCTGTGGCTTTTCCGGGTGGTAGTTGACATGCGCGCCGATCGGCGTGTACGCGTCCGGATAGAGGCGCGGCTCTTCGCGGATGTATTTGAAGAGCACCTTGGTGTTCAGAAAGCACAGGTAGTTCATGACGCGCTGTGAGAGCCCCAGGCCCTGCGCCCCCGCCGCGCGCGCGTCCGACGTGAGGCGGTGGGTCCACGCGGCGCGGCGCGGCGCGGCGCAGGTGCGTGCCGCACCTGGTACGTGTCGACGGAGAGGAAGAACTGCTCCTCGTTGTACGCGGTCTGGTCCCACACGCTCTCTGTCGCCTGGAGTCGCGCGCGCGCAAACGGGGCATGGGCGTGCGTCGGCCGCCGGCGGCGGCGGCGGCGGCGCGCGCGAACATTGTGCGCGCGCGCGCGCGCGCACACCATGCGGTGGGCCATGCGCTCCATCATGCGAAGCGACTCGTTCGTCGCGGCGAGGTAGAACATGCCCGAGTTGCGCGCGAAGATGCGGAAGGCGGAGGGGCCGCCGCCGAGCACTGCAGAGCCGGGCGCGCCGTATGCGGAAATGTCGTCGAAACCGTCGGTCATGCCCTCGACGTCCGAGTCGCCGTACAGCGCGGGGAACGGGTCGCGCATCCATGCGATGTCGACGTCGGAGAGGAGCACGGAGCAGCCGAGAATGACGAAATCCTGTAACAGTCGGAATTTGAGACCCGACGTAGCGTGGTTATCCGTCGAGCCGCCGCGCGCGGTGAGCTTTCGCACGTACGCGGGGAAGTTGCGCGCGCGGAGCCACGCGCCCGTCTCGTCGTCGAGCGCGACGACCAGCGCGTTCGGCACATTGGCACGCTTGACGCCGTCAACATACAGCTGGAGCATATGTAGGATGTTCTTGTTCGAGACCGCGACGAGCGCCTCGCGCCGAGCGCCGGCGACGTCGCGCAGCACGGCACAGAGCGCGCCGAGGTCGCGCGCGGCGCAGACCGCGGGTGGCGGGAACTCGGCGTGCGACGGCAAAATGAAATTGAGCGGCCGCGCGCGGCGCGGCTCGCCCGCGGCCTCGCGCGCCTCGTCGTCCGCCGCCTGCGCCGCGCGCATCGCCGGGTTGGCGTGCGGCAGCTCAGCGGCGCACTGCGACGCGACGACGGCCGGCGTCGCGTCGTGCGCGTCTGAGCGGAGCAGCGCGTTCGGGCTCTCGCGGCCTTGCGCGCGCTCGGCCGGCAGGCGCGAAAGGATGGGCAACGGCACGCCCTCGCGCACAGCCGCGATCGCGGACGCGCGCCGGCTCGTGCCGGGCGGAAGCGCGAGCGCGGCGAGCCCGCCGACGGCGCCGCGCGTCGTCGCGCTCGAGAAGCAGCGCGTCGTGAGCAGCCGCACTGACGCGCCGACAGACCGCCACCCATCGTGCGATGGCGTGTACGCCTCAGCACTAAGTGCGAACTCGAGGGCCGACGCCGCGTTGGGCGCGGCGGGCGCGAGGCGGGGCGTGGCGAGCGAGCGCACGCCGCGCAGCGTGCGCGAGACGCGCGCCGCGAGCGCTGCCGCCTCCGCCGTCGGCGCGAGCGCGAGCAGGTCGGGCGCAACGTGCGTAACGGCGAGTGATTGCGCGAAGCGTGACCAGCCCATCGTTTCGTCAACGACCGAAACGACTTGCCCACGCCGCGCCTCGCCGGGGAGCACGGCGTGCGCCTCGAGGTCGTGATCGGCCCACACGTGCGCGCTCGGGTCCGCGCGCAGCGCGACGCCCGCGTCCGCGAGCGTGACGCGCACGCCGCGCAACAGGAGCGTGCGCGCGGCGTCGAGCGCGGCCGCCCCGCCGAGCAGCGGCGCGTCGGGCTCGAGCGCGGGGCCGACGGCCGCGCCGGTGGGCAGCGGCGCGGCGAACTCGGCCGACCACGCGACCACCGCGCCCACGCGCGCGCGCGCGCGCACGCGCTCGGCGAGCGCGGCCGCGTCGGCGTCAGCGGAAGACGACGTACCTGCGGCGTGCGGGACGGCGAGGGCGAGCAGGTTCGTCGCGCCGGCGGCGTAAGCGCCGGCGGCGAACTCGGCCCAGTCGTCGAGGAGCGCATCGCTCACGGGCACGAGCAGCACCGCGCCGCCGCGCAGCACGTGCTGCGCCGCCGCGCACAGCGCCGCGCGCGCGCCGGGCGCGCAGCCACCCAGGTCGAGCGGCAGGACGTTCAGCGGGCGCGTGACTCGCGTGCCGGGCGGCTTGGGCAGGCACGCCTGCACGATGACCGAAGGCCGGTGCACGTACGCTTCCTCGGGTGCGTTTCCGCCCGCCTCGGGCTCGCCGCCCGCAAAGCCCGCGCGCGCGCGAGCGCCGGCGGCCGCGTCGACCGTCGGCGGCGCGTCGGCGAGCGCGCGCGCGCCGCGCTGGAGCGCGCGCGCCGGCTCGGAGGACGTCGGCCAGTAGAGCGCGTTGTGCAGCACGAGCAGGGCCACCACCGCAACGAAGAAGATGCGCACGGCCCAGCCCATGCCCGGCGCCTCCGCCCCGCCGCGCGCGCGCCGCGGCACCGCTCCGCCACCAACCCCTTGTGCGGACGGCGCGATGGCGCCTCCGCGCCTCCCGCCGTCGCCGCTTCTCGTGAAGCTCGCGGCGTCGGTGGGTTTCCTCGCGGACGCGTACGACTTGTTCGTGATCAACATCGCGACGACAATCCTGCGCTCTGTCTACCCGGCCGCGCCGCCCTGGTCCGAGCCGCTCGTTAAGTCGGCCATCCTGCTCGGCACGATCGCCGGGCAGGTCGGCCTCGGCGCCGCCGGCGACCGGCTCGGCCGACGCGCGGCCTTCTTGGTGAGCATGGGCGTGTGCATCGTCTGCTCGACGCTCAGCGGCGTCGCCGTCCGGCGCATCGGTACCGACGCCTCCGTCTTCGGCGCGCTCGCCGCGTGCCGGCTGCTGCTGGGCGTTGGGATCGGCGGCGAGTACCCGCTCTCTGCCGCCATCGTCGCCGAGGCGACGGCGGAGGCGGCGGCGGGCGGGCAGTCGCGCGCGCTCGCGACGGTCTTCAGCATGCAGGGCCTTGGCAACTGCGCGGCGCCGCTCCTCGCGTGGGCCCTGCTCGCCGCCGGCGTCCCGCTCGACCTTGCATGGCGCCTCGTGCTCTGTGCGGGCGCGCTGCCCTTCGTCGCGACGATGCCGCTTCGCCTGCGCCTGTCCGACTCGCTTGAGTACGCGGCGGCGAAGAAGCGCCTCCGTCCCGCAGCGGAGTGGGCCAGCGAGATCTGGCGTGCCCACCGCGCGGCGCTCGCGGGCACGGCGGGCAGTTGGTTCCTGTTCGATATCGTCTTCTACGGGAACGGCCTTTTCCAGGCGGACTTTGTGCAGCTGCTCAGGCCGGCGGACGAGGTGGGGACGCGCGACGGGCTGGTTGCAACCGCGCGCGTCAGCCTGCTCATCTCGCTCCTCGGGCTGCCCGGGTACTGGGCGGCGGTCGCGCTCGCGCGCGACGACATGCGCAGCCAGCGCAACGTGCAGGCGCTCGGCTTCGGCGCGTGCGCGCTCATCTACGCGGTGATGGCGCGCTGGTTCGCGCAGGTGCGCGCGTCGCCGCCGCTCTTCGTGCTCCTATATGGCTCTTCGTTCTTTTTTTCAAACTGTGGGCCCAACACGACCACCTTCATCCTGCCTGCGTGCTACTTCCCCGCAAAGCACCGCGCCGTCTGCCACGGGCTCTCGGCCGCGGCGGGCAAGCTCGGCGCGCTCGTCGCCGCGCTCGTCTTCAGGCCGTGCGTCGTGCGCTTCGGGCCCGCCGCCGTCTTCGCCGCGTGCGCCGTCGTCTCCGCGTCGGGGCTCTGCTTCACGTGGGCGCTCGTGCCGACGGCGCCGTGCGCGCCCGACAGCCTCGACGCGTCCGGCCTCGCCGAGGCGCTGACGAGCCCGACGGCGGACGATGGCCACGCCGCCGATGAGGCCGATGACCGCGCGGGCGCGTACGAGCCAGGCGAGCCCGCCGAGGCGTTGCTGCACGATGCCGTGGCGGGCGCTGCCATCGCGGACGTCCGGCGCGCGACGCCGGCCGATGGTGACCACTCTGGCTCAGAAACGGTGGCTCAGGTGAACGATATCTAGAGGGCGAGGCCGCCAGTGCGGCGCCGTCATTCGGACACGGGCAGCGGGTACAATCTGTAGAGGACGCCGTTCGAGACGACGATCCAGATCAGGGCGACCATTGGGACGGACACGACGCCGCAGCCGACCATGAAGCCGCGGAGGAAGTGGCGCCACGGGAGGTTGATGTCGTCTAGCATCCTCACGTCCGCCTCGTCCGGATCTGCCGATAACAGCGAGGCTGTCATCCGGTCCAGCGGCGACCGTTTGAGCTGCTCGACAAAGCGCTCCTGCATCGCGTGCGCGCGAGGCTTTGGCTCGAGCGACTCGCCGAGCGACTGCGCTGCGTCCGAGCGTGGCGCATCAGAGGCCAGTAGCGCTCGGTCCCGGGCGGGTGGAACGCGCGAGCTGCACGCCGCCCCCATCCCTCAACGGCGGGCGGCGCACGACGACCACGCCGCACGATGGGCGCCGTTTTTGGTCAGTCGCTCGTCCCGCATTCTGACCGCATGCGGAGCGCAGGCCGAGACGGTTACGGTCTGCGCCCGACGTCCGCCGGGCGCGGCGCCGGTAGCCGGCTGAGCTCGGCCGGCTCGCTCGGCCGCCTGCGCCGATCGACGCAGAACGCAATTTCCGTCGGCTCGCTCCCCCGGCCTGCAAGCGCGCTCGCGCGCCCCGGCTCGGCGCTGCACAGCCAAGCCGCGCTGCCGCTCGCGCAGTCGCGCGCCGCGGTCACCATGCGGCCGCGGAGTGCGATTTGCGCGTCCAGCACGCCGGCGCAGACCGCCGAGTTCTTCGCCGAGCGCGCGCAGTTCCGCCTTGCCACTGACGACGTGGGCGCCGAGACCGCCGCGCTCGCGATGGCCGACTTTGACCGCGCCGTCGCGATCAAGCCAACGTCGTTCCGCGTGCGGTACGCGCGCGCGCTCGCGCTCGCGCGCAACAACGAGCTGGGCGCAGCGCTTGCCGATCTGGACGCGGCCGTCAACGCGATCCACGTGCCGCACGCGCAGCATGCGCCCGCCGACGCCATTGCGCTCGAGCGCGCCGCAGTCTATCTCGCGCGCGGGTACGCCCGTCAGGACGCCGGCCGGCAGGTCGACGCGCTCGCCGACTTTGACGCAGCGCTCCGCTTTGCGCCAGCGGTGCCCGAGCAGCACATCGCGCGCGCGACATGCCTGCGCAAGCTTGGCCGCTTCGCCGAGGCGATCGACGGGTACACGGCTGCTCGCTGCCTCGAGCAGCCCGAGCGGTTTGCGGATTTTCAGGAGCGTCACCGCATCGTCACCCTGACGGCGGAGAAGGTCGTGCGGATCTCGCGCCGGATGGCCGAGGACGAGGCCGCGCAGGCGCAGGAGAGCGTGGCGCACGCCGCCGCCGGCCGCTCACCGCCGCGCGCGACCCGCGCGACGTCGCGCGACGTCGGCGACGCGCCCAGCGACGGGGCGCTGGCGCGCCCTACGAGCGCGCGCCGGCGCACGCGCCATTCCGCAGAGCAGGCGGGCGGCGCGCGCTCCCACGCGGCCGAGCTCGCGCACCAGCGCGACGCGCGCACCCCGCGGGTGTCGAACGCGGCGCGCTCGCCGCGCTCGCTCGTTCAGAGCGCGCCCTCACCCGGGGGCGCGCGTCGCGCGCCGCGCGGCGTGGACGCGGGCGCTGAGGGCGACGACGAGGCGCGCAGCGCGAGCGACGAGGAGAAGGACGAGCGTTGGGCGGACGAGCCTCGCGACGCGCAGCGCGTCGATGCCAATGCCGCCGCCGACGCCGACGCCGGCGCCCACGCCGACGAGGGTGCTGGCGCACACGGCGTGCGCGCCGACGGTGATGGAGGCGGCGCCGAATCGCGCCGCGCCGCCCGGTCGAAGCCGCTCGCCGCCGAGCGCGCGGCGCGCTGCATCGGCGCGCTCGCGCGCGCGCCGGACGAGCGCAGTCCCGCCGACGAGCGCGACCTCCTCGCGCTGCTCACGCGGGGCTTTGGGTGCTCGTCCGAGTGGCATGCGCTCGGCTCGCACTTCGCCCACCCGGCGCTGCGGCGCGCGCTACTGCGGCACGTGCGGCTCGTGCGCTTCGAGGCGGGCGAGTGCGCGCAGAGCGCGGACGAGCCGCTCACGCACGCGCTCGTGCTGCTTAGCGGCGCCATGCGCGTGAGCTGCGCTGGGCCCGAAGACCCGCCACTGGCCTTCTTCGATTCGGAGCGGCCACCACCGCTGCGCGCGCTCAATTCGCGCGGGTACCGCAATGTTGACTGGACGCGCGCGACAGACTTGCGCATCGAGCTGCGCGTCAAGCTGGTCGGTGGCGACTGCGTCGGCGGCGCCGAGGTGCTCGAGGCCGCACAGCTCCGCGCGCGCCTCGTCGACGGCCAAACGGAACCCGCCCCGCGCGACGCGCCCTGCGGGCTGTGCGCGCTCGCGCGCAAGCCGACGGCCGCGGCGCTGGTGCCGCTCGCCGTCCTCGAGGAGGCATTCCTGCGCGCGCGTGACACGGAGTGCGAGGCGATCCGCTCGCATCTGGCGAGCATGCAGCTCTTCAAGAAGTACTCCGCCGACGCGCTCGTCCGCCTCGCGCGCCTCATGGACGCGCGCACGTGCGCGCGCGGCGAGGTGGTCGTTGCCGAGGGCGCGCCGCTCGCGGAGATGTCCTTCATCCGCTCGGGGCAGTGCGCCGTCTCTCGGCTCGTGCGCGCGCCGGCGGGCGCGCCGCCCGTCCGCGTCGAGCTCTGCACGCTCTGGGCGATGGAGCTCTTCGGAGAGTTGGCCGTCATCGACCCAACCGCGACGCAGGCGAATGCGACCGTCACGGCCGTCACGATCTGCACGCTGTACACGCTGCCCGCGACGCACGCGGCCGAGCTCGCGGGCGTGCGCGACACGCTGCGCGCCGATTTTCAACAGCGCTACCCTCCCGATGCGGTCCTTGTCGCGCGGCGTGCAGAGCAGCGACGGTGGAAGGCGTACCGCGCGCGCGTGGTCGGCGACGTCGCGCGCGCCAAGGCGGAGAAGCCGCGAGGCCTCTTCTATTAAGGGGGGGGGGGGGGGGGGGGGGGGGGGGGGGGGGGGGGGGGGGGGGTGGCCTCATTGGCTCCGACGCTACGCACTGTCACTCTCAGGCCTACCTACCACTCACAAATTCGCGTGGTTCTGTTGGAAGATGACGTCCTCGATGGCGACCTTTTGGCGCATGAAGGCGAGCCCGAGCGTGACCGCCAGCACGGCTGCGGTCAACACCGGGCCGCGCCGCGGCAGGCTGAGCCATTCGTACATGGTCCAGATCGCGGCGACGTTGCTCGCCGTCATGACCGACAGGTAGACCCACGCGAAGCGCTCGCACCCCGGGTAGAGCCTGACGAGGTTGTACGCGGCGGAGCCGAGCTCGAAGAAGGCGCAACCGAGCAGGCACGAGTTCGCGCCGTCCAGAATCACGAATGCCTGCAGCGAGAGCGTCGCGATGCACACGACGTGGTGCGCGGCGATCAGCGCGGGCATCTTCGTCGCAAAGTCCTTCACAAAGTGGCCCATGATGTTGTAGAAGAAGAGGCGCGACGGCCAGGCGCATGGGTCGAGCATGGGCTCGGCGAGCCAGCGGCGCAGCGTGCCGCGCGGGTGCCTGCGCCGCCACATCACGTAAGAGAGCACCATGAGCGGCGCGATCAGGACCTGCACGAACATCCCCTGGTAGTACGTGTGCCGGAGGCTCCCGCCCGTCGTGGGCATCCGCGGGTCGACCACGGCGCGCGTGACCTGCAGGATGGCGCTGTGCGCAAGAGTCCACCCCGCCAGCCGGAGGGCCTCGCCGGCGGCCCACGGCCAGCGGCCCGCCGCCGCCGCTTGCGTGAGGTCCTTGGGCGCCGGGCGTCCCATGCCGCGCACTTTCGACTTGAAAAAGGCGGGCGAAGGGCACGAGCGAAGGAAGACGGGCAGAATCATGCTCGTGCTCATTGCCGCGCTATGGTGCTCGCAGCCGCCGGGCTTGCAGCCCGTGGTGTGCGCGGACATCTCGCCGCGGTGCGCCGAGTGGGTTGCGAGCGGCCGCTGTGAGAGCTCACCCCACCTGATGCAGGCGCAATGCCGCAGCAGCTGCGGCATGTGCGACGCGGGCGGTCGCGACGAGCAACCCGCCGTGCCACGCGCGCCGCCAAAGCACATGGACGACTGGGCTGGGGTTCGGCCCGAGGCGATCGTGCGGCTCTTTGAGTGTTCGCAGCTTGCCCATCTCGTCTCCGTCGGCCTGCTCCTCTCTTCCGCCTTCACCGCGCGAGCTGCGCGCGGCCTCGCGCCGCTCGCAGGCATCAGCTGGCGGTCGCTCGAGCTCAACCTCCTCGCGTCGATCTCGCGCGTGCCCTTCCAAATGGCCACGCACTTCTTCGAGCACTGGCTTACAGCCTTTGAGATTGTCGCTTCCGTGTGCACGCTGGGCACGCTCGTCGCGGTCCTTAACCTGCGGCTGCGGCGGGACGTGGGCGAGCGCCCGAATGAGCGCTTCGCCACCGGCGCGGCGCTCGCGGCCTGCCTCGTCGGCGCGTGCCTCTTCGGCTGGTCCAAGTCTCGCCAGGGCGGCTTTGTGCCGCACGCCTCGCTCGCCTTCTCCGTCTTCGTCGAGGCCGCCGCCATGCTGGCCCAGCGCCGGCACTTTGAGCAGCTCAAGCGGATGCCGGCGATGGCGTCGCACGCGCTCGCGGCGCTCGCGCTCTCCCGCGCGCTCCGGCTCGTCATGTGGGGCCTGATGGCGTGGGCGGGCGAATACGAGGTGGCGCTGATGCTCGCGGATGCGCTGCACTGCGCTCTTCTCTCCGACTTTGTCGCGGCCTATATGCGTTCACGCCGTGCGGGCACGAGCGACCTCTTGCTCGCCACGTCCTTCAACGCCAGAGCGATCTGACAAAAGGCGCGTGTCGTGCACCTCGGCCAGCGCCAAAACTGGAGAGGCGGCGGGTGGGCTCACTGACCTGCTGCTGAACACCGGACTGCCGACACCGAACTGCCGACTGATCAATGGAGTCCTCCTGCGCCGTCATGACGGCACGGGCGCGCAGAGGGGCACCTCCTCCGCCGCCGCGGCCGTGCTGGCGAACGGGTCGCAATCCGCGTGCAGGAGCACTTGATGCAGCACAAGGCCGTGCGCAGGCGCCGTCAGCTTGACGGCATCGGAAGGCCACGCGCCCGTCGCCAGGATACGCTCGACGAGCTCGGGCTCGAGCTCGCCCGATCCACAACGCGCGACTGTGCCGGCGAGGTTGCGCACCATGCGGTACAGGAAGCGGTCGCCCTCCACGTCGAGTCGGATGCGCCCGCCGCCGCACTCGACGACGTCGAGCCTACGGAGCTCGCACACGGGCTCGCGCTCGGGCTCGGCCGGCTGAGCGTTGGAGAAGGGGAGGAAGGAATGGCGGCCGAGCGCGTACGACGCGGCTTGCTGCGCGCGCGCCGCGTCAAAGGGCGCTCGGCCGCGGCGCGACGGCAGGTGCCACTCGGTGCGCCGGGAGAGGGGGAAGGGGAACGCGGCCGTGTTTATATAGTAGCAGTACACCTTGCCCGCGTTGTCACGCACGTCAAAGTCGGCGGGCGCGCGCACCACTTGCCGTAGAACCACATCTTCCGGCAGCAGCTGGTTGGCACGGTAGCGCAGCAGCTGTAGATCGCCCGCGAGCGGCTCGCGCGACGTGAACGCGCACAGCGCCTGGCCGATGGCGTGCACGCCCGCGTCCGTGCGACTCGCGGCCTCGATCGCGACGGGCTCACGCAAGATGCGCTCGAGCGTGTCGGCAATCGTTCCCCGTATCGTCGGGTCCCACGCCCATCCTCGCGAGCCGTCATAACTCACGAGCATCGCCGTGGCAAACTTCGACAATTGCCGGACGGCCGGCGCCATCGCGCCAAGCCCGCCGAACTTCGCCAATCACAAGAGGCCACGCACGATGCGTCTCACCACGTGCGCCCCGAGGCTGCGCGCGTCTGCGCGCTGCGTCGTGCGGATGGCCGAGCCGTTCACGGTTGGTCTGCGCATGGGCGCGCCTGCCGACGTGGGCGCCGCGGTGCGCCAGCGCGCCGAGGAGGCGAGCCGCGCGGCGGCGCCGACCGATCCCGCGCAGCTGCTCGCGGCGCTCGGCATCGAGGACGCGCTTGGATCAGCGCTGATCGCCTACGCGTTGGCGGTCGGGCCTGGGCCGTGGCTCGCCCCACTCGGTATCGGCACAAACTTTCGGCCGACGCGCCAGGTCGTGCTCCTCCTCGCGCGCGCGACGGGTGCGTCGGACGCTCAGTGGGCGCGCGACGCGGCCGACGGCTTCGCGTACGAACTGCCTGCGCCGATGCTCGCACTGATGGCGGCGGTCTTCCTGCTCGCGGGGCTCGTGATTGAGCGCTTCCTCCTGCTCGCGCTCGACGACTCGGTCACGTTCGTCTTCTCGCTCTCCGGCTCGCTCGCCATTGCGGCGGCATTTTTCGAGCTCATCCGCCCGCCGCTCACGACGCGCGCCGCGCACGAGCAGAACGAGCTGGAGTACGGCGAGTTTGAGCAGTTCGCGTCGGCGCAGCTTGAGCGTGCGCCGGGCACGAGCTGTCACGAGACCGACATCGTCCGCGCGTACCGCACCTTTTACCCCAAATATCGTGCGGCGTCCGGCCGACTGTCGGACTCGGACATCGAGTCACTCATGCGCAGGTGGGGCCGGTTCGAGCGCTCCCCCGCGGGCTACTACAAGGGCATCAGCCTCAAGCCGAGCGCGCTCTCATCGGTCTTCTAGCGGTCCAGCGAAAGAAGGGGGGGGGGGGGGGGGGGGTGCACAATGAGACCCTCCAGCCAGACACGGAGGAGCGCCAGCTTGCCGGACGCATGCGTGCTGCGCCTCCTGCTCAGAAGGGAAGCACGGCGTCCTTGCTGGGATCCTTGCGGAAGCTGGGCATCTTGGCGGCCTTCAGCTTCGTGTCGCCTGCCCTCGAGCAGACCGTGGCTGTGAGGGCGAAGAAGCCGACGGCGCATGCAACCAAAGCCGTTGCGCGCGAGACGCCTTGCTCGCGTGCGCTTGTGCGACCGCCATGAGCCCGTGCCGCGTCCGCGCCACGGAGGCGCGTGAGGACCGTTCCGAACATGGGATCTCGCATTGCTGGCCCGTCGATGCCAGCGGAGGAATGAGCTGCATCCGTCTCATCATCGTCCTCCAAATCGTCGTCGTCGTCGTCAGCATCGTCGTCGTCTGCGTAGTCATCCAAGCTGTCCTCATCATCGTTGGCCACGAGGTCGAGCTCGTCATCGAAATGGCCGGACTGCACGACGTGGTGATGGCGAGCGCCTGGCACGGAAGCGTGCGAGATCACGGTCGTGTGTGGGTCGGAGAGGGCGAGGTACGGTGAGCCCGTGGCGGAGATGGCGAGTGCAGCACGGCTCGTCTCACTCGTTGCGGCGAGCGAACGACCAACGGGGCGCCACGTGCTTGCGAACGACAGCGTCTTGACGACAATGTGACGCTGCGGCCCGCCGCGATCGTCGTCGTTGTGCGGCTCGTCGTAACCCACGTACAAAGCTTCGTTGCGCGTGGCGATCAAGAGGTTGCGCGCTCCGTCGCCGGCGAGCGAGCCGATGCCAAAGCGGACCCACCTTCCGCCCTGCGGCCGGTATGAATCGCGCACGAATGTGAGCATGCGGACTTCCTCTTCGCGCAGCGCAATGTGCGGCCGGCCGTCGTGGAACGCCAGAGCGAGCTCGCGGACGGGACCGCCGGCCGTGAAGCCAGGCTCGCCGATGCAATGCCACGCCATGCCGTCAAAGTGCCATACGGTCGCGCGTCCTGCATCCTTGTCGATGTAGCTCACGTACGGCATGGCGCCGTCAAAGGCGAGCTGCACGCTTCCGACGGCGCCGAGTGGTATGGCGCCGAGACCACCGACCGGCCGCCATTCGCCCTCGGCAAAGCGCAGCACGGCGAGCCGGCCAGGTGGCGTGTGGTCGGCGATGGCGACGTACGGGACGCCCGCCGCGTCGGTGGCCAGGTCATACTCGGCGTCGTGTGCGCCGTGCGCAATGCCTTCGCGGCCGAGCAGAGCCCATGCATCGCCTGACCGCGATTTGACCGTCACGCGACCAGTACGCGCCTCGTCGGCGAACGCGACGAAGATGGCGTCCGTGTGCGCAGCGAGAGCAAGCCGCGACGCGGCGCCGTCCGCGAGCGGGGTGTCGTGCACGAGCGACGTCCAGCTGCCGTCGGTCGCGCGCTCAAAGACTCGGATCGTGCCGATCTCGATGTGCGCGATGATCGGGACGTCGTCACCGCGCACGGCGAGTTTCATCTCGGAAGGCGCCGAATGCGACAAGCCTTGCGCGCTCAACGCGACCCACGCGTGGTGGTCGTGCGTGGTCTGCGACGACACGAGCCCCACGACGCACGCGACGAGCAGCATTGTTCGGCCTTCTCTTTCCCGCCCTGGTTTCTGACGGTGTCGTTCACGGACGGGCTGCCCCAAAAATAGATCTTTCAAGGCCGGATCTAGCCGTGCTCTCCCTTGTAGTAGCCCATCGCCTGGTTATACTCGTGCACCTCGCGCCACGTGAGCTGGTCCGCCTTCCAGTTGCCTGACGAGCCGCGCCGGTGGTAGCGTTCTTTCGTGGGCTTGCCGGGCGGCGCAAAAATGTCGACGAGGTCGCACGTCTCGACATTGGAGAAGATGTCGTCTGGGTCGGCTGTTGCGCAGCATGCGTGCGCCACGCGGAGAATGCGCGCGAGCGCGACGGTGTGATGCGGGTGCAGCCAAGGCCGTGGATTGGCGGCGGTGGCGGGAGAGATGCGCGCGCGCAGCGCACTCGCGCAGCGCCGCAAGCAAACGTGGTGGCGCACGCACCGGTCAGCTGGCGCTGGAGGGCTGCTTGCAGCGCGTCAGGCGCGGCCCACGCCGGCACCTTTTTGGCCGGGTTCACGTACTCCTGCGCGGCGCGTGGGCAGCGAAGCGCCGTGCGACAAGGCGCACACGCAATGTGCGACGGGTAAGTAAGCGCGCCGCGCGTGGCGGGCAGTTGAACGACCAACGCGTGGCTTGCGGGTAGTGCGCGCAGGCTGGCCATCGCACGAGCCGCTTGGCTGGCCATCGCACGAGCCGCTTGGCAAGTCCGAGCCCGCACAGGTCCTCGAGCAGGTGCGCAGTGTCCGCAGCAGCGGTTAAGGCGCATGTGACGGCCAAAGCAAACGAGTACGCGCGCGCCGCGCTCGTTTTTTGCACGCACCTCGTCTTCGTCCTCCTCCTCGTCCTCCTCGTCCGAGCTCTTGTGGTCTGAGATCGGGTAGCCACCGGAGCCGTCCGAATTTGCGAGCGAGCCGTTCGAGCCCGCTTTCGAGCCCGACGGCTTGCACGACGGCCCGCCGCTGTCGTCGGCGGGAGGCGCGCGGCTCGGAGCACAGCCCGCGGGCAAAGGGAGCTTAGACGCGGGTGGCGCAGCGCTCGAGGCTGCGGCGGCGGCAGCGGCTGGTGGCGGCGGCGGCATCGCGCGCGCCTGCGCGGTCACGATTGGCCGCAGTGGCAGTGCGGCAGCAGCGCTCGCGGACGCGAGGACAGACGCCGCCGTGGGCTTGGTCGGTTTCAAAGCCTCGTCAGAGAGACGCGCCGCCGTCGCGCCCGCCGGTGCGTTAGCCAATCCGGCGCGCCGCTTGCGCTCGGCCTCGTCAAACTCCTTCTTGCGGCGGAAGAGCTCCTCCTTCTCACGCCGCTCCGCCTCGCGCTCGGCGAGCTGCGCCGCTCGCCGGTCAGCCTCCTCGCGCAGCCGGCGCGACCGCTCGGTGGCGGCATCCTGCGCTTTCTTGCGCTTCGCATCCTCCTGCGACAGTCGGCGCGCGGGGGGTGGCGAGGTTGCGCGTGAGCATCGGTCAGGCACCGTGGCGGGCAGGGAGGGCATGCGCCGCGCGGGTGGGGGATGTGTCGCGCGCAGGCCTGTCGACCCGGCAGCCGCGAGCGCCGTTCGAGCCGCGACACTCGCACGGCGCGGCCGCATTCGCAGCCCAGCGCAAGCCTGCTCCGCGCCGCACCGCCGCTCCGCGCGCGCACACCTCCGCCGCCTTGCGCCGCGCGTCCGCCGCGTCGCGCTCGCGCTTTGCACGATCTTTGTCCTCGAGCGCGCGCGCGCGCGCTTCTTCCTCCTGCTGCTTACGCGCCTGCACCTCCTCCAGCCTGCGGCGGCGAGCGTCAGCGGCGCCCTTGTCCGCGCCGCCCACGACCGACAGCACGCTGCTGCCCACTGCACGCGCGATGCCGCTCAGCCCGCCCTTTGGCGGCGCGAGCGTGCCGTGCGTGGGCGGCGCGTGCGCGGTTGCCGATGCCGTCGCCCCGTCGCCCTCCTTGCGGCGGAGGCGTTCTGCCGCCTTGAGCGCTTTCACCTCGACCTGCGCCTTGCCCGACGCCGGCGGTAGCGGCGGCGCACCCGCCGGTCGCACGAGCGAGAGGAACGACGTCACTTTGCCCTCGCCACCAAACACGTTGCTCGGCGCCTCGCCGAAGCCGGCGTCCATCGCGACGTCCGTTGCGCGCGACGGCGCGCCTGCCCCTGCCGGCTGCTGCTCGTGCTCGCGCGCGGGGGCGAGGGCGAGGTTGACGTCCGTCAAGTCGATGGCCATCGCGCCGGACTCGCGCCGCGCATCGGGCTGCGCCGCCGGCGCGGGCGCATCTGCCGCGGGCGCGTGATCCAAAATGCCGCGCATGCTGTGATCCGCGCCGGCGCTCAGCTGCCGCGCGTCCGCGTCCGCATCCGCGCGCGCCTCGGCCGCGTCGATCTCGCGCGCGCTCGCGGCGAGCCGCTCGAGCTCCGCCTCGACGTCGGCGTCCGCGACGCCGTCCGCGTCGGGCATCGGCGCGTCGGTGCCGGGCAGGCTCGCGCGCGCGTCTGGCGCGCGCGGGTGTGCGGCGGCCGCCGGCTGCGCGGCAGGGCCCGCCGTGCGGTCGTCGGGTGGCGACGGCACGCGCGCATCCCCGCCCGCGGGCGCATCGCCCGCCTCGCCATGCGCCGCCACGCCCGCCTCGCCCATAGCCGCCTCGGCAGCCGCCAGATCGGCGTCGCGCGCCAGCCCTCCCGGCGTGCTGAGCCGAGTCGCGGCCGTGGGCGCCTCGGACACGCGCGCGCCTGTCGTTGGCGAGGCAGACTGGTCGACGGGGCGCACGGCAGCGCGCAGCGCGCGCGGCGAGGGCAAAGGCTGCGGCACATCTGCCATCGTGCGCACATCGCGCGCGACGCCTGCGGGCGACGGCCCTGCGTCCGCGGTGAGCGGCGCGGCCGGGCTTGCCGGCAGCTGCGCGCTTGGCATGTGGCGCTGCACGAGCGGCTGCGCGTGCGCGAGCCCCAGCGCGGCCACTGGCGCGGGCGCAGGCAGCGCGGCGGGCTGGTTGGCTTTGAGGTTATCCAGCTTGCGGCGCAGCGCGTTGACGGCCGCTGCGTTCGACGCGCCCACGTCGGTCAGCCGCTCGCCCTCGCTGCCCGCGCGCGCGAGCACGTGCGCGGACGCGTCGACAGGCGACGGCGCGGCCAGCGCTGCGCCGTGCAGCGCGCGCATTGTCGCGTGCGCGTCCGGCGCGGGGATTGGGAGCACAGTCGGCGCCGCTGGCGCGAGCCGCGCGCGCACGGTGCCGCCGCGCGCCGCGGCGGGGTCGTGCGCGTCGGCGAGCTGCTCGGCGGGCTGCGGCGCGGGCTGCGGCGCAGGCGCGGCGGCGCTCGGCACCGCGGGCGGTGGGAAGCTCGGCTGCGGCGGCTCGTCCACGCGAGCGTCCATTGAAGCCGCTGGAGGCGCGAATCCGCACAGGTCGCTCCGCCGGCGGCGTGCCTGCTGCGCCGCGCGCTGTGACGGCTGCGGCGGCCGCGGCGGCTGCGCCACGTGCTGCTGTGCCGACTGGTGCTGCGGCGGCTGGTGCTGCAGCTGCAGCGCGGGCGGCGAATTGGGGCCCGGTGCGTCGGCCGGCGGGTCCACCTCCATCGTGCCGCCATCGCCCCGCTCGCCAGAGCCCGGTGCGCCGCTCGCGCTCGCGCCGTCGCCGTCGTCGTCACCGCCGTCGCGGTCGCTCCCGGCGCCGTCACCGCCCGTCACGTGCTGGCGCGGTGACACGTCGTTGCTCTTGAGGCCTGACTGTGCGATTTGCGCCCAGTCAATGTCGCTCTCGCCCGCCGGCGCGGCCGACGCGCGTGCCGGCGCCGGCGTCGGCGCGCCCACCGAGACGCCGCATGCCGCGGCCTCCGCGACGAGCGCCTCTTGCAGCCGCGCCACGAGCTCCGCTTTCAGGCCGCGACTCGACAAGTCGCGCTGCTTGAGCTCCTCGCGCAGTTGCTTGACGTTCAGCAAGCTCACGTCGGGCAGCTCGGGCGCAGGCGCGACGCGCTGCGCGAGCTCAGCTGAGCGCGTCGGCCCCGACGTCGGCTCGCGCGAGTCGCGCGGCGACGCGCGCGGCGGCGAGTCGGCGCGGGCGGGCGCGTGTGCGGAGGGGCGGTCGGCATGGCGCCCGCGGCCTTCCCGCGGTGCATCGTCGGCGCCATCGTCGCTGCCCGACTTGCGCTTGGCCGGCGGAGGCGGGTCGAGCGCGACGGTGTCCGCCGCGTGCGCGACACACGCCGAGCCGATCGACGCGGCGGCGCGCGCGTTCTGACGCGCCGCCGAGTAGTTCTCCTTGCTGGCCGCGCTGTCGTTGTCCTCCTGCGCGCCGCGTCGCGGCGTGCGCGTCCGGCAGGGCGCGAGCGTGAGGGCAAGCGTGGGCGCTGCGCGACGCTTGCGTTTCGACGCACGTCGCTGCGCGCACCTCGCCGACCGTCTGCAGGCCGCGTCGCTTGCGCGCGGGTGGGTTCGCCTTGGCGGCCGCCGGGTACGCGAGACCAATCTCGTTGCTGCGCGAGCATGGCGGGACGAGCGGCGCGGATGTGCGGCACGGAGAACGAGTCAGCTGATGGCGAACATGCGTCCTTGCGCCCGCGCGACGCGCTCGGTACGCCGGTGCGCGCCGCGCGCACGTTTGCGCGGCGAGCGTCCGCTTGTTGGCCGCGACGGTCTCGTCGAGCCAGCGGACGCTCTCCTCGAAGGCCGCGTCGCACTCGCGGCAGGATTGGGCGTGCGCCGCATCCACCTGCGCGAGAAAGGATTGGAGCGTGTCCATCTTCATCGCCGCCTCCGGGCCTACAGCCCTCTCCGCGCGGCGAGGAGGCCCACGAGAGGCCCGCCCTTGTCAGACTTCGAGGCGTTCAAAATGACCTTGCGCGCTCTTTTCCAAAACTCGCCTCGCCGCCATCGTTTCCGGCTGTCGGCGTCGCCGCGCGCGCGGCGTGGGGCCTCGGTGCGATGGCGGAGGATTCGCGCTTCACCGCCCACCTGCACAGGAACCCCATGCTCGACGTGGTCGACGACGAGTGGATGTGCGAGACGCTCGCGGACGACGGTGCGCACCGCGAGAATGGCGCGCGCGCGCGGCGCCCTGCGCTTGGCTGCGCGGCGCGTCGCGGTGCACGCGGCGGCACGGCGCTCACGCGGCGTTTCCGCTCGCGCGCACCGCGCCGTATTACGCAGACATCGAGATCCCTGCTGACGCCGACGTTGGTCCGATCGACGCGGACGACGCGCGCGGGCTCGGGCTGCCACCGCAAAAGCAGGACGACAAGTGGCTCGAGCTTGGCCTCGACGAACTGCAGGACGCATGAGCCGAGCCGGCGCGCGCCGCGTCGCCATCGCAAGCGCCCTCTGTACAATATCTTCGGCCTGTGCGTCCTGCCCGACCAGATCGCTCTGGCGAGCATCGCCGAGCTCGGCCTCGCGACCGCTGCGAGCCACGCGGTCACGCTCTCGTTCGAGACCTCACTTGCGCGGCTCGTCGCGCGGAGCTGGAACGACGCGACGAGGGCAGGCTTGTCGGTGGACTTCCTGGTTGCGTTTGCGTGCGAGCTTGCGCCGCGGCTCGACGTGCACCACCGCATCCGCTCGGCCGTGCTCGCGGAGGCGGACGTGCGCAAGCTCTCGGCGCCGCCGTTTGCGCCGTTTGTCGACCAGGCGACGCTCCGCGCGTTCCAGGACGAGCCGCGCGCCAAGTAGCGCGATTCGCGCGTCAAGGAGCGCGGTTGGGGGAGGAGAGGGTGGACAGGGCTTGACGGCTGGCTGTCATCGCCGTGCCATGGGTGGTCGCCTGGATGGCTGCGAGCGTCCCGATTGGAATGACTTGGCCGGGACCGTCGAGCCCGAAGAGGCTCGACGCGCGTCTCCATCTTGACGGGTGCGCCAAGGCGTTGCTCGCGGCTGCCATGCGCGCGAGCAGCCCCGAGCGCACGGTCGTGTTGAACGAGTCGAAGCTGCCCGCGCTCGCCTCGATCATCGGCATTAGCCGCGCGTAGTCCGCCTCAAGCTCGCACACCGCGTGGCGGACATCAAAGTTGGCCAGCTGCTCGGTGAACGTCTGCAGCTGCGTGCTCGAGGTGGAGGGCGCCACCGACGAGCGCCGACTGGATCCGCGCCGTGCTCCCGAGCCAGCGCTGCCCATCGACAAGCCGCGAATGGCCGTGGAGAGTCGCGACATTTCAGCCCGAGGCACCGCGCACCTCGGCAAAAACTTGCTCGCGTCCGGCGGCGCGATGTCGACAACGTCCACCCTGTCCCATGCATCCTTGGCAGACGTGGCGTGCATCTGGCCCCACGACATGAGCTCGACGATGCACCACAGCCGCGACAGCCACGTCGGGCCCGCGAGGATGAGCAGCTGCGAGCAGCCCGCGAGGAAGCACGGCAGGCAGACGAGGTCGTCGGCGATCGAATTGACCGACGACTGGTCGATGCAGTACCGGTCGATCCCTGCTCGTCGCGGGAGCGTGGCGTGCGCACGCGCGTGCAGGATGAGGCAGGGGCACGCACAGCGCCCGCAATGCCCTCCAGCACGCACGCGCGTGCGCCCGTGCGGTCTCACAAACGGCGGGCTCGCGCTTGTGTGTGCGCACAAAGTCCGCGCGCCACGCCTGCAGCGCGTCAAACTTGCGCGCAGGCGGATCGTGCCAGCTGTGGCTGACAAACGCGTCGACATGGCCAAGCGACGCAGGCGCCCTCAGCGCGTAGAACTCCACGTTCGCCGTGTTCGAGCCGAGGCCCTCGAGCGTAACGGCCGCGGCCGAGACGGCGCGCAGGCGGCTCACGGCGAGCGCCTGAACGACGGTCGAATCGCGGCCATCAAGCAGCGCGGCAATTCCCGCCGCCGTCGAGAAGGCCTGGCCACGCTGCGCAAGGAGGCCGAGCATGAATTCGTGCACGCCCGCCAGCATGAGCACGCCGAGCGCGCCGACGACGACGGCGCACGCGGCCGTCGATTTCCACAGCAGCGAGCCGACCGGCACGCCGTACGCCGCGGCTGTCGCCAGGCGCGTCGCCGAGGAGAGCGCGATGAGTACGTACATGTAGCCGCCCGTGCGGACCATGCCCTCGAGGACCTCGCGTGGCAACATCCGTTCACGCCAGACATTGCGCACGTTGGCTGCGACGAAGAAGTGCATTGCAAGCGCCGGTGCATACGCGGTTACGGCCATGGTAGGCATGAGCCCGCACGGGATGGTCTGCCCGTCCTCCACCATGCGGCACACGACGCCGAGCCCCGCTCTGTGTGCACGCAGCAGCTCGGGCGCGCTGCGCGCGTACAGCACAAAGAGGTAGGCAAAGATACTGCTCGCAGCCGCCGAGCAGAAGCAGAGCGAGCATGCAGCGGGCCGCGCCATCCACGGCTCGGCGGCGAAGCAGATCGCAAACCCGCCTACGCCGAAAAGCACGAGGCCGATGTACACGCCTGACAGGTCCCTGTGGCCGGAAAACGCGATGATGCCGACGGCGCAGAGTGCTGCGACCTGGCTGAGCGCAGCGAATACGAGCGCGGGCAGCTGTACGCGCCAGAAGAAGCGGCGCGATTGCTCTCGCGCCGCGCCGAGCCGCGTGCGCATGTGCAAAACCTCGCGCGCGCCGTGCAAATTTCGTTGCCCCTGCTCAACCATCTTTTTTTGGCAGGAATCGACGAGAAGGTTCAGTCCTAGTTCGTCATCAGGTCTGGGTATAGGCAAGCCGTATGGGTACAGCACAATCTTCGTTTGGCGACAAGGCTTGATTTGGTGACCCGTTTTTTTTGAAGTTTTCCCCATGAAAAGCTGGCCAGATGTGCGTGGCGCAGTGTCAGACTCACCACGCGTCCCAGTCAGCGCCATCGGCCTTCGCCGCGCCAAGGCCCGCCGCCTGCTGCGGCGGAGCGCCCGTCCCTACGCCGGGCGGCGCCGCGATGCGCGGCGCGCTCATCTGCGCGTGCACGGCATGCGCCGGCGCGAGCTGCGCGAACGGTTGCGCCGGCGGTGCAAGGCCCGCGCCGTTCATGGACATCATCATCGCGTTTTGCGCGCAGCCGTGCGCGCCCGCCTGCAGCTGGCCGTAGCTGCATGGCGTCAAATGCTGCTGCGACGGCTGCAGCTGCGTCTGTGCAAACAGCATGGCTGTCTGGGCTGCCTGCATGCAGTGCGTTGGCGCGCCCATGCATCCCTGCTGCGCGTGCGGCTGCATTGCGGCCTGCATGGGAGCCTGCATGCAGCAGCCAGCCTGCCGCAAGCCGCCGCCGACCGCGCCACCCGCGCTACTGCCAAGGAGGTGAGAAGACTGCGCCAACGGCAGCGGCGACGGCGCGAGCGCCGGCGGCGCAAGCGTGGGCACCACCACCGCCGTCGCGGCGATTTGCGCGGGCGCGGTGGGCGGCTTAAGCAGCGGCGCGACGCCCGCCGGCTTTGGCGGCGGCGTGCGCGCGAGGTCCGCGAAGAAGTCCGAATCGCTCCCCCAGGTCGCGGAAGATTCCTGAAGTTTCCACGAACGGTCGGTCCGATGGGCGCCACCGCGTGCCACGCGCGCGCGGGATGGTGCGCCGCGAGGGTGAGTGGCGCAAGCGGGGCGATGGGGCACGATGGAGGCCGGCACACGACGTGTGCAGCGCACCTTCTTGGCTCCCAGCTTGACCGGCTTGCCGCCACCCAGGCTGCCCGAGCTGCTGCTCGCGCCTACTCCGCAACCTCTGCGGCCGCTGCCACACCCCTCGCCCAAGCCACTCGAACCCGCCACGGCCAGTGTCGTCGCCGACGCGCCGCCCGGCGGCGGCGCTGGCGGCGGGTGCGGCGGAGGCTGCGCTGCCTCGAAAGCCGTTTCAAAATCGGCGTCGCCCAGCAGGTCAGTGAGGCCATCGTTCGCGCCACTACCCCAGCCATCGCCAACGCCGGCGCCGGCGTCCCAGCCGTCGCCGGCGCCGACGCCGGCGGCCGCGGCGCCGGCGCTCGCCACGCCCGCGGATGCGCCCATAGTGGCCTGCGCCTTGGAGACGCTGGCGGCAGGCGAGCAGCCTGCGCGCGTCAGGGGCGCGGGAGAGCGCGGCGCGCGCGAACACACGTCACGGCGCGGCACACACGCGCGCAGCGCGCTCACCAGCTCGCGCATCGCTGCCCCGCCGTCGGTCGGCGCGCGCGCCGCGCTGCATGCCACGTCGTGTCTTCGCGCCGCACGTACCAGCCACGCCCGCGGGCCTCTGCGCTGCCATCCCGCAACCGAGCTGCATGCCCTTGCCCGCTGGCGTGCCGCTCCCGCCCACACCTACGTGCTGCGCCGCCATCGCTGGAAGTGCTGACGCCGCTGCCGCCGCCGCAGCCGTCGGCACGCGCACCGCCGCCAGCTGCGCCGACGCGGGCGTGGGCGTGGGCTGGAGCATCTGCGGCTGCGCGGGCTGCGGCTGCTGCGGCACGCCCGCGCCGCCGGCGGCCGCCTTGCCTCCGAGGCCGAGGTTGCCGAGCATTGACGAAACCCACGTCATCGACTCCTGCACCGACTCCTGCGCGACGGACGCGGCCTTCGCGAGCGCGTCGCCCTCCTTGGGCTCGGGCTCGTCGATGCCCGCCTCGCGCGCGGCCATGCGGCGCGACTCGGTCTCCAGCTTGGCGACGTACACCTGGGCCGTCGGCGGCGGTGGTGGCCGCAGCGGCGGCGGTGGTGGCCGCAGCGGCGGCGGTGGTGGCCGCAGCGGCGGCGTTGGTGGACGCAGAGTCGGTGGCGGTGGTGGTGGTCGCGCCGGCAGTGGCGGGCGGGTGAGGGGGGGCAGCACGCGCGGCGAGAAGGCACGCGGCGGAATGCGCGCGCG
Organism: Diacronema lutheri; assembly: GCA_019448385.1. NCBI lineage: Eukaryota > Haptophyta > Pavlovophyceae > Pavlovales > Pavlovaceae > Diacronema > Diacronema lutheri. Next base: position 294,259 of record JAGTXO010000005.1, on the reverse strand, counting down.
CGCACGGACAGCCTGCACGTGTAGCAGAAGCGAGTGAAAAGCCCTCCCTGCCCGTTCCCGACCCCTGCCGTGCCAAACCCCGGCCCTGCGACACCGGCCCTGCGACCCCGGCCTTGCGACCCCGGCCCTGCAACCCCGGCCCTGCGACCCCGGCCCTGCGACCCCGGCCCTGCGACCCCGGCCCTGCGACCCCGGCCCTGCGACCCCGGCCCTGCGACTCCGGCCCAGCGACCCCGGCCCCCCAGCGGACGCGCGCTTTCGACAAGCATGGCGGCGCACCTGCATGCACTGGAGTGCTGACTTGCGCACTTCGGCATCCACATCGATCGTGAGCGGCGCGATCGCCGGCACGACCTTGCGCGCAGAGTCGGCGGCGGAGTGGAATGCTTGCGTCGCGGCGAGAGAGAGGGCGCCGGCGCGGCGCGCGGGGGCGAACGGATCAAGGAGGGCGCGGCAGAAGGCGGCGATGAGCACGCGCTGGCGCGAGGGCTCGTCGAGGTACTGTGTGATCTTGCCCAGGCAGATCGTGGTGTTGGTGCCTGCCGTGGCGAGGTATGCGGGCGGGGGGGGGGGGGGGGTGGGGGGGGGGGGGGGGGGGAAGGGGGGCTTTTGCTTATGAAAATGCGGGGCGTGCAGACAGTGCGAGGGGGCGCGAGCAGGGTGCATGCAGCGCAGTGCACGCAGCGCAGTGCACGCAGCGCAGTGCACGCAGCGCAGTGCACGCAGCGCAGTGCACGCAGCGCAGTGCACGCAGCGCAGTGCACGCAGCGCAGTGCACGCAGCGCAGTGCACGCAGCGCAGTGCACGCAGCGCAGTGCACGCAGCGCAGTGCATGCAGCGCAGTGCACGCAGCGCAGTGCACGCAGCGCAGTGCACGCAGCGCAGTGCATGCAGCGCAGTGCACGCAGCGCAGTGCATGCAGCGCAGTGCACGCAGCGCAGTGCATGCAGCGCAGTGCATGCAGCGCAGTGCACGCAGCGCAGTGCACGCAGCGCAGTGCACGCAGCGCGTGTCGGCAGTGCTGCGGTCATGCAAGACGGCGCTCAAACTGGCAGCGATTCGCAACGGGGCCGCCCCTTGCCGAATCCCGCCCCTCCCGGACACGTCCCTCCCCTCATCCCGCCCCTCCCCGACACGTCCCTCCCCTCATCCCGCCCCTCCCCGACACGTCCCTCCCCTAATCCCGCCCCTTCCCTCATCCCGCCCCTCTTCTATTTCCGTGCCCGCAGCGCCCAGCGGTGCGCGCACGGATCGCCGCCTCGTCGTCGCGTTGGAGCGTTGCAAAGGCGCGCAGCACGTGGCCGAGCGCGCGCATGTCGAGGTGGGGCGCGAGTGGCACAATCGATTTGACTGTCGCCTCGCGCAGCTGGTGGCGCAGGCGCGTGCGCGCGAATGGACGGGCGCGGGGACGCGCGCGGGAATGGGCGCGGGAATGGGCGCGGGAATGGGCGCGGGGACGCGCGCGGGAATGGGCGCGGGAATGGGCGCGGGAATGGGCGCGGGGACGCGCGCGGGAATGGGCGCGGGAATGGGCGCGGGAATGGGCGCGGGAATAGGCGCGCGCGCAAGGGGCGGGCGCGATGAGCGTTGTGAGGACAGTGCGCGCAGCGCAGCGCGCGCGCACGCGCGCGGGCGGGCGGGCGGGCGGGCGGGCGGGCGGGCGGGCGGGCGGGCGCGGGCTCTGCGACGGGCCGACGCCTGCGTGCTCGAGCTGCGGACGGCGGAAGGACGGGCGCGGCGTGCGGCGAGCGCGGACGCCTGGCGCTTCCACCCAGCGCGCGGGCTTTGCGCGCGGACCTGCGCGGACGCGTCGCCGAAGCCGAGCGCAAGCTGCGGGAAGATCGCCTCATTTAAAACGCGCGGCGGGATAGACGCGACGATGGCGGGAAGGTGGTCGAGGAGCGGCAGGCGCATCGCGCGGTCCGTGTTTGCAAAGAGTTTTGAAATAATGGGCACTGCGGTGGGCGGAGGGGATTGGAGGGGTGGGGTGAGCTAAAAGTGCAGCCCTGCCTCGAGGCAACAGGAGGGGAGGGGGGGAGGGGGGGGGGGGAGGCACGACCACAGGACGCGCGCGCCCGCGTGGGCGGCCAACGCCACGCGCCGCGCGTTGCGCACCGACGGTCGCGTGGAACTCGTCGGCCGACAGGCCCTTGGCGATGCGCAGCATGGGCGTCAGAATCTTCGCAGAGCCGCCGCCGTATTCTAAATTCTGGACGAGCATTGGGAGCACCTTGTATTTGGCGGCGAGGGGGGGCAGGCTGGGAACCTGCGAGGTGGGCGCGTGGTGGGAGCCGGCGCACACAGGCAGGGGCGAAGGGGGGGCGGGGGTTAAAGAGGAGCGGTGGGGAGCGGTGACAGCAGTGTGTGTGTGTGTGTTTGGGGGGGGGGGGGGGGGGGGGGGGCGGGTGGAAAAGCACGACGTGTGTCGCGGTGCGCTGCGCAGACAGGCGCAGCGCCTTGCGCACGCCGCCCGCGCGGGCAGCCGTCGTCCCCGGCGGTGGCGTGCTGCCTGAACCAACCCACGTCCCCGTCCCCACGTCCCCGTCCCCGTCCCCAACCCACGTCCCCGTCCCCAACCCACGTCCCCGTCCCCACGTCCCCGTCCCCGTCCCCGTCCCCAACCCACGTCCCCGTCCCCAACCCACGTCCCCGTCCCCAACCCACGTCCCCGTCCCCAACCCACGTCCCCGTCCCCAACCCACGTCCCCGTCCCCACGTCCCCGTCCCCAACCCATATCCCCGTCCCCTTTCCGCCCCAACCCACATACTAAACCGTCCTGGCTGCCAGCACCGCGCGGCGTGCAGCGCGGCGGCTGCAGCATGGCTGCGCGTGGGCGCCAGGCCACGCAAGGGCGCTTGGAGGCCGCCAGGCTGCGCGTGGGCGCCAGGCCACGCAAGGGCGCTTGGAGGCCGCCAGGCCGCGCGTGGGCGCCAGGCCACGCAAGGGCGCTTGGAGGCCGCCAGGCTGCGCGTGGGCGCCAGGCCACGCAAGGGCGCTTGGAGGCCGCCAGGCCGCGCAAGCGAGCCAGGCCGCGCGGCGGCGAAGGCCACACAACGGCTCCACGTGCCGCACGCCGCACGCCGCGCACCTGGTCCGTAAGCCTCGCGAAGAAGCGCTCCTTCTCCGCCGCGTCCTGCACATTCAAATTCTCCAAAAAGGTCTGCAGCGCGCAATAGTCGGATTGGAAAAAGGCGTTGCGCAGCAGCGCGTCGGCGCCCAGCCGCGTCGGCACGGTGCCCGCGAGCAGCCGGACATAGTCCGGTGTGAGCGCGGCAGGAATGCGCGCCGTCGACTTGAGCTGCTCGGGCCGTTCCAGCCGGCCGTTGAAGACCTGCGCGCGCCACGCGCCGCACGCCGCGCGCCGCGCGCCGCGCGCGCGCCCGGACGCTGCGGGGTGGGCGCCGCGCGCCGCGCGCCACGCGCCACGCGCGCACCGCGAAGCGCGCGTGCGCGCGGCAGGCGGGCGGGCTGGCGGGCGGGCGGGCGGGCGGGCTGGCGTGCGCGCGGCAGGCGGGCTGGCGGGCTGGCGGGCGGGCTGACAGGCGCAGGCGCAGGCGCAGGCGCAGGCGTGTGCGTGTGGCGCCGCGCGCGTCACCTCGAAGATGGCAATGCCGAGGAGCCACGCATCGACGACGCCAACGTGCGCCTGCTCGAGGATTTGCGTCTGGCCGCGCTGCAACTCGGGTGGCTGCAGCTTGCGCGGTAATAACGCGCGCGGACCCGCCCACGCCTCGGCGCCGACGGCGCGCGGGTCGACCGTCAGCTCGAAGCCGCCGAGCTTCCAGTCGCCCGCCTGGTTGCAAAAGATGGTCGCCTGCGCGTAGGCGCGGCGGCGCGGCGGCGGCGGCGCGGCGGCGGGCGGCGGTGAAGGGGGGGGGGGGGGGTGGGGAGGGTGGTGGGGGGGGGGGGTGGACGCAAGGAAGGGAAAGCAGGGGTTGGCGTCGGAAGCGTGGGCACAGCACAAGACGCGCGCGCGCGGCGGAGGCGCGCAGCGAACGGGCGCGCGGTGGCCGCTCGGCTGCGGGTGGCACGCGCCCTTTTTGATAAGGGCCCCTTACCAGCTGCACGTTGGCGTGCATCAGGCCGCCGTTGTGCAAGAAGGCGAGCGCCGACGCGATCGCGCGCAGGCCCCATGCCGTCGCGGCCTCGGGCGGCGCGCCATCCTGAAGCACGAGCTCGAGCGGCGTAACGGGCTCCGTAACGACATAGACTGTGTTCCCGCCCTTTGCGTCCTCGGCCTCGAGGCCGTCGATGTAACGGAGCACGTAGCTGCGGCGCAAGGAAAGGAAGGAGGGGGGGGGGGGGGGGGGGGGGGGGGGGAAGGGGAAGGGGTGGGGCGGGGGAAGGGGGGGGGGGGGGGGGGGGCACATTGGCATTTGAGAGTGAAGTGTGCGTGCGTGTGTGTGTGTGTGTGGGGGGGGGGGGGGGGGCGGAGAGGGAAGATCGAGTCCGGTGCCGCGCTGTGTCCCGGAGCGCTGACGCGCGCGTGCCGGCACGCCACGCCCGAGTGCATGCCGCAGCCGACCATGGTCTCACTGCCAGCCAAGCACCTCGCGCCCCTGAGCGCCCACGCTGCCCCGGGAAAGCCCGGCAGCGTGGAGGCGGCGGTGCGCCCACAGCCATGGCGGATGTTTCGCATCGCGCCGAGCCGGCACGTGCACCGCGCGCGGCGAGTGCGGCGCATGCTGCTCCGCGCCGCGAGGGCGAGCGCGCGCCCGAGCACACGCACTGGGCGACTGATGCGCGCACTAGCCCCATTGTGGCCAGCACGGCAGACGCGCAGCACGCTCGCACCGCGCCGCACCGCGCCGCGGCGCGCCGCGCGGCGTACGGGTGCTTGATCGTTTTGAAGCGCTTGAGCGCGTTGCGAGCGGCCGCCTTCTCCTCATCCGAGCGCTCGGAGGTGAGGCGGCACGCAAAGATCGAGACCGGCGCGCCGTCCTGCGCGGCGACGCGCACGGTGCCGGCGCAGGCGCGCGCGAGCGGCGGCGCAGCGGCGGCGATCGGCGCGCTTGCGTGCCGCATGCGCCGCGCGCGCGCCGCATGGTCGCACCTTCTTGTCCTTGCCCGTGAAGAGCTTCCAGATGGTGCGGCCGTTGTACCCCTCCACCTCGGGGCCAATGTCATACGGGATGGCCTGGCCCGAGCCGAGCAGCCAGCTGAACATGGCCGCTGGTGCGGCGCCGCCCTCGCCGGAAGAGCTCCGCTTGTTCCAAAGGCGCGATGGCGGCCCTTCGGGGAGTTTGAATCGCATTCTCGGCGCGGATGAAGCGCGCGCGCGACAGCGAGGGGCAGACGCCGGCACTCTTCCTCAACGCTGTGCCCGCCGGTGGGCACGATGGCCTTGCCGCCATCGCCGCGCTCATCGACGGTGACGACGACGACGACCAGATGCGTTCAGATCGGTCGTCTGGCGACGACGTGGCCACGCCGGCCAGCTGCCAGCGGCGCGCGCGCAAGCGCTCCAGGAGCGCGGGCATCGGCCATGTGCAGGTGCGCCTCGCGCTCAGCGCGCTCGAGAGCCAACCGTCCGGCTCACCCGAGCACGCCGCGCGCGGCGAGCTCGACGCGCTGGACGCGCATACAAACGGCCAGGCGCGGACGCACAGTCCGATGCAGTGCACCTCGAGCGGCATCCGTGGCGGCGTCTCGCCCGCCCCGCACGAGGGCCTGCCATCGAGCGGCGGTAGCTCCGGCGAAGAGCTCCCGCCAGCGACTGACGATTGGAGGCGATCTCCGTGATCTGACATGAATCCCTCAAGATGGCCTGGCCTGGCTCTCATCAGGGCGCGCTGGCGCCTACCGCCGCCGCAACAGCGGCAGACACGTCGAATTGGAAGACGCGCGCCATGCCGTCGTCCGAAGCCGTGACGAGAGCGCCCGCGTCGCCGCCGAGCGGCGCGAAGAGCACGTCGAGCAGACCCTGCGTGTGCCCGCTGAAAGCCCGCAGGAGCAGACCCGATCGCGCGTCCCATACGCGCGCGATGCCGTCCAGGCCGGCCGTGGCGAGAAGGGGCGCTGCTGGGTGCCATCGCATCGCGCTCACGCCGTCCGGGTGAGCGAGCTTCTGCCGCAGCGAGAGCGTGTTCGTGTCCCACACGCACAGCGAGCCGTCGAGCGCGGCCGACGCCGCGAGCGCGCCGAGCGCCGCGGGCGCGCCGGGCACGCTTGCGAGCGGGCAGAAACCGACGGCCTCGACGCACGATGCATGCTCGTACCTACGTCCAATCGTGGGAGGGGGGGGGGGGGGGGGGGGGGGGTTGGAGGCGGGTGGGTGGGGCGTGCCGCGGGTTGAGGTGAGCTGAAGACCGGGAGCGCGCCGGGTTTTGCGGGAGGCGGGGTGGGTGGGGCGTGCCGCGGGTTGAGGTGAGCTGAAGACCGGCCGGGAGCGCGCCGGGTTTTGCGGGAGGCGGGGTGGGTGGGGCGTGCCGCGGGTTGAGGTGAGCTGAAGACCGGGAGCGCGCGCGCACGCGTGTGCGCGCGCGCGCGCGCGTGTGTGTGTGTGTGTGTGTGTGTGTGTGTGTGTGTGTGTGTGTGTGTGTGTGTGTGTGTGTGTGTGTGTGTGTGTGTGTGTGTGTGTGTGTGTGTGTGTGTGTGTGTGTGTGTGTGTGTGTGTGTGTGTGTGTGTGTGTGTGTGTGTGTGTGTGTGTGTGTGTGTGTGTGTGTGTGTGTGTGTGTGTGTGTGTGTGTGTGTGCATGGGAAAGGGGATGGGGCCTGCTATGACATTGCGGGCGCACGGCGCACGCGCGCGCTGACCACTGCGCGAGGACCGTCCCCTTGTCAAGGTGCAGGAGCTGCACTCGCCCGTCCGCTAGGCCAAAGATGGCGACCGCGTTGACCGGGTGACACGCGAGACACGAGACCGCGCCGTCCGCCCCGTCGATCGCGACGGGCGTGCCGACCGTGACGCAGTGCGCGACCTGACAGCGGGGAGACGTGAGCACAGGGGTGCGCGCCCAAGTTTTAAAATGCTGAAGGCGGTTAAAAATGGGCGCGCGCGCGGACGGGATGCGCGGCGGGCGCTGCGGGCGGCATGCAGCACGGCTTGCGAGGTGGCTCCCGCTCGCGCGCAGTCGCACCATGCGAGGCTGTGCGGCGGATCGCGACCTCCCGCTGTCTCATTGTGACCCCAACCCTCCATCTCATCCCCCCCCCCCCCCCCCCCCCCCCCCCCCCCCCCCCCCCCCCCCCCCCCCCCCCCCCCCCCCCCCCCCCCCCCCCCCCCCCCCCCCCCCCTGTACTCCCCCCCCCCCCCCTCCCTCTCCCTCCCCCCGCCCGCCGCAGCGCGCGCACCTGGCCTGTGCGGGGGTGCCACACCCGGACAGTCGCGTCATCTGACCCCGTCACGATGGCGCGACCATCGCCCGAGAAGGCGCCACAGGTGACGGAGGCGGCGTGCGCGGCAAAGATTTGCATGCACTCGCCCTCCGGCACCTTCCACATCCAGCACGTTGTGTCCTCCGAGCCCGCGAGGAGGACGTGGCCACGTGAGTGCCATGCGAGCCAGTTCACGGCCTCGGACGGGCCCTCGAGCGTGCACGCGAGCAAGCCGTCGGCGGCGGACCAGACGGCGACGACGCCGTCGAGGCCCGCCGTCGCGAGGTACACCCCGTCGTGGCTGAACTCGAGCGCGTTCACAGTGTCGCGGTGGCCGACGAGCTCGCGACGGACCGCGCCGGCAGACCCTGCCGTCACGTCCCACAGGAAGGCCCTGTCGTCACCGCCGCCGCTCGCGACGAGCGTGGGGACGGTGGGCGAGATGGCAAGCGCGTACACAGCGCCCGTGTGCTCGCGCAACTGCACGGCGCTCTCGTCGACGACCGGCGCGGCGGCGGGCGCGCCCGCGTCGGCGGCGCTGCCTGCGCCGTCGCAGTCGCCGTCGGCATCGTCGTCGTCGTCGTCGTCACTCGGCGCGGGCATGTCGTTGCCATCAAGCGTCTCGATGATCTCCGCGTCGATCAATTCGGCCATCTCGTCGCCATGCTCCTCGTCAATGTCCACGTCCGCCGCCGCCGGATCCTCGAGCTCCTCGGGTTCCATCGTTCTGCACGTGGAAGGGGGCGACGCGCAGCAGGAATTTGAAAACTCGCGCGTTTTCTTGCCGATGCGACCTTTTTGAACGCTATGGCGGTCGGGCGACGACCGCCATGAGCAGCCTCGGTGGGAGGGCGGTGCACCGGTTCAGCGGCGGCGCGGCGCGGCGTAGGGAGGAAGAGGAGGCGCACTGGCCAACGAGCCTTCGCGCCGACGCCGCGCTGCCGCACGCGCGCGCGATTGCCGCGCCGACGTCCGCGCGGCGCGTGTCGACACTCGCGGCAGTGGCCGCCGACGCACCGCGCGTGGCCGGCGGTGCGAGCGGCTCGCTGCACGCGTACGTGGCCGAGCTGGAAGCGCAGCTTGACCGCCAGCTTCTCGCGCAGCAGGAGCTTCAGCGCGTCAACGTCCAACTTATCGGCAAGCTCGACGAGTACCGTGAGGCGAACGGCGAGAACGTGCGCTCGGCGGAGGAGCAGCTCCTCGCCCTGCACGCCGAGCTGCACGCGGCGCACGCGGCGCGCGAGGCGGAGGCGGAGCGGGCGGAGGCGCTCGACGCCGAGCTCGAGCGCCTCACCGTCACCGCCTCCGCCGCGCCGAGCGCGCGCGGCGCGAGCCCGGCGCACTCGGCTGCGGCGCTCTCGGACACCTGGCTTCTTCCGGCACCGGACTCGACGCCGCGCTCGCGCGCGAGCGCGGCCGGACGCGGCGGCAACGGCGGCGGCAACGGCGACGGCAACGGCGGCGGCGGCGGCGGCAGTGCGGTGCAACCATCCGCCCGCCGCATCGCCGAGCTCGAGCAGGAGACCGAGCGGCTGCGCGCCACCGCCGCCGCGCACGCCGCCGAGGCGCGCGCGGCCGCGCTCGCGCGCCAGGCGGACGCGCGCGCGCGCCGCCTCGCCGAGCGCGCGCTGCAGCGGCGCGTGCTGCGCGAGCTGCGCGCGTGCGCGTCAGAGCACGCGATCGAGAGCGCGCGCGAGCGCGCCGTCGACGCGCGCGCGCGCGAGCGCCTTTTGCGCGCGACGCTGCGCGGCTGGCGCGTCCTCCACGTCGCCACCATCCTTGGTCAGAGCAGCGAGCGGCTGCGCGCCGCGGCCGTGCGCGCCGCGGCGTTGCGCGGCTGGCGCGAGCTCGCACTGGGGACGGCGGCTGTCCTCGATCTCGCCGTGGGCGCGGCGCGCGCCACCCTCCCGCGCCGCACCGCGCTGCGCGCCTGGCGTGCGGTCGTCCTCGCGGCGCGGCGCGGCGGCCACGGCGCGCCCGCCGCGCGCGCGGCGGTCGCGCACGCCGTGCGGCGGCTGCTCGCGCGCCGGCGCGCCATGCTGCGCGCGTGGCGCGGCGCGACGGCCACGGCGCGAGCGGCCGCGCGCCTCGCGCGCGCCAACCATCTGCGCGCCGCGCGCGCGCTGCTCGCGCACGTCGTCGTCGCGTGGCAACGGCTGGTGACGGGTGGCGCGCGCGCGGCGACCGCCGATGCGCTCCGCCACCTCGTGGTGGTGACCGAGGCGCTTCGCGCGGCGCGCGACGCGGAGGCGGCGAGCGCACGCGAGCGCGACGCGCTTGCCGAGCGCGCCGACGACCTCGCCGCGCAGCTCGCCGACGCGCGCGCGCTCGCCGACGCGCTCAGCGTCGAAGTGACGCAGGCGCGCGCGCAAGCGGCCGCGCAAGGCGGCGCGGGCAGGGCGGCGGTTGGGCGCGCGGACGCGGTCGAGCGCGCGGCGAGCGCGGCTGTCGCGGCCGCGCGCGCCGACGCCGACGCGGCGCGCGCGCGCGCGGACGGGGCGGAGCGCGCCATGCGCGCGGCCGCAGCCGTTCACGCGCCCGAGCACGCCGCCGAGCTGGCGCGCGAGCTCGCGGCCGCGCAGGCGGAGGCCGAGCGCGCGCGTGCGCTCGCCGCGCGCGAGCGCGAGCATGCGCGCGCCGCGCACGCGTCCGTCGCCTCCGCCGTCGGCGCACGCGACGAGCACATTGCGTCGCTCGAGGCGCGGCTCACGGCGATGCAGGCGGCGCTGCTGAGCGCGACGGAGGCGGGCGCAGTGGCGCGCAGGCGCGCCGCGCGGCACGGCGCCGAGCGCGACGGCGGGCACGACGACCGCGAGCGGCCGCGGCCAGCGCGTGCCACGCGGCGCTCAAGCTCGACGGACGCTGCAGCACGCGCGCGTCTATCCGCCGGCGGCCGCTCGCCCGCGCGCTCCGCGTCGGCGAGCCCCGCGCGCACGCGCTCGCGCTCAAGCTCGCGCGCGCGCACCCCCTCGGCCTCGGCCTCGCCGTCCGCGAGCCGTCGTGCGAGCGCGCTCGACGCGGGCGGGGGCAGCACCGGATACGAGGCGCTCGGTTTCGTCACCTCGTCGAGCGGCGCGCTCGGCGCGCGCGCCACGCCGCCGCGCGAGGTGGAGTACCCGCTGCCGCCCGCGCTGCACCCACCGCGTGCCGTGCGCCGCTCAACGTCGCCGGCCGTGCGCGCCAAGTCGCCGCCGTCCGACAGCGTCGCGCGAGCGCACGCAGCGGGCGCGGACGCGGACGCGGACGCGGACATGCAGCGCGCGACGGCGCTCGCCGCGGCGGCGGAGCAGCACGCGCGGCTCGCGAGCCACGTGAGCGCCGTCTCGCGCGCGGCGGCGCGCGAGAAGCGCACGCTGACGGATGAGCTTGCGGCCGCGCGCGAGCGCCGCGCGACGCTGCTGTGCGCGCGCAGCGTCGCGGCGTTTGCGTACGCCACGCTCGACGCGGAAGGCGCAGCCAGCGCGGTCATCTCGGCCGTCGACAACGCGGCGGCCTCCATTCGTGCGCGCAGTCGCGCGGCTGGCGCCGCCGGCGACGGCGGCGGTGGCGGCGAGATGGATGGCGTGCGCGAGTGGCTGGCGGGCGCGGCTCGGTCGCCATCGCCGGCGCGGGCTGCGCTGCCGCGGCAATCGCTGCGGCCAAACGATGGCGTCGGCGACGAGGCGGCGCGGCGTGCCGCGCTCTCGCCCGCGGCTGAGGCGCGCAGGATGTCGGCGGGGAGCGCGACGTCGGCGCGCTCGCGCGGGTCCGGCGCTTCAGAGGCGGCGCGCGCGCTCGAGGCCGCTGCACGGCTGGTGCGTCGCCGCGCCCCGACTCGCCCGGGCGCGCGAGCGCGCGCGCAGCGTGAGGTCGCGCGCAGCATCCGCTGCGCGTGCACCCCCCTTCGTTCCCTCGCCGAGCTCACTTCTTTCCCGCGCACCGCAAAGCCCGACTCACCGAGCTGCACCCCCGCCCGCTCGCACGCGCTTGCAGGCGGAAGATGCGCACGAGGCGCACCGGCTGTCCGTGGAGAGGTTGCGAGCGCGCGCAGCGCCGGGCGGCGCGGCGAACGCCCTGTTACGTCCGCCGATGGCCCAGCCGCTAGCAGGCAGGCCCGCCGGCGGGGCCGCGGCAGAGCCGGTCTCCGACACCGCGTCGACCGCGCCGACCGACGACGACAGCGCGGCGCGCGCGCCTCTGCACGGGCGGCTGCGCGACTATCAGGAGCGTTCGCGGGCATCCTTTTTCACGACCCCCCGCGACTGATGTGGGTGCACGCAATGTCCAGTGCGTTCTGTAGGATGAGCCCGGCCGCCGCTGCATCCTTGGTGCGCGCCTGCCGCGCCGCGCTGACGCCCGCGCGCGTGAGCGCGTGCCTGCACGACGCGCTCGTGTAGCGCTCGTCGAGGAAGACGACGGGCATCGTCGCGAGCTTGAGCTGCTTGACGTAGCGGCGGACCTTTGCGCACGCGTCGCCCTCGCGGCCGAGCGCATCGAGAGGCAGCCCGACGACGAGCGCCGACACCCGCTCCGCCGCGATGAGCTGGCGAAGCTCATGCGCGTGCGCGTCAGCGGGCGCGAGCGCACCTGTCCTCGGCGACGGCGGTGTCGCACGGTCGAGCGCGCGCAGAGGGACGGCCAACCGGAGGTCGGCCGAGCTGAGAGCTAGACCAACAAAGCGCGTGCCCGGGTCCACGCCGAGCACGCGCGTCGACGTCCGCGCCGCGCGCAGCACGAGCGTTGCGAGCTGCTCGGCCAGTGTCATCCGTCTGCCATCGTGGTTCGGGAGGCCATCGGTCGACGGCCGCTGGCCGCGGGCGGCATGGCGTGCCAGATCCCGCCCGTCAACTTTGGGATGGTGGAGGAGGGCCTGTACCGATGCGGCATGCCCAGCCCGCTCAACTTCCCCTTCCTCGAGAAGCTCAACCTCCGGTGCGTGATCTGCATGCTGCCCGACGACTTGCCCGAGCACTTTGCGACGTGGCTCGACGACCAGGGTGCGAAATGCATCCACCTGGGCGAGGGTATGCAGACGCGCTCGCCGTGGAAGCCCGTTCCGGAGGACGTCATCCTCGAGGGCCTCAATATCCTGCTCGACCCGAGCTCGTACCCGCTCGCGGTCATGTGCTCCCTAGGGCGCCACCAGACAGGCACGCTCGTCGGCTGCCTGCGCAAGCTGCAGGGGTGGAGCCTCGCGCCGATCCTCGAGGAATACCGGCGCTACGCAGGTGCCAAGCACCGCCAGCTCAATGAGCAGTTCATCGAGCTCTTTGACATCGACCTCGTCGTCCGACCGCCGGCGCCTCCGAAATTTTTTTACGGCTGGGCGTCGCCGGACGCCGGAAGCGGTGGCGAGAGCGGCCCGACGTAATCGCGGCGGCGCTTTGAGCGCGGTGCGCGCGCGACGCACAATGGACAATCACAGCAATACGCTGGCGAACTTCTGACGTCTTGCAGACTGTTCTCATTTGAAGAAATCGTCGACGCCGGCGTCCGCGGCTTGCTCGTGCATGCGCTCAATGTGCTCCTCTGCCGTGACCGCCGTCTGCCCCTTCGTCTTGAGACACAAGTTGTACTTGTGCCAGTCTGACTTGAAGTGCTCGCGGTGCGCATGCGCGGTCGCGAAGGCGGCGCCGGGGCAGGATTTGCACACGAATGGCTTCGACGCTCCGCTGCCGTCGGCGGCGGCGGCGACGGTCGCGTCGGCCGCTGCGATCACGGCGCGCGGCGCGACGACCGCCGGCGGTACGCGCTCGTCCCGCACGCCCACCGGCGGCGCCAGCGGTGCGGCGGTCGCACTGCCGCCGTCCGCGCCCGCACCCATCGTCACGCGCGCGTCGACAACCTCGACGGCCATGCGCGGCGCGGTCTTGGGCGGGTGGCTGAGCTCGCGGAAGGTGTGCGGCTGGATCAAACACACCGCCTCAAAGCCCCCGTCGCCCGTCGCCTCGCGCTCGATCTGCAGCCCGTCGAGCGCGCGCAGGAGCGCGCCGACGTCCGCCGCGCCGTCGCGCTCGGCGCGCACACGCACGCGCATGCGCGCGCGCGAGATGCCCATGCCGCTCTGCTCGAGCAGTCGAATCACGTCGAGCGCCTGCTGCTTGGCGCTTCGCATCGGTGCGATCGAGAAGTGCGCGTCGTGCATCGCGCGCTCGATGAGCGAGACGGTCATCGGCCGCCCGCTCGCGTCGACACACTTGTCCGCGACGATCGTGGCGACCTCGTGGAAGAGGGAGTCAAAATGGAGGTGGCGCTCCTTGTCGGAAACTTGCAGCTCGCCCTGCTCGAGAATCATCACCGACAGTGCGTCCTCGTCGTCCGTGCCGAACGCGGCGATCAGGTCGTCGCGCTTGGCGACGAGCGCCTTTGAGACGTTGACGAAGATCTGGCGAGACTGGAAGACCTCGTCGAGGTCCTTCTCGACGCCGTTGCGCCAGTTGATCACCTTGTTTGGGTAGCACGCGATCTCAAACTTCTTCTTGCCGCGCTGTATCCGCACCACCGCGATGTTGGTCAGCCGCTTCTGCCCTATGGGCAGGAAGCTCGGCATCGTGGCGGACGGTTTCAAAGGTGTCAACACGAAAACGTGCGCGCGGAACCTGGGCTGGGCGCGTGGGCGCGGGTGCGATGCTCTTCCGCCACCCGTTCACGATCGAGCTGATGCCGCGCGTGGTGCTGCAGGAGAGCAACGCGCCGCTGCTCCGCCGCATCCCGCCGGGCACGCGCGTCTTCCTGCCCCACCTCCCGACGACGGCCGTCGACGAGCTCGTCGCAGCCTCTGTCGCCGTACTGTCCGCCGGCCTTAGGCCCGTGCCGCACATCGCGGCGAGGCGGTGGCGGCACGCGTCGGAGGCGGAGCGCGCGCTGCACGCGCTCTCGCGCTCGGCTGGCCAGAGTGCCGACGGACTTGAATTGCTCGTCATTGGCGGCACGGAGCGGTCGCAGCGCAACACGGCGGACGGCGCCGTCGACGACGCCGACGATCACCAGCCGCCGTTTGTCGACTCGCTCGCGCTCATCACTTCAGGATTGCTGAGCGCGGCGAATGTACGCGCCGTCGCCATTGCTTCCCACCCGGAAGGCATGCCTGGCGTGCCCCGAGCTATCGCGGACCGCGCGCTGAGCGACAAGGTTGCCGCGCTCCGCGCCGCGAGCATTCAGCCGAGCGCCGTCACGCAGGTCTGCTTCGACGCGAGCGCGCTGCGCGCGCACGTGCTCAGTCTGCCGGCGCTCGGCCTCCGCCGCGCGAGCCTCAGCGTCGTCGGCCCCGTCCAGCCCGCCGTGCTCGCAAAGTATGCGCGTGCATGCGGCGTCGCGCCGCCGAAGGCTTCCCCGTTTGGCGCGCCACCGGCTTACTCGCCCGGGGCCTTCTTGCGCGAGCTGGAGGCGCTCTCGTCCGAGGGGCGCGACGGTGCGCCGGCCGCGCACGGCGAGCCGGCTACTGCTGTTGAGCTCGCCATGCATGTTTTCCCGTTTGGCGGGCTCGCGGCCACGCTGGATTGGCTCGAGCTCGAGGGAGGACAGCTGGCTGCGCCCGCCGGGGCCGGCGCCCTCCCGCATTAGTCAGAATCAGCGGAATCGTGCGCCACGCGTCGCCTCCGACGCTCCTCGCGCGCCACCGCGCCCGCGGACAAGCCGGCCGCCTCGGGCACGCCGGGCGCATCGATCTGCGCGAGCGGCATGTGGTCGTCCGCGCGCGGCGGCAGGAGCTGGAGAGCAGCTGCGCTGCTCGGCTGCGGCACGCCGCCGCTCGCCCTCGCACTGTCTGCCAGTGGAGGCACGTTCAGCGTGAGCGCGAGTTGCACATGCGCGCGCGCGCGCGCAGGCTGACCAGCATTGGGCGCGCCGGTGTCGAGCGGCGCGGGCGCCGGCTGCGCGCGCACCCCGCGCGCGAGCGTCGGCGGCGGGAGCGGCAGATCGACGAGCGCCGTCGGTGCGCTCGCGAGCGCCGCGTCGACCGCGCGTGCCGTGACTTTCTTGCCCGACAGAAGGACGAGGCCTCGATCTGCGCTCAGCGCAGCGTCAAGCTGCGCGCGCGCGGCGCGCTCGCGCGCGATGCCGATTCGATCGAGTTGCACGCTCGCGTGCACCATCTGCTCGGCTGAGCGCAAGTCGACCTCGAGCGCGAGCGCGTGCACGTCGCGACGCAGCGCGTCCGCCAGCTCGCGCGAGCGCGCGAGCTCGAGCGGCCATTGTGCGGCCGCGTCGCGCGCGTCAGCCGCCACGGCCGCCGCCGCGGTGAGGTGCGTGGGCGTGACCACCGCGGCGGCAGCGGCCGGCTCCATGCGCGCGGCGCTTGCGCTGCGCGCGCGCGGCGGGCGCGCGAGCGCAGCGCCGGCGTCGCGCGCGTGCAGCGTCGTGGCGGATGCAGGCCGAAGAAAGCGCGGGAAAGACGCCGCGTGCGGGTGCGAGCTGGTGTTTGAATCGGAGGAGGCGCCATTGGTGCGCGCGCCTCCGTCGAGCGCGCCAGCGGACACGCACGATGGCGGCGGCGAGGAGTGCGGCCGCGCGTCCGCGCGCGCGCTCGGTGCCGGGCCTGGACTCGCAGCCGGGCCCGGACTCGCTGCCGGGACCGGACTCGCTGCCGAGGCGACCGCGACCGGCGCAGTGCTGTCCGCGCGCGCGTCGGGCGCGCGTGTCCCGTGGACGATCGCGCTCGGTAGCCCGTGGCGACCGCGCTCCGAATACATCGCGCGCAGCCGCTCGCCGCGCTCGTCGAGCCGCGCCTCGAGCGCCTCCTCGAGCGCCTTGGCGCCTGCGCGCGTGTATGCCTCGCGATGCTGCTGGAACATTCGAGCGTGCGCCTGCAGCCGGCCAAAGACGGCGCCGCCGAGGCCGAGCGCGTCGTCGAAGGCGTCGGGCCCGTCGTGCACGCCGCCGCCGCGCGCGCCCAGCTTGCGCAGCAGCGTGCGGTACTGCCTTTGCGACGCTTCGAGCGTTCGACGCAGCATGGCGACGCGCGCTTCGGACACGCGCAGCCCTTCCGCCAGGTCGCGGCCGTGCGCGCGCTCGGTGTGCAGCGCGCCGAGCGCGCGCACGAGCTTGGCTTCGTCGTGCGTGAGCTCGACGACCAGCGCGCCGCGCGCGACGGCGCCGCGCGCGCGCTCGGCCGTGAGCTCGGCGCGCGCGTCGTCGCGTTCGGTCTCGAGGACGAGCGACCGAGCGTGCGCGTTGCGCAGCTGCGCGCGCAGCTCGACGAGCTCGGTGACGCGGCTCTGCTCGTCGGCGCTGACTTCGTAGTCTTCGCCAAATGTGCCCCGCGCGCCGCGCGCACCGTCGATTGTGGCGCGCAGCCGTGCCGCCGCGCGCGGGACGCCGTGGAAGGGCGCGCCGCCTGCGGTGGCGGCGGCGAGCGAAGACAGGTCGGCGCCGCTGGCGCGTGCAAGCTCCATGGCGCGCTCGGCCGAGATATTTGCGACGACGAGCTTGGTCGCGAGCGCGTCGAGCTGCACGTTGGCCGTCTGCCGCGCCCACGCGAGGCGATAAATCTCGCGCTCGCGCTCCTCGGGCGTGAGGCCCGCCTCGAGCGCGCGCTGCGCGTGGCGCGCAGCGGCGCCCTGCAGGTCGGGGAAGAAGCGCTCCGCCTCTCCGCGCAGCGCGTTGGAAAGGTAGCTGCCAACCGTCGTCTCGTCGTACCACGCCGAGCCCTCAGCGGGCGGGGCGCGCGCGCCGACAGGCGCGGCCGGCTCGCCGCCCGTGCGCCCACCTTGGCGTGCGAGGCGGAGGAGCGCGGCCTCACGCGCGCGGAATTCGGCGCGCTCCTTGGCCATCTGCTCTTTCACCGCGCGCAGCCGCGCGTGCAGCACCGCCTCCGACGCCGCCTCCATCGCCGCGTCCTCGCCGCCATACCCCACCGTTGCCAGCATCCTTGGCGGGCGCGAAACGCACCGGCGCAGTTTCAAAAGCGGCTCCCGCGCCCGCGCCCTTACCAAAACGTAAGGGCGCGAGCGAGGGAGGGGCCTCGATCTTGTCGCGCAGGGCATGGACGCGATGGTGGCAGGCGCGGATCGCGCGAGCGGGACGATTGGCGCGCCGCTGTCGAGCACCATCGCAACCGTCGCTTTGCCGCTGCCTCCCGGCGCAAGCGCGTCGCCTGCCGCCACCGACGACCTTGCGCGCGACGAGGTGCGCGGCCTGCTCGACAAGCCCGGCTCGCCCGGCGACGACGACGACGACGACGACGACGACGACGACGACGAGATGGATGGCGGCAAGCGCAAGGTGCGCGGCGTGCTTGCGCCTTCATTCGTATGCCGCGTGTGCGCAGGGTACAAGCGCCCTTGCCCGCGCCTGAGCCGCGAACGCTCGGCCGCGCGCGTCCGCCGCGCCCGCCCCGCACGTGCTGCCGCGCCGCGGCGCGCAGCACGGCGGCGGCGAGGGGGAGGCCGGCTCGAAGAAGAAGCGGCTGCAGCGTGCGCACACGGGTGATAAGAATAACAAGGGCCTTCGTCACTTCTCCATGAAGGTCTGCAACAAGGTGGAGGAGAAGAGCCGCACGACGTACAACGAGGTCGCCGACGAGCTCGTCGCCGAGTTTGTCCCGACGGACGGTATCTCCAGCATGGACCAGGTGTGTGCGCTGGGCGCTTCGCAGCAGCGCGCAGCGCGCGCCGCCATGCGTGCGCCGCGACGAGCCTCGGCTCGCGCCCGCAAGGCCGCCGCGCTCGCAACCGCGGCCGCGCTCCGCTGCATTTTGAGCGCGAGCCGCCGGCTGTGGAGGACTTTTGCGGCTTCGCATGCGCGCTTGGCTCGCGTCGCGGACCGGCAGAGCGCGCTCGGCCCAGCCCGCCTGTGCGATCCGTCGTTCGTGGCCGACCGGGCGAAGGGCGCGTTCGTGGCCGACCGGGCGCCATGGCCGCGCGCCGCCCGGTGCTCTTCGCGGCCATGTCGACGGGTTGGTCACGCCCGGGCGCCATGGCCGCGCGCCGACCGCACGCATGCGGGTTGCTCGTCGCCCGTCGACCAACCCGCACGCGACCACCGCGCCCGTTGCCGTTACCGCGACCCCCGCCGCGCAGGCGTACGACGAGAAGAACATTCGCCGGCGCGTGTACGACGCGCTCAACGTGTTGATGGCGATGGACATCATCGCCAAGGAGAAGAAGAATATCACCTGGCGGGGCCTCCCGACCAACGCGGCGCAGGAGGCCGACCGTCTGCAAGTCGACGTTGAAGAGCGGCGCGAGCGAATCGAGGTGAAACGGCTGCAGCTGCAAGAGCTCCTCACGCAGCAGATCTCATTCAAGCACCTGGTCTCTCGGAATCGCGCGCAGCCCAACGCCGTCCCTGAGCTGAATCGGGTACACCTGCCTTTCATCATCGTGAACACGTCCAAGCAGACCGTGCGCGCGTTGGCCGTTGCGTTCGCCCTGCACGCCAGATCCCACCGCTGCATCCGCCCTGCACGCCAGATCCCACCGTTGCGTTCGCCCTGCACGCCAGATCCCACCGCTGCATCCGCCCTGCACGCCAGATCCCACCGTTGCGTTCGCCCTGCACGTCAGATCCCACCGCTGCATCCGCCCTGCACGCCAGATCCCACCGCTGCATCGCCCTGCACGCCAGATCCCACCGTTGCGTTCGCCCTGCACGCCAGATCCCACCGCTGCATCCGCCCTGCACGCCAGATCCCACCGTTGCGTTCGCCCTGCACGTCAGATCCCACCGCTGCATCCGCCCTGCACGCCAGATCCCACCGCTGCATCGCCCTGCACGCCAGATCCCACCGTTGCATCCGCCCTGCACGCCAGATCCCACCGTTGCATCCGCCCTGCACGCCAGATCCCACCGCTGCATCCGCCCTGCACGCCACGATCTACCGCCGCGTGACGGTGCTCGCAGCGCGGCGATTCATGCCGCGGGGTCGTGCACACGTGGAGCGATCGCCCTACGTCCGTTGCGCGTGCGGCCTTGACCGCCGCGCGGCGCCACGCGCGCCATAAGGGCCGTTGCAGGCGCGCGGCGCGGCGTGCCACTGCGGTGGGCTCGCGCCGGGTGCAGGCGGGTGATGGAGGGCGTGTGGTTGCGGTGTGCCCTCCATGCCCCTGGGATCGCATGGACAGCGGCCATGCTGCTCCTGGCGCCTCGCTGCGTCGCTTCGCCGCGTAAGCCATGCGCTGTCTCACAGCGACGACGCCACGCCGCGCCGCGTGGCGCTGGCCGCTCACGTCGCCTCGCGCGTGCCGCGCAGGTGATCGACTGCGAGATGGCGGAGGACAAGCACGACATCTTTTTCAACTTCTCGATGCCCTTTGAGATCCACGACGACAACGAGATACTCAAGCGAATGGGCTTGCACAACTGCCAGCTTGCGGACTTGCCGCACCTCGTCCCACCAGCTCTTATCCCGTTCACGCCGCAATACCTACTTGCGCAGCAGCGCGCGCAGATCAACCTGAACCTGCAGCCCGCGCCAAGTGCGCCCGCCACGCAGACTGGCGTCGCGTACGCGGCCACGGCCGCCGCCGTGGCTGGGAGCGCTGGCGTCGCCAGCTCAAGCGCAGACGGGCGCACGTCGCCACACGGCTCGGGGGCGCCGCCGGCAGCCGCTGGCGGCACGGTGGCGGCGGCGGCGGCGGCGGCGGCGGCGGCGGGGGCGGGGGCGGGGGCGGGGGCGTGTTCACACGCGGTGCCCGCACTTGCTCTCGGCAGCGCGAGTCTTGCGCACAAAATTGAGACCTCTGTTTGAGCGTGCCGCGTTCGTTGAATTGTGCGAAAACCGAGGCCTCGTTGCCCCCCCCCCCCCCCCCCACCCCCCCCCACCCCCCCCCCCCCCCCCTCCCTCCCTCTCCCCCTACATTTCACCGCGTCTCCGCGGGCGCGTCAAGGTCGTGCTCGACGAGCTGGCAATTTGCCATCTGCAGCCCGAGCAGACGGTCGAACACGTTGCTGTGCCCGACGACGACGACCCGCTCGAACGGTAGGCCTTTCAGCCAGTGCCTGAGCGGCTCAAGCCGTGCCTCTACGGCAAGTGGGTGGTAGTACCCCGCGCCGCCGAGCACGTCGGCGCTGCCAAGCACCCAGTTGTCGCCCTCGCGCATCGCGGTGAGGTCCCAGCCCTCGCGGAGGAACGGGAACTTTCCGAGCAGCGCGCGCGTGCTCACCCCGCGCTGCGGGCCGCCGAGCCGCTCCTCAGCGGTCTCGGTGGCCTCAGGCGTGACAATAAACCGGTCAGCGAGCCCGCGGAAGGCCAGATCGGCCGTCTCGACCGCGCGCGAGAGCGGCGTCGTCACGACGAGGTCAAAGCGTGCGCCCGAGGCCTCGAGCGAGCGCCGAAGCTCCGCGGCCTGCTCGCGCCCGGTAGGCGTAAGGCTATGCGTACGATGCGCAAGCGCAACAGGCACATGCGGCGCGGACGCGTCGGTGAGGGACGTGATGCGCGGCCGGCGGCGAGAGGGTGCGGCGCTCGCGCGCGCTACACGCGGCGCACGGGGTGAGGCGCATGAGCCCACCTGGGGTCGAGGATGGAGCGCCCGCGCCGCAGCAGGCCCTCGTCACCATCCTTTTTGCCCTTGACGATGAACGGGTTGTGCTCCGCCTCGCCGTGGCGAACGAACCACATCGTCCTCCTCGCACCGGACGCGGGCGCCGCCATAGCTGCGAGCGAGTTCACGATGGCAGCACTCACGGGACCAGCTCGGGACTACCGAATCGGCTTCGAGCTGACGCGACGCCTGACAGCCCGACATGAACGCATTGACGGCGAGTGAAGCCAACCCTCGGCGCTGCTAGCACGCGTGCCCGTTTCAAATGGCGCCGGCGCTCACCGCCGTGACGTGCACGTGCCGAGCGCGAGCGCGTAGGCGAGCAGAGAGGCGACGGAGGCGGGCGTGACGGCGATGGCGTTGGCGTAGAGCGCCATGTCGTCGCACGCGAGCTTGGCGACGGTTATGGCAATATGGAAGCTGGCCGATGCGGCGACGCCGCCGCTGAGCATGCGGAACGTGGACGCGTTGAGGCGGCCGCGCTCCGCCGCATCTTTGCAGCAGAACATTGAAACGGCCGCGAGCAGCAACCAAGCGCCGTACGCGCGGCTGAGTCGGCGGCCGAGGAAGCTGGGCACGGTCGCGAGCGGGAACGGCGCAAACACCGACAGCGCCGCGCCCGCGAGAAAGCCGAGCGTGAGCGTGGCAAACTCGTTCCGGCCGTCGGCCGCGCGGTCCTCGTCCGGATCGTCCGAGCACGCGGTGGGCGCGAGGCGCCAAAGTGAGCCGAGCACGCCACGCACAATGCGCAGCAGCGTCGGCGGCCGCCCGGATAGCGAGCGCGACCATACGCGCACGCAGTGCGCCGCCGTCGCGCCATGCGCGACGAGCGCGCCGGCGAGGAGCGATGGCGGGTACGTGGTCCGGCCGCCGCTCAGGCCGGCCGCGCCGACCGCGGCGGCGGCGCACCAGACGGACGCGGCGGCGAGGCCGAGGTTGAGCCGACGGTATGTCTGACTGGACAAACGCTTCCACCCAGCGTCCGACGCAGCTGCGAGCGCGGCAAATGTGGCGAGGAAGATCGGTAGCGCCGAGAGAGCGCCGGCGGCAGTCAGCACGTTGTGCACGGGCGGCAGCGCAATGAGGGGGTGGACGGTGAGGGCGCGGAGCGCACAAAGGCTCCACGCGACTGTCGTCGCCGCCGCGCTCGCCACGTACGTGGCGCGCACTCTCGGCAGAGCAATCCCATCGTCGGTCGACATGCTCGTCGCGCACGCGCGACACGCAGCGGGGCGCGCGGGGCGCCAGGTGGTCTGTGCGAGCGCGCGCGCCGTCAACAGCGGGCGCACCGTCATGGACGCGCGCGGCGCCGCGAGCGGCATGCCCGCCAAACTGCCGAGCTGGAGCGAGAGGACGATCAGAACGACCAACGTCATGCCCCTTTCGCCGCCCGCCATCGTGGCCCGTTACAAGTATCACGAACTGCGACTTCGTCGAATCATAATTGGCCTCGCTGCCTATCCGCCGCTCGAGACTTCGCTTTATACGAAAAGGGGGGGGGCCGCGGCACGGAGGACGGCCAATGGTGAGCGCGGGCGCGGTGATGCACGCGACGCCTCGCGACGCGCCCAGTGACGCGGAGATGTCGGCTGCAAAGGAGGGTGTTGCTGCTCCGGCTCCGCCACCGCTCGACATCGAGGCGAGAGGCGCGGGCGCGGATGGCGCCGTGCGCACGGTCGCGCTGGGCGAGGGCGCCGCGGACGACTGCGCTGACCACCTCAAGTGCTACGTCTGTTTTGAGGACGAGGGGGCGCCGCCGCTCGCGAATACGTGCGGCTGCACGTCAGCTGTCATTCACGCACACTGCCTCGAGAAGATGCTCAACTCGAAGAAGATGCGCGAAAAGGCGCTGCCCGAGCGCACGTCATGTGCCGTGTGCACGCGCCGCTTCACCGTCGAGCTCGTGGCCTACGTGGCGGACGAGCAGCGGCCCAACCGGCTGAGCGTGTTTGCGCGCACACCGCTCGGCTCGATCGTCGTCCCGCTGAGTACCGTCTGCGGCGTGCTCTCGCTCGTCGCGCTCATGATCTACGTCCTTGGCCGTTACACGGCATTGCTCGTCATGGTCGGCGTCACGGTCTTCCTTTGGCCCGTCTGCGCTGTGCGCAGCATCCGCGCGAGGCGCAGCAACACGAACCTGATGGACGATAACGCCTACTTCGACAAGGCCGTCGCGCACGCGCGCAAGGAGGTGCAGCGCGGACATCACGCGTCGCTCGAGAGCGCCGCGGCAGCCCGCCCGGACAAAGTCGTTCTCATTGTGCCGTCCGGCGGCACATCGACGCGCGAGGCGCCGCCGTCGCTGCCGCCCGCGTCGGCGCAGCCGCCTGATGCGGGCGCTGCGGCAGCTGAAGCGCCCGCGCCGCCGCCGCCGCCGTCCGCCACGGCCGCCGGGGCGCAGGCGCCAGCCGCAGCGCCACCGCCCGCGCACGCGGGTGCCGCTCGTGAGGTGGCACCTGCAGAGCAGCTGGCGGCGGAGGAGCACGCAGCGGTGGCGACCGACGCGCGCGCGCAAGCATCTCCATCCGCGCGGCTCAATTCAGTCGTCGTGCACGTCCTCGCCTCGCAGTGAGGACCCCACGCCATCGACGCCGCTCACCCCTTCTGCGCAGCATATACCGACGGCGCGTGAGCCGCGAGGCACAGCGCGGCACCTGCGCGGCGATCATTGCCGATCGCGCACCTGTACTGCCATGTCCTGAGTGCATTTGGCCGAAGTCACCCCATCCCTCCCGGGCCGTTGGGTCGACTTTCGTGCGGATGCTTGCGCCTGCAGCCAGCTGCGACCTGCTGGCACCGCACACGCAGCGAGCGGCGTCGGGCATCGCCGCCGCTTCCGCGCCTACTTTTTGCCGGGGTTGTACTGGTAGTGTAGGACCGTTGCATCGTCCTCTGAAATCCTCCTCCAGCCCTTGCCGTCGATGTGGTACACGCGCACGGTGCCGCCCGAGTAGGCGTCGTTGTGCGTCGCGTGGTAGATGGCGCGGCGGCCAAGCTCGATCGCCTGCGCGCGCGCAGCGCCGCCCGCGGCACGGGCGCGCCGTGTGAACAGCCGCAGCCGGCAGCGCAAGACGCGCGCGGGCGCACGTGGCGGCCGCGCGCGCGCGCGCGCACGTCGGCGAACTCCATGTCGTACTTGTAGTTGGAGTCGAGGATACCGTACGCAAAGAGCGAGCCCGAGCCGACCGAGAAGAGGTTACCCTCAATCCGCGCGCCCTCGGAGTCGAGGTAGTACAGGCCCGGCCCCTTGTGGTCCCAGCCGGCGACCATCGTGCCGATCGAGAGGCCGTAGCCGCGGTAGCCGCACAGGATGTTCTGGAACAGCTTGGATGCTGCTGCCACCGAGATCCGCTCCTTGTGGTTGAGCTCGAAGAGCCGGCAGCGCATGCCGAGGTAGCGCTGCCAGTACTGGCAGTCGGCCGCGCCGCCTGCCATCGTCCCGAGGAGGAACTGGTTGATCTCGATCACCTTCTTCACGTTCTGCGACGCGATGTACGCGCCCGCGCTCGCGCGCGAGTCCACCGCCACCACCACGCCGCTCTTGTACTTGAACGCGAGCGTCGTCGTGCCGTGCACAATCTTCAGGTGCTCCTGCACCTCCGAGAGGTTGGGCATGAGGGCGCGCTGCGGACCGAGCATCGCAGGGCGCGCGGCGTCGAGCGCGTCGAGCGCGTGCCCGTCCGGCTCGTCGGTGCCCGCGCACGCCGGCGTGAACGGCGCGTCGAGGAAGGCCAGGTCCATCATCGCGCGCGCTCCCCCTCGGCGGCGGCCTTTGTGTGAGCGCGCACTGACAGTCCGGGGCGCACTGTCGTGTGCACGCCCGGAACGGGCGCTGGGGGAGGCTCCCGTCCTGCACCTTCGCAGCGTTGGACGATGAGCACGTCGGCGCGCGAGGGGCTGCCGCCCGCGCGGCGCTCGTTCATGGACAAGTGCAAGGAGGAGCCGCTCGTCCCGCTTGGCGCGCTCACGACCGCCTTCGTCCTGTGCGGCGGCCTCTACTCCTTCAAGGTGGGCGACAGGAAATCTGGGCAGATGTTCATGCGGCTGCGCGTCATTGCGCAGTTTGGCACGGTCGCGGCAATGATCGGCTACGCGGCGGGCGCGGGCGCCATCGATTGGAAGCGCTTCCTCATGCCCAAGTGATCGCGCAGCTCGTCCGACGGCGCGCTCGCCGCGGCGCCGGCCGCGCGCGGCGCGGCCGCTTGCCGGTGCGCGCGCGCTGCGCGTCGCAGGTCAGCGCTGGGCGTACGCGGCGCTCTCGGGCTACGAGAGCGCGCACCGATGCGCAGCGCGCGCACGGCACGCCCGGCGGCTTTGCGGTGCGTGCGCGCGCGCATGCCGCATTGCCGGCCGCACGCCGCGGTGAGCCGCGTGTCGGCACACCAGCGCGCTCGGCCGCTCGGCGAGCGCGCCCGTTGTTTGCGTGGCAAGCCGTGGCCACAGCGTGTACCTTTCGATGATGCTGTCCGAATGCTGGCGGCCCCTGCACAAGACGTCGGCAAGATGCGGCGGCACGCGTGCATCGACGGCGACTCTCAGCACTCAGAGACAGGCCTCTTTCAGCACCGATTGCTCAGCGCCAGTTCGTGTGCGGGATCCGCGCACACTCAGCCCTCTTCCAGTCTCCACTCTCCACTCGCACGCTCGACGACGGGCAGGTGCAGATGTGCAGATTTGCGTACACTCACAGCGTCCACACGTCCCACAGTGGGAGCTGGGTATGGGGGACGTCTTTCGATTTTCCCCCGGTTCAGGCGATGTGCACGGCGACAGCGGCGCTCGTCCTGCTCGCGTGCGCCACTTCGGAGGCGCCGCACACGCGTGGCGCCGACGGCGTGCCCAGCGCGGGTGGCGCGCGCAATCATCCGTCGTGTCTCGTCGTCATCGAACGCCACAACCACAAGACGGGCGGCACGACGATGCGCGACATTTTCGCGCACCAGCAGGCGGCGGGCCGCTGCTTCTACTGGGGCTACGGGCCCGCGCCGCCGTATTGGGACGGGCTGATGCAGATCCTCGAGAATGGTGGCATGCCTTTTGCCGCGCCCACAGGCCACTCGCTCAAGCTCTGCGTCGAGCTCCACTTTCGCGTCCCGTACTGGGCGGACGCAGTGCGCGCGCGCCGCGCAGCTCGACGTCCTCGCTCTTTCGCGCTGGCCGCACGCGCGGCACGATGCTGACGCTTGTGCTGACCCGTCCGCCTCGTTTGCGCCAGATCCCCCGCCTCGCCGCCATCCGCGACAGAGCAAAGGCGGCGGGCACGTGCCGCATCGTGCTCGTCGCGCGCGTCCGCGAGCCGCTCTCGTTTTACCTCTCTTTCTGGCGCTGGACGATCATGGGCAAGCAGGTGCGCTGCGAAGGCGCGCGGTGCGCTGCGAAGGCGCGCGGTGCGCTGCGAAGGCGCGCGGTGCGCTGCGAAGGCGCGCTCCCGCCAACCATTGGCCACGCTTGGCTTGGCATATACCTCGTCCCGCGCGAACCTTGCAGCTGTCCTACCTCGAGTGCCAAAAGCAGCGTGCGGCGGGCCGGTGGCGCGAAGCGCGCATGCCGCGCGACGTCGGCTGCCCGCGGCTACCGCCGACCAAGCTGGCCGAGGACCGTTACGGATTCTCCTTTCTTGAGTGGGTGTCGCGCCAGCCCAATTTGCAGTCGCGATTATTGCTCGATGCGGGTTCGTCAACGTGCGCGGAGGAACCGGCGCGGAGCGACCCGCCCGCGCTACGACTGGGCCAGCCGCGTCTGCCGTGCGCGCAGCAGGCCGCCGCGTTCGGCGCCGCGCAGCGCGACGAGCTCTTCGCGCGGCTCGACGCGCTCGATGTCGTCGGGACAGTCGAGGCCTTCGATGCGCACCTCCTCGTCCTGCAGAACCTGACAGGCTGGACGACGCCAGATTTGGCGTACGTGCACCAGACGCCACGGTACCGCTTCCTTCCGCCGCAGTACGCCGGCGCCGCGCTCGCAACCAACCACCCGCTCGCGTGCGCCAATATGAGCGCCTGCGTCGAGGCCGTGCGCCGCGCTGCGCCCATCGATCGCGAGCTGTGGGAGAGGTACGGCGTCGGGTTCGAGGCGCGCGCGGCCGCGGCGCTCGGCGGCGACGCGGCGATGCGCGCGCGCCTCGCCGAGCTGCGCGCCAAGCGCGTCGCGCTCGGCGCCCTCGCGGTCGCGCTGAACAACGCGTCGCGCGTCGCGAAGGACGCGCGCGAGCGCGCCGCCGTCGCTCCCTACACGGCCGATCTGCGACAGCGCGTGAGCCAGGAGCGCTTCTGCCACGCTGCCAAGCTCGCGCTCGGCCGCGATGTGGCGCCGCTCAGCGAGGCGCCGCCGCTGAGCGCGCTTGCGCTCGGCGGCGCGGCGGCCGGCGGTGCACGCGACGCCTCTCCGCCCGACCCAATCGTCTTGCCACCGACACTCGTCGCGATGGCAGAGCGCGCGGTGCGCAGCGTGCGCGCGGTAGGACCGACTGCGTGCATGCCCGTGCCCGCCGAGATTGTGCGCCTCTCGCAGGCCAACTTTCTCGTGCAGAGGCCGAAAGCAAGGCATCTGCCCATCCTTGAGCTGCGCGCGCCCGCAGCTACAACCGTCGCGGCCTTCGCGCGGTGGGCGGCGGCGCACGCACAGCTCGTGCGCGCGGCAGGACTCTCGCTCGTGCCGCCCGCGTACGCGCGGCTCGGCGTAGCGCGCGGTGCGCGACGCGCGGTTCCCACCGGTCTCGCGTAACCACACGGCGTGGGAAAATTCGTGGAAGTGACCTTTGCGTGATGGTGAGCGCCGAGGCCGACGCTGAGCTCTCCATGGCGGGGCGCATAGCGAAGGCGCGGCTCGACAAGGCGAGGGCAAAGGACAGCACGCCGGCGATTGAGGTCGAGCCACTGCTCGACGACGGCGAGCATGACGCCGAGCTCGAGTCCGACAAGCGCGAGGCGGAGGCCCGCGCCGACGAGAAGGACGACGAGGTGCTCGCCGCGACGCTGATTGCCTCGGCGTTCCGCGGGCGCAAGGTGCGCGTGAAGATCACCACGCAGCACTCTTCCGCCACGTACATTCAGAAGAACGAGCGCGGCCGCCAAACGCGCAAGCGCCTGCTCGTCGTCCCGCTTGCCGGCCCGCTCGACCTGGCCGATCGGCTACCGAGCGCGCGCGACCCGACGTTTGACCTGAGGCGCGACGCGACGGCCGCGCCGGCGTTGGATGTGGGCGGCAAGGCCAAGCAGCTGCGCGCCGCGCGGCCTCGCTTGGCGCGCCGCTCTGGAGCCGAGGCGCACGCCGCGCCGAGCAACGTGCGGCCACATTCGCCCGCCAAGGCGGCGGCGTCCGCCACCGCCGCCGGTGCGTCTCCTACCAAGGGGAGGGAGCGGCGGCGCACGCCATCCAAGGAGTCGGTACGCTCGCACCTCTCCTCCACCTCGAGCGCGTCGGCGGTGCCTCGTGCCGCCGCGGCGCGCGCCGCGCCCGGCGCCATGGCGGGCAAGCCGCCATGGCTCGCAGATACGGAGAAGGTCGGGATCATGAACCCGTCGCTCAACCGCTCGAAGCGCGACATCATCGAGTGGATCCAGCGCGACCTCGCGCAGCCCAACTTCACGGAGATCAAGCAGCTCCACACCGGCGCCGTCTTCGCGCAAATCCTGGACCGGATGTTCCCCGGAACCGTCCGGCTCGAGCGCGTCGCCTTCAACGTGAGCAACGAGGTCGAAATCGTCAAGAACTGGAACGTAGTACAGGCCGCCCTCGTGCGCAACCAGGTGAGTAGGGGCTTCGACGTGCCCAAGCTCATGCTGCCCAACGCCGTCATCCTCCTCCTCGAGGCCGCGCAATGGCTCTACCTCGCCGTCGAGAACCAGCACAAAGCCGGGCAGCTGCCAGCGTACAATGCCGCAGCGCGCCTCGCCGAGTGCAAGGTCAAGCCGATCCTCGGCGCTGGCAGGAAATAGCGCGGGGGGGCCTGGGGGCCTCGCGCAGGCCGACGCGTATTCATCCGGTGGGAGCGATGCTCAGTCTCCGCAAGGCTTCAGTCATTGCGCCACTGTCGCCGTCACTGAGGCCGAGCGGGCCACCGGCAGCGGCACGTTGATCAGCTCTGCAAGAGGTGACGGCCCAACCGACGGTGACGGTGACGCCTCGTCGGAAGGTTGCTGGCGGCGTTTGCCGTTGGCACCACGACTCGCGCCCGGCATCGCGAACACACTGCCCGAGCCGCCCGCGTCAACGCCACCTGCCTCGGCCGCGCGCGCGGCGCCCACCGCACCCCTCTCCGCAGCTCGCCCACTGTCCGTGCCATGCTGCTCGCCCTCGTGCGGCGGCTGCTGCTGCTGCTGCTGCTGCTGCTGCTGCTGCTGCGGGGCGGCACCCATTGTTTCTCCAGCGCGCGCGGCTGCGTGCTCAGATGCGCAACAGGGCGCGGACGCGACAGTCGCCCAAGCCGCGGGCGGCGGCTCGATGCCGGCGCGCTCAAACTCCGTCTGCGGACACACGCAGAAAAAGCGAGCCCAAAATTGGAAAAACGGTTGCGAAAGAATGGCGGGCGGGCGCAACGCTTGGTGAGACGCACCGCCGGGGAGCGAGCGCAGCAGCGGCCGCGGAATAGCCGCGCGCGCGCGGGCCCGTGCAACGCGCCGCGCGCCGCCGCGTGCACGCGCGCGCGCGCCGCGCCTGATCGTCGGTCGACACGTCGCGCACACTCCACCGCTCCGCCGCGCGCGCGCTCAACGCAGCGCCGCGCGCGCTCGAGCCCGCGACGCCGTCGGCTGCCTCCGTCGACGAAAGCGCAGCAGCGTCCCCGCGTGCGTACCCCGTGGCGCGCCGCGCCGCGTCACGCTCGCCCGAGCTCGACGAGGCCACGTCGATATGCTCGCCGCCGGCCGGGCCAAACGCGACGCTTTCCTCGTCCGCCTCGAGCTGCGCGGCGCCGTCCGCCTGCGCGGGGAGCGCGTCGCGGCCCGGCTCGACGCGTGGCGCGCGCCCGCCCTCGTTGCCGAGCGAAAGCGCGCCAAGGCGCACATGGATAATTAGCACGATGGCGTCGCGCACTGCCGGGAAGGAGGCGAGCAGTTCTCGAAACTGCGCCGCGCCGATGGAGAAGAGCTGCGCGTCCTCGACGACGCGGACGGTGGCGACGGCGAACGAGTCGAGCAGCGCCGACACCTCGCCGATGAACGCGCCGCCGCTCAGCTCGGCGACGAGCTTCATCGCGCGGCCGGCGAGCACGTGCACGACGCCCTCGTCGATGAAGACGACGCGCGTCAGCTTCTCGCCCTCGTGCACGAGGTACTCGCCGGGCAGCGCGTTGTACGGCGTGAGATGCTGCGCGATCTGCATCATGAACGTCATCCCCGCCGCGCGGAAGAGCGGCACCTTCTGGTAGAGCGTGCGCGCGCGCACGAGGCGCAGGTCGCGCTGTAGCGAGTGGGGCAGCATCTCGAGGACCTGCGTCTCGTCAAAGTAGCGGCCGGTCGGGAAGTTGGCGTGGAGATGCGCGCGTACGCGCGTGCGCAGCTCGATTGGCATCGCGCACACCGACAGGAACTGCTCCGTCGCCTCCGCCTCCTCGACGAAGCGCACGCGCGACGCGTCGGTCGACGCGAGCACGAGCGACATGGCCGAGACGAGCAGGCCGAAGGCGAGCGCGCCGAGGATGGTGTTGCCCACGGAGGTGAGGAGCTCCTGTCGCGTCGTCGGGTCGTAATTGCCGTAGTCTACGGTCGCCATTTGGCTGATCGTGTTGAACGCGGTGAAGAGCCAACGGCCGACGACGTCGCGCTCGAGCACGCGCGTTGTGCGCACCCATGCTTCTGCTGGGAACCCGAGCGCGCGCTGTAGCCCCCACTGGAGCGCGGTGAGCCAGTGCAGCGCGAGGAAGTAACAGGTGACAAGCGTGACGACCAGCGCACCGTTGCTCGGCTCCGCCCGCCGCCGCGCGACGAGCGCCACCGGCACCTTCGCGCAGCGCGAAATGCGCGCGATGCGCACGAACGCCGCGTACTCGACGCCATGCGCCGCGTCGAGCGCGAGTGCGACGAGCTGCCACGGCACGCCGGCGACGAGGTCGAGCGCGAGCCACGAGAGCGCATACGCGCGCCCGATCTGCCGCACGTCGAGCACCACCGCATTGGCGTCCTCGCTCACGAAGCCGGTGAACGCCTTGACGGCAATGTCGGCCAGGAGCACGGCGTCGAGCACGACGCCGAGCGCGACGGTCGCGCGTGGCGTCTCGAGCAGATACGCGGCGGTGTACGGCGCCTCGAAGGCGATGATGATGGCCGCGACAAGCACCAGCCGCTGCCATCGGCGGTTTGCGACCGAATGCGGGTGAATCGTGAAACGCAGGTACCATGGCGATCGGCTCGCGTCCACCTCACCATCCGCGTCCGCATCCGAGTCGGCGCCATCATCGACCCCGTCTTTTGCGCCGTCCGAGCGCGCGCTGGTGCGCGTCCCGCCGCGCGCGCTTCGCGCGCCGAGCATCGTCCTCCGTAGTGCGCGCGCCTGCCGCTCGTGCGCCTCGCCGCCGGTCGCCGTTGTATCAGCCGCGCGGCTGGGACGAGCCGAGCCAGCCAAGCCGCGCTCTGCGCACGCAGCGGCTGGCGCGCCCGTGCGGCTTCGGCCGGGCTCGTCCGCGCCTGTGCCCTCGCGAGCGCTGGCTATGTCGGCAGAAATGCGCTCGTCGCTCGAGCCGTCGCCCGCGTCGTGCACACGGCGCAGCGGGCGCGTGCGAAGCATCGAGCTGAGCACGCGGGTCCCAATCGTCTCGCCCGCGCTCGCGCGCGGCGCGCATTGCGCGCGCGTGAAGGAGCGTCCGGTGCGTCCGGTAGCACCGACGAGCGCAACGGCTGGCGCGCGCTCGTCTGCGCCGGGTAAGTGCCCGACGATCGAGCTCGCGCGCGCGCGCACGGCGTGTGACGGCATCGCGCTGACGTCACGAGGCGCGCATGAAGCTGATGCAGACGGTGCCGCGCTCGAGCAGCTGCGCATGCTCGCGTCTGCCATCGCTTCGCACTGGCGGCAGCCGCTCGTCGGCTGCGGCGCGAGCGCGCAGTCGCCCGCACATCGGGCGCCGACCGGCTGAACCGACCCGGGGCGCGTGCGTTCGAACAAGGCACGCGAGGAGCGCGGCTCGGCCGGTATGCGCACAGCGCGCGGGCGGATGCCCGCCGCGCTGCGCGCTGGCGGCTGCACCTCGAGCGGGCCACGCATCGCGTCAACGGCCGCTCCGGCGCGCCCGCGCGATGTGGCGTCCGGCGCCGTGCCGATGAGCGTCGTCCGCGAGGCATGCCTGCCAGCGGTGTCGGAGCGCGAGCCATCGGCCGCGCCAGCCGCGCCGCCCCACGCGCCCGCGGCAACGTCGCGCAGCGAGCCCTGCCTCCGGCCAACGAACCGATTTGGCGAGCCCGCGCCGGCGTTCAGCAGCACGCTCGCGGTTTGCCGCCGCTTGATCGGGCTGCCCGGTGCCTTGAGCGCGGCCTTCGGCTTGTTGAGGAGGAAAACGGTCTCCGACGGCAAGTTCAACCCGTCGTCCACGTCGTGCGCCTCGTTCCGCGTCTGGATGCGCGACGAGACGACGCGCTCGAGCGCCTCGGGCGACATCACCGGCACCTCGGTCGCTGCGTTGCCCGCGCCCGACGAAGGCATCCCGACGAGGCCAAAGCAGCCGCCAGAGTCGAAGCGCGACGCAAGCCTCGAGCGGGCGGGATGCGCGCCCGCCGCCCCGGCCGACATCCTCGCGCCGTCAGTTTGTCTCTAGTGATATTTTGATTATTATTTTTCCCGATTTTCGCATGAGTTCACACACAACAGGCACCGCGCACGCGGCTTCGGACTCCGCGCGCAAAGCCAGAAGGGCTGGAAGTGAGGGAGCAAACGAGGGGTGTACAGTCGCTGTGCAGAGGTACAATAGCAGGGCGGGGGGGGGGGGGGGGGGGGGGGGGGGGGGGGGGGGGCGGCCCATGCGCGCCGCGCACGCGCGCGAGCCGCGGGGCATCGACGCGCGCGCCCAAGTCAAAACTCATGAGAGAGGCTGCTGCGCCTTGGCAGCCGCCTCGGCACGCGCAACCTCCTCCTTGGCGCGCGCGGCCTCGCTGCGTGCGGTCGCGATCTCCTTTTGGATGTCCGCCGCCGTCATCGTCGTCGGTCGCTTGCGCTCGGCCGGCTCGGCCGCCGGGTTGCCGCGGCCTGCGCCACTGGCGGCCTGGAGCACGCCCATCTCATTCTCGAGCTGCTCCATGGAGAGCGTGCGCTCGATCGCGTCGTCGGCCCGCTTGGGCGCCGCGTGCATCCGCACCCACTCGTGCGCCTCAATCTCCTCCACCGAGAGCCGCACGACCGGATCGACGTTGAGCATCTTCCGGAGCAGATCGACGACCTGCGCCGACAGGTGCGGCGGCACGGTGAACTCGCCGGCGACGATCTTTTTGAGGATGGTGGGCAGGCCGTCGCCCTCGAACGGCAGCTTCTTCGTCACGAGCGCGTACAGCACGACGCCGAGGGACCACACGTCGACTTTGGTCGCGTCGTACGCTGCGGTATTGCGCAGCAGCTCGGGCGCGGCGTAGAGCGGCGAGCCGCAGTGCGTCTCCATGAAGGATCCCGCGGCGGTGGTGGGCGGCGGCGCGTAGTTGGCGAGCCCAAAGTCGGCGATCTTCACCTTGCCCTTGCAGAGCAGCAGGTTCTCGAGCTTGAGGTCGCGGTGGCACACGCCAAGCTTGTGGCAGAAGCCAACGCCGTCGATCACCTGCGCAAAGATCGCGGCGGCCTCGGGCTCGGCCATCTGCTTGCGCGCGTTGACGAAAGAGAGGAGATCGCCACCGTCCGCGTACTCCATCGCCAGGTAGATCTTCGTCCGTGCAACGACCACGTCGTACAGGCGTACGATGTGCTCGTTCCGCAGGAGCTTCATCATCTTGATCTCACGCGCCATGTTGGCCTGCAGCCGCTTGTCAAGCAGCTTCTCGCGCGGCACGATCTTGACGGCAACGCGCTCCTTCGTCTGATTGTGCACGCCCAGCTTCACCTTGCCGAACGCGCCCGTGCCGAGCGTGCGCCCGAGCTTGAAGGGCAGGTCGATCGGCTCGCCTGGCGTCGCTTGCCGCGCATTGTCCACATAGTCGGGCTTCAAGTTGGCGGTGAGGTTGGCGGCGAGCGGCACAATCTGCGCCTCGGGGGCTGGCAAATCGTCGTCGTCGTTGCCCTCCGGGATGTCCTCCGCGACGGCCGTGATCACGCCTTGCCGGTGAGCGCTCTCCACCTCCTCCTGCGACTGCGCGGACCCCATTCTGAGAAGCAGTTGAACAAAAATAAAAGAAAAATGAATAATTATCCCAGGCCCCAGGGGAGGGGGGGGGGGGGGGGGGAGGCCACCACCCGCCGCGCCAGCGCGGCGGCGGCCGGCGAGCCATCAGCAATGCGCACCCGCACCCTGCGCCTCTGCGCCCGCCGCTGCCTCGCGCTGCGAGCGCTCGAAGAAGCGGACGCGCTCACGCAGCTCGCTCACAAGCCACGCACTGCCCGCACCGACGCCGAGCGCGCCGAGCCCCAGCCCACGGCGGAACGCAACCGAGCGCACCGCGCCGCCGAGCACGGCGCCCGAGACGATGCCGGCGATGCCGTGCCAGGGTCGCGGCTGCCACGATGGGATCTCGCGGTAGCTGGCGAGCTCGGCGTCGGCGGGCAGCCCGCCCTCGCTGAAGGCGCGCGCGATTCCCGCCATGTGCGCCGCGCCGACCACGCCCACGACGCGCGGGCCGCGCGCGCGCGCGAGCTCGGCGGCGAGGATTGCGTCGCGCTCGGCGACGAGCACGCGATTAAAAGTGGGCGGGTGGCAATCAGTGAGCGGTTCGAGGAGGGAGGTGCTGTCGATCGCCCAGCGCAGCAGGTCCCTATCCTCGCCGTCAATCAGCTGCCGCCGCCAAAATTTGGCGAGCAGTCGCCACATGACACCGTCTGCCGCGTCGCCGACGGACGCGCGTTGCGCCTGAGCGGCGAGCGCCTCAATCGCACGCAGGCGCGCCTCGAGTGCGGAAGCGTGCGGAGGCGGTGGCTCGCTCGGGGCGGTTGCCGGCGCGGCCGCGTCGCCGCCGCGCACGATCGCGCGCGCGAGCGCCGACGCCGACGCCGCCTCGGCGATGACGGCCTCCAGGAGCTTGGCGCGGTCGATCGCCTGCTGCGCGGTGTGGTCGGCGTGGAGCAGCTGCATGTCGATCGCGAGCTCGCGCAGGGTAATCAGGCGCTTGAGACGGCCCAGCGTCTGGCTAGCCAGCCGATCGCCGAGCACAACGCGCGCGCCGCACTCCTCCGCCGCCTGCACCGCCGCGACAAACTCGGCGCCGGTCTGTCGGTCGATGAGCGTCTCGAACGAGTGGTACATGAGCGAAATGAGCTGCGTCCAATCGGTGAGCACTCCACCAACCGAGCTGCCGACGGAGGACGCGGTCGACGCGGGCTCGTCGCCTGGCGTGCGCGGCGTGCGCGTGAGCATCTGCCGCCGCTCCTCGCACAGCTCGACGACGACGGTCGTCGGGCGCAGCTCGCGCACGCGCGCGCCCGTGTAGAGCGCCGCGTCGCTCGAGAGGTGGCATGTCCCAATCAAGTGCACCTCGACGCCGTCCGCGCGCACGATCACTAGCTCGGGGATCGCGGTGGCGAGCGGCGCGCCGTGCGCCTCCTCGCCCGCATCACTGCGCTTCATGCGCGCGAGAAAATTGTACCGAGGCGTGTGTGATCAGAGTCTCGTCAGCAGGAGGCAGCAGGCAGGCGCCCGTCCTCCCTCGGCGCGCGCTTTCGCATGGGAGACCCCGTCGTCCCGCGCATGAGCATGGCGCGCGCGGCGGTCGCGCTCGCTGTGCCGAGCACACCGGGCGAGCCCAATGCCCTCGCGCCGCCCAAGAAGTGGGAGCTCCGCGACGAGTTTGCCCCAAAGGTGGACACGTCTGCGATCGCGGGGATGGGCGCGGCGCGGCTCGTCGACGCGTACTTGAACGGCGTGTGCGCCGACCGCGTGGTGCTGCACCGCGAGTTGACGGGCGGGTTTGAGGTGGCCGTGACGCTCGCCGACGCCGACGCCTGGCGCGCCGTGATGGAGACCATCTCGCGGCACTTTCGCGCGCTCGACGAGACGGCCGTGGCGATCCAGGCGGAGCTCAAGTCGCGCGCCGGCGGCGCGGGCGCCGCGGCGCTCGTGGGCACGGCCAACGCGCAGGAGGCGAGGCGCGTGCAGCTGTCGGTTGAGTTGCTCTCCGCGCGCCAGCGCATGGCCAGCCTCGGTTACGAGGGCGCCGACGACGATAAGCGGCGCGCGGACGAAGCGGAGCGCGCGCTCGCTGCGCTCACGGCCGAGCTCAACGAGACCTTTTCTGAGTTGCGCTGCGAGGTCGACGATCTCGCCGAGTGAGGGCGGCGCGCGTGCGGCGCGAGCGTCGCGGGCGTGGCGGCGCTTGCGGCTTGACGCTTGCGGCTTGCCGCTTCAGCCCGGTGAGCGCCTCTTGATCGGCGCGGGCGGGCGCGCAGCGAGTGCTCTATATTTCAAGCTTATTGCGGGCGAGCGACGGGCAGAAAGACGATGCCATGCGCGACGCCGAGCACGACCACCTGCAGCGGGCCCAGCACGCGAAATCCCAAAACGGGTCACATTATAATTTAAATCCTAATTTTAGGGCCCTTTTTGAACAGCTGCGAGGCGCCGTGGTCCCCGTCGGCGCGGCGCGCGCCGGCGCGGCCGTGCCGGCCGGCAGCTTCGGAACGCCGGCTGCCTTGACGGCGCCTGCCTTAGCCATCCAGGCTGCGCCCTCGCGCTCTGCTGGCCGCGCTCCGCGCGCCCCGCCGCCCCTGCCCATCGACTGCGCCGGCACCGCGAACAACGTACTTTTCGCCCCGGTCGGTGGGTTTGGGGGTGGCGGGGCGCGCGCGCACGGCCGCACGAGCGACGGCGGCGTGGCCTTCTCTACGACGAAACCTTCGCTTGCGACGGCTGCGCCCTCGCGCTCTGATGGCCGCGCTCCGCGCGCCCCGCCGCCCCTGCCCATCGACTGCGCCGGCACCGCGAACAACGTACTTTTCGCCCCGGTCGGTGGGTTTGGGGGTGGCGGGGCGCGCGCGCACGGCCGCACGAGCGACGGCGGCGTGGCCTTCTCTACGACGAAACCTTCGCTTGCGACGGCTGCGCCCTCGCGCTCTGCTGGCCGCGCTCCGCGCGCCCCGCCGCCCCTGCCCATCGACTGCGCCGGCACCGCGAACAACGTACTTTTCGCCCCGGTCGGTGGGTTTGGGGGTGGCGGGGCGCGCGCGCACGGCCGCACGAGCGACGGCGGCGTGGCCTTCTCTACGACGAAACCTTCGCTTGCGACGGCTGCGCCCTCGCGCTCTGATGGCCGCGCTCCGCGCGCCCCGCCGCCCCTGCCCATCGACTGCGCCGGCACCGCGAACAACGTACTTTTCGCCCCGGTCGGTGGGTTTGGGGGTGGCGGGGCGCGCGCGCATGGCCGCACGAGCGACGGCGGCGTGGCCTTCTCTACGACGAAACCTTCGCTTGCGACGGCTGCGCCCTCGCGCTCTGCTGGCCGCGCTCCGCGCGCCCCGCCGCCCCTGCCCATCGACTGCGCCGGCACCGCGAACAACGTACTTTTCGCCCCGGTCGGTGGGTTTGGGGATGGCGGGGCGCGCGTGCGCGGCCACGCGGCCAGCATCGCGGCGCTTGCCACGCTGGCGGCGGGTGGCGGTACGCTTCGCGGCGGCGGCAGGGGGCTGCGACGCGACGGGGAGGGCGGCGGCTCGCTGGCGGCGGGCGTCGCGCTCTGCAGCGGCGGCGGGCGGCTTGGCGACGTGGCAGGCGGCGGCTCGGGGGTGGCGGTCGTCGCCGACGATCTTCGGGCCTCGGCGTGCGCGTGCGCGTCGGCCGGTGGTGTGATTGACGGCGGCCACCGGTGCGGCGGCGCGCGGGCGGCGGCGCGCGGTGGCTAGGCGCGAGTGGGCCTTTGGGCCTGCTCCGCCTGGCGCCTCGCTGCGCACTTCCTGACCCCATCTGTTGACCCGTCGGAAAGCGTCGTTAGTGTTGGGATAAAGTAGCAGACTATACGAGTCAGCTACTCCGACGTCGGAGTAGCTGACTCGTATAGTCTGCTACTTTATCCCAACATAACCCGAGTTCGATCTGGGAAGTTTGTGACGGAGTTGGCTCTCTCCGCTCGGGCACAGCATGATAGCATGTCACCCGAGACGCCCGAGCTACCTAGCACTCGGCACGTTCGTCACCGCCAGGTACTGTGTGCACCAGTCACCTGCGCGGCCACGCGTCCCACACTAAGAATGTGAGACGCCATGCTTTCCTATCTCCCGGGAAAGCACCGGTCCCGCCCCGCCGGACTGATCCCAAAGACATGCGTTCACCCAGATTCGTCGGAGTAGCTGACTCGTATAGTCTGCTACTTTATCCCAACATGGCGCGAGTTCGAATCTGGGTGAACGCATGTCTTTGGGATCAGTCCGGCGGGGCGGGACCGGTGCTTTCCCGGGAGATAGGAAAGCATGGCGTCTCACATTCTTAGTGTGGGACGCGTGGCCGCGCAGGTGACTGGTGCACACAGTACCTGGCGGTGACGAACGTGCCGAGTGCTAGGTAGCTCGGGCGTCTCGGGTGACATGCTATCATGCTGTGCCCGAGCGGAGAGAGCCAACTCCGTCACAAACTTCCCAGATCGAACTCGGGTTATGTTGGGATAAAGTAGCAGACTATACGAGTCAGCTACTCCGACGTCGGAGTAGCTGACTCGTATAGTCTGCTACTTTATCCCAACAGTTAGTATATTTAAATCCTGCTGACCCGCCTGTGCCGGAACTCTCAATTTCCATCCCGCCGACATTCGCGGCGGCGTCCACACGCGTCGTCAACTTCACGCGGAGCCGTCATGAACGACGACCACAGCAACTTCGACGCGCTCGCCGCCTCGCACGAGCAGCGTGGCGCCAAGGTGCGCGACGCCGCGCACATCAGCCTGCAGTCGCTCGGCCGCGCCGTCGATGCGACCGACTCGATCCTCCAGAGCGCGCTCTTCGACCTTCACGTGCACGGAGACAGCGGCGAGTATAGCCACCTGAACGAGAAGGGCCTCGACCATGGCCACACGGCCATGAAGTACGTGACGATGGGCACGACGATTGGCGACAGTGCCATCCGGTCGGATGGCGCGTTCTTCTCCAACCTTTTCAAGGATCCGAACGCTCTGCCGGATCTCGTCATGCCGATGCTCACGCAGCACCGACACTTGTGATCGTGCCTCGCGCGCTCAGGCACGGACGCCCTCGGCCGCGCCACGCAATGGGCGTTTAAGCCTGTGACGGTGCGGGCGAATGTGAGTTGTGAGCCTTCGAAACTTTGTGCCGGCGCGCTCGACGCGGCGGGAGAACCTCAATCCGCTCTATATGAACATACGCTCGCTCCGTTTGTCCAGCCTCGGCCCCGTGCGCGCCCCTCCTGCTGACCCGCCTGTAAGCGTCGTTAGTATATGAACATACGGTCTTCATGAGCGTCTCCGACCAATCCTGGAACTGGAGCCCGAACAGCGGCAGCGCCCCCGCCAAATGATCGAGGGCGAGGCATCGCTGCTGCTCCCCCTCGGCACGCGCACGGCCCACCAGGCGATCGCGCGCGCATCACAACGGCGTCTCGCCCGTGCACACGACCTCCTTTGCGCACAGTGGGCACGCCTTGCTCCGCTTGAGCCACTCGTCGAGGCAGTCCTTGTGCTCGGCATGCCGGCAACGGAGGATGCGAAGCTCGTCGTCAGGCTCGTACGGCATGCGGCAGATAGCGCACTCGGCGCCGACGAGCACGTCCGAGTGCGGCGCGCAGCACTCGGCGTGCGAGCGCACGGGAAGCTCGTCGACCGACTCCTGCGACGCGCCGCGGCTCACGTGGCCCACGTTCTCGCCGAGGCGGATGAGCTGTTCATAGTCGAGCTGGCTCGGGCTGAGTGCGCGCAGGTTGACGCCGGCATTCACGCCGCCGTCCGCGAGGTTGCCCATAAGCGCGGCGTGCAGCTGCGCCGCGTCGTCCTGCTGCTGCAGCTGCATCGCGAGCGCGAGCGTGGCCTCGAGCTCGGGATCGTTGTCGTCAGCCGCGTCGCCGTCACTATCGTCGACGTGCTGCTCATCCTCCTCGGCCTGCAGCTGCAGCGCCAGCTTGAGCGACTCCTCCTCGTCGCACGACCCCTCCATCGCGCACACCTGCCTGTGAACGGCGGCTGCCATAACTGGGCCCTTTTCAAAATCTCGCGTTTCAACCCCGCTGCTTTTGAAAAGCCCGGCCCCTTCGTCAGAGAGGACGGCTCACAAAGCGCAAGGCGAAGAAGACGGAGGTCCCACACCTCGATCGGCTCGCGACCATGGCAATCGTGCCCGCGAAGCTCACATCGGCAATGAAGAACGGGCAGTCGGAGAACATGGAGGACAAGGACTTCCGCGATGGCTTTTGCGGGCACGAGGTCTTCACCGCGCGCGGCGGCGTCACGTTTGACGACTACATCGTCCTGCCGGGCTTTATCGACTTTGCCGCCGAGGCGGTGACGCTGCGCTCGCGCCTCACGCGCAAGATCACGCTCAACACGCCCTTCGTCTCGTCGCCAATGGACACGGTCACCGAGGCGCAGACCGCCATCCACATGGCCCTCTACGGTGGCATCGGCATCGTGCATTGCAACAACACGATCGAGGGTGCGCGCGCGTCGCGCGCGTGCGGCGCGGCCGGCGGCCGCAACTGAGCCCGCGGCGCGTCGCACCATCGCCACACCCGCGCGCCCGCGCGCCGCGCAGAGCAATGCGAGATCGTGCGGCAGGTGAAGCGCTTCAAGAATGGCTTCATCACCGACCCGTTCACGCTCTCGCCCGACCACCGGCTGCGCGACATCGACACGATCAAGGCGCAGTCGGGCTTCTCCGGGATCCCGGTGACCGAATCGGGCAAGATGGGCGCGCGCCTCGTCGGCATCGTCACCACGCGCGACCACGACTTCATCCTCGACCGCAACGTCCTCGTGAAGGATGTGATGACGACCGACGTCGTCGTCGCCGAGGAGGGCTGCTCGCTCGAAGAGGCGAACAACATCCTGCGCGACTCGAAGAAGGGGAAGCTGCCGATCGTCAACTCGCATGGCGAGCTCGTCTCCCTCATCTCGCGCAAGGACCTTCGCAAGAACCGCGACTACCCGATGGCCTCCAAGGACCACGGCAACAAGCGCCTCCTCGTCGGCGCGTCGATCCACACGCGCGACTCAGACAAGGAGCGCCTCAAGCGGCTCGTCGAGCAGGGCGTCAACGTCGTTGTCATCGATTCGTCGCAGGGTGCGCCGCCGCCGACGCCGCCGCGCGCGCGCGCGCGCCCAGCCACCCACGCCGCAGCGCCGCGCGCGCGCGCCGCACCGCGCAGGCAACTCGACCTTCCAGAAGTCGATGATCGAGTACATCAAATCGACGTACGGCGACGTGGTCCAGATCATCGCGGGCAACGTCGTCACGATCGAGCAGGCGCGCAATCTCATCTCGTGGGGCGCAGACGCGCTGCGCGTCGGGATGGGCTCCGGCTCCATCTGCACGACGCAGGAGGTGATGGCCTGCGGCCGGCCACAGGCGACGGCGGTGTACCAGGTGGCGCGGTACGCGCGCACGCAGGGCGTGCCGGTCATCGCCGACGGCGGCATCTCCAACGTCGGCAAGATCTCCAAGGCGCTCGTCGCCGGCGCGTCGTGCATCATGATGGGCTCCATGCTCGCGGGCACCGAGGAGTCGCCTGGCGAATATTTTTACAAGGACGGGATCCGGCTGAAGCGGTACCGCGGCATGGGCTCGCTCGACGCGATGAACTCGGGCGGCGGCTCCGCCGACCGCTACTTTTCGGAGAACGCCAAGGTGCAGGTCGCGCAGGGCGTCGCGGGCAACGTTGCGGATAAGGGCTCGCTGAAGCGCTACCTGCCGTACCTCACCACGAGCCTCAAGCACTCGCTGCAAGACATGGGCCGCCGGTCGATCGAGGACGTGCACGCGGGCATCTACGACGGCACGCTCCGCTACGAGACGAAGACGGCCGCCGCGCAGAGCGAGGGCAAGGTGCACAACCTGCACTCCTTCACGCAGCGCGAATTTTAGGCCGCCCAACGCATGGCGGCGGCGCGCCGTCCGGCCGCGGCGAGGTGTGCGCACGAGCCGGTTCCAGGCGCCGTCGATTGTCATCGCGCGCGCTGTGCGCAGCGCGCCGGCCGTAGATTGCAACGCCAGAGTGTGGAGCACCAGTGCCAGCGTGTTCGCACAGCATTGTGGCAGACCCCAACAGCGCGCCGCGACGCAGCGTCACGAGTCCACGCCTCGCCTGAGCACCTCCAGCAGCTCGCCGTCGATGAAGTCGGCCACGTCCCACGGCTCGCTCGCGTCACGCATGAGGTACAACGCGAGCACATTCGCTGCGCGGCTGCGCAGCACCTCCGGGTTAATGTCGGGGCCGATGCCGAGCTCCTCGGCAAAGTCCGGCTCGGCGTCCGCGAGCCGCTCGAGCGTCGCGCGGTACTCCTTAAGCCGGGTAAGCGCGCCGGTGATCCAATCGCGCAGCAGGCGCTCCTCGTTGAGAAGCACGAGCGCGTCGCCGGCCGGCCGGCCGGCAAGTGCCTCGCTCACGACGGCGCTGAGCGATGCGCCCTGCAGCAGCTGCGCGAGCGCCGCGATCGCGAGCGGCTCGATGCGCGGGCGCGGCCCGACCCGCAGGCGGTCAGCGCGGCTACAGCGCACGGCTGTACGCGGCGTGCGCACGCGCAGCGAGGCGACCGCGCTGGTGCGCGCGGCCCCCGCTGCCGGCGCGATCAACAGGGCGACGAGCACCACCAGCGAGGCTCCCCACATCTTCGCGCCAACTTCCGCTTGTCTTGAGCTCAAGAAAAAGTTGGAAAACAGCTCGCAACTCAAATCAGGAACGCGGTTCCTCCATCGGGCCACTTTCCCGCTGCGAGGGAGCTCGCAGTGTGCGAGAGAGCGGCCCGCGGCTTCTCCACACGACGAGATGCCAACGCGCGACGGAGTGGCGGCGGCCGCGCAAGGATGCGGTGCACGCAGCGACGTTGGCCGCGGCGGCGGCGCGCACGCCGCGGCGGCGAGCTCGACTCCGCCGCCGCCCACCGCGCCCCGCTCCGCGCGCACCACGCCGGCCACCACGCCGGCCTCGAGCGGCGCCCGCGCCGTGGGCGCGGGCGCGAGCTCGAGCGCCGCGCCCGAGCGCGCGCGCCCACCCGACGGCATGAACCTCGTCGCGCTCGGGGCAAACGGTAAGCGCCCGGCCGATAACGCCGACGCTCTCGACCACCCCCGCGCAAAGCACGGCAAATTTGTCGAGAGCATTTGTGAGCGCTTCGAGACCGCCAGGGCGGCCTACGGCGTGCCGACGAGCGGCTTCACCGAGGATAATGGCGCCGTCACGCTGCACGGCCAAACGTGCATCATTCACCGCCCGGCGCTTGACCGTTCGATCTTTGCGTTCAACGTCGTTCCGCGCAGCAAGAGCGCGAAGCAGCTCGTCGACCGGCTCGCGAGCCTCTTCGCCTCGGGCCATGCGCAGCTGATCTCAGCTGAGCAGGGCCCCGTCAGTCAGTTTGTCCTCAACCAGGAGAACACCATCGCCCTTCCGTTCGTGCATGTTGGGGACGTGGCCAACGCGCGGCGGCTGTTTCCGCCGTTTGCGCAGACGGGGCAGACGGAGCAGAGGCTCGAGAGCGATGGAGGTGATGGCGACGACGACTACGACGTTTGCGACAAATGCGGTCAAGAACTGTTGAACGATGTCTGCACAGGCCCTTGCGACGATGGCCTCTACGAGGGCGAGCCGAGCTCGATCGGCGCGCCGGCCACTTTGCCGCGCACCCCAGGCGTTGTCGCGCCGACGTGCATTGCCGAGGCCGCGCAGCCCGCCTCCGCCGCCGCTGACTCTGCGATGCCCCGCGTGAAGGCGAACTACGCTGTGCCGGCGCACAGCGTGCCGCTGCAAACGGCCGTGCTCGCCACGGTCGATCCCGACGCGCACCGCAC
Source organism: Diacronema lutheri (assembly GCA_019448385.1). Classification (NCBI taxonomy): domain Eukaryota; phylum Haptophyta; class Pavlovophyceae; order Pavlovales; family Pavlovaceae; genus Diacronema; species Diacronema lutheri. Next base: position 250,434 of record JAGTXO010000005.1, on the reverse strand, counting down.
CGCCGCCGTCGCCCACCGCGCCGACGACGGGCGCGGCGCCGCCGCCGCGCGCGCCGAAACGGCCAACGCCGCGCACACCTCGCACACGGCAGCGCCCGCGGCGTACATGACCAACGAATGTGCTCGCAAAGCTCTCGAGCTCACCTGCGCGCAGCTGGTGATGCACGAGTTCGAAGTGGGGACCTTCCACGACCTCACGTCGAGCGCGCCCAAGGCAAAGAGAGTGCTCGACTGGAGCGAGGAGGAGATCAAGCGGATGCGCACAACACATGGTGACAAGCAGTCCGTCTTCCTTGCCAAGCGGCGCACGATCTACTGGTACCTCAAGTACAGCGGAGCCGTGTCCGACCTTGGCAACGTACGCTTGGGAATCAAGCAGCTCTATGACGCGGCGACGAAGGAGCAGAAGCTCAACTGGACGTGCAAAGCGGCAAACAGCAGGATCCACTGGGGCGATGTGCTGAAAGCAGCTTCGTCTCACGAGCCGCTGCTCGTCAAGAACGCCGTGCCTGTGTGAGGCGTGAATGAAGCCGGGGAGGGCGGGCATTCAGTGGCGGGAAAACTGCACGTGCCAAGGTGTGCGCGCGGCGCGGGGTGCGGCTGCGGGCCACCTTTACGAGCTGCAGTGGCTGCGCGGCTGTTCGAAGTGAGTCTGGTGGCCGTCTGGACGTCGGGGAGAATGAATGGAGGGGCCAGCCGGCCGAGGTCCCTACCGTTCGCCACTCACCAATCGTCCGTTTGCGCCACGACGTGCGCACCACCCCCACGCAGCGTCGGCCGCGGCTTGAGCACGTGCGAGCGCAATCGCGCATGCGGCTGGGCCCGAGGCTCGCCAGCGCCGATCAGCGCGCCTTCGCCCTGCTCGCCGCTGGCGGCGGCATGCTCGGGCGCCTCGGTGCGGCCCTCGGCGCGCGCGAGCCGCGACTCGACGTCGTGCAGCCGCGCGAGCGTCGCGCGGTGCTCCACGGCGGCGGCGTCGTGCTGCTGCGCGAGCGCCTTATACCGGCCGTCCAGCTTCTCGAGCTCGTCATATACGCCCCACGCGCCGACCGAGTCGAGCGCGCGGCGGTGCAGCTCGCGCTGCGCGTCGAGCGCGATCTCGAGCTCGATTGTCCGGCTGATCTTGTCTCGCAGTCCGGACATCAGGGCCTCGATCTCGCGCTGCGCGGCCACCAGCCGCGCCTCGAGCTGCAGCGTGTCCACGACGCCGCCGTCGCCGTCACCATCGCCGCCGCGCGAGCCCGCGCGCGCGCGTTCCGAGCCGACGTCAGCTGGTGTCGTGTGCTCGGCGCTGCCACGATGGCCGCCGCCCCAGGCCGGCGGCCACTGCGCGCCCCCGCTAACGTCGGTGTCGGAGGCGGCGGCGGCGGCCTCGACCAGCGCAGCGGGCTCGAAGATGGCGCTCACGCCGCGCTCGACCATCTGGCGCGGCGGCGACGGCGGCGAAGCCGTGCCGGCCCGCGCCGTGCGCGCGCGCTCGGCGCCCGGCTCGCCCTCGAGGCGCACACGGTCCGCGCTCTCTGCCGCCGCGCGTGCGCGCTCGGCCGCCGAGCGTTCGTCCGCCGCGGCGGCGGCGAGGCGCGCGCGCTCGGTCGCGGCGCGCGCGAGCTCGACCTCCGCGCGCGCGAGCCTCTCGAGCAACTCGTCGTTCTCCGCCTCCAACAAGGCGCTCGCCTCGCCGACTGCGCCAAGCTCTGCGCGCGCGTCGGCCAAGCGCGCGTCGGCGGCGGCGAGCGCCTCGCGCAGCGCGCGCGCGTCCGCCTCGGCCGCAGCGCGGCGGTCGCGCTCGCTCACAAGGCGCTCGACAATGGCGCGCGCGCTCTCCGCCGCGCTGCGCGAGGCCGGCGCGCCTCCGTCCGCGCCGTCCGCGCCGACGGGCGCGCCGTCGGCGCCGTCGGCACCGTTGGCGCCTTCGGCGTGCGCGTCGGCAAGCGCCAACTTGAGCAGCTCGAGCTCGTCAGCAAGCGCGCGCGCCGTGCGCTGCTCGGCAAGGAGCAGCTTCTTGTACTCGGCCGACGAGAGCTCGCGATTGACGACGGGCCTGTTGCGCATCCGCTTGGCGCGCTGGCCGAATTTCAACGACGAAAGGGTTTCGTCAAGGTTGTAGCTGCTGCTTGAGCACGTGACGATCAGCGCCGTGCGCGCGTTGCCGCCGAGCGACTCCTACGCGCGCGCGCGCGCGACGCCGGCGCCGGTGGCGGTTGGGAGGGGAACAAGCGCAGCGTAGCGTATGCGCATAGGGGTGCGGCGGCGGCGTGCGAGCGAACGGCGCGAGCCAGGCGCCGTGCGCTGTGCGCCGTGCGGCGCGCCCGCGCGCACCCCGTGCGCGCCGCCGTGCGGCCACACGCCGCACACGTGGCGCTGCGCGCGCGAGCCGCCGGCGAACCGACGGGGACGGGGCGAGGGCGCGCGCGAGCCAGCTTCACCTGCAGCACGCGCGTCAGTTTCGAGTCCCGGTACGGCACGTGCCGAGCGGCTGCAGACGGTGTGCCCGCGGCCCCGCCGCCACCGCCGCTCCCGCTGTCGGTGGCACAGTCGGCGGTCAACGCGTTGATCACGTTGCCGAGCGCCGAAAGACTCTTGTTGATCGTCTTGGCCTCGGCGAGCTGCGTGCCCCGCGCGAGCGTCTTGCCGACCGATTCGGACCCCGCCAAGTCGACGAGGCAGAGCTTGCCCGTCTTCACCGAGCCCGTCGTGACCTCGCGCTGTCTGACAAACACCAGCACGACGGAATGCGAACGCGACGACCCCTCGTTCATCCGCGTCGCGCTCGTCACGCGGCCGCGCGCGCCACGCCGGAGGAGCGCGTACACGTCGGCCTCGCACGACACCCACTCCTGCGAGAGCCCCTGCACGTAGACGCCGCCGCCGCGCTCCTCGTGGATCGCGAGCGAGGCGTGCTCGACGGCGTCGCCGTCGGGGCGCGCCGCGAGGAGGTCGCGGATCCTCTCGAGGTAAATCTCAAGCATCGAGACGCCGATGATGAACTCGATGGTGGGCGGCGCGGCCGCGACGCCCGCGAAGAGCGTGCGCACCATGCGCGGTACGACGCCGCGCTGCGCCTCGTCGTCCATGTCGCCCTCCATCGTGAACGTCTTGCCCGAGGACGTTTGGCCGTACGCAATCACCGTGCCGTTGACGCCGTCGAGGACGGACCTGCGCGGGCGACGAGGTGCGGCCAGGTCGGCGCCGGTCGCGCGACCCGATGCAGCGTGGCGCGCCGCACGCACTCGACGACCTCGCGCGCGGAGAAGTTGTATACATCGTCCTGCGGCGTGCCGGCCGGGAAGACTCGGTCAAACGTGAAGCAGCTGGTCCCGCCGACATCGCAGGTCTCATCGGAGCGGTGCTCCACACACGGCCTGCCGCCCTCCGAAGCCTCCAACGCGTTCTGCGGCCGAAACCGCACGCACACTCGAACCCCGCCGCGACTCCAGTCCGCCATCGTGTTCCGTCGCCCATCCGCCCAACGCCTGTCGGCCTGTGCCGCTGTGCGGCTGTGCCTCCGACCAGTCAACAGTCGAGCTCGGCGTCGCGAGCACCTCAGGCTCATCACGGCCTCCCTGACGAGCCTCGCGAACGCGTGCGTGGCCAACGCCGGGCCGCCATGCTTACACGCCTCCACGCGCGACATGCCTCCTGGCTCGAGGGCCCTCAGCCCCTCATGCAGGTGCAGGCCCCGAGCAGGCCGCGCGCAACAGCTCGAGCACGGGCGCCTGCCGGGGGTTTGCCGCGGCGTAATCCGCGGGCGCCTTCCCGCGCGCATCTGTGGCGGACGCGTCAGCGCCCGCGTCAAGCAGGAGCTGGACGAACGCCGCGGTGCCTGCCGGTGGGCAGCGCAGCGCGCGCGCGCGCAGCGCACGCGCGCGGCGCGCGAGGGCGGGCGTGCACCGCAGGTGATGGCGGGTGCGCGCAGGCGGCGCGAAGCCGCGCGCAGGCAGCGGCGCCGCCGCGCGCAGCGTAGCGCAGCGTAGCGCAGCGTACTTGAGCGCGCAGCCATGTGTAGTGGTCGCAATCCGCCTTTGCCGCACTTGTTGACGTCAGCGTGCGCGTCAAGCAGCAGCCGGGCGAGCGGCATGTCTGCGCTCTGCGCTGCCGAATGCAACAACGAGTTGTCCGCGCCAATGTCGCGATTGCCCGCGTCCGGGTCGGCGCCGCGCGCGAGCAGCATGGCTGCGATGGCCATGAAGCCGAGGTCGATGGCCACGTGAAGAGGGGTGGCGAGCGCGCCGCCGCTGCGCGCGTCGAGCTGCGCGCCCGCGTCCAGCAGCAGCTCCACGACGTCGGGCGCATCGGCGCTCGCCTGTGCCCGACAAGCGCGCGTGCGCGCAGCGCGCGGACAGGCGCGGCGGTGCGGTGGCGGCGGTCGGGTGCGTGGGCGCCCAGGGCGCCGCCTCCGAAGCGCACCGGCCGGTGCCACGCGCCGGCGCGCACCTCCACGGCCAGGTGTAGGCAGCTCACGCCGGCGGACGAGACGACGGATTTGGAACCGTCCGCTTCGCGCCTCTCCCAAGAGCCCGAAGAGTACACGCCCTTGGCTTGAGTGAAACAATTTGGATCAGCGCGCTTGTCGAGGAGGAGGCGCACGGTCGCGCCGATCTGCGCGCGCGTCGGCGTGCCCACAGGCGCGTCGAGCGGCAGCAGCGGCAGCGCGACGACGCCATGCAGCGGCGCGAGGCCGTCGCGGTTGAGCACGTCCATGTTCGCGCCGAGCTCGAGCAGGAGCATGCACGCGGGCACGTGGCAGCGGCGTGCAGCGATGGCGAGCGCCGTGTCGCCGCGCTCGTCTATCGAATCCACACTCGCGTCCGCCGACGCGAGCACCGCCTCGAGCGCCGGTACGGGATCGGGCGCGGCGGCGGCGGCGTGCAGCTCCGTGCGCGGTGAGCCGAACGCAGACCACAAAAGCGGGTCTGCGCACATCTCGTAGGGCGCGAGGCCGTTGCCCGCAACGGTGGCCGTGTTGGCACCGTGCTGCACAAGAAAGCGCCCGACCTCCGCCTGCCCGCGCTGCGCCGCGCAATGCAGCGGCGTCGCGCCAAAGCGATTGGCCGCGTTCACAGATGCGCCTGCGCCGACGAGGAGCCGCACGGCGTCCATCGAGCCCCACAGGCTGGCGATGTGGAGCGCCGACTGATTGATCACATTGGCCGCGTCTGGCGAGGCGTTCGCCTCGAGCAGCCGGCGGATGCTTGGCACGTCGTTTTCCTTGGACGCGTTCAGGAGCGCGCCAACGCGGTCGGCCATGCTTCCGTCCGAATATGCGCCCGGGCCCTCCCCTCCCGCTCGCCCTTTTTGGTTTTGGGCGCTCTTTTTCATTCGCTCCTCTGCTCTGATCACTCCCCACTCGATCTGCCGTGTCTTGCCACCATGGTAGACGACGCGACACCGGCCGCTGAGGCGGACGCCGAGGCGATCGACGCGGCGGAGCCGGAGGCGCAGCCTGTGCCGCTCGAGGAAGATATTGAGCGTCCCGACGCGCGCGATGACGACGACGACGAGCGCGAGCCCCGGCACGCCAGCCGGCGCAGGCGCGGCGACGACGACGACTCGGATGCGGAAGCCCGCGGCCGGCGCCGCGACGCTAGCAAGGATGAGGACGACAGGCGCGACGCCGACGACGGCGCGCGGGACGATGCGCACGACCGTTTGGCATCTAACGCTTCGCCGCGCGACGACGCGCCGCGCGACGACGCGCCGCGCGACGACGCGCCGCGCGACGACGCGCCGCGCGACGACGCGCCGCTCGACGACGCGCCGCGCCTCGACGCGCCGCGCGACGACGCGCCGCGCGACGACGTGTCGCGCGACGACGCGCCGCGCGGCGACGGTGCGCTGCGCGACGTGCATGGCAACGAGGCGCCGCAGGGCGTGCAGACCGGGATCGCGCGCAGCTGGAACGGTTGGTTGCGCCGCGCACTCCCCGCGCCTGGCGCTGCGAGCGCGGCGGTCCTCCACCCCTGTCGTGCGCGCGTTCTTTTCCGCATGTGCGCGCGCTGGGCACCCCAACGCGCGCGATCGCCGCTCATGCGCCGATGCTTGCGACCCCCAACCGCCCCGCCCGTCGCTCGCGCGTGGGCTGCGCTCCCGCCTTGCGGCGTGGACCGGCCGTTGCCCGCGATCGGCTTGCGTTGCGCGCGCAATGCACCGCGCCCGCTTGGCGCCGCCGCCCGTGCCGTTTCCTGCGATGGCTCAGATAGCAAAGGCTTTGGATTCATCGCGCCAGACGGCGGCGGCGACGACATTTTCGTCCACCACACGTCGATCACGTCCGAAGGCTACCGCTGCTTGACGGAGAACGAGCCCGTTGAGTATGAGGTTCGCGCGAACGCACCCAGCGCGCCGCGCGCGCGCAATGTCCGACGCGCGCGCCGAGCACACGAGCGGCGCGCTGCGCCCGCCCACGCGACGCGCGCGCTCGTGCCGTGCTCTGGGCGCCCTGCGCCGCGGTCGACAGGTGATCCTCGCCGAGGATGGCCGTTTCAAAGCAGCGAACGTTACGGGCCCGAACCGAGGGCCGTTACGCGGCGTGTGGGGCGCCGAGGTGCCGATCAAGGGCGTCGTCGTCAAGTGGCGGTCGGACAAAGGCTTTGGGTTCATCAAGCCGGAGGACGGTGACACGGACATCTTCGTCCACCAGTCCGTGATCGTCTCGACGGGCTACCGCGAGCTGGCGGAGGGTGACGAGGTGGAATTTACGACCCAGATGGATAACGGTCGCGTCAAGGCTAAAAAGGCGCGGCCGCGACGCCGCCCCCGCCCATCGCGCCCGCACCGTGCGGCGCTCGACGCGTGCAATGCCGTGCGGCCGTGCCCCTCCCCTACCGCCGCTCACGCGCCGCTGCGCGCGCGCCGTCGCCACCGCTCGGCCGCACGCCGCGCCTCGCGCACAACACTCGCAGGTGACGGGCAGGGGAGGCAAGCCGCTGACCGGCCCGAGCCGCGAGGGCACAATGCCGCCGGCGCGCGGCGGGTGCGTGGGCGCGCGCGACATGCCACCCTTGCCGGTGCGCGTGGGCTGCGGCTGCGGCGGCATGGGCTACGGGGGTGGCGCGCAGATGGGCGCTATGGGCGGCTGCTACAATGGCGCCGGCGTGAGCTGCTACGGCGGCGGTGGGCAGGGCGGGTACGGCGGCAGCGCGGCCGGCGGGTATGGCGGCGGCGGCTACGGCGGCTACGGCGCCGGCGGAGGCGGCGGCGGCTACGGCGCGTTTGGCGGCTTCCCGGCTGCTGCGTACGCGAACGCGGCGATGGGCTACGGCGGCTACCAGAACATGGCGATGATGGGCATGGGCGTGATGGGCATGGGCGGCGGCGGTGGTATGGGCGGCGGTGGCGGCGGAGCCGGCGGCGCGCAGGCCGGCGGCCAGTATGGCGGCGGGCAGGATGAAACGCTCGGGCCCGAACGCGGGATGAGGCCTGGCGCGGCGAATAGGTACAACCCATACGATCGCTGCACGGGCGGCGGCGGCATGCAAGGCGGCGGGCCGAGCGGTGGTTACGGCCGCTACTGAGGGCACGTGGGCAGCTTCGGCTGCACGAGCGGATGTGGTTTTGCGCGTGCAGGGCCGGCTCCCTGCCCTTTCAAGTCACTGCTGCGGCTGCCGTCTTGTTCACGTGGCCCACCACCGCTTGGGCTGTCCTTTGCTTGCGCAGCAGGCTGCAGCCATCGCAACCCGCCAGGATTCACTCCACACGCCGAGCGGCCCGAGCCGTTCTCCGTCGGAAATTCGTGATATGTGTCGTGGCCCCTCCAAATCACGGCCTTCCTGGCCCACTGGATGGAGCGCCGCCATCGCTGGGCTCGCGCGCCTGCTGCGCGAGGAAGCTCTGGCGCTTCTCCTCAAACTGCGTAGCGACACGCGCGCGCCGGGGGCAAGGGCCGACGAGCGTGCAGTGCGACTGAGCGTGCGCTGCGAATGCGCACGCGCGGGGGCGGAATGCGCACAGAAACTGGAGCGAAAGGCTCGGCCCTCGCCCGCTGCGCGAGCACACGCGGAACTGCGCGCGCCTTCTTTGCCGTCTCGTCCAAGCAGTGGCGACCGATGACGAGTCGGCGCATCACCTCGTTCGCGTCGTCGAGCTCACGCGCCTGCTCAAACTCGGCGCGCGCGCTCTCGACGAGGACGACTCGCCTGCGATGGCACGCAGCGCCACGCGTGAGCGCCAGCCTCTCAGCGTGCACACGCGCGCACGCGGCGCCCGCCGCGCGCGGTGCCTCGCACCATGGCCTTCCAGATTCGTGCGGCCAGGGGAAGTGCCGCGCCGCGCGCACGATGTCGCGGTATAGGCGGGTCGCTTCCTGCTCGCGTGGCGCACGCGGCGCGGCATACACGCATTGTAAGCCGCCCGAATAGGCGCGCGCAGCGAGGGACGCCGAACGAACGCGCGCGCGCCTTCCGTGTGTGTAGCGCCCCCATCGCGCCGTTTCAAGACAACCCAGCGATGGACGACCGCCAGCGCGAGCAGATCAGAGAGCTTTTCAACTTCCTGGATGTGAACCGGGACAGCGTGATCTCACCCAAGCTGGCGGTGCACCTTGCGCTCAAGCTCGGCTTTGAGATCACTATTGAGGAGATGGACCCGTCCGAGGGGCTCACCCTCGAGGATGTGCTCGAGGAGATCGAGACCGCGTTCATGCGCTCGCAGCGTGAGCCGACCGAGCGGCTCTCGCAGATCTTCTCGCTGACGGCTGGCTCGTCCACCTTTGTCAACGTTGGACACGTGCGCAGCGTGCTCGAGGGCGCGCAGACGGGCCTTCTCGAGGGGCAGGGCGGGCCGCCGTCCGACGTTGAGCTGCAAAACCTAATCGATACAATGGCGTTCAACTACCGGCCCGACGTCAATCACGCGACGCGGCGCGAGTTCGATGAGTTCCTCACAGTCCTCGGGCCGCGTACGCTTAGGCTGCACGAGCCCTTTGATGCTCGGCCCGACGAATCGATGGCCGACTTTGCTTCGCGCGCCGCGATCGAGCGGCCGCGCGACATCCAGCTCATCGCCAGGACGGGCGTGAAGTCGCAGCAAACGTCGGGTCGTCTCGCGCACGAGCTCCCGGCGCACGAAACGCTCGGCGCGCAACGCGCACTGGGCTAGTCGCCGTCTCGCGCGGGTGGCAGTGCGCTGTGCCTCGCACGGGCTGAGGGCAAGTCACAGCGCCGGTGCCCCGGAGAATCACGCGAGGAAGGTGTCCGCCCACTTGAGCAAAGCCAGGTCGGCCAGCTCGACGTTGCCATCCGCAGCCTCGCGCGCGAGACCGCCGACCACCTCGCTCGGCTCGGCGGCGCGCGCCGCCTCCCAGAGGTCGCAGCCGACGCTGCCCGCGCCGACCGTCGCGCGCGGCCCGCCATCGCCGGCGGGGTCGGCCACCTCCCAGATCCGCTCCCACGGCACCGCGCGCTCAGGCTGGGCGATGGGCACAAACGAGCCAGCCGCGATTTCGCGCTCGAGCATCCCTGCGCCCCATGCCTGCAGCCCGTGCACGCATACAAAATCGGAGGGGACGGCGCGGCCCCTGCTGATCGCGAGCGCGACAGCCTCGCCCGTTGTGCGGAACACGCCCGAGTCGCCGATCGGCTCGCCGGGCAGCTCGCGTCTGCGATGGAGCCAGAGGATTGCGCTGTCGCGAAGCGCGAGCTTGCCGCCAAAGAGCACGTGTCGCTTCCGACCGCTCGCCGGGAACATGACGTGCGCGCCCGAGATGCGGTTGAGGATCACGCCCACCGAGCCGGAGCGCCCCGAGCGGAGCACGAGCACGAGCGCCTTGTGCATGAACTGCGCGCTCAGCGTGAATTCGGCGACGCACGGCGCCGAGCGGAGCACGGTGCCGACGCGCACCGAGACGGCCGAGAGCGCGCCGCCCGGCGTCGACGCGACGGCGGCGACCGTCCACGCGGTGAGCGCGCTCGTCGGCGCGAGCGGGCGCAGGTTCACGCGCACCCACTCGCGCAGCATTCGGTCGGAGAATCCGCCGGCCGACGAGTCGACTTCCTTGGAACCAAGCCCGATGCCGCGGTTGAGGCGTGCCCACGTTCCGATCCCGCAATCGTCGGCGTCGACTGCGCCGTCGGCGTCGGCGTCGGCGGCGCCAGCAGCGTCGGCGGCGCGGCGCTGGCCGATAAGCTCGCGCAGCAGCACGCCGCTGTCCGCCGAGACGAGCCGCCAGCTCGAGCCCGTCGGCCGGTCGAGCTCATCCTGCAGCTGGCCCGGACCCCATCCAGCGTACCCGACAAACGCCCAAAAGTCGGACTTGCTCGCGAGCCCCTGCGCGACGAGCGCGCGCGCGCAATCGAGGCTCGTGTAGAAAATGCCTTCGAGGACGCGGATGGACATGCGCTCCGCGGCCGGCGAGGAGAGCGTGTGGAGGCACGTCATCTCGCGCGCGTCGCGCGCGTCGGCGAGCGACTGCACGTCGCCTCCGAACCAAAAGTTCCAGCCGTTGTCGTCGGTAAAGGGCGTGCGCCGGTTAAGGATGAGGCCGCGCGTGAAGTCGTGGCTGTGCGACGTGATCAGGATCACCGACTTTGCAAAGTACTGCTGCGAAAGCGTGAACGACCCCACACCAAAAGTTCCAGCCTTTGCTGTCGACGCGAGGATGACCGACCCCTGCTCGATGAGCGGCGTCTCGTGCATCCAGCCGCCGTCGGGCGCGGCCGAGGCGCGGACGGTGGGCGCTGGCAGAGTCCCGTCCGCTTCGGCGGCAGCCTGCTGCTGCTTCGCCTCCTGCGCGACGAGGCGCGCACGCACCGCGCGCCAGTCCTTGGACCGCGGTGCCGGCTCATCGTCCGCGCCGGTGGGCTCGGCCGAGGACGCGTAAATCGCGACAGCGCGACCTCGCGTCGGCGATCGGACGCACGCCCAGCCCCGCACGGCTGGCGCGCACGACCGCGTGTGGGTCATGCCCACGAGGATGCCCATGCGCAGAACCGCGATGGAGGCCATTTTCCGGCTTCCGCGCCTCGCGCCGGTTTTTCAAAAACCCGTCACGTCTCGAGCGCCGAGCCTGCGAGGCGCTCCCCCACCAGGTTGGCCTTTGCACAGGCTCGGTGCTCGAGGCCGCGCTCGACAACGACTCGCTCGAGCGCTGCATCCGGGTTGGACGACATCAATTTGGCTGGCGCAGTGCACGGGCTCGGGCGCTCGGCACGCTACTTTGGCTGCCCAACGGGCAGGCCGCCTGGGAAAGCCGCGGGCGGCTCGCCCGGATCCTTTGAAAAATCATACCTGCGCCCGGATGCGAGCGTGTCGAAGAAGGCGCCAAAGTCGCGCGTCGCGTCGCCCTCGCCAACCGGGTCGGTGATGATGTCAAAAGCCAGGCCGCGCGCGTTCGCGTGCAGCAGCGCCTCGACACACACCTTCGCCACATCGTCGCGCGGGATCGTGCGCGGCGTGCGCTTGAGCAGCTCGTCGTCCACGCCCGCGATGATACGCCGCTTGCCGCCCGGCTCGTCGATCAGCCCGCCCGGGTGGACGATCGTGAATGGCACACCGGACGCCGCAATGTACTTTTCCGCCTTGCGCTTCCACAAAAGAATGTCGCCACCCGTGCCGTCCGGTTTGCGCCCGATCGTGTTGAGAAAGTTGGACGCGTCCGTCCCGCCCATCGACGAGACGAGCACGACGTGGCTCACGCCCGCCGCCTTGGCTGCGTCGATCTGCGCCAGGCAGCCGTAGTAATCGACCTCCTCGGGCGTGCCGCGCGGCGGGAAGCGGAACGTCGGACGGCCGCCCGGCCTGCGGAGGAGCTTGCTGAGGAGCAGCTTGACGATCGAGCGCTTCTTGATCTGTGGCGTCGCGCTCGTGCAAATCACGAGCGCCTGGATCTTCGCGTCCGACATGTGCTTTGCGAGCAGCTGCAGGCGCGGGGAGCGAGCGGGGCGCGGCGCGCGCGCGCACGGCACGCACGGCATGCTAGGCGCGCGCCGCTGCGGTGCGTGCTCACCGCGCGCCGCTGCGGTGCGTGCTCACCGCGCGCCACCGCATCGCACGCGCACCTTGGCGTCCATGATGTCGGACCGTATGAGTTGCGCTGAGGACGCGCCGACGCGCTTCAGCTTGCCGGCCGCCTTGGACGAGCGGACCAGGCCGAACGGAGCGAACTGGTCGGGGCGCTCGGCCAGCTGCTTGAACGTGAGCGCTCCGGTGCGCCCGCCCGCGCCGGTCACCAAGACGCGCATCGGGGCGGCTCCGAGCGCCGCCAAGAACACGAGCGCCGCCATCTCCCGCCGAAGGTGCTCGACTGTGGGGACAACTCTGCACTGCGGGTTGGTTGAGCTCGGAGCCGCGCGTGATGCGCACGTGCACTTCCCGCTGATTGTGCACCTAGCGTGCGCGCGCTCCAATGTTGCGCTCCGCACCCGGAAAAGGCTGGGCTTCGCATCGGCGCGGGCTCGCCGGCCGCTCTCCATCGCACTGGGAGGCCGCCCACACGCGCGCCAGCCCGGCTGGCGATGTGCTACCGCGGCTCGGAGGTGGGGCGCACGGGCAGAGTCTCAAGGCGAAGAGTACCGCTTCTTCATCTCGCGGTACTTCTTCAGCTTGATGATGCCCTGCAGCTCGCGGACCATCCAGCGGCCACGTGCCACTGCTCGCTTGATCTCGAGCTCGTCCTGCAGGTGCGCCTGATTGCGCAGCGCCTCCTTGGCCTTGCGCCGAACGAGCGCAAGACCCCCTGGATAGTCCTTGCCGACGAGGAGGAACCGCTTGTACAGGTCCCGCACGAGCGGATGCATCCGGGCGGGAAGCGGGGCTTTCAGTCTCCCATCCGGGGGCCCGGCGCCATCGTGCGGGTCCCTACCGGCGCATGACGCGTGCAATGGCTGGCATCGCGCGCGTCGCGGCCTCGTTTGGCGGGCTTGGCGCGCGCTGCGCATTCGGCGCGATGGGCCGCGCGGCGCGCACGTCGCCTGCCACAATCTTCTCAATTCTCGCGCCGCGGTCGGCACCGGTCGCCGCCTTCTGCGCGCCTGAGCCCGCGCGGGCGCTTGCGCTCGTGTGGGTGCCGTTCGCCAAGGCAGGCGAGGCCGAGGTGCCGACGATCATGGAGCTCATGAACCGCAACAAGAGGCGTCCGACCAAGGCGAATCACGGCGCCCGACCCTGCTCCTCGTTTGCTCGGCGGGCTCGGCGTCCTCGCGGCACCAACACGGGCAAGCGCCGTGGCAACTAATGACGCGCTCGCCGCCACCCCCCTCTCGAGAGGTTACGTTCATCGCGTCCCGCCTGCGCTTAAGACAAGCCCTGCGCGGTCCGGCCTCGAGGCGCACTCCATGTTGCGAAGGCCGCTGCTTGTCAACGTCAACAAACTCACAAAGCAGCCCGTTGCTCGGCGGACGTCACCTGACGACCTCTCGGCCGGCCGTGGCCCGCGCAAGCATCACTGCCGATTCGATGCAAGAAGACACGACGTCGCATGGGGCCGTGAGTGCTGGCCAGCTGGTGCTGGCCAGCTGGTGCTGGGCGGCCAGGTTCGCACGCGGCACGCCCTGTGTCCACTCCAAGCATGATCTCGTCAGACCGGCCATGATGGAGCTTTTCGCCTTGTTCGCTTCCGCATTGCCTTGGCCTCCGATTGGCGAGTGCACCGGCACACGCCCCGCCGCGAGGAGCGCCGCGAGCGCATTTGACGTTGCAAACGTCGCGCGCCACCTCCCCGTCTGGGGGCTCGACCCGAGCCCCGAGGCCAATGCACTCGTCCTTTCCATTCGCGCGGCGGCCGAGCTGCCGCTCGGCGCGAGCGGTGCATCGCGCGCTGCGCGGCTGGCGGCCGTGGCAGCCTACTCGCTCTGCTGGGACGCGGCCGTCGCAGCCCTCGTGTGGGCTCCGCTCGGCGGCGAGCGCTCGCGCGGCGGCCCGTCGTTTGCGCTCCGGCCGCAGCTCCGCGGCCGCGGCTTGCTCGTCGAATGCCCGCACCCCATCGCCGACGGCAACGGCGCGCAGTGCGGCTCAATTCTCGCACGGGCAGATCCGCGCGCGGTGCACGCCGTCTTGATGAGCGGGCACCACCGCTGCGTCGAAACGTCGCGCGCAACACCGTGCGACGGTCGCACGAGGGTCTGCTCGCTCGGCGGAACGCCGCTGCGCTACCCGCTCTCCGACGACGCGCACTCGTCAACGGGCGCCTACCACGCGGTGCACGTCGCGCTGTTCGCGCCCGACTCAACCGTCGTGGTCGGCCTGCACGGGATGGACGCCGCCGGCGTCTCGCTCTCAGATGGAACCTTGCTGCCCGCAAGCGCCGATTCGCATGTCGCCACGTTCGGCCGGGCGCTCGGCTCGCGGCTGCCGCTCAACGTGACCGCGTGCAACAGGGGCAGCGGGCTGCCGTTTCGGGTGCGCGCCGCACCGCGCGCCCGCGCCGCGCCACCGCCCTCCCTGCCGGCTGCGCGACGGGCTCACGCGGACGGCCACACGCAGCCATGCCCCGATGTGCACGCCGCGACCGACGCGGTGCTGCGCCGATGCGCAGGCGCACCTGTGCGCCACGACCGACGTGCAAGGGCGGCAGGTGAACGGCGCGGCCGACAGCTGCCGCGCGACCGGGCCTCCGCAGCGCAGCACCGGCCGTTTCATACACGTCGAGCAGTCGTCCGCCGCTCGTTCGCACGCGGCGCTGCCCGCGCTAATCCGCGCGCTCGAGGAGCTCGCTGCTCGCGCCGGTGGCGCCGACGCCGCTGGCGCGATGCCGGCGGTGGTCGCGAGGTGAGCGCTGAGACGCGCGCGGGGTGGTGACTCTGGAGTTGACAGTTGAGCGCACATTTCCTTTCGATCAAGACTCCGTCTGCTCCCGCCCAAACCGCGCGGACGGCTGGACGTCCTGCCCCTGGCCAAGGTCTTGTGGCGTGATGCTCACCTCCTCGCCGGAAAGCGTCGACTCGCCGTTGCAGTGGCGCACTCGCAGGTAGCCCTCGGGCGTGACGCCAAGCACGGTGCCGTCGTAGTCGCGCGGGTCGCGCACCTCGCGGCTGACGTGGTGGACGCGCACCGCGCGGCCGATCAGCATGTCGGCCTGGCGGTATGCGGTCACGAAGCGCTCGGGTGGCAAATCCATGAGTTGCTCGAGCTCGTTGCACACGCCAGCAAGGAGCGGCTCGCGCGCGACAGGCTCGGCGGAGCCAAGGAGCTCGCGCACGCTGACGCGCTGCACTCGCCACGGCTGCCCGTCACCGCTCGCGCCTCCGCCCGCGTCGGCGTCGGCGCACCGCTCGTTGACGTTCAGCCCGATGCCGATGACGGCCGCACGCCCGCCGTCAAAGTTGACGAGGCTGCCGGCGAGCTTGCGCTCGAGAGCCCAGACGTCGTTCGGCCACTTGACGCGCGCGCTCGTCACGCCGACCGCCTTGCACGCCTGCACCACCGCGACGGACACGGCGAGGTTGAGCTGGATCATGTGCGCGAGCACGGCGGCGGGCGGCGCGTCGTCGAGCTCGGGTGGCGACCACACTAAGCTGAAGAGGAGGTTTTGCGCGCGGCCCGACTCCCAGCTGCGCCCGCGGCGGCCGATGCCGCCCGTCTGCCAGTCCGCCACGACCAGCGCGCCGTGCGCCTCGCGCCCGCCGCGCTCGGCCAGCCGCGCCGCCGCGCGCAGCATCGTCGAGTCGGTCTCGTCGTAGTGCTCGACCTGGCGGCCGGACGCGCGCGTGCGCAGGCATGCGGCGAGCGCAACGCCGTCGAAGCGAGGGCTCGCGGCGCCGGGCGCGGCCATGCGCAGCGCGCTGCGGAGAGGGCGCGACGTCGCGACGGCAGCCGCGGTGATGGCCGTCACGACCGACCGCAGGAGCATGCGCCCATGCGGTGAACGTCCACCGGCCCGGGCGGGCGATGGGCGCGCAGCATGCCCGGCGGTGGGCTACGGTCCTTCTGCCGCTCGTCGTGGCGCGGGCGGGGGCCGCACGGGCGGTTGGCCGGCCCGCGGTGCGCACCGCATTCGCCGCGTCGATCTGCGCCCGGCAGGAGGCGATGGCCGCCCGGCTCACAGCCGCCGACCCGGCGGCGCGCTGGTCTCGCGACGAGCACGAGCGCGGCGTCGCGCTCGTCCTCGAGGATGGCGACGTGTGGGAGAAGGGGTGCGCGTCGGTCACGCTGATCGAGGACTCGGTCCTTAGCAATGCGCGCGCCGACGCGATCAGCGGGCGCACCGGCATCGACGGCGTCGTCGCGGGCGCGCGCTACTCGGCGGCGGCTCTCTCGTTCGTCTTGCACGCGCGCAGCCCGCTCGTGCCGACGCTGCGCGGCGACGTGCGCTGGTTCAAGGTGGGCGCGCACGAGTGGTACGGTGGCGGCCTCGACCTCACCCCCTCGTACCTCTTTGACGACGACTGCGAGCATTTCCACTCGCGGCTGCGCCAACTGTGCGAGTCGCGCGGCGGTGGCGCCGAGAGCTACCGCACGATGAAGGCGGCGTGCGATGCATACTTTTGGCTGCCGGCGCGCGCCGAGCACCGCGGCGTGGGTGGCATCTTTTACGACGACCTTGCCGCGCCGTGGGCGCCTGACTTTTCGCTCGCGCTCCTCGACGCGGCGCTCGACCCGGCCGGGCCGTACATGCCAATCGTTGAGATCCGGCGCGCGCTCGCGTACACGCCCGCGCAGCGCGAATGGCAGCTCACGCGGCGCGGCAGATACGTTGAGTTCAATCTGCTCTACGATCGCGGTGTGCGCTTCGGCCTGACGCCCGAGAGCGTCGAGCGCGTGCTCGTGAGCTCGCCGCCGCTCACCGCGTGGCGCTTCCGCGCCGAGCCACTGCCGGGCACGGCCGAGGCCGAGCTGATGGCTGTGCTGCGCACGCCGCGCGAGTGGGCGTGAATCCGGTGAGACTGTGCTCTGAAAAGGAGAGAGCACGAAAAGGAGCCCCGGATGAAGCTCGCCGGCTCGGTTGCTGGGTCGGGGCGTCGCCGCGTCGGGCACTCGGGCTCGCGCCCGCGCGCCGCGCCAAAGCTCGGCGCCGATTTCAAAAGAAAGTCTTACAGAAATGCGAGGCCGCTCAGTGATGTCATGCCGGCGCCTCTCGACGATGCCATTCGCAAAGTCGTTCTACGACCCGCGCACGGCGGGCGTGCCGGCGTTCGTGCGTGACGACACCTGGGCCTTCACGCCGCTGGCCAACGTGCTCATGGCGACAGGCAAGTCGGGCTCATGCGACCGCATGCCGTCGTTCCGAGGGCGTGAGGACAAGCGCTACGTGATCTCGGATAAGGCGTCGATCCTTGAGGCGTGCAAGCAGATGGTTCACGAACGGCTCAGCTTCCTCGTCGTTGTCCGGCCGAGCATCGCCCTCGGCCCGAAGGGCAACACCGTCATCGGCGTCGCAACCGAGCATAAATACGTGCAGCACGGCGCGCGCAAGATTGAGGACGTCGGCGACGCGGAGCGCTCGGCCTTCCTGTCCGGCTGGTCGCTTTCTGACTCGATCTACGAGATCATGACGCCGACCGACCGCATGATCGCCGTCACCCAGTTCGATACCGTCCAGCACTGCGTCGACCTGCTCGAGAAGAAGGTGGGTAGGGCTGCGCGGGCGACGACAAACCTGACCCGCGCCGCGCGCCGCGCTGCTCTGCGGCGCGCCTCTCACTCCGCGGCGTGCTTCTTCCCTACAAACGTGCGCTCACCGCACACGCGCACACGCACCGTCTCGACGCACCGGCGCCGTGCGATGGCGTGCGCCGCCCTGCCAACGGCGCAGCTGTTCCGATATTTGCCGATCGTCTCGCCCGACGACGGCTCTCTCCGCGGGATTTTGACCGTGCGCGACCTGCTCCGACCGAACAGCAAGCCGTGGGGCCCAATCGCGCACCTGTGGGATGGCAAGCCGGTCGAGGAAATCTTGCAGGCGCGCGCGGGGCGGACGGGCTGCGTGCGAGCGCGGCTTGCGAGCACGGCGCGCGGCGCACGTGCGATGGGCGTAAGGGCCGGCAGGTCGCGGAAGGACGCACCGGTCGCGCAAAGAGGCCGGGCTACAGCCGAGCCCCGCGGCCGACGCATCGCCGGGCTGCCTTGAGACGCTTCCCTCACCCAGCGTCTCCGGACTTTCCCTCACCCAGCGTCTCCGGACTGCGTCGGTTGCGCCGTCGTCACCGGCCGCGCGCGTGCGCAGGAGTCGGCGGGCGGCGCCGACGGCATGCGCGCGCTCGTCGAGATCTGCTCGATCAGCCAGTCGCGCATGGTCGCCGATGCCGTCGTGCAGATGGCGCGTCATTCGCTCAACTTTCTAATTGTGGTGGACGAGGCGAACGGCGGCGACGTGCAGGGCGTGATCACCGAGCGCCACTACGTCACCTACGGCTCCAAGGTGCGCGCGCGCGCGCCCGGCCTAAGCCTGTGCCGGCCCGCACGCGGTGTGCGCAGCGCGCGAGCAAGCCGGGCAAGGGCGCAGGGTGGGAGGGGGGCGGCGCTGATGAGGGCTTTACGCCCGTCGGGCGCGACGGCGGGCGCGGTGGACGGCCTGCTGAGGGCGCGCGTATCGCATCGCGTGCGCGCGCCGGCCGCAGGTGTCTGAGCGCGAGGCGTCACGCACAAACTCGACGACTGACGGCCTCGCGTCGATCATGACGCCGCGGTCAGAGATGCTCGTCGCGCCCGCCGGAATGGACGGCTCGAGGTGCCTCGACGTGATGCTCGAGAACAACGTGCGCTTCATGCCGGTGACAAACGCGGAGCGCACCAAGTTCCTCGGCGTGCTGTCGCTCCGCGACTTCCTCCTGCCGCTCTGGAAGTGACGCGCGCGTTGCAACACATTTTTTTAAGGGAGTTCCGTACTTTTCGACGTTTCAAACTTTGCCTCCGTACTTTTAGACCAAAATGTTTGCAAACTTTCGCCCGGACTCCGCCCGGACTCCGTACTTTTCGACGCTGGATCCAAAACTATCCACGCGGCCATCTTCTGCGATAAGGTCTGCAACGGCGAGGGCGACGGCGACTACCTATGCGGCCACTGCTTTGCTGTGGCCGGCTCGCCGGCGCCGGCGCCCCCTCCGGCCGGCGGCGAGGAGGACTGGGAGGACTACGATGATTCGTCTGAAGACGTTCCCAAAAAGCGCCGCAAGACAAGCATGGGCGCGCAGCAGCAGCCGCATGGCGAAGTGAACCAGCGGAAGCAGAACTGCTGCAAGCAGTGCGGGAGGCCCGGGCACAACAAGAGGAGCTGCCCGGAGCTCGAGCAGCAGAGAGCTAAGTGAGTTCAGCTGCGCGTCGAAAAGTACGGAATAACACGTCGAAAAGTACGGCGCCTCCGTACTTTTCGACGGCGCCTCCGTACTTTTCGACGGCGCCTCCGTACTTTTCGACGATTTGTCTAAAAGTACGGAGGCAAAGTTTGAAACGTCGAAAAGTACGGAACTCCCTTTTTTTAAACGGAAGGAAGTCCACCCTGGTTTCTCGCGCCAACTCCACTCACCCGCCATGCAAGAGCCGCTGACCAAGCGCGCGCGCGTCGAGGCGGCAGCTGCGCGAGCGACGTGCGGCCGGTTCGCCTCGTCGTACGCGCTGCACGTGCGCGACAGCCTGCACGCGTCTGCCTTTCGCGCCGCCGGCCTCTCAATCGGTGCGCGCATCCAGGTCCTCTGGTCGGTGCAGCGCGACGCCGCCGACGGCGAGCCCGAGGACGAGGAAGACGTGTGGTGGTCGTGCAGCGTGGAGGGCGCGACGACGCATGGCGTGAACGGTCGGCCGGCCTACCGCCTGCGCTACGACCCGTCCGACGAACTCGGCTTCGACGAGGAGACGCGAGACGTCGCGTTCCTAGGCGCGTGCGGCACGCTCCTCGACCTCCAGGATGGCGCACAGATGCCGTGGCGCGTGGAGGATGGCGAGGAGACGGAGACGGACGACATGGTGCCGCCCGTGTCAGAGCATGGCGCCGCGCCGCCCGGTGTGATCCCGCCCGGCACGCACGTCAAGGCACACTTTCAAGGCGGGGAGCGCGCGTATGCCGGACTCGTGCACAAGGTGCGGTGCGACTCGGACGGCGCGGGCTCGTCGCCGCGCGTGCTGTACGACATCTTATATGAGGACCATGTGCTCGAGGAGGGCGTGCCCGCCGATCTCGTCCAGCGCGCCGCGCGCGCGCTCGGCTCGACGAGCCCCGGGCCGGGCGCGGCGGCGAGCGGCGATGACGACATCGCGGCGACATCGATAGACGAATTTTTCGGCAAGTTTGTCGCTGGGCTGACGGGCGGCAAGGCTTTCGGCGGGCTCTGCGCCGCGCGCAAGGCCGCCTTTGCCGAGTGCGTCCAGCGCAGCCGGCCGCACTTTGAGGCGGAACTTCACCGCCTCGCGGCGGATCGCGGCTACGGCACCACGGTCACGGCAGAGGACATCACCGGCGTCATCCTGCCGCGCGTGCTGCCGCGCGTCGTCGCCGAGTTCAAGGCGCTCCCTTTGGGCGTGAGCTGAGGGACTCACGACCTGACCACACGATCTGACCATCAGCACAGATGACGAAAGAGTTGAACAGAAAAGCCGGGAGAGGGAGAGAAGCCCGCATGCAGCCGGCGGTGGGCGTCGAGGCGAGCCCAACGCTTCCGGTCGCATCGACAGCGCCGGCGCACGCGGCGTCGGACGGCGATGCGCGGCCTGACGCACACGACGGCCATGCGCCAACTGCCGCCGCCCTGCTGCTTGGTCCGCATGGAGCTGGGCTCGGCACCAGCGGCGCACCCGCAAGTCCTTTCACGACAAAGCGCCGCCGGACGCCAAGCAGGTTGGCACAAGCGGTGTCGGCCGACGCGCACTCGGCCGCGATCGGCGCGCCGGGCGCCAAGCTGCGTGCGCCGCGTAAACCCACGCTGGAAGGCGACGCGACGGTGGCGGCCAGCGCAGCGCCAGCCGCCAGCGCAGCGCCAGCCGCCAGCGCAGCGCCAGCCGCCAGCGCAGCGCCAGCCACTCTCACCGCGCGCACGAAACTTGCCTCCGACGCGAGCGGTGCGGCCAACAATGCGGCGCTTCGGCCGCGCGTGATCGACCCGAGCGATTGGGTTCTCGAGATCCACCCGGCATCGCAGGTGCTCTTTGTGAAGCAGATGACGCAGAGCGACACGAATCGGCACGGCAGGATGGTCCTGCCCAAAACGCACGCCGAGCAGCACTTCAAGCTGCTGGACGGCGTAGCTGGCGTGCCCGTCGTCGTCGCGGACGTGTACGGCCGGTCCTGGACCTTCAAGTACCGTTGCTGGCCAAATCACAACTCCAAGATGCATCTGCTCGAGGGGATCCAGCCGTTCATTCAGACGGCCGGCCTGCAGACGGGCGACGTCTTCGTCTTCGCCGTCTGCCCGCGCGGCCACTTCCAGGTCGGCGGCTACAGACCCTCCACATGAGTGAGACGGCTGCGCGGCTTGTCGACCTCGAGCCGCAGCCGCATCCGCAGCTGCATCCGCATCCGCAGAAGCCACTGAGCGCTCTGGCTGCTCGCGCCGTACGCCCGCACCGCCCCGAGGCGCACCATGCGCTCGGACGGCGTTGGAGCGCTCGTCGGTCACATGGACAAGCGGGAGAATGATGTCGCACGCACGCGGCGAGTGATGCACAGCAGCCTCTGAGTGCCAACCAAAGCAGCCTCTGCGTAACCCTCAAGCGGGGCCATGCCGCGCACATATCTCTGCACGCAGAGACATGCGCGCGGCCAGCGGGAGTGGCGCTTTCCTCGCCGGTTTCGGCTGCACCGCGCCGCGCCCGGCCTCGGAGCCCTCGCCCTCCTCCCCGCCTCCGACGGCGCTCCTTGCGCCCGCCGCGCGCGCGGGCGCACGTGGCGCTGCAGACGCCACGCGTGGGCGCGTGTACTTGAGCTGCACGTTCTCCGCGCGCAGCTGCGCGATTGTCTGCTCGAGCTGGCCGCAGCGCTGCAGCTGCGCCTGCAGGGCAAGCAGCAGGCTGCCGTTCTCCTCGCGCAGCGCCTCCTCGCGCTGCTCGGCCGTCGCGAGCGCCCAATTCTGAAAGCGCGAGACGGGCGCGAGTCCACCGGGCACGACGGAGACGAACGCGTCGTCCTGCGACTCGAGCGCGACGACGCCGCCGCCCGCCTTGCGCGCGCCGGCGCCACCGCCGCCGAAGAGCTGCGCGCGCACGCTCTGCGCGTCCGCCGCGCTCATCGCCGCCGCGCGGCGCCGGCCCGCGGGCGCTGAGTTTGGCGCCGAATCGGAAGGCGAGTCAGGCGCCGAGCCAACGCGGCCATTTTCCTTGCGCGTCGCGGATGCGCGCAGCGCCGCTTTGCCCGTGCGCGCGCCCGACATCGCCGCCTCGGCGGGCGCGTCTTCGTCCGGCGCGGCTGTTGGCGTGCGTGGCGCATCCGTTGGCGGCGACGGCGGCGCGGCGAGTCCGGCGCACGCGCCGCCCGTCCAACGCGCGGTGACGGGCGTCGGAAGAGCGATGGTGGCGGCCGCCTGCTCGAGCGCGCCATCGCCGGCGGTGCCAGCGCGGCGCGCGGTGTACGCGGCGGCGGCGGATGCGGAGGCCAACTTGAGCTCCTTCATCTGCCGGCGGCATTCTCCGATCAGGTCGTTGAGGCGCTCGCGCTCGCGCTGAAGTACGTGCGCGTGCCGCTGCTGTTCGGCCGCGCGCCTGCGCGCCTCGAGCAGCTCGTCCTCGGCGGCGCGGAGCTTGTGCTTGAGCGCATTGACCTGGGCGTTCGCGCCGAGATTCAGCTTCGTCATCCGCGCCAGGTCGGTCGCCGCGTGCTCGGCGGAGACGTCCGCGATCTGGCGCGCGTGCTCGGCGGAGATGAGCCGCTGCTGCAGCGCTTGGAAGCTCTTCAGCATCGCCGAGTGGCTGTTCTCGAAGAGCGGCAAGTCGCGCGCGAGGGTGTGCGCGGCGACCTCGCGCTCAACTGTAGCCGCACGCGCCGAGGCCGCGCGCGCCTGCGCCTGGCCAAGCTCCGCGGAGACGGCGGCGAGCTCGGCGCGCGCGCGCTCGAACGAGGCCTCGACCTCGCGGCACTGCAGCTGCAGCGCGTGATTGCTGGCGTCGCGCGCAGCGAGCTGGGCATGGAGCTCGGCCGACTGCGCCTCGAGCCGCGTCGCCTGCTGCGCGCTCGCGAGCCATTCGCCCCGCAGCCGTATCGCCGGGCCGCCCGCGCCGCGCGCGCCGAGCATCGTGTGCTGCGCCGTTGCCCCCTTCAAACGAGCCTTTGGCGCCTTTCCCCGGGGTGAGGCAGCAGCAGCATGGCGGCGCCACGTGACGCACGGCCGGAGCGTACGGCTCCGGCGGAGCGCTTCTACAACGCGGGCGAGGCATCGCGCTATGCGCAGAACGCGCGGATGGCACAGATCCAGACGCATCTGGCGCAGCGCGCCGTCCACCTCCTTGGCCTGCCCGAGAAGAGCGGAGGTGCGCTCATCCTGGACCTCGGCTGCGGTACGGGCTATAGCGGCCGCGCGATCGAGCGCGGCGGCAACTTTTGGGTGGGGCTCGACGTTTCGGCGGACATGCTCGGCGCGAGCCGGCGCGCGGGCAAGCTTTGCGACCAGCTCTGCCACGACATGGGCGACGGCCTTCCGTTCCGCCGGCGCATGTTTGACGGCGCCATCTCCATCTCCGCCGTCCAATGGTTGTGCGTCTCGACGCAGAGCCACCACCGGCCGGCAGAGCGGCTGGACGCTTTCTTCCGCGGCCTTCGACGATGCCTCCGCCCCGGCGCGCGCGCCGTCCTGCAGCTCTACCCCGAGGATCCTTCGCAGCTCGAGCAGGTGCGTGCTGCCGCGATCGCCGCTGACTTTGGCGGCGCGCTCGTCGCCGACTTCCCGACGAGCGAGGCGGCCAAAAAGTTCTTCCTCGTGCTCTGCGCGCCGCAGGTCGCGGTCGAGCCTCGGCGCGCGGCCCCTGCCGAGCAGGCGGACGCGCGCCGTCGCGGGCGTGGCGGCGGCGGCGGGCGCGGCGCCGGCCGAGGCCGCGGCCGGGGCGAGCCGCTGCGCGCCGGCCGCGTGCGCAAGGAGGCGGGTCGGAAGGACGTGTGGGGTGGCAGCAAGCGCGGCGGTCGGCCGTTGGGTGGCGGCCGAGGAAGGCGCGCGTGAGGGGTCGCTTCGTAGTACGAAGCGACGGTCGTAGCTCTAGCGCGCAAAGGCTTGGGCGCCCCCCCCCCCCCCCCCCCACTCCCCCCCCACCTCGGTCGCGTTGGGCGCTACGATGCTGAGAGCCACAATGCTGAGAGCCACGACGCTGAGAGCCCGGCGCGATGTCGGTAATTGTCCAGCGCAGCGCGCGCACGCGCACGTCGTGTACGAGGCGCCACGACTGGGCGCTGGATCACCGACGTGCGCCTCGCGCGCGTCGGCGAGCCGCATCCCACGGTTGGGCCGAAGCGTGCACAGGGTGCTCGCGCGGTCGCCCTGCGTCGGCCCGCACGAGCCGATAGAGCGGCGCGCCCGCCCACACCATGCATGCGGGGGCCGCGCCCGCGGGCAATTCAGCATGGCCGACACGCGCGGGGGTGCGGCGTGCGACGACGACCTGCGCGCCTTCCCGTGGCGCATCTGCCTCGCGGGCGGCTGGCTCGACCAGCCGTGGGTGTCGCAGCTGCACGCGGGGCCGGTAATCGTCGTGAATGTGCGCCCGCACCCCGCGTTCAAGACGCGCTCGGGCCTCGCGACCTCGACACGTGCGCTCGGCATCGAGCTGTGGGGCACGCGCGCGGGCGGCACGCCGCCGCGCGACGTGACGCCCGAGCGGCTGGCGCGCCTGCTGTTCAACGTGGAGAACCCAGTGGGCTGCGCGTACGTGAGCGGCTCGCAGGACGCCCTGGGCCTCATGCTCCCCGGCGTCAACCGGCTCGACTACGCGGGCGGCTTTTGGCCCGAGCGGATCGAGCGCGTCGAGAGCGAAGCGTCCGTCGCGTGGCTGGAGCGCGTGCTGCGCCTCGTGCCGATGCCCGCGCGGCCAGCGGGGTACGACCCGCTCGTCCGCAAGAACCTCTCCGCCGACGGCGTCCGCCGCCTCGCCGCCGCGAGCGAGCAGGCGTGGACGGCGATTCGCACGCGCGACGCGCCAATGCTCGGTGCCGCGCTCACGCGCACGATGGCCGCGTGGCGCGAGCTGCTGCCTGAGACAGTGCCGACGGGCTCGGACGAGCTCGTCGCGCCGTACGCGCAGCGCCACCATGGCTGCCTTTTCTCGGGCGCAGGCGGCGGTTTCCTTCTCGTCGTTACGGAGGAGGCGGACGAGGTCGCCTGCGGCTTCGCGGTCGAGATCACGCGCGAGCACCCGCACAAGGAGCTGCGGCGCGAGCAGCGGGCGCCGTGGCAGGAGCTGGGGCAGGTGCAGGCGCAGCCGCCGCAGCAGCCGCAGATGACGCCCAGCCGCACGGCCGGCGCGATGCAGCTGCACGCTGAAGCAGGTGGCGGAGGGCCGGGAGGGGCCCAAGACCAGGAGCAGCTGAGCGGTCACGCGGCGTTGAGCGACAACCTCGGCCGGCTGCTGACGGCGCTGTGCGTCGGCATGCAGCTCTTCGTTGTCGCGAGCCGATGTCGATGGGCATGGTTTGGGGCCTTTTGGCCGAGCCCACATGCGGACTGACAGGGCAATCGTGCCAGTCTGACATGGCAATGTGGCGGCGCAGCCGCCGTGCCGGACTGGCACGTGCTCTTGCCCTTTCCTTCGCACGCCGTGCCGGACTAGTACGCACGGCGTGCGAAACCACGCAGCACGTGCACGATCCGCTCAACCCCGGCCGAATCTTTGTCGATGCAAAAGTCGACTCCGGAACCCTGAAAGTCGTCGCGGTCGTGCGAGCCCATGGGATCGCCCGTGATTCCGATGATCGTGCCCTCGAAGCCCATCGCGCGCAGCGCGCGCGTCGCCTGCGCCCCGGTCATCTTCGGCATCTGCGCGGACGGCAGGAAAGGGCAAGAGCACATGGGACAGCCGTGGAGTCGCGGCTACACCTGGGCGTGTGCCCGCGAGGCTGTGCCGGCGCGAGACGCAAAGCCGCCACGCCGCGGTGGTAGCGCGCCACGCTGAGCGTGCAGTGGCGCGAACGGCACCGCGCGCCTGCGCGAACGGCGCGCAAGGCGCGCGCCTGGTTGTCGATGACGATCAGATGGTACGGCTCGCTTCGCTTAGCCACCATGCTGACGGCTTCAGCGCCGTCCTCCGCCTGGTCGAAATCGATACCAAGCTTGCAAAAGGTCTGCAGCGGGAACGTGAGGCGGAGGAATGCGTCGTCCTGCGCAGAGGGAGCGCGCGAAAAGAGATGTCCGAAAGATTTCAAAAGGGTGTGGGGGGAGGGGGGGCAGGGAGGGTGAGGATAGGTGCACCGGCCCGGGAGGAAGAGAGGGGGGGGGGGGGGGGGGGGGGGGGGGGGCATGTGTGCGCGGCGCGTAGGGCTCACTGCCCGCGCAGCGCATTCCGCCGCAGCCTGCTGCCGAGCCGCCGCCGTGACGCGCACACGGGCGCGGCGTGGCGCGAAGGCGTTGCGCGCGTTGGCGCAACCAGGCAGCGTGGCGCGGCGCGGCGCGGCGCCCCACCTCGACGTGCAGCACGCGGAAGCCGGCGGGCCAGACGAGCGCGGGCGGCCTGTCGCCCCGGCTGCATGACCTGCCCCGGCCTCCCAACCTCGTGGAAAGCGCCGGACTGGCGGAGAGCGCCGGACTCGAGAGTCCGGACGGGCTCGCGATCGACGGCGGGCTCGCCAGCCCGGACGGGCTCGGCACGGAGCCGTCCGCCGGACTGCTTAGCGCACCGGACGCGTTCAAACGCGGCGTGGCGTCAGCGAGCGCAGACGCGGGCGGCGGATGCAACGTCGTGCCCATTGGCGCCAGCCCAACGCCCACGCGCTGCTCGACCATCTGCTCCGCTTTGTCGTCGGCCTGCGCGCTCGCGCCGAGCGCGCTGAGCGCGCCGAGCGAAGTGCACGTGTTCGCCGCCGACATGACGCCGGCGGAAATTGGAAGGAGGGCCGGACTTGGAAGAAGAGCCGGACTGCTCGCGTGCGACGGCGCTCGCTCGCGCACGTCTGCTCCAATTTGTGCGCTCGCGCTGGCTGGTGCGCCCGCGGCTGCGGCGGTGGCAGCTGGCGGCGGTAACAGCGGGCGGCGTGAGGCTGCGCGCTCGGCCGAATGTGCGTGCGCGGGAAACGGCGGCTTCGCTTCCTCGGCGCGCGCGAGCGCGCCCGAGTGGGCGGCGCTGCGGCTCAGGGCCTGGGCGTCGTCCACAGCGGCGTCGTCGTCGCTCTCGCCGCTGTCGCGCGCGCCGTCGTGACTTACGACGGGCAGCGCGAGGCGCATCGCGAAGCATGTGCCTGCACGGCACACGGCACAAGGTGGCGGGCACGGTGGCGCGCCGCGGACGCCGTCGCATGGGCGCGCGCGCGTGCGCGCTTTGAGCGGGAGGGGCGCGCGATGTGCGCGCGGCGCCACCGCGTTGCTCGCTGGCTGGTGGGTGGTGGCTGGCGGTGCAGCAGCAGCGGCAGCAGTAGCAGCAGCAGCAGCGGTCACCGAAGCCCTCGCCCTCGGAGCTGAGCTCGACCGTGCCGCCATGCAGCTCGAGCAGCTGCCGTGTGATGATGAGCCCAAGGCCGGTGCCTCCATTGCCCTGCAACTGCCCCCTGCCCACCTGCGCGCGGGCGCAGCGACGGGGCAGCCGCTCGCGCGAGTGAGTGGGCGTGGGCGCGAAGGCCACAGCCGCCGTGACCACGCGCACAGGGCGCAGTGCTTTGCGCACGGCATGCGCGCGCAACTCGGGCCGGCGCGCGGCGTGCGGCGCAGATAGGCGCCACGCACCTGCGTGAACATGGTGCCAGTATGCAGCACGTCAAGCTGCGACTGATTCAGCCCACAGCCTGAGTCGACGACGCGCACGCACAGCCGGCGCAGCTCGGCGCTCGGCGGCGCTTGGGCACCGGCGTCGGCCATTGCGCCAGCTGCGCCAGCCGCCGGCTCAGCGCACGCGCCGTCCTGGGCGCACGCGCCGTCCTGGGCGCACGCGCCGTCCCGGGCGCACGGCGCTCGCCCGTCCGTCGCGTCAGCGCTCACGCCCTTAGGCCCACAATCGTCGTCGGTAGAGGCGATGATGCAGACAACGCCGCCGGCGTCTGTGAACTTGAGCGCGTTGGAGACACCGTTATTCAGGCATTGCTGCAGGCGGAGCATGTCCCCGATCAACGGCACCGCCTCGAGCTCGGCGGGCAGTGGGCGCACGTGGAGGGAGACGCCCTTGGCCTCCGCCTGGCCTGCGAAAATGCTCTGCGCAGTCGTAAGAAGGTCTGATAGGAAAAAAGGGGCCGGGTGCAGCTCGAGGCGGCCCGAGTCGATGCTGGCGCTCGGCGGCCGGACGGGGTTGCGGAGCCGGACTGCGCATCAGAGCGCGCGCGGCCGAGGCGCGAGGAGCGCGCGCGCGCGACGCGAGCGATGGGCGCGCCACCAGAGCTGCTCGGGCGCCCAAAAGCGCGCGCAGGGCTCACCGCTCAAAGTCGAGCATGTCCGAGACGATGTGCTCCATCAGCCCGACGCATGCGCGCAACGTGCTGAGGACCTGAGGCGTCATGCACGCGCGCGCGGTCGTGCGGCGGTGCGGCGGCGCAACAGTGTGCCGGCATGTTGAGTGGCGCATGACGCGCGAGGAACGGCGGTGCGGCGGCCGCAGCGCGGGGGCGACGTCCCGCAGAGGCATCAAGGATGGCGGCCGCGCCCTGCGGACAGGCGGGCGCGGCAGCGCGCGCGCCCCGCCGTGCAGCGCTGGCACCCGTCCCCCTTCGTGTGCACACCTTTGGAACGGGCTCGGTGCCAAGCTGCACGTCGGGCGCCATCCCATTGAGCGTTGCCGAGATGTTGCTGGCGGAGAGCAGAGGAGATCGCAAGTCGTGCATCACCTAAGCGTGGCCGGGGCGGGCACGCCATCGCAGGGCGGGCGCGAAGGCGAGCGCGCGCGCGCAGGCGGGCGCGCAGGCGGCCCAGGATGAGTGGGCGCGGCTCGAAAGGCGACTCGCGCGCGCGCTGTCTTGTCCAGCCGGAAATGACGCCGCGCTCGGTGCGCCGCGCCGCGCTCACGACGCGGATGAGCCGTGAGCGCGCCTCCTTGGCGACCGCCTCGCGCTGCATCTCGAGCTGGTCGGCGGCTCGCTGTCGCTCGTGCACTGTGCGCTCGTGCATGGCGGCCTGGACGGTGCGCGCGAAGAGCCACTGCGAGCGGTCAATGCTCATGATGTGCGCGCGGCCAAAGACCACCGGCACGATCATGAGTGGGTAATACACACCGACGCGCAGGGCGAGGCGCATGCTCGGTTGGTTGGACAGCGTCTCGGCGAGGACAGCGCCGGCGAGGCTCGCCGTGCAGATGATCGCAAAGAGCGGCGGGCGGAGCGGCGAGAAAATGCCTGCAGCGCGCGATGCGCGCGCGCGCGCGCGCGCGATGCGCAGGTTGGCAAGCCGCGCGGCCCGCGCGCCGCGCGCGCGGCGAGCAGCTCGCACCAATGAAGAAGAGCGCGTGCGAGATCCGCAGCGTCGAGAGCGCGGGGTCAAAGGTGTCGGGCAGGCTCACCGAGGCGGTGCACACGCGCCAGATCTCGAGCGTGCCAAGCACGCCGGGCGAGCAGCCGCGCCATGTCTCGAGGATGAAGTCGAGCCGCTCGGTGAAGAACTGCACGACGCACACAGAGCAGAAGACGGCAGTCGCGACGGCTTCCGTTGCGACGAGCGGCAAGTCGAGAGCGCGCGCAGCGCGCGTATATAGCCAGGTGGCAGAGAGCGTGAGCGCGTTGAACATCGGCAGCACGATCTCGGCCGACGCTGTCAAGCCCTTCACGCGCACGCGCATGCACGTCTGCAGCATCATTACAGGTGCCGAGATCGCGGCGAAACGCGCGACGATTCGGAGGAGGCTTGGCTTGATCCGCTCGGCGCGGTAAACCATTTCCACATCGGCGTCGAGGAAGCTTCCCCAGATGTCGGAGGCGGAGAGGTCCGGGACGAGAAACTCTCCTGACCTCTCCGCCTTCGTCCCGCAGGCGGAGAGGCCCATTTTTGGTTGGAGTAAAAGTTATGGGCATACAGTACCGTTCAATTTCCGGTTGGCTCCTCGCGTGAATAATGATCCCTCGCCTATTCCTCAATCGAACGAGCCGTACATCCGCATCACGATCCGCATCACGATCCGCATCGCCCTCCTGGGCCCCCACAGTGCGGCTGCACCTCGGAATCAGAATGATCGTGAGACCCGGGGGGGGGGGGGACTCAGAGTCAGAACCGTTTTGCTCGAACACACTGATTGCGCTTGTCCCCGAGAGATGCCGCCGGCACGTCGAAATGGGCTGGCGTGATCCGTTGCCACTTGGCTGCCGCCGCCTGCACGTCTTCGAGCAGCGTCACTGAGTGGCGTGCGCCGCTCGCGCACGAGGGCTGCAGAGCACGCACCGGGCGCGGGCACGCCTGGCGACGGGCACGTGCCCAGCGCAGCAAACGCATCGAGGTGGAAGACGCCGCAAGCTCGCGGCCAGCTCCTCGACCGCACGCGCCGCGAGCGGCGGTGAAAGGCTGCCGGCATGCCTCAGTTGTAGTACAACTCGAGCGACATGCCGTCGTGCAGCTCGTAATCCTCGAGCGTTATGTGGTCCTTGTAGATCGTGTACCACTTTTGGATGCGCAGCTTCTCGGGTCGCGTGCCGATCTGCGCGGCGAGCAGCTTTTTGAGGTCGCCAATGGTGTCCTCGGGGTTGCACTTGACGCGGACCTTCTTCCCCAGCCGGTCGTTGCAGATCAGCTCGATCATCCCCGGGGCCGGCCCTTCGCGGGCAGCCGGCGCGCCGCTCCCTCCGAGCGGTCGAGACGATGGCGGACCGTGGACGAGTCTGGTGAGTCTGGTCGCGCACGATGGGCGCCCAAAATGCTCGTCGGAAACGGTTCCTCCGTGCGATCGCGATGTCCGCATCCGCCGCGGCCTGACCAGACTTGACCGTCAACGCAAGGGCACCGCCATTTACCCCGTACGCGTCAGTCCGCATCCGCCGCATCCGCGACAGGCGCCGCGCCGTCCGCATCCGCGGCCATTGTCGCCGGCTCCGGCAGCCCCTCCATGCGCATCTGCGTACGGTCAGCGTCGCGTCCGACGGCGGGCGCCCCCCATTCGAAGCGTGCGCCATCGGCCGGCTTCAGCTCGGTCAGCCCGGAAGGGTCATGCACGACGATCGTGAACGGCGCGTCAACGTCGAGCCGCTTCTCCAGCTGGTCGACCGTCTCGAGGATCGCTAGGTGCTCCTCGGCCGCGATCGCCGCGGCGTTGGCCTCGGCGTGGAACGAGAGGTTCTGCTTGGCGACGGCAAGGTGGTTGTACAGCGTGTTGATCGCGCGCTTCGAGTCCACGCCGATCTCGAACTCCATTTCTGGGATCTCGATCCGCGCGTCGGGCGCCTTGAGGAGGACGCGCCGCAGGTCGGCGCTCGACGCGATGTGCAGCGTGAGCGTGAGCTGCCGGCGCTCGGCGAGGGGCGCGGGCGGCTTGATGCGAAAGACGAGCCGGCCGTCCTGCTCCTCCGTCTCGCAGTGCGGCAGCGCGCGCACAAAGTCCTCGAAGCTCCCCTTCAGTGCGTCCTCAAACTCGTCGAGGTCCTCGTACCACATGTGCGCGAGCATCTGGCCGATGGCCTTGACGGCGAGCCACGGCGTGGGCTGGTTGAAGTAGATTTCCTCGAGCTCGGTCAAGATCTGGTCGATCTCCTGGTGCGACACGTCCACCGCGAACCCGGGGAGGATCCCGCCGGCCGGATCCGTGCCGGCCGGGCGGCTCGCCATCGTGATCGGTGATCGACGTCTCGTGCGCGGCGCGGGGCGGCGGACGTCGTCTCTCGGCCCATGCCCTTCGATCTTGCGCAGCAGGACGAGCGGCGGCCGCGGCGGGTGGTGGACGACGCGTTCGAGCCCGCTGCCGTCGCGGTTGCACGCGCCGGCGAGCCTACGCCCGTCTGCGCCGTCAACGATACGCTCCCACCCGGCGCGCGCGCGCCGGCGCTCGCCGTCTTCGCGTTTGGCGCCGCGCCTTGTGCGTACGCGCGCGCGCGCTTCGAGCTCGCGGAGGTGGCGGGTGCTGTGCTGCTGCCCGAGGTGGACGTTGGCACGAACAGCTTCGACCCGTCGTCTCCGCGCAATCGCACCTGCTACATGTACCGCGCGCGCGCCGGCGCGGACGTCGAGCCCGTGGCGCGCGACGCGCACGCCGGCGGCGACGTGCTCATCGTCGTCTGCCAGTACGCGATCCGCGCGGAGCGCGCGCACGCGTGGTGCGAGGCAGTGCTCGGCACGATCGCGCCGCAGCGCGTCCTCATCCTCGACGAGCAGCCGTGGCACCCGCCGCGCCCGCCGCCCGATGACGACGCGCAGGGCGAGGCCGACGCGTTGCTCCCGGCCGTGCGCGCGCTGGAGACGGCCGAGCACCGCCGCCTGCGCGGCGACGCGCCACTCCCCGCGCCGCCGCTCGAGCCGCTCGGCGTGCTCGCCGGACCCGCCGCCGCCCTCCTCGCGCGCTGCGAGGCGGATGCCGTGCCCGCGCTGCTCGTCGTCGTCGCGCAGACGGTCGACGATTCGCTCCTCGACGACGCGCTTGCGCTCGAGCGCGCCGTGCGCGCGTGCTGCGCTGGCGTGCCGGCGCCCGACGCGCCGCTCGGCGCTGGTGGCCAGGCGCCGCCCACGGCCGCCGTCGCTGCCGCGCTGCGCGCGACGGACGGCGACGAGGCGCGCACCGCGCTCTGGGCGATGGCCGCCTCGCTCAACGCGGCGGCTGCCGACACGGCGGGCGGCGACATGTTCGCGTGAGTCATGAGGCCGGCGAAGCGGGCCGGGGATGCGGCGTCCGCGATGTCAGTGTGCCACGCGTCAGTCTCAGTCTGTCACTGACACCCACTGCCCCCCCCCCCCCACTTGTGGCCGTTCAAAACGCGCTCACGCGGGCGGCTGCTCGTCGGCACGTGCAGGCACAGCGAGCTGCTTTGCGTCCTCGGCGGCCGCACGCCGCGCGCCGGCCGCAGCCGCGCCCATCTTCTTCGTCGCGAGCTGCCCGCACGCGGCGTCGCCGTCGTCGCCGCGCGTCGTGCGCACAAAGGTGAAGATGCCGCCGCGCTTGAGCACGTGCTGGTAGTCCCGCACGCGCTCGAACGACGGCTTGCGGAAGGCGTCGGCGTGGTCTACCGCGTTGTACGGGATCAGGTCGACCATCACCTTGGCATGCCTCGTCGCCGAGACGAGCGGCTCGAGGAAGGCGAGCATCGCCTCGGCGTCCTCGGCGCGGTCGTTGACGCCCTCGATGAGCACGACCTCGATCATGCACTGCCGCGCATTCTTGGGCTGCGAGAGGAGCGCAGCTCGCAGCGCCTCGCGCAGCTCGACCATCGAGCTGCGCGTCGTCGGCACCAGCCGCCGGCGCAGCGCGTCGTCCGCCGCGTGCACCGACCATGCGAGTACGCAGCCTGCGCGCGCGAGCTGCCCAAACGCCTCGGGCGTGGGCGCAACCGTTGAGATCGTCACGCGCGCGCGGGAGAAGCGGAAGCGCGCATCGTCGCCGAGCGCGCGCGCGGCGGCGACGACCTCGTCCGCGTTGTCCGCCGGCTCACCCATCCCCATGAAGACCACGCCCTCGAGCGGCGGCATGCCGAGCTCGCGCACGACGCGCCTGCCGAAGAAGGCCTGCACGATGATCTCCTCGGCGCGGAGCGAGCGGAGGCGGCCCATACGGCCGGTCGCGCAGAAGGTGCACGCCTGCGCGCAGCCAACCTGCGAGCTCACGCAGATCGTCGTCCGGCCGCGCTCGGGCCACGGAATGAGCACCGTCTCGACCTCGAGCCCATCGGTTAGTCGGACAAGCAATTTGACCGTGCCGTCGCGCGTCACCGTCCGGTGCGAGAGCTCGCCGGCGCGGCCGACGCCGAGGCCGGCGAGCGTAAGGAGGCCCTTGGCGCGATCGGACACGCTGCTCGCGCCCATCGGGTCCTCGCCGCGCCGCAGGCACTCCCAGACGAGCGCCGCGCGGCCCGAGCCGCCGAGGATCTGTCCCAGCTGCTCGCGTGTCGCCGTCAGCAGCTCGGCGGGCGGGAGCGCGGCGTCGGCGGCCCAAAAGGAGGCGGGCTCGAGTGGAGCATCGCCATCGCCGCCGCCACCCGTGCCCCTCTCCACGCGCGGCAGGATCGCCACCTTGTCGCCCGGCCGTACGGGGTCCTCGCAGCGCGCGCGCAGGCCGTTCACGAACACCGCGCCCTTGCGCACGAGCTTGCGCGAGGTGGACATGGATTCGCCGAGCGCGCCGGCGAGGTAGTCGGGAAGCGCCGCCTTCTCGAGCCCGGCGGGCACCACCAGCTGCGTCACCCGCCCCGCCTCGACGCGCGTGCCCACGTCGTCGAGCCGCCGTCGCGGCGCGAGGGACGGCACAGAGGACATGACCGCGCGCCGCGCGCTCGGCCGAGCGGCGAGCGGCAGGCGCGCGGGCGGCGGCGCGCATGCAAGCGGCACGCCTCGCGCAGCGCCGACCGCCGCGTGCGCCGATCCCGCAACGAGCGCGGCCGCGAGAGCGGCGAGCATCGCCAGTGGCAACCCTGCACGAGGTCACCACCGTCCCCTTTGGCCGGCGACGTTTTGCGATTTTGGGGCACCGCGCAAGCATGGCGGCGGCGTTTGTGGCGTGCGCGCTGGCGTGCGCGCAAGCGTGCACGACGCCGCCGCGGCCAATGGACGGCCAGCCGCTCGGCGCGGGCAGCGCGCGCCGCGCGCGCGCGCCGATCATGCCGCCCGCCGTCGGCGCGCCGCTTGACGACCGCGGCGGCGACGACGACGCGAGCGGATGGGCGGAGGGCGAGGAGTGGCCCGACGACGACCCGGCGTACGAGCCAGCGCCGCTGCACACGGAGGAGCTCGTGCTCGCCGGAAGCACCGGCCGGCCCGCGCGCGCCTACCTCACCGCGCACAAGGCGTCGATGGCCGAGTCGAACAAGGGCATCGTGCTGCTCACCGACATCTTTGGCTGGGCGCACCCGAGCGCGCGTGCGGCCGCCGACCGGCTCGCCGCGTCGTGCGAGGCCTTCGTGCTCGTGCCCGACCTCTTCCGCGGACAGGCGTGGCCCGAAAGCAAGCCGCCAAGCGGGCCCGAGTACGAGGCGTGGCGCACGCGCATCGCCCTGTCCGACGTCGCGGGCGACGTGCTCGGCTGCGCGCGTTACCTCAACTCGCGCCACGGCGTCGAGCTGCTTGGGCTCGCGGGCTTCTGCTGGGGCGGCGGGCGCGCGCTTGAGCTGGTCGCGCGCGAGTGGGTGGACGCGCACGCCGTCGTCGCCTTTTACCCGACGCGCTACGACGTCGAGCCTGTCGCGCGCGCCATGCACCTACCGCTGCTCGCAGTTTTCGGCGGTGCCGACACGGTTGCGGGCGCGACACCATCCGACGCCGCCGGCCTCGAGTCTGGCCTTGCGCGCAACCCGCGCATGAGGCAGCACTACTTTGTGCGCTCGTTCCCGGAGCGCGCGCACGCCTTCGCGCACCAGCCGCGAGACGAGCCCACCGCGCGCGACGCCGACGCCGCGCTCAAGCTGGCCGAGGCGTGGTTCGACAAGTACCTGCACGAGAGCCTCATCCCGCAGCCCGCGCAGGACGCGCGCGCCGCGCACGACGAGGCGGACGACGGCGAGTAGGGCACAGCGGCTGTGCGCGTCCCGTGCTCGGTCGCAAGCCGTGCAACTGCGGCGCCTTCCGTCCACGAGAAGCTGCTCTATGGCGCGACGCGGCCGAGGCGGTGAGCTCACCGCCCCGCGCCCCGCGCACGCCCCGCCCACGCCCCGCCGGGCCGCTAGCGCTGCACGCGCCCGCCGCGCGGCGGGCGGCGGCGCGCCGAGCCCGCGCCCGGCTCTCCCGCGCCGCCTCCATCCGACGGGCGGCGGCCGAAGCGGTCCGTGTTCGGCGCACGGCCGCCAATCGGCGCGTTGCCCGTTGCGGGCCGGCGGCCGCCTGCGTACGCGCCGCGGAAGGCGTGGCCTGGCGGGACGGCGAGCGGCGACGGGTAATCCTCGCCAATGCGCACGCCCAGCTTGTCCTGGAGCTGCTGCGGCATCTCCCACGGCGTGTGGATGTACTCGGCGGGCACCGCGCGGAGCTCGGGGCACCACAGCCGCACGTACGCGCCGTCGGCGTCGTAATCGCGGCCCTGCTTGACGATGTTGAACTGGTTGACGCGGCCGGCGCGCGCGAGGCCCGCCGCGCTCACCCAGTTGCCCCAATTAGACGCCACATCGTAGTCAAGGAGCAAGCCCTCAAAGTGGTCGGCGCCCAGCCGCCAGTCGACGGCCAGGTCGAGCGCAAGGTAGGATGCGACGTTCTGTCGGCCGCGGTTGGACATGAAGCCGGTGGCGGCCATCTCGCGCATGTTGGCGTCGACAAGCGGCAGACCTGTGCTGCCCTCCTTCCACCTGCGCAGCCGCTCGGCCGCCTGCGCGCCCGTCACCCACTCGCGCCGTTCGCCAGTGATGCCGCCGAGCTTAAAAATCGCGTTCCCATGCTTCACGGCGTAAAAGCGGAAGAAGTCGCGCCACAGCAGCTCAAAGATGAGCCAGTAGGTGGACTTGTTCTTGACGCGCGCCGCCTCGTACCTGCCCACCTCCTCCACCACCTTGAGCGGCGAGAGGCAGCCGTGCGCGAGCCACGGCGAGAGCTTCGACGAATAATCAGCGCCGATCATCCCGTTACGCGTTTCAAAGTAGCTGCGCAGACAGTCCGTGTCCCAAAGGTAGTGGCGCACGCGGCGGAGCGCGGCGGCCTCGCCGCCGACGAAGCGCAGCACACCGCGCGGGTCGTCCATCGGCTCCGCCATGCCCAGCTGCGCGAGCGACGGAAGGAGGTCAAAGCCGCGCGCGCACTCGCCCGCCGTGACGCCGTCGCTCGCGAGCGCGTCGCGCTTCGGCGGGAGCGGAAGCTCGCCGGCGGCGGGCGTGCGCGCCATCGGCCGCGTCGCAAGCTCGCGCTCCACACGCTCCTTGAACGGCGTGAACATGTCGGGCATCCTCTCGAGTCCGCCCCCATTGGCGCGCGCGCCGCGCGCCCCGCCGCCAAACGGCAGGTCGTCACGATGGTACACGGTGGACATCCAGAAGGACTCCACGTCGCACGGCGTGCCGGTCGCGCGGACCGCCGAGCGCACGCGCCCAACCGCCTCGCGCTCCTCGCTCGCCACCTCGTCGCTCATAAGAAGTACCGCGCCGCCGGCGGGCGCCGAGCCGACGAGTGGGCCGATGAGCCGCTCGGGCGGGCCGACGCCGACGAGCAGGTCCGAGGCGCACTGCGCGCGGAGCTGGGCGCGCAGGTCGGCGACGCTTTCGACAAGAAAGCGCGCGCGATGCGGGCCCATCTTGTTCGAGCCCAGCTCGCTCACGCCGAAGAAGAACGGGTCAAAGGAGTACGCGGGCACGACCTCCGCGTCGCCGCCGAGCTCGGCGCAGAGCTGCGCGGCGCGCGCGAGCAGCGGGTTGTCGTGCACGCGCAGGTCATTCGTGCCCTTGAACCACACGACAATCCGCTTCGATGCCATCGCGCTTCGCGCGCTCAGGCCGCGCGCCGAGACGAGTCCGAGGGCGGCGACGAGTACACGTCCGCTTCGAAGCTTCGCGCGCATTGATCCCTGCAGGCCAAACCCTCGCGCGACTTCCAGGAGTCAGGGGACTGGCCTTTGATCACAGTCAGGGGACCGTGATCATGAATGTCCGCCGTTGAGCACGGACGGCGTCAGCGTCACGCAAGTCCATGTCTCGATTGTGCGACCCGCGCTCGGGACAGCCCCAAGCCGCGCCGCCGCGTCACTGCAGCGCGCAGCTTGCGCGGCCGGTCCAGCCCGTCGCGCCTCCATCCTCCGGCGCGTCGAGCCAGTGCGCGTCCGAGCCGGCGTCGTCAGCCGCGCCAGCGCCCCCGTCTTCGTCGTCCATGCAGGCGTCGACGAAGGCGAGCACCGAGGCCTGCGAGCTGAAGACGGTCAGCGAGTGGTCATCCGTGCCCGCGCGCACGCATGGGCAGCCGCAGCCGAGCTCGGGCTGGCCCGGCGGCGCGCGGTCGTCGGCCATGGGCTCGTCGAGCGCGCCCGGGCCGGCGCGCCACTGGCGGCCACGTGCGGCGAGGAGCGCGAAGCGCCGCGCGTCGAGCCGCTTCGCCGCCATCGTGTGGATCGAGTCGGAGAAGGCGAGCGCGCGCAGCCTCTCGACGTGCGTGTCGGGCGTTGCGTCGGCCTGCAAGCAGCGCAGCAGCCACGAGCCGCCGGCCGAGTGCGCGACGACGGCGATGCGCGCGGCGGGCGAGGCGTCCGTCACGCACTGCCGCCACGCCGACGCGCAGTGCGCCTCGCGCGTGCGGCTGCCGGCGAGCGGCGTCCTGCGCGCATCGCCCGCGTCGAGCCGGTTCGGGTCGAAGCACACCACGGACCAGCCGCGCGCGAGCGCGTGCGAGATGAGCCCGTGCGCGGAGGCCTGCTCGAGCGACGCGTGGATGAGTAGCCCGCGCGCCCACATGCCGGCGCGCACCGAGCCCGTGCCCGGCACGACGACGAGCAAGCCGGTGGAATTGCGCTCAAGGTCGGCCGTCGCGAGCACCTTGCCGGTCGGGGCGTCGGGCGGGGCGCCGGAGGGCGGCGCGAGGCTCCACCAGCGCATGTCGAAGCCGCCTTCGGCGCGCGGCAAGTGGCAGAGCGCGTGGAAGTGGTCCTGCGCCGCGTCCGCTAGGTGGCCATAGTCGCCGCCGGCAAAGAGCTGCCAGTTGTGCGCGTTGAGCCGCGTGCCGGTGCGTAGGTGGTGCAGGCGGACGAGCCCGTCGTCGCACGTGCGGTACTCGAAGCCGTACTCGAGCAAACGGCGTGCGCCGTCAGTCCGCCACGGCTCAGTGAGCCACGCCATTCCGTCTTAACGCGCGTCGTCGCGCGCCATCGTGGGGCGCTGAGTCAAGGACCATGTCGGGCGTCGAGCTGTACCGTCCACACCACTGGTGCGCACGGTGGCGACGTGCGACGAGGCGGAGGTGGACGCGTGGCCGCGCGTCTCGCTGCGCACATCCCCACGTTGCCGACCGGCTGCTCGTCGCGCTCGCGCGCGAGCGCGCCGCGGGCGTCGCGGCCGCGTACAGCCGACTCGAGGCCGCGGGGTTCGCCATGAGCGTGGCGCAGATCGAGCTCGTGGCGGTCGAGGCGACGGGGTTGCCTGCACCGCGCCTGCAGCTCGCTGTCTTTGCGCTTGTTGCCGCGCACTGGGCCAACTCAACGACGATGCGAAGACGTGGTACGCCGCGCAGTGCGTCGCGTGGTGGGCGAGCAGCGCGGGCGCGGGCGCGCCCGGCGCCACGCTCCTCCGGCTGCGGCCGGTGTGGTCGCACTTTGAGCCGTCGCCGGAAGCGCAAACTGCCGCTCGCTGCGCGGCGCGCGCAGCGCGGTCGGCCGCTTGAGCTCGACGCGCTTCCGCGCAGGTGGTGGTGGCCGTAGCTCGAGAGCCGTCGAGTGGCCGCGGCTGGCGCACGCAGCTACGAGTGGCGCGGCTACGCATGGGGCGAGCGACGATGGCGGGGGGCGCGAGTCGCGTGGCGTGCCGGCCGCCTCCGACGCGGCCGACGCGCCGCGCGAGCGCGAGCGCGCGGTGCTCGCGCGCGCCGCCGAGCTTGACGCGTGCGCGGCGTACGTGCCGCAGACGAGCGGCGCGATCGAGCGGTACATCCCGCGCTTCTTCGAGCTGCTGCCGCAGCTCGACGAGCAGCTGGCCGCGCGCGGCGACGGCGTCGGCCGCGCCGAGCGCCTCGCGTCCGGCCGGCGCGAGGCCGTGCACGTGCTGCTTGCCGCGCTGCGGCAGCGCGCAAAAGGGCGGGAACGTGCTGCACTCAGACGAGCAGCTCGCTCTCCTCGTCGGCTGCGCGGGGCCGCCGCGCGCGCCGCGCGCGGCGGCCGACGGTGCTGCCGTCGTCGACGTGGCGCCGGCGGAGGGCGATGCCGTCGCCGGCGGCACATCGGCGGATGATTTGGGTGGGCACGCAGGCGCGCAGGTGGCCGACCGAGCGGGCGGGCCGCTCGATTCGACGTCGGCCGCGGTGCTCGCCGATCTGCTCGAGGCGAAGCTGGTCGACGTCGCGCACGTCGCGCCCGCCGTCCGGCTCATCCTCACCTCGCCCGAAGGCACCTACCACCACGCCGTGCGCGACTCGGCGCTGCGCGCGATGCTCCGGCTGCACGTCACCGATCGCGATGGCCTCCACCGCTCGCTTCTCGCAGGCGGCGCGCCGCTGCCGCTGCAGACGCTCTTTGCATTTTCTGTGACGACGCTCGACGCGGCAGCGGTGGTGCCGCTCGTGCGCGCGCCGCTCGGCGCGCTCCCGGCCGAGCGGTGGGACGAGCTGCTCACGCTCATCAAGGAGGCCAACCCCAAGGAGGCCGACCCCAAAGAGCTGCTCACGCTCACGCTCATTGCTGCTCACGCTCATCAACGAGGCCAACCCCAACGAGGCCAACCAAGGAGCTGCTCACGCTCACGCTTATTGCTGCTCACGCTCATCAAGGAGGCCAACCCCAAGGAGGCCGACCCCAAAGAGCTGCTCACGCTCACGCTTATTGCTGCTCACGCTCATCAACGAGGCCAACCCCAACGAGGCCAACCAAGGAGCTGCTCACGCTCACGCTTATTGCTGCTCACGCTCATCAAGGAGGCCAACCCCAAGGAGGCCGACCCCAAAGAGCTGCTCACGCTCACGCTTATTGCTGCTCACGCTCATCAACGAGGCCAACCCCAACGAGGCCAACCAAGGAGCTGCTCACGCTTACGCTTATTGCTGCTCACGCTCATCAACGAGGCCAACCCCAAGGAGGCCGACCCCAAAGAGCTGCTCACGCTCACGCTTATTGCTGCTCACGCTCATCAACGAGGCCAAGCCCAACGAGGCCGACCCCAAAGAGCTGCTCACGCTCACGCTTATTGCTGCTCACGCTCATCAACGAGGCCAACCCCAAGGAGGCCGACCCCAAAGAGCTGCTCACGCTCACGCTTATTGCTGCTCACGCTAATCAACGAGGCCAACCCCAAGGACGCCGATCCTACAGCGGGCGGGCGGGCGCTGCACACTTTCCCGCGCTCGCTGCGCGCCGAATTCAGCGAGCCCTTCGACGATACCTGCGCGGCGAGGGCGCGCCCGAGCACGCGCGCGACCCGCGCTTCTTCCGCCTCTTCGTCGCGTGCACCGAGCCGCGCGCCGCGCCGCGCGTCGCGCTGTATCGCGTGCGGATCGACGCGCCGAATGCGCTTGTGGCGCCCACCTCGTCCGCCGACGGCCTCGTCGAGCTCAGCGCTCATGCGCTCACCGGCACCAACGGCAACGGGCGCGAGATCGGCGCGCACGACGCCTCTCACGACGCGTCCGAGCTTCTTGGCGGTGTGCTCCAAATGCTGCACCCTTCCCCCCTTCCCGCTGCGCTCGAGGCCGCTCAGCAGGTGCGACGTGCAATTGCTTGGCGTGGACGCGGACGCGCGCGCGCTGCTCGTATCGCTTGCACCCCGCGCATGCGCTGCCGCTCTTCGGCTTTGAGCTGTGCGCGCGCGACGCGCGCTTCAGCGCCTGGCTCTTGGAACGACAGATCGCGCAGCTTCGTGCCACCGACGACGCTGACTGGCCCGTCTGCCGACGGGCGGTTGCGCATGCGCACGCCGCGGCCGCGCTCTCAATCGCAGTCGCGCTCCTCAAGCACTCGCGCGAGCTGCGCGACCTCGAGCTCTTACGCCGCGCGTTCGGCGCAGCGGCCAGCTTTGAGCGCAAGCGGCTTGTGCTGCGCGCCGAGCTAAGCTGAGTCTGGCCCGCGATGGGCGCGCAGATCCAGCGGATGATCGACGCGGCCGAATCTCTTATTTGAGTACGCGCGTAAATAGGGCAACACACCGCCATGCCGCTCAACGGGTCGCCCGTCAGGTCGGCGTGCCTGCGCGCCGTGGTCGGCAAGCACTCAGAGCTCATCGCCGTAGAGCTCCTTGACGACCTGCGCGTGCTCGCCGTCGCACAGCTCGAGCGCCTCGCGCCAGAGCGGAATCGAGCCCTTGCGCATCGACGGCTCAGAGCGCTCCTTGAAAAGCACGTCCCTCGACAGGTACGCGGCCTTCCATAAGTCGGCGGCCATCTGCCGCTCGAGCTCGCCTTTGCCAAACACTGCAGTGGGGAGGGG
Organism: Diacronema lutheri; assembly: GCA_019448385.1. Taxonomy (NCBI): domain Eukaryota; phylum Haptophyta; class Pavlovophyceae; order Pavlovales; family Pavlovaceae; genus Diacronema; species Diacronema lutheri. Next base: position 208,332 of record JAGTXO010000005.1, on the reverse strand, counting down.
GGGGGGGGGCAGAGATGCAGCCGTTGGCGGCAGGTCGGGTTGCGGGTCGCGACGGGCGCGGCCGCGAGCTCCGCCAACACGCTCGCTCCGCCCGCGCCCATCCCCTCCGCCGCCGCGCTCGCCGCGCCCCACCGCGCGCGCACCAGTCTTTCCGGCAAAGACGAAGCTGCGCGACCCGCTAATTGTTCCCTGCTCGATGTGCTGCTTGGCCACTGACCAGGGGCCAAAGCCGATGCCGGGAGAGAGGCTTGTAAGACCTGCTGGCGCAGCGCGGCCCTCGTACTGCGCGAGCACCTGCACCGACTCGCGCGCCGCCGTGCCGCCGAAGAGAAGAGCATTGATCGGTGCGCACGCATACTCGTTGCCCTTGATGTCGCCAAGCAGGATGCCGGTGCGCCGCTCGAGGAGAAGCGCGTCGTGCGAGCCGTCGGCGCCCTTTGCGAGCAGGATGACGACGGGAAGGACGCGCGCCACCATGTCTGGCGGAAGGTCTGCCGGCAGCGGGCCCCGGAGCGCAAACTGGTCGAAGGGCACGTCGGCCGACCTGCGCGCCTTGTTCTCCACCCATCGCGTGTAGTCTGCGAGCAGAACGACGCCGGGCTCGATGCTATCACGCGGTGAGGCCCAAAGGTCGGCTGGGCCCGCGCGCCCGAGCGGCGAAGCGCTCGCGCCGCCCTCGCCCGACATCTGCCGCTGTAGCTGCTTGCGGAATGCGGCGAGCGCGTCTGACTCGCCGCCGCGCTCGTCCGGCGCGCCGCCGCCGCCGCCGCCGCCGCCGTCGTCACTCGCTGCGGAGCACGCGACGGCCGCGCGTGGCAGCGCAGCAGCTGGACGGCGCGGACGCGAGACCCGGGTCTCGAGTGCGGACACGAGACCCGGGGGGGCAACCCACAACGCGCTCATGAGCATCACCGCCATCGTTCCTCTCCCGGACACTCTTCTCGCCTGTGTCCGCCGGTCCGGGCGGCTCGAGCCGGCGAAGCTCGGCGTGCGATCATGGCGCGGCGCGACGATGAGGACGACGAGGGCGCGGCGTCGCCGCGTGACGAGCGCGGGCGCGGCGGCGGCGCGAACTACGAGCGCGAGCGTGAGTCGGGTGGTGCCGATCGTGACCGTGACCGCGACCGCGACGGCGAGCGCGAGCGCGACGGCGACCGTGACCGCGACCGCGGCGACCGCGACCGCGACCGCGACCGCGACCGCGACCGCGACCGCGATCGCGACCGCGACCGCGACCGCGACCGCGGCGGCGGCGGCGACCGGCGCGAAGCAATGGACGACGAGGAGGAGGACCCGCGCGCGCGTGGCAAGGAGTCGATGGACATTGAAGCCGACGACGCCGCGTTCGTGCTCGGCCGCGGCGGCGCCACGAAGAAGAAGATTGAGCGCGCGTGCGGCGCGATGATCGACCTGAACGAGCGCGACTACCGGATCGACGTTGTGGGGACCAAGCGGCAGCGCAAGCTGGCGATGGACTACCTGCGCTACGTGATGCAGCAGCGCGTCGGGCCCGTGCAGATCGACATTGACGTGCCGCGCGACGACCTGACCGTGCTCACGGTGCCCGACGACTGCGTCGCGTTTGTGATGGGCCGCGCGGGCCAGACGCTGCGCATGATCGAGGAGGAGTGGCTCACGCTCATGTTCTTCGCGAAGATGGCGAGCGGCGGCAAGACGGGCCCGGGCGAGCGGCTCATGATCTTCGGCGAGCTGCGCGCGCGCCGCGGCGCCGAGCTCAAGGTGATGAGCGCCGTCGAGCACAAGAAGCCCGGCCACTTTGTGCGCGCCAACGAGGCCGGCCAGCCCGAAACGCTCAAGGTTGGCGAGCGCTTCAAGGGCGACGTCGAGCCGGCGGAGGGCGTGAGCGCGCGCGCGCGCCGCCGCTCGCGCCGCTCGCGCGCGACCTCCCCCCCCCCCCCCCCCCGCCGCCCCGACGCCCCGCCCGCCCACGCGCGCGTGCCGGACTTCGCCTCTCTCTCGCGCACTCACGCCCGTATCACGCGCTCGGCGCCCGCGCCCCTCGGCGCGCCCCACCCCGCGCGCGGCCATTCCCCGGCGGCTGCAGGAGTGGGCGATCGATACGATCCCGCTCTCCAACGACGACTTCTCGTACGCGCTTGGCGCGCAGGGCTCGACGCGGCGCAAGCTCGCAAAGGCGTCGGGCTGCGTGCTCGAGTACGTGGGCATGCTCGCTTGCATTGCCGGTAGGCGCCGACCGCCGACCGCGCGTCCAGCGTGCACCGCGCGCGGGAACTCGAGCCCCGCGTGCGCTCGGCCGCCCGCTGCACGCGCGGCGCGCGCGCGCGCGCGACTTCCCGCGCGATGCCCCGCGGCGATGCTGCATGCGACCCGTGCCCCCTTTGACCACACACGCCTCCCAAAATCCCCGGCCGTCCGCCCTCTGCAGGCTTCAAGCCCGAGCGCCGCCGCTGCCGCGACTACCTGCGTCTGCTCCTCAAGCAGCGCACCGGTCCGGTGCACTTTGAGCCCGCGGGGCGCGACGACGTGACGGCCGTGCAGGTGCCGCCGCAGTCTGTCGGTACGCGCGGCGGCGGGCGGGCGTCGCGTCGTGTTCGCGCGGCGCGATCGAGGCGCAGGGGGCCGGGGGCTGCACGCACGCCCTCATTGGCAGCAGCACGCACGCGCACGCGGTCAACGCGCGACATGAGGCGTTTCTCGCGCGAGGAGCGCACGGCCTCGTGACCTCGTGAAGCTGGGCTCGGCTCGTGGGGAGACGACGTGGCGCAACGCCGGGTGCACCCGCCTGGGCGTGGGGACGGGGCGGGGGGCAGGCCGGGAAGGGGTGGGGGTGGGTCGCAAGGGCGGGATGTGAGGCGCAGTGTCGCGCATTCGCTTCACCGCCAGTTGGCCTCGTCGGCTCCAGCGCGCGCTCTCGGCGTTGGTGCCCAATCGCGTGAGCATCGTCTGCGCGGTCCAGCCCCTCTGCGTTCTCTCGCTCTCGCTCTCTCGCCGCGCGCCTCGTCCTCGTTCGGCCCTCGTGCGCCTTTTCGCCTTCCCGCCTTTGCGCTCTGCCGTCTGCCGCCTCGTCCTCGTTCGGCCCTCGTGCGCCTTTTCGCCTTCCCGCCTTTGCGCTCTGCCGTCTGCCGCCTCGTCCTCGTTCGGCCCTCGTGCGCCTTTTCGCCTTCCCGCCTTTGCGCTCTGCCGACTGCCGCCTCTTCCGCCTCGCGGCGTGTGGCCTGCCTGCTCCTGCTGTGCGCCCCTCCCCCCCGTGCTCTCTTCTCTCGCTCGCGGGGCCGGGCACCTCGAGAGCTCTGCGCGCTGGCGCCTCGCCTTCTCGCTGCGCACCATCGCGTCATGTTCACCCGCCTCCGCCTCCGCCTCGTCCTGCGACGCGCTTGCCCACCTCGCCGCGTTCGCCTCGCGCTGCTCGTCGGCGCCGCATCGTCTCCGCCCACGTGTCGTCACCGCCTCCTACCGCGCAGGCTTCATCACCGGATCGCGCGGCGAGACGCTGCGCCAGATCGAGCGCGTGACGGGCACCTTTTGCTTCACCTCGTCCACGACGCCCACCGCCGAGTGTACGCGCGCCGCGCACGCCGCGCAAACTGGCACCACCCCCGCCCCGCTCTCCCACCCACACCCCTCTACCCCCATCCTCCTTGCGCGCCTTTGCGATGGTATGCGCGCATTGCAGCGTCCCGCTCACGCACCACGCGCGCGTCCGCGCGCGCACAGCTGGCGGCCGCCACCACGAGACGCTCCTCATCTTTGGGCACGACGCGCAGGCGCGCGCGCACGCGTGCGAGGAGGTCGAGGAGCGCATTCGCGAGCACGCGCGCCTCCAGTCCGGCGGCGGCCCGCGCGGCGGCCCGCCCGGCCCGCCCGGCGGGTACGGCGGGCGGCAGGACGACGGACACGATCGCGATCGCTACGGCGGCCGGTACGCGCCGCGTGCGCGCATTGCGCGCCGTCGGACCGCGCCACTTGCGGCGCACGCGTGGGCGGGCTGCGCGCGGAACGCTCCAACTGGCCCGAAGCGGTGCGCCTTTTGTGCGTCTGCCGACTGCACGCTCACCCGTTCGCGCCCGTGCGCACCTTGCCCCGTCCGCGGCGTCGCCTTCCATGCTGCTGCGCGCGATCGCACCCGCCGCTCTGCCTCGGACCCGCCCCATCAGCGACCGTTACGACGACCGCGACCGTTACGACGACCGCGACCGTTACCGGTGAGGGCAGCTGCGCCGCGCCAACGCCCCCCCCCCCCCCCCCCCCCCCCCCCCCACCCCCCTTGTACGCAGTGTGCGCGTGCGCGCACTCCATCCGCGCGCCGGCCAAGACCCCGAAGCCCAGGAAGCACCCCTCTGGCTTCGAGGCGCCTCGAACGCGCGTGTGCTGCCGTCGGTGCGATGGAGCACGCCGAGCTCACATCCGTCCGCCCCGCGCACCATGCCGAGCGTGCAGGGACAACCGCGACTATGGGCGCGACTCGGGCCGCGACCGTTACTCGCGCGACTACGATCGCGACCGTTACCGCGAGCGCGATCGCGAGCGCGATGACCGCAGCCGACACGGCGATCGGTACGCTTCGGGCCGCAGCCGCCGCCGCAGCCGCAGCCGCAGCCGCTGATCGCGCAGCACCCCAGCCAAGACCCCGAAGCACACGCTGCGATGTCGGTCGGCGCGTGCAGCCGGCACGGCCCGGCCCTCCGAGCGCCTGGCGCAGAGCCCCGTGCAGGCTCTGAAGCACGTGCGTGCGGCGGGAGGCGGCCAAGCAGCTGCCTGCCCTGCCTCACGGCTCTTCGGACGCCGATGCCGACGTGGATGCGCCGCAGCTGCGCACCGCGGCCACCCAGCCCACCTTGTCTGCCCACATCTCCAGTCGCGTGCGGCGCACGCCACCGACGACCGCACGCCAACCGCATTGTGACCCGCGGCGCGTTGCTGCGCTTCCTGCGCGCCCTCCCGAGAGCGGTCTCGTGGCGTGTCACGCCTGCATGTGCATGCGCTGAGAAGAAGCCACAGTCATGAACTTCCAAAACAAATGGTCTGAGAATGACATCGTCGTCGGAGAGATGGCAGATGCCCACCGAGTCCAACCGCGCTCACAACGCGGCGCGGCGCGCAGCCTTTGCCGCCGATGAGCGCGTTTCGCGCACCTGCACGCCGCCGTGTGCGTCCGCTGCGGCGGGCGTGCGCGCGCGCTCGACGGATGCGCGCCTTTTGCGCGCAGGACTCGTACCGGCGCCCGCAGCCGCGCCGCTCGACTCGCGCCGCGCGCGGCCAGCCGACTTGCGCCGCGCGGCCGAGCGGGGGCGGTCCGCGCCTGCGCATCGTTTGCCGCTCTCGCGGGCGAGCGCAAACGGCACGGCGACGACGGGCGAGCGGCTCACGAGCGTTTCGACAGGCGAGCCATCGGCTTTGGCGGCGGAGAGCGGGTCCGCGGGCACGGCGCACACCGCGCCGCTGTCGCCGACGCCGCCTTGGCGCGCCGTGAGCACAGGCGGCGAGAGCGAGGCAGCGCGGCAGCGCTCAAACGCCTCGAGCACTTCAGACGACTGGCGTCGCACCTCCACGGCGAGCGCGCGCACCTCGTTGCGCACGGCCACCTCGGCGTCAACGTGGCGCCACATTGCGCGCACGCCCACGCACGCCGCGCACCCGAGCGCGAAACGGCGCAGCGCCCACAGTCGCGCGTGCAGCTGCGCGATGGCCGCCGGATCGGACAGGTCGGCGGAGAGCGCGAGCGCGCGCTCGAGCGTCCAGTTCGCGGAGAGGACGGCAAAAACGGGCAGGCGAAGCGGCGCGGTCCGCTTCGTCGACGAGAGGAGCATCGCGAGGATCACGGTCGCCTGCGCGTGGGCGTGCGCGCACAGTCGGCGCGATGCGGCAGCGGCGTGAGGAATGGCGGGTGGCCGGCAGCACGCGGGTTGGCGCGCATTCGCATGCGCACAGTGTAGAAGAGGATGGCCTTCACGTCGAAAAATTCGCCGAGCAGCGCGGCGTGGAAGTCAAGCAGCGAGCCGATTTGCGAGAGCACAACCGACTGGCGCGCGGCGAAGGCCTCCTGCACGCCGTGCAGCCGAGCTGAGCGCACGCGCGCGCGGGAAGACGCGCACGAGGCGCGCGCGGACGCAGGGCGTGCCACCTCGTCAGAGTGGTGGCTGGCGTGCCCAGAGGATGGGCATCACCAGCTTGCTTCGTGGGCGCGGGTCGGTGGTGCTCGTCGAAGCGCCCGTTGTTGGGGGGCAGGTGAAGGCGAGGGGATGGCGAAGCGGGCGCGCGTGCGCGCACCCATCGCCTCCACCGATGTGCCTGCGAGCGCGGCTAGCCCGTGCAGTTTTCCGGTCGTCTCCTCAAACCTGCCCGCTTCCTCGGCGCGCAGCTCGCCCAGCGCGGCGCCCATCCGGCTGGCCGAAGCCTCGACGTGCGCGAGTGCGCCCGACGCGCTTTCGACCGCCGAGTGGAGCGACGAGACCGCGGCCTCCGTGCGCGACTGGAAAGCCGCGGCCTGGATGTAAAAGCACATGGACTCGGCGTGCGTGTAAAATGTGGTGTACACGCTGCGCAACGCGCGTGCGCGCGCGCGCGGCCGGGCGGCGTGAGGAGCGCGCCCTGCCGAGACGCGCTAGGGCTTCGTGTGCGCAGCACGCACGTGAAGGGCATGCCGTTGTGCTCGGTCGCCATCTGCGCGGTGCACGACGCAAGCGGCACATCGTCGGCGCAGTCGTAGGCGCGCAGGCCGGACTTGAGAAAGTGGCAGTTGGCGAACGCCACGGCAAGCCGGCTCTGCCGCTCGTCGTCGAGCGCCTTGCACCCGCCCTCGAGCGCGCCGACCGCGTCGCGCCAGCACTGCGTCCCGCGCGCGCCCGGCGCCTTGCTGCCCGCAAGGAGCTCGTCCAGCTGCGCCTTGCCTGCAGCGAGGCGCGCCGCCGCGGATGCGTCAAGCTGGAACCAGCCCGACGAGCTCGCGCTCGCCGCGGCCAGCAGGAGCGCCACAGACATATCGTTGGCCCGTCCAGCACGCAGGTTCAAAACTTCAAATCCACCACGCGTTCAAAATGGCGCCATTTTGAAGGCGAGATCGGACGCACGCGCGATGCAGGCGATGCGCGACGAGAACGAGTTCTTGCGCGATCAAGTGCGCCGGCTGACCCTCGAGCTCGGCCGGCAGCAGGTCGGCCTCTCGTCCGTGCCTGAATACGCCGGCGTCGGCACGCTGCCGCCGTGGATGGCAAGCCCGGAGCACGTGTCACCGCTCATGGCCGCGTACGACCGGCGGATCGCCGAGCTCGAGTCGACGTGCGCGTCGCTCCGCGAGGACAACGGGCGTTTCCAGCCGGAGGTGAGTCGGCTCGTCGCTGAGAACGAGCGGCTGCGCACCGAGTATCGCCAGGCGTTGCTCGGCAGCTCGGGCGCAGCGACGGCGGCCGAGCTCGGCGGCGGCGCGGCCGGCGGCGCGTTCGCGCGCCGTGTGACGCTCGAGGAGTCGCAGGAGCTGCAGCAACGGCTTGACCTACTGATGGCGGAGAACGACGTACTCACTGACCAGGTGCGCGAGCTTGGCGCCGAGCACGGCCGCCTTCAGCGCGAGAAGGCGGCGCACATGGGCGACGCGGCCGCGCTCCGCCGGCAGCTCGACGGCGCGCGCGAGGAGGCGCGTGAGGGCGCGCTGCGGCTCGACGAAGCGGAGCGCGAGCGTGGCGAGCTGGAGGAGCAGCTCACGCTTGCGAGCGCCGAGCTCGCGCAGGCGCAGCACGCCGCGCGCGACGCGACCGACGCCGCACGCGCTGCGCGAGCCGAGCGCGACGCGCAGGCGGCGTCGCTGCTCGAGCATCGGCGGCTCGTGCAGGAGCTCACGCTGCGCGCGCACGCGGACCGCGACGCGCTCTCGTCCGAGCTGGGGCGGCTGCGCGGCACCGAGGGCGTTTCGAGCAAGCAGCTCGCCGAGCTGCAGGCTGAGCTCGACGCCGCCGCCGAGCGCGAGCGCGCGCTCGGCGCTGAACTGGCGGGAGCGCGCGCCGAGCTGCGCGCCTTCGAGGCCGCGCTGCGCGAGGTGGAGTCGCACGCGCGCGAGCTCGAGCTGCGCGAGCGCGCGGTGGGCGAGCGCTTCGCCGAAGCGCGCACGACCATCGACGAGCTCCATGCCGAGCGCGACGCGCTGCGCGAAGGCGAGGCGGCCGCGCGCGCACAGCTCGGCGCGGCCGACGCGCGCGCGCGCGAGCTCGTCGCCGAGGAGGGGCGCCGACGCGACGCTGCGGCGGAGGCGGCGCGGCGCGACGCGGCGGCGCAGGTCGAGCACCTCACCGACGAGCGCCGCGCGCTCGAGCACGCATGCACCGAGCTGCGCCACCGCCTCGACCGCGCGCGCCGCGAGCGCGAGACGGACCGGCGGCGCGACTCGCTCGCCGCCGCGTCGGCGGGCGGCGGCGGCGGTGCGCTGCAGCTGCGCGGCGCGCTGACGCCGGCGCCTGCGGGCGGCGGCGCGCTGCTCTCCACGCCGGCGACGAGTGCGGGCGCCGGCGCGAGCGCTGTGCCGGCCAACGTGCTCGACGATTTGATGGCGCGCATCTTCGCTGCGGAGCGGGAGCGTGACGAGGCGGGCGCGCGCGCGCGCGCCGACGCGGCCGCGGCGCGTCGGCGGCTGGAGGGTCTCGAGACGGAGCGCGCGGCGCTCCTCTCGCAGGTGGCGGAAGCTTCGCGCCATCACGCGCGGCTCACGCGCGAGCTCGAGGACGCGCGCGCCGCGCGCGTGCGCGAGGCGTCGCGCGCGGCCGAGCTCGACGCGGAGCTCGGCGGCACGCGGCGCGAGGCGGACGCGGCGCGCCGCGCGCACGCCGCCGAGCTCGCGGACGCGCAACGGCAGCTCGAGGACGCGGCGGCGTTGGCGGCACGCCGGCTTGATGGCGCGCGCGACGCGCACGCCAAGGCGCTCTCCGAGCTTGAGGCGCTGCTGAGCGCGCAGGAGGCGCTGAGCGACAAGTACAGGCTCGAGGCGAAGCGCGCGGCCGAGCGCGCGGCCGCGCTCGTCGGCGAAGTGCGCGCGGAGAACGAGCGGCTCACGGCGCGCGCAGCCGAGCTCGCCGCGCAGCTCGGCGCGCTCGATGCGCGCCGCGCGCACGCCGAGGCCGCTGAGAAGGAGGCGAGCGCGAGCGGCGCGCGCCTCGCGCAGCAGCTGCGCGCGGCCGAGGCGCGTGCCGCCGATGCGTCGAGCCAGGTGCGCGTGCAGCGGCTGCGCGCGCAAAGCCTGTCGCGTGCGGCGCGCGAGGCGCCGCCGCGCCCAATGCGACCTATGCGCGCGCGCGCGTGCCCGCGCGCAGGTCGCCGTCGCGCTCAAGGAGAGCTCCGCCGCGCGCGCCGAGCTCGCGCGCGCCAAGGAGCGGCTGCGCGACGAGCGCAAGGAGTGGGCGCGGGCGCAGCGCCATGGTGCGGGTGCGGGCGGTGCGGGCGCGAGCGGTGGGAGCGGGCGCTCGGCGTCGCGCGGCGCGCCGAGGCCGAGCCGCGCCGAGGCGACCGCGGCCGCCGAGCTGGAGGAGGAGCTCGAGCGCGCGAGGCGGGAGGTGCGCGCGCTCTGCCGCTCGCTGGGCGGCGTGCGCGCTGCGCGCGCGCGCGCTGAGGCGCGCCGTCGCGCCGCGCCGCGCCGCGCCGCGCCGTGCGCGCGCGCGCGCACTCGTGTCCGTTTGCCCGCCCGCCCGCCGCTGCCCACTCGCATCCACTCGCGCAGGTCGACGCTCAGCTGCGCGCGCGCCAGCGGGCGCTCGCGGCGGGGGGCGCGGGCGTGGCGGCTGTGCACGTCGGCGTCGCCGGCTGAGCAAAGCCGGGCGAACGCGTGACCGTGCTTGGGCGGGCGCCGGTGATTTGAAGTCGTGCGGTCGACAGCGAATCAGCACGGGGCCCGGCGAGCGCGCGAGTGGCTGGCACTCGGGTCACGTCCAGGGTTCGAGATTTTCAGTGAAAATGTTTTTTGACGTTTTCACTTTTCACCTGAAAATTTTCACCAGAAATTTTCACTGAAAAATAATGGTGAAAATGGTGAAAATTTTCACAGTCGTCTCCTATGTGGGTACGCACGTAGAATATAGGGAAAAACACCGGATCGCAGGCGGGCAGCCATGCCGCGCAACGGGTCGCCCGTCTGGTCGGCGTGCCTGCGCGCCGTGGTCGACAAGCACAAGACGCCCCTCATCAGTATGGATGACTCTGGTCTTGAGGCGATCTTCTTGGATCTCGGTGGCATGGCCTGCCTCAAGGCGGGCAAGACAGCTACGCGTGCGCGCGCACGCGCGACGCTCGCAAGCGCCCTCGACCGGAAAGGTATCAAGCGCGTGCCGACTGCGCAAAACAAGGCAGCGGTGTGCATGATGTGCGGCTTCGTCGTCGAACACTGCAACTCCACACGGTGGAAACAGCGCAATTGCTTGGTTTGCGCCGACGACCGCCCGCACCGCGACGAGTTTATCGCAACGATGCCGCTGCGGAGGAGGCCGCGCAGGAGGGGCCAGAGGGTGCGCTCCGCATGGTGCCGCTCTCGCGGCCCTCCTTATTTGCTTGCACACCCCTGCCGCGACAGCCAGCTTAAAGTCGCTCGCGCCCTCGCAGTCCGTGCACCTGCTGCGGCCGCCGCCGCCGCCGCGCAAGGGGGCATAGAACACGCCAACGGAGGTGGCGCAAGTCGCCGCGCAGATGCAGCTCTACGGCACCACCGGCGGCAAAGAATGGGCCCTGCTTTCCTCACTGCCGCCAGGCATGGAGCTGGAGGGCTTCGCTCGTCAGGCGGCTGACGCGTACGCTGGCTCCGGCCAAGGCGGCCGCTTGGTCGTCGCCGGCATTCAGTGACAAACTGGGCCTGCCACTCCCGGACTGCCATTCCCGGACTGAAAATTTTCACATGAAAATTTCTGCTTTTCTGGAGACATTTTGCCCGTCGCGTTCCCTGTAAAATTTGCCCGTCGCGAATTGTTTTTTTGGGCCCGATTTCTGGGGGTCGTCCGTTCCCCGCAAAGCGCGCGGTTCGTACCGTTTATAATTGGGGCGCGCGACGATGCCATGGCCGCACTTCCACGGCCAGCTCGATTGGGCGGACTACGACGACGATGATGTCTCGGCGGATGTCCGAAAAATTCTAGACGACCTGCATGCGTTGCATTGCCTGCATTATCTGCACATGCTCCGCAGGCACGCGCGACGCAGCGCCGCCGCCGGCGACGACGACGGCTCGGCGACGGCGCCGCGCGCGCGGCCGGATCGCGACGACGTCAAGCGGCGCTTCGACGCGATCCGGCCGCGGCAGTTCAAGACGATGTTCAGGATGGACCGCGACGCGTTTGACGACCTCTGCCAGACGCTCGCTCCCCAGCTCCCCAAGCGACGCAAGACCGCGCTGCCGGTGTGGCTCAAGGTGGCCGTCACGCTGCGCTACCTCGCGGGCGGCTCGCATCACGATATAGGATTCGGCTTCAGCATCGTGGCGAGCACCTTCTATCGCGTGGTGGATGCCGTGCTCGACGCCATCCACGCCACACGCCGCGTCGACCTTGACTCGCTCTTCATCGAGCACGAGGACGGCACGTGGGAATGGGACGTGGACAAGCTGCAGGCGCTCGAGCACGAATTTGCCACCAAGAAGGGCCCCTGGATCCGCGGCATCTTCGGCGCGATCGACGGGGTCGCGGTCAAGATCCTCTGCCCGCCTGCCTCGCAGACCGACCACGTCAAGGAGTTTTACAACCGCAAGGGCTTCTATGCGCTCGTGTGCCAAGGCGTGTGCGACGCACGGCGGCGCTTCCTCTTCATGGACGCGCGGATGGAGGGCAGCTGCCCGGACTCGCTCGCCTTCGGTGCGTCGCTCCTCGGCGTGCGCATGGAGATGAACCCGCCGCCGCTCCCTTTCATGCTCGTCGGCGACGCCGCGTACGAGGCGCAGCAGTGGATGCTCACGCCGTGGCCCGGCGTGACGCTGCCGACGGACAAGGACGCGTTCAATTTTTTCCAGTCGAGCGCGCGCATCGAGATCGAGTGCGCCTTCGGGCTGCTGTGCCGGCGCTGGGGTATCCTTTGGCGGCCGCTCCCCGCCGAACGTTTGGCCAGGACGACGCGCATCGTCACGGCGTGCGCCAAGCTGCACAACTGGTGCATCGACCACAACGACGTCGAGGGCCCCGACCAGTTTGACGGCAGGATGCTCGAGCCGCAGGTCGACCTGGAACCGCAGAACGAGTGCGAGGACCTCGAGCGCTCGCGCCCGCACCGACGAGCGCGCGTCCGCGAGGTCAACATGCTGCGTGCCGAGCTCACACGGAGCATCAAGGAGCGAAACGGGTGTCGGCCCAACCTGACGGGCAACCGGAAGCGGCGGATCGGCGAGACTGCGATGTGTGCACAATAGTGTGGCGCACCTAGGGTCGCATCACTTCAGAGGCGCGCACGTCACTCTGACTCGGCTCCATCCGAGTCAGTCGCAGGCGCGCCCGCCCCGTCGCCCGCGCCCGGCCGCCCCGACCCACCGTTGGCGCGCGCGACAGGTGCAGGCGGTGTGGCGGTCGCGCCGGAGGGCACGAGGTTAATGTAGACGGTCGCGGGCACGTGCTGCGCGACGCTTGCGCTCGGCCCCGCCCCGTGCGCGCTCATCTGCGGAGGAGGCGCATCGAGCGCCTGAAGACGCGCCTCGGCTTTGGCGCGGGCCTCGCCCGCCTTCACCTGCTCGTCGATGGCGGTCTGGAGCATGGGCTCGGCGAACGCCTTCGACGCCTCCTTGTCGAGCAGCCTGTAGAGGGTCTCAATCTTGGTCAAAGCCGCCGCCTCGATGGCGCGCCACCGCACGAGCTCCTCGAGCAGCTCGGAGCGCTGGGCGCGCTTTGCGTCGGCCGCGTGCTGCTGAGCCTCCGCCGCCTGTCTGGCGACCATATAGGACGCAAAGCTGGCGTCGGAGGCCTGCAGCTCATCCGGCGCCGCGCGCTTGCTGCCGCCGTAGGGGCGCTTGGCCAAGCTGCTCAGCGGCGCGGGCGTGTTCGGGCCGCCTGCGTCTGCCGCCTGCATCTGGCCGACGCCGCGCGCGCTGCTGTGCCCCAAGGGGCCGCCGCCGACGAAGCCGCCCTCATAGTCAAGGCACCAGAGGTAGACCACCGCGATGGCGAGTGGCCGGCTGAGCTTGTCATTTTTGGCCCAGACAAAGGCGGGGAAGCTGAAGAAGGTGTGTTGGCCAGACCTGCGCAGCGGCGGGCGGGCGGGCGCGCGCGGGCGCGCACGCACGATGCCCGATGGAGTGGAGATTGACAGCGTGAGCATGAGCGAGGAGGAAGAGGTGGTGCGCACGCGCGTGCGCACTCGGGGCAGCGTACTGCTTCCACCTCGCCTCGGCCGAGCCGTAGAGGCCCTGGATCATCTTGAGCCTGTCCGCGAGCTTGTCTCCCGGGATGTTACGCATGTCCTCGCTAACCTCGTTCGGGTCGATGGCCGCCGGGATGGCGAAGGAGGTCGACTGGTTGCGCTCCACCCAGTTCGCATTGCCCCAGAACTGGTAGTCCCCCTCGGCGGGGACGAGCTTCGGGGCCGTGAAGACGATGAACTCGTTGTCGATGTCCTGGAAGGCCTCGGTGCCCACGCCGCGCACTCGCTCGCCGTTGACCACCTTGTCGTACCACGCGCCGACCTTGTGCGCGCGCGCGTCGATCTCCAGACGCGTGGCCTTGCGGCTCTGATTGACGACATCCCGCGAGCGCGCGACGTGGAGGAGGCGGATGTGCATCGGCGTGCTCCAGTTGATCTTCTTCTTGGCATGCGGGTCGACGTTGTCGGGCTCCTGGGGCTCATCCTCGTCGCCCTGCCCGTCGTCGAGGAAGGCGCCGCCGCCGACCGATGGGGCGTCGCCGCTCGGCCGGCCAAAGAGGCTGTTCGCGCCCTCGTCCACGCCCTCGTCCACGAATCCCAAGCTGCCAAAGCTCATCCGCCGCGCCGCCGCGAGCGGCGCCGCCGCACGCGGCGCGGGCGCCGCGTGCTCGCCGCCGGATGGCGCGGTGCCCGCCTGGTTGAGCGGCAGAAGGGCGATCGGAGGCCGCGAAAGGCCCCACTTGCGCTTGAGCAGCGTGTAGCGCTGCGCGTACTTTGCGAGGACGAGCGCGAGGATGGGGATGGCTGCACGGGCGGCCGGCCGCAGTGCTCCCAAAAGCTGACAGTGACAATGCTCTTGACGACGGCGAGGTGCTTGTGCGCCTTGTTCGACTGGACGAGCGCGTTCTCGGACGAGCCCACGAGCGCGAGCAGTGCCTCTTTGCCGAGGTCTTTAAGCATCACGCGCTGCACCTTCCCGCCGAGCTTGACGACCGCCTCGACGAGGTCGCGCGGCGCGTACGTCATGTTAAGGAAGTCGTCGACGAGCGGGCACTCAACGCCCGGGGGATGAGGAAGCATTTGCCCGACAAGCGCGTCCTCGCAGTAGGCCTCCGAGGGGCTCTCGACCGACGGCAGGTGGCGCGGGCTCCGCCGCGGGCCAGGCGACGCCATGCCCAAAAATTTCTGCGGACAAAAATCGTGACGCTCTTCGGGCCCCTGTTCGATTTTGCGCCGCCATGGATTTTCGGTATCGTCACATATGCCGAAACCCAAAATTTTGTAAACTTGACGCCAAAAAGTTCCCTGTGAACTTTTCATGTGAAAATTTTCATGTGAAATTTTCACTAGTGAAATTTTCACTCGTACCCTGGTCACGTCATGAGTCGTGACATCAAATGAAGTCGCCAAGCGGGTCGTCTGACTCGTCTCGCCAATGATGTCCGCGGACACGCTGGGCGAGGCGCTCGGCGCGGACGACCGTCAGGCCGCCGCGGAGGCGCGCCGCTCGACTGCCGCTCGCGGAGGCGCGCCATGCCCAAAAATTTCTGCGGACAAAAATCGTGACGCTCTTCGGGCCCCTGTTCGATTTTGCGCCGCCATGGATTTTCGGTATCGTCACATATGCCGAAACCCAAAATTTTGTAAACTTGACGCCAAAAAGTTCACAGAAAAGTTCGACTTTCACTGAAATTTTCATGTGAAAATTTTCACTAGTGAAATTTTCACTCGTACCCTGGTCACGTCATGAGTCGTGACATCAAATGAAGTCGCCAAGCGGGTCGTCTGACTCGTCTCGCCAATGATGTCCGCGGACACGCTGGGCGAGGCGCTCGGCGCGGACGACCGTCAGGCCGCCGCGGAGGCGCTGGCGCGGATGCGCGGTGAGCTGGCGCTCTACCCGTACGCACACCAGCCCGAGCTCATGCGCCTCCGGCTGCATACGCCCTTTGAGTACTGCCGCCAGATGGTGCTCGACATGCTCGCGACCGACCGCTCGTACGACTCGCTCCCAAACTTCACGGCGGCCGACTGCCTGCGGCTACTGCGCGTGGGGCGGAACGAGTACATCGCGGCGATGAACGCGCACAAGTCGTCCGCACCCGCCCGCCGCGCCGCCGCGCGCGAGGCCTCGCTCCCCTCGCGCGCGCCGCTCGACCTGCCGCTCGAGCACTGGTGGCGCGCGCACGCGCGCCTCTCCGCGACCGACCTCGCGCGCGCGCGCGCCGCGCTCGCGGCGGCGGCGGCGGGCGAAGAGGAGCTGGAGCCGGGCGAGCCGGGCGACGCGCGCCAGGCCGTCGTCGCGCTCACGGCCGAGTTGCTCGCCGGCTGCACCGACGACGAGCTCGCGACGCTCGAGGTGCTCGGCGGCGCGGGCGCAAAGCTCGCGGGCGAGCTCGAGCTGGACGCGGTGCGCTCGCTGCACGCGCGCGGCGCGCTGTTTCTGTCGGTGCCAATTGGCGCGAACGACCGGATCGCCGTGCCGCCGCTGCAGGGCTTCGTGATGAACCGCACCGGCACAGAGGCCATGGAAGCGCTGCTCTACCAAATCTTCGTCTCGACCAACGAGCGCACGCCCATTGAACAGCTCGCCGCGCTCCTCGGCGCGCCGCTGCCGCGTGCGCTCGCCGCGGTCTCGGTTGGCGTGCAGCTCGGCTATTTCAAGGTGCGCACCGCGCCGCCCCTCTCTGCCGCGAGCGGCACGACGCGCTGGCACCCGTCGTGGCTCGCGCGCGCTGTGCAAGCTTCCGCAGCGCCCGCGGCCGAGCCGGCGGCGGGCGTCGGCGGGCGCGTCGGCCTGCTGGTGGACTCGAAGCTGGCGGCGTGCCTGATGATGGCCAACCTCTCGCCCGAGATCGTGCACCACGCCGTCACGCTGTACGAGGCTGGCAAGATGCCGGACGAGACAATCGACGGCTTCCTCACGGCCGCCGACGGCGTCGCGCTCCCGATCGAGGCCGACAGCTCGCTGCGCGACTACTACGAGCACGTGCTCGCGCTGCGCGACGCGTTGCGCTTCCTGCGCCGCGCGGGCGGCGGCCGCGCCGTCGACGTTGTCCGCTCCGAATCGATTCTCGCGCTCGAGCCCGCGGCGCGCCGCCGGCTGCTCATTCACTCGTACGAGATTCTCGTGTCAATGGTGCCCGTCGCTTCGGTGGCCGAGCAGCTCGTCGCGCTCGAGCCGCCGCACCACGGCGCGCACTCGGAGCTCGCGCGCTCGCCGTGGGCCACCCTCTTCCTCGCCCACCGCGCCCAGGCCGGCCCGCGCGCCCTCCTTTTGCCGCGCGGCGCGCGCGTGCGCGCGCCGCCGCGGCTGCTCCGTACGAGCCACGCGTGCGTGCGCGCGTGGGCGGCCGCGCCGGCGACGCTGCCGGTTGGCGGGTTGTTGCTTGAGCTGAACGCGGCGCTGCTCCTCGGGCCCGTGCTGCTCACCGAGCACGAGCCCAACGCCGTCGAGACGGTCCTTCTGCCCGTGGCGACCGCGGCCGCCGCGCTCGGCGGCGCGCCCGCCGCCGCGCTCGCCGCCGCACGCGCGCTCGGCCTCGGCGGCGCGATGGGGCTGCTGCAGATGGTCCGGCTGCCCGGCGTGGGGGCCGACATTGGCGCCGGCGGCGCGGCCGTGCCTGCCGCCGGAGAAACGTGGGTGCCGTTCGAGCTCGCGCTCGGCCTGCCACTTTTCTCCGTCGACGCGTGCGCCGCCGTGTGCGCGGCCGCGGACGATGGCGGTTTGCTCCAGCCGAGCGGCGTCGCGCAATTGGCGCAGGAGGCGGCGGCGCACGACGCTGCGCTGCGCGCATTCACGCAGCGGCTTGTCTCGCCCTCCACGCCTTTCGAGGACGAAGCGTCGCCCGACGCACCGCTCGCGTTCGCCGAGCCGCCGGCGGCCGGCGAGCTCGACGCGACGTCTGCGGCTGCCGAGGCGCCGGTGCCGATGCCACGCCGGCCTGTCTGCTTTGACGGCGCGCGTGTGCGCGAGGTTGACCTTGAGGCGGACATGTGAGCTGTTTGCGCGAGTTGCAGGGGTCGCCCACAGCCTCAACTAGAGAATTTTGTCCTTTTCTGCATCACATAGCGTCTCCTCTTCACGAGATTTCCATCTCGTGCGACGCGCGCGCGCGCCCAATGGCGGCCGCGTACTCGTCGAGACGCGCCGCGGCCGAAGGCGCGAGCGCGCACACGCCGCACACGTTGGCGTACGGCTTGGTCTCGTCGGCGCGCTGCGCGTAGCGCACCTCATTCCCTGCGCCGCTGCGCGGCACGCTGCGCACGTCCGCCGCATTGTGCAGCGTGAGGCGCGCGAGGCCGGGCTCGAGGTCGAGCTGCACGTCCACCTTCGCGTACCTGTACGACTCGGCGACGCCACGCGCGGCGAGAGCGCTCAGCTTGACGAGCAGGCCGCCGTGCGCCTCGAGCACGGCCTGCGCAGCGCACGTGTCCCAGCGGAAGAGCCCGCGGTCCTGGATGTAGCACGCGCCCGCCCCCTCGAGCAGCAGCAGCGCCTTGTTGCCCGCGCCACCCGAGCGGACGAGCGTTGCGGGCAGCTCGTGGCCGAGCGCGCGCACAAATGCGCTCACGCCGCCGCGCGAGGCGAGGAGGCCCTGCGCGCCAGCTGGCGGCGGCGCGTCGCCACACTCGGCCAGATCCGGCAGCGGCGCGCACTCGGACGGCCGCTCGGCGCACGTCGCGAGCGACAGCGAGTCGGCGCGTGACAGCAGGCGCGAGCGCGCGACGCCTTCGCGCGCGCATCCGTACGCCCACGTGGGCGGGTTCGTGAGCGGCCGGTAGACGAGGCCGCCGACGGGCACGCCGTCCTCGGCCAAGCCGATGCACACGGTGCACATCTCGCCCAACCTCTCGCTGAATTCGCGCGTGCCGTCGATCGGGTCGACAAACGCGGTGAGCGCGCGGAGCGGCGCTGCGCCCGCGTCGTGCTGCGCACGCGCGCGCGCGCCGAGCTGGGCGAGGCGCGCGCGCGCCGTATCAATCGGCGCCCACAGGCGCTCGGGCACGTTGAGCGCGTCCACCGTGTACGGGCGCGTCGCCACGTTGACGCGCGCATCCTCCTCGCCGACGACCGCGCCGAGCACATCGTCGCGCAGCAGCGCAGTGAGGAGCAGGTGCTGCACGAGGCCGTCGGCAATGGTGAAGACCGACTGATCAGCCTTGAGTGTCGCCTCCGACGCTGATAGCCCGCCGTATACGAGCCGCACGAGCACGCTCAGCTCGTCGCACGCCTCCTTGCACAGCTCGAGCAGCCCCGTCACGGCGCCGCCGCCCGCGCCACCGCCGCCCGCGCTGTCGCCGCGTGCGGCCGACGCGAGCAGCTGCGAGCGAAGGGGCAGCGCGCGCGCGCGGCGCGCCGCCACGCACGCTGCGGGTGCGGCGCACGACCAAGGCAGCAGCAGCGCCCAGCAGGCCACACCCACCCGGATCTCGCGCGCGACGGCCATCGAAATTGATCGTCTCCCACGCGGTCGGGTCCGACTCACACGCGGTCGGGTTCGGAGAGCGCACGCAGGGTTATGTCGGCCAAGCGCAAGGGTAACAAGAGCGCCGACCCGAGCGTGCCGGTCTTGAAGCCCACCGTGAGCGGCAAGACTGGCACGTCAAAGCCGTCGACGGCCACGTGGAAGGAGTGGGAGGTACGCGCGCACCGTCGGTGCTCGTGCGCGCAACGTCGCGCACGCGACCGCCCGCGCGCACGCGCGGTGAGGCGTGGTCGTCGCGCCGCGCGCGGAGCAGGAAGAGGATGAGCGGGAGGATCGCGTCGAACGCAAGGCTGTGGACAAGCAGAAGCGCGGCCGCTCCGCCTTCTTTGCACTCGTGCGCAACGCGCTCGCGGTCTTGCTCCTCGCCATCGTCCTCAGCCTGCAGCCATTCGCGATCCGGTGCGGCGGCTAGCGCGAGCCGCGCGCGGCCGCGATCCGCCGCGGAGGCACGAGTCGCGCTCGCGGCTCTGCGCCGCTCACGCGCGCCGCGCGCCACGCACGCGTGCGCGCCTTCGCCTGGCAGCCCGCGCCAGCCAGGGAGCAACAAGGTCAAGGCGGCGCCCGTGCCGGTGAGTTTGTGCGCGGTTGCCCGGACGGCAGTCAACCGCCGGCCGCCGTCCTCTCGCCCCTCGCGCGCGCTCGCCCTGCGCTCATCCGTCCAGCCTCACGCCTCACTCCACTCACAATGGCAGGTGCTGCTCGCTGGTGCGGGCCACTTTGGCGTCAAGGCGGGGCTCTCGCCTGCGCGGGTGAACGCGACGCTTGACTCGCTCGGGCGCGCGCTGCTCTTCCCGAACAAATACTGGGCGCTCTCGCGCGACAAGCGCGCAGCCCCAGCAGACAAGGGCGCGGCGGGGGCGTGGCGCAAGACGCGCGCGGCGCTCGCGTCGACGCTCGAGCAGACGGACAGGTCACTCGCGACGCACACGCTCGTGTTCGCTGGCTCAGCGCTCGTCTTGCTCGGCGCGGCCGGTGCGTTTCTCGTGTCGGGCGCTGAGCTGCTCTCGTTGGTCGGTGCGCTCCTCTTCTTCAACGGCACGCGCGTGAGCGGCCTCGAGGCGCAACCGGAGCTTTACGTGCTCGCCGTGCTCGCCGCGCTCATGCTCAGCTGCAGCGAGGTGGGCCGGCCGGCCGGCGTAGCCAAGCGCAAGCCCAAGCGAGCCTGACGCCTCGCGCCGGCCTCGCGCGCGCCGCGCGCCGCGCCACCGCGGCGCGCGGGCGCCGGGGCTCGTCTCGCGGCGAATGCGCGCGAGTGATAGCCTGATAGGCCCATGCAAGTTGCAACCCAACCCAAGCAAAAAGTCGAGTTTGTATGGGTATGATTGTACCATGACGTAGGGCTTTTCCTATCGCCGACTTTTAAAAACGTACCGGCCCCTCAAATTGATTGATCGCGAGCACGATGGGGAAAGCGACGCCCGCGACTGGCCTGGCCGCGACGGTGTGCACGGCGCTGTACGCGGCACAGTGCGTGTGGGCGTGGGTAATGCTTGATGACCAGCACGTTGGGCAATATCGCGCGACGCACGTTCTGCCGCTCGCCATGATCGGCGTCATGCTGCTGCTCAAGGGCTCAAAGCTCGTCGGCAAGCGGCTCGCGCATGCGTGCGGCGCAAACAAGACAAACGCGCGCAAGTTTGGCGACCAAATGTGGCAGCTGGTGATCCACGTGTCGATGACGGCCGCCGAGCTCTACGTGCTCATGGGCGAGACCTGGTACTCTGACCCGCCCAGCTCGTTTGCGCATCACACCCGCGGGATCTCGCCGCCGCTCAAGCCCGAGGTGCATTGGCTGTATACGACGCAGCTCTCGATCTGGATCATCACATGCTTCAGCCACCATTTTCTTGAGGCGCGGCATAAGGACTATGTCCTCATGTGCGCGCTGCGCTCGCGCGACGCCGCCGCGCGCAGCGGTCGCGCGCGAGTCGCCTTGGCGCCGGCGCGCGACGGCGCGCGTCCGCGCCGTCGCCCGCGCCGTCACCGCGCGCCTCGGTCGCACCCCGCTCGCGTCGTCAGGTACGTGCATCATCTGGTCACTATCGCGCTCATCCTCCTCTCGTGGAGCTTTGGCTTCCAGCAAATGGGCACGGCCGTGCTGTACGTGCACGATGCATCCGACATCACGATCGACCTGCTCAAAATGTGCAACTACCTCAAGCTCGAGGTGCGCGCGCGCGCGCGCGTGTGCGGCCGCGTGCACGCTTCGCTCGGTGGCGGCCGTCGTGCGCACTCGCGCGGCCAGCGCGCTGCCCCCACTGCTGCCCGCCCGCTGCCCGAGACGAGCGCGGCGGCCGTCGCGGCGGCGCGCGGCGGCGCGCGAGCGCCGAGGACGCGGTGCGGCCTGCGCCCGGCGCGCGCGGCGGATGCGCCGCGCGGGTACACCGTCTTGCTGGATGGCGCACGCTCGCGCTCGCAGGGCCCGTCCAAGCTGTTCGCCTTGGAGATCGTCTTTGTGCTCAACCTGGTCAGCTGGGCGTGGTGGCGCGTCTACCAGCTGCCGTTCCGGATCGTGCGCGCGTGCGTGATGAACGGCTTTGTCGTCTACTACGACGACCTGTGCAGGCACAGGCCGCTGTTTGTGACGTGCTCGTGCTACGCCTTCGTCTGGCTGCTCTTCGCGCTCTGCCTCATGCACGTATGGTGGCTCTACCTGCTGCTGCGTATAGCCTACAAGCTGATCGCCGCACCAGGCAAGGGGCACGACGCTGGGCGCGATGAATACGAGGGCGACTCGGACGACGGCAGCGGCAAGGAGAATTGAGCCCGCAGCGCAACCCAAGCCTTGCTGTCCTGCGCCACACGCGTAGCAGTTGGCTTCAACCGGGTCCCTAGTTTCCATTGGTCAGGCCGCACCCCTGACGTTAGGGCTCTATCATTCGGCGGAATACAGATCTGTTCGCGGGAAGCGTCTCGTAGCCAATGAGAATGCGCACAGGACTTGCGAAAGATTTGACCGGCTGGGGAGGAAGAGTTCATTGGCCCTTTTGAAGGGCCGCAAGAGGTTGACAAGGGAGAGGCGACGAAAACGATGCGCGCTCCTCGCCGCCTCTGGACCAAGGAAGAGGACGCCTCGCTCATCGACGCGGTGGCGCTTCACGGCTCGCGCTCGTGGGACAAGATTGCCAACCTCCTTCCCGGACGCACCGCCAGCCAGTGCAACGCGCGCTTCCTGCACTACCTTCACCCGGACGTGATCCGCAAGCCCTTCTCGCCCGCGGAGGACATGTGCATCCTCTCGTCGTACGTGCGCATCGGCGCGCAGTGGGCGACGATCGCGCTCGACCTACCCGGCCGCACGAACCACGCCATCAAGAATCGCTGGCAGTCCCTTCGTACACGCATCCTGAAGGGCGCGCACGTCGGCGCGCCGCAGCGCGCGGCCGATTGCCTGCCGGGCCTCGAGTGCGCGCCGCTCGTCGAACGCGCCCGCATATTCACCCCGCTCTCGCCTCCGAGCTCCTGCGAGCTCTGCTTTACCAGCGCGCCGATGAGTCCCGACGATGCATCAAACGACACCAAGTGCTCCAAGGCGACAGACACAGCCAGCGGCACGTTCAGCGCCCACTTTCGCGGCGCGAACTCGTCGTCGCCGTCGATTGTCGCATGCTCGTCGGCGGCAGAGCTCAACGAAGGCCTACTCGGCTTTGACTTCTTCGACGCCGACATCGACTTGTTCGACGCCCTCTTCGCTGACCTAAACAGCCTGGGCCGAGCATAAAAACGACGTTGGAGCTGGTGACTGCCTAGGCCGGCCGGACCGGACCTCGACGGGCCTCTCGCCGCCTCGCCGTGCGCCTTCGGCCGCACGCGTCGACGTCGGCCTGCGCCGTCAAGGCGGCCTGGCGCTGTGGCAGCGAAACGCCGCACGCCATGCGCGCGCGCGCAAGAAGTAGCTGCGTGTGGTTACGCACCGCGAACGCGGCGAGCTGGTGGCGCGTGACACGCTCGAGCGACGTCCGAGCAGCCTCACGGGTCGGTGCGCGCAATCGCGCCATCCACGCGTCCTTGCCCATGTGCGAGAGCGTCTTGAGGAGAAGAGCCGGGCCCGGATGACCACCATCTCCTCTTTCCTCTCTCCGTGCCTCTTCAAGCACAAGGGCGAGCTCGTCGTCGATGATCGTCTTGTCCGTGCTACGATTGAGCGCAGACTTTAGACGGGTCGGAGCTGCACGCGCTGGTGAAGGCAAGGCGCGGGAAGGGAGGAGAGGGCACTGCGACGGCGCGCGAACGAGGGGCGGCGGACGCACACGCGCGCAGGGTGGGCGGGCAGGCCGCCGGAGGGGCTTGCCCTTGGCGATGACGAGCTACGCGAGCCCGAGCTTGCCTTGGCCACTTGAGCACTTCCTCCACCTGCGCGCGAAACCGGCACGCGAGTGCGCGCGCAAGCAATCGATGGTGAGGAGATGCGGCCGATGCAGTGGAGCAATCCTGCGCTGCACGTCGATTCTAGTTGCTTCGAGCCCTGCTTTCGTCGGGGGGGGGGGGGGGGGGGGGGGGGGGGGGGGGGGGGGGGGGGGGGGAGGGGATGGGGGGGTGGGGGAGGGGATGGGGCGGAAGGGGGGGAGAGAGCAGCAGCAGCAGTCACGGCGCGGTCTCATAAGGCGAGCAAGACGTGCGAGTAGAGCGTAAGCGTGAGCTCACACTCTCCGTGGAGGCGGCCGCCCCCGAGGCGACCGCAAAGACGAATAAGTCCGCCACAGCGCGTACGGCATCCGCCTCCTCCCAGCGCATAGAGAACAAGTTCCTCTTTCCGATGTGGGTGCCCATTGGAAGTCGCGACGTCTGTTCTATTTCCTGGCGTGACAGCGTTCTGCAAAAGAAGAATGATGACCTATTTTCACGCGCTGTAGATCCATTCATGGCGGGAACTGTGCCGCGCGCATCGACGCAGCCGCATTCTGCAGGGTATTAGACGCGTCGCTGAAATCACATACGCCGACGAGCGCGAGCGTTGACATCTCGTCGAGCGCGGTCGCGTGCAGCATGTACCCGCGCACCGGGCTCACTGCGCAGGCCAGTCAGGCGACGCTGTCGAGCGGGCAGCACGAGCAGCTTGCAATTTTAAAGACGTGAGTCGCTAGGCGTTCCTGTACGCGTGCATTCCATCGCACGCTGTGCTAAACTAAGAGACAAGGGAGAAAATGGGCACCAGAGACGCAAAATTCTTACAGCAAGATCCGCGTGGGAGGGTCAGAGACGCAAAATTCTTACAGCAAGATCCGCGTGGGAGGGTCAGGAAGTGTGCGTGGCGGTGGCAGGATGTGCGAGTGACGTGACAGCGAAAGTAGCGCCGGCCTCACAAGAGTGCCGATCGCCAGCTTGAAGAGGAGCTCGTCCGAGAGCCCGCGGCCGACGTGGCGGGCGAGCGCGTCGACCAACGTTTGGGGTCGCTGCAGCGAGTTCACGACACGCATTGCGGGCAAACGAAGCGGCGCTCGTTGCTGGCCAGCGCCGGACTTGCCAGAGGCGCCGATCAGCCAGCGGCGCACTGGCGCGTCAAGCGAGTCACGGCGTGGGTTGAGGTCGAGCTGTACGGTGAGGTTAATGCGCAGCGAGTGCACAGTGAGGTTCTCCACGTACACAGCGCCGTCAATCATGCCGGATCGGCGCAGGCGCTCAAGCTCGACAAGCAGATTGGGGGTTGCAACGCCGCGTCTCCCCACGCCTAAGTGTAGGCTGATCGCGCTTGCGTCGCACGACGCCAAGTTCTCAAGCAGCAACCCATCGCCGAGGTGCGCAAGCGCCGAGAGGACTTGCAATTCGAGGCACAGCTCGAGCTGCTGAGCGCGGATGCTTGCCTCCTCGATGACGATCGGCGCGTTCAGCGCACCAATCATCGCGGTGGCAGGCCGCACCAGGCGCACTCGCACATGCACCAGCGGGTCGGGTCCGGCATGCGAACGGCGCAGGATGACCGGGTGGGTGCACGGCACGAGCTCGCAATCCACCTGCGCGTGGCGAACGTTGACCTCGATGTCCTCGACGCCGCCCTGGCGCGCAGCCCAGCTCAGAGTGACTCCGCCGAGGTACGCAGAGACGATCTCAAGCGCGCGTGGGAGATGGCCTGCGCGCGTACCGGCGACGCCCGGCACACCGACGTTCGGGGCAGGACCACCTGTCATCGCGCCCAGCACGTGCGCGTGCATGCCGCTCGCAGAGACAAGGACCTCCCAGCGCGCATTGCTCGTGTTCAGCGGCGAGCGCGCGCTCCACGGCGACCGAGCGGGCGACGGCAGAAGGCTGCGCAAGCTGCCGCCGCCGCTACCAATGGACGCGAGCCTGCTGACGTCCGGGAGGCTGTGCCCGAGCAGCCGGCGGCTCAAGGTCCAGGCGCTGGTCGGTGCGACCGTCAGATGCAAGCATCGCACGGCCCCAACCGACCGAAGCTCGGCGAGAAGGCTGGCACCAGATGCCACAGGGAGCGCATGCGCAACCGCGCCGGGCCTGTCAAGCGCGTAGGACACGGAGCCGGGAGCCGTGTGTGCCCTTGAGGGGAGGAGCGCCGAGGCCACGATGGCAAGCACGTTGGAGGCGCGACGCGGCGCGCCCGAGCTCGTCTCTTCGACCATTGGCTCGAGCGTATGCGCGTCGTCGGCCAAGGCCCTCGAGATCTCGAGCAGTCGCGGACGTGCAAGCGGCTCATCCCACGCGTACTCGATCACGGCGAACGGAGAAAGTCTCTCCCATCGTGCCATGTCGCCAAGCAAAGATGCTCGCAGCTGCTGTCGGAAACGAAGCTCATGCGGCGAGTTGTTGCATATCTGGAACGGCGCTGCCCCAGACTGCTGCGTCGAGAACACCACCGCAGTCGTCGCAAAGCACGTGAGCGCAAAACTCGTCATAGCGACGAGCAGCGCATTGGCAGGGTCCGACGCGCGCCATTCCTCCGTTGGCGCTTCCCGCATGCGAAGGGTGCAGTGGCGCGGCTGGGCGGGCTTGTCCTCCACAACGAGCTCGAAGAGCCCCGATACGACGTTCATGCGCGCATTTGCGCCGACGCCTTCGAGTTTGCAGACAATGCTCGATTGCGAGCTGATCGGAGAGCAGTTCATCGGGAGCCATTGCGCGCGGCCTCCCGGCGTGCACGCAGGCAGAAGCAGCGAGCTCGCAGAGGCAGACGCGGCCCACGCGCTTGCCTTGCTGAGCTTGCGGGAGGCGGCGCCGGCCCGAACGAGGCGAAGGGCGAGTTGAGTGCTGTTGAGCACGACAACGCGCGGCGAGAGGAGCAGCGTCAGCGTCTCCGCCGGCGCGCCCTCGATGTGGCGCAGCGCAGCGCCGAAGCTGTGCAACTTGCCGTCTTCCGCCTCGAGGACGAAGGTCGCGTTCGAGTGTGCGCGGAACGGCATCGAGAGCCGCGTCCATTTTGTCGAGCAGCCCCGAAGGCGCCACGCGACGAGCAAACGGCCTTGGGTGACGCTCACACGCAAGGGCTGCAGTCGCTCGAAACGGTCACGCGACAGCTTCACCGAGAGGCCGCGGGCGGTGTTTGGAGGCCCATTGCTCCGTGGCCATGGCCAGCGAGCGTCTGCGGCGCTGCGCAGCAGCTCGGGAAAGCCCGCCCATGGCGCTGCTTGAAAAATGTGCGCGCTAGCTAGGCCGCTCACAGGAACAGGTGATGTGCCCACTTCGTCCTCGCATAGATACTCCAAGGCGAGCCCAGTATGGTTGAGCACACAAAGTTTCGCAGTGAGCCGTAGGTGCAGCGAGCCAGTGGGCGAGTGCTCTGCGGCAGCAATCATCGGCATCGACGGGTAGCCCGTCCCCGAGGGCAGCTGGAAGCTGATGCTCGTTGATGCCTCCTCTTGAACGCCAAGCGTTGCGTCGTTGGAGGACGTCAACAACGACGGCTGACCTCGCGAGAGTTGCGACGCACGCGCTCCCGCACCCCGCTCGATGGAAAGGGCCTCAAGCGGGGTGCTGCGCGCGCTGGAGAGGAGGGCGACCGGTACGAGCTGCGCCGCATCCAAATCGGTTGACAGCGCGACGATAGCTCGTTGCGCAAGCGCGACCGACTTGCTTATCCTCACCGACTCAAATGACGCCAAGAGCACGCCATCGCAGGCACCGGAGAAGGATGCGCCAATGTGAAGTGCGACGGTGCACGGCATCAAGTTGGTCACCACAAGGGGTGCTTCGACAAGCACAGTCCAAGAGCACCGTTCCGGATGGACGGCAATCTCGCACCGCAGGGTGATGCTGAAGGTGTGATCGCCGCAAATGACCTCGCTCGCTGGTTGCGCCGCGAGTTTGTTGAGTATGCGCGGATCGAGGCTGAGCAACGCCGAGATGCCAGTCAAGGTCGTCGACTGCGGCTGCATCCGTGAGACGGCAATGTGCATCCGGTTGCTGCCAAGGCAAAAGCGCGGCGGCAGAGCGTACGAGACGGACTTGGCGAGCGTGTACGCGTGCTCCACCTGATCCGAAAAGTGTGCCGAAGTGACCGAGAGGTCGAGAGGCAGATCCGTCAAGTTGATCAGCCGAACGGCGCTAGCGAGCAAGAGCGTGCGCCCTCCTGGGTTCGCGGTGCATCGCGCGAAAAGCGTGTCGCGCAGCCCTCGCTCGGCCGCGGCCTGCTCGGCGCCTGCATCAAGTACGCCCCCGCAGCGCGTGATCGCCAACACGGAGCTGCCGAGGGCAAGCGAAACTCGAATGGGCGAATATCCGGGCATGAGCACGTCGACCATGTCGTCCAACGGTGAAGCATTCCCACGAGCATCGACGTGCTGCGCAAGGCTTGCGCTCGCGCCATCCGGCACAAGCACCGGGGCGCAACCTGTGAACCACGCATGTACTGCGTCGCCCGTCTTGTTGATGAGCACATCGCCGGAGGAAAGGTCTCGCGCAAGGCCGCCGAGCGCGCGTGCGGGGCCGCCGCATGCAGCCACCATGTCAGCCGAGAGCGTGAGCGCAATGAGCTCGTTCGCATGGATGCGAGCGGCGCCTGCTGCCAGATGCGCGGTGATAGGCCAATGTGCAAAAAGAGAAAGAGCGCTCCAGCGCACCCGCTCCAGGCCGTCCTCCGCGCGCTTGCACACGTGACCATAAACGTCCGCAGAAAGGGACGCGTTGAGGATGCAGTCCATGCGGTCCGCGTCAAACGCCTCACGCACGCGCACACGGACTGGCACGAGAGCGATGCGTGCTCGCGGGAACGCTGGTTCGGACGCGTCGTCAACGAGCAGAACGTTCAGCGAGCGCAAGACAAAGCTGACCGTCTCGGAGGCGCTCGCATTGACTGCGCGCGCAGGCAGCCATGATAAATCGATCTGCGCGAGCGCAAGCCCAACAAGCTGCGCGAGGTCGCCAAGCGCCGCAATGCCATCCGTGCTGAGGTGAAGGACGACCTCGTCGCACTGCAAGTCCGCCGTCGCCACGTCGACCGCACCAAACAGCAAGTAAGCAAGGCTTACCTCTCCGGTGAAGTTGGCCGGCGCGGCGAGAAACTTGCGGGGCATGCTGCAAAGCTGCTCGTGCAACGGCGAAAATCGCGTCGGTCGCTTGTGCAGTGCGATGTCGAGCAAATCGAGTTTGCACGTGGCGTTCGCCAGGCGCTCGTCCGCATGCGCCTTCACGCTGCCAGCGGCATTTCCGGTGAACACGAACTCAATGTACTGCACGTCTTCCGGGTCGTCGTTCTCTGCCGATGAGGCCAGGAACACCCGCACCTCGCGTGCCCGCGTATCGAACGCAAACGCCGAGAAGCGTGGCGGCTCGTCGAGCAGCTGCAAGGACGGAGAGACGAATGGCTCGCTGGTCTGCTCGAAGGCAGGGCGAAAGGCATCGAAAAGCGCCAGCACGGTGCGGTGCGCCTGTTCTATGGCGCACGCGACTGCAACGAAGCCAAGCCGCACATGCACCGATACGATGTCGCCCGCAGCAAGCACAAACAGCGAAATCGCAGGCGTTTGCAAGTCGGATGGCCACACGTCCAGCACGCTGTGGAAAGGGGGCCCCATCACCCCCGAGCCGTGCGTGATGGCGAGCTTGTCCATGCTGAGCTCGAACATGACCTCGCCGTCGCTCCGCGCGATGAAGCTCGGTTGTGCAGCTGCACTCCACGACAGGTTTGCGCGCGTGCCTGCAATCGAAGCCTTCGCGGCACACCACGCTGCCCGTGAATCGCCGTCGACGCCTGCGAGGATGACCGAGACGTCGGCGCCGGCCCATGAGACGGTTGCGCGCAAGGACGCGCAGCGCTCGCCCTGCTGCGCGCTAAGCTCCTCCTCAGCTGACAGCTGACGTTGCGCGGGTGCTGCAAAAAATCGCGCATACGACGAATGCAAGCCAGACAGCACCATGGCGAGAACCGGTGTGATGCGCACCTTCGTCTGCCCCAACTGCAGCTGCGCGTCGAAATAGAGAGCAAGTGCGTCGCCACAGGGCATCGTGCCCTCGGCTAGCGTGCCGACAAGCGTGGTCGGACAGATGAAATGCTCGCCAAAAAGAGCGCCAGCCCCGACGATCACTTCCAATGAAGGGACATCGACTCGCGCCATTTGCGGCGCGACGGCGCCTGCCGCGAAGGACGCCATGGCAAGAGTGGGCCGCGCGAGCACGAGCGCCAAGCTTGCGTTCGCACACGAGTCGATGCCCGCGTGCAGCGCCATGCGTGTTTCTTCGACTTTGAGTGTCACGTCGAATGACCTCACGAGGGATGCGTCCTGCTCTTGCGCCGTCGAGGTCTCAGCGACGCGCACGATCACGTCGCACTGGCGGAGAGCGGCAGCCGCCGTCGCCACCCAGCCGGTGAGCACCTCGATCGCCTGCGGGTGGACGTCGAGCAGGACGATTCCAGCGAGTAGGCGCGCCGTGTTACGCCCGTTGGTGCCGCTGCAGCACCGCGCTTCGATGGCGCAGGTTCCCTCCACCTCGGCAGCAGCTTGCTCCTGGTCGCTCACATCGTGCGCCGTCGCCGGTAGCAGCTGCACCACGCGCCATTCCACAAAAGCAGCAGCTGCAACGCGGCCGACGCGGCCAATGTGCGGGGCGGCCGAGGGCAGCGCGACCGAGAACGTCGCAGCGCCGATGTGCACAGCGGCCGACTCAAGCGCCGCGCCACCCTCGACGGTGAGCGCAAAGAGCGCCGCGCGCTCTGCGACCGCGCGCGCGCTGGGCACGCCATTGTCGAGCAGCTCTGCGCCGAGTTCATCGACCGTCATGCGCACGCGAAATGACGGCGCATTTTGGCGTGCGGCGGCGCTGATGGGTGAAGCGGGCGGTGCGACGAGCGCCGCCCCGGCTGCCGTAACTGCGCCTCGTGCAGAAGGGGCCATCGGCAACAAGCCCTCGCGCCCCACGCCCCGCTCGACAGCACCATCGCCCACGCCGAGCTTGAGCAAGACAGTCGCAAGGGCCGTAGGGTCCAGTTTGAACCATATCGTGCCAGCGAGCACGTCCGCAGAGCACGCGCGCTCGCTCACGCGCAGCTCGAGGTGCAACGCAGCGGCTGCCGGTGAGGCGCGCGCTGATTCGGGCGCATCGGCGTGCCGAGCAGGGCCACTGGGCGCAATGCTCAACGCAGCGTGGTCAGTGAGAGGGCCATGCGAGCATTTGAGGTGCTGCAGCTGTAGCACCACGTCGCCGTCCACCGTCCGCTGCTGCACGTGCGCGCTGAGCCCGAGCAGGTCAGCAGCCATGAGCGGAGCGCCCGACGAGTCGACGATGCGCAGGCCGGCGGACGCGAGCGCAAAGTGGCCTTGCACGAGCAGCTGCTCGCACATGCCGTCCTCGGCCATCGCGGAGGGTGGCGCCGGCACGGCGTCACGGAGCCAGTCGGCCGCGCCGGTCGGCAGCGCGGCGCCGTGCTGGGGCGTGGTTGGCGGCTCGCGCCCGTCGCCACTTGCATTGTGGCGCGCGTCTGGCGGGCGAGGTGCTGCGCCGCCGCCTGCGCTCGTCCGCGAGAAGCAGCTCGACACGCATCGCGGCGACGAGGTGGCCGACGGTGACTGTTGAACCTCGAGGCGCGCGCCGTCGGCGAGCACTCCGCATCCGCCTGGCTCGTCGCTCCCGCCCGCGAGCCCGACTGCAGCGTCGTTGAGCGATCGCGCAATGCTGGCCACTGCCGCGAGGGCGCGCGCGCTGAGTTCGATGTCCAGGCGGCGCACGTCGATGGCCGCACGCGTGCGCGCGAGCGTGCGATCCGCGGGGAGCGCGCACGTCTCGAGCAGCACGCGCGCGCCAAACGGCCGAACAATCCGCTCTCCTTCCTGCGCCGCCCGCGCTTGCTGGCGCGTGCCGCGCGGCGCGGCATCCTGGGCGCGGTGGACGACGACCTGCACGTTCGAGGCGGCCACCTCGCTCTGCGCATACACCGTGTCGAGTAGGAGCTGGCGGTACGCTGCACCGTCGGTCTCGCCTCCGCCCGCGCCTGCGAGCGCGTCGAGCTCTCTCCGGTCGAGGGCGCGCGGGACGGAGGTTAGCGTGAGCGCGTCCATCTCGATGCCCAGCCAGGCGGACGCCTCGCTGCCCGCATCCGCCGGCAGCACGAGCAGCGGCGCGCGCACGAGCACGACGACGCTTGCGCTCTGCCTGAGCTCCGGGCGGAGGAGCAGCTCGAGCTTGGCACGCGCTCTCGCGCCAGGCGACGGGAGCGCGTTGCTCGCGCGCACCTCGTCGTCGAGCTGGACGATGTGCTCGCCGTCCGCACCCTCGTCGGCGTCGCCGGCCGGGCCCGCGGTCGAGAAGGCGGCCGCGAGCCGCGCCCACGGGTGCACGTGCAGCAGCAGCCGGAGAGGCGCGACCTCGATGCGCGCGCGCGTGGCCACGTCGGCTGGCTCGTCAAGCGCGGCGCGAGGCGCAGGTGCGGACGTGGACACGAGGCGTAGCGCCGGCGCGCGCGCCTCGCGCTGATCGCTCGAGCCGCGCTCGCGCGCCTGCACGAGGTGCGACGCGCCTGGATGAGGGCAGAGCGGGTCACGTAGATTGATGGCGCGCACGCTGAGCCGCACGTGCGACGGGCCGTCCGTGCAGCCGCGGTGCAGAGCGCGCAGCTCGGCGCAGGCGAGCTCAGCGAGCTGTGTTGCCCCGCCGCCCGCGCTGTCCGCGCGCAGCAGCGCAAGGCTGAGCGCGCGCACCGAGACGTCGATCAGCGTGCGCGACGCGACGATCGCCGCGCGGCGCACCGCTGCGGGCCCGCTGGCGGAGGCTCGGCCGGTCGCGTCGCGCACGCCCGTCTCGCCGCGCTCACGTGCGCCGAGCTGAGGTGGCGGCTGCGCAGCCGAAACGTGCCCGTCGAGCGCGGAGCGCAGTTCGGCGCGTTCGCCCTCCGTGACGCGCGCACAGCCGAACGGGGTGTTGCCGGTGCGCGGGAGCGCGCGCGCGCGCGGCGCGGCAGCGGGCGCGCTCGCGTTGCCTCGGCGGGCGGGGAGCTCGGCGAGGGTGTCGAGCGCGTCCTCAAATTGCGCGCCCTCGCCGTCGCTCTCGCTCACCGAGTACGGGGGCGAGCCCGGCGCCGGAGCGTCGCGCGCGGCCGAGCGCGCGCTGAGCTGCGCGAGCGCAGCCGGCGGCGGCGCGCCGCGCGTGCCAAAGTGCACAAGGTCGTGCGGCAGCGCCGCGTCCGTTGGCTCAAAGGATGCAGCGCTGCGGGCGGGAAGCATGTCGAGCGCGCCCGCGCTTGAGCTGCGCAGCCGCGCCGGCGGCACCTGCGCAAACGCCGCCTCTGCAGCCGCAGGCCGGTCGCCGAGCAGCCGGCGGAGGCCAAGCCAGCCCGCAATCGGCTCGTCGAGCGCGCGCACGTCGGCGGTGCGCGCGGCGGCGGCGGCGGCGCGCCTCCAAGTGTGCTCGGCGAGCGCGCGGAAGAAGAGCACGTCCTCGAGCTGCAGCTCGTCCTCGAGCTCGGCAAGGCGCGCGCGAAACAGCGCGGGGAGCGCATCGGCGCGCTGCGCGGCGTGCAGGTGGCGCACCCACAGCGTCACGTACTCCTGCCGCACCGCGCGCCGGCGCGCGAGCGCGGTCCACGTGTCGTAACGCCGGCGATGGCGCTCGCGGTCGGAGAGCACCGCGCGCGCCGCGTACACCCACCAGCCACGCGCGTCGTCTCGCACGCTCGCCGCGGGCCGGAAGCGGCCGTAGCGCTCGAGCAGCACGAGGTGCGCAAGCGCGACGCGCAGCCGCGCGAGTTGCGCGCTCTGGCGCGAAGACAAGCTGAGGCGCACCTCGTCGATGCGCAGCTGAGCACATGTCCATGCGCTCGCCTCGCCGACGCCAGCCTCGCCCGCCGTCGGCGCCTCATCATCGCGCTCGCGATCGTCATCGTCTTCGCCTTCCCTGTCGCCATCGCCGTCGCGGGCGGCGTCGCGCTCGCCACGCTCGCCCGCCGGAGCGCGCTCGGCGCCCGCACGTTCCGACTCGGGCGCGAAGCACGGCGGCCGCGGCTGCGTCGCGAGGCAGAGCAGCGCGCGCACAGAGAGGGGATGCAGCAGCGCGCAGCCGCCCGCCGCGTCCGACGCGCCGCTGCGCTGGTCGGCGCAGTAGGCCTCGAGGCCGTCGAGCTCGAGCAGGCGCCGCTCGGGCTGCGCGCTGCCGGCCGTGGCGGACGGCACGACGGCGGGCTCCCAGCGCGCGTTCGCCGCGCAGACGGTGAGCTCGCCCAGCTGCAAGCCGCAGCGGAAGGGCGCCGGCCCAGCGTGCGTGTACCGCACGTGCACGTTCTTGAGCGTAAGGCGCGCGTTGCCGAGCAGCCGCGCTGAGAGGTGCGAGAGCAGCGATGCATCGGCCGAGCCGCCAGCCGCGCTGCTGCCACCCCCCGGCTGGCGCATCCCGCTGCCGTCCACGCCGTAACGCACGAGCTCTGCATAGTCAAGCCGCATCCGCTTGCGCATCCGCTCGCGCCGCTCGTGCTGGCGGCCGTCGAGTTCGGCGCGCGTCTTTGGGCGCAGCTCGATGTCAATGTCCTCGACAACCAGACGCACGGGCTCGCTCAGCAGTCGGCTCCATGGCACGTGCAGCGAGAGGCGGCCGATGCGCGAGCGCGCGACGACGAGCGGTAGGCCGAGCATCTCGAGCGCGTCCGGCGTAATCTCGAACGCCTCGAGCTGCAGGTGGCCGCTCCACACGCCCACCTTGAGCCGCTGGTGCGCAAAGTCGCGGATGTACGCGCCGAGGTACTTTGCGAGCAGATCGGCGATCAGCCGCTCGGCGCGAGACCACATCCTTCGCGCCGGCCACACGGGTGGTGAGTGGCCGCGTGACCGTGACGTCACGCCCCTCCGTCCAAGAGCAGTTCAGTCTGCCGGGTTTCGGGCCGCTCGGCACTCGGCAACTGACTGCTGCCGTCGTCGGCGCGCGCTAAGGGAGCTGAGCTACGTCTGGCAGCTGCAGCTGGTCATGGACAGACTGCGCGCGTCCGCATCATCTGCGGCCACCGTACAGCCGCGACGCGACGCCGCCCGCCATCGATCGGCCCCCGTCGGCCGGCGCCGCGGGCGCGGCGCTCGGCGTTGCACGTGGCGGCGTCGCAGCGACGGTCGAGACCCACGTCGCCTCGCGCCACCTGCGCTCGACCCGTCGCCGCTGCTGCAGCTCGCGCGAGCGGTGAATGATGGCGCGCAGCCGCCCCGACCCGGCGCGCACCGCACGCGCCGCGCGCGCGACCGTGTGCTCAGCCACAAAGCGCACGCCGCTCGACGTCGTCGACGCGGCGGCGCTCGACGCGGCGAAGGCGCCGCGCGCGCCGTGTGCGAACGCGCGGATCGTGCTGCCCGTGCGCTGCACCAGCGTGCGCGCCGCGACCGACATCCACATCCCGCCCCAGCCGCGCGCGTCGGGCTGGCTGACCAGCGCGAGCGCGCCAAGGTGCTGAAACGCGACCGTCGACTGCACGTCGCGCGGCGCGGCGCGGCGCGCGAGCGCGTCCGCAGCCGACCATGCGCTCTCCTCACGCGCCGCGTCGGCGAGCGCGAGCGGCGAGAGCATCTGCGACAGCTCCTGCCGCTCGAGCTGTAGGATGCGCACCTCCTCGCGCACGGACGCCTTCGTCGCGCGCACGGTCGAGCGCGCCTGCGCGAGCACCGGCGCAGCGAGCGCCGACGACGCGAGCGCGAGCGCGAGCGGCCAGAGCACGAGCGCCGCTGCGCAGCTCAGCGCACATGCTTCCGCCCGCCGCCTCGACGGCGGCCGCTGTGTGCCACCTGGAGCACCGTCGGCTGGAGCACCGTCGGCTGGAGCACCGTCGGATGGAGCACCGTCGGCTGGAGCACCGTCGGCTGGAGCACCGTCGGCTGATGCGCCGCCGCCAATCGTGATGATCGGCATGGCGGCGTCTGCGAGCACGCGCACGATCGCCGCTCGGCGCGCAGCGGCGCGCGCGCTGTGCGCAGCCACGCCGCGCGCCTCCAGCTCCGCCTCCGCAAGCGGCGGCCGATGCTGAGGCTGCTCGCACGCGCACTCCGTCTGCACGCCGATGCCAATGCCGTTCGGCGCGGCGCGGCGCGCCGCCGAGCCGCCGCCTTGGTTCGCCTGCACGCCGACGTGCTGCACGCACGTCGGCTCGGTTTGCACGTGTGCCGTCGGTCCACCTTCGCCCTGCGGCTCGTACTGCGAGCTGCGGTCGGCGATCAGCACGCCGCGCCGCCTGCGCGCGCTCGCGCCGGCCGGCGACAGGTCGTCGGCGGCGCGGCTCGCGTATGAGGCCGGGCTGTGTGCAGGCGGCGAGAAGTGGATGTGCGGCGAGGCGGCCGAAGCAGCTATCGACTCGTAGCACGCGCGCGCGCGCGCCACCGCCAACGAGCGCGGCGTCGGCGTCGATGGCGGCTCGGCTGCTGGCGCGCCGTCGGCTGCTGGCTCGCCGCCGCTCGCGCCCGCGCCGCGCGGGCTGCCGAGAGCGAGCGCGCGCGCGGCGGCAGGTGGCACGTACGGCTCATATGCGGGCGGACTTCGGGCCGAGTCACGATGGTCCGCCGGCCGCGGCTTGCGACCGTACGCGACGAGCAGTGCGCCGCAGCCCGCGAGTGCCAGCGAACACGCACCACGCGCAAGCGAGCAGCGGCGCTCGCCGCACCCGCGCGCGCGCGTCTCGCGCATCCGCGAGGCGAGGTAGTGTACGCGCATGCGCGCGCGGAAGAGGTGCGCGGTGAGCCGGCGCGCTCTCCTCGCGTTTGTCGCGGCGACGGTCCGCCGCGCGTGCGCACCCGCCGCGCTGCCCACCGAGGAGCGCGCCGCGGGCACGTATGCGGCTTCGCCGTCGTCGGGCTCGACACGATAGTAGAACGTGCGTTCGCCCCACAGCGCGCCGGTTATTGCACCCGCCCATGTCGCCTCCGCCGAGCCGTGCACGCGCTCCTCCGCGTCCTCGGCCCTGCACGGCTCGCAGTGTGCGGCCGCGTCGGCGCTGCGTCTGAGCGCGGGCGGTTCAGCATCGGCATTTGGCGATGCACCGACATCGGCCGTCAACTCGATCATTTCGGGCGCGATGCTGGCGTCGATGGCGGCCGCGTCTCGCGCCCGCGTAGGCTCCGGCTGCGCGCTCCCGCGCGGCGGCAGGCCGACGGCGAGCGCGAGCAGCAGCGCGAGCGCGAGTACGAGCGGCGGCGTGTAACCACGCGCAGGCGGCGCGCTGCTCGCAATGTCCACTGCGTCGTCGGCGCGTTGCGCGTGCAGCCGCGTCCGGTATGCGTGCGGCGAGCCGCCTGGTTGCATCCCCACGCGTTCCGCCCACGAGCGCATGCACCGGGGCCGTTTCACTTTTCCGAGCTTCTGCGTACGCGTTTCGCGCGCACCTTCCAGCATGGCGCTCCCCGTGGCGCTACTCGCGCTGCTCGCGTACGCGGGACAGGCGTCGTGCGCGTCGGTCGCTCGCTGCGGGCCGCGCGTACCGTTCTGTAGCTTGTGCGCACATTGCAGCAGCGCGCCTCGTGCCATGCGCATGAGCGACGGCGGCGACGGCGGCTCACCGAACCCCGTCGCGCTCGGCGCGCGCGCGTTGCGCTCGCCCGCCGCGTCGCTCGGCGTGACGAGCGTGCTTCTGAGCGTGCTCGTCGGCAATCGCTTTGCCATGGACGAGGTGGCGAACAGTCAGAGCCGCAGCGACCTCCTTGCCGTCGCCGCCGCCGCTTCGCTCGTGTTGCACGCGCTCGCGTCGCTCGACATCGAGTCGCGCGTCGCCGAGCCGCAGCAGCTCGTCGGAGCGCGCGTGGCGTGCGAGCTCGACACCGCTGGAATCGGCGCGGCGCGGCTCGGCGAGTTTTTGACCTGGCTTGCTGAGTCGCTCGCCGCCTGCACGCCGACGAGCAGCATCCTCATCTACGACCGCGCGCGTGGCCGCACGCTCCTGCGCGCGGGCGTGATGGGCCCTGCGCCGTCCGTCGCGCCAGGGCCTATCCTGGACAAGTGCCTCACGGTGGATCGGGCGCGCGGCACGTACCTCGCCAGCCTGCAAAACTACCCGGGCAAAATCGAGTTCAGCTACCTGCCGCCAAACACGCAGTGCGTGCTCGTGCAGCCGTACGGCGACGGCGCCGGTGCCATCATCCTCGGCGCGAACGCCTCTCGCATCTACACCAACAAGCACCTCACGTGGGTGCAGCTCCTTGCCGACCGTCTGAGCTCCGAGCTCGGGCTGCGTTCGGCCTCGG
This sequence comes from Diacronema lutheri, assembly GCA_019448385.1. Classification (NCBI taxonomy): domain Eukaryota; phylum Haptophyta; class Pavlovophyceae; order Pavlovales; family Pavlovaceae; genus Diacronema; species Diacronema lutheri. Next base: position 170,990 of record JAGTXO010000005.1, on the reverse strand, counting down.
AGCCGGGTGAGCCGGCCAGTGGCGGCACGCAAAGGTGATCTGGCTTTATCGCAACGCGCACGGCGCGTGCCACGCCGGCCGCGCGCCGCTGGTGTCGCGGCTCAGCGTCCGCCGCAGCAGTGTTGACGGCGACCGGGGCGAAAAGTACGTTGTTCGTGGTGCCGGCGGGGCGCGCGGAGCGCGGCCACCAGGACGCGAAGACGCAGCCGAAACGATCAAGGTAGGAGGCGTCGAGGCGGCCGGCATTCCGAAGCCTCCAGCCGGCGCAGCCGCGGCCGCAGGCGCGCGCCGCGCCGATGGGCACCACGGTCCAGTGTCCACGGGTTCAAAATCAAAATCAAAATCAAAATTTGAAAATTTCGTACCAGTCTGTCCTTTAGAGTTTTACCCCACCGGCCCTAGTTTTAAGAATATTTTAACCTTCACGCTTCAATATTGTTTCCGCGCTGGTTTTGGAGCGCGCGTCGTTCGCACAATGCCCACAGAGGCTGCGGCGCTCGACGAGATCAAGGAGCTGCGCGCGCAGCTGGCCGCGATCGACGTGAGCATCGGCTCGGTTGGAGACGAGCTGCGCGAGGTGAAGCGTCGTGTTCGACAGCGCGCGCGCGCTGCGCACACGCTGCGCACGTCGGCGCGTCACCGCACCGAGATTAGCCACGTGCTCGCCGGTGCGAGCACGCCAGCCGATGTGCCGCCGCCCAAGCGCGCGGTGGTGCGCGCATTCGTCTGTGGCGACGATGTCGCCGCAGGCTTCCGGCGGCCGCAGGAGGCGCATTCTGAAAAGCCGCCGCGCCCACTTCGGCAGCACGAGGAGACGCACAGGCGGATCTTTGGTGATGGCGGGGTCCCCACGGGGCGCGCGCAGCCCGCGATCACCCGCGTCATCACGCCTCGCGATGGCTGGCCGGACGTCGCATTGCGCAAGGCGAAGCGCGTGGCGACGGTCAGAGGCACGGCCGTGGTGCACACCTTGCCAGCGGCGGACGGGGGCCGAGCGCGAGCAAACGCTCTCCAGAGGGGGGGCGCTACGGGAGCCTCGAGACGAGCGCTGGCCGCGGAGTGAGCGTCTCGAGCCGGATCGCGTGCATCACGGGCCAGAGCCCCCCCCCCCCCCCCCCCCCCCCCCCCCCCCCCTCCCTGTGGAAACTCTAAATTTCGAGCCGGATCGCGTGCATCACGGGCCACAGCTTCCCGGAGATGAGGAGCTCGCCCGTCGTCTCGTCGAACGCAATGCCGTTGAGGCACGCGCCCATCCGCCGCCTGCTTCTGAACGCGTCGTCGAAGCCCGTGCCGTTGATCCAGCCGAGAAGGCAGCGCTTGCGCGCGTCCCAAACGCCAATATAATCGCTCAGCCACACGTTGAAGAGCAGCACGCCGTTGGGCAGCATCTCGAGCTCGTTCAGCAACGTGATCGCGCGCACGCCCCCGCCGCCGCTCCGCCGCCGGTACGGCCAACGCATCGCGCTCGGCGGGCTCTCGCCAACGACGCGGATCGTCTCGACGACGCGCAGCGTGTCGGGGCTGACGACGTACAGCCTGCTTGAGCCGTCGCTCACGTACAGCCACGAGCCGTCGTTGGTGATCCCCCACCCCTCACGCCGCTCGAACTGGTCGGCAAAATTGCGGTGCTCGCGCACGAACGCGAGGGTCGACGCATCGTACTCGAGCAGAGACCCCTCGCGCCACGTGAGCATCAGCAGCTTGCCGCGCCAATGCGTGACACCCTCGGCAAAAAAGCGGCGCGCGGGTCGGCTAAGTAACGCGCCGGGCAGCGAGCCGCGCGGCTCCGCGCCGCGCAGGTGGTTTTGTCGCAGCACCGAGCCATTGTGCGCGTCGATGATGCGGAGCGACGACTTGCCGTACAGCCCAGAGGCCTCGAAGAGGACGTGGTCATGGAAAGCGAGGCCCTGCAAAAAGGCGCTCGGATCGTGCGCCATCGAGCGCACCGGTACCGCCAAGAAGATCGGCAGCACCCGCGGGCAGCTGGTTGGAGCGGAGAGCAGCGGGTGGCGGGCGAGCAGGTGTGCACGAGGCGACGGCGCGGGGCGCCACTCAGCGCCGGCGCCGTCGGCGGCGAGACCATCGCCGTCTGGGTGCCAAAGCGCGCCGAGCGAAGGCGACGCCGTGCCGACGAGCAGTAGGCATGCGAGGCGGACGAGCGCCGATCTCGGTCCGTGCGGCGGGGTCGCCATTCCTATTTCGGTATGGGAAAAGGAGGGGGAGAAAGTTATGCCCTGCATTGGAGCTCCGGTGCAGCACGAGGTCCGCGCGCGCGTCGTGCCGCGCGCGAGCCTGATGACGAGGTGTGGGTTGAGGCACGAGTTGCAACGAAAACATGACGCGCTCAGGCGTAGATAGACTGCGCCACGCCGCGCCCGCCGCGCCCTTCAGAGCGCCGTGCTGCGCCGCGCCGCGCGCCGCCCAGCCTCGCGCTGCTCGACTGTCTGACTCTGTCCTCTGAAGTGCCGCGCGGGGGATTATTGTTCGATCGAATCGGCCCTGTCGGGTGTTGGGAGGCGATGGATCGCGCCAGCTCGCGCTCGGTGCCGTGGGCGGCGCAGCAGCTGGCGTTCACGGCGTGGATGAATGGCCGGCTCGCCGAGCGTGACGGCTTCCGCGTTGAGGACCTGCAGCGCGACATGCGAGATGGCGTGGTCTTGCTTGAGCTTCTCGAGATCGTCGACCGCGGGCATGTGTTTGCCGGCCGCGTGCGCCGGCCGCGGCACAAGCTCGAGGAGATCGCCAACCTCAACCTGGGCATCGAGCGGCTGCGCGAGCGCGGCGTCAAGCTTGTCAATATTTCCGCGGAGGACGTGCACGACGGCTCCATCGATCTCATCCTCGCGCTCGTCTGGGCGATCATTTTGCGGTTTGAGCTCGGCACGTCGGCCGGCGCGACCGGTGGCAGCGCGCGCAGCGGCGATAGCGATGACGCGAGCGGCGCGCGCGCGACGGCGGGCGGACTGAACGACGCGCGGCACGAGCTGCTCGTGTGGGTGCGCGCGCAGCTGGAGACGGCGGCGGGCGCCTCCAATGGCGCCAAGCCGGCGCAGGCCGCGCCCGCCGTGTCCAACTTGACGCACGACTTCCGCTCGGGCGAGGTGCTCGTCGCGCTCGCCGAGCGCGCGCTCGGTGCGCCCTCGCTCGGCCGCGCCGCCGATCCGAGCGCGCCGCCCGTCGAGCGCGTGCGCGCGGCGATGGGCGCGCTCGAATCGCAGCTGGGGGTGCCGCACGCGCTCTCCGCGGACGAGCTCGTCGCGGGCCAGCTCGACGAGAGGGCAGCGGTGGTGTACGTCGCGATGTTGCGCCGCGCCGTTGAGCGCCGCGACGCTGCGAGCGCCGAGCTGCACGCCGCCGTTAACGCGCGCGATGTGCGCAAGCTCACGCGAGCGCTCGACGCGGCTCGCGCTGCGCATGTCGACCAACGGAGCGTGCTGCGCGCTTCGGAGCTGCTACTGCGGCTGCAGCCGCCCGCAGAGCCAGCGCTGCGCGCGCGCGCCGGGATGCAGCCACGCACGGCGCTTGGGCTGAGCATGCCGCCAGAGCGCGCCGTCCCACCAGCCGTGTCGGCCTCTGCGGCCTCGCCCGACGGCGCGTGCCTGCCGGGCGCGACCGGCGCGCGCGGCGCGAGCGGGAGCGCGCACGCAGCGGGTGGCGCGCGGCCGGTGTGCGCAGCGGAAGACGCGCCAGACGCTGCGGGCGGCACTGCATCCCCTCGTGCCGCAGCTGGCGCGTGCGTCGCGGACGAGCGCGCGCACGGCGAGGATGCAGGCGCCGTCGGTGAGGACGCAGGCGGCCGGCTGACTGCGGGCGGCGCGCGCGCGGCGCACGACGCCGGCAGGGCGCTCATGCGGCTAGGCGACGGCGGCAGCAGCGCGGCATCCGTCGGCTTGGATCTGCTCGGGCGCGAGTCGTTCTCCGACGGCGACGATGCAGGCCCCCGAAACGGCGGCGGAGCGGGCGGCCGCGCGACGGCGGCCGTCGCGCGCACCGCGCTCACGGCCGGCGCGGTGCTCATGGGCCTCGGCGCCACGGCGTCTTCGGCGGTGGCGTCGCCGCCTCGCGCGAACCGGCGCGAGCCGTTTGGCCGCGAGCGCGACGAGCTGCGCCGGGCCGGCGCCGGCGGCGACGAGGACAGCGATGGCGGCGCCTCGCCTCCGCCGCACGCGCCGCTGTACGCCGCGCGCGCTGCGGCAGGCATTTTGCACGAGATCGGGCTGAGCGCACGCGTGGAGACGGCGCGCGGCGTGCACGGCCAACGCGGCCGCGCCACAGCCGCCGATGGCCGCGGGTACGGCACGAACGACGCCGACCGCGAGCGAGCCGGCGGGCGCGCCGGCGGCGGCGGCGGCGGCGACCTCGCGTATGCGAGCCACCCCGACGCGCGCCTCGCGCAGGTGGGCGAGGCGGAGCAGTCCGCATGCGGCAGATGCTCGTCGCTCGCGACGGCGGGCGCGCCCGACGTCCGCGCCTCAGACGGCCGCACCTCGCTCGAGACGCAGGCCTCAGCAACCGCCGCGCACGCGCGCGCCGCCACGGAGCGCGCGCTGCGCGCCGCGCGATCCATCGGCGCCACGAGCGCCGCGTCGGACGCGCTCCCGCTGCGCGAGCACGGCGCGCGGACGGGGTACGAGCGCACGGCGACCGCGAATCGCGCGCGCTCCGGCTCGCCACCCGCGCGCGCGCCGCGCGCGACGGCGGCGCACGTCGGCGGCGCAGCGGCGGCGGAGGGCGCGGCGGGTGGCGTGGTCGGTGCTACGCACGGCGGCCGGCCGCGGTCAACGGCGCGGCGGCGGCCGGCATCCGCGCGGCGGCACCGCGCCGCGCACCCGTCCGGCGCGCGCGTGTCCGAGACAGGCCGCTCGTCGGGCGGCCTGCGCGGCGGCGTGCACGGCGGCGCCTTCGGCTCGCACGGGCGCGAGCTGAGCGCGCACGTCGAGCAGAACGCGCCGCATCGACTGCAGCGGCGCGCGAGCAGCGCGGGGCGGCGCGCGTCGGGCGCGTCGCTCGGCGGCTCTGGCAGCGAATTCTTCTACCGGCCGGCAATGGGGCTCGCGTGGAACAGGCTGCGCGTCGTGCGCGCGTGGTCGCCGTCAGAGCAGCGGCAGGTCGACGCGCTCGCGGTGCGCGTGCGCCGCCGGCTGGAGCGAGTGGACGCGTCGCGGCGCGCGGCGGAGATGGCTGAGCGTCGAGCTGTGCTCGAGCGCGAGCGCCGGCGCGACCTCGCGCTGCACGGGCACAGCGCAGCCGGCGCGCACGGCGACGGCCCGTCGGACGACTCGGCCTTCGCGCGGTGGCGCGCGCAGGACGAGGAGCGGCTGCTCCGCCTCATCTCGCTCAGGCGCGCCGAGCTCAAGCGGATCAACGACGAGCGGTGAGCGCGCGCCGCGCGCCGGTTGTGCGCGCGCGCACGCGAGCGCGCACGCTGCCGCTCACGGCGTGCCGCGGCCGGCCGCACGCCGCGCAGCGCGGCTGCCGACACGGAGCGAAAGGCGCACGCCGCGTCCGCCTACGCCGCGTGGGCGCTCGGCAAGCGGCACGCGGCGTCGACGCGCGCCGCGCGCACAGCGGCGCGCGACAACGCCGTCTCGGCCGCGCTCGAGCAGATCCTGCGCCGCGTCGACTCGGAGGTCACCTTCCTCGCGTGGAAGCGCGCGCATGCGCCGCGCGCGCCGCGTGCGCCGCGCGAAGAGCCGCGGCCGGATCACGCCAACGCGCGCTCGCCGCGCACGGCTGACGGCGAGCCCTTGTTCGCGCAGCGCGCCGGCGCCGGCGCCCGTGTGCGCGCCGCGTCCGCGTCGCGCGCGCGCCGCACGCCCGCCACGAGCGCCGACGGCGCATCCGCGCGCGGTGCGCGCCGCGAGCGGCGGCAGAGCCACGGGGCCACGAGGGCCGCCGCGTCGGCCGCCGCCGCCGCCGCCAGCACCGCCGCGCGTCATGCCGCCGCGCGCGCACTCAGTTGGGACGAGGAGGCGGCGGGGCCGTCAGCCGCCGTCGACGACTTTGACTGGGATGCGTGGGCGGCGGGCGACGTGCAGCTCGATCGCGCGGCGCCGGCACGCATGCGCGCCGCCTCGGCTGCTGACGAGCGAGCGCCGCCTGCAGCCCGAGGGAGCGGCGCACGGACCGCGCGCCCGCGTTCGGCAACGCGCGCATCGCGAGCTGGGTGGAGCACCGCGCGCTCGTAGGCGCCTTGCTTCATGTGGCTCCACCCTGGAGTGGCTGGCCCCGTTCAGTTGAGCACAGCCTGTCTCCTGGGGCTGAGTGACTCCTGCGTGTCCCGTGGGGCTGAGTGACTCCTGAGTGTCTCCTGGGGCTGAGTGACGACGCGCACAGTGGCGATGCGACGGCGGTGGGCGCCGCGCGCGCCGACCCCCCCCCGCGCACACCTCACCACTCGCCCACAGGCGGCGCAGCTACGGCCAATGCCTGACGTTGCGAACTTTCGTTTTGGGCGAGGCCGCGAAAAAAGCCCACACACTACGGTTTTCGATGGACGGGGGGACAGCCTGCTGCTTGGAGACACCGCGAGCAGCGCACTCCCCCAGATTCGCTCTTGCCCGACAGTGCAGGCGCGGCGGCGTGGCAACGCGCCACGACTCGCCCGTCGCTTCGAGCCCCCCCCCCCCCCCCCCCCCCCCCCCCCCTTCCCTTCGTCCGCCTCAAAAGCCGCCGAGCCCCGGCCCGTGCTGGCCGGCGATGAGCGACATGACGGCCGAGAGCACGCCGCGGCCTGCGCTCGACAGCTCGAGCTCGGGGCGCGAGATCTTGGTCTTGAGCAGCGCCTCGAGCTGCTCGCGCAAGTCGAGGATGAGCGACTCGACCCGCTGCGGCACGCGAAAGCGGATCCACTGATCAATGCACAGCACCACCTCGCCGCCCGCCGCGTCGCGCTGCTCGACCTGCCGGCGGCGGCCGCCCTTGGCGCGGCCCGAGACGCGCACGCCGCCTTCGGAGCGCAGCTCGCCGGCGAACATGAGCAGCGCGTACGGCGAGACGGGCGCGCAGTCGCGCACGAAGACCGCGCCCGTCTTCACCTTCTCCGCGTACACGAGGTAGGTGGAGGCAAAGTGCGCCTCGCGCGCGTTGACCGACGACGGGTGGATCTGCACGGGCATGGGCTCGGCCGAGCCCTCCTCGCGCGTGAGCAGCTTGGGCATCTTGCCCGCCTTCTTCGACTCCTCCACCACCACCACCTGCGGGTAGAGCGCCGCGCAGAGCAGCGATTTGAGCAGCTCGCCCGTCGAGCCGTCGAGGTCGTCGGGCGTCGCAAGCGCGCCGCCGGCGGCCGCGCCGTCCGCACCGCCGTCGAGCGCCGCGTCGACGCCGAGCATGATCGCGGTGCGGCAGCCGTCCGAGCCGCGCTCGCGCCGCCCGACCGCCTCGACCGCGCGCGCGCGCAGCCCCGGCCGCACGAAGCGCGCGTCGGAGAGGAGCTCGAGGAGCTGCCGCTTGAGCTGCGCGATGGACTGGAGTGTGCGCACGGACAAGAAGCACTCGCGCGCCATCTGGAAGCGCGCGCCGCCCGACTGGTCAAACTCGCGGTACGCGCGGAGGACGGTGAGGTGGTCCGACTGCCCCGCCTTGAATCGCATCTTCGCCGCGTCCGCCTCGGCGCGCTTGTCGAAGGGCGCGAGGAAGGGCGTGCGGAACGAGAGGGTGGCCGCAACGGTGAGCGCCTCGTCCGCGACGTCGAAGATGGCGCCGAAGAGGAGCAGCTTGCCGATGCGCACGTCGACGGGCAGCTTTGCGAGGTGCTCGCCAAGCGCCGTCAGTTCCTCCACCGCCGCCGGTGGCGCGCCGGCGCGCGCGCCAGCCGCCGGCTGCGGCTCTGAGAGCTGCAACGCGTCAATCTCGACGAGCTCGGCGATGGCGCGGCGCACGGCCTCGGCGGAGGGCGGCTCGATCAGCCGCGCGCACACATCGGCTGCCGGCTGCGGGTAGCGCAGCGCCTTGATCGTGAGGACGAGCCGGTCAAGGGGCACGCGGCACACCTCGGGCACCTGGTGGCCAGCCATCGTCACCTCGTGCGCGTGACGCGTGAAGAGGTGGATGGCAACGCCGGGGCGGACGCGGCCGGCGCGGCCCCGCCGCTGCTTGGCGTTCGCGCGCGAGACCTGCACCTCGTCGAGCGACTCCATCCGCCTGCTCGGGTCGTAACGCGTCTCCTTCATCCGGCCCGTGTCGATCACGAAGCCAACGTCGTCGACGGTGATTGCCGTCTCGGCGATGTTCGTCGCGAGCACGACCTTGCGCGCGCCGAGCTCGGGCGGGGGGCGCAAGAAGACGCGTCGTTGGTCATCGGGCGGCAGCGTCGAATGCAGCGGCACGATCCAACTATACGTGCGGCGCGCGGCGCGCGGCGCGGCGCGGCACCGCGCGCGTGAGTGCACGGCGCGCCCTTGCCGCCCCTTGCACCCCTTGCCGCTCCCGCCCGTGCACCCCTTCCCGCCCCCGGACCCCTTCCCGCCCCTGCACCCCTTGCCGCCCGTTGCCGCCCGTTGCCCTCTCCCCACCTCGACCTTCGTCACCCCTCGCGCATGGCGCGCAGGCGATGCACCTGCGCTGCGGCTCGCGCGCAAAGTGGCTGTTCTCAAGCAGCATCTCGTGCACCGTCGTGATCTCCTTGAGGCCGGGCAGGAAGACGAGGATTGCGTCGCCGTCGCCCGGCTGCGCGGGCGGCGCGGGCGGCAGCTCGGCGGGCGCGCGCGCACGCACGCCGGCGGCGGGTCCGAGCGGCGCGGTGTGCTTGTCGCGCGCGAGCTCGTTGAGCGCCTTTGCCGACCGCTCGCTCGGCTGCGCCTTGAGGAAGACGATGAGCTCGACGAGCAGCTCGTAATTGATTGCCGAGTGATCGAGCGCGCCAAGCGCCTCTGCCGTCTTGGCACTGTACGACGCGTAGCGCTGCGCGAGCTCGATGGGCGGCAGGTCCATGTCGGCGCGCTGGTCCTCGCCAAACGCCGCGTGCGCGCCGCCGCCGCCGCCGCCGCTGCCGCCGCCAGCGCCGCCGGCGCCGGCGCGCCAGTGCGTCGCGAGCTGCGTGTCGGAGTGCGTGCGCGCGGGCGCGTGCGGCTGCGGGAGCCAGGCCATCCCGCCCTGCTCGGAGGGCACGCGGTGCATGCCGCCGCCGCGCGCGCCGCGCGCGCCGCCGCCGTACGCCGGCGCCGTCGCTGGCCCCCCGCCCGCATTCTTGGGCAGCTTGCGCGCCCAATCGGCGCGCGGCCGCACCCGGTGGCCAGTGAGCTCGAGGGCGTCTTCGAGGAAGAGCGCGGTGACGGGGAATGTGCGGCCAGGCACCGCGATCACGGGCGCGGGCACGTCGCTCGCCGCGCCGAGCGTGCCGCCCGCGCCGTGCGCGCGCGCGCCGGCCGCCGCGGGCACGGCGGCGAAGTAGCGCGCAAAGAGGCCGGCATCGAGCGTAGCGCTCATCAGCACGAGGCGCAGGTCGGGACGCTCGGCGAGGAGGTCGCGCAGCACCATCAGAAGGAAGTCCGACTCCATCGACCGCTCGTGCACCTCGTCAACGAACAGATGCGTCACGCCCGCGAGCTTCTGCGCGCGCACGCCGCCAGCGGCCGCCGCCGCGTCCGCCTCGTCGGACAGGCGGCGCATGAGGATGCCGGTAGTGCAGAAGAGGAGGCAGGTCTGCGCGGACGTCTTGGACTCGAGCCGGATCGTATATCCGACCGCGCCGCCGATCCGCTCGCCGCGCTCGGCCGCGACGCGCTCGGCGACGCCCATCGCGGAGATGCGGCGCGGTTGCGCGACGACGACGGAGCACGGCAAGCCATCGGCGGCGGCCGCCTCGAGGACGTACTGCGGGAGCTGAGTGGACTTGCCGCAGCCCGTGTCGCCCTCGATCACCACAACCTGGTGCTGCTTGATCGCGTCGAGCACCCGCTGCCGGTAGGCAAATACGGGCAGCGCCTCGCGCTGCGCTTGGAACGGGTTGGCGGCGGCAGGCGGCGGCACGCGCACATGCCCGCCGCCACCACCGCCGCCGCGCCGGGCGCGCGCGGTCGGACCGCCGCCGGCCGACGGCCGCGCGCGCACCGCCTCGCGCACGACCGTCGCAATCTGCTCGTACTCGTCATACCGCACGTCGACCTGCGAACCGCCCGAGTGCACGCGCAGCACGCGCGCGTCGTACCAGCCCTCCTCTGACTCGTCGGCGTAGTACGCAAGCACGGGCTGGCCCGGCGCGAGCGCCTCGACGAAGTGCACGTCCGCGCCGAGCGACGTGAGCTGCAGCGCCGAGCGGATGGAGTATTCGTCCGCAGACGCCATGCCGACTGGCACGGCCGACGCGGCCGCGCCGGCCGCCGCCTTGTCCGCGGCGGCCTGGGCCTTGCTCAGCGCGGCGAGCTGCGACCTGACGCCGCCGCCTCCAACGCCGCCGCCACCGCCGCCGCCGCCGCCGCCGCCACCGCCGCCGCCGCCGCCGCCACCGCCGCCGCCGCCGCCGCCGCTGCCGCCGCCGCCGCCCTTACCCTTCCCGCGGCCACCGCCGCCGCCGCCGCCGCCCCTCTTGAGACGTCCATTTTCCCATTGGCCAAAGTTGAGCGGCAGGCCGGTGCGCGGGTCGCGCTGAATCCCGCCACCGCCACCGCCGCCTCGCCCTCCGCGCCCGCCGTTCCGGTTCGAGCCGCCCATGCCCGCCGTGGATTCCCCTCGCCACGAGTGATTTTAATGCTGGTGCTGACCCCGCTGTCCTGACGTGAGCGCCGTTAGTATATTTTAATATTGAGGTACCCATATGGGTAGCAGCCGTTCCTCCAAGCCATGGCTCCCGTGGATCGTGAGCCGCCCGCACGCGGCTTGCGCGAGCCGGCGAAGTACTGGCAGCTGCACGCACTCGACGCGGCAATCTCACGTTCACTAGTTGATGTCGAGCGCCTCGCCAAGCTCGCGGCCAAGCCGCCGCAGGCCCGCGACACTGACCGCGCCGCGCCGCCGATCGACGGCGCTCGCTTTTATGCGCTCCAGCCGCGCGGCGCGCCGCGCGCGCTCGTCGCGGGGCTGGGCGTGAGCGCGGGCGCAAGCGTGGACAACGTACGCTTCTCGCCGCGCGGTCAGCCGCCGGCCGCGCGCGCGCCTCCGCTGCCCGCCGCCGCCGAGCCTCTCTCGACGATCGGGCGCGTCCTCGCGGCGCGCGCGACGGCCGACACGAGCGCGCCCTTGTGGCGGCCGGCACGCGCGCCGACGACGGCGCGCGCTGCGGCGATGTCGTTGGCAGAGGACGAAGGGACGCACGCGCCGCCGCCTCGGCCGCCGCCCGCGCCGCCGCTGCGCCCCGCGCCGCCCGCGCCCTCGCCCGCCGACGTGCAGGCGCGCCGCCGCTCGATGCGCGCGCGGCGCACGCGCGAGGCGGTGCGCAGCGGGCGCGAGGCGGCTGTCGATGCCAAGGTGGCGGCGATACGGCGCGATCCGGCTATGCGCGAGCAGCTCGAGGCGCGGCTGCGCGAGCAGCACGACGCGCACGCCGCTGCGCGCCGTGGCTCGGGGCGAGACCTCGTGCGGCACAACGCGCAAGCGCTGACGCCGCGCGGTGCGGAGGAGGCCGCCGGCCGGCGCGCAGAGCTGCGCGCGCGCCACGCCGACGCGCTCGCGCGCGCGTCGCAGCTGCGGGCGGACAAGCTCGCGGCGGAGGGCACGGCCGTCTTGGCGCGCGCGCGCCGCGACGACGCCGAGCGCCGCGACGCCGAGCTCGCCGCGCTCGCGTCCGCGCGCGCGCGCGGCGACGTCGCGCGGCGGCGCACGCGGCGCGACGCGGCGCGCTGGCTCGCGCTCGGCGCGCTCGGCGCGCGCGCGCTGCGGCTGCGCGAGGCGCTGCGCGCGCACAGGCCCCTCCTCGAGATGCGCCGCCGCCGGCGCGCGCCCGACGTGGCCGCCGCGTCCATACAGCGCGCAGCGAGGCGGCGCGCGGCGCGCGTGCGCGCGCGGCGCGAGGCGTCGGCGGTCGCGGTGCAGCGCGGCTACCGCCGGCTGCGCTGGCGGCTGGCCATCTCGCGCAAGGCGCAGGCCGTGTCGGTGGTGCGCGTGACGCTCGCCGAGCTCCGAGCGCACCCGCCCATCGTGCGCATTCTCCGCACGTTCCTGCGCGCGGTCGTGTGCGTGCAGCGCGCGTTGCGCGCCGCGCGGCTGCGCAGGCGCGCGAGGCTGACGGCGCGGCTGCTGCAGTGGCTGCGCGCGGAGGAGGCGCTGCTGCTGCGCGCCAACGATGGCGGCGAGGCGGAGGCGCGCACGCACGACTCGCCGCGCCGCGGCAGGCGCGGCGTGGGCTCGCCGCGCCGCGTCGCGCGACGGTCGCTCGCGACGGCGGGCGGCGAAAGTCGCGGCGCGGCCGGCGGCGTGCCCAACTCGCCGCTTGCGCGCGGCTCGCCGGGCGGGCCGCTGAGGTCGCCACGCACGCCACGCCCCGCCGGGCAGAACGCGACGCGCCCGCCCGCGTCACCCTCGCGCGCTGGCCTGCCACCGTCGCCCAATCCGGGCCGGCAGCGGTGGCCGCGCGTGTCAGCCAGCGGCGACGCGGCGCGCGGCGCGTCGCCTCTCTCGGCGACGCTAGAGCGGCCGGCAGCGGCGGGCGCGCCGGTCTGGGTGGTCGACAACCCGCTCAGCGCGCCGCTCGCACTCTCGACGTCCGGCGCGAGCACGCGCCTCGCGCCGCGATCGACGCTCGCGCTCGCCGTGCTCTCGCCCGACGACGACGCGACGCTCGACTCGGCGTTCGCGACCAAGTACGAGCTGCTCGCGGCGCACGCGGTGGCGCAGGCGCGTGCGCACGCCAAGGCGCTCGGCGAGCACGTCGCCGCGCTCGACGCCGCGCTCGCGTCGGGCGCGGTTCCCCGGCGCGAGGTCGAGCGGTCGCGGAAGGCGCGGATCGAGCTGCAGCTCGAGAGCGCGAGCCTGATCGACGGCGCGCAGTACGAGGTGCTCATGCGCGCGCTCGCATCGCCCGAGGCACTCACGCGTGCGTACGAGCGCTCCAACTCGGTCGTGCTCACGCGCGAGATGCTGCTGCGCTACAACCCGGTGCCCGCGCTGCGCGTCCGCCTCTCCGCCGACGAGCTCGAGCGGCTGATCGCGGCAGCGCGTCAGCAGTGCGCTGAGACGGGCGTGTGGGAGGTGCCGGGCGTCGACATCTGGTACAAGTCGCTCACCGTCGCCAACCCAAAGCTGCCTCTCCCCCAGTGAAAGTGCCTTGTCTGTCCGTTCGTCCCGCCGCCATCGTGTCCGTCCACGGCCATCCTTGACGGCGGCGCGGCGCTCGCGATGCTTGTCGACAGGCTGCTCTCGGCGCTGCTCGCTCTGTGCGTGGCGTGGTGGGTCGGCCGGCTGTTCTCGGCGTCCGCGCGCAGCCGGTCAGGCTCGCCGACGCCCGCGCCGCGCCCGAAAGCAGTGCCCGCGCTCTCCGCAGACGCGCTGCGCGCCGACGACGCGCCACCGTGGCACCGCGAGATGCGGTGCGACGAGGCGATACCGCCCGTCTCCGTCGCCACATCGCGCGATGTCGAGGTGTTTTGCGAGTCCTTCTTCATCGAGCGGCACGACAGGCGCTGGCCGCGCGGCGAGGGTGCTTCGGATGGCGGCGACGACGACGTGCGATCGCCGCCGCAATGGGTCTGGGATTGGGCGTACCGCGTGCAGTTTCGCAACCGCGGCACGGAGGCGGTGCAGCTGCTCACGCGCCACTGGGTGTTCGTCGACGCGAACGGCGCCGCGCACGAGGTGATGGGCCCCGGTGCGCGCGGCAAGACGCCCGTCATCGTACCGGGCGGCGAGTGGACGTACGAGAGCGGCACGAGCCTCCGCACGGCGCATGGCTCGATGCGCGGCTCGTTCGGGCTCGTGGCGCTGCGGCCTGCCGCCGGTGGCGACGACGACGCGCTCGGCGCGCCGTTCGCCGTGCGCGTCGCGCGCCTCGCGCTCAGCTCGAGCGGAAAGCCCGTGCGCGTGCCGTGTGGGCCGCCGCTCGCACACGGCCGCGTGCCGCCATCGTCCGTCGCGATCTCGCGCCGCGTGATCGTCGGCACGACGAGCGCCGCGCGCCCGCGCTCGCCAATCGACGGCAGCCGGCCCTACTCACTCGACGTGCAGGTGAACAATGCGCGACATGCCCCCATCCTGCTCGTCGGCCGCGAGTGGCACATCTCGGGCGCAGGCGGCCTCTCGCGCGTCGTCGACGCGGGCGCGCGCGGCGCGCTGAGGCACGATCGGCCGCCTCTCGCGCGCGCGACGCGCGTCGTCCATCCCGGCTCGGCGCTGCGCTTCGGCACGGTCCTCACCGTTGCGCCCGAGCTCTCCGATCGGGCCATCGCCGCAGGCCACCTGCTCGTCTGCCTGCTCGACGACGAGCGCGAGGGCGGCGACGACGACGCAATCGACGCGGCGTGCGAGCCGGTGCGCGTAGAAATTGGCCGCGTCGCCCTCTCCTCGGACGGATTGGCGGTCGACGCAAATGCCGCACTCGACAACGGCAGCGGGGACGACACGCTCGCACACAATGCCAGCAGCGAGAGTCATGGAGCTGGGTGAACGAGCAGTTCGCTCGTGACTCGACACTCGGCGGAGGAGTCGTTGCCCCCCCCATAAATGATGCTATTCACTGTCGCTTCTCCCCCCCGCCTGCTCAGGCGAATTCGGTCTTCCAAACCTGCGGCGCGATCTTGCCGAGCGCGTCGGCGACCGCCTGCTGCGACTTGGCGTCGGCACAGATGGCCCACATGAGGCCGCCGCGGCCGGTACCGGCGAGCTTGGCGCCGAGCGCGCCCGCGCCGCGCGCTGCGTCGACCAGCTTGTCCAGCTCTGGGCAGCTCACAGTCAGCTGCTGCAGGAGCGCGTGGTTCTTGTCGGCGAGCGCGCCGACCGCCTTCCAGTCGCACGTCTTGAGCGCCTCCTCCGCCGCGTTGTAAATGTCAAGGTACTCGGCGAGCAGGCCGTCGAACCACTTGGGCTCCTTCTCCTTTTTCGCCTTCACGTCCGCCACCACCTTGGACGTCGAAGCGGTGATGCCAGTCGACGCGTAGACGATGAGCGCGGGTGACGCGAGCTTGCGCGTTTCGAAGAGCGGCGCGCCATCCGTGCGCTGAAACTTGAGGACGCCACCGTAGGTGGCGGCGGTATTGTCGATGCCACTCGGCTCGCCATGGTATCCCTTCTCGCCCTCGTAGCCCGCTGCGTTGATCTCCTCCTCGCTCAGGCTCCTGCCCTGCGCGGCGGCGACGGCGCGCGCCACGGACACGCAGTTCGCGGCCGACGCGCCGATGCCGCTCACGGCGCAGAGGTCGCCACCGAGCGTGATCTTGAGGCCCTTCTTGGCGGTGTCCCAGCCGAGGTGTTTGAGCACCAGCTGCGTCCCCTCGAGCATCTCATCCGCCTTCTCATCCTTGTACCCGGGGATCGCCGGTCGGTTGTCCTCGACGATCAGCCCGTGCGACCACTCGGCCGAGCTCGGCTCGACGACGCACTCGGTGTACGCGGCAACGGCACCAACGAGCGCGGGCACTTTGTACACGACAAAATGCTCGCCGAAGAGGATCAGCTTGCCGAAGCCTTTGTGCTGGCTCTGCCCCTTGAGCCGCTTGGACGCGCGTGTCGGCGTTTCCGCTTTCGTGTTCGGCATGACCCTGCTGATGCGGCCCGAGAATGAAGAGGCCGCTCCTGGGGGATTTTTAAAATAGCGCCGGGCTGTCCGGACGAGCTTGTGCGGCAAGTACGCGCCCAGATCACATGCTGCCGGGGTACGCGGGCGGGATGGTGACCGGGCTCGGGCCGGGGATGGGGCCGCACGGCGCGATGGCGCCGCTGCCGATGGAGCTCCCGCCGCACGAAGAGGCGCCGCACGACCTGCTCGACACGCGCCGGCGCCACGGCGGCATGCCCGAACCCGAGCGCGAGCGGCAGCGCGACTATGACGACGAGCAACTGCGCTCGCGGCGGCGGGGCAAGTGGGACGAGATGAGCGCGAACGGCGCGGCCGCGCTGCTGCCCGTCGCGGCGCCGCTCCCCGCCTCCGCCTACGCTCTTCCCGCGCCGCACGGCTGCGCGATGCTGGAGAGCGCGCCGCCGGTGGGCGCGTCGATGGCCGCGCGGCCGGCGATGCCGCAGCACGCTCAGCCACTGGCGTCTCCGGCGGGCATGGGGCCGTACGGCTACGGGGCTCCGGCTCCGCCGCACGGGCCGCTCGGGCCGCTTGCGCCCCCGCTGCCGCCGCGCCCAGTGCAGCAGCAGGCCTCCAAGAAGCAGCGAGAGATCTACGTGGGCAACTTGCTGCAGCACGTCGTGAGCGCGCAGATGCTGAAGGACTTCTTCTCGCAGATTTTGCAGAGTCTGCCGGGCTTTGACCCGTCGGCGGGCGTGCCCGTCGTCAACGTGCAGATGTCCGGTGAGGGCAAGTTTGCCTTTGTCGAGCTGCGCGACGAGACGCTCGCCGCGACGATGCTCAAACTCGACAAGGTTGAGCTGTGCGGCCGCCTCCTCAACGTCGGCCGGCCGAGCGGCTACCTGCCGAGCGGCGCGCCTGTGATACCGCTCGACACGTCGCGGCTACGACTGCCGGGTATCAACGCGCAGCCCTCCTCCGCCGTCGGCTACGTGACCGCGCAGCTGCCCAAGCCGCCAGCGGTCGCGCCGCCAGCGGTCGCGCCGCCGCCTGCGAATCGCAAGCAGCGCGAACTGTACGTGGGCAATCTCGCCGTCGGCCTCGTCACGGCGCAGATGCTGCGCGACCTATTCACGCTGCCGCTCCAGTCGATGCCGGGCTTCGACCCGAGCAAGGGCGCCGCCGTCGTCAACGTCGACATGGCCCGCGACGGCAAGTTCGCCTTTGTCGAGCTGCGCGACGAGGCGCTCGCCGCGACGGCCATCTCGCTCTTCCACGAAATGGACCTGTGTGGCCGTAAGCTGCATATCGGCAGGCCTCGCGGGTACGTCGACCCGGCGACGGGCGCGGCGGCCGCGGCGGGCTTCGCCGCCGCGCACTACACCCCGCTCGTCGCCGGCGGCGGTGCCGCGGTCGGTGCTGCGTACTACCCGCCCACAGCGCAGCCGTCCCACGCGGCGCTCGCGCACATGTGCGCTCCGCCGCCGCAGCCCGCGTACGCGCCCGCGCCATTGCACGCGGCGGTGGGTGCTGGTGGCGGTTACATGATGCACCAGCCGAGTACGCATTATCCACCATCGTCATCCATGATGCACCCGGCCGCACTGCAGCAGCAGCCGCTGACGGCCGCGCCGCTCGCGATGGCGCACGGCGCGTACGACAGCGGAGCGCTTGGCACGCCCTTCCTCTGCCTCGACAACCTCGTCTCGGCCGAGGCGCTACGCGACGAGCGAGAGTGCGCAGCGCAGCGCCACGCCGCGCCGCACAGCGCAGCGTCGGCCTCCTGCACGCGCGCGCGCGCGCGCGCGCGCGCGTCGCCCACACGCGCCGCCCGCCGGCGCCGCGGCGGCGCGTCGCGTCGCGTCGCTCCGCGGTCGCAGGTACGCCGAGATCGTGCGCGACATCCAGACGGAGTGCCAGAAGTGCGGGCCGGTCCTCGAGATCCGCGTGCCTAGGCCGGGCAGGCCGGAGCTCGCTCCGTACATTGGCCGCGCGTTTGTGCGCTTCGCGGACATTGGCGCGGCGCGCGGCGCGTGCGCGGCACTCAACGGCCGCGCCTTCGATGGGAACATCGTGCGCGCAACGTTTGTGACGGCGCAGGCATACAATGTGGTCGGGATGTGCTGAGCTGTGCTGCGCTGTGCCGCGCGCGTGGCTCGGCGCCCCTTGGCCGCACGCCGCGCCTTGCCGCGCGCGCGCCGCGACGGTGCCGTTCGTGCGGCGCCACTCGCCCTCACGCGCGCGCGCGCCGCCTGCTGCGAGGCGCGCTGATGCTGCTGTTGGAGCAGCACGCCTGCTCGGTGGCGTGCTCGGCGTGCGGCTGCGCTGCGCTGCTTGCGGGCGGTGCGCGGAGCCCACTCGCCCCGCGTCATGTCGTCTTGTGCCACATGTCGCCTCTCCTCCTCGCCTCTCGTCCTCCTGTCTGTCTCTCGCTTGCCCCATCCAACGCGCCGCGCCATGCCGAAGGCTGCGCGACCTCTGGCTCGTGCACGCGATCTCTCGCGCGCGTCCTCACTGTGGGCTTTGTCGCCCGTTCGCGCCTTTGGCCCTGCCACGTGCTCTCGAGATTTGGCATGCCACGTGCCACCCCCGTTGTGATGGCTGCTTCAAAGTGGAACGTGCTCCGGCCTGTCTGCATGCTGTCCCGCGTGCACGCATTCCAACCTCCTCACGCCTGCCTGGAATGTTTCTGACCTTGTTTGAACTTTTGATCAGCTCTCTGAGGATGAGTGCACCCATTGCCATGGTCCACCCATTGCCATGGTCGCGCCCCGGTGTCTGCGGGCAGCGAGGCCAGATCCAGAGCGTCGGCGGGCAGGCGGCAAGGGAAGGGGGGAAAGGGGGGGGGGGGGGGGGGGGGGGGGGTGGATGAAGGGCACGGCTTCAGCCCTTTGCGGCACGACATCTCCCCTCGCGTGGCATCCCGCATCCGCCAGTCTGAAACTGCGTGCTCCTGGTCGCGTGTGTTGAGTTTGTGGTCGCGTGCTGGTGATCCGCACGCACAAGGTCCAGTCATCTCCTCAGCCTCGATCGACATTGCTCGGCCCTCAGAGCGCAGCGCGCCGGGAAGCGACTCTGCGCACACCCTTCCCAGCTGACCCTTAAAGCCGGCCTGCGCCTTCGACGCCGGCCGGGTTGTGACTTGTGAGTCTTGAGAAGAATTGGTGCGTCATCAAGTTTGGGGAGTGACCAAAGCGCTTCGAAGCTCCATCACCCACATGAGCAAGAGAGGCAGGGCCCGCCCGGTGGCGCAGCCGGGCCTCAAGCGCGCACGCACGGCGTCGCCGGCGGCTTCGTCCGTCACGCGCGCGGCCCGCGGCACGCCCCCACCCGCCGTCGGGCCACCTCAGGCGCGCGGCGAGCCCGCCGCTAGCGGGCCGGCGGCGATGGCGGGCGACGGCACGGGCGCCGGAGCGCAGCAGCAGCGCACGGCGAGGGCTTTGCGCGCGCAGGCGCGCGCGCCTGCAGCTGCGCTCCCGCGCACGCCTTCTACCGTCGCGCTCGCCCTGCCACCGGCGTGCGCGCGCCATGCGCCGACGGCGCGCGCGGCGAGCGCGGCTCCGCCGCAGACGCGCGCCGGCAGCGGCTCAAGCGTGGTGCAGGTGGGCGCGGCGCGTCTCGGCGCTGCGGGTGTAGCGCCGACAATGTCGCGCCTCAGCGCGCCCGGCGCCGAGCTCGAGCGCCTTCGGCTGTGCGACCGGCCGCGGCGGCTGCACCGGCAGGCGGCGCCAGCGGCGCTCGCACTGCGTCCGCCGGCGCGCGAGCAGCCGCAGTGGTCGGCGCCGGGCGTCGCGCGCGCGTGCGAGCTGGGCGGTTCGGTCTCGGACGCCGTCTCCTCCCTCCTCGCGCTCTCCAACCCAAGCCTCGCCGCCGAGCTCGCCAGCGTGGGCGCGCGCGCGGCGGGGTGGAGGGGGCCCCGCGCGCGCGCGCCGCGTGGCTGCGGCTGCCCGCTCCTCGCCCTGCTCGGCGAGGACGAGCTCGGCCTGCTCGCGGCGAGCGTGCATGTCGACGACGTGCTCGCCCTCGCGCTCACCTGCCGCACCCTCCGCGCCGCGACGGGCGCGCGCGATGCGCTTGGCGGCGGCGGCGTGCTCGCCGACGCCAAGCCGTTTCGCGTCACGACGAGCGTGCTCTCGCTTGCAACGTCGATCGGCAGGCTGCAGTGGGGCCTTTCGTGCGGCGCGCAGCTCAATGCGTCGCTCTGCGCCGCCGCGGCCGCGCGCGGCGCGCTCGCCGCGCTCATCCGGCTGCGCGCCGTCGGCTGTCCGTGGGACCACAAGACGTGCGTGCGCGCGGCGGAGGGCGGCCACTTTGAGGTGCTCAAGTGGGCGCACGTGCACGGCTGCCCGGTTGGGCTGGTGAAGATGGTGATTTGCTGCGCGGCCGCGCGCAACGGCGACCTCGAGATGCTCAGCTGGCTCTTCGCCAACGGCTTCAAGACGGTGAGCTACTTCGTGTCGTCCGACGCGGCGTCGCACGGCCGCCTCGCCGTCCTGCAGTGGCTGCACGCGCACGGCTGGTGTGAGTGGAAGATGTGCACGCTGTACGCGGCCGCGTGCCACGGCCACCTCGACGTGCTCCGCTGGATGGTCGCCAACGGCTTCCCGTGGAATGCGGAGATCAGCGCGCGCGCGCGCGACTGCATCGAGCGGCACTGCACAGTCAACCGCGCCGCGCTGCGCGAGTGGCTCGATGCGCACGGCGACGGCGGCGTGCAGGGGCACGGCGCGGGCGCGGGCGCGCTCGGCCCAGGCCTCCTCGGCGGCCCGGCCGGCTTCTTCTGAGATGTGTCGTACAGTGTAGACTCTATGACTCAACAGTGTGGAGAGCCAGCGCGTTTGGTTGGAGGCGCGGGAACCAGGGAGAGCGCGCATGCGCAACGACTGACGGCAGCGGCAGGTCGCGCAGCTGCCGTCAGGCAACCGAGAGATTCGCGTCGCGCCGCACTGGCAGCGCCGATGGAGCAGCTGCACGCCATGAGCGCGAGGAGGGGTGGCCGGCGGCGGCGGCGGCGGTGCGGCTGGACGCCGCGCGTATGCGATCCAAACGGTAGTCGCACGGCGCAGCGCGGCGCCGCGCCGCGCGCGCGCCAGCTCACGCGCCGCCTCTCGAGTTTGAAGCGCACGGCAGTGCGTCCACGTGTTCTGAGACGGCTTCCACGATGACGAGCGCGACCTCGGCGTTGCTCGTGATCTGGTGGTCCTCCTCGGAGATGGACGGGAAGAAGCGGCTACGCGGCACGTTCACCGTCTCCGAGAGGAGCAGCCGCTCCCACTCGCCCGCGCGCGTCGGCTCGATCGCTGCGAACAGGCGGAGCGCGGCGACCGCCTTTTCGCTCGGCTGCATGAGCGCCCCTTTGATCGCGGACATCTGCAGCTGAAGCGCGGCCGGATCGGGCATCGCGCATGCCAACT
Source organism: Diacronema lutheri (assembly GCA_019448385.1). Taxonomy (NCBI): domain Eukaryota; phylum Haptophyta; class Pavlovophyceae; order Pavlovales; family Pavlovaceae; genus Diacronema; species Diacronema lutheri. The sequence continues at coordinate 149,975 of JAGTXO010000005.1, read as the reverse complement.
CGCACGACTGCAGCCGCGCCGGCGAACATTGCGCGACCTGCGCGTCGGCGGCAGACGCGTGCTGTCGGGGCGCGGCCCGCATGGCGCGGCGACGGCGACGGCGCACCGCGCGCGGCAGGTGAGCGCTCGACGCCTTGAACGCGACAGCGCGCGTGGCGCAGCGCAGTGCGCGGCCGCGCACACACCTCAACAGCGGCCGACGGCGCGACGAGTTCGGCCGGCTCGAAGCGCGGCCCGTAGCGCAGCGAGGCGAGGATCGCCACCTCGTGGATGTTCTCGCAGCAAATCGGTTGCCTGCTCGCGTCGCGCACGCTGAGCCAGGCGGGGTGGTGCTTCTTGGCGTGCTTGCGCGCCGCGTCCGTGTGCGCGTACGTCTTGCTGCAGACCCGCCCGGTGATATCTGCTCGCGCTCGGGCAGATGCGCGGTCTGAGCATCGCGGGGCCTGCACCACGCGACGTCACGCCGCGGCCGCGAGGCGAGTCAGGCGGCGGGCGCGGCGCGCGCACCGAGACAGATGCACGAGAAGGACATGGTCGCCCAGCTGCACGCACGCACGCCTCTCTTGGGCTCGCCCTCACGTGCTGCAGGCCCAGCGAACCCACTCGTTGGTCGGCCAGCCACTCCCGGCCGGCACGACGTCCAGCGCGATTTTGTTAGGGGCGCACGTGCACCGGACAAAAAGTCCGGAGATACGGGGGGCGCCGTCGGGGATTCGCCAGGGGGGCTGATGACTCCCGGGTGCGCGACACCAGGGAGCGTGAAGTCGTGCAGGGCGCGCGCGCGAGACATTCTTTTGGCTCAAATGGTGACTGAGCGTCGCGCTCGTCGAAAGCGGAACGATGTGCGGGTGGTTAGGCCTGCATAGCCCGCTCACCGGCGCCGCGCGTGAGCGCGTGGTTGTGCGTGCGCGCCGAGCGCCGCTCGACGTGTACGAGAGTCGCGTCCGAAAGCTCGCCGAAGTGCTCTTCGGGCTTGGCGCGCGCACTCTGTGGAGCGTCGCGCTGTTGACACGCACACCGGACGCGACGCCGATGTACGCAAGGAGAATCTCCGGCGCCGACGAGCCGAGCGCCATCTGCGTCAGATTGGCGACCGTCATCGCGCTTCACACTTGCGTGCGAATGAGCCGCACGCGCCGCACAACGTGCACGCCTTGACCTCGACCCTTGCGCTCGCGATTGTCTCGATCGCGAGCACGGACGTACCGCAGATCGGCTCGCCAACCGCGGACGCCTAGAGCAGCGCGTCGGACGCCATCCTACGTGCGGCCGAACCGAGTATATCGTCAACGGGCGTGAGGCAGTGTGAGGCGGCCGCCACATGGCGGTCGCCGCTGTGCACGCCGCGGTGGCGGCGCGGCGGGAGCAGGAGCACGCGGACGCGCCCGCGATTCTCCGCTCTTCCCGGCCGAGTGGCGCCGACCTGCTTGACGGCATCGAGGTTGCGCGCCTCACGTCGCGCCCGTCGTCGCAGCAGCGCGCGGGCGCGCAGCACGAGCTGCTGCCGCCCGGCAAGGGTGAGTTGGGCGCGCGGCGCAGCTCGCGCAGTGGCGAGTCGAACGGCTCGAAGCGCAACTCGCGCGCCGACGCTGCGCCCGACACGCCGACCGCGCCCGCCGTCGGCGCGGTGCAGCCGCGTGGCGCGCCCGACGCGCCGCTGGACCAGCCGCCGACTGCCGTCGAGCTGACGCGCGGGCCAGTGCACCGGAGGGGCAGCGCACGCTGGTACCAGGCGCTTTCGCGACGCTACTACGAGACGCACGCCGCACAGCTCGTCGTCGCCGCGCTGATCGCGGCCAACTTTGCCGTCAGCCTCGTGCAGGCGCAGGTGTCGACGCGCGCGAGCGCGGCGGATGTGCTCGTCTTCGCTGGCTTCGAGTGGTTCTTCACGGTGGCATTCACGATCGAGCTTGTGTGGAACATGCTCTCGCACTGGTGCTTCGCCTTCTGGTCTTCTGGCTGGAACCTCTTCGATTTTGTCATTGTCTCGATCGCGTGGCTCGCGATCTTCCTCGAGCAGCTGCCCGGCGTGTCCGTCCTCCGCCTCTTCCGCGCGTTCCGCGTCTTCCGCCTCTTCCGGCGCGTCGAGTCGCTCCGCTCGATCATCGAGGGCGTGTTCAAGTCGCTCCCCGCCGTTGGCAACGCCTTCGCTGTCCTCGCAATCCTGATGGGCATCTGGTCGATCATCGGCGTCGAGTTCTTCGCGCCCTTCGCGCCGCAGCACTTTGGGACCTTTGCGCGCGCGATGCTCACGACGTGGCAGGTGCGCCGCGCGCGCGCCGCGTGTGGTCTCTTAGCGCGGCGTCTCACGAGCCGCGCGCGCTTCGCGCCACGCTCGCGCGCGTGCAGATGATGACGCTTGATGGCTGGGCGGACATTGCGCGGCCGCTCATTTATGGCTCCAACGCGCAGAACCTGATCGCTGGCCCAATCTACTTTGTGAGCTACACCTTTGTCGCCGCCGTCGTGATGGCCAACGTCGTCATCGCGATCCTGCTCGACAACTACTTGCTCGCGATAGACAGGCAGAACGACGAGCGAGACGAGCTGCGCGCGCTGCAGCTCGAGCGTGCCGAGCAGGCCGCGCTGGACGCGAGGCGCGCCTTGCTGCGCGAGCAGGCACGCTGCGCCGCTGCGTTGCTGCGCCGCGTGCGCCGCGTGCGCCGCGTGCGCGGAGCGCAGCGCGCCGCTTCGCCTCACGCGCGGCGCGTGCGCGCGCTCCCGCCGCGCGCGTCCGCCGGCGCGCAGGAGGTGCCGATCAAGACGCTCGAGGCGACGGACGCGGCGGAGCACGCGCCGGCCATCATCGCGTCGGTGATCGCCGACTTGTGCGAGGAGCGGCTGCTGCAGCGGCTGCCGCGCGACGAGCTGCTCGACCTCGCGGCCGTGCTGTGCGCGTCGCCGCTCACGCGTGCCACGCTGCTCCGCCATGCGCACAACAAGGTGCTCGAGGGCAAGGCGCTCGCCGGCACGACTGCCGGCGAGTTGCTCTGCGCGTTCGCCGCACTGCACGAGCGCGACGCCGCGTCGGCCGCGCCGCCCGCCGCCGCGAGCCGTGGAGGCGCGCGCGACGGGGAAGGCACGGCAGCGCTGCCCGCGTCGGGGCCGGCCGCAGCGGACGCGGGCGCGCATTGCATGTGCGCGGCCGCGGCCGCGGCGGCGGCGCCGGTCGCGTTGGAGCCTCTGGCCAACGGCGCGCGCGGCGAGGGGAGGATCAACTTGGAGCGCGGCCGTTTCGAGGCTGTGTCGTTTGGCGAGCCGTCGCCGAGACAATCGGAACGAACGCCCGTCTGACTCGAGCGCAGGCCCGGACGCGCGCGTGGGCCTTTCCCCCCTTGTGTGTTGTTGATTTCACGCCTTGCTCACTGTGCTTGCATGCGGCGACTCGCCGCTGGCGGTGACGTGCCGGGCGCGCGCAAGGAGAAAGGCGACGCTGGACAGCAACGCAAGCACCACGCACGCGGCCGAGATGGCGTACACGGAGAAGTTGAGCGCCGCGTGGCACGAGCCCGAGTACTCGCAGTGGGCGCCGGAGAAGGACTTGCGCCCGTTGTCGGCGAGCCACGCCTCCATCGTGTGGATCTGCATGTTTTGCACGTTGACAATGCCCCAGAGGAGGTGCTCGAGCTCACCGTCGGGGTCGTTCCCCTCATTGGTCTTGTCGAGCTTGATGAGCGCCTTGGCCATGTTGACGGCGTTCGCGTGGTGCCTACGCGCGGCGCGGCGCAGGGGATAAGCGGGGCAAATGCTCAGCTGTCAATTTGGTACGCAGTCGCGCGCCAGCCACGGAGACACCACCCGTGCGCGGCGTGTGATGCCAGGCGCGCGCACGGGATCATCTGCTGCATGAACGTCGTGAGCGGGTCGTTCGCGTGCACGTTGACGCGCATCTGCTCGTGCATCGCGCAATCCATCGCGTTGAGGCACTCGACGAAGAGCTTTTGATCCTCCGTTTCGGCCTCGCCGCACGTGAACATGCCCTTGTCGCAGTGGTGCTCACCCGCGAACGATCCGAGGCCATACGTGCCGCACTTCTCATCAAAGGCGCTCGGCTTCTCGTGCGCATACCCGAGCTTCGGCTCGTCCGCGCTCTGGAGGAGCTTCGACTCGCCCCTGCGCATCAGCTTGATGCGGCCGGACATGTGGTTGTGCACGTGGCTGCACGGCGCGGCGACACGTGTGGCGCACGTCGGGGGATGGGCGGCGGGGGCGTAGCGCACAGACGCCGCCCGCGGTGCGTGCGCGGGCGAGTCGGGGGGTCCGGGGGCTCGCGCAACACCATGGTGTGTCTACACGCGCGGGCGCACACCAGAAGTAGAAGAGGTCTTTGGTGTACGCCTCGTCGGTGAGCGTGAGCTTCACCTTGTAGCCCTCGTCCGCCTTGTCGCGCTTTGCCTGCCAGTCGGGGCGCGGCACGGCAAACCGGGGCTCGTAGGGGTAGAGGCCCGAATCGCCATTGTTGGCCAGGCGCGGGTAGCGCACGGCTCCGTCCTCGGTGCCACCCAGAAAGTGGTTGCCGAGGAAGTAGATGGGGGACTGGCACGTACTCGAGTGGTAGCACTCGGAGCCCGTCAACGTCATCCCCGGCTCGAGCTCCGGATTGCCCCTGTGCGCGCCGTCCGGAGCATAGGCGAAACCAAGCGGGTGGAACCAATTGGAAGCGGATTTTTGGCGAAACGTGTACTCGACGCCCTGCTCCATCGCGAGGACGGGCTGCGGCGTCGAGCCGCACTGGGCGAACTTGTAGTAGCCCGTCGAGCTCGCGTGGATGTCGAGGCGCGCTTCAAAGACGCACCTGCGCTCGTCGCCGCTGCCCGTGCAGTCGGCCTCGCATGCGTCCCTGCTGGACGAGCCGTCGTTCGCGCCGAGCCCGTCCGCGCTCGCCGAGAGAGCGATCAGCGCGAGCGCAATTTTGCCCATCGACGCAGCCTCGCGCGACGGTGGCCGCAAGGTGCCTGATGTTTTGGTCCAGGACGCAAAATCCGTGAAATTTTTTCAAGCAAGGGTATGGGGGATGATACTTAATAAAGGACCTGCCTGGTGTGGAATCCTGGACTTGGTCACAGGGGCACCCTGCGGCCACCAGCGGAGACAAAGGCGTCGGCCGCGTCGCGCTCGCGCTGGTCGCGCTCGCGGCGAGCGCAGATGGGTTGGGCAGAAACAATGGCGATTCGGCGGAGAATGCTTGCGAGGCGGATTGCACGGGCACCGGCTCGGACCGCAAGTGCGTCTTCGACGTGCTACGAGCTCGACGGTATACACGACCCTTACGGGGCGTGCGAAGCCGCAAGCGGCTCGTGCTGAGGCTGAAAATCGCCATAAAGCGTTGTTCTCAGCAGGGTGTGGCAGGCGCGCTTCGTCGCGCCACCGGCTGCGCCGCCGCGCGGCGCCGCCACGCGCGGCGCCGCGTGCGCGCGCGCGCGCACGGCGGCGGCCGCGTCCTGTGCGCCACTGCGGCTCGCCCGTGCCCGCTTCGGGCCCGGGGGCGTGGCGCGCGTGCTCGGGCTGGCCGAGCCGCCCCGCCGCAAGGTCGCCGCCGACCGGCGAGGGGCTGCGCCGTTCGCGGCTGCCGTGCTGACGCGACGCTGGCGCTTCGCCTCCGGCACCGCGTCGCGTGCGGACGCGAGCGAACCTCGCGCGTTGCCGCCGGTCGTGCCGGTGCCGGCAGCGGCAGCGGCGGCGGCGGCGGCGGCGGCGGCGTGTGCGGCAGCGGCTGCGGCACCTTCGGCGGCGCCGGCGGCACCAGCACTGTTGCCGCGGCCGCCGCCGCGGCCGCAGCCGCGTCCGCCGCTGCGTCCGCCGCCGCGTCCGCCGCCGCGGCCGCCGCCAAGGACGCCAACGCCGCTGCCGCTGGCGCCGGCGCCGCCGCCGCCGCCGCGGCTGCCGGCACCGCGGCCGCGGCTGCCGGCAACGCCGCCGCCGCCGCCGCCGCCGCCGCCGCCGGAACCGCCGGAACCGCCGCCGCCGCCGCCGCCGCCGCCCGCCTCGTCTTCGTCCACCTGTAGCACGCCCTCGTCGTGCTCTCTCTCGCGACCGAGGGCGCGCTGCCAAAAGGCCTTGATGCGCTTGAAGCGGCCGGGCTCGGACGTGATGTGCTCATGCCTGCCGAGGTGGTCGGCGACCATGTCGAGCACATCGTTGGATGCAGCGCGCCGCCGTCCAGTCGCGGTGGTAGATGATGCCGCACGCGTCGCACCGCGTCGCCCGCCACGCGCCGCGGCCGCTCGGCGAGCTGCGCGCGTACGGGTGCAGCGTGCCTTCGCATCGCTGCAGCCGCCGCGGCTGCCCCGCCGCCTCGTTCGCAGTCGTCGGCGCACCGTCGTCGGCGGGAGCGCCTGCGCCGGCGTCGGCGGCCGGCGCCGCGCTCGCAGCGGGCGCGCCCCGCACCTTGCGCAGCTGCGAACAGCACTTGGAGCTGAGCGACTCGGGCACGAGCGTCGCCGCGACGCCGCGCCGGCGCAGCGCGCACAGCACGCCGACGCCGAGCGCCGGCGGCTTGCCGCGCACGCGGCCGCCGCCGCGCGACCGGTGGAGCCAATCGCCGAAGAGCACGAGCAGCTGGTCTGGCCGCAGCCCTCGGTCGGTCGCGTGCACGCACACGATCCGCGCCGCCGCGCGCGCGCACTCGCGCCGGTTCGCGCCGCCGCGCCGCTTGCGCGCGAGGAGCCGCGCGCGCGCGCCGTACACGGGCAGCGTAGCCCGTCGCACGCGCTCGTGCGCGCGCGCGTAGGCGGCCTGGTCGTTCGCGCCGAGCGCGGTGCGCCCGCCGTGCGCCGCGCCGAGCTCCGCCTCGAGCGCGGCCGCCGTCGGCGGAGCACGCGGCGCGCGCGGCCGCGCGCCGCCCGGCCCCGACGGGCCGGCGCGCGCGCCCGGCTCGACGAGCGGCCGTTGCCGCGCGCCCTCGAGCTTGCTGCGCTCCCGCGCGTGCCCCGCGCGCGCGGCGCGCTCGCGCTGCGTGAGGCGAACCGAGGTAGGCTCGAGCCCGCGGCCGTTCGGCGCGTACGTCACGAAGCCGTCGGAGCCGGGGTCCACCGTGGCCGTCTTGAGGCCGTGCACCTCGATCGCCTCGGCCAGCTGCTTGGGCGTCGCCTCGTCGAACGTGCCGTTGGGATCGCGCCAATCGTCGAGGAAGGACTTGCTGCCGCCGGGCGGCGGCGGCTTGAACACCGGCACGACCACCTGCCAGGCGTGGCCATTGTGGCGCAGGTACACCGCCGGCTGCGGTCCGGCGGACGCGATCGCGGGTGGGACGGCGGTGCCGACATACGTGCGCCGCTCCTCCGCCGTCACGTCGCTGCCGGGCAGCTGCTCGCCCGACGACCGCATCGCCCGCTCGTCGAGGTTGACGAAGTGGCCGAAGATCATGTTCCTGACGCGCGGGTCGCTGGTCGAGTTGTGCGGGTCGTCGTTCGGCACGCCGTCGGCCGTCGGCAGCTTGCGCACCCAATCGCGGACGAAGGCCGTGTCGTCCTCGTCGAGCAGGAGGTACAGGTCCTGCGCGGACAGGTCGACAAAGCGCTTCTGCATGCTCCCGCGCCGGGGGCAGAGCGCGTACGGCGGCGGCTCGCCGGTGACGTGCGTGTAGAGCATCGCGAGGCGCGCGAGCAGCGACGCGCCCATCGCCGCCTTATCCGGCTGCGCGGCGCAAGCAAGGGGAGGGGGAGGGGAGGGGGGGGTGGAGGTCGGGGAGCACGCCATCAGCGCCGTCGAGCGCTCCGCGCGCCGTGGCCCTGCTTCGCGCGCGCGCGGCACGTCGTCCGCGAGGCGCTCGCCCGTCCATGCCCGGCCGCGGCGCCGCGCCGCGGAGCGCGCGCGCGCGGGGCGCGCCGTGGCACGCGCGCGCGCCGCGCGGACGGCGCGGCCACCGTCGCGCGGCCGGCCCGTGCGTAGCCCCCTCCGTCCCCGCGCGCGCCGCGCGGCGCGCGCGCGCGCGCGCGCGCGCACCGTCAGGAAGTAGTTGGTCGTGTGCCTGACCTTGGGGTCATCCGTGCTGTAGTCGCATGGGAGCACGAGCCAGTCGGCGTGCTGCGCGAGCGCGGGCGGCAGCCGCGGCGCCGCGCCGGCCGTGTTGCCGGACCACAGCAGCTTGAGCAGCGTCGCGACATCCGCGTCGCGCTGCTCATTCGACGTGCGCGCGCCGCGCGGCTTGGTGGCCTCGGCCGCGTCGATCGCCGCGCGCAGCAGCTTGCGCAGCAGCTTGTACGCGACGCGGCGCGGGTGCATCTTGTACGCGGTGAAGATCTGCTCCGCCTCGGTCTCGACGCAGCCTTTTAGCGAAGGGTGCGAGCGCGTCGTCGGCGCGTCGCCCTGCGACAGCCGGTCAATGTGCCGCTGGTTGCGCGCCCGCTGCGCCGCGTTGGCCTCGCCGACCGGACGGCCGCTCTTCGTCGAAGACGCACTTGCGGTCCGAGCCGGTGCCCGTGCAATCCGCCTCGCAAGCATTCTCCGCCGAATCGCCATTGTTTCTGCCCAACCCATCTGCGCTCGCCGCGAGCGCGACCAGCGCGAGCGCGACGCGGCCGACGCCTTTGTCTCCGCTGGTGGCCGCAGGGTGCCCCTGTGACCAAGTCCAGGATTCCACACCAGGCAGGTCCTTTATTAAGTATCATCCCCCATACCCTTGCTTGAAAAAATTTCACGGATTTTGCGTCCTGGACCAAAACATCAGGCACCTTGCGGCCACCGTCGCGCGAGGCTGCGTCGATGGGCAAAATTGCGCTCGCGCTGATCGCTCTCTCGGCGAGCGCGGACGGGCTCGGCGCGAACGACGGCTCGTCCAGCAGGGACGCATGCGAGGCCGACTGCACGGGCAGCGGCGACGAGCGCAGGTGCGTCTTTGAAGCGCGCCTCGACATCCACGCGAGCTCGACGGGCTACTACAAGTTCGCCCAGTGCGGCTCGACGCCGCAGCCCGTCCTCGCGATGGAGCAGGGCGTCGAGTACACGTTTCGCCAAAAATCCGCTTCCAATTGGTTCCACCCACTCGGCTTTGCCTACGCGCCCGACGGCGCGCACAGGGGCCACGATGAGCTCGAACCGGGCATTTCCAAGTCGTCGGACAAGTCATGCGAGGAGGGCAACTCGTGCCAGGCGCCCATGTATTTTTTGCAGGGCGACTTCCTCGGCGCCGTTGATGAGGATGGCAGCGCCTACAAGTGCGCCCACGCGGCGCGCGCGCGCGCGCGCGCGTGCGGCCGTGCGCAGTCCACGCGGTCGCCGACGGGCGAGGCCGCGCCATGCGGCCACGCGAGCCGGCGGACTTGCCCGCCGGAATAAGCTGACGGCCTAGCGCGCTCCCCTCGACATGCCTGGTGCGATAGGGTTGTGTACCCCGAGCGCAACAACTCGGGCAACTTTGGCCTCGACGTCTACGAGCCGCACTTCCTGGCCGGGCGCGGCGACTGGCTGGCCGCTGCCGAGGAGGGCGACAGCGACCTGGGCTACGAGGTTAAACTCACCCTCACCGATCAGGCGTACACCAACGACCTCTTCTATTTCTGGTGTGCGCCCGCGCGCCGCGCGCGCCCCCGCGCGTACGCCGCAGCAGTGCGCCCGCCTTTGCGCTGCGCCACGCCCTCTTTACGCGCGCGCGCGCGCTCTCCTGCAGCCACATTCACAACAGCATGTCGGGGCGCATCAAGCAGATGACCACTGGCGAGGCCTCGGTGCTTCAGGAGAAGGACGAGCCCGAGCTCGGGTACAGCTACGAGATTCTCAGCCGCTTCGACGATCGTTGCGGGACGGCCCGTCTCGGCTCGTACGCTGGCAACGAGGCCGTCTGCGGCGCGGGCAAGTTCACGTGCGGCGACGGTCCGACGCCAGAGGCCGAAGCGTTCAACGAGTGCCTGCATGCGCTCGACTGCGCGATGCACGAGGAGATGCGCGTCAAGGTGCACCCGAGCGATCCGATCACGCTCTTCTTGCAGCAGATGATCCCGCACCACGAAAACGCCGTCAACATGGCCAAGGCGACCCTCAAGCTCGAGCTGCTCACCGCGAACAACGACCCCGAGGGCGAGATCGAGGAGCTGCTCTGGTCGATCATCAACAACCAGAACATGCAGATCTACAAGATGACGGCGTGGCTCGCAAACAATGGGCGCGCGTCGGTCGCGGAGGCCAATTGCGGGTACGACGGCGACTGCGTGGCTGACACGTCGATCGCGCTCCTTGTCGTCATCGGCGTGTGCCTCGCCGTCACGGTTGCCGCAGGCGCCGGCCTCGTACGGATGCGCGCGCGGGGCGGCAAGTGACTGCCTGGGGCGGCACGGCTCGCGCGGCCGACCGCTACGCAGCACGCTGCGGGCAGTGGCGACTGCCGAGTGCCGAGCGCCAAGTGCCGAGTGGGCCTTCAGCGCAAGAGCGGGCGGGGATTGTCGGAAGGAAAAGGATAAGTACTCATACCCATACTGCCCGTTGGGTCTGAGTTCGCGGACGAAGGAATAGGAGAGACCCGCGCGCGAAAAAGCGAAAATGGCCGCGAGAGGTGCGCGCGCGCGTCGCGTCGGCCCCGCGGGAGGTGGCGCGGTGCGTGTCGCGCTATGCGTGTCGCCGCTGCGCGTGGGGGTTCCTGACATACCCGGGAACCCCGCTCTCATAACCGCGACACGTGCAGGCGGCGCGGCCGCAGCGCCGCGAGCGGCGTCATCATCGGCGTCGGTCGCGGGCACCGGCTCTCGGTCGAGGTCATGAAGATCATCCTGCGGCGGCTATTTTCTCGGCAGGAGCGCGGTGAGGATTGCGGATGACCTCCACACATCCACCGACACGCTCACGGAGTCGATCGTCCGCGCCACCATCGAGCGGTACGAGGCCACCGGCATCGTCGATTCCCAGCCGAACAAGCCGTGCGCGAAGCTCATGAGCGAGCTCGACCAGGAGCTGATGCTCGCGATCATGGCGGAGCAACCGTGACTTCACTTAAGCGAGATCGCGGCCGAGCTGCAGGCCGTCACGCTCAAGGCGTTCACGCGCGAGTACATTCACTACAACTTCTGCGCCGCCGGCCTCTCGCTCAAGAAGATGCAGCGCGTCCAAGTGGCCCGCGACGAAGAAGAACACCTCGGGCATGCTGAGGAACAGCTGCGCGCGCTCGACGCTGCTGTTGATGTGCTCAGCAGCCTTGATTCACGCCTGCGCGGTCGCATCCCAGCCACTTTTGCACAACTCGAGCGCCTGCGCGACCTGCTGCGCGAGCGCCACGCTGGAGGAGCGGCCGGCATAGTGGGAGCAATGGACTGCGGCGCCGGCACAGGCGCGGAGCAGGCACCGAACGCGCCGGCCCAGCCGCCCGACGCCACGAGGCCGCCGCCACCGACCTTGCCAGGGTGCTTGGGCGGGGCCGTCACCTCGACGACAAGGTAGAGAATGCAGATGTCCAAGTCCTGCTGCGCGCCGCTCGACGCGTAAAACCTGCGCGCCACGTCGGCATCGTCGGTGATCTGTGTCAGGCGGACGAACACTGCGGGCGCGCCGACCTCTCGCTGATGCCGATCCGGTAGAGCCGAAGGGAGTGAGGCGGCTGCGGCAGGTTGCCGTGAGCCGAGTCGTGCGTCGAGCGTAGGAGCGTGGTGAGCACGTCGCGGCTCTCGACCAGCGCGTAAAAGCCGTCGGCTGCTTGTAGACCAACGAGAGCGCGTAGCGGCGCGGAAGCGCTTGCTTCGTCATCCTCACCGTCTTCGCCGGTCGAGCGCGATTAGCGGCGCGACGCGTCTCGCGCGCCGGGCCGGCGCGCCGACACATCGCTCGTCTCCGCCGTGCGCTCCTCAAGCTGCGCGGCTTTGATCTCCGCCGCCTTTGCGGCCGCCTCGTCCTTGTTGGCGCGCGTCTCAGCCGACCGGGCCTGCGCTTGCGCCTTCTCCCCGAGCGCAGGCGCAAAGTGCACCTTGTTCTCCTCTGCGTGCGCGCGGCCTCCGATTTGGCGAGCTCCGCGGCCTCCGCGCTATACCGAAGAGGAGCTTGGCCCTTTTTAAAGCTTGCACGCGAGTGATCGCATCGTTGTCCCCCGAGTTGGCGCCCAGCTTGACGCACAATGGCTCGCCCGGCTTGAGGGCATCAACGTAGAGGGCATCAACGTACGCGTCAAAGGACACGAGGTACACGCGCAGCGTCTCCAAAGCCTTCCCCTCCTCCTCGGAGTCGCCCGCCACGACTTGAGCGAATCCTGCGCGGGCACCGCCGCAAGCCCACGCGCCGGCTCGTGCTCGTCCGGCAGCGCGCTCGAGCTACCGGCCTTCGCGCCGGCCCCGCCGCCGGCGAGGGCGCGCACTGGAGCCGCTTTCTCGGGCGGCTTCGTTGCGCCAGCGCTGGGCTTGCGAGACGAGCGCTGCGGCAGCGCGCCAATTGTTGTAGGCGAGTACATGGTAACCCTCGGCACGCGGGGTCGCGCGCCAGCCGGCGCCGAGGTCTCGCGCGCGCGATCGGCCTCGTCTTGGTCGGCCTTGCGCTTCGCTCGCGTCATCTTGTCGGCTATCGCCTTGTCCAACGGACCGGCGCGCGCAACCTTGACGCGACCAACGCCAGCGCGCGCGCCGGCGTCCGCGTCCAAGCGGAGGGCCGCGAGCGCGCCTGCGCCGGCCGGCGGGCCGGGCGCGGCGGATGTCGCAGCTGCGGCGGCGGGGTCCTGGCCATTTTGGGAACCCGGGGCCGGCACGGCGACACCGTCCGCGACGCCGCCGTCCGCTGCCGGCTCACCGAGCGTGTGGCTTGTTCGGCTGGGAATCGACGATGCCGGTGGCCTCGTACCGCTCGATGGTGGCGCGGACGATCGACTCCGTGAGCGTGTCGGTGGATGTGTGGAGGTCATCCGCAATCCTCACCGCGCTCCTGCCGAGAAAATAGCCGCCGCAGGATGATCTTCATGACCTCGACCGAGAGCCGGTGCCCGCGACCGACGCCGATGATGACGCCGCTCGCGGCGCTGCGGCCGCGCCGCCTGCACGTGTCGCGGTTATGAGAGCGGGGTTCCCGGGTATGTCAGGAACCCCCACGCGCAGCGGCGACACGCATAGCGCGACACGCACCGCGCCACCTCCCGCGGGGCCGACGCGACGCGCGCGCGCACCTCTCGCGGCCATTTTCGCTTTTTCGCGCGCGGGTCTCTCCTATTCCTTCGTCCGCGAACTCAGACCCAACGGGCAGTACCACAGTCTCGAAAGTTCGGAGATGGCCGCCAGCGTCACGCGCGCGCGCACGACGGCCAGGCTGGCGCTGCAGCCAGTGCGGTGGAGCTCGTCGCGCTCCATCTTCCGCGGGAGCAAGGCCAACAAGATGGGTCTGTCGCTTGAGCTCGATGCGCTGCTGCGCAACAGCCACGACATGCGCGTCTTTGGCCTGGGCTTCCTTGTCGAGCTGTCGTCGCGCGCGGCGTACGCGCGGTGTGTCGCGCAGCGCCTCGCCTACTACGGCGCGATGGAGCGCCGCTTTGATGGCTGCAGCACGGGCGCAATCTCCAAGGTGTGGCCTCTCTTCGCGCGCGACCTTCGCCGGCACGACCGGCTCGCGCGCGACCTGGACGCGGTTTCGGACGTTGCGCCCAGCGGTGAGCTCTCGCCCGCGACGCGCGCGTACGTGCGCTCGATCGAGGGGGCGAGCCCGGACGCGCTGCTCGGCCACTTTTACACGCGCTACTTTGCCGACCTGTTCGGTGGCTCGATGCTCGGCACGCCGACCGAGCTCGCGCTCGGCCTGCCGCACAAGTGCGCAGCGTACACCTTTGAGCCGCACGTGCTGCGCGCGCGCGGCGACGTCGTCGAGCGCGCGTACGAGGCGATCAACGAGTGTGGTGACGCCATCTCGCCGCAGGTACGCCGAGAGATTGTCGACGAGGCGCGCGCCGCGTTTGCGCACAACGCGCGCATGATCACCGAGCGCGGCGGCCTTGCGATTGGCGTCGGCGCGGCGCGGGGCGTGGCCAACCTTGTGGGCGGGTACGCGCGCAAGCGGCTCGCGCCGGCCGTTTTGGGCGAAATCGCCGGCCGGATCGCTACGCGGCGCATGTCGTGACCGTTCGCCAAACTGTGACTGCGGCCCCCGTGACCGTCACGGCATGAGGGCGCCAAGCGCGACAATCCACGGAAAGGCGATCACGACCACGACTACGACCGCGGCTGCCGTCATCAGCGTGCCGACGGGCAGCAGGTGGTGCGCGCGGAGGTAGGCCTCGCCCGTCGCCGGGTCCGCAACGGAGAGGCTCGCCACGTTCGGGAAGGACGAGACGGGCAGCGCCATCGACGCAGAGCACATGAAGGCCGACGAGAGGACGAGCGCGCGCCGGCGCGCAATGTCGCACGCGCCGACGTCGCCTCCGACGTCGGCGCCAGCGCCCGCGCACGCCGCGCTCGCGACGATGGGCAGCAGGATGAGAGCGCCGACCGTGTGCGAGATGAGCGACGTAACGACAGCGATGAGCGGCACAAAGACGACGAGCAACGCGCCGTCGCCGCGCGCGCCGACCGCCGCGGACACCTCCGCGCTGACAGCCTGCAGCAGGTTGGACTCGCGCACGGCGTGGCCGAGCGCGAGGCCACCTGCACGCGCGGCGCGGCAAGGCGTTCGGCCGCGCGCCAGCTCAGCGCGGGCGGACGGGCGCACAGGCGCGCGCCGCGCGTGCGCGCAGGCGCGTGCCGCGCGGCCGCGCTCGCCAGCAACGAGCGCGACAATGTGCCACGGCAGCCCGTTGAAGTCCTCGCTGCTCAGCACGCCAGGCGCGTAGAGCAGCAGCAGCGGGATCGCCGCCGAGACGCCCACGTCGCCCACGATCGGCTCGAGCGCGTGCGCCGAGGACATGAGCGCGACGGCGAGCGCACCCACGCCGAGCACGTACGAGTGGGAACGCGTCCACGCCTCGCGCGTGCGCGGCACGGCGGGCACGGCGACGATCTCGACCGGCGAGGTGAGGAGGAGGCCGATGTACGCGAGGAGGAGGAGACATGCCGCGACGGGCAGCGCGCACAGCAACCACATGACGAAGCTCACGCCGCGCGCGTCGCCGACCGTCGCGAGCGCGTGCAGCGCCGCGACGTTCTGCGGCGAGGCGATGGGCGTGAGCATCCCGCCCACGTTGCATGAGACGGCGATCGCGAGCAGCACGGTGCGGCGGAAGCGCGAGCGCGGCGGGAGCGGGCGGAGCGCGGGCAGCACGACGGACGCGGCGAGTACCGGCGACGCGACGTTGGAGACGAGGGCTGAAATCGACGCGGAGACGAGCATCGTCGCGAGGAGGAAAGCCTCGGGCCGCGTGCCCGCGCGCGCGAGCAATTCCGACGCGAACATCTTGTCGAGCCGAAACTTTGAGAGCGCCGATGCGAGCGAGAAGCCAAAGACGACGAGCGCAATCGTCGGTGATGGCATCGCCTGCACGACCTCGGCGGCGGCCTGCTGCGGCGTGCGGCCGGGGAGCACGCGAAGCGCGACGACGAGCGGCGCGACGGCCATGCTCGTCGCGAAGAGCGGGATCGACTCACTCGCCCAGAGCGCGACGAGGCACGCGAGGAGCGCGAGGCAGCGCGCCGCTGCCGCCGACTCGTCCGGCGCGCGCGCCGCGGGCGCCGCGAGCAGCGCGCCGAGCAGGCCGAGCGCGACGAGCACGCCGCGCGGGCGGCATGCGTAAAAGCCCGACCGGCCGGCGGGCTGCAGCTGGCGCGCGCCCGCCGCGCCGGCGGCCGTGCGCGCGGCGGCGTTTTGCCAGACCGTCTCGCGCCGGAATGTGAGCAGCTCATGCAGGCCATCGCGTAGCCGCTCGACGGCCTCGCGCGCGTCGCCCGCGCAAAAGAGGCGCGCGTATGCAACGGCGACCGCGTGCAGCAGCTCGTCCGCGCGGCCGGACGTGACGAGCTCGAGCACGGCGATACGGTCGGCAAACGCGGCCCTGATGCGCAGCGCGCTGTTCTTCTCGACCTTCTTGATGCACTTTTTAAAGCCGCGCAGGTTGAGCTCACGGAAGTTGCGCAGATCGTGCAGCCGCGTGTACAGCGCGTAGAACCGGCGCTTGGCCACGTCGGCCTCCGCGCCGCCCGCTTCCTCGTCCGATTGCTCCGACGCGCGGCGCGAGCCGAGGCCGAGCGCGCGCTCGGCGAGATCGTAGAACCGCGGACCGGTGTGCCGGCGCGCGCCGAGGCTGACCGCGCGGCGCGCGGCCGGCGGCGCGACCGGCAGCAGCGGCGCGCCGAGGTGCGGAGGCGAGCCGGCCGCGGCGCAAAGGCTCGCGCGCAGCTCGGGCAGCGGCGCGAGCTCGGGGGCAAGCAGCTCCAAGGCCTCACGCTCAAGGCTCGCCCATGCGCGCTCGCACCCGCGCAGCTGCTCCGCGAAGAAGGCGCACACCCGCTCGCACTCGCGCACGAGCGTGTCGAGCACCTCGGATTGGCGCTGCTCGGTGCAGGATGCGTCGGACGCGTCGGACGGCGCGTCCGACGCGCCGAGGAGCTTGAGCTTGTCGTAGTTGACGTAGTGCTCCTGCCACTCGGGCACGAGATTGAGCGTGAGCTCCGCGCCAAATCGGACCATGCGGTCAACGCTCCGCTAAAATCGAGCGCGCCATCGTGAGTTCATTATTCCGAGGTCTGACGGGACGGTGACAGCTGGACGGTGATCCACAAAACTGACAAATCACAAAAGGGATTTGGACCTCGCCTTCTCACCCCCCGGCCCGTCGGGATTCGGTTGATGCCGACGCATGTCTCTAACCATGCGTTCAGAAACACACTCCTCTTCGCAGCGTGTCATCAGCACCGCCCGCGTGGCAAATGCGCCACTTTCATTGACGCCGACCCACTCGCTCCGCACACCTCGCGCTGGCGCGGCGGTCAGTCAAAGGGCGAGTCTTTTGATCGGAAGAGAAGGATGCTGACGTTGTTGCATTTGAGGTGGCACGCGTAGTGCGTCTCGTGCGTCACGGACACGGCAAAGTTGCTCCCTGCGTGCGGCGGCGCCGCGCGCGCCGCGCGCGCTCAGACGGCGATTGCGGCGCGGGTCGAAAGCGCCGCGCGCGCGTGGCGTGTGGCGTTGACGCTCACCAACGACGCAGTGGTACACCCCGCTCGTCGCCTTGTTGTCGGGCGGCGGGTATTTGTCGTCAAAGGCCTGCTTGACCGACGTCGCGAGGTCCTTGAAGACGGTGTGCTTGACGAACGCGTCGAGCACCATCTCCTTGAGCTGCTCTTGCATTTCCTCCGTCATGTCGCTGTGCTCCACCGTGATCTTAAACTTGGCGCGCGCCACCGCCGCCTCGGCATCCGGCACCGGCTTTCCTTTCGTCGGCTCCTCGGACATCGCTTGCAAGTAACGGCCCGCACGATGGCGCGCTTGACGCCATGGCGGCTCGCGTGCCTCGGGATCACGTTTGTGCTCAGCGTGAACGTATCGAGCATCGTGCCCTACCTGATCGACAGGGGCAGAACAGCCGGCGCACCGGCGACCGGAGCCAGCGCGGACGCCGGCGCGCCCGGCGGCCGCGCCGCGCGCCGCGCGCCGGACGCGGTCCTCGCGCTCAGCGTACCGGCCGTTGCGGCGGCGGGCGTGGGTGGCACGGCGGTTTTTGCTGGCGCCGGTGGCGAGTGCCCGGGCCGCAAGCCCTACCACACGCTCCTCACGGCGACGGGGCAGGTGTATCAGCAGTGGCAGTGCCGCGTCATGTACCGCCACTGGCTGAAGCAGCGCGCGCTCGATCCAAAGGGCGCGTGCACCGAGATGACGGGCTTCACGCGGCTCGTCGCCTCTGCTGGCGCGCGACCCGACGGCATCGAGGACGAAGTGCCCTCCTTCTTCGTGCACGAGTACACCAACGCGGAGCTGCGCCAGTACAACGGCTACAAAGTCGTCAACCGGCCGTACTCGGTCGTGCAACTGATGGCTGCGCCGTACTGGCGCGAGCGGATACCCGAGGAATACGTGCTCATCGCCGAGACCGACCACATCTTCATGCAGCCCATCCCGAACACCGCCGCGCCCGGCGCGCCGTCGGCGTACGTCTTCAATTACATGGGCGTCAATCCAGCCTTCGAGGCGATCGTCCACCGGCACTGGCGCGCGGGGTGCGGCGACTCGTGCACGGCGCCCGACTACCGCACTGTGCAGCCGATCGGCCCGTCGCCCGTCCTCATCCACAAGCCCGACCTCGAGCGCGTCGGCGCCGCGTGGCACAAGACGGCAATCGCGCTCAAGCTCGACCCCGCGGCCGACGCGCGCCTCGGCTGGGTGATCGAGATGTGGGGGTACGCGATCGCAAGCTCGGCCGTGGGCCTGCGGCACACGCTCTTCGCCGACTTTCAGGTCGAGCCGGGCGCGCTCTCGTCGCGCGCGCAGCTCGAGCGTTTCACAGAGCGCTATTGGATTTTGCACTACACGTACCAATTTGAATATTACCTCGACTCGACGCCGTGCCGTCCGTGGATGATTGGCGAGTACTCGCTCGACAAGCGGCACTTCTCGGATGCGTACCCGCAGCGGCCGCTGCCGTTGCCGCCGCCCAAGGCCAACGTCGCCGCCTTCTGGCTCGTCGGTGCAATTAACGAGGCGATGGGCAACATCACCGACTGGCCGACAGCCGGCGGGGGCGGCAAGCCAGCGGGCGTGCGGCTCTCGGAGCAGTCGGTCTACGGCCGGCGGCGGGCGGCGTGGTTCCTTAAGCACGAGAACGGCTTCAAGACGGAGAAGCGCGTCATGCCGCTGATCGCCGCGCTCATCGGCACCCGGTGGGCGTGCACGCGCGCGGACGGCGGCGAGGCGTTTGAGCTCGAGCTGGGCGACGGCGGCGACGGGCGGATGAGTGGGCGCGGCGGCAGCGTGCGCTGGGCCTCGATGAACAACCCCGAGCTGCAGCCGCTCTGCCCGATCGGCGCGTGCATATACGTTGACGGTGGCGGCGGCAACGCCAACGTGCACGTCGCGCAGCCCACCGGCAGCGGCCTCACCGCGTACCGCGACCGGCCGCGCGGGGGCCCGGCGCTGTGGACGTGCGCGATAGTGGCGGCGTCAAAGGCGACAGCGGCAGCATGAGCGCACACGGCACGTCGCCGAGGTGAAAACAAGAGTAGCATTCTGTGATCTTTGAAAGAAGTCCTACCGGCTCTTGTCACCACTCAGCCCGCGACACAGCGCCGCCGTCGAACGCATCAAACGCGTCGTCCGCGTGCCACACAAACTCGCCTACCGTGTCGTGCTCGGAGGGCGACGAGACGTCTCGTCGAAGCGGCGCGAGCGCCTCATGCTTTGGCGGCGCCGCGCCGGCGACCTCCGGCGCGGCAAGGTTCGCATCGGGCGTCCGCGCGTTGCTGCCGCGTCTCGAGCCGCCTCGGCTGTGCAGCGGCGCCCCTGGCTGCGGGAGGCGCGCCGACAGCCACGAGAAGGCCCTCGCCGCCCAGCCCGGGCGCTGGTCAAGCGCGTCGCCAGTATCCGCGGCTGCCAACGCGCGCGCGGCCGCCGCAGCGGCCGAGTCCGCGAACCATGCGTGCGCGAGGATCTGCACGGCTGTCGGCCGTCGCGTTGGCTCTGCGTCGAGCATCGCGCGTAAGAGCTCCTTGCCCTCCGTCGAGACGCGCCGCCAGCATGGCCCATCCATCGACGGCGGAGCGCACGCGCAGCGCGGCGCGCCCATGCCGTCCACGCCGTCGGATTGGCCGTCGCTTCGCGCGCCGTCGGCGTCGCCGCGCTCGCCGGGCTGAGCGCGCTCGAACATGTCGCCGGCGCGCCTGCCCGGCTGATCAAGCGGCGGCGCCCCGTGCTCAAATTGAAATTCGGGCATCTCGCCACACAGCAGCGCAAACGTGACAACGCCGAGCGCCCAGACGTCGACGCCGAGGCCGTGGCCGGCGCATCGGGCCTGCGCGTGCAGCCCGTCGGGTGCTCCGCCACCCGCCGTACCCGGCGCGACGCGCATGAGCTCGGGCGCGGCGTAGGCCGCGGTGCCGCACGGGTCGCTTAGCTGGCGGCCTGCGTGCGGGTGCTCACCCGCCGGCGGCGGCTCGATCTCGCTCGCGAGGCCAAAGTCGGCGAGCTTGAGCGCGAGCGGCTCATTCGCACTGACCAAGATGTTGTCCAGCTTCAAGTCGCGGTGGCAGATGGAGCGCGCGTGCAGGTGGCGCAGCGCGGACGCGAGCTGCGCGACGAGCTCGCGCGCGCGCACCTCGTCAAACGAGCCGGACGGCTCGCGGAGGAGGGCGGCGAGCAAGTCGCCGCCGCCGGCGTGCTCGAGGACCAAGTAATAAGCGCGCGCGTCCTCAAAGACGTCGTGCAAGCCGATGATGTGCGGGTGCGCGCCCGCGCGCCGGAGCGTCGCGACCTCGGCGCACGCTGCGCGCGTGCCGTCCGCCGAGCCCTTTTGCACGAGCTTGATGGCGACGTGCTCGCCGCTGACGCGCTTGCGCGCGAGGAGCACCGTCGAAAAGTGTCCCGCGCCCAGCGCGCCCCCGCGGATCAGCTCGTAGCGTGCGCGAAGGGCGCGCGGGAAAGCGAGCTCGATGGACGGGTCGTGCTCAACCTCCATGAGCACATCCGACGATCTCCCGCTGACCGAACATTTAAAATAGGGGCGGTGACCAGAGTAGGTCAAGGTCTCAAGATCACAGTCAACCCTCCCTCTGATCATGAGCGCCGCACCCCGCGGGGTGCGGCGTCACTTTGGCGCGCTGAATACCACCTCCTTCACCAGCTTGTTGTCGCGCAGCGCGAGGTCGACGCCGTACTGCACGCGCGCCGGCCCTGTGAACTGGACCTCGACGCGCCCGTCGGCGGAGGCGGAGACGAGTCGGAGCGTTCCGCCCATGCCCGTGATGGCGGGCAAGATCTGCGTGACCACCTCCTGCACCGCCTCGATCGTCAGCTCCGCCGGATCGCTCGCCGCGCCCGCGTCTGCCGCGCGCGGCGGCACGGCGACGACGCTCGAGATCTGCGGGAAGACGCGCCGGAGCGTCGACTCGACGCCCTGCTGCATCGTGATGCTCGCGGAGGGGCAGGTGGTGCACGCGCCCTGCAGCGCGAGCTTCACAACGCCACTTGATGCGTCCACCTCGACGACCTCGATGTTGCCGCCGTCGGCGAGGAGCGCCGGCCGCACCTCGTCGAGCGCCGCGTCCACGTTCTCCGCGGTCAGCGCGAGAAGAGCCGACGGCGCGGCGGCGGCGGGCGGCGCGGGCGTGGATGCGGCATTCGCAAAGGGGCTGATCACGGCGCCGGCACCGTCCTGCGCCCGCCTCACCCGCTCCGCCGGAGGCACGAACGCCTCGTCGTCGTCGTCGTCGTCGTCGTCGTCGGCCTCGTAAGCGCCGCGCGCGCCGGGCGCCCCGCTCGGGCGGGTTGACGACATCACGGGCCGCACGGCCAACGGGCGCGCGAGCGCGAGCCGGCTCGCCGGCGCGTGCGCGCGCACGAGCGCCGAACGGGCGGCGTGCGTCGTCGCGCCCGCGACGAGCACGGCGAGGAGCGCCACGAGCGCCATGGCTGGATTTTTGGCCGCGAGCTGCCTGGCCGCGACGCGCCTCAGCCTGACGCCCGCTCACGGCGCGGTGGTCGGCCGACGACACGCGCTCGAGGTGGTGGCGAGCGTTGGCCTCAGCGCCCTCGCCGGCTCAGGCCTCGCGTGGCTCGAGGGCCCGACGGGCAGGCTGGGCGTGCGCGCCGGCGGCGCGAACGCCGATTCGCCAGACGGTGCGCTCAGATCAGTCAACGAGCTCGCCGAGCAGCTCGCGCGCGAGCGGCGGCGGGAGGGCGCCGTGCGAGCTTCGCCCGCGTCGCTGCCCACGCGCGCCGACGCGCGCGCCGCCACTGAGCGCCTGTTGCACAGCGCGCGCGAGCTGGACCGTGCAATGGACCTCGCCGCGGACCGGCGGTGGGACGAGCTGTCGCGCCTCGCGCAGACGGTGCGTGAGGACGTGGAGCGGAGCGTGCGCGTGGTGATGGCGAGCGAGCTTGCGACCGCCGCGATGCGCGCCGAGATCGGCTGGGAATGGGGCAACTGCGGCTGGCGCCGGTGCGGGATCCAAGCGGACGTCGTCCAGACGCTCTGCAAGCTGCGCGAGGGCATCGGCCTCTTCGTCCCAGCCGAAGCGCGCCTATATGTCGACGCGGCACGGCGCGGGCTGGACGAGCTGCTGCGCGTGCTCGACGGCCACGGCGTGCTTTCGCGCGACGAGAGCGCGTGGCTGAGCGCGCGCACGTACTTGAGCAAGGACGACCTCGACGCGGTGCTTGGCGACGACTCGGTCAATGGCGAGGCGTGGGCGCTCTGACACGGGCCCGGGCTCCTGCCCTCGGCTCCTCAGGAATGCCGATCGGCGTACACGACCGTCTCTAGACGGGCCCGGGGCCGGCCGCCGCGCCGCCGGCGGCGCGGCCGGCCGCCGCTGGAAAGAGCCAAGGCGGAGGAAACGATGGTGGCGGCGCCGCGCCCGCGCCCGGCGCGCGCGGCGGCGGCGGCGGCGGCGGCTGCGACGCGTGCGACGATGCCGCGCGCGACCACGCCGCGCTCGCCGCGCTCTCAGGCTGCACGGCTGCGCGCATGCCGTCCACGCGCGGCGACTCCACGCCGAGCGCCGCTCCTGGCCGCGCGGGGGCCGCGCGCGCGGGAGCGCGCGCGGCGCGCGCCGGCGAAGGCGGCGAGTGCGGCCGAGACGGCGGGCTCGCGCGGCTGAGGCCAAGGTCGAAGGTGAGGAAATGATCGACGGTCTTGACGGAGCTCGGCGAGCCGTCGAGCCAGATCCCCGGAGGCGGCGGCGGGCGGCTGGGCGGCGGGCGCGGCGAGGGCGGCGGCGAGGGCGGAGGTGGTGGCGACGGCGACGGTGGCGGCGGCGGCGGCGGCGACGGCGACGGCGGCGGTGGCGTGGGCGGCGGCGGCGGAGAGGGCGAGGGCGGTGGCGGCGCGCGCACGACTGGCGCCGGCGGCGGGAACGGCTGGCCGAGCTGCACGCCCAGCGCTGCGCAGCGCGCGGCGCGCGCACGCGCGCCGGGAGAGCCCGCGCCGGCGGCCAACCGCTTCCACGCCTCGCCCGAGCGCCTGCAGTATGCGAGATCCGCAGCCGCGCGCGCCGCGCCGTCGCTGCCGCCCGCCGTCGACGCACCGCCCGCCGCTGGCGCCGGCGCGCCGAGCGCGCGCGGCGCGAGGCGGCTCGCAAGCACCGCGAGCTGCGTCGCCTGTGCGCTCGCGGCGTCGCGCGCGGCCGCGAGCGCCGCCGCGAGCGATTCCACGGGCGCATCGCACAGCGCCGCGCTGGCGAGCCGCCTCGCCAAGGGCGTGGCGAGGTGTATGCGCCAGTAGCCGCCATCGCCCTCGCCACTCCCACTCGACGGTGCGGCGCGCGCGTAGCGCGCGGCGAGTGCCAAGTGGACCAGCGCGTCGAGCCCCGCCGCCGCCGCGCCGCTGAGCAGTGCTGGCCCGCCGCCGAGCGGACCGGCGGCGGTTGCGGCGGGCGCGGCGCGCGTGAACGGCGCGAAGACGAGGCGCAGTGGACCCCACGCGGCGCGCTGGTCGACGGCCGGCGCGCGCGTGCCAAGGGTGCCGGCAGCCTCCGCGGCGCGCAAGTCCGGACCGCCGTGCCACACCGCCGGATCGCCCGCGCCGGCGAGCGCGGCGAGCCAGCGAAGCGCCGACTCGCTGGCGCCGGGTGGCGCGAGCACGCGCGCCACGCTCGGCGCCCACGCGCCGGCGCTGCCGGCCGCGGCGGCGCCTGCGCCGCTGCCTATGGACACGAGCACGAGCTGCGCAGCGGGCAGCGCGCACGCCGAGCCTTCGCGCGCCGACGCGAGGGCCTGGGCGAGCTCGAGCGCGAGCGTCGCGCTGTTTGGGAACGCCGGCGCCGCGTCCGCGAGGACGAGCGCGGGCGCGACGTCCGCTGGCGCGGGCACGACGCCGGCGCATCCGCTGCCGCGCGCCGCTAGCGCCGCGCTGGGCGTAGACCTCGCGCGGCCCTTCTCGGCCGGCAGGCCGACGGACGGCGCGCCGCGCGCGCCGTCCGTCGTGGCGCACGCGCCGCTCGCCGCGCCCGCCGCCGATCCCGCCGCCGCCGCTCCAACGCCGGCGCCGCCGGCGCCGGCCTGACCGCCGGCCGGACGTCCGTCCGCCGGCGCGCCGCGCGCCTCGACGGGCGCGAAGACGAGCGGAGCGGCCATGGCCCCCGCCAGGAGCTCCGCGAGATTATACGGCCGCGTCTCGACGCGCGCGAGGGCCGACGTCCAGCCCAGCGTGCTGAACGCGACAGTCTCGCGCGCGCGCGCGTCCGACGCGAGCAGCGCGAGCGCGCGCCGCGCGCCGACGGCGGCGGCGAGCGTGGCGCTCGACGCCGGCAGTCGGCCGCGCGTGCGATTTGGCAAAGTGCCGCGGCCGGCGGCCGGACCGTCGGGCGGCGCGAGGCCTCGCGTGAGCGCGAGGAGGCCGTCGTGCCGAATGAGCGGCGCACCGCCCGCGCAGCGCGCGAGCGCTCCGGCACAGCGCGGTGTAGGCACGGCCGCGCCGACGGCCGACGCGTTGGCGCGCGGCGCGGCAGCCGCTGACTCGGACCCGCCGCCGCACCCGAGACGGCTGAGCTGCGCGACGGGCGGCGCGCACGTGGACGCGAGCGCCGCGCGATCATCGGCCGTGCAGTAGGCGAGCGTACGCGAGCATACCGCTCCGGGCGCGTCCGCCCACATCCGCGCGACGTCGGACGCGCGCTCGCCCGCGGCGAGCAGCGCGGCGGAGAGCGCGCCGCCAGACGCGCCGACAATAACGTCAAAGCGATCGCCGATGGAAGCGGCCGTCCCGCGTGGCGAGAGCTGGTTCACCCGCGCTTCGAGCTCGGCGAGCAGCTGCGCCGCGCCCAGCGCGCCGGCGCCGCTCCCGTCGATCGCGAGCGCCGAGTAGCGACCCGAGCACGCGCGCAAGGGTCCGCGCGGCGCGGGCGGCGCGGCGGGGCTCGGTGGCTGTTGCGCGTGGCGCGCCACGCGCGTATGGCTTGGCGCGTCGGCGCTACCCCGCCTGGACGCGGCGATCCCAACGCACACGCCCGCGACGACGAGCAGCGCCTCGACGGCCACTTGCCGCCGCCGCAAAGCCATCCCACTTTTCTTCAACGGCCTTCATGCACGATGGAGCCGGCGCCGGTGCGGGGCACATCGGCAGACGTTGTCCGCATGATCGTGCGCGTCGCGCCGCACCGCGACGCGACGTGCGCGGACGGCTCGGAGAGCAGCTGCGTTGCGTTCCGCCATGCGGAGAGGCGCCTTGCGCTGCAGCGCCCGTATTGCGAGCCGCGCGTCTTCGAGGCTGACGCACTCCTCGAGCCAGGCGCTGGTGCGCGCGAAGCGTACGACGCGAGCTGCGGCGCGTGCGTACGCGATGTGCTCGCCGGATACAGCTCGACGCTCCTTGCGCTCGGACCTGCTAGCTCAGACAAGACGCTCTCGCTCTTTGGCGCCGACGACGCGCCCGCTGGCCCGCCAGCGGCGCTCCTGCCGCTCGCGCTGCTCCACCTGTGCACCGCGCACGCGCGTGCGCGCGCGGCACGCGCGCCGCTGCGCATGTGGATGAGCGCCTACGAGGTGTATCTCGACCGCGCTGTGCACGATCTCATCGTCCACGAGCCCGCCGGCGCCGAGCGCCCGCCGCTGCGCGTGCGCGACGACGGGCGGCGCGGCGCGATTGTCGACGGCCTTGAGGCCGTCGAGCTTGGCGCGAGCGCCGAGCACGCGCTCGCGCTGCTGAGCGGGATCGCGCACCGGCGCGCAAGCGCGCGCGTTGCGTCGCGCGCGCACGGCAGCCCTGGCGGCGGCTGGCTCTTGGCTCGAGGCCATGCCGTCATCGTAGGCCATGCCGTCATCGTTGTTCGCGTCCGGCCCGCGCGCGCGCCGGCCGCACGCAGCGCGGCGGCGTTCGACGAGGCGGTGCTCACCGTCGTGGACCTGGCGGCGGCGGAGCGGCTCGGCCGCGCACCGAGCGGCACATCCGAGCCCGCGCGTCGCGCCTCGGCTCCGTCGCTCGCGCGCGCCGAGCGCGCGCTCGGCGCCGCGCGCGTTGCCGAGGCCAAGGCGATCAACCGGTCGGTTGCCGCGCTGAGTAATTGCTTGAGCGCGCTCGCGCAGGCAACGGCGGTGGTCGGGCGCGGCGCCGACCGGACGGTGCGCGCGGCGCACGTGCCCTTTCGAGACAGCCTGCTCACACGCCTGCTCGCGAGCGCGCTCAGCGGCGGGTGCCGAGCATGTGTGCTCGTAACGCTCGCGCCCGAGCCGTCGCGCTACAACGACAACCTGTCGACGCTGCTGCTCGCGTCGCGCGCGCAGCTTGCGGGAGTCGAGAGATCGGGGGTTCGAGGGGAGTCGAGAGATCGGGGGGTCGAGCCAGGCGTCGTGCACACGCGCAGCTTGCGCTGCCGCGTTGCCGCCCGTCTCGCTTGTCAGGCAGGGCAAGGTTGATTCCGACGGAACTTTCTCCTTCCGTCCTCGGCCGCCATGCTTGTCGCCGTCTTGTGCAGCGCATCCGTCGCCGTGGCCCCGGCCGCCGGGCTCGGCGCAGGGCGGGGCGCGCTACGCGCCGCGCGGCCGAGGTGGCCGGGCGCGGCCGACGTGCGCCTCGGCGTGACTCCCGCCGACGCCGAGCAGATGACTGGCTCGGCGCTCATTCGGCTGTGGAGCTCGCCCGCCGAGACTGCCGGCTGGACCGAGCTGGACTGGGAGCGCGTCTTCCGCTCGGCAGGGCAGCGTGGCGTGCTCGCTGGTTTTGGCTCGGTGAGTGGCCTCATCCCGACCGATGTGTCCGTCGCGGAGCTCGAGCGGCGCACCGGGCTCACGCTCGCCGCGCTCACGCCGCGCGGCTCGGGCTCGGAGCTCGCGCTGCTCGGCGTCGGTTTCTTCCTGGCCGAGCTGCTGCTCGCCAAGATGGTAGGGGCGGAGAGCTCGCTCCTCTCCGCCCTGCCCGCTGCCGCGCTCGTCTTCCTCGTTGACCAGCTCTTCCTCGGCGCGCGATTGTCGCTCGCGATCCTCGTCTTCCTACGTCCCGAGTACGAGGCCAAGCTCGCGCGGCACGAGGCGGGTCATTTCTTGCTGGCGTACTTGTGCGGGATCCCCGTCACGGGGTACTTCCTCGCGAGCAGCGGCTCGCCCGCCGGCCAGGCCGGCACCATCTTCTTGGATGTCGAGTTGTTTGAGCAGCTGAGCCGAGGCGAGCTCCGCCAATCAGCGCTCGCGCGGTACACGACCATCTTGATGGCGGGGATCGCGGCCGAGGCCATCTGCTTTGACCAGGCGGAGGGGGGCTACGCGGATGAGCAGGCCCTCGTCCAGATGCTCTCCAACCTCCGCCCCGCGTGGCGCCCGGAGCGCATCCTGTCGCTCGCGCGCTGGTCGGTCGTGCAGGCCGTCGAGCTGCTGCGCGCACACCGCGAGGAGCACGAGGCGCTCGCGGAGAGGATGGCGACCGGCGCGCCGCTCGGCGAGTGCATCGGCGTGATCGCGCGCGGCGTCGAGGCACGGGCAGCCGGCCGGGTGGGTCGCACCCGCGAGCCGATGTGAATCCCGACGTAGTACTCGCCCGAAGTAGTACTCGCAGAATCTTCGATTGATTTACAGTATTGCCCCGTTCCGCGGATAGGCGGTTGGTGCGAGACCTTCTCAACAGCAAGGGATGGCTAATAACAGCTCGGGGTGCAGAGGGCGGGCTGCCGACGACGCCTCCTCGATGCCCGGGTGGCAGAGCTCGCGGCTGCGCGTTCTCGAGCTCGAGCCAGTCCGCGCGAAACGCTCGCGCCCGGGCGCGCTGGCGTCCCGCCGGTACAGCTCGCCTCCCGCGGCGGGCACCGTCAGCGCCGGCTCGTTATCGGCGCGCCAGCCGGTACCGCCAAGCCCGCCGGCGCGCGCTGGCGAGCCCGTCGAGCTCGTGCGAATTGCGCATTCGACGCCGCTACCGCCCGTGCTGCTGGACACGCCGCGCGCGCCGCGCACGGCGAGCGGACGGCTCCCGCCGCTCGTCACCGGCGCGCTGGTCTCGCGCCCGGCGGCCGGCGAGGCCTCGCCGACCCGACCTGCCGCGCCTACACCCACGGCGAGCCGCGTGTCGGGCGAGCTGCCGCTGCCGCCGCCGCTCGTGCACTCGATCGCCCGGCCGCACGCACCGGACATGCGCGCGGGCCTGCCCGCGCCGTGGCAGGCGCAGCGGCCGCACCGCCGCCGCACCAAGCACGCCGTTGAGCGCGCGGCGCTCGCGACGCTCGCGCTCGCACCGGCGGCGCGCACGCCCGCGACGCCGGCCGCGTCGTGCGCGCAGCCACCGTCGCTCTACGTGCCGCGCGCACATCCCGTCGCGACGCCGCCCATTGGGCAGCCCGACGCGCGCGCGCCGCGCCGGAGCCGCGCGTACGCCGAGCGCGTCGACGCGCTTGGCGCCGCCGTGACTGGCGAGCCCGCACTCGTGCCGCCAGCGGGCGCGATCATGCTGCCACTCGACGCACTGCGCGAGTGGGCGACGGCGGGCGACGTCACCGACTTTGCCGACGAGGCGCGCAAGCACCTTGAGCCCAGCGTGCTCGCCCGCCCGCTCCACCTGCTCGCAGAAGCGGCGCTTATGCTCAGGGCGAACGTCTCGTCGGCGCGCGGGCTGAGCGAGGCGGTGCGCGCGGTCGTCGGTGGCTTGCGCTTCCACGTCGAGCTGACCGCGCTCGCCTACGCCGCCGGTCTGCCGCAAAGCAAACTCTGGGCCGAGCTGCTCGCATGGCACGACAGGCATGGCGAGCAACCAAGCGCCGACGCGCGCGCGCCGCACGGCGCCGGCGCGCCAGGCGTGCGCGCTGCGCAGGCGGAGCACCGGCGGCGCTTCCCATCCGACGTGTCGGCTGGTGCTCACGCCGGCGGCTCCGGAGCCGGCGCCGGCGCAGGCGCCGGCGCCGGCACCGACGGCGAGCGGCCGATGCAGCGCACACCTCAAACGTCGGATCGCATGCTGGGCGGGCCGAACGGCTCGCGCGCGGCCGACGCGCTCGTCGCGACGTCGCGCGGCGCAACGTCGACGAGCTCGTCCGCGCTGCGACAAAGGCTCGGCGCGCTTGCCGCGGCGGCGAACGGCATGCGTCGCACGCTGCGCGTTAAGATTGAGGATGAGCAAGATCTTGCGCTCGCGTGGAAGGTGCGGCGCGCGCGCGCGCGCGCGCGCGCTGCAACGCGCCCACGCGGCCGAGCCGCGCCGCGGCGGTTGCGCGCGGCGCGTGGAGCCGCCCCCCTCGCGGCCCCGCAGGCGCGGGTAGGCACCCGTTCACTTGGGCGCCGGCGCCCGCGTGCACGCGCTCTCCGCTCGGCGCTGCGAGCAGGCGCTCCTCGAGTGCTCCGTCTTTTTGAGTCGGCTGCACGCGGAGGCGGCGGCGGAGGCGGTCTCACCGGTGGAGAAGCTCGCGCAGCTGGCGGGCGAGTTGCCGAGATGATGACGACTGTCTATATTATTTTTTTGGACCGCGCCCTATGTAGAGCAACTGCTGAACCAGCTGTGCGTCGTTGATCTTAAGCACTTGATGCCCCGGGTGGGCGTCCGCTGCGTAGACTTGGCCGCTGCGGCCTGAGAGAGTTTTGCAAAATCCCAGCCCCTCTTGGATTCAGCTCCGCACAAAGGCAGCTTTACCGCAAACTGACGGAGCACCGCGCCTCCTCGAGAGAGGGCCTGGGCTTCGCCAGATGCGCGCGCGCGCGCGCACGCGCGCGCGGCAAGCCGTGTGGCATGCGCGGGATGGGTCAGAGAGGAGTGGCGGGGGGGGGGGGGGGGGGGGGGGGGGGGCTGCGATTGGGGCGGGCTGGAGGGGCCGCCAGGGGGTGGGAGAGGGCTAGCTTGCGGCGCGTGCGCGCGTGCGCTTGCGGCTGGTTGGCGCACGCGCGTCGCGCAATGCGCGCGTCCCTTCTGGCCGCCTCGTCAAAAAAGTGGCAGCTGGCGGCTGCTTGCTGCGCTTCTAGACCTTCATCTTGCGCAGCACGGGGCAGTCCTGCCGGATCTGCGCACTGAGCGTCTCGTCCGCGCCGTTAAACCCCTGCAGCGAGAGCACCTGCAAGCGCGCATGCGCGACGCGCGGCGCTCGAAGCGAAGAGCACCACGCGAGCGAGAGCTTGCGCAGCGCTGGGCAGCCCGCGCACAGCGCGTCGACCGCCTCGTCGACGAGCGCGGCGCAGCACGAGAGCTGCACGTCGGCGAGCGCGTCGCCGCGCACCACCGGCCGCGTGAGCTGCGCGCAATACGCGAGCAGCAGCCGGCTGAGCGACGCCGAGCGGATGTGCGGCTCGCACAGCGACGCGCAGCGCGAGAGGTTGAGCTTGCGCAGCGCTGGGCAGTTGGCGCACAGCGCGCCGACCGCGCTGTCGGCGAGCGCTGCGCAGGACGAGAGGACGAGGTCGCACAGCCTCGCGCCCGCGATGCTCGGCGTGACAAGCGACGCGCAGAGCGCGACGCACAGCCGCGTGAGCGCGGGGCTCGCCGTGCACAGAGCACCCAAGGCACCATCGCTCAGCTCGTGGCAGCCGGACATGTTGAGCGCCTCGAGCGCGCAGCCGCCGATCGCGGGGCGCGCGAGGGCCGCGCAGCGCGGCATTGAGAGCATGCGCAGGCGCGTCGTCGCCGCGCACAGCGTGCCAACGGCCTCGTCCGTAAGCAGCGCGCAGCCGGACAGGTCCACGAGCAACAGTCGCGCGCACCGGACTTCGGGCGCGGCGAGCAGCGGGCAGTTGGCGAGTGTGAGCACGCGCAGCTCGGGGCAGGCGCTGGGCGCGCACATCCGGCTGACCGCCTCGTCCGTGAGCGCGTCGCAGTCGCTCAGGTTGACGACGCGCAGCTCGGCGCCGCGGATGGTCGGGCGTGCGAGCGACACGCACCGCCATAACTGCAGGTCCGACAGACGCGGGCACGCGGCGCACAGCGCGCTGACGGCGCCGTCGCGCAGCTGCGCGCAGAGCGATAGATTGACCTCACGTAGCTGCACGCCGTGGATCTTGGGCTCGATGAGCCGCGCGCTTGCGGTGATCTTGAGCTTGCGCAGCGCGCCGCTGCCGTCGCACAGCGCGCCGACCGCGTCGTCGCCCATCGACGCACAACCGCTCAGCTCGACATCTTCAAGGGTCGTGCCGAAGAGGGGCGCGGCGGTGAACGTACCCATTGCGAGATGCAATGTCGTGAGCCCGAACGCGCCCGCGCGCTCGCCCAGCGGCTGCCGCGCCATGGCCGCGTCGGCGTACGCGCCGAGCAGCCGGCAGAGGCCCGCGTCGCCGAGCCCCTCGAGCTCGAGCACGCGGAGCGACGCGAGCCGGCCAAACTTGCGGAGTGCCGCCTCCGCCTTGCCCTCGCCTGAGCCCCATTTGCTAAAGTGGCTGACTGCGTCGACGTACGCGCTCGCGCTCGAGTCGACGATCCGCGCGAGCGCGCGGCACGTGAGGCGGACGCTCGCGCGGTCGGCACTGCGCACCTGCGTGTTCCACTCGGTGAGGTCGACGCCCAGCACGCGGCCGAGGATCTCGCGCAGGCTGTCGTGCGGCAGGTCGAGAAGGCGTAGCGCGGGCACGCTCTCCATGCTCTGGTGGAAGGCGGAGTGCGTGCGTGTGCCGTCGATTTGGGCGAGGCGCGCGATTCGCTCCGTCCGGCGCGAAACGCCTCGCGTAACCGCCCATTTTCAATCTTTCATCATCCACCGCCCAGAGAGGAGGGCGCGAGACCACCACCGCCAACTTGTGCAAGGGGGATCATCACCACGCGGGGATGGCGGCGGCCGACCACGAGCCGAGCTGCGAGCTGCCGCCCTTCTTGCCGTTTGGCACCGAGTTCCGCGTGCCGACGGCAAGCGGCTTGATGGCGTTGGCGCGGCAGCATTCGGAGACGCTGCGCACGTCGACGATGCAGCGCGTGCACTCGGCCTTTGAGCTCGCGGCCGTCGCGCGCGAGCAATCGCAGCAGACGCTGCGGCGCGCGTCTTCATTCACCATGCTCCCGCTTGCCGACGCGGCGAGCGCGCTGCAGCAGCAGCACGAGGAGATTGTGCAGCGCTCCTGGCGCTTGGTGCGGGCCGTGCGCACCGCCGTCATGACGGCGGTCGCCGTCGCGCTCTTCCCGTGGCACGTGCTGTGCACGGTCGCCACTGCGTTCTGGGCTATCCTGTGCCGGCCATCCGAGAGCATGACCATCGCGCAGAGCGCGGCGCGCGACGCGCGCAGGGTGAACGCGGTGAAGGAGGAGTGAGCGAGCCGACAAAGGCGTGCGTGCGCGCGCGCGCGCGCCCGTCGCGCGCGGCGGGCGCAGCGCGCCTATGCACGCACCCCTTTGTGATTACGATGCTCGCGTACAGGGCGCTCTCCCAGACGGTGAGCTTGAACCTTGCGACGCTCGCACGCGTCGACGCGCGTGCTCGCGCGGCCTGGAGCGGATGCGGAGCGCCGTCGCGTCGGCGCACCCGCCGAGGCCGAGGGGCCATGCACGCGACAACGCGAAGCCAGCGGCGGCGAGATTTTGTGACCTATCAACGCGTCACCAGACGCAAAAAAAAGAGTCCTGTCAATGCGATTCTCCGCTCCGCGCCGACGTGCCGGCCGGCTAGATGCCCAGACACACCGCGCCTTCCTGTGGGAAAGTGCGGCGTATTTTAAATATTTAAAAGCACGGACGACGGCCATGGACGTCGACGCGCTCGCCCGCGCGGACACGATGGCGCTGTGCGACGCAGCAATGCGCGTGCGCAGCTCGCTTGCTTCGACATGGCTGTCGCGTGTGCTCGAGAGCGCTGCGGACCACCTCCGCTCGGCGTCGGCCCCCGTGGCGACGGTGGCCGTGCGCTCGCTGCTTGCCGACGCCGTGTGCGCGGCGCGCGGCGGCGCGCGGCGCGCGCGCCCAGACGTGGCCGAGCAGCGGCTGTTGCGCGCGGCGCTGCTGCTCAGCTGGTGCGCCGAGCATAACGTGGCAGCGACCGCCCACGTCATCGCCGAGCTGCTCGACGCCGCGCCGGGCCCCGACGCCGAGTCGGAGGAGCTCGATGCCGCGCCCTCGGCGGAGCCCGACCGCGCGCCCGCGGACGGCGCGGAGGACGGGCCGACGGACCATGCGCACCGTGCGCTCTGCGCGCTGCATCTGGCACTGCTCCACGAGGATGGCTCAGCTACCGCACGCGGCCTGCCGGTGCAAGCCGCCGTTCTGCTCCTCCTCCCCGCCCTCGTCGCACGCGCGCAGCGCGTCGGCGACGGCGACAGGGCGCGCGCCGGCGGCCGCGTCAAGTGCGGGTCTCCCGCCGCCGCCGAGGAGGACACGGACGTGGTGATGCGCCGAATCGAACAACCCACCCTGCTCGACGCGCGCTGCGTCGAACTCGCCCTCGCGGCCACGCTGCGCATGTGCGCGAGCGCGGCGGCGGCCGGAGTGGCCGCGGGCCAAGCGGCCGCCGCAGACTCGGCCAGCCCGGCTGCGCACGTGGACGCGCAGCAGCTCGCGGCCCTTGCGCGTGCGTTGGCGAGCTGGTTTGCGCGCCGCTTCCCGCTCTTCGCCGCGGCCGCCGGACAGCTCGCGATGGAGTTGACGGAACTCAGCGCTGCGGAGCGTGGGGCCGACGAGCACGGCGCAGCGGCGCGATCGGCCCGCGCGGCGATTGCGTCGCTCTGGGCGGACGCGGCGCCGCTGCTGTGCCCGTGGGTGCGCGGCGCGGAGGCTAGCGCGCCAGGCGCAGCGCACGGCGGCGATGGGCCGGCGCTCGAAGCCGGCGGGCTCGAGCAGGCGCGCGCGCTCGCCGACGCGGACTTCGTGGATACCTTCCTTGGCGCGCGCGCGCGCCCGACGGCTGTCGCGGCGGAGCACGGCGTCCAGGCGGGCGGTGCGGATGGCGGCGAGGCGTCGGCGCGGCGCGCGCTCTGCCTGCTCGGCCTGCGGCTCGGCGCGCTCACGGACTTGGAGCTTTTGGACGCTCTCGGCGCACCGCTGCCGTCGTCGCCGTCGTCGTCGTCGCCTTGGGGCGCAGGCGCGGAGGGCGGCGAGGGCGCGCGCGGCGCCTGCGTCGGCGGGCCGCGTGGCGGTGGTTGCGACGACGACGGCGCGTCGAACTCGTGCGAGTCCGCCTCGAACGCACATGGAGGCGGCGTGCGCGCGCGCATGCTCCTCGATCGTGTCGCGCCGCTTGCGAGCTCGACGGCCGCGCCTGTGCCCGTCGCCCTCTGCCGGAGACTCTTGCGCTGCGCACTTTGCGCCGCGCCCGAGGCGCGCGCCGGCGCGGCGGGTGGCGAGCCGAGCGCGCGCGCGCGCGAAGCGCTGGTGAGCCGTTTCATCGGCTTGCTGAGTCTGACGGCAGAGGCGCCTCGCTCGACTGCGTTGCTCGTCGCCGACTTGGCCGAGGCGTGCCCTCAGGCAATCGTGCCGGCGCTCGTGACGAAGCTCCACTCACCCGTCTGCGCGCAGCGCATCAACGCGGCGCGCGCCGCGCTCACGCTCCTCGTGCGCGCGCGCAACGCGCACGTGGCGCGCGGCGAGGGCACGGACGCCAGCGACACGGACGCGAGCGACGAGGGCGAGGGCGCGGCGCGCGCGGAGGTGGGCGCCGCGGACGGCGCGCTCGCGCCAGCGCTCTTCGACCCGGAGATGCAGGGCAGACTCGTCGACGCGCTGTGCGCGCGGCTGCGCGCGCCCGAGCGCGACGCGCGCGTGCACCGGCTCGCGCTCGACGCGCTCGCGAGCGCCGCACCGGTGGTCGGCGTGCCGCGCCTCGCAAGGCTGCTCGGCGCGCGCGACGACGGCGTGCGCGCCTTCGCGGAGGCAGCGCTTATTGGCTGCCTTTCGGACGGGCACGTGGCGCGCCTGGAAGCGCAACACGCCGCGCCCGCCGCCGATGCGCGCACGGCGCGAGAGCACAGCGCCCACCGCCATGGTCCGCTGAGGCGTGCGCAGCGCGTGGTTCGGCGCTCGGCGGCGGCCTCGGCAGCCATGGCTGAGCTCAGCGCGGAGACGCTCGCGGACGTTGCGCGCGACCTGGCGGTGCGGAGCGCGGCGCCACAACCGCCGGCGCTGCTCTGCAGAGCAAGTCCATCACCGCAGGTGGCGGGCGCGGCGGGCGCGGCGGGCGCGGCGGCGGGCGCGGCGGCGGGCGCTGTTGGCGCGGCGACGGGCGCGTTGGGCGAAACGAGCGAAACGGAGGCGCAAGACGGCCGCGCCGTGGTAAGCGAGCGCCTGCTGGTCGTCGCGTCACGATGGGCGGCGCGGCTGGGCGAGGTCGAGTGCGCGCGCGCGCTGCCTGCGATCGCGTGCAAGGCGTTTGCCAACGTTTCCGAGCCGGCGTCGATCGCGCTCCTGCGCACCGTCGCCGCGCCGCGCGCCGCGCGCCGCGCGTGCGTCGAACTCGTCGTCCCTCTCGTCGTCGCGCGCATGGAGCGCGCTCCACCACGCGCTAGCGCATTTGCAGGCATGGCGGCAGGGAGTGCCGCCAGCGCGGATGTGGGCGCCGCCGGCGCGGCGACGGACGCGCTCGCGCTCGACATGCTTCGGCCCCTCCTCGTCCTCGCGGCCCTCCCCGTGGACCTGTGGGCGGCGCACTCCGCCGACGATGAGCGCGGCACGGCGCCAGGGGTGGACGAGCGAAACGCCACGGCATCTGCGCGAGGCGACGGTGCGCCCCGCCCGCGCGACGACGCGCCAGCGCCGGCCGCGCAGCCATCCATCGAGGAGCGGCTTGCGCGCGCGCTTGCGAGCCTTGCTGCGGACGCGCGTCAGTTGGCCGATGTCCGCCAACTGGCCGCGTCTCTGATTGGCCGACTGCCTGTGAACGTCGTCGCGCCGCGCCTTGCTGCGACTGTGCGCGCGTGCGCCGAGCGCGCGGCCCTTGGCGCGCCCGCCGCGCTCGCGGCGCGCGCGCGACACGATCTCGCGCGCGCGGAAACCGCCGGCTGCGGCGATGCTCACACGAACGATGCCTTTGGCCTCGCGGTCGGCGGCGCGTCTGAGCTCGGCTCTGTCCAGCTGCTCGCGGCGTGCAGACTCGCGCTCTTCGCGATCTGCCACATGCTTGCGGTGCACGAGCGCGCGTGCGTGCACACGATGGCGACCGTCGCTCCACTCCTCCTCCTCCTCGTGCGCACGACGCCCGCCGCGCTCGCGCGCGCCGACGGGCGATGCGCGCGGGGGGCGCGCGCGGTCGACGCGCACATCGTCGGTGCACGTGGCGGCCGCGAGTGTGGGCGAGCCGCCGCGTCTGTGGCGTGCGGGCCGTGCGCCTGCGGAGCGCTCGCCGCCGAGCCGAGCGTCGGGATTGACTTCGCCTCGTCGGCCAACGCGCTCGGCTCGGAGCGCGCGTTGGAGCACTCGACGCTCCTTGCGCTGCTCGGCGCTGGGCTGGACAAGGCGCAGGCGGGTGCGATCGACGTGCTCGGCGGGCTACTGTGCGCGGCCGCGACCGACGTGAGCCCCGCTCCAGCGCGCGCCGCCGCCGGCTCCACCGGTACAAACGCAGGCGTGGGCGCGCACACGGCGCCGGTGCCGCACGAACGCACCGGGGAGAACGATGGCTGCCTCGCAGCGGAGAACGATGGCTGCCTCGCAGCGGAGAACGATGGCTGCCTCGCCGCTCTCGCCACGGCCCTCGTGAGCGTCGTGGCGCAGCGTGCGCATCCCAGCGCGAGCGAGGCGCCTGCGGACGATGCAGAGACGTTAGCCGCGCTCATCGCCGAGCGGATCTGCGCCGCGAACGCGCTCCGGCGCGGCGTGCAGATGTGTGCGCAGGGCTCGGCGACGCGCGCCGCGCGCGCAGTCGCGCTCATCCTGCCTCCACTCGTGGACGCCGCGCGCTCGCGGCTTGGCGCCGCGCTCGCGCCGACGGACCCGCCGCTTGCGCCTGGCGACGCACACGCGCTCGCTGCGTGCCTCGACGCGCTCTTCACCTGCGCGCACGTCGCACGGCCCGCCGTGCGCGCCGCGCCTCTTTTCGAATTGCTTGGCCTTGCGCTTGCTGGCACGCGGTCGGCGCACGCCATCGTGCGCGCGAGCGCGCTCAAGCTGCTGGGCTGCGTGCTCGCGGGCGCGGCGGACGACGTGGCGGCGTGGGGCCCGCACCCCGACCGCACCTCGCGCGAGGTGCACGACGTCGTCCTGTCGCTCGCGCGCGCGGACGAGGCGGCGGACGTGCGCGCGCTCGCGGCAGGGCTCGCTCGGGTGCTGTCGGCGGCGGGCGGCGCGACCGGCTGATCCGGCTGGATTGTCACAAGCCTTTTGAAACACATAAATCATAAGTTGAAACCGCGTGGGTCAAAGCATCTGCCGCCCTCGCGCAGGCCCGCCCTCGCGGCCGGCGGCGAACGAAGCGCGAGCCGGCGCGACACCGAGCGCGCATGTCGTTGTTGAGCGCACCGAATTATGCGCGCGCTCTGCCAGCCGCCTTCTCCACGAGTGCCCGCTGCGCGCGAGCGCGAGTTGCGCGAGCGCAAGCGCCGCGGCGAGCGCCGCCAGGGCGCACGGCAGCAACACAGCCGCGAGCGGTGCGCGCGGCGGGACGCGCTCGCGCGTCGTTCGAACGCCACCCGCGCCGGAGAGCGCAGCCGCTGCCCCACCGCGCTCCGACGGCCAGAAGGGCGGCGCGCTCGTGACGAGGACGACGTACGCGTCGTCGGGCACGCGTTGGTCGTGCTGCCAGTCGTCGCAACCGTAGCAGTAGCCGAACGATGGCGACCACGCAAAATGCGCACTGCCGCCCGCACGCGCCACCTCCTCGCGGCACGCCCACACGTCCGCGCTCGTCATCGACCATGGGCGATGCCGGTCGCCGCAGAAGGTGCGCGCGTGCGCCAGGCCGGGCTGCAGGAGCGCGAGCGCCGCGACGTCCGCCGGCGGCGGCGGCGACGGCGGCGGGAGCGGCGGGTGCTTGCGCGGCGGCGGTGGCGATGCCGCCGAGACGGCGCCGCGCCACACGACGTCTGCGCCCCTGGGCGCGCGCGACGCTGCGGCTGCGTCATCCAACGAGAGGTCGCGCGGCGTGCCGTGCATAGCGCCCTCGTCGTGCGTCGGATCAGCGCCACCGAGGCCCGCCCACGCCTGCCACTCCGCGTCCACGCGCAGCTCGTGGCTCGGTGGCGCGGGCGGCGCGTCGCGCCGCGCGCGACGCGCCTCGGCGCGAAAGTAACGGTAGTAGTAACTGCCTGAGCAGATCACGCCGACACAGTCGGCGGAGACGGGCGGCGGTGGCGACGCGGGCGGCTGCGTGCCATCGTCGCTGGCACTGCCGCCGTGGCCGCCGCGGGCGGCGCGCGGGCCTGAGCCGCTGATTGCCGGCATGTGCGGCGCGTGCGGCAAACGCACGTGCGGCGGGACGGGCGGCGGCCTCAGAGGCGGCCAGCTGAGCGGCGGCGACGGGCGCGGCGAGGTAAGCAGCGTGTGCGGCGACTCCGCGCCTTGGGCAAGGCGCGCCTGTGCACCGCCCGGCGGCGGCGGTGCGCTCGGCGACCCGCTCGACCGTTCCGGCGGCGCAGAGCGTGAGGGCGGCGGTTGGAAGGGCATTATGCTGCCAAACGGCAATGGCGGCAAAACGGGCGGCTGTGTGTCTTGAGGCGGCGCGGATGGCGCGGCAGGCGCGCCCAAGCTCGCAAGCGGGTGCGTGGGCGGGCTGGCGGGCGGGTCGGCGGGCGGGCCAGCGGGCGGGGGGGCGGGGGGCCGGGCGGGCGGTCGGACGGTCGGACGGGCGGGCGGGCGAACGGGCAGTGCCACAGAGCGTTGCGGCCCTTGCGCGCTCGGCGACGCGTTGCGGCGCACGGCAGCGCGAAGCCCGGGCCATAGCGGCCGGTCGTCAGGCGCGGGCGCGACAACGTGCCCAGCCAAACCGCCCGCCGCCGCGCGCAGGGGCGCGGGCGGCGCGCGCGGTGGCGAGGGCGGCGGCGTCGGCGTCGGCGGCGTCGGCGGCGGCGCGGGTGGCGCGGGCGGCCGCGCCGGCGCGGGCGGAGCCTCGGGCGGCGCGGGCGGCGGCATGGGCGACCCCGGCGGCAGCTGCGCCGTGTCCATGATGACAAGACCCGCCCACCGCGCGCGCGGCGCCGCCGTCAGCGCAGCCGCCGGCAGCTCGACGGCCGCCAAGCCGCGCTCGCCCGGCGCGAGCACGTGCAGCCCGGCCCAGTGCGCGCGACCCGCCTCGGCGCGGCTGGGCGGGTCAGCGCGCGCCGGATCCATCAGGTGTGCGAGAGGGCTGCCGGCGAGAGATGCGGAGCCGTGCCGTTGCGCGAGGAGGCTTGCGATGCTGTGCCACGGCTGGGCCGGTGGGCGCGAGGGCGGCGGAGGAGGCGGCGGCGGTGACGGTGGCCTGGGCGGTGCGGGCGGCGGCGAAGGCATGTGCCGACGCAGCCAGTGCTTGTGGTGCGCGGGCGGCGACGGCGACGACGGTGGCGACGGCGGCGACGGCGGCGGCGAGGGTAGGTGCCGGTGAAGCCAGCCTTGCCGGTGCGGCGCGTCGTGCGGCAGGTCGGGCACGCGAACCGCCACCGGCTCGTTGCGGCGCGACTCGCGCACGGGCGAAGCTGGCGCGGCCGGCTCGTTGCTCCGCCGCGCGTCGTGCCGCTCGCGCGGCTCGCGCGGCTCTCTCGGCTCGCGCGGCTCGCGCACGAGCGCGTCCGGGACGCGCTGCGGATCCCGCCGGCCGAGCTGCGTGGCGCGTCCGGCGCGCGGCTCGCCAACCCAACCGCTCGGCGCGTTGCAAAGTACTGCCCATGCCAGCAAGACGCAGGCGGCGCAGCTACATACGAGCAGCGCCGCCGAGCGGATCCGCATCACGCGCGCCTCGAAGACGCCGGCGCCATGGCCAGCGGCCGTTGGCGTGAGTGCGCACTTTTCCGAGGCGGGCCGAGGACTTCATAAAAAGTCTGAATTCTGATCTGACCACTATGCGGGGTCAAACGACAGGCCGCGCGCCCCCCGCCAGCTGCCGCGTGCACCCCAAACGCCAGCCGCCGGCTGGTCACTTGCTGACGAGTGTCGGGATGCCGGAGCGCAGCGCGCCGCGCGCGTGCCCGTACTGGCCCGGCCGCGGCACGCCCTGCCCCTTGGGCGCGACCGGCGTCGAGTACGCCTGCACGACGCGCCGCGCCGCAACCGACTGCGCAATGCCTGTCGGGTTGGCGTGCGCTGGCCGGTTGCCCGCGTTGACGAGGCTCGTGCGCGACGGGTTGCGCACGAACGCGCCCTGCGACGGCGCGCCCAACGGCTGCCTCGCAACCATGCGGCCGCCGTGCGTGCCGCCAGCCTGCACACAGAGCGGCGCGACACGGCGCGGCGAGGCGCGTGGACCACCATCAGCGCGGGCGCAGCAATGCGCGCGCGCGCGCGGCGTAGGTGCATGGCGGCCGCCACGCGCACGAATGGGGGCGCGCGCCGGGCAGCGCGCACTACTGACGCCTGGATGTGCGCCGGAGGTTGCGGCTGCCGCGAGTACCCCGTCGTGCTGCCGCCCCGCGATCCCGCGGGCTGCGCCTGCTGCCGGAGCAGCAGCGCGCCTCGTGGCTGCTGCAGCCCGGACATGGCCACGCTGCCGGACACGGCGACAGACGCAAGCGCGCCACCGCCCTTGCCGTCCGCCGGCGCTCGCCGCGGCGCGCCCACCGCCCCGTTCTCGGCGTGCGAGCCGTGCGCCGGACCACCAAGCCCGCCGCGCTGCTGCTGACCGGCCACGTCTCCTTGACTTCTCCGCCGGTTGGGCTGCCTGACAACGGGCAGTTCGGCAGCGGTCGGCAGCGTCGGCTGTGAATGCTGGTGCTGAGCGTCGCCGCCGTCAAAATCCACGTGCGAGCCGATAGCGAGATGTGTGCCCTCGTCCTGCGCGTCGCACATCGCGCGTCGCACGTCGCGCGTCGCGCGTCGCGCGCGCACACGCACGTGCGCGATGCGGGCCATGCTCGTGAGCGCGGGCGCGCGAGGAGCTGACGCGATGCGCGCGCACGGCCGCCAGCGCGGGCAAGCGCGGGCTTCTCGCGCGCGACCCTCGTCTGCCCGCCCGCAAGCCGCCTTGCCGAGGACAGCGTGCGCGTGCGCGCGCGCGTGCGCGCGCGCGCACCGACAGCTCGTCGTGCGTTGGATCGTTGGGCCAGTTGGCGAGCGGGTGCGCGCGGAGCGGCGCGCCCGTGTACGCGATAGCGGCCGTCTGCGGCTGCTGCGGCGGTAGAACGAGCGCGCGCGGGTTGTTGAGCGCGCGCGCGGCCGAGATGCCGCCGCCGCCGCCGCTGCCGCTCGCGTACGCGCCCGTGACGCTCGGCGCGAGCGCCGGCGCGGCCGGCACGTAGTAGGGCGCCGAGTTCACCTCGCTCCGCGTGGGCGATCCGCCGTCCGCTGCGTCGACGGCGAACATCGACCGGCGCGGCGCGCGAGGGCTTGCCTCGCGCGAGAGCGCGCGCGAACCGCCGCCAGGCAAGCGCCGAAGCGCCTGTGGGCTGACTGTCGGGTAGGCCGGCTGCGAAGCGCCCAAACTGGCGCGCCGCGAGCCGCCGCGCTGCACGAGCGCGCGGCGCGGCTGCTGCTGCGCCTGGTGCGGCCCGTCCGGGTGCTGCGCCACGTGCCGCGCGCCGCCGCCCGGACTCAGCACCGGCAGCCGGGACGCGCCGCTCGCCGGCGGCATGGCCACGCGCGCCCCTGCGCCCTGTACCGGACTCTCGCGCCCGGACGCGTTGGACGGGCGCGCGCGCCGCGCGCGCGGGCTCTCGCCGGGTGTGAGGCGCTGACCCGGTGGATGGGAGTGGAGCACGTTGAGCGCTGCGGCGACGGACCCGCTTGAGTGACCGCGCGACGGCGCGCTCGGCTGCTGGGCGGCGATGGGCAGCGCGAGCAGCGCTTCGTCGGAGGCGACATGGCTCGACGAGTTGGAGTCGCCGGCGTCCGCGCCGCCACCGCCCGCGCCGCCGAGCTGAGCTCCGTCGTGCCGGTAAGTGGCGGGCGGAGCGGGCGCGAGAGGCGGCAGCTCGAGCCGCGCCATGCGCTGGTCAAAGTCGCGGTGCGGCTGCGTGCTCGCGCGCAGCTCGCGCCACTCGAGCAGCCGGCCGACGGCGCGCTGCACGCGCGGCGGCAGATCGCGCGCCGCCGCGACCGAGTCCTCATAGCTCTGGCGGACGGCAAGCTCATACGCGGCGTGCGCTCGCGCGAGGTCGAGGAAGTGGGCGTGGAACAGCGTGCGCAGCGCCGCCGCGCGATCCGCGTCGCTGATCCGCTCGTCGATCGCGTGCAGCAGCTGGCGTGCGACGTGCTCGCTTTGGCCGAGCCGCCCGACGATCGCCGCCGCCGTTGCAGCGAGCGCCGGGTCGGCGGCCGGCGGCGCGGCCGTGCCGTCGGCGGCGGTTTGGGCTTGCGCCGCGGCGGCCTGGTTGATCAGGGCGCCGTGCACCGAGTCGAGCTGCTGCGCGAGCTTACGCCGCTCGGCGCACACCTTCGCGATCGACGCCTCGAGCGCGCGGGCGGTCTGCCGCTCCGCCTCGTCGGCCTGCGCGGCGAGCGCGCGCTCGCGCTGCGCGTCGGCGACGGCGGCGGAGGGCGCGCCGAGCGGCGCGCCACCGCCGTGCTGCGCCTGCGACGCCACCGTCGCCTTGAGCTGCGTGATCTCCGCGCGCAGCGAGAGGATGATGCGCTGGTAGTCGGCGATGTGCGCCGCGACGGTCTGGACGTTGGACGTGACCTTCGTCTTGAGGTTCTTCGCGCGGTTCGCATACTTGAGCGAGTTGAGGGTCTCCTCAAACTGGGTGGAGGCGGGCGAGATGTTGGCGATCATCACCGTCCGGCAGTTGCCGCCAAGCGAGTCCTTGAGCAGCCGCGTCATCTTGGAGTCGCGGTACGGGACGTGCGAGCGGCCGTCGGCGAGTGCGTTGATGCAGTTGCCGAGCGCGAGGAGCGAACGATTGATGTTGGCGCCCTCCTTGAGGCGGAGGCCAGTGTTCTCGGTCTTGGAGGCGCGCTCCGAGCCCGCCAGGTCGATCAGCGAGAGCTTGCCGCACGTCACCTGCCCGACGACGTGCGCGGTCCGTTCGGAGCGCTCGACGCTCACCTGCAGGATGGCGTGCGAGCGCGAGCTCGTCCGGTTCGCTGCTGTGGGCTCCTGCGCGCGCGCCATGTTGCCGTGGTGGAGGAGCTGGAGGATCTCGGAGGCGGACGTCGCGTCGTACTCCGTGATCCCCGCCACCACCATCCCGCGCACCGGGTCTTCGTTGAGCGGCAGGCCGATCGACGAGTCCGTGGGATTGAGTAGGTCCTTGATCACCTCGTTGTAGATTTCGAGGTAAGAGAGGCGCACTTTGAAGTCCGAGTCGGCGTACTGCGGGTCGGAGCGCATGCGGCGGTACAAGTCGTTCAGCGTGAGCACCATCACGCCCGGCGAGTCGAGCGCGCCGAGCATAGTGTACGTCTTGCCTGCGCCGGTCGCGCCGTACGCGAAGACCGACGCGTTGAACCCGACCAGCACGCCGTTGATCAGGCCGCGGGTCGTGCCGCTGAAGATCTCGGCCTGGGAGGCATCCTCGTCGAAGACGTAGTCAAATGCGTACTTCTTCTCCTTGGACCGATTCGGCTGCAGGTTCCTGTCGTAGTCCTGCGGGTCGAGCACGACGACCACGCGCGACTCGAGCACGCGCACGATCCCAAACTCACCGCGCTCGGCCTCGTCGCGCGAGAGCGGGCGCGCGCGGACGGCGACGAGCATGGGTGTGTTCTGCGGTATGCCCTGCCCCGCCACCTCCTGCTGCAGCTCCTGCTGCTCCCAAAAGTCGGCCATGGCCCGACCTACGCCCCCCTCCTGGCCTTCACCCCCCTTGACGATTTTAGACGGCCTTTTGCACGTTACGCCCGCGCAGTTCAAAAGCCGTTGTCAAAAGGCCCCCCTCGATGGCGGCCGCGCGACGCTGACCAAGCGACAGCCCGCCCGCGAAAGCCCGCCATGGCGCCGCCGCGCGTCGGCGCGCCGTCCAGATCCGGCGAGGTGGCCTGGTCTAGCCCGACCGCGCACGGCGACCTGCCCTCCGCGCGCTCGGGCCACTCGCTCACGATCGTGAACGACGGGCGAACGCACTCGCACTGCTACCTGTTTGGCGGGTGCGGCGTGACGCCCGAGAACCGCGGCGGCTGCTTCAACGACATGTACGTGCTCTCGCTCAGCGATCCGGCCAGCCCCGCCTGGGAGCGGCCGCCCGTCGGCGGCGAGCCGCCGCTCGCGCGGTGGCGGCACACGGCGACGCTCCTGCCGGACAACACCTCCATCTTCATCTTTGGCGGGCAGGCGGCGGGGCGGCGGTTTAACGACACGCACGTGTTCAACACCGAGACGCGCGAGTGGGTGCCGCGCGACATCGCCGGCACGCCGCCCATCCCGCGCTCGCACCACACGACGACGCTCGTTGAGTTTGATGAGGGCGACGACGGCTTTGCCGAGAAGAAGCTCTTCGTGATCGGCGGTTACGGCGGCGCCGGCTTGAGCCGCGACTTTCTGATGGATGTGCACGCGCTTGACCTGGACACATGGTCGTGGTCCAAGATCGAGCGGATCAAGGGCACGCCGCCGCGCGCGCGCGCCGACCACACCGTGTGCGTGGCGGGCTCACGCCTCCTTTTAATGGGCGGTCGCGGCCAGCCGACCAAGGGGCACGACGGGCACTTCGACGACGTGCACGTGCTCGACCTGCTCGAGCAGGAGTGGCAGCGACCGTTCGGCTACGCGGCGCACGATGGCCGCGCCGCCGCGTTCGCGC
The DNA here is from genome assembly GCA_019448385.1 of Diacronema lutheri. Classification (NCBI taxonomy): domain Eukaryota; phylum Haptophyta; class Pavlovophyceae; order Pavlovales; family Pavlovaceae; genus Diacronema; species Diacronema lutheri. The sequence continues at coordinate 105,356 of JAGTXO010000005.1, read as the reverse complement.
CGCTTCCGACGCCACTTTGGAATCATGCGGCGGTCGCGATCGAGTCGGTCCCGTCCTTCAAGGTCTTCGTCTTTGGCGGGCAGCGCGGCATGCTCGTCTACTCGAACGCGCTCTCGGTGCTCGACACGAGCCGGATGCACTGGGTCTCCACCGTCGCCGTCGGCGCTGCGCCCAGCGCGCGCGAGGACTGCGCCGTCGCGTACGACACGAAGACGTGCAACGTCGTTTTTTTCGGCGGCTGGGCGCAAGGCTGGCTTTCTGACCTGTGGCTGCTCAACGTCGCGGGCGTGGTCGGGCCGCCGTACGCCGTGACGGCGGTCTCGCCCGCGACCGGCCCGATCACGGGCAACACGCCGATCACCATCTCGTGCCTCAACATGCCCGCCGACGCGGGGGACGAGCTCGTCGTCAAGTTCACCGACGGCAAGCGCGAGGCGCTCGTGCCGGGAAAGTTCGTCTCGCCGACGTGCGTGACGTGCAACACGCCGTCCTTCGAAAAGCACGGCGCGCTCGACGTCAACGTGCGCGTCTCGGCGGGCAGCGCCGGCTTCACCGTCAACAAGTGCGCCTTCCTCTTCTATGTGAACACGCGCGCCGCAAAGTGCACGGCTTTTGGGCCAGCCATCTTTCGGCGACGGGCGCTCGTGGGCACGCAGGTCGTGCTCGTCATGCAGGCGAAGGATTCGGCGGGGAAGAACCGCAACTCTGGCGGCGACGCGATTCGCGTCTCCGTCAGCGGGCCCAACGTCGGCCCCATTGCCGAGCCGGTGGTGCGCGACTCGGCTGACGGGCGCTACGCCATCTCGTGCCGCGCGCCGAGCGCCGGCACCTACGTGGTCGACGTGCTCGTCGACGAGAACGCCTTCGACGACGACGACGACTACATCCGCATTCGCGGCGCGCCGTTCATCATCGAGTTCACGCCCGCGTGGGCCGACGTGCGCATGGCGGGCGCGGCGCCTCCACAGCCGGCGACGCGCATGTTCGCCTGGGCGGGCAACGGCAATGCGGAGGCGTTGCTGTGCGCCCTGCCGGCGAACGCGCTCGAGACGGCGGACGTCGAGCTCATCGACGACGAGCTTGGCGTGCCGCGCCGGCGCGTTGCGGCCGGCGGCGGCGCGGCGGCCGCCGCCGCGCTCGCGAGCAGCGGGCCGGGCACGCCGCGCGTGGCCGGTGGCGCGGCCGGCGGCGGCGCCACGCCGCGCTCGGTGGGCAGGCTGACGCCGCGCGGCGCGGGCGGCGGCGCGGGCGCGCCGACTCGCGCGACGAGCGAGCTGCTCGCCGAGACGCCGCCCACGCAGGTCTGGACGCTCAACGCGAGAAGCTGGACGTGGGGCGTCGCGCCCGCCGCCGACGTGCCTGTGATCGTCGCCGATTTTCAAAAGCGGCAGCGGGAGATGTCGGCTGCGTGTCGCCGGCTCGGCCTCTCCGCCGAGTTTGCGCTCGCGCTCTCCGCGCCGCACGTGCTCGCCAACTTTGCCGCGCTGGGCGTCGGCGGCGCGCTGTCGGGCGAGGCTCCGTCCTCGCGTCGCCATTTCGCCGCGTGGGTCGGCGGCCTGGGCGGCGCGGAGCCCAAGGTGTGGATCTATGGCGGCGAGTCGTCGGAGGGGTACGCGTATGACGACCTGTACGAGCTGTGCCGCGAGCCCGACGCCGACGCGTGGGTGTGGCGCTGCGTGTACGCTGCGGAGCTCGACCAGCTGCTGACAATTGGCCGTGTTGTGCTCATCGTCGGCCCAACGGCAATCTCGATGCGCGCCAGCGCGCTCACGTCCGCGTTCGAGGCGGTCTCGACGCTCGACATCCGCGCGCTGCTCAGCGCGGCGTCCGACTCGCGCACCAAGCTCTACGACGGCGCGCTGGCCGCCGAGGTCGACGCCAAGGTCGGCGAACTCGCCCGGCTCGTGCGCGACTTTACGTCGGTGCTCGCGCAGCCGGTCGCACCCGACGACTTCGCTGCGCTGCGCGCGGTGATGGCGCGGCTGCTGAGCGTGCGCACGGAGGGCGAAGCGCTCGAGCACGCGCTCGACCAGCTGCGCGACGCGATCGGCTTCCTCGACCTGCCCAACGGCTCGGCGCCCGCCACGGAGCTGCTGCGACTGGACGCGGACTGGCGCGAGGTGAAGCACCAGGCGCCCGCTGTGCGGAAGGCGCTCAAGCCGATGCAGGACGCGGAGGGCGCGCGGATCCTGGCGGAGATCTCGGAGCTCAAGAGCGTCGCCGACGAGTACCGCGCCTCCTTTCTCGCAAAGCCCGTCTTCGTCCCGGGCCTCGGCCCGACGGAGGTATACGTGCAGATTGACGGCATGCACGCGTCGCTCTCCGAGCTTGAGGCCAAGGTCGCGGAGATGGCGGACATCGCGGCCGTCTTCGAGCTCGGCGAGGCGATGACGGACGTTCAGGCCATTGCCGTCGGCTGCCGCGCCGACCTCGTCGCGATCAAGCGGCTCTGGGACTTTGCGCAGTATGTGCGCGCGACGATCGAGGAATGGCGGGAAACACGCTGGTCTGAGGTGGACATTGGGCCCATCGAATCGGAGGCCAAGCTCTTCCTCAAGGCGCTGCGCGCGCAGGACGCGCGCGCGCGCGCATTCGGCGCGTACGCCGACATCGAGGCGCTCATCAAGCAGCTGCTCGTCACGCTGCCGTGCGTCGCCGACTTGCGGTCGCCGTGCATGCGCGAGCGGCACTGGGCGCAGCTCGCGGAGATCACGGGCGTGCAGCTGCAGATCACGGACGCGTTCCGCCTTGCCGACCTGCTGCAGCTGCGGTTGCACGAGTACATCGACGACGTCGGCCACGTCATCGACCGCGCGCTCAAGGAGGACAAGACCGAGGCTGACCTGCTCAAGCTCGACGCGGTCTGGCAGTCCGTCCAGTTTGAAGCCGAGGTGCACGAGCCGACGGGCGTCTCGTTCCTGCACATGCGCGACGAGGACTTTGAGTGCCTCGAGGAGAACCAGCTGCTCGTGCAAGGCATGCTCGCGTCCAAGTACCTGGCCACCTTCGAGCCGCAGGTGCGCGAGTGGCACGCCAAGCTCGGCGCGATCGCCGGCGTGTACGCCCTCCTGTCGGGCATGCAGCGCAAATGGGCCTACCTGCAGACGCTCTTCATCGGCTCGGACGAGGTGATCCGCGAGCTGCCCGCCGACGCGGAGCAGTTCGTCGGCATCGACAAGCAGTTCCGCGCGCAGCTCGAGGCGCTCGGCGGCGCGCCCAACGTGGCGAGCGCGTGCGCGGCGGACGGCGTGCGCGAGGCGCTCGAGCGCGGCTCAGCCGGCCTCGAGCGCTGCGAGAAGTCGCTCGTCGACTTCCTCGAGGCGAAGCGCCGGCTATTTCCGCGCTTCTACTTCGTGTCCACGTCGATGCTCATCGAAATGCTCTCGCGCGGCAACCAGCCCGCGCGCGTCGTGCAGCACATCGCCGCTCTCATGCACGCCGTGCGCTCCGTGCAGGTCGACGCGTTCGCGCCGGGCGGCGGCGAGACCGGGCCGATCGACGTGACGGCCGTCGCGACATCAGCCGACGTGATCTCGCTCACGTCGGCCGAGGGCGAGGTCCTCACCTTTGCGCACGCCGACGGCCAGCGGCCCAAGCTCGGGGGCAAGGTCGAGGCGTACCTCGCGGCCCTCATCGACGCGACGCGCGCCGAGCTGCGCGTGCAGCTGCTGCGCGCGCACGACGACCTGCAGCAGCGGCGGCGCAACGAGTGGCTCTTCAACCACATCGCGCAGGTCGTGCTGCTCACCACGCAGCTCACGTGGACCGCGCGCACTGAGGATTCGATCAACCGCGTCGCGGCGGGCTTGTCCGCCGCGCTCGCGGAGTACTGCGGACAGCAGCGCGCGGAGCTCGCCGAGCTCATCGCGCTCGTGCAGCGCGAGCTCGGCTCCAACGACCGGCGCAAGGTGATGTCGCTGATCACGCTCGAGACGCACTCGCGCGACGTCAACGCCAAGTTGCTTGCCGACGGCGTGCGCTCGTCCACCGATTTTGCGTGGGCCGCGCAGCTGAGAACCAAGATGCGCCGTGCGGCGCGCGCGCCGACGGCCGACGTCGACGAGGACGTATGGGTGCTGCTGTGCGACGCGGAGTTCCGCTACTCGTTCGAGTACCTGGGCAACGCGCAGCGCCTCGTCATCACGCCGCTCACCGACCGCGTATACATCACCGCGACGCAGGCGTGCCACCTCGTCCTCGGCTGCGCGCCCGCCGGCCCGGCGGGCACGGGCAAGACGGAGACGACCAAGGACCTCGCCGCGCAGCTCGGCAAGGCGATCTACGTTGTCAACTGCGGGCCCGAGATGGACCACCGCACGATGGGCGACATCTTCAAGGGCCTTGCGAGCGCGGGCGCGTGGGGCTGCTTCGACGAGTTCAACCGGCTCCTCGCCGAGGTGCTCTCCGTCTGCTCGCTGCAGTACAAGGCGGTCCTCGACGCGCTGCGCGCGCGCGCGGACGCGTACGCGATGGACGGCGTGCGCTACTCGCTCTCGCCGTACGGCTGCATGGCGTTCATCACGATGAACCCGGGCTACCTCGGCCGCACCGAGCTGCCCGAGTCGCTCAAGGTGCTCTTCCGCCCCGTGACGGTGATGGTCGCCGACATGCAGGTGATCATCGAGAACTTCCTCATGGCGGAGGGGTACACGGATGCGACGGCGCTTGCGAGCAAGTTCTTCACGCTGTACCGGCTGCTGCTGGATCTCCTCTCCAAGCAGCGCCACTACGACTGGGGCCTGCGCGCCGTCAAGTCGGTGCTCGTCGTCGCCGGCTCGTTCAAGCGCGCCGAGCCGACGCAGACGGAGGTCGGCCTGCTCATGCGCGCGCTGCGCGACTTCAACCTGCCCAAGATCGTCGACGACGACGTCGTGATCTTCCTTGGCCTGCTGCGCGACCTCTTCCGCGACGTCTACGACTCGATGCCGCGCAAGCGCGACCGCGCCTTCGAGGAGGTCGTGCGCGCCGTGATGTCCGAGCGGGGGCTCCAGCCGACCGAGACGTTCATCCAAAACGTTGTCGACCTGCAGGACCTGCTCGACACGCGGCACAGCGTCTTCTGCCTTGCGTCGTCCGGGTGCAACAAGACCGCCGCGTGGGAGACGCTCGCCAAGGCATGGACGCGCGGCGGCAAGCGCGGCGAGACAACGTACACGGACATCAACCCGAAGGCCGTCACGACGGTCGAGCTGTACGGCTACGTCAACATGGCTACGCGCGAGTGGAAGGACGGGCTGCTCTCGAAGACGATGCGCGAGATGGCGGAGGCGGAGGACAGCGACCCCAAGTGGATCATCCTCGACGGCGACCTCGACGCCAACTGGATCGAGAACATGAACTCGGTGATGGACGACAACAAGCTGCTCACGCTCGCGTCCAACGAGCGCATCCGCCTCAAACCAAACATGCGCCTCATCTTTGAGATCCGCGATCTTGACTACGCGACGCCCGCGACGGTGACGCGCGCGGGCATCCTGTACATTTCTGAGGCCTACCAGTGGGCCAGCTTCGTCGGCTCATGGGTGGAGAAGCGCAAGCGCGACGAGATTGCGACGGGCCGCGTGCAGCGCGACAGCGCCGAGGCGCGCGCCGAGCAGCTGCTCGCGCTCTTCGAGTCGTACTGCCGGCCGACGCTTGCCGAGCTGCGGCTCAACTTCCGGCACCCGCTGCCCGTCCTCGACTTTGCGCTCGTCCAGTCACTCTGCCACATGCTCGATGGCGTGCTCGATGGCGCCGATTCGGACCCGAGCGGCGCGGCCGCGAAGCTCGAGATGCGCTTCGTCTTCGCCGCCGTGTGGGCCTTTGGCGGCACGCTCTCGTCCGCGGGCGGGCTCGATTACCGCCGGCTCTTTTCAAAATGGTGGAAGGACACGTGGAAGGAGGTCAAGTTCCCGCCGCGCGGCGAGGTCTTCGACTTCTTCGTCGCGCGCGACAAGGCCGAGTGGCGCGAGTGGTCGGACGTCGTGCCGCAGTTGAGCGTCGACGCCGGCTCCATCTCCGCGTCCGCCGTGACGGTGCCGACGACCGAGTCGGTCGCCGTCACGTTCTGGCTCTCGCAGCTCGTCGAGAAGCGCCACCCGGCGATGCTCGTCGGTAGCGCGGGCTGTGGCAAGACGGCCATTATCAACGGCCTCCTCCGCTCGCTCGACGATTCGTACATGACGACGACGGTCAACGTGAACTACTTCACCAACGCGGCGCTCTTCCAGCGGATCCTCGAGGCGCCGCTCGAGAAGAAGTCGGGCCGAAACTACGGCCCGCCCGGCTCGGCAAACCTCGTCTACTTTGTCGACGACCTCAACCTCGCCGCGCTCGACAAGTACAACACGGCGTCCAACATCTCGCTCATGCGGCAGCTCATCGGCTACGGGCACGTCTACGACGTGAGTAAGCTGGTGCCGCGGAACTTCCTCAACACGCAGTACCTCGCGGCGATGAACCCGACCGCCGGCTCGTGCGTCGTCAACCCGCGGCTGCAGCGCCTCTTCGCGACGTTCACGGTCGGCTTCCCGTCAGCCGAGTCGCTGACGACCATCTTCTCCACCTTCATGCTCGCGCACGTGACGGCGACGGCGCCGCACGTGCTCGAGGTGGCCAAGAAGGTGGTGCAGGCGGCGCTGCAGCTGCACAAGCGCGTCGCGTCCACCTTCCGCAAGAGCGCGCGCACGCCGCACTACGAGTTCAACCTCCGGCACGTCTCGGCGGTCGTCAAGGGCATGCTGATGGCGCGCGGCGACGAGATCGCCGACCCGCTCGCGCTGGTGCAGCTGTGGCTGCACGAGAGCGAGCGCGTGTACGGCGACCGACTCGTCGATGCGGCCGACCTCAAGCGGTACAAGGACATCGCGCTCGAGCAGCAGCGTCGCCACTTTAAGGAATTCTCGCCGACGCTCGCGTTTGCCGAGCCGCTCGTCTTTGCGCACTTTGCGCGCAGCGTCGGCGAGTCGCGCTACGCGAAGGTCGAGTCGTTCGCGGCGCTGTCGAAGATGCTTGAGGCGTCGCTCGACGAGTATAACGAGACCAACGCGCGGATGGACCTCGTCCTCTTCGACGACGCGATGCGGCACGTCTGCCGCATCTCGCGCATCATCGAGGCGCCCGGTGGGCACGCGCTGCTCGTCGGCGTCGGCGGCTCGGGCAAGCAATCACTCATGCGGCTCGCCGCCTTCGCGTCGGGCTGCGCGGTCGTGCAGCTCGCCATCTCCGCCACGTATGGCGCCAACGAGCTCAAGCACGACCTGCAGCTCATGTTCCGCCGGTGCGGTGTGAAGGGCGATGCCGTGCTGTTCGCGCTCACCGACCAGCAGATTGTCGACGAGCGCTTCCTCGTGTACATCAACGACCTGCTCTCGGCCGGCGAGATCCCCGGGCTGTTCCCGCCCGAAGACGTCGACGAGATCGTCGGCCAGGTGCGCCCAATTCTCAAGCGCACCGGCCGCGCCGACGGCAAGGCGGAGTGCTGGGCGCACTTCCTGTCGCGGGTGCGCGACAACCTGCACGTCGCGCTCTCCTTCTCGCCGGTCGGCGACGCGATGTCGACGCGCACGCGTCGCTTCCCCGCGCTCATCAACTGCGTGACGATCGACTGGTTCCAGCCGTGGCCCGAGGAGGCGCTGCTCTCCGTCTCGAAGCACTTCCTCGCAAAGGTCGACCTCGGCTCGGACGCGACGCGCGCGTCGGTGACCAACTTCATGCCCTTCTCGTTCATCGCGGTGAACGCGCTCTCGGCGCGGTACCTCGCGCAGGAGCGGCGGTACAATTGGACGACGCCGCGCTCTTTTCTCGAGCTCATCCAGCTCTTCACGGCGATGCTCGCCAAACGCCGCCAGCAAATGGACGATCAAATCCGGCGCTGCCAGTCCGGCGTGCACAAGCTGCAGGCGACGGCCGAGTCGGTGCTCGGCCTCGAGGCGCAGCTTCAGTCCAAGCAGCACGAGGTCGAGGAGAAGCGCGCGCAGTGCGACGCGCTCGTGCCGCAGATGGCCGAGCAGAAGGAGCGCGCGGCCGTGGAGAGCCGTGCGGCCGCGGCGGTCGCCGAGCAGGCGGCCGAGAAGGAGGTGGCCGTCGCGCAGATGAAGCGCAAGATCGACGCGGAACTTGAGGCGGCGCAGCCGGCGCTGCTTAAGGCCGCCGGCGCGCTCGAGGCGCTCAACCGCAAGGAGCTGGGCGAGCTGCGCTCGCTGCCAAAGCCGCCGGCCGGCATCGAGGACATCACCGCCGCCGTGATCCACATGTTGGCCGACGGCTCGCGCAAGCCCGACACGTCGTGGAAGGCGGCGGCGGTGCTGATGAAGGACCTGAACCAGTTCATGGCCGATCTCGGCGCGTTCCGCGAGCGTATCGACGCCGGCGGCGTGCCCAAGCAGAACTTTAAAAACATCCGCCCGCTGCTCGAGAAGGAGTGGTTCAACGTCGACGCGATGCGCGCAAAGTCGGCCGTGGCGGCAGGGCTGTGCGAGTGGGTGCTCAACATCACCGAGTACTACGACCTCAACGAGAACGCCGAGCCGGTGCGCCAGGCCGCGCAGCGCGCCGAGGCCGAACTCGCCAGCGCCATCGAGGCCAAGGAGCGCGCGCTCGCAAAGTCGGCCCGTGCCGAGTCGCAAGTGCGCGAGCTCACCATCGCGTACGAGGCCGCGCTCTCGGAGAAGGACGCGGTCATCGCCGAAGGCGAGCTGTGCGCGCGCAAGCTGACGTTCGCGCAGCGGCTCATGGCCTCGCTCGGCTCGGAGGGCGAGCGCTGGCGCGGCGCGATCATCTCGCTCAACGACGATTACGAGAAGCTCGTCGGCGACGCGCTCCTGGCCGCCGCGTTCGTCTCGTACGCCGGCTGCTTCAACAAGCGCTTCCGGCAGATGCTCGTCGGCGGCACGTTCTTGCCCTACCTGCAGGCGCCCAAGCGCGAGGTGCAGATGAGCGACTCCGCCGACCCGCTCTCGGTGCTGACCACCGACGCCGAGGTGATGCAGTGGTCGAGCGACAACCTCCCGACCGACCGCGCCTCGGTCGAGAACGGCGCGATCGTGGTCAACTCGGCGCGCTGGCCACTCATGATCGACCCGCAGCTGCAGGGTATCACGTGGATCAAGCGGCGTGAGGAGAAGAATGGCGTGACCACCGTCCGCCACGACTCCAAGGAGATGCTTCGCGCCGTCGGGCGCGCGATGGCGAGCGGCAAGCCCCTCGTCGTCGAGGCTGTCGGCGAGGCCGTCGACGCGGCGCTCGCGCCGCTGCTCGCGCGGCGCACGCTCCGGCGGGGCACGGCGAGCTTCATCAAGCTTGGCGACAAGGAGGTCGACCTCGAGCCCACCTTCCGCCTCTTCCTACAGACGAGGCTTACCAATCCGCACTACCCGCCCGAAGTGCACGCCGAGACGACGATCGTCAACTTCATGGTGACGGAGGCGGGCCTCGAGGACCAACTCCTCGCGCTGACCGTCTCGAAGGAGCGGCCCGACCTCGAGGAGCAGAGGCTCGTCCTCATCCACGAGCAGAACGGCTACCGCCTCAAGATCAAGGCCCTCGAGGAGTCGATCCTCGCGCAGCTTGCGACCGCCGAGGGTGACATCCTCGAGAACGTGACGCTGATCGAGAACCTCGAGGCGTCCAAGCGCGTCGCGACGTCGGTCGCCGAGAAGGTCGTCATCTCCGAGCACACCGAGCTCACCATCAACCAGGCGCGCGACACGTACCGGCGCGTCGCGGCGCGCGGCGCGCTCGTCTTCTCCCTGCTCTCCGAGCTGCCGATGCTGCACTCCTTCTTCCACCACTCGCTCAACGCGTTCATCGCGGTGTACGAGCGTGCGGTCACCGGCCAGAAGCGCAAGTTCAAGCTGAGCGAGTCGTCGCTTCTCAAGCAGATCATGCCAAACCTCAAGGAGAAGCCACGCCGAGCCGCGACGGCGTGGGACAAGGTCGACACGCGCAAGACCGTCGCCACGTCGATGAACGCCGAGCAGCTCGAGGAGCGCGTCGCCTCGCTCATTGCGTCGATCACATACGGAGTCTTTGCGTGCGCGCCCTCTCGGCCCTGGCCCACCACTCGCGTCGCGCCCGCGCCGCGCGTGCGCGCCGCGCCACCTCTCCGCGCGCTGAGGGCCGCGCACGCGCCGCGCGCGCGCCGTGCGCCTCCGCCGCTTTCGCGCGTCGGCAGGTACGCGCGTCGCGGGCTCTTCGAGTCGCACAAGCTCATCGTCGCGACGCAGCTTCTGCTCAAGGTGATGCGCGCTGAGGGCGAGCTCGTCGAAGCGGAGTACGAACTTCTCGTCGCGCAGCGGAGGTCGGCGCCTGCGGCCAACTCGCTCGAGGCCAAGGTGCCCGAGCAGCTGACCGAGGCGCAGTGGGGCGCCGTGCTCGCGCTGCGCGAGCTCGAGCAGTTCCGCTCGCTGCCCGACGACCTGGACACGTCGGGACCCCTCTGGCGCGACTGGATCGCGTCATCGCAGCCCGAGGAGCGCGACGCGCCGCAAGAGTGGGCCAAGCTGACGCGCATGCAGCACCTGCTGCTCGTCAAGGCGCTCCGGCCCGACCGCGTGATCGCCGGCCTCCGCGCGCTCATCTCGGCGCGACTCGGCGAGCGCTTCGTCAACGAGGAGCCGCACGCGCTTCTGGACAGCTTTGGCGATTCGACCTCGTCGACTCCACTGCTCTTCATCCTCTTCCCGGGCGCGGACCCCGGCGCGGAGATCGAAGCGCTCGGGCACGAGGTCGGGTTCACCGCCGAGAACGGCCGGTACGTGTCCATCTCGATGGGGCAGGGGCAGGAGGCGCACGCCGAGGCGGCGCTCGCGCGATTCGCCGAGGCGGGCGGATGGGTCTTTTTGCAAAACGTGCACCTTATGCAAGCATGGCTGCCAAAGCTCGAAAAGCTGCTCGAAGCGTGCGCAGAGGATGGCCACTCGGATTTCCGCTGCTTCCTCTCGGCAGAGCCGCCGCACGACGCGTCGCTCCGCACGATCCCCGAGGTGCGCCGCACGCGCGCCACGCCGCGCGCCGCGCCGCGCCGCGCCGCGTCGCGCCGCGCCGCGCCGCGGCCATGTTGCGCTACGCCATGGTGGGCTACGCCATGGTGGGCTACGCCATGTTGCGCTACGCCATGGTGGGCTACGCCATGGTGGGCTACGCCATGTTGCGCTACGCCATGGTGGGCTACGCCATGGTGGGCTACGCCATGGTGGGCTACGCCATGTTGCGCTATCGCTACGCCATGGTGGGCTACGCCATGGTGGGCTACGCCATGGTGGGCTACGCCATGGTGGGCTACGCCATGGTGGGCGACGCCATGGTGGGCGACGCCATGGTGGGCTACGCCGCGCCGCGCCGGTCTTACGGCGCCATCCTGCGCACGTTTCTGCGCGCCGTGTCCGGTCGAGCAGTCGATCCTGCAGTCCGCCATCAAGGTGGCGAACGAGCCTCCCACCGATGTCAAGGCGAACATGCGCGTCGCGCTCGCGACGATCGGCGAGCGCGCCTTTGAGGGCTCGGCCAAGCCCGAGCAGTTCAAGCCGATCCTCTTCGCGCTCGCCTTCTTCCATGCGCTTGTGCTCGGCCGCCGCCGCTTCGGCTCCCTCGGCTTCTCGCGCGCGTACCCGTTCTCGGCGGGAGATTTTGCCGTGTGCGCACACGTGCTCGGGAACTATCTCGAAGCCAAGGACGCGGTGCCGTGGTCGGACCTGCGCTACATCGTAGGCGACATCATGTGCGCGCGCGCGCGCGCTCGACAGCCGATGACGTTGCATTTCGCGCAGCGGCCCACTTCTGAGCGCCATGCCCTCGAGCGACCCTCGCGCCGCGCCTCGTCCTGCCGGCTGTCGCTCTCCGCGCCGCCATCGCCGTGCGCAGGTATGGCGGGCACGTAACTGACAGCTGGGACCGGCGCTGCACCGGCGCGTACCTCGAGGCGCTCCTCACGCCAAGGCTGCTCGAGCAGAAGGGCGAATTCATCATGGCCCCTGGCCTCAAGGCGTTCGCGCAGGGCACGTTCAACGACGCTCGCGCGCACGTGGCCGATCGGATGCCGAGCGAGTCGCCCGTGCTCTTCGGGTTGCACGCGAATGCAGAGCTTGGCCAGGTGATCGCGCAGGCTGATCACACGTTTGCCGCCATTCTGGAACTGTCGGGCGTGGGCGGCGGCGCGGGCGGCGGGAGCGGCGGGGCGGCCGCCGCTCGCGAGGGCAAGGTGCTGCAGGTCCTCACGGAGCTGTCGGTCAAGCTGCCGAACAAGCGGCCAATCAACGAGATCAAGGCCAAGGTGGTCGATCGTGGCTCGCCATTCACCGTCTTCTTGCTGCAGGAGGTGGAACGCCTCAACGCGCTGCTTGTCACGGTGCGGAGCCAGTTGGCAGAGCTTGAGCTCGGCTTGACTGGCGCGCTCAACGTCTCGGACGCGATGGACGCGCTCAGCGCGTGCCTCTTCGCCAACACGGTCCCGCCCAGCTGGCTTGCCGCATGCGGCCAGTCCGGGCCAACCGGCTCGTACAACCGGAAGGGCCTGGTCCCTTGGTTTTCAGACATGGTCCAGCGCGACAAGCATCTGCTCGACTGGGCAAAGGACCCGAACAAGCTGCCGGTGAGCGCGGCTGCGCGCGCGCTGTCTCGCACCCGAGCCTGTTCTCCTCGCCATGCGCAGAAGCGCGCGCTGCACTCTCGCACGTCGCGCCCTCCCTCCGCTCAGCTCTGTGGCCGCGCCATGCCAACCCCGCGCGGGCGGTGGCCGCAGCCGAGTGTGTGGATCGCAGGCCTCTACAACCCGATGGGCTACGTGACGGCGTGCCTGCAAATGACGGCGCGCTCAAAGGGGCTGCCGCTCGACTCGATGACGATCGTTACAACCTGCATGGCCTTCACCCACGAGCAGGTGTGCGGAGGCGCCCGCGCCACGCCACGCCCCGCGCCGCCTCCTTGCCTGATGCAGCCGCGCGGCAGCGACGCGGCGCTTGCACTGGGCTCACGAGCGTGCCTTGCTGCCCGCGCTGCGCCGCGCCTGTTCGCCGCAGGCGATGGAGCAACCGGAGGAGGGCACGTACTGCCACGGCTTCTTCCTCGAGGGCGCTCGGTGGGACGTGGACAGTGGCTGCGTGATGCCCGCCTTGCCGAAGGCGCTGCACGCACCCATGCCCGTCATTCACATCCGCGGCGCCACGTCGCGTGCCGGCCAAAAGCCGGCCAGCGGCGTGTACAGCTGCCCTGTTTACACGACCAAGGTGCGCGGACCCACGTTCCAGTTCGCCGCGCTCCTGCCAACGTCCGTGCCGGCCGTCACGTGGGTGCTGGCGGGCGTCTGCATGCTCATGCAGGCCGACTGACGGGGTGACGCCGCTTCGAAAAATTCCGCGCGTGTTCACTCATCACGGAAATGACGTCACAAGAGCGCGATATTTGCACAGCTCAGCTGGGCTGCGTGTGAATGCGCAGGAGCCGAGCGTCAGCAGGGCCTTGGAGCTCTCTCGGCCTCACGCCACCGAGCGCATGGCAGCGTGCACGTGCGGGCGCGGCAGGAGCACACGCGGGGACGCCGTTGTCGCGTCGCGGCCAAGGGCGGACGCCGGACTCGCCAAGCCGCCGCCCACGTAATCAAAGGCATGCAGGTGCGTCGCGCCCTCCGCCGACGCAGGCCGGCGCGAGGCCGTCCCGGGCGTGTGCGCGCTGGCGCCTTCCAACGCGCCGCGCGGAGAGGCCCCGCCACGCTCGAGCGCGAGGCCCTCCAGACGGCGGCGCGTGGGCGAATCGAAGCGCGCGACGAGCCGCCATGCTCGCACGGACATGAGCGCGTGCGCGAGCGCTTCGTTCTCGCTGGTGAGCGCTGCGCAGCCGCACGCCTTTGCAAGCGCCTCGCCCCTGACCTTGGGCGCAGCGCCCTGCTCGCCCGCCTGGCCAGCCGCGCACGCCGTCGCGGTCGCGGTAATCGGCGCGGCAGAGACACCCGCGTCTGCCGCGCCAGCCTCGCGGGGCTCGTTCTGCGACAGGCCCTTTGAAACCCATGGCGCGCTTGCGTGCGCGCCGGGCCGCGCGACGCCCTGTGCCGAATGCGCGCCGCACTGCGGCGCTGCGGCGCGCTCACATGTCGCCGACGAGCCGCCGCTGCTCCGCTCGGCGGCGGGCGGCGGCGCGAGAAACGTGCGCCTGCTCGACGCGAGGGCGAGCGGCCGGCCGAGGCCTCCGGCGGAGGCATCCCAGCCACCGGACTGCTCGGCGGCCGACTGCGCCGGACTCGCGACGGCGCGCGGCTGGCGCGCGACGCCAGCGGTGCCGCGCTCGGGCGTCGGCGACGCGCGGGGCGTGAGCGGCGCGTGCGGCGGGCGCGCCGGCGGCGACGACGAGCGCGAGGAGCGATGGCTGCCGACGCACGCGAGCTGCGCGCTCAGCTCGCGCGCGCGCTGCGCGTTGATCGCGGCGGCGGCGAGCGCGTCGCGCTCAGCGCGCGCGCTGCCGACGAGGCCCTCTGCCGCCGCAAGGCTCGCGAGCGCGCGGTCGCGCTCGTGCCGCGCCGCCTGCGCCTGCGCACTTGCGCTCGCGAGCTGCAGCGCGAGGCGCCGGTACTCCTCCGCGCCGTGCGGATGCCGCGCGATGCTGCCGCCCTGCGTGTGCGCGGCGAGCTTTGCGCGTAGCCGAGCCGCCTCGGCGCGCGCCGCGTCGGCCGCGCGCTGCGCATCGCTCAGCTGCGCGCGCAAGCCGCCGACGCGCGCCTCGGGCGAGCGCGCCGCAACGTCCGGTGAGGAGGGCGCACCGCACGCGCCGGCCGGCGATGCCCCGCCGCCCGCCGCCAAGGGCAGCGGACTCGGCGGCAAGGCGGCCTGCAGCGTGGCCGAGAGTGGCGGTGCGTCCGCGGCTGCGACGCGTTGCCCGCCCTGCTCGCGGCCGGACGGCGACGCTCTGCGGCTGCTGCGCGCGTCAGTCACCTCAGCGGCGGAGCGCGGGTCACTCAGGCGCGCGCCCGCATACGTCGACGCTGCGGCGTGCGCGGCGGCGGCGCGCGCGAGCGCGAGTGTGCGCGCCGAGGGCAGCGGCGCGCTGGATCGACGCGCATCGCCGAGAGGCGCCGCGCTGGGTGGCGTAAGCACCGTCTCGGCGCGCGCGCGCAGCCGCGTGCGCTCGCCCGACGCCTCGAGCGCCTCCTCGTGCGGCGCCGCGCGCCGCTCTGCCTCGACGTGAGGCTTGCACGTGCGCTCGCCTTCGCACGTGGCGTTCGGCGCGTCCGTTGCGCGAGCGCACGCTGCGATGTCACTGCCGGCTGCCACGCCCGGACCAGCCGGGACGTCGCGCCCGCGCGCGTCCACCGCCGCGCGCGGCGCATCGCAGCCGGCCATTGCGCTGCCCGCGCACTCGCCCGCGCTCGCGAACGATGGCGTCGGTGCCGCCTTTCCCGCCGCGCGCTCGATCGCCAGCTGCCGCCGAAGCCCGTCGCACTCGGCGCGCGCGCGCGCGCACGCGGCCAAAGCCTCGGTCGCCGTGGCGAGCGCGGGCGCGAGTCTCGCCATCACCTCGCGCGCGCGAGCGTCGGCGACGTCGCGCTCGGCTGTTGCGCGCTCGCTCGCGGCCGTGGCGGTGATCGCGTCGGCGCGCGCGCACAGCGCGTCCGCTCGCGCGCCGTCGAGCGCGCGCTCGGCAATGCGCGCCCGCTCGGCCGCGGCGGCCACGCGCGACGACGCCCCGGCCTCGGCCGCCGCGGCGCTCGCGCGCAGTGTGCGCAGCGCGTCCTCCGCCGCATGCGCGCGCGCGATGGCGGCGCGCAGCTCGTCAAGTTGGGCGGCGGTGTCCGCGTCCCGTCTGTGCTCGGATGCCGCGCCCGATGCGGAGGCAGGCTCGCTCCAGAGAACGATCGTCGGCACAACACTCGCATCGCCGGCGCGAGTGGGCGGTGCGTTGAGCGCGCCGCGTGGCTCGGCGAGCACGTGCGCCGCACCGGCCTGCACAACTGCCAGGCGCTCGGCCAGCGCGCGCGCCTCGCTGCGCGCCGCGTTCAGGGCCGCTTCGGCCGCCGCCGCGCGCTCGGACTCGCGCTCGAGCAGCCGCGCGGTCGCCTGCGCGCGCTCCGCCGTTTCGACCGCCGAAGCGTCCGCCGCGGCGATTGTCGCGTCCACGGCGAAATGCAACGCCTCCGCATTGGGCGAGCGGCCTGCCGCGCCGTGCGAGCGCGGTGTGCTCGCACCGCCTAACGTGCGCTCGTCGCTCTGCGCGGCAGCGTGCGCGACGTCGATCTCCGCCCTCGCATCGCGGAGCAGCTGCGTGGCGACGCCGTTAGCTCGCGGCGCGTTGAGCTGATCGGTCGTGTCTTGCGCTGCGCGCTCAACGACGTGCACAACCTCGTCGCGCGCCGTGCTCTCCGCACGCACGCTCTCAAGCGCCGCGTCGCGCGCCACGCGATCCGACCGCAGCGCCTCAAGCGCCGCCAGCGCCTGCGCGCGCGCCAACTCGGCAGCTTTCACGCTGGCCAGCAGCATTGCCACCTGCGCGCGCAGCGAGTCCGCGTCGGCCTTGGCCTCGGCGAGCGCCACCTCTGCCGGGCTAGAGCCGCCGACGGCAACCACGGCCTGCGTGCGCGCGGTCGCTGCGTCCACTGCCACCGCATCGCGTCGCGCCGTCGCTACGCGCCGCTCACCAATCGCTGCGGCCGCCGCTGCGCGCGTGTCGCACAGCTCCGCCTCGCCGCGCGCGGTAACAGCCTTGTCGTGCAACGATTGCCGGACATGCGTCGTGACGCGACCCTCATCAGCAACGCCGATGAGAACGTCGCAAAGCCCGGACGCGTACGCACCATGCTGCGCTTCCGCCATGGCGACCAGCAATGCCTCGAGCGCGGCGGCATCTGCCGTCTTCGCATTGGCCAGCCGCGCCTCGCCCTCCGCGCGCAGGGCGTCGAGCGCAGCCTGCAGCTCCGCTTCGCGCGCCAGCGCCGCGTCGAGCGTGGCAGCCTCCGCCGTCTTCGCATCGGCCAGCCGCGCCTCGCCCTCTGCGCGCAGGGCGTCGAGCGCAGCCTGCAGCTCCGCTTCGCGCGCCAGCGCCGCGTCGAGCGCGGCAGCCTCCGCCGTCTTCGCATCGGCCAGCCGCGCCTCGCCCTCTGCGCGCAGGGCGTCGAGCGCAGCCTGCAGCTCCGCTTCGCGCGCCAGCGCCGCGTCGAGCGTGGCAGCCTCCGCCGTCTTCGCATCGGCCAGCCGCGCCTCGCCCTGCACGCCCTCTGCGCGCAGGGCGTCGAGCGCAGCCTGCAGCTCCGCTTCGCGCGCCAGCGCCGCGTCGAGCGTGGCAGCCTCCGCCGTCTTCGCATCGGCCAGCCGCGCCTCGCCCTCTGCGCGTAGGGCGTCGAGCGCAGCCTGCAGCTCCGCCTCGCGCGCCAGCGCCGCGTCGAGCGCGGCAGCCTCCGCCGTCCTCGCATCGGCCAGCCGCGCCTCGCCCTCTGCGCGCAGGGCGTCGAGCGCAGCCTGCAGCTCCGCTTCGCGCGCCAGCGCCGCGTCGAGCGCGGCGGCCTCTGCCGTCTTCGCATCGGCCAGCCGCGCCTCGCCCTGCACGCCCTCTGCGCGCAGGGCGTCGAGCGCAGCCTGCAGCTCCGCTTCGCGAGCCAGCGCCGCGTCGAGCGTGGCAGCCTCCGCCGTCTTCGCATCGGCCAGCCGCGCCTCGCCCTCTGCGCGCAGGGCGTCGAGCGCGGCCTGCAGCTCCGCTTCGCGCGCCAGCGCCGCGTCGAGCGCGGCAGCCTCCGCCGTCTTCGCATCGGCCAGCCGCGCCTCGCCCTCCGCGCGCAGGGCGTCGAGCGTGGCCTGCAGCTCCGCTTCGCGCGCCAGCGCCGCGTCGAGCGTGGCAGCCTCCGCCGTCTTCGCATCGGCCAGCCGCGCCTCGCCCTCTGCGCGCAGAGCGTCGAGCGCAGCCTGCAGCTCCGCTTCGCGCGCCAGCGCCGCGTCGAGCGCGGCAGCCTCCGCCGTCTTCGCATCGGCCAGCCGCGCCTCGCCCTGCACGCCCTCTGCGCGCAGGGCGTCGAGCGCGGCCTGCAGCTCCGCTTCGCGCGCCAGCGCCGCGTCGAGCGTGGCAGCCTCCGCCGTCTTCGCATCGGCCAGCCGCGCCTCGCCCTCTGCGCGCAGGGCGTCGAGCGCAGCCTGCAGCTCCGCTTCGCGCGCCAGCGCCGCGTCGAGCGCGGCAGCCTCCGCCGTCTTCGCATCGGCCAGCCGCGCCTCGCCCTGCACGCCCTCTGCGCGCAGGGCGTCGAGCGCGGCCTGCAGCTCCGCTTCGCGCGCCAGCGCCGCGTCGAGCGTGGCAGCCTCCGCCGTCTTCGCATCGGCCAGCCGCGCCTCGCCCTCCGCGCGCAGGGCGTCGAGCGTGGCCTGCAGCTCCGCTTCGCGAGCCAGCGCCGCGTCGAGCGCGGCGCCCTCCGCCGTCTTCGCATCGGCCAGCCGCGCCTCGCCCTCTGCGCGCAGGGCGTCAAGCGCGGCCTGCAGCTCCGCTTCGCGCGCCAGCGCCGCGTCGAGCGCGGCAGCCTCCGCCGTCTTCGCATCGGCCAGCCGCGCCTCGCCCTCTGCGCGCAGGGCGTCGACCGCAGCCTGCAGCTCCGCTTCGCGCGCCAGCGCCGCGTCGAGCGCGGCAGCCTCCGCCGTCCTCGCATCGGCCAGCCGCGCCTCGCCCTCTGCGCGCAGGGCGTCAAGCGCGGCCTGCAGCTCCGCTTCGCGCGCCAGCGCCGCGTCGAGCGCGGCAGCCTCCGCCGTCTTCGCATCGGCCAGCCGCGCCTCGCC
The DNA here is from genome assembly GCA_019448385.1 of Diacronema lutheri. Lineage (NCBI taxonomy): Eukaryota > Haptophyta > Pavlovophyceae > Pavlovales > Pavlovaceae > Diacronema > Diacronema lutheri. The sequence continues at coordinate 86,646 of JAGTXO010000005.1, read as the reverse complement.
CTCTGCGCGCAGGGCGTCGAGCGCGGCCTGCAGCTCCGCTTCGCGCGCCAGCGCCGCGTCGAGCGCGGCAGCCTCCGCCGTCTTCGCATCGGCCAGCCGCGCCTCGCCCTCCGCGCGCAGGGCGTCAAGCGCGGCCTGCAGCTCCGCTTCGCGCGCCAGCGCCGCGTCGAGCGCGGCAGCCTCCGCCGTCTTCGCATCGGCCAGCCGCGCCTCGCCCTGCACGCCCTCTGCGCGCAGGGCGTCGAGCGCAGCCTGCAGCTCCGCTTCGCGCGCCAGCGCCGCATCGAGCGCGGCAGCCTCCGCCGTCTTCGCATCGGCCAGCCGCGCCTCGCCCTCTGCGCGCAGGGCGTCGAGCGCGGCCTGCAGCTCCGCTTCGCGCGCCAGCGCAACGTCGAGCGCGGCAGCCTCCGCCGTCTTCGCATCGGCCAGCAGCGCCTCGCCCTCTGCGCGCAGGGCGTCGAGCGCGGCCTGCAGCTCCGCTTCGCGCGCCAGCGCCGCGTCGAGCGCGGCAGCCTCCGCCGTCTTCGCATCGGCCAGCCGCGCCTCGCCCTCTGCGCGCAGGGCGTCGAGCGCGGCCTGCAGCTCCGCTTCGCGCGCCAGCGCCGCGTCGAGCGCGGCAGCCTCCGCCGTCTTCGCATCGGCCAGCCGCGCCTCGCCCTGCACGCCCTCTGCGCGCAGGGCGTCGAGCGCAGCCTGCAGCTCCGCTTCGCGCGCCAGCGCCGCGTCGAGCGCGGCGGCCTCTGCCGTCTTCGCATCGGCCAGCCGCGCCTCGCCCCCTGCGCGCAGGGCGTCGAGCGCGGCCTGCAGATGCGCCTCGCGCGCCAGCGCCGCGTCGAGCGTGGCAGCCTCCGCCGTCTTCGCATCGGCCAGCCGCGCCTCGCCGTCTGCGCGCAGGGCGTCGAGCGCGGCCTGCAGCTCCGCTTCGCGCGCCAGCGCCGCGTCGAGCGCGGCGGCCTCTGCCGTCTTCGCATCGGCCAGTCGCGCCTCGCCCTCCGCGCGCAGGGCGTCAAGCGCGGCCTGCAGCTCCGCTTCGCGCGCCAGCGCTGCGTCGAGCGCGGCAGCCTCCGCCGTCTTCGCATCGGCCAGCCGCGCCTCGCCCTCTGCGCGCAGGGCGTCGAGCGCGGCCTGCAGCTCCGCTTCGCGCGCCAGCGCCGCGTCGAGCGCGGCAGCCTCCGCCGTCTTCGCATCGGCCAGCCGCGCCTCGCCCTCTGCGCGCAGGGCGTCAAGCGCGGCCTGCAGCTCCGCTTCGCGCGCCAGCGCCGCGTCGAGCGCGGCAGCCTCCGCCGTCTTCGCATCGGCCAGCCGCGCCTCGCCCTCCGCGCGCAGGGCGTCGAGCGCGGCCTGCAGCTCCGCTTCGCGCGCCAGCGCCGCGTCGAGCGTGGCAGCCTCCGCCGTCTTCGCATCGGCCAGCCGCGCCTCGCCCTCTGCGCGCAGGGCGTCGAGCGCAGCCTGCAGCTCCGCTTCGCGCGCCAGCGCCGCGTCGAGCGCGGCAGCCTCCGCCGTCTTCGCATCGGCCAGCCGCGCCTCGCCCTCTGCGCGCAGGGCGTCGAGCGTGGCCTGCAGCTCCGCTTCGCGCGCCAGCGCCGCGTCGAGCGCGGCAGCCTCTGCCGTCTTCGCATCGGCCAGCCGCGCCTCGCCCTCTGCGCGCAGGGCGTCGAGCGCGGCCTGCAGCTCCGCTTCGCGCGCCAGCGCCGCGTCGAGCGCGGCAGCCTCCGCCGTCTTCGCATCGGCCAGCCGCGCCTCGCCCTCTGCGCGCAGGGCGTCGAGCGCGGCCTGCAGCTCCGCTTCGCGAGCCAGCGCGTCCGCCGCCGCGCGCGCTCGCTCACACTCCGCGTGAGCGCGCGCCTCGCTGGCCTGCTCGAAGGCCGTGCTGCGCGCCGCCTCTGCGTCGATGACGGCCTCGGCGGCCGTGCCCAGATGCGCCTCGGCCTGCGCGGTGGCGTGCTGCGCCGCGGCCGCATCCGCGCCGCGCGCATTGTCCGGTGCGGCCGCCGCGCCCGGACTTTGCGAGACGCGCGCGCTGTCTTCGCGCACACGCGCGCGCAGCGCGTCGAGCTCCGCACGTGCCGCGCTCAGCTCAGCGCGCAGCGTGCGCGCTTCCGCGCTCTCGTCATGCGCGCCCGCCGCGCCCTCCGCCGGCCGCTCGGCGCGGTCGCGCAGCGCCTCGAGCTCGGCGCGGACAGACTGGGCCGCGAACAGCTCCGCGTCGGCGCGATCCTTAGCAGCGCGCGCGGCTCGCTCTGCGTCGGTCACGCGCCCAAACGAAACGGCGCGGTCCGACTCGTCGCGTGCGCGTCCGCCAGCCGTTGCGCTCGCGTCCGCGGAGGGCGCGGCCAGCTTGATCCCGCGCGCGGCAAGCTCGGCGCGCGCCGCGCGGGCGAACTCCTCCGCGGCGCGCGCGCGCTTGCGCGCGCCGGCCGCGTCGACGTTCGCCTCGTCGAGCGCGGCCTGCATGGCCGCGCACGCGCGCGCCATCGCCTCGGCGCTGTCCGCAGCCGCCGCCTCGCTCGCGGCCGCGTGCTCGCGCTCGTGCTCGAGCGCGGCGGCCGCGTCGCTCGCGAGCGCGCGCAGGCGTTCGAGCTCCGCGCCCTGATCGTTGATTGGATGATCGCCCCCGTCCGCCATAGTGAAACGGCCGTCGCGGGAAGTTGCCGAAGGAGCGTCGGCAAGCAGCGCGAGCTCGGCCGCGCGGTCCGCGCGCTCAATCGCGAGCTGCACGCGCGCCTCCTCTGCGCGCTGCACGGCGCTTGCCGTCTCCGCGCGCGCCGCATCGACCAACACGTCCACCGCGTCGGCGCGCGCGTGCGCGACGCGCGCGGCGGCCTCGGCCGCGAGCAGGCGCGCGCGCAGCGCGTGCACGTCCTCGCGATCGACCTCCAGCCATTCGCCGGCGCTCGTGCCCGCGCTGCGCGTATATGACCGGATCGCGCTTTGCACGCTCATGTCGTCGCCATCGCCGTCGCCGTCGCTGCCGCCGACGAGCGCGCCACCGAGCTTGCCGCGCGCCTCTCCGGGCTCGGCCGTGCGCGCGCGCGCAAGCATCGGGGAAGGCGTGACCGCGTGCGGCGTGCGCGGCGTGCCGCCAGCCCAGCCCACCTCGCCAACCGAATCGCGCGCAGCGCGCGCGCCGTCGGCCGCGTCGGCCCCCCGCAGAACGGCGAGCTGCGCGCGCAGCTCGGCGATCTCAGCTGCGGCCGTGTGAGCCGCGGCGGCAGCGGCTGCGTGCCCCTCGTGTAAATCGAGCTGTCCTTTCGAGCCCGGCCGCGCGTCCGGCTCGCCGCGCTCGTGCTCGGCCTCGCGAGCTTCGGCGGCGCGCGCCGACTCGGCGGCTTGCGCGCGCGCTTCTGCGGCGGCCGCGCGCGCGAGCGTGGCGTCGAGCTCGGCGCGCAGCGCGACAAGCTCCGGCGTTAGGTCGTGTGCGTTTTCATGCGCGGCCTGCGCGCCGCCGGCGCTCGCCGCGCCATCGCCCTGCGCCCGGCCGAGCTGCTCGCGCAGCGCCGAGCAGTCTGCGAGCGAACGTTCGAGCGCGTCCTGAGCCGTTGCGATGTCGATTTCGTACCGGGCGCGGAGCGTGCCGAGCTCGCGTTCGAGAAGCTGTTTCTCCGCGGCGAGGCTCGACGCGTCCTTCTTCCGCGCGCCGCCAAACATCGTCGGCCCGCACCTTGTCGGCGGAAGACAAGTTGCGCACCTGAGCTTTGGACGGTCCTACCCCCCAATACCCATGGGCCATGATCATTCCGTCCTTCATGTCACCCCTTTTGCCTTTTTGTGGAAGTCAGCTTGGTGCGACAGTCAGCACTCAGCACTCAGCACTCAGCAGTCGGCGACGAAAGCTATGCGCAAATGCTGCAACGCTCCGTCTTCCCTGCGAGAACAGCCAGCGCGGCCACCTGATGAGCAGTCCGCAATGTCTACCACACCCTGTCCCGCTGCCCTGGATGACTGCAATCTGACACACATCCCGCGAGCAGCACGGACGGATCTGACGTGGGCGGCGTATGTGCTTCCCGCGCTTCTACCCGACCTCAACCACAAAAAACCTGCGCGAGCGGCGAGCGCGCCTCTCACCCAGCCGAGCTCGCCGTCCGAGAGTCCCGAGTCCGTCGCCCCCTGTTGCATCGCATCGTTCACCGGAAATCGACAAAAAAATCAAACCAGGCGCAAAGGTGAAAGCGGGAGCCGCGTCGGGGAGGGGACGCGCCGCTTGCGGCAAGGCCGGTCGACACGACGGAGCCAGCGTCGCCCCCGTCGCGCAACGCGATGCCAAAGCAGGTCGAGGTCGCCGCCGAGGAGGAGGGCCTGCTTGCGCGCCGCACGTCGCAGGACTCGCTCGATATCGAGCGCGGCAACGGCGCGGCGCACGACGTGCGCGAGCGGCGGCGCGATGGCGAGGCGGCGGGGGAAAAGGCGCGGCGGAGCGGGTTGCTCGCGGCGTTGCTGTACGGTAGCACTTCGATCACGATCACCTTCTTCAACAAGGCCGTTTTCTTCGTCTGGCACTTTGACTTCCCGGTCACGATCTCGCTCCTGCAGGTGAGCCTCTCGCTTCTCTTCTTCGTCGCGATGCACGTGCACGGCACGATTCAGCTGCCGGCGCTGTCGCTGCGCATGGTGGGTATGGCCGCGCCGCTTGCCATCTTCTGGTGCCTCAACGTCCTCTCAGGCATCTTCACGCTTCAGTACATGTCGATCCCGATGTTCTCGACACTCCGCCGGCTGACGACGCTTATCGTTCTCATCGGTGAGCACGTGCTGCTGCGCAAGTACGCGACGCAGCCGGTGTGGATCGCGGTGATCGTGATGACGCTCGGCGCGCTCGTCGCCGGCGTGAGCGACCTCGACTTCAATCCGATGGGCTACATGTGCGTAACGATAAATAACGTCTGCACCGCCGCCTACCTGCTTTTGATCCAGATCACCAAGCGCGACCTGCAGGTGTCCAACCTGCAGCTGCTCTTCCTGATGAACCTATGCTCGCTCCCCTTCCTCGCCGTCACCTGCCTCATCTTCGACGCGCAGCTCGTCCTTCACTACAGCTATTTGCGCAACCCATCTTTCCTACTCGTGCTCCTCTGCTCCTGCGTGCAGGCAAGCGCTCGCACCGGCCGACCTCCCGCGCGCCCCGGCCGCCCCGCGCGCGCCCGTCCATCCCGCGCGCGCGCGCGCGCCACGCCGCGCCGCGCACGCCTGCGCTCGGGCCCGCGCACAGCCTGGTGGTGCGGCCGCCCGTGGCGCGGCACCGGCGGACGGCGCGGGGCGCGGGCGCAGTGCCGAGCGGAGCGGCGCATTGTGCGTCGTCCCTCCCCTCTTCTCCTTCCTCGCGACGCGCACACAGGCTTTCGTGCTCAACTATGCCACGTTCCTCTGCACGACGCTTAACTCGGGCGTGACCACGTCCATCACCGGCCAGATGTCCAAGCTGGTGACGATGACCGTCGGCCTTTTCCTCTTCGTGAACACGACGTACACGGCGATGAACCTCGCGGGCCTGTTGATCGGGCTCGTCTCGAGCTTCTGGTACGCGTACATCAAATTCGCCGAGAACAGGGCGGGCGGCGGCGGCGGCGGATGAGAGGCCGGACGGCGAGTGTCAGTGTCGCCTCGGTCTGGCCGCTGTACCCCATCTGTTGACCCGTCGGAAAGCGTCGTTAGTAGTTAAGTATCGTTCTCGATTTGGCTTTGACTGGGATGTCGTGGCTCCTGGCGGCGATCCACCGGCACGCCGCCGCCGCGCTGCGCGGCCGCGGGGGCGGCGGGCTCGCGCACGTCGTGCGCACGGCGGTGCAGCTACTTGCAAGCCCGTGGGCCGCGCTGCGCCGCGGCGTCGCCTCGGGTGGCATCCGCCGCCTGAGCAAGGGCGAGAAGAGGGAGGCGCGCTTCTCGCGCATCAAGGCGGGCCACCGGCGCAAGGCGGAGCGCGCACGCGAGCAACGCGCGCTGGCGGTGAGCGCGGAGCGGCAGGCGCGCGAGGAGTGGCTCTCTACTCTGAGCGCAGACGAGCGCGCCACGGCCGAGCGCGAGCGCCACGACGAGTGCATCGCGAGCCGGCGCGCAGCGGACGACGCGCGCGCAGCGCGCGCGGCCGAGGCGGCGCGGCTGTCCGCCGCGCTCGAGTCAGGCGCGCGCGTGGCGATCGACTGCACGTACGACACTCTGATGAGTGCAAAGGAGCAGAAGAGCCTCGCGCGCCAGCTCTGCTACGCGTACGCCGCGAACCGCAAGCTCGAGCGCCCGTTCGCGTTGCACGTGTGCGGCCTCGGCGCGTGCACGCAGCTGCCGCTGCCCGCGGGCTTCGAGCGGTGGCACGTGCGCACGGCGACGGAGGAGGCGTGCGCGCACTTTGCGCGCGAGCGCGTCGTCTACCTCACGCCCGACTCGCTGAACGTGCTCGACGCGATCGACGAGCGCGACGTGTACGTCATCGGGGGGCTTGTGGACTCGTGTATTAAAAAGCGCGCCTCGCTCTCACGCGCAGAGCGTTGGGGCGTACGCACGGCGCGGCTGCCGGTGCACGAGCACGCGTCGGCGTGCAAGCCCGTCTTGACGATCAACGGCGTCGTCGACTTGCTCGCCGCGCTCCGGGAGACGGGAGATTGGCGTGCGGCCTTTCAGGCCGTCGAGCTCGCGGGACGGAGGCCCGAACAGCAGCCGGGGCGCGGCAGACCACCGGCCGCGGATGATGGCGTGGGGCAAGCGGCGGGTGTGGCCGGGCCGCGCGACGCGGGTACGAGCGCCGACACGTGCGACGCGCCGTCTGACGGGCGTGGTCACGACGCTGGCGTGAACGCTTAAGATCCTCAGGGCGTTTCCGCGTGTGGTTTTTTATTGATTGCTACGCGTCGCCATCGTCCTCGCTGCCCTCAGCAGACGGCGCGCCGTCTTCGTCGTCCCCTGCGCCCGCACGAGTGTCGCCACCTTCGTCGTCTGCGCCCGCTGCCGCGCCGGCGTCCACGCCCTCGCCGCCCGCCTTGAGCTGCACGTAGTCGCGCGCCCTCTGCTTGACCGCGCCCATCGTCTCGGCGTCGCCGTGCACCGCCTCCCAGTCGAGCCAACGCTTGAGCACGTACTTCATCTTCTTTGATGAGAGGCGTGTCGAGCTCACGCGTTCAAACAGTCGGCGAACGTCCGGCACGAGCGTGCCCGCGCCTGCAAGCGCAGCACGCGCCGGTCGGTGCGCGCGCGTGAGATGCCGCGCGTGAGATGCCAGAGCCAAGTGCGCGTGAGATGCCAGAGCCAAGTGCGCGTGAGATGCCAGAGCCAAGTGCGCGTGAGATGCCAGAGCCAAGTGCGCGTGAGATGCCAGAGCCAAGTGCGCGTGAGATGCCAGAGCCAAGTGCGCGTGAGATGCCAGAGCCAAGTGCGCGTGAGATGCCAGAGCCAAGTGCGCGTGAGATGCCAGAGCCAAGTGCGCGTGAGATGCCAGAGCCAAGTGCGCGTGAGATGCCAGAGCCAAGTGCGCGTGAGATGCCAGAGCCAAGTGCGCGTGAGATGCCAGAGCCAAGTGCGCGTGAGATGCCAGAGCCGAGTGCGCGTGAGATGCCAGAGCCAAGTGCGCGTGAGATGCCAGAGCCAAGTGCGCGTGAGATGCCAGAGCCAAGTGCGCGTGAGATGCCAGAGCCAAGTGCGCGTGAGATGCCAGAGCCAAGTGCGCGTGAGATGCCAGAGCCAAGTGCGCGTGAGATGCAGAGCCAAGTGCGCGTGAGATGCCAGAGCCAAGTGCGCGTGAGATGCCAGAGCCAAGTGCGCGTGAGATGCCAGAGCCAAGTGCGCGTGAGATGCCAGAGCCAAGTGCGCGTGAGATGCCAGAGCCAAGTGCGCGTGAGATGCCAGAGCCAAGTGCGCGTGAGATGCCAGAGCCAAGTGCGCGTGAGATGCGAAAGCCAAGTGCGCGTGAGATGCCAGAGCCAAGTGCGCGTGAGATGCCAGAGCCAAGTGCGTGCGCGGTGCGCGTCGCGGCGCGGAGGTGTCCGAGCGCGGCGGTGCGCGGCACGGCGGCGCAGCGGCGCACGGCGCGCGCGACGCACCCTTGCGTGTCTCCATGTCGAGGTAAACACTCCACAAGTCAAGCCGATTGGGGTGGTGCGCCATCACGCCGTCCATCACCGTCCGCGCGCGCTCGAGCGAGCCTGAGTGCGCAGAGGTGCCGTCACAGCGTCCGGCGATGCGCCGTAGTCGGCAACGCGCGCAGATGAGCGGAGGGCCGGCGCGGCCGGTGATGGACAGCGCGCAGCCGGCGCGCAGCAGTGCAAAAGCGCGGTGCACTTGCGCGTACGCGCGGCCGACGCGCTGCGCGCTGCGCCGCGGGGCCCTGCGGCGCCATGCTGGCGAGCGAGTGTGTGGGTTGCGCGGCGACCTCCCATTTCCATTTCCAATGTGCTTGCCCGCGCACGCCACACCCGTCTCGCGCGTCTCGCGCGTCTCGCGCGTCTCGCGCGGCGCGGGCGCGCGGGGCACGGGCGTCGCGCGGGCGCGCGGGCGCGCACCGTGTCGATATTCGAGCTGCGCGAATTTGACGATTGTGGCCACGTGCTTGCGGCGCGCGAGGCTGTGCAGCGCGCGCTCGAGCGTGGCCTTCGCCGCGTCCGGCTGGCGCGTGCGCATAAGCCACTCCATCTTGGCGAGCCAGACCTTCTTCGAGGCCTTGTAGTGCTTGCACGCGGCGTCGTACGTCTTGCCCACCGCCTCCGCGTCCGCCGCGCGCTCGTGCACCGCCGCCATGAGCAGGTAGAGGTGCTTGGCGTTCTGGTCGGCGCACGCGCGCTTGAAGACCCCCGCGAGCGACTCTGCGCTGCCATGCGCCTTCTCGAGGTTGAGCAGCGCGACCCACACGTTCTTCTTCTCGTCGAGCTTCCTGCGAGCGGCATGACGCACAACGCGCGCGAGCGAGCAAATGCGCGTCAGCGCGAGCGCAGCGCGCAGCCCGCCCCGCCGAGCGTGCGCCCCGCGGACTACGCCGCGCGCCTCGTGTCGCGCCACCCCGCGCTGCCCCCCGCGCCGGCACGCCGCCGCGCGCACTGCGCCGCGCGCGCACGCGCGCGTACCGAAAGTTGATGCTCTTGAGCGCGCGCTCGGCGACGGCGCGCGCGCGCTCAACGTCCGCGAGCGAGAGGTGGAACGCCATGAACTTGACCCACACGTACGCCGAGTCCGGCGCGGCAGCGAGGAGCCGCTCGAAGTCGTCGGCGCTCACCGGCGCAGCCGTCCCGTCGGCGAGCGCGCGCTCGCGCTCCTGCAGCTGCGCCTCGTCGGCGACCGCGCCCGTCCGGCGCGCCTCGCGCCGCGCGCGCCTTTGCGCGTCCGCGTCGCGCGCGTCGGTGGCGGCCGACGCCGCGTGGCCATCGCCGGCGCCGTCCGCGCTTCCGTTGGATGCGATGGCGGCGGCGTCAGCGCGCGCGCGCGCGTGCGGCGTCGGCGCTGAAAAGTCGTCCCACTCGAAGCCACCGGCGATCGCACCTGCGCCCGCGCCCACGTCCGTTGGCAGGCCCACGCCCGCGCCCGCGCCCGCGCCCGCGCCCGCGCCCGACCCACGCGCGTTCATCGTGACGACGTCGTCGTCGTCGTCGCCGTCGTCGTCGCCGTCGTCGTCGTCATCGGCGTCGTCATCGGCGTCGACCTCGCTGTCGGCCTCGTCGTCGTCGTCGTCGTCGTCGTCGGCCTCCTCCTCCTCGTCGTCGTCGTCGTCGGACGGTCCGTCGTCCGAGCCCTTCACCTCCGACGCCGCATCGTCGTCCTTCGCCGCGTCGTCACCTGCGTCGAGCACCTCGTCCTCGATCGCGCGGCGGACATCACGCGACCGTTTCACCGTCATGGCACCATCCTCGTCCTCCGCCTCGCCGGCCGCGCTGGCCGCGCCGGCCACGCCAGCCGCGGCCTCAGCGCCCGCCTCGGCGGCCGCGCGCAGCAGCTCGGCGCGGAGCGAGAGCGCGACGCGCTTGGCCGCGACGTCGACGCTGAGCACGATGGCCTGCACGCGCTCGCCCACGCGGTACAACTTGGCCGCGTCCTCCACAAACTTGCCCGTCAGCTCGGAGAGGTGCGCCAGTCCCGAGACGGGCGGCTCGTCGATCGAGATGAAGACGCCGAATCGCTCGACGCGCCGTACGACGCCCGTGACGACGGCGCCCTCGTCGAGGTGCGCGAGGTGCTCGGCCGAGTTGCCGCCCGCAGTGCGCGCGCCGCCACTCGGCTCGGCGCGCCGCGCCGCCGCGCCCTCGTCCGGCAGCTCGGCGCCGTCAACGAGAAGTGACGGGCGCATCGTCAGCGTCACACGTTTCGTCGCCGCGTTGGCGGAGAGGACGCGCGCGCGCACGAGCGCGCCGGCGGCGAGCACGCCGTTGGCTGACGGGAGGAAATCGTCGGAGAGGTGCGCGAGCGGGATGAGCGCGTCGATGCCGCGCGACAGCGTGACGAACACGCCGATGGGCGCGTCAGTGCGCTTGACGTACCCGCAAACGCGCTGCCCGCGCTCGAGCGCGCCCGCGCTCACCACGCGCGCCGGCGGCGGCGCGGCGCGCTCGAGTGCAAAGTTGACCGCGTCGGCGCGGAGCGAGAGGTCAACCTGCCCCACGTCCGCGTCGACGTGCATCACCGCCGCGCGCACGATCATGCCGAGCTGCAGCGCGGCGGTCGGCTCGTCGGGCCAGCCGTCGGCGCACTCCGTCAGGTGCACGCGCCCGTGGAGCGACGCGGTCAGCTGGACATTCGTGCCCGCGCCGGGCAGCACGCGGCTGATGCGGCCGAGCACGACGGCCCCCTCCACGGGCAGCCGGTGCGCGACGCCCGCGCGCGCGCCCGACGGCCCAACGGTCGGCGTCGGCTCGAGGCGGAGGCTGAGGTCGACGCGAGCGCTCGGCACGTCGGCGGCGAGCACGCGCGCGCGCACGGCGTCGCCGATGGCAAAGTGCGCGCGGGGCCGCGCGGCGACATCGAGGTCGTCGCTCAGCTCGAGGCAAAACGCACGGCCCGTCACGTGCGGCCCGACGAAGAGCCACGCGTACTCGTCGCTCGCCTCGCGCACGACCGCGTCGACAATCTCGCCCTCGACGATTGTGTCGATCGTCGGCCGCGCGACCGGCTCGTACGGCGCGCCGCGCGCTCCGACGCCGTCGGCGCCGTCGGCCGCGGCGCCGTCGGCGTCAGCGGCGCCGTCGGCCGGCGCGCGCCGAGCGCCGCCGGCGGCGATTGCCGAGCGCGCCGCGCGTTTGGCCGCCGCGAGCTCGGACGGGCGGATCGAGAGCTCGACGGTCGATCGCTCGGCGTCGACGGCGATCACGACGGCGGTGAGCGTGGCGCCCTTGTCGATCGCGTCGAACGTGGCGCGCGCGCCCGCGTCGGCGACCTCGGCGAGATGCACGCGCGCGCGCAGCGCCTTGCCCAACCGCACGTTGAGCTGCGTCGCCGTCTTGCCGATCACGCGCCCCCTAACAAGGGCGCCGCGCACGCACTCGCGCAAGTCGCTCACGGTCTGCGCGAGCTTGACCGAGGCGCGCGCCGCGCCCGCGCCGCGCGGCTCGACGCCGTCGGCGCGCGCGCGCGCGATGCGCAGCAGGATGGGCGGCGGCGGCGGCTCTGCGCCGCGCGGCGCTCCGCCGCTCGCACCGCCGACGGCGGCCGGCTCGCCGCGCGCGCCGCGCGCAACAGCGGCCGACGGCGACGGCGGCGGCGGCGGCGCGACGACAACGCGCAGCTTCTGGCCGAGCGCGTAGCGCTTGGCCGCAGCGCCCGAGCGCACGTCGTTGTACCCGACCGTGAGCACATAGCCGATCGCGTGGGCGCTGTGCGGCAGCGAGACGACTGCATACTCGTCGCGCACCAGCTCGACCACCGCCGTCGTGGCCACGCCCGGCAGCGGCGGCGGTGGCGGCGCCGCGCCCGCGAGCGCGCCGTCGACCGGCGCGGGCGCGGGCGCGGGCGCGGCGGCGGCGGCGACGCGCTCCTTGCCGCGCTCGCCCTTCCTGCGCTTCTTGCTCGGCTCGCCCTCGCCCCGCGCGCCGGCCGCGGATGCCGCGGCCGCCGCAGCCGCGGCCGCGCGCTCGCGCGCGCCGCGCACAAGCTCGGCCCGGAGCGAGCAGTCAATGATAGCGCGCGCAGCGTCGGCATCGAGCACGACGGCGTCGACCGCGCTGCCGACGGCGGGCAACGCGCCCGCCACCGCGCCCGCGACGGCGCCGTCCGGCGCGGCGGCCGCGACGCCCGCCGCGGCGTGCGCGCGTGTCACGAGTCCGGTGCATCCGTCCGGTAGCGAGAGCACGAGGCCGTACGGCTTGTGCTCGAGCACCGTGGCGCTCACGAGCGCGCCGGGCGTGTACGCGCCCTCCGCGTCGAAGTGCGCCGCGGCGGCGAGCGCGCGCTTCTCCGCGGCGAGCGCGTGCAGGAGCGCGACAAGGTCATGATCGGACGCGCCCACATTGTGCCGGAGCGAGCCGATGGGCCGCGCCGAGCCCGAGCCGGCGGGCGGCGGGAGCACGCGCACGCGCACGGACTGGCCGACCGCAACGTGCTCCGCCACGTCCGTGACGAAACCGTCCGCCATCTCGCGTTTGGGCACGAGGAGCGACGCATCGGCGCTGCCAAAGCGCACGAACGCGCCGTACGGCGCGAGCGCGTGCACGTAACCGCTCAGCGTGCGGCCGGGCGCGAGCGCGGTGACGTCGGTTGGGAGCGCGGCGGCGCGCGCAGCGTCGAGCAGGCTGGGCTTCGCGCTGAGCGCAAGCACGCGCTCAGCATGGCGGCCGCCGCTCGCGCCGACGACAAGGAGGCCGTCGAGCACGTCGCCGACGCGGTGCGCGCCGCCCATCGGCGCCGCGTGCGCCACGATGTCGCAGCAGTGCGCAAACGGCAGCTCAGCGCGCTCGGCGAGCGGCCCGCCCTCGAGCGTGAGCTCGTAACGGTCGGCGCGCACCGCCGTGACGCGCGCGCACACGACGCTGCCCTCGCGTGCCTGCACGTCCGAGGCGGCGACCGTGCCGGCGCCGGCCGCGCCGTCGGCGCCGGCGCGCTCGGCGCCGACGGCGTCGGCGTCGGCGTCGTCGTCGGCTGGGCCGGCGCGCGGCGCCGCGCCAAGCGCGGCGGCCTTCGCAGCGGCCGCCGCCTTGGCCGGGTCGAGCGAGAAGGAGAGGCACATGCGTGCTTTCGCGGGCTCGACTGAGACGACGCGTACTCGCACCGCTTGGCCGAGCGCGTAGCACGCCTTCGGGGTGTCGTCCCACACGTCGCCGTGCGTCGCGCGCAGCTCGGCGGCGCGCACGACGCCGCGCACGCCCGCGTAGAACGAGACGACGCACCCAAACGGCCGAACGCCCGTTACGACGCCATGTGTGACAAGGCCCGGTGACGCCTCGTCATACCGCGTGACGCGCGGCAGCGTTGAGCGCACGAGCTCGCGCAGCAGCGAGAGCGAGAGCTTGCGCGATGGAGCGTCGACGCTCAGCACGCACACCGTCACGGCGTCGCCCGGCGTGAGCGTGCCCTTCACGCCCTTCGCGCCCGCGCGCCGCTTGTCGAGCGCGCGGCGCGCGGCCGTGCCCAGGTGGTCCTTGGCGACAAGGCCGTCGATGCCCTGGCCGAGGGAGACGATGGCGCCGTAGTCGCCGACCGTCTTGATGGTGCCCTCGTGCACGTCGCCCGCGCGCAGCTCGCCGAACGCGACGCCGCCAGACGCGAGCGCCGACTTTTTAAACGAGAGGAGCAGCGCGCCCTCCAGCGGCGAGTAACCGATCACGCGGCCGGCGCGCGGCGCGCCGCCAGGCGCGAACGCGCCGAGCGCGCGCGCGCTCGCGCGCGCGAGCTGCTCGCCGGCGCCCTTGGCGGTGCGCGCGCCGTTCGCGCTCTTGTCCAACGCGGCGGCCAGCTCGTCGCTCAGCTGCGCGAGTGGTGCGAGCGCGCAGAGCGCCGCGCCCGGCCGGTCGACGGCGCGGCCCGGCGCGTCGGCGGCGCGCCGCGCGCCGCTCAGCCGCGCGGCGCCGTCCGGCCCGTCGCCGGTGGTGGTTGCAACCGCCGCGGGCGTCACCGTCACTGTTGCAACAACACCCAGCCTGGGCACAGCAGCGACCACCGTCGCGTCGACGCGCGCGCCGAACGCCGCCTCGGCGCGCCGGTGCGCGTCGGCGCCGGGCGCGAGCGCGAGCAGTTCGGCTCGCGCGCTGAGGGCGACAGTCTTGCGCTCGAGGTCGACAAACAGGACGCGCGCGCGCAGTTTGGCGCCGGGCGCGAGCTGCGGCGCGGCCGCCCAGTCCGCGCCCGCCGGCGGGTGCGGCAGCTGCAGCAGCTCGAGCGTGCTCGCGAAGAACTCGGCGGCGGTCGCGAGCAGACCGCCCGCAACGGCGCGGTTCACCTTCGCGACGACGAGCGCGCCCGGCCTGAGCGTCGCGAGCGTGACGGCGTCCGACGCGCTCGTCAGCGTGTCGATCTCCGCGCGCCGCGCGTACGCGCACGGCACGATGCCGGCGCGCCGCGCGCCCGGCACCACCGAGCAGAGCAGCACGCGGCCGATCGCCAGCGCGCCAAGGCCAACGTCCGGAGCGTTCGCCGCGGCGCGCGCGTCCGGCGCGGCGTGCGCGGCGTGCGTGTCGTGCTCGATACGGTCGGCGTGCAGGAAGCCCGTGAGGCCGGGCGGCCCGAGCGCGAGCACCGCGCCGTGCTCCTCGATCGACTGCACGCTCGCAAGCACGAGCGCACCCGGCGCGAGCTCGTCGGCTGAGAGCGATGGCTGCAACAGGCCAAGTCGTAAGCTGAGCGACAGGCCTTTACGTGTGCGCGCACCGTCGGCGGCGCGCTTGCTCGCCTTGCGCACGACGGCGACGACGACGCAGCGGACGAGCTCGCCCACGCTGAAGCTCGCGCTGAGCGCCGGCAGCTCGGGCGCGGCGACGGACGCGCCGCCCTCCGCGCCGGCGTGCGCCTGGTGTGCGCGCCACAGCGACGCGTGCGCGTCCGATGCCTCGGCGTACGCGACGCGCCCGCTCACGTTGTTGGGCAGCGAGACGACGAGCTTCGTGCTGTGCACCTCGCGCACGATGCCTAGCACGCGCATGCCCTCGCTCACGCGCTGCGCACGACGCGCGGCGCGGCGCAGCGCGGTGCCGCGGTGCCGAAGCGCCGCGTGAGCGCCCGCGCACGGGTGGGGTGGGGCCGTTTTGCGGATCGCGCTGGGGCGGAGCGAGCAACGCGCAAATACGCACCTTGAACGACAGCGGGTCGACGCGCTGCGGCGCCTGCGACGTGGCCCATGCGCCGAGCGACGCGACGGTCGTCTCGCGACGCTTGGCGATCGCCGGGCTCTTGGCGCCGTCGCGCGCTCCCGTTGCGCGCTTGCGCGAGGCGGGCGCGAGCTCGTCGGCGGCGGCCCGCGTGCGCTTCTTGCGCTCAGTCGGGCCGCTATCGGGCGCCGGCCTCGAGTGGGCCGCCTGCCGGTATTCGATGGGCGTGAGCACCGAGCCACCGCCGCGCGGAAAATCGACCGACGCCGGCGGGCGCACAGCCGCGGGCGCCGTTGGCGGCTCGCGCCTGCGGCGCGCGAGGCGGGCGGACGGCTCGCGTGCACGTGAGCGCGCGCGCGCGTGATGCTCGCGTGGCACTGCGGTCCGCGCGCGGCACGCACGAATCCTTGCTCTTCGGCTTGTGGACGGAGGGACCCATCGTCGCGTGCCTCACCGCGTGACCGTCTGTCACGATGGCGACCACCTCTCGGGGCCGAGAGGACGTCGGCACTCCGTTCCCCGCTCTCACGACACGTTCCGTGACCGCGCGGCTGCTCAGGCCGACGGAGATGGACAAGTGGGAGACGGCACGTTTGCGCAGGCCTCGGCGTGCGCGCCCATTGCCGCGCGCGTGCGCGTGCGCGAGCACGACTCACGGCCGGCCCG
Source organism: Diacronema lutheri (assembly GCA_019448385.1). Classification (NCBI taxonomy): domain Eukaryota; phylum Haptophyta; class Pavlovophyceae; order Pavlovales; family Pavlovaceae; genus Diacronema; species Diacronema lutheri. Next base: position 70,783 of record JAGTXO010000005.1, on the reverse strand, counting down.
CGCGTGCGCGAACCTGGCTGGCCCGGCGTAGGAGGAGGTTGCCGACGTGTGCCATTGGATTCGGCAGATCATCGGGCTGGTGTGCGGCGTCGTATGGGGCATGGCTGAGGTGCGCGGCTGGACTGGACTCCTCACGTTCACCGCCGTCAACCTCTTGATCGCGCCGACGATCGTTTCGGCACGCCTTTATTGTGAGACGAGCGTGATGCAGGAGGCGCTCTCGTTCGAGATGACGCGCGACGCCTTTGTCAACTCATTCTGCCTCATGCTGGTGCGCGCCGCCCAGCCTTCTCGCCGCGCCACCGGTGCGCGCGACGCTCGCTGGGAAGCTGAGTGTTCGTGCGGGCACCTCGGCGCGCCCGCGGGTGCCTGCGCGCGCGACCCAGGTGGCGTGGATCGTCACGCATACCGCCATGCAACCTTCCATCGCTACATGAAGGCTGAGACTGAGGGAGTGATGGCTCGCCACAAAGTCGAATGGACCCCGCCTTGGACTTGGTGTTGCTCACCGCCGGTGCAACACGGGGCCCGGCCCGCCCGCACCCCATCAGATCGGCGCCATCAGGTCAATCTCGTCGGGCTTGACGTACATGCGCGCGCCGGCCGCGCTGAACGTCTCGTCGCCGAGCACCGACACGTGGCAATGCAGCGCCTGTCCGTCCCACATTGGGATGAAGATGGGGTTGTCCTGCGTGCGGCTCGTGCCCACCTGGTTGGCGAGCGCGACCGCCGTTTCCAGATCCGCGTCTTTCGAGCGCGCGACCGTCGCATCGTCCACCTCCCTGCGCCGCTCCTTTTCAAACTCCTTCTCGGCAAGGAGCGCCTTCGCGTGCACCTTGGCGCCCATCTCGCCCGCGACAAAGTGCGGACGCATCGCGACGGTCGCGCGGATGAGCGGCATGCCGCCGAGCACGTTGGACGAGACGCCGTCCTCGTCCAGGTCGTTGTTGCTGTAGTGCAGCCCCTCGCGCGCGCTCTCGCCGCACGACATGTGCGCGAGCCAGTCGTCGCTCACCTCTGCGCTCATCTCGACCGACTTCATCGCGATCATCGTGCCGGCCGAGCGGCCGAGGTAGAGTATCTTGCCCGCGCGCACGTGCGTCGCGATCGTGTCGGCGACGCGCCGGTTGATCTGACATGACAAGTTGCCCATCATAACGTCGCCGCCGTTGAAGATGACGACGTCGTGCGCGTCGAGCTGCGCTTTGATCCATTTGTCCGTATGCACTCCGTAGAAGTCGTTCAGCTGCTTTGACGCCTCCCACAGCCGCTTGGCGAGCGGCGCGTCACCCGGCTTGGGCAGCGCGCCGAAGCCGAGCGCGCGGCTGAGCGAGGCGAGCACGCCCGTTCGCTCGCTCTCCTTGATCGCGTCGTACGTCCGACGAACCTCGGCGAGCAGCTCGAGGTATGGGGCGACCTCCGCGTCCGTGCAGATCTCGCCCGCCTTGAGCTTCGAATCCTCGTATACGCACTTGCCGCCGGTCAGCAACCACGGCTTGTCCCACATGGAGACCTGCGCGCCGCAAAGCGTCGCGTCGCAACGGATGAGCCGTCGCCGTTCGGGTCGGGGACGCATGGCGCGCGCGACACGCGCGCGCACATGCGTGATGTTCGGCTCGGGCACGGCAAAGCCGCCCGGCCGGTTGAGCGGGTTACGCAGCGAGTGGTGGAAGAAGGTGTTGAGCTCGCCGTCCGCACGCAGCTCGCCGCCCTCCCAGCCAAGCCAGCGCAGGATCGTCGTGTCGCCGTACGGCACGGGCTTCATGAAGTAGGTGGGCTCGGAGAAGACGAGGAATTTGAGGGATTGGAAGAAGCTGAGGTACTTGCTCTTGAGCGCACCCGGCGGCAGCTCGGCGTCGCCGGGTTGGAGCGTCACGCCCTTGCGCGCGAGCATCAGGAGCATCCACTCGCGCTCGAGCTTGGGCGACGAGATGCCGTTGGATCTGCGGGGATGCGGAGGGCGCGGCGAGTGAGTGGGCGGCGGCGCACGCCGTCGGCGCGGCGCGCACGTGAAGCGCGCCTCACGTCAGCACAATGTCGCCACCGCGCAGCACGGAGTTCGCGCAGCCCATGGTGACGAGCGTGCGTTTGCTGGATGCGAGCGGAGTTCGCGGCGCGGCGCGGACGAGGGCGCCGCTCGACTTTCCGGGAATGTTGAGCGCGCGCGAAAATCATCGTGGACGAAACGGCTCGTGAGAGCGATGGCCGCGAGGATTTTCGCGCGCGTTCTCCCATTCCTGCTTCCGCTCGGCACGTCGTCAGGCGCGCCGCGCCCGACGCTGCTCGTCAGCTTCATGACGGACGTGGCGAGCGTCACCATCGCCGATGCGCTTCGGCGCCACGCCGGCCCGTGGGAGGCGGCGGACGCGTCGGGCGCGCTATGGCGCGCGGCGCGACCGCTCGGCGCGCCGCCTGTCTTCTTGTGGCAGCTGGAGGTGCGGCCGGTCGACGCGGACCACATCGATGCGCAGTTCACCGCGCTTTCCAACGGGCCGAGCCCGGCTGAGGTCCTCTTCCTCTCGCGCCACGTCTCGTCCGCGGGCACGGCGTCGCTGTGCGTCCACCCGATCGGGAACCCGCGCGCCGAGCTGCCCGCGGAGCACGGCGGCGCGCCGGGCGTGTGCGTACCGCCCGCGCCGCGGCTCGCCGCGCTGTACCGCTTGCTGTGCGAGGAGACCGCCGCCGAGCGCGCGCGCGCGCCCGAGCCTGACGCATTTTCGTTCGAACCGTCGTTCGAGGCCACGCACCACGGGCCCGTCCTCACGCAGTCAGCGGCCGCGTTCGTCGAGATTGGCTCGGACGCGACGCAGTGGGCGCGCGCGGACGCGGGCGCGGTGTGGGCGCGCACACTCGCGCGCGCGCTTGGGCTCGGCGCGTGCGCGGAGGAGGCGCCATGCTGGTCGGCGCTCGGCGACGCGGCGCGCGCGGCGAGCACAGTCGTGCTCGTGCTTGGCGGCGGGCACTATATGCCAGCAGCGGGCGACGTCGCAAAGGCGGGGACGGACGGGCGTCTCTTCATCGGGCACATGCTCGCTTCGTACGCCCTCGACTTTACGCCGCGCACCACGCCCGAGTTGCGCGCAGACGCGGCGGCCATCGACGTGGGGATGCACGCGGCGCCGCCGAGCTGGCAGGCCGCCGTCGACTCGGCCGTGCACGCCACGCGCGCCGCGTTCCCCGGCGCGGGCGAGCTGTGCGCGCTCGTGCCCAAGAAGGCGTTTAGCGCGCCCGATCGCGCGCAGCTCGCCGACTACCTTGCGCGCACGCACGGAGTCTGCGCGGTGTTCAGCAAGCGCGACGTGATCAGCGCGCATCGCGGACGCGTTGGGCGGGGGGAGGCGGCCGGCGGTGCCAGCGCAGCCGCGCCAAGCGCCGCGACCGGGGAGTGACTGAGCGTGATTCGAGTACAAAATGCATTACAGGAGCACTACTCCCCGGGGGTCCCCCTTTTCCAACGGACCCCACACTGGCAAATGCAACCACGGCGCGCCCGTGGAGGCGTCCACCTCCCGCTGTAGCCGCCGGCGCCCACGGGTGGCAGCGCCGACCGCGGCAACGACGCGCTGCACCCAGCTCGCCACCGGCTCGCTGCCCGGAAGTGACCGCTCGGACAGGGCGCGCGCAGGCGCAGCCACCTCCGCGTCGCGCGCGTTCGTGGCATGCACGCGCGCTCGCGCGCGTTCACGCGCGAGCGCACGATGCAGCGCGGTCGTGCCGGCGCGCACGGCGAGCGCTAGCGCGAGCACTGCGATGAGCGCAAGCGCCGGCACTGTGCGCTGCGCCCCTGGCGCCCCGCCCGGCTCGCGCGCGCGCGCGCGCGCGTCGGCGGCGAGCGCCTGCACGCCGAGCTCGGGCAGTCGTAACCGTTTTGCGAGCAGAGGGGTGTAGGCATAAATGTCGTAATAGGCGCTGCCCACCTGCAGTTGCGGCGTGCCCACCACGGCGCGGGCGCAAGGGCGGGTGACGTCACCAGCAGTAACGCGGGCGCAAGGGCGAGTGACGTCACCAGCAGTAACGGCGACGCGCACACCCCTTGACCCAACACGAACTCCGCCCCCCCCCCCCCCCCCCCCCCCTGTGAACCTACCCATCCGTCCGCTCATCACACAGCAAGCGCAACGCCCCGTGCGCGCGCAGCACGCACCGCCTCTGCGACCTGCTGCCTGCTGCAGGCGAAGCAATGGCGGAAGCTGCCGCTGTAGCCCATGGCATAAATAGTCCCATTTGCGCGCACGCGCTGCGCGCAGCTGTACGCCGCAAAAGGCGGACGACGGGCGGGCGGGCGGGCGGGCGGGCGGGCGGGCGGGCGGGCGGGCGGGCGGGCGGGCGGGCGGGCGGGCGGGCGGGCGGGCGGGCGGGCGGGCGGCCGGGGGAACGAGCGGGCGGGAAAAGAATGGCGGTAAGTCTATGCTACGCACAGGGCGCGCGCGAGCAGGGCGCGACGAGAGCCTCATGCGCGAGCCGCGCGGCCGGTGGCGAGGAAAACTTCCCGGAAAGATCCTCGGAAACCGGGGGGGGGCGGGGGCGGGGGCGCGGCTGCGCTGCGCAAGGCGGCGTGCGGGTGCAAGGGTGGAAACGGGGCGGATGCCATACGCATGCGAAGGCCGCGCGGCGTGTCGCTGCGTGCACCTCTCAAGCGTGCTCGTCGCGAGCTCGAGCACGCGGCCGTTACACCCGTGACGCGGTGACACGAGCGTAAAGTCGGCGGGCGTCACGGGCGTCACGGCCGGCGGCCCGTGCGTCACGCCGCCCGACGGCGGCGGCGGCGGCGCGTGCGCGTGCGGCGGCGGCAGGCGCGCGTCCTCGTGTGCACGCGTCACCATGGCGGGCGCGGCGTAGGCCGCGGCGCTGATCGGCGCGACGGCGACGCGCGCGCCGCGCGATGGCGGTGGCGGCGGCGGTGGCGGCATGGGCGTCGGCGCTCCGGTGGTCGCGACGGGCTGTGAGGTCGATCGCGAAGGCGGCGCGTGCGTCGTGCCGGCGCCGACGGCGCCGATGCGCGCGAGGCGAGGCGGCGCGGCGGCGGCCGGCGGTGGCGGCGTGACCCTGAGCGCCGGCCTGAGCGGCGTTGGTCTGAGCGGCGGAGGTGGCGGCTTGACCCTGAGCGCCGGCGTGAGCGCCGTTGGTCTGAGCGGCGGAGGTGGCGGCGCCGGCGGCGGTCGGCCCGGCGGCGGGTGCAGCGGCAACTGGCCTGAGAGAGGCGGCGGCGGCGGCGGTAGGTACCAGCGCGCCCTCGCGCGCGTGCCAGCGCCGCCCTCGCTGATCACCTTTGGCTCGACCGCGAACAGATCGTCAACGCGCGAACCGGCGCGCGCGGCGCCACCAGCTACGCCGCCCGCGCGACGAGGCGCGTCGCCACTGCCCGCGGCGCGCGGCGTGTCGGCGAGCCCCGCCGCCGTCCGAGCGTGGCTCGTGACGACGCCACGCCGTGCGACCTGCCCGTGCGTTCCCACAGCGGCCGCGTGCGGCCGGCGAGCGGCGGCTGCGCTGGCGCCATGGCCGCGTCGGACGGTGCCAGGCGATGGCGGCGGCGAGGGCGAGGGCGGTGGCGGCGAGGGCGGCGGCGGCGGCGATGGCGACGGCGGCGGCGGCGAAGGCGACGGCGGCGGTGGCGACGGCGGCAGCGGGCTCGGCGGCGGGCGGTGTGGGCTTGGCGGCGGCGACGGGGCAGGCGGCGGGCACGGCGGGCTCGGAGGAAGCGGTGGTGGACTCGGGCTCACCTCCGAGGGAAACAGGCGGTACACGCGGCCCCACGCGTTGGGCGTCGCGCCGAGCGCCTCCTCGCGCGTGCACGCCAGGCACGCGTGGAAGAGCGGCACGTGCGCGAAGTAGGACGCCTCGGCGCGCGCGCGCAGCATCTGCGCGGCGGCGCCGCGCGCGAGCGCGCGCGCGCCCGGCCACGCGGGCCCACCGGGCAGGTGGGCGGCGACGGCGGCGGCGCACTGTTCGGGCGACTCGGCGGTGCGCGTGACGACCGTCCCGCAAATCCGGTCCGATTGCAGCAGAAAGAACGATTCGCCCGGACTGTGCGGCTGCGGAGGCGGCGGCGGCGCGTTGGGCGCCAGGACCACCGCCGCAGACGGCGACGCGCGCAGTTCCCAACCCGCGAGCGAGCCGCCGCCAGCGGCCGCGTCGGCGGCGGTGATGGCGGCGGTCTCTCGCACGGCGCCCGCGTGCGCGCCTGCCCCGCCGGGCGCCGCGTGCGCCAGCGCCGGCGCCGCGCCCGCGCCCGCGCGCGCGGCGGCGGGCGTGGCCGCGGCGGCGGGCGTGGCGCCAGCAGCGGCGATCGCCTGCGCCGCGACCGGCGCGCCCTCGACGCGGACGGCACGCAGCGCGAGGGCCTCGAAGAAGGCGATCGCGCGCGCGCGCTGCTCGTCGGTCGGCGCGCCCATGTCGCCGCCCGCGCTGCCGCCCGCGCCGCCGCCCGCGCCACCGCCCGCGCCGCCGAGCGCGTCGGCGGCAAGCCGCTCAAAGTATGCCGTTACCTCCGTCTGCTCGCGGCGGAGCAGCTCTCGCGCGCTCGCGCCCTGCGCGCCTACCGCGCTCAGCGGCAGCAGGCCGACCCGCGCGAGCGTCTCGTTGTGCACATGCTGCGCGAAGCGCATGGCGTCGCGGAACTGTGCCCTCGTGCTCTCGTCAAGCGCGGCGGGCAGCGCGTCGGCCGCGCCGTCCGGCGCGGCCTCGGCGAGCGGCACGCCGTGCGAGAACTGGCGCGCCATCTTGCGCAGCTGGGCCACGTCGCCGCCCGCCGCGCGTGCTTCGCCCAGCGCGAGCGCAAAGCGCGCAAGCGCAGCCTCGGACCAAGCCGCACCCGCCGCTGCGCTCGCGCCTGGGCCGCCCGCCACGCCCGGCGCGCGCGCGGCGCCTGTCGCCGCCGGCGTGCGCGGCGCCCCGACGAGCCGCGCGGGCGCGAGACGCGCCGCCGCGCTTGGCGCCGCGGCCGCTGCCGTCTGCACATGGGCCGCGGAGGCCGGGCCGCCCGCCACTGCCGGCAAGCTGGCGCGACCACCGACGCGCACTGGCCCGCCACCGCTTCCGTTGGCGCCGCGCGCACCACCCGCGCCGGCCGGATGAGCGGCCGCGGCATACAACGCGCCAGCTGTGCCGCCGGCCGCGCCGCCGGCCGCGCTGGCATCTGCGGGCGCGATTTGAAAAAGGGCGCGCACGAAGGATTCTGCCCTGCGCTTGCGCTCAGCTTTCGCCTCGTCGCGGCTCAGCTGGCCGGCGCCGTTCGCCGGCGCGCCGCCGGCGTCGGCGGGCATCGCTGCCGGCCACGAATCCGCGCCCGCGCCCGCGCTGACGCGCCCGCCCGAGCCCGCGCCCGAGTCCGGGTCCGCCACGGACTCGAGTGCCCGGCAGAGGTTGCTGTCCGGACCCATGAAGGAATAGCACGCCGACGCGGCGAGCTGGTGCATGAGGGATGGCTGCGAGATCTCCGGCACCGCCGGCGCGATCGGCGGCGCGACGGGCGCGCCGCCATCGCCCGAAAACGCATCCGCTGCACCCGCGCCGCCGCCGCCCGCCGCGCGGGCCTCGCCGCCCGCGCCGTCCGCGCCGCCATCGTGCCACGTGTCGCCGCTCGTCGTGCCGCCCTCTCTGGCGCCCGCGCCGTCGACTGCCGGCTCCGGCAGGCGCGTGGGCGCGCCGCCATCGTGCTCGCTCGCGCCCGCCTCTCCCGTCGATTCGGCTGACTCAAACGCGCCGGACTCACCGGACTGTGCGCTCTCGCCTGCCGAGCCGAGCCCCAGCGAGCGCAGCGCGAGGCCGTCGAAGAAGGCCTGCGACCTCTGCACGTGCAGCGCATCCACGGACGACGAATTCACCGCGTCCACCGCGCCCGTCGCGTCCGCGGCCGCGTCGCCGTCGCCTCCGCGCAACACGTCCGCCGCCATGCTTTCAAAGAAGTCTTTGACGCGCGTCGCATCCGCCACGTTGGGCAGCTGGTCGCGCGCGCGCTCGCCCGCGCTCGCGTGCAGCTCTCGCGCGAAGACGAGCGCGCGCTCAAAAAGCATGGCGGTCTGCGCGTCCAGGCCCGGAGGCACACCGCCACCGTCCGGCGCGTCCGCGACGCGAGCGCCGCCGCGCGCGCCCTCGCGCTCAGCCTCGAGCTCAAGGGCAAGCAGCGCCAGGTCGGTGGGGCTCCACGCCTCCCCGGCCGCCGCGCCCGTCGGCGGCGTCGCGGGCGCGTGTCGCGCGACCGCCGCGGCGCCTGCCGCGTGCACCTGCGCGCTGTGCGCGCTCTGCCCGCGTGCATGCGTCCCCGGTCCTGGCTGCGTGTCCGGCTGTGTGTCCGGCTGCGTGTCCGGCTGTGTGTCCGGCTGCGTGTCCGGCTGCGGCTGCGGCTGCAAGAGCGCGCGCTGTGCAGGCTGCGCTGCCCTGAGTGATGCAATCACGTCAAAGAGCGATGGCTGCCCACCCGACGCACCCGCCGCGCCACCGCCTGCCGCAGCGCCGCCGCCACCACCGCCGCCGCCGCCACCGCCCACCATCTTCTGGAAGAAGTCTGCAAGGCCTGACGGCGACGGCGCGCCGCCGCCGGAGCCGCCGCCACCGCCGCCGGGCTGCACGCCGCCGCCGCCGCCCGTGCCGCCGCCCCCGCCCAGCTCCTTGAGGACAAGCGCCATGAAGCGCTCCATTGGCGAGCCGCCCGCGCTGCCCGCGCTGCCCGCGCCGCCCGCGCCGCCCGCGCCGCCCGCGCCGCCCGCGCCGCCCGCGCCGCCCGCGCCGCCTCCGCCCGAGAAGCGATCGACCAAATTTGAAAAGTCGTCAAGCATCCCGCGGTTGCCCCCGCCGGCGCCGGCGCCGGACGCACCGCCGGCGCCGGCGCCGCCGGCGCCGGCGCCGCCCCCGCCGCCAGTCGCGCCGCCTCTTCGCTTGGACGAAACTTGCTTGCAGAGCGCATCAAGGATTGCGTGCCCGCCAGCCCCGCCGGCGGCGCTTGAGCTGCCGGCCGCCGTGTCGGCGGACGGCGAAGGGCAGTCCCCGCCGCTCGCGAGTGCGCGGAAGATCTCAAGCAGATGCGAGCTGCCGCTGCCGCCGCCTCCAGCGCCGCCTGCGCCGCCGGCCGCTAACGGGCGCGGCGCCTCACCGCTCGCGCCGTGCACCGCCAGCACAGGATCCGGATGCATATCCGGATCCGGACCCGAGTGGGGATCGGCATCGCGATCCGGATCCGGAACGGCTGCTCGGGATGGCGGCACGCCAAACATGGACGCGAAGAACGCGCGCGCGTTCGCGTTGCGCGCCGCCTGCTGCGCGCTGCGCGCGTCGACGCCGCCTGCGCGCGGGGCGCTCGCACCCGCGCGCGCGCGTTGCGGAGCCGAGCGTCGCGCCCGCCCGCCGCTGTGCGGCGCCGGCGGCGACGACGCCGCCGGCGCGAGGCCCGCGCTGCGCGGCGACTTCGTGCCGTGCGCACCCGCTGCCAGCGCGAGACCGCCGCCATCGCCCGCGCCACTGTCCGCGTCCGGGCAGAGCGGCAGCTCGTCGCTTTTTAAAAACGAGAGGCACGCGGACGCGGCGAGCTGCGCGACGAGCTCCGCGTCGACGCGCGCGAGCAGCGCGGGCGGGTACACGCCGGGCGGGTACACGCCGGGCGGGTTGGGCGACGGCGGGGGCGGAGGCGACGGCGGGGGCGGAGGCGACGGTGGAGGCGATGGCGGAAGTGAGGCGTGCGGAGGTTGCCGCGCGCTCGGCACGGGCAGCGGCGGCGGGCGTGGCGGCGCCACCGGCGAGACCGTCGGCTCGAGCGGCGCGATCGGGTCGGTCGGGACCACCCGGCGCACGGCCTCGCCCGCGGGAGACGGCGCGGCGCGCGTGCGTAGAGGCGACGTCGCCGGTGCCGTCGATGCCGGGTGACACCGGTGGCGCGTGCATGCGGGCACGGCCGCCGCGTGCGCCGTGCCCGCCTGCGTCGCCGACGGCGCGCGCGTGTCCGCCGCGGCGAGCGCGCCGAAGGGCGACGTGGCGGCCGCCGACGCGCCGATGGGCGGCGCGGGCTCGCCGCCGCCGCCGCTCGCGGCTGCTGCCGGCTCAAGCGCGACGCTCGCCGCGAGCGCGCCGGCGAACGCCGCGGCGCGAGGCTCGAACGCGACCCTCGTCACGTTGTCGCCGAGCGCGCGGCGTGCGGCGTCGGCGAAGAAAGCGGCCACCTCGCCCGACTGCACGCGTGCGATCTGCGCACGGCTCATGCCCGTCGCGTTCGCCGCGCTGCGCGGGAGCGAGCCGTCGCGCACGAGGCTGAGCGTGCGCACGCGCGCCGAGAAGGCGGACGCGTTCGCGACGAGCGCGCGGAGCAGAGGCGGATCGACGCCCGGCGGTAGGAGCGAGCCGATGGTCGCCGGCACGAGCGCGAGCGTGCGCGTGGCGCTCGCACTGCCACCGCCGCCGCTGCCGCCGCTGCTGGCGACGGTGACGCCGCCACCACCCTCGCCGTCGTCGCCGAGCTGCGCGCACAGGCCGCGGTCCTCGCTCTGCAGCAGTGCGGTGCATGCGCTCGACGCGGCGAGACGAAGCGCAGTCGCGTACGCGGCTTCGTCGTGCCGCGAGTGCGAGGTCAGCTCGGCGGCGGGCGGTGCGGCCAGATCACGCGAGCTGTCGGCGAGCGCGGCCGGGCGGACGGCGCCCAGTGCCGCTGGCGAGGGCGGTGACGACGGCGGCGATGGCGACGGCGACAGCGACGGCGACGGGCACGCACGGCCGTTGCACGCCCTCGCGGCCGCGCGCATGGCGCGGCGAGACGGCGGTGGCATCGGCGGCGGCGGCTCGGGTGCGGGAGGCGGCGGCCTGGGCGCCGGCGGCGACGGCGGCGCGGGCGGCGGGCTTGATGGCGGCGCCGGCGGCGGTGGGCGTGGCGGCGGGCCGGGCGGCGGAGGGCGAGGCATGTGCATGAGCGCGCAGAGCTTGGTCGTACAGCGCCGCTGCCGGTGCGGCGCGGCCGCGCTGCTCGTCAAGAGCGCGAGCATGGCGGCCAGCGCGGCCAGCGCGACGCGCGGCCGCAGCCGCGCCGGTGCCATCCCCTTCCGCAGCTGAGTGTGACCCACTCAGCGGAGCTCCATCGAAAAGCGCCCGAGAAGCCAAAATCGGTCGGCCGTTTCAAATCCCTCCTCCAAAATGGGCCAAGCAAAGGCAGTGCTGAAGACGGCCGCGAGGCGATGCGGCCCAGCACCGCTGACGGCTTCGGCTCACGCGCTCGGCGCGAGTTCGCGGTGGCTCACCGGCGAGCCGAGCCAGGCCCTGGCCGCTACAACGTGTGGTCGAGCCAGCACCATGCCTCGCCGCTCGACGCGCTCTCGCGCTCAGCCGGCGTTGGATCGCCGCCCGCCGGCGTGTCGCGCGGGGGGCTCGGGCGGCTGCCGATCGCCGGTCTCGCGTCCGACGCGCAGCGCGCGGTGCACCATCGCGACCACACGTCGCGCGGGCTGCAGGGGCGCGCCATTGTGACCGCGCATGAGCCCACCGACGTCGCACGTCTCGCGAAGGACCTCAACACCCTCGGCGCGCGCGCGCTTGGCGGCCGCAGCCCAATCGGCGTGGAGGATGATGCGGGCGTCCTCGCGCGCGCGGGGCCGACGGACGCGGAGCGGCGGCGCGCGTTCGACGAGTACGCACGCGTGATGGGCGAGCCTGAGGCCGAGCCGCTCGCTCACCACCGCGCGCCGTACGGCGCACCCGACGCACGCCCGGGCTCGGCGAGCGCGATTGCCGAGCTCGCGCGGCGCGGCGAGCCGCGCGCGAGCAGCGCGAGCTACGGCAGCTTTCACGCCGAGCCACCGCCGGCGGGCCGGCCACCGCTATATGATGAGGATCTCGCCTACGAACAGGGCCGGCGCGACGCGCTCCGCTCGGCCTCGGCCGGCAACACGGCCGCGACCGTCGCCGGCGCGGGCGCGCGCCGCGCGATTCCCGACGAGCGCGAACGCCGTGCGCACCATTACGAGTGGGGCTCGCCCGCGCCGCACGAGCAGCTGCGCCCGGCGGTCGACGCGTGGGTGCGCGCGGCCTCGCCTCCGCGCGCGCGCGAGCGCGCCGCCGCCGACGCTGACGGCGGCGCCACGTGGCACTCGCTGCGACCACTCATGCGACAGCTGAGCCGCTCAGCATGGCTGCGTAGCAAACTGGGCTCGGCGGACGGCGCGGCGCACGGCGCGCGCGACGACCCGCCGATCTCTGCGCGCGGCGCGAGCCTGGCCGAGATCGAGCTACGGCTATGGCTACCCGCTGACGAACCGCACGCGGGCGAGCTCCGCGCGCCAGCCGCGCCGACGGCCGCGCACATTTCCGCGCGGCACGTCGACGCGCTCGAGGCGTCGCTCCGCGCGCTGCTCGAGACGATGCAGGTGTCCGCCGGCTCGCGGAGCAAGGCCATGCGCCGCCTTTTCGCCGATTTCCCGCTCGGCGCGAGCGCGCTCCACGATGGCGGCATTGGCGCCGACGACTTTGCACGCATGCTGGTCGCGACGCGCGTGCAGTGGGCCAACGCGCAGACGGCGCGCGCGCTCTTCGAGCGCTACGACTTTGATGGTAGCCGCACGCTCACGGCGCCCGAGCTCGAGGCAATGCTCTTTCGAGAGGGCCGCGGCGCGCGCGCGCGCGCGACGATCGGCCGCGTGCGCGAGGCGCTCGCCGAGCGTGGCGCGAGCGGCGCTGAGTCGATGCAGGACTCTGTGAGGCAGTTTCGCATCTTTGACCGCGACGGCTCGGGCTCGGTCGACCGCGCCGAGTTCGCGCGCGGTCTGCAGCTGTGCCTGGGCGGCACGTCGATCTGGCCGCTCTCGCGCGGAGACCTCGAGTGCCTTTTCACAACGTTTGACCGCGACGGCGACGGCCATGTGGCCTTTGAGGAGTTTGCGCTCTCCGTGCGCTCGCCGCTGCCCGACGCGCGCCTCGACGTCGTGCTGCGCGCGTACGACAAGCTGTGCGCGGTTGCGCGCGCCGACCCGCGCGAGGGCGTGCGGTTGGGCGAGATCGCGCGCCAGTACGACGCGGCACGCCACCCGCGCGTCGCGCAGCGGCGCGCGACCGAGGGGCAGGTGCTCGCCGCGTACCTCGCGGGCTTTGACAAGGACAACAACGAGGTCGTGACGCTCGGCGAGTTTGTCGAGTACTACACGTGGCTCGGCTGGAGCATCGGCGACGACCGCCTCTTTGAGCAGATGATCGTCGAGTCGCTTCACCTCGACTCGCATCGCTGAGTGATTTTCAACTTTGCTCTGCTTGCGGGGCTGGTGTTGTCACGGGGTACCGCCTGTACGCTGTGAGCCCCCCTTTGGACTCGGTACCACCCCTTTGGGGGCCTCACAGAGTACAGGCGGTTACAGCGCCGAGTGCATGCTCTTGCGGCGCCGAGTCCAGGCTCCAGCCGCGGCTATACTCATACCGCGCGGGAACTTAAATACTAACGACGCTTACAGGCGACGGCTGGACAAACGGAGCGAGCGAAAGGGCGCACGCAACATCAGGCCGAAATCAGGGCGTCGACCCTGTGCACGCCGGCAGCGGGAACGGCCGGGACGGCAAGGACGTGGCAGGACGCGTCATGGGCGGACACCCACACACGCCTAGCCACCCCTCGCCGGCCCCCGCCGGCCGCCGCCGCCGTCGCCGCGCCGGAAGCAGAGGCCGTCCACACCGCCGCAGGCGTCCACATCCGCCTGGACGCCGTGAGCCGCGTGGCGGTGCGGCGGCGCCTGTCCGCGCGCCATCTGCGCGCGCGCGAGCAGGAGCTGCGCGTGCCCACGCACGACGCACGCGGCGAGCTGGAGGCGCATGTGGCGCTCGAGGGCCGCGCGGGCGACGTCGCGCGAGGGCGCGCCCATGCGCGCCATCCACGCGTCCGCGCCCATGTGCGAGAAGGTGACGAGCAGGTCGGCGAGGCCGGCCGACCACTCGCCGAACGAGCCGATGACCAGCGCGCGGATCGGCGGGAACGAGTTGAGGCGCGCCTGCATCGGGCCCACCTGGCCCGGCTGCATGCCGAAGAGCTCCTCGTCGAGTTGAGCGCACGCACGCCGCCGCTCGCCGCCGACGGCCGCCGCCCGCCGCTCAGCGGCCTGGCAGCGGCGCGTGTCCGACTGGCCGTAGCGCGTGGGGCAGTACGAGATCGACTTGAGCTCGCACAGTGTCTGCACGAGCTGAGGGGCCGAGCCCGCACCGTTGAGCACTACGACGAGATCGACGGTGGGCACGCGCCGACGACGCAGGGCCGCGCGCCCGGCCGGCGGCACGCCGGCGAGCACGGAGCCAAAGATGTCCGCGTCCTCGCGCCGCGCGTAGGTCCCGGCGTATCCGCGAGCCAGCGAGGCGAGCAGGTTGAGAGCGGGGTCGTGGCGAAGCTTCGCGACGTGGTCGTGGGCGACGCCCGGTGCCGCCGCGAGCGCGTCGCCGAACGCATCGACCGGGATCGGGCGCTGGCTGCCGCTGCGCGCGAGGCGCGCGCCCGCCGCCGCGAGCTGCGCGCACACGGGGCTCGGCAGACCCAAGTAGCGCGCAACCGCCTCGGCCCACTCCGCCGGAGAGAAAGCGGCATAGGCTCGCGGCAGGGCCTCGAGGAAGAGGCCGCTCTCTTTGCCGAGGCCAAACCAGAGGCCGCGTGGGCGCGAGCCCGGCGGCATGGCGGCGTGCTCAGCGTTGAGCATGTCGAAGCGGCAGCGCTCGCGGTCGCCAGTGATGTCGGCCAAGAGGCTAGGCCGGCGTCCGGCGGCGGGAGCGGCGGGCGCGACGGAGCCGGGCGGCAGGCGGAGGACGCGCACTTCCGTGTCGCCCTGGCCGCCGCCGAGCTCGGCCTGCATGGCGTGCCAGGCGGAGGCGAGATCGCGCCCCAGGCGCGAGCCCGAGGCGAGGAACGAGCGCCACCCGTGCGCGTCCATGTCGGCGAAGGCGTCGTGCCCGACGCGCGCCGCGATGGCAGGCCGGTCGAGGACGCCCGCCTCCAGGACCGAGCCGTCCGCGGCGCGCGTGTCGAGCAGGTGCGGCAGGGCGAGGCTGGCGGCGCTCCAGATCAGGGCGGGAGCGAGGTCGACCTGCTTGCGCAGGCCGGTGCCATGCATCGCAATCGGGAGCGGCAGCCGGCGGCTCGCGATGGCATCCGTCGAGACGGAGACGCCGAGAGCGACGGTAGCCTGCCGGGCGAGGATGTCGTCGAAGGCAGCCGCGGCCTGCAGGGAGTCTGACAGGTACGAGTGGGAGATCAAGTAGGAGAAGCGGAAGATGGTGGAGCGGCGGGTGAGGACCCACAGCGACTGTTTGGCCGACGAGCCGAGCGTTGTGATCAGCTTGTTCGAGATGCCAGCGATCTCGTCGGTCTTGGTCGCGAGTGTCCTGCCCACGTAGCCAGGTGAGCCCACCGGCACGCCGTAGATGTTGAGGCCGTAGTGGAGAGCGCCAGTGGCCGGGTCCGCCACCGAGCCGAGGGGAACGGCCCCCCGGCAGCCCTCGAGCGCATCAGCGCTGCGCGGATCGATCCAGCACGCCGACTTGGCCAGATTGGCGTGAAGGCCGAGGCCGGCGAGCGCAGCCTCGAAGCGCGAGAGCGCAGCGGCGACGAGAGCGGGCGGGCCGACGGCGTAGACGTCGTCATGACCTGCGCGCGCGGCCCCACCGACCGCGGCGAGCTCGGCGTCGAGGGCCACGAGCGCGGGCTGGATGGCGACCGCGAAGAAGTAGCTGCCCTCCACCGAGCCCTGCTGCACGCCTTCCGAGCTTCGGAAGGGGAGCTGCGTGAGGGGCGCGCCGCCGCTACCGCCGCCGGCAAAGACGGGCGCCTGCGGGCCGAGAGTCGCGTGCGCAAGGCGAGCGAGCGCGCGGATCTCGCCGGGGACGCTGCCGTCGGACAGCTGGCGGAGGACGGCTGCGCGAGAGACGGAGTTGAAGGCGTTGGAGATGTCGAGGGTGAAGATGCCAAAGCTCAGCTCAGCGTCCAGCAGCTCGCGCAGGCCGATGATGAGTTTGGTGGCGCCCGCCGCGACCGCCACCCCAAGCTGCTGCGGCGCGAGGTGGCCCGCGAAGGTCTCCTTCAAAGACGCGTTCGCGAAGATCGCCTTCGTCACCGCCCGGCGGAGCGCGCAGGAAATGCCCACCGGCCTGGCATCCTCCGCCTCGTCAGCAGACGGGGCGCGCTTGCGCAGGGCGAGCAGCCGCACGGACGAGAAGACAAAGTTGAACCAAGCTGGCAGCGCGCCGTTCGCAAAGCGCGTCGCGAAGTACGCACCGGCGGCCGCCGCATCGGCCGCGACGAGAGAGGGGAAGGGCACGGTCGGCACCAGCGCCGTGAGGTACTCGTAGCGCCAAGCCGACGCGCCAGCAGCCTTGTCGGTGTCGAGGTGGCGAAAAGCAGTCTCGATGTCGGCGGGCAGGACCCGAAGGTGCGGAGCGTCATCCACACCGTCGAGGACAGCGTCGACGCTCTCAACACGCACCGGGTGCTTGGCCACCATCTGCGCGAGCACCTCCGGGCGCGCGATGTCAGCGATGCCGTGGCTGTCAAGCAGGCGAGACGCATCAGAGATCTTGCCCTTGGCAATGAGAGCGAGCGCCCTGCGGAGAGCGCGGTCCGCGGCATCCTCACGCGCGGGCCAGCGCCGCGTGGCGTGCACCGCGCAATCACGCTCCCAGCCCGCGACCAGCTCGGCGTAGGCGCGCGTCTCCCACAGCGTAAAACGCTGCGCGAGCGCGGCGCCCATGCGGCGTGGGTCAGAGCGGGGGGTGCGGCGCAGGAGCAGCGCCGGGAGGACGAGCAGCATCTTCAGCGCGCGTTCCGTCTCCGGCTGACGCACCCCCACCGCGCCGACGCCCTCGAGTGCCTCAGCGTCACGGAGGGCGTGGAGCACCTCAACGAAGGCCGTCGCGAAGCGCTCCGCAAAGCCGGGCGGCAAGGCGGCGAGCATGGGCACCGCCGACTCGTGGAGGCCAGCGACCTGCATGACGGTGAGATGGTCGATCGCCGCGTAGCTCCCGTCAGCCGGTGCCCGGGCCGAACTGGGCAGGGTCGGCCGAGGGAGCGGCCGGGCGCGCTCCTGCGCGCGCGCGCTGGCAGCGGCCATGCTCGTCGGAGCCGTCGGGCGCGTCGTCGTCATCGTCGCCAGGGAAGGGCCGGCGCAGCGGCTGCGGCCGCTCGGGCTGCGGTGGCGGCGGCGGCGGCGGCGGGTGCGGCGGCGGCGGGGGGCCCGGCGGCGGCGCTTGCTGCTGGGGCGGGCAGCGCGCGGAGCGCGGACCGGGGCGTCCCGACGAAGGCGGGCGGCCCGGCGGCGGTGGAGGCGCGGGCCGGGTCCCCGCACCGGCGGCCGAGCGCGTCCGCTGCGAGGGGGGGGCTGGACGGACCCCCCGCCCGTGCCGCGCGGCGAGCGCTCGGCGTGGCCGGCGGATGGACGGGCGTCGGCGAGGACAAGCTGTCGGCCTCCGGCAGGAGGCGCTCCGCCTCAAGGAGCGCGCGATCCCGCGTGCCGCGCGGAATCAGCGGCTGCCCGCGGCCCGCCGCGCGCAGCCGAGCGCACGCCTCGGAGCCGTAGCGGCAGGCGAGGTGCTCGATAACGGAGGGCGCCACCGCGGGTGTCGCGTGGCCAGGTGACGGCCCAAAATCGCCCCAGCCTGTCGCGACCGGACGCGGGAGGTCGAGAGCGGCGCCGGACGACAGGGGCCGGCCGCAAAGGACGTCAAGCGCACGCTCCGCCAGTTCGCGGATCCGCATGGCCATGTACTCGTGCACGAGGGTCGCACCAGGGTGATCCCAGAGCTTGTCGGGGTGCATGCCGCGAGCCAGGGAGGCAAGCCAGGCCCGCCTGCCCGCTTGCAAGCGGCGTGCCTCAGAAGCGTCGGGCCCTGGGTTCGATGAGACCGGGAGGCTCTCGAGGACGAAGAGCGCAGCCGACGCGTCGCCCGCGAGAGGATGAGGCCCCGGCCCACGCGTCGAGAAGAACGCGTAGAGCTGGTGATAGGATGCCGTGAGGCCGGTGAGGAAGAAGAAGCCGCGCGGTGGAGGGTCGAGTGGCGGCGACGCGCCGTCGGGAGGCATCAGGGCCAGCGGCCTCCCCGCCATGCCCGCGGGGCCGCGCTACGATCGCGCGGGCCGGGCGTGCAGGGAGGCCGTCGCCATTCAAAATCCGATAGAATATGGAACTTAACTTAAATGGACTCTCCATGACTTTCGCCGCGGCGCTCGTCGGGTTGCTCGTCGCGCCGGCGCTCGAGCTCCGCGCGCGCTTCGCGCCTGCGTTCTCGCATGGGCCGTTCGTCCTTGAATACGCGCGTGTGAGCGCCTTGGTTGCGGAGTGGAGCGCGGGGACGGGCGAGCTCGACCCGTTCGGCGTCGTGCTCTGGCCGGGCGCGGACGCGCTCGCCGAGATCGCTGTCGGCGAGATCGACTTTGCAGGCTGCTCGACGCTCGAGCTCGGATGCGGCACGGGCCTCTGCTCGCTTGTTGCCGCCTCGCGCGGCGCGATCCGCGCGCTCGCCACGGATTCCAACCCGGAGCCCCTCGAGCTCGTCGCGGCCGCTGCCGCGCAGCAAGGCCTCGCCTCGGTCCGCACGGAGGTCTTCGACATGTGCTCCGACGCGCCGCTTGCGCACGGCATCGACGTGCTGCTTGCAGCGGACGTGTGCTATTCAGAGCGCATCGCGCGCGCGCTCGCCGCGCGCTGCGCGCAGGCTTCAGCCGCGGGCGTCCAATGCCTCGTCACAGACTCTGTCAACATTGCGCGCGAGCACTTTGCGCACGAGCTGCGCAGGCTCGGCGTGGACTTTGAGCGGGCAAACTTGACGCGCTCCTTCCTGGGGCACGCCGTCTCCCTGGATATGGAGGTGGAGAGGTCGTGCACAGTCGCGCTCTTCAAAATTGCCGGTCGGCCCCGTCCTGCATCCGACTGAGCCTTCGGCCTCGGGCTTTGGCTGCCCCCCGTCTACTTCATTTGCAGCTTGGCATGATGCGTCGTCGAATTTATCGCCTGCGGCTGGAGCGGAGCGCGGTGTCGTCGGAGTCGGTGCGCCACTCGCTGGTCGTCACACCGACGACCCGGAGCGCTCGCCGTGCCCACGCTCCGGGCTGCTTGACGCTCAACGATCGTGTCCGTGCTGATTGACCCGGAGCGCTCGCCGTGCCCACGCTCCGGGCTGCTTGACGCTCAACGATCGTGTCCGTGCTGATGCAAAAAGCCGGCGACGGAGTCATCCATCTTGCTTCGCCACGGCATGCACGGCGCCGGCGCGACGGTGCCCGTGATGATCGAGCGATGGGAGAGGTCTCTGTACCCCATGAAGTCCTGGTGTTTCGCGTGCTCGAACTCGACGAAGAGCCGATCGACGGCGCCCGTGTCAAAGTACGGGTAATCTGTCTCGCGTTGCAGCGCGCGCGCATGGTCGCCCTGGAACTCGACGGCCTGCTGGTCGCCGACCAGCGTGCTCTCGCGCTTCGCCCACGCGTCCGTGTCCGCCTCCATCTGCGCCTGCGGCGGCAGCGCGATCCGGCCGAGGATGACATCGCGCGCCCACCACGCCATCAGGTCGAAATGGGAGAAGGTGTACCTGCGGAGGCGCGCAACGTCGGCGGCGCGCGGCGCGGCGCGGCGTGGTGCGCCACGCGAGGCGGGGCACGCCGGCGACGCGCATGCGGCGGCAGCGTCAGCGCGGCGCGCGTCTCGCGCGGAGCAAACAAGGACAATTCAGCGAGAGCGCGTGCGAGCGGCGCGGCGCACGACGCGCCATTGGTCCTGCGAGCCGAGGTAGAAGACGCGCGGGTTGCGCATCCAGACAACACCGCGGTAGAGACCGCGCGGGTAGAGGCTCGTGGGCGTGCGGAGGCGGAGTTCGTCGGGGAGGAAAGGGTAGTGGTGGACATAGCCGGTGCACAGAATGATGCTGTCAAACTCGCCGCTCGTGCCGTCCAGAAAATGGCACGCGCTGCCGTCCACGCGTTTCAATTGCGGGCATTGGCTCCAGTTCGGCGGGAGCGCGTCGAACGCCATCGGCGCTGAGCGGTATGAGATGGTGACCGAAGCGGCGCCAAACTTCCACACCTGCGAACCAATGTCCTCCGCCGAATAGCTCCGCCCGACGATCAGCACGCGCTGCCCCTTGAACTCGGAGGCGTTCCGGAAGTCGTGCGCGTGCAGCACGCGGCCGCGAAAGGTTTCCATCCCGTCGACCTGCGGCACGTGCGGCACGGAGAAGTGGCCGCTCGCCACGATGAGGTAATCGAACGTCTCGGTGTACATCGCGTCCTCCGTCAGGTTGTGCACGGTCACGGAGAACGTGGATGTCGCCGCATCAAATCGCACCATGCGCACGGCGGACGAGAAGCGTATCCAACTGCGCACGCCCGCCTTGCGCGCGCGGCCGGCAATATAGTCGGCCAGCACGGCGCGCGGCGGGTAGGAAGGTATGGGCCGGCCAAAGTGCTCCTCGAAGGAGTAGTCCGCCAGCTCGAGGCATTCCTTTGGCCCGTTGCTCCACAGGTTGGGGTACATTGACGAGTGCACCGGCTCGCCGAGCTCGTCCGTGCCGACGCGCCAAGTCGCATTCCACTGGCCGCCCCAATCGCTCTGCCGCTCAAAGCACACGACGGTGGGTATTGGCTCGCCCTGCTCGGCCTTTGCCTGGAACGCCCGCAGCGCTGAGAGGCCGGAAGGGCCCGCGCCGATGACCGCAACGCGCTGCATCCGTCGACTTGAGGTTTTGCCGCGTCAAACAGTCCTCGGGGGGAGGTTTCGTCCCTAAATACTGGAGCAGCGCCCTTGGCATCGCTAGATCGCCGCGGCCGTGGCCGCCGCCTGGAAGACGAAGCCCTCGAGCTCGGGCGGCGAGCGGGTCCAGCCGCGCAGCGGGCCGTCCGGCCGCTGCAGCCAGCGCTTGGCGTCACGGTATTCGGCCGCCGCGTCCTTGAGCTGGCGGTACGTGAGCGCCGCCGCGCCGCTCGCCACGCCGAGCTCGGCCAGCGCCGGCGGCAGCGCGTCCCCGGGCGCGCGCGCGCAGAGCTCGACGAGCTGGGCGAAGAAGGCCGCCTTGCTCAGCCGCGAGCCGTGCTTGCGACTCACCTTGCTCTTGTTCGCGCCGAGCTTGAGCCCGCTCAGCCCGTTCACCGCCTCGGCCGACGCAGGCGCCGGCGCCGCGCCCCAATTCACAGAATTCGAACACGCTGAGCCGGCGGGCGGCTGCTGCGCGTCGAGCGCGATGCGCTCGGCGCGCGCGAGCGCCACGATTGCGCCGTCCCCATCCCCTCGCTCGTCGCGCGCGCGCGTGATCAGCCGCAGCGGCGCGCCCGCGCGCGCGCCGCGCGCGAGGCGGCAGCCGCATGGCGGCTCGTCGGCGCACGCGCGCTGCACGCGTTCGACGACGGCTCGGCGAAGCGCGCGCGGGCACGCCGCGCCGCCGACGATGAGTACATCCGGAGGCACCGGCTCGAGCCAGAGCGAGAGTGCCGCGCCCTGCAGCCCGACCGCCGCCCAGAGCGCAAGCTTGTCGGAGCACGAGACGCTGCGCGTCGCCTCGCCCCGCCCGGGCTTGCGCTGCACTGCGCCGAGCACGCTCGCGCCGGGCGTGCGCGCGAGTGTGGCGCTTAAGCTCGCGTCCATGTGCCACGCGTTTGCCTCGCCGCGCGCTTGATCGCTGAGCTCAACCTCGGCGGCCACCGCGCGCGCGGCCGGCTCGGCGGCCGGCGCGGCTGTCGCGCCGCCAAAATGCCTCGCCCGCTTGGCCGGCGCGCCCGCTTCGCCAGCGTTGGAATCAGCCAAGGGTGCCTCTTCCCGCGCGAATAGGCTCGCGTCGCCGCACGGCGACGCGGACGAGAAGAAGACGAC
This sequence comes from Diacronema lutheri, assembly GCA_019448385.1. Taxonomy (NCBI): domain Eukaryota; phylum Haptophyta; class Pavlovophyceae; order Pavlovales; family Pavlovaceae; genus Diacronema; species Diacronema lutheri. The sequence goes on along the minus strand of JAGTXO010000005.1, from coordinate 49,004 downwards.
GGACGTCGACCGACGAACGCGGAACGGCGCATCGCCGTCGCCGGTGCGCTCGAGGATCGAGGGCTCGCCGTCGAAGAGGGCGCAAAGCTCGGCGCAGAGGAAACGACGAAATGCCCGGCGCGCACTCACCTCCGCGTGCCCGTCGCGCGTCCGCAGGCCCGTCGCGTCTGCGTCGGCCGCGCTCGCCGTGAGGCACTTGGTCCCCGTGCCGAGCGCGACGACCTGCAGGCGCTCGGCGCCAGCCTCGGCGTGCACGAGGACGATGCCGGCGAGCACGGTCCACTCGCGCTCGCCTGGCTTGCCCGTCGGCGGCAACGCTCGGTAGCGCTCGTAGCACGCGAGCGCGACTCGATTGGCAAACTGTGCGTCTGCAGAGTGAGCCGCCATGGGCGTTTTCCCGCGCGAGGCGCGTTGTGAAACGTTTTGACGCCCATCGGCATGAATCGTTCGACCGAGGGCCGGCGCGCCCAGCTCATCAAGTGGCGCGCGGAGCAGCGCAAGCAGCGGCCGGAGCAGACGGCCGCGGGTGTCAAGGAAGGCCGGCCGGGGCCAAGCAGCGCCGCATCTAGATGCGGCGCCGGCAGCGGCCGACGGACGCTGCCGGCGCGGCACCAGGCCGTCGGTGCCGACATCCCCTCGCCGATTCCGGAGGCCGCCGTGGGCGCCGACGTCGAGCCGCCGGCGAGCGCACCACGCTCCGCCAAGCGTCGGACGGGTGCGCGCATTCGAACGCCAGTCGCACCCACGCCCACCTTTTGCCGCTACCTTCGGCCCGCAACCGGTGTGGGCGGCGCGGAAAGTGCTGCGGCCACGGCCGTCTCGCCCGCGTTCCTGCGCCTCCTCGGGCCGATGGCGGACGCTGGTGCCGCGAGCTAGGCATGCGCAGGTTCACAACACGTTCCGGGCCGCGTTGCTCGTCGGGGGCCAGACCCTCTTCCGCGAGCGTTTGAGCCGTGTCACTCCGTCATGCTGTCCCTAAGACAGGCTCAGGTTGCAGATCAATTCAACTTGGGCTTGGCGCGCGCGGGCGTGCGGATGAAGGCAGCGTACAGGCCGGCCGCGCCTGCCATCATGAGCGCCACGAGCGCCCACGCGCCCTCGTCGCCGCGCGGCGTCGCGCCGAGCGCGCGCGCATTCACATCGGCGCACGCGTGCGGCTCGGCCTCGTCGAGCGCCTCGATCGCGGCCGCACGAGCCCTCGCCAGCTCCGCGTCGAGCTCGACAAGCGCGGCGTGCGCCTCGCCAAGCGCGAGCTCGCCCGCAAGCTCAGCGACCACGCGCAGAACCGCGCGCACCCGCTGGACCGCGACGAGCGCACGGTGCGCGGCCGAGCCGGGTCGGCGCGCGGCGTGCCGCGAGCGCGCAGAAAGTCGCGTCTCGCGCAGCGCGCGCACGATGGCGTCGAGCTCTTCCAGCGCGCCGTGCATCGCTGCGGCGAGCTGGTTGCGCGCGCTCACGTCGAGCTGCATCTGCCCGAGCCCAGCGCCGCGCGACGTGTGCGCGAGCGCGCTTGAGCCCACCGCCCAGCCCCACTCGGACGCTGCGCGCGCGTGCGCCTCGGAATAGCTGACGTGCACGGGGAGCACGCCGCCAACCTGACCGCGTGTGGCGCGCGGCGCGCGGCGCGTGGCGCACGGTGCACGCACTCGGCGTGGCGCGGCGCGGCACGGCGCTCGCCGCGCGCGGGACCGACGCAGCGCGCGCGACCGACGCGGAGCGCATCGTCGCGCGACGCACGAGCTGTGCGGCGGCAGCGACCGCGTGTCGGACGGGGTTGGCCAGGTCCCAGACGATGTGCCGGCCATTGCACTGCAGGTGCGAAGGCCATCGCGCATGATCCGATCGAACGCTCGCCGCGACGAGCACGAGGCCGTCGACCGCCTTGGCGGGAAAAAAGCGATCGAGGAAAACGGGCGAAACATCTTCGCTCAGCTCCACCACGAAGATCGGGATCTCCCGCGAGGATGGCGCGGGCATGCGCGACGCTCGCAGCGCGCGCGCCGATGAGCGCGCGCCGGGCGCGCCGGGCACGCCGGCTGCGGGCGGCGTGGCGCTAGCGCGCAGATGCGCGGCGAGGACGTGCGAGTCGAAGAAGACGCGGGACTCGACGCTGAATGAGCCGTCGACGTGCAGGACGGGCACGACCGCGCTCGTGCGCGCGCGCGCGTACGCGGCGGCGATCACGTCGTCATCACCAAGGCGCAGCCTGGAGTGCGCGTGTTTTCAAAAGCGGCGTCGCGCGGCGCGGGGGCGGGGCCGTACACCGCGGGGGCAGGGCCGTGCAAAGGAGGGGTGGGGCCGCGCGCGCGCGTGGAGCGCGCGCGCAGCGGCGAGCGCCCCGCGCGGCGCGAGGCGGATCTGGCAGCGGGTCGCAGCTGGCCGGCGCGGGCGCAGGCGCGAGCGGGGCGCGGCTGTTGGGGGGGGGGGGTCGGCGATGTGCGGCCGGACCTGCGTGCGGTGAAGGTGACGGTCTGTGTCGGCAGCGCAAGTTTGGATACGGCGCGCTTGAAGAGGTCGAGATCAAAGCCACGCGCCGCGCCCGCCGCGCCCGCCGTGCCGCTCTTGCCCAACGGCTCGTCACTGACGACAAAGATTCGAAAGTGAAGTCGCGATGCAGCATGCGCGCTCGGCTCGAGCGGCGCTGACGCGGGCGTGAGCGCGTGCGACGCCGCCGAGCCGATGGCGCCGCCCAACTTTGCAAAGAAGCGACTGACTGCGGGCGCGAGCGCACCATCCGCGTCGAAGGCTCCGGCGAGTCCGGCCGCCTCAGCGTCCGCACCGGACTCGCGCAGCTCTGCCTGCACTTGCTCCCACCGCCGTCGCGCGGCGAGCTGCCGCCGACCCGACCCGCCGAGCGCGCGCGTTGCCGCGTCGCGCGCGCCGCCGCCGCCGGCCTCGTCACCGCCGCCCGCGCCGACGGCGTCGTCGTCGTCGTCGTCGCCCTCCTCGCGGCGCAGCTCGGCGGCGTAACGCGAGAGCAACCGTGCGCGCGCCCGGAGCGCCACGCAGCGCGCGCTGCTGCCCGCCTCTCCCGAGCCGACCTCCGCCTCATGCCACATGCCGCCGCATGCCGCGGGCACCATCTGACGAAGCACCGCAACCTCCGCCTCAGCCTGCCGGACTGTCGGCGGTCCGGCGCGCGGCTCCAGCGCACCCCCTATGCCCATCGCGCGGCCCGTGACGTGCTCGCCGCCGCCGGCGTCGTCGACGTCGCCGACGGCGGCAGGTGGCGCGGCGAGCAGGTCATGCGTGTCCGGGAACGTAAGCGCCGTGCGCACGCCCTCGCCGCCGACGACCGGGCCCCAATGAAAGGGGCCGGCGGAAAGGTCCAGGAAACCGGTACGACCGTCGCCAAGCCACGCGTCGACGAGGCACGCCTCGGCGGACGACGCGTTGGCGTACGCCTCGGCGAGCACCGCGCGCGCGCGCTCGCCGCCGTACCCGAGCATCGCGATCGCCGCGTGCTGCACCGCGTCGCGCGCCGCGCCAGCGCGCGCCGCCGTGCCGCGCGCGCCGCGCGCCGCTGAGTCGCCACCGTCGGTCGGTCGGAGTAGCGCGCCAAGCGTTGAGCCGTGGTCGGCGAGCAGCTGGCGCGCCCACGCTTCAGACCGGTCACGCGCGTCGTGCCAAGCGAGCGCGCCGCCGCCACCGCCCTCGTCCGCGCGCGCGCGCGTGCCCGCGCGCGCGCGCGCGTCGGTGTCGACGGCGTTCCCGAGAGCGTTCCCGAGCGCGTTCCCGAGAGCCTCCGCTGCGCGGCGCACCGCTTCGCGCTTGCCCAGCGCGGGGCGCGCGACGGCGCCAGCAAAGGGCGGGAGCGAGGGCGCACTCGCCGCGCCCGCGCCACCGCCGCTCCCGTCCGCGCGCGGCAGAAGCCGTCCGAGCGCGTCGTCGGCTGCGAGGACGGCGAGCTCGTGTGCGGAGAAACCGATTCTGTAACCGTAATGCGCATACGCGGTCGCCGCGCGGCGCGGGTTGAGGACGAAGAGCGTGTATCCGGCGCGGTCGAGCGCGAGGCGCTCGGCGAGCGACGAGAGCACTGCCTCCATCGCCAGCGCATCGACTTGGTAGAACGCATCCTCCGCTGAGCCGAGCACGCTTGCGCGCTCGGCATACGCGCGGCCATGCGTGCGGCGGCGAGCGTGGCGCGCGCGCGACGGCGCGCCGTCGCCGGCATCACCGTCGCGGACCGGCGCGCCCTCGACCGTTTCGGGTCGCATCTGCCCCTCGAGCAGCCGGTGCACGACCTCCGAGACGCCATCGCCCAGTTCGTACGCGCGCATCCGATACCGGTATCGGACTCGCAACCGCGATGCGGGCGGCCTTTCGTCCTCGCGGTCGCCGGCGCCATCGCGCGCGTCGGTAGCGGGCACATCGCGCGCGCCAGCATGGCGCGGCGCGAAGGTCGCGGCCGTGGGCACGACGAGGTGCGGGAGCGAATCGCCGAAGGTTTCAAACCAACGGCTCAGCGTCGCGCGCGAGACGTTAAGGCCTGGGCGCGCGCGGACGGACGGCATGTCGCGCGGCCACGGCGCGTGCGCTGAGCAGAGCACAGCGCGCGCGAGACGGCTGCGGCATGCGGGCAGCGCGCGCTCGAGGGGGCCACGCGCGGGGCGGTGACCGGGGCGCGCGCCACGCGTCCGTGCGCCCGCGCCACACGCGGGCCACGCGGCGATGGCGTTCAGACCGCGGCGGCTGCCGCACCGAGGTTGCCGTCACCCTGGAAGCCGACAAACATCAGGTTCAGCGTGATTCGCACCTCGACGTCCGGCGCTGGCTCAAGCCCGAGGCAGCTCGCCAACTCGGCACACGAGTCCCATCGCGTGCCCTCGGGCGCATCTGCGAGTTGCGCCTGCGCCCCGCCTGCGTGCGCGCGAGGCGTCGCTGCGCACGGCCACGGCGTGAGGCGCGGCAAAGGGGCGCAGCGCGAAGGCGAAGGGGGCGGCCCCTCGAACGCACCGGCAAGGAGCGCGACAACGGCGATGGTCGCCGCCATCGTTGGGTTGAGGGTCAGTCAATAATCGTCGCACTGACTGTGGCGTCGTTGATGAGTGCGCGAGCACTTGCCGAGCACGCACTTGTGCCTCCGGTGGCCGGTGGCCGGCCGCAGCAGAGGCCCCGTGAACAGGGCTGACGCAGCAGAATCCGGAAAACGATGCACGAGCGCCGTGGCCTCGGCCTCGTCGCGCGGCGTGGACGCGTCGGAGCCTCGGAAGGCGCGAGGCGACGTCGCCGACGCGGCGCGCGCGCGGAGTCGGCAGTGCCGCTCAGTGACGGGCGCCGCTCGCGCTCATGCCGGCCGGCCGGGTCCATGCCTCCACCCCGTCTGCCGACTGCGGTATCCGGCGCCTGAGCGCGGGCAGCAGCGGCACCTCCGTCACGGGCTCGTACGGCGGCATTACCGCCGTGTCGCACACGTCGATCGCGTGGCACTCGGCGACGAGCAGGTTGTGCTCGCCGTGCGAGACCCTGACGGACTCGCACGACGCCGCGGGCGTGACAACGCGCGTGATGCCCGCAGCCGCGACGAGCGCAAAGCACGAGCGGCAGCACATGATGGTGCAGTACAGCGTGCAGCCGTCGAGAGAGATGCCGTTGAGCGCCGCGGCGGTGACGGCGTCGGCCTCGGCGTGCAGGTCGGTGCGCTCATTAGCCTTGGCGCTCGGCCTCTTCGCGCGCACCAGGCTGCGCGCGTACCCCCAGCTCCGGATCGTGCCGCCCTTGACAACGATCGCCGCGCACTGGCCGCGCACCGCGTTCTTGCGCGACGCGAGGCTGCGCAGATCGTTGAGCGTGCGGAGCCACTCGGCGTCGGTGCGCGTGGCCCGCCGCCACCGCGCCGCGTGCGCCCACCACACGCCGAGCGCCGTCGCGCACCACGCGGCGAGCCCGACGACGAGCCGGCCGCCGACCCCGCCGCGTGGCTCCATCGCAAACAAGTTGAGAAGGTCCGGTCCGCCCGCCGCCCACCGGCCCCCGTCTTCACGCAAGCGAACATCGGAACATGTCGAAGGTTGTGCTCGCCTCGCTGATCGTCGCCGGCGCCTCGGCGCTGCAGATGCCGACCAGCCGGGCGGCCAGCTCGCGCGTCTCGCCTGTCGCCGACGCCGCGGCCAAGCTCGGCCGCCGCGGCATGCTCGCCGGCGTCGCGAGCGCGCTCATCGCCGCGCCCGCGCTTGCCGAGTACACGCTCCCTGACTTGCCGTACGACTACGAGGCGCTCGAGCCGTACATCGACGCGGCGACGATGCGCTTTCACCACGACAAGCACCACGGTCCGCGCTGTTGCGCGCGCGCCGCCCTCTCCGCGCGCGCGCTGCGCGTCGGCTCACGCGCTGCGCGCCGCGCTGGTCCGCGCGCGCGCCGCAGCGACGTACGTGGCCAACGTGAACAAGGCGCTCGAGGGCAAGCCGGCGAAGAGCATCCTCGAGCTGCAGAAGGACGCGATCTCGGCTGGCGGCGCCGTGCGCAACAGCGGTGGCGGCCACTACAACCACGCGCTCTTCTGGGAGGAGATGGGCCCGGCGACGGGCAAGGGCCCGACCGGCGCCCTCGCCGCCAAGATCGACGAGGCGTTTGGCTCGTTCGACAAGTTTAAGGAGGAGTTCTCCGCCAAGTCGGCCGGCCGCTTCGGCTCGGGCTGGTGCTGGCTTGGCGTCAAGCCCGACGGCAAGCTTGCGATCGACACGACGCCCAACCAGGACAACCCGCTCATGGACGGCGGCTGCGAGACCAAGATGGTCCCGATCCTCGGCCTCGACGTCTGGGAGCACGCGTACTACCTCAAGTACCAGAACCGCCGCCCTGAGTACATCTCGTCGTGGTTCAACGTGGTCAACTGGGAGAAGGTCGCGTTCAACTACGAGAAGTACGCGTCCAAGGGGCAGGGCGTGCCGTTCTGAAGGGAGGGAGTAGAGAAATTGCTTTACAAAAGGCGGCTTCGTACCCGCGTCGCCAAGGTCATCAGGGCAGCGCCCGCGCAGGCACCCGCAGACCGTGCCGTCCGCCCCCGCCCGCCCGTCAGAGCTCGCGCGGGATGCCCGAGCGGCGCAGCCGGAGAGAGTCTTGCCGCAGCCGATCGCACAGTTCAACCCATTGCTCGGGCGGTTCGGGCGTGAGCGCGCCGTGCTGCTCGCCGCCAACGCCCGCGCTGCTATCCGTCTTGCGGATCTCGCCAATGTCGTTGAAGAGGCCGAGGACGCCCGCCTTGATCTCATGCCGCACCTGCTGCAGGTGGTGCAGACCCGTCGGCTTGAGCACGAGCGAGACGATCGCCCATGCCTCGCGGTACGCAAGCTTCGACGACTCCGCGCACCGCACGGCGCCCCAGCAGACGAAGGGCGAGAAGAACATGTAGGCGACGGCGGCGCGCTGAGAGACGAACCGCCAGACCGCCGCCGTGTACATGACGTGGAGCACGGGCGTGAGGATGAGCGAGATGAGCACCTTGTACGTCGCGACGACGTCGCGGCCTGAGATCTTCACGCTCGACGACTTGAGGGCCTTGAGGCGCTCGGTTTCGGAAACATACCGCGTCACAACGAGGAGCGGCAGGCCAAGCAGTAGCCCAGGCAGCGCGGCGAGGCCGTTGAAGACCATCCGCGCGGCGAGGAAGAGCGCGTTGAGCAGCGTCGACGTCGCGATCGCCGTGCTCGCCTCGACGTGGTAGTCCTTAATGCCATACAGTCGTAACTGCTGATTGTATGAGGCAACGAGACGTTGCAGCGCGGCGGTGCCCGGCCGCTCGGCCACCTTAACCCACGCCTGCGAGAACGCCTTGGTGAGCGCGACTTGCTCCGCGAGCGTCGGACGCGCGCCCGTCCGCTCGACGGTGATCTGCACGTGCAGCCTGCGCATCATCCAGAAGAGCTCAAGCGTCGCGTAGTCCGGCGCCGAGATCGTTACGGAGGTGAGCGCCTGCTCGATGACGTGGAGGAACTTGGTGCACGCCGCCTGCATCTTGGCGCCGCCCTGCTCGTAGTCCGCGACCAGCTCGGCAGGCACGTCGAGCGGCTCGCCGTAGTCGACGAGCACGGAGCCGCGGAAGCGATGTCCTTTAAAATAGTGCAACCCGACAGGCACGACGCGAATGGGCAGGCCGGGGAAGCGCGCGCTCGCGCCGAGCGCCATGAGCGACGCGCCCATCTTGAGGGGCAGCAGCTCCGTCCGATCGTGCGAGCCGCCCTCGGGGAAGATGCCGACGCACTCGGACGCGCCAAGCCGCTCGAAGACCGCCTCATACAGGACAGTGGAGTCGATGTGCGGCACAATGTGAAAGGGGCGCGAGGGCGCGTCGGCGGGCGCGAGCGCGTCGGCGGGCGGCGGCGCCTTGAGCCGTGCCTCCGTGTCGCTCAGCACCTCGGCCACCTGCAGCTCATGCGCGCCGAGCGAAATCCGATCGCGCGCGTGCAGCTCGGCGATGAAGCGCGTGCCCGCGCCGCGCACGAAGTCGCCGTCCAACTCGACGGTGCCGGTGCCCTTGCGCCGGAGGTCCTGCGCGCGCTCGACCGGGATCGAGTCGAGCGCCCTCGCAATGTACCCGATCACCTGCTTGCGCATCGTCTTGGCCGCGCACAGGAAGCCAACTTGCCGCGGGTTTGTGCGCATCACGACGAGCGGGTCTATGAGCTGGTTGCCGTGCGGCGCGCACACGAAGAGGACGGGCGACTTGGACGGCACCTTGAAGGTGTTGCGCGACGTCACGTCGCGGAAGAAGAGGTCGACGCACAGCAGCATCACGTTGGTCATCATGACCGACGCCGGGATCGAGATGTACATCCACAAGAGGTAGAGCGGCAACGAGACGAGCACGGCGTAAAAGGGGGGCATCCCGTACGCCTGGCAGGTGATCGTGATGCCGAGCGACACCCACAGGCATCCGATTGATTGCAGGAATGTGGTGCTCCCCGTGTCCACGGCGGCGACCCTCATGGCGACCGGGCGTGCGGACCGGAAAACCCGCCGCCTCCTCGAGTCGAGTCGGAGGAGTCGAGTCGGTAGGTATGGGGGAGGATACGACGGAGATCACGATGGAGTCGATGGCGTATTATTGGGCCGCCGTGGGCGCGCTCGTCGCGGCCGTCCACGGGTGGCGGCGCCTCCGCCCCCGGCCGATAGGCGCTGACACGGGCGCGCTCACCTCCCAGCGCTCCGTGCAGCGCGCGATCGCCAAGAAGGAGCGCGCGCGAGCGGCCGCCGTGCGCGGCGCTACGCGCGGGCAGTCCGCAGGGCTGCCCGACGGGCAGACGGCGGCGAAGAAGTGGATCGTGCTCGACCTCGGTCTGAGGCCTGCGCCTGGCGCCTACGCGCTCGATCCGACCGACTGGTCGCTGGCCGTGCGCGCGCCGGGCGGAGCGTCTGTCGAGCTGAAGATGCGCGACATCGAAGCGCTCGGCGTCCGTCGGTACGAGGGCCACGCCTGGCACTGCGTGACGGGCTGGACGGCGCTCGGGCTCACGTTCGATGGCGTGCCATTGACGAGCGTGCTCGCGCACCCCAAGCTGAGCGCCGCGAACGGCGGCACCGCGCCCGAGTGGGACTGGCTCGTGCAGCGCGCGGCCGACGGCTACACGGTGCCCGTCGCGCGCGAGGATGCGATGGCGGCCGACGCTTTCCTCGCGCTTGCGTTCGACGGGCAGCCGGTGCCGATGGAGCACGGCGGCCCGCGGCTCGTGTTCCCCGCGCTGTACGGCTGGAAGAGCGCCAAATGGGTCGTCGAGCTCGAGCTCGCGCTGCGCTACGAGCCGGGCTTCTGGGAGCGCCTCGGCTGCCACCCGCGCGGTCGCGTCGCGCGCAACGAGCGGTTTCGGGAGGGGTGGAGCGCGGCGGTGTGGGCGTGGCTCGCGGCCGCACCGGGCGTGTACCGGCGGCTCGGAGGCCACGACGTGTGGGTCTTTGTGATGCAGGCGGGCGGCAACGCGCTCGGCGCGGTCGTGCGCAGGTTTAGCACGCTGCATGTCGCCGCGGCGCCGCGCAGCGCGAGTCGGTTTCGCGCGTGATCGCCGTAGACCTCTCACTTGCGAAGAATCATGTCGCACCACGGCTCCGCAGCCGCTTCACCTGGGCGGAGAGCCGGTTGACGGAGACCTCAAGCTCACGTATAGCATCGATGACCTTGCGTTGCTCTGCGCGCGCGAGCCACGCGCCGCGCCGCGCCGCGCGCGAGCGTGAGGCCGGCGCGCGCGCGCGCCGTGCAGCGCCAGGCGCCAGGAGCGTGCGCGCGCACCGTTCGCCAAGGTCTGCGCTACCTTTTGCGACGGCACGCGCGCAAACGAGGAGCCACCGATGAGCATCCATTGCGACGATCCCACCGCCGTCGAGCTCTGCGCGCGCGTCGCCTCGTCGAGCGCCTTGCGCTGCTGGCGCAACGCGGCGAGTTGCGCGCGTGCGGCGGCGAGCTCGTCCTCCTGCTCATTGACGCGCTGCGTGTGCTCCAAATCGATATGCGCGCTGATCCGCTCCGCCTGTGTCGGCCGCTCCTCCTCCTCGTCCGAGTCCGCGAAGTTGTCCCATCGCGCGTAATCGACGGGCCTTACGGACGTCGCCATTGCTGTGCGCAGGCAACGGCCGCGAGGTCGTGGTCGGCGCGCGTCCGCAGCGCGGCAGCCATTCGCGGCAAGTGGCGCGTGGTCGCCGTCATCGCCTGCGTCGGGCTCGCGCTCGTGTGCCTCACAGTCGCGAACCGCCGCGCGCTCTCGCAGTCGATCGGCGCGCCGCGGCGCGTCGCGCGCGGCGTGCGCGCGGGCGCGAGTGCCGCGCGCGCGCAGGATCGCTGGCGCGCTGAGCGCGCTCCTGACGCGGCAGGCTCGACGCCACTGACGATGGCTGAGCTTGCGCGTCTTGCCGCGGCCGCGACCGCCTCCGCCTCGCGCGACGACTTCCCGTACGAGGCTTACGGCCTGGAGCGCGACGCGGACGCGCGCGCGCGCGCCGCGGCGTGGCCGGACGAGGCGCGCCGGCTGCGCCGCGCGCAGAAGAAGAGCTTGCCGCCCTTCTTCGTCTACGCACACGGCGCTTTCAACTTCTCCAACCTCCTCGGCTGCTTCCACAAGCGCCACTCGTGCGAACCGTGGGCGTGCGATGAGCACCCAGGCATGGACCACGTTGCGCCCGAGATCTGGGCGACGCAGTTCTTGATGCACGTGCGTCGCCGCCACGCCCTTTTGGCGTCGGCTGTTGTGCCGCACAGCGCGCGCGCGCGCGCGCGCGCTTGTCTCGCGGGGCCGCGCGCTGCCAGCCGCTCACGCGCGGGACCCTCGCGGCACGGCTCGTTGCGGTACTGCAGCACCCCGCGCGCGTGAGCCAGGCCATGGACGCCGAGATCTTCCTCGTGCCGGTGTGGCCCCTGCTCTCCAAATTGGTGGGCAACGCGTGCGGACAGGGCACGCACGACGAGGTGCACCGCGCCGCGCGCGTAGCCGTCCGTGCGCTTTGCGGGCGTGCGGGTGTAGTAGCGGCCGTCCGCATGCCCCTCTTGCGCGCGTACGTCTCACACATTGCTCGTGCGCCGTCGCGCACTCGTGCAGCGGATGCGCAAGGCCAACGCCGCGCTGCGCGGGTCGGCGCACTGGCAGCGCGTGCCCGGCCGCCATTTTGTGGTGGCGGCGGGCCCCCGCGCGCAATCGGCGCTCGGTGACGAGCTGCGCCGCTCGCTGCGCGGCTCGATGATCGCCAATGAGGAGAGCTGGGGCGGGCTCGACTGGTGCGCGCGAGTCATTGTGCCCTACTTTGCGCACTCGAGACTGGCAGGGGCAGCAATGGAGGGCGTGCTGCGCGCAGAGCTGGGGTTACCGCCTCTCCGCTCGCGCGGAGGCGGCAGGACCTCCGAGCCGGACACGACCGCGCCTGCGTTCACGCTGCGCGCCGCTGACGGCGAGCCCGGCGAGGGTAGGATGGTGGACTTTCAGGTGTGCGTGGAGGCGCTTGCGCGGTCGCGCCCCGTTCGCTTGCGCCCCCTTCGCTTGCCTCGCCGCGCCCTCTTTGTGCCATCTCGGCAGCGGGAGGGCCTTGGCGCTTGGCCACCGTGCTGCCTCGCCGCCCGCCGCGCTGCTGGCTCGGGCGTGGCGGCCGTGTGCGCCACGTACCAGCTCTGGCTGCGCTTGTGTGCATGCGTGCGTGCGCGTGCGTGCGTGTGCGTGCGCGCGCGTGCGCGTGCGCAGCTGCTGACTGTTTGCGCGTGCTCGACCTATCGCTGGGTACTTCGCGGGGTTGGGCGTGTTCGGAGTGGGTGCCCAGGACGTCTGGGGCACGCAACGCCACATTTCGCTCTATTTCCGCGGCACCTACTCGAACAACGCTGGGCACGAGCTGAACAAGAAGGATCCAAAAGGGCAGGACGTACGCGTCAAGCTGATCAAGCTCGCAGCCGAGGTGCGCGTGCTCACCGTGCCTCCCACGCGCTGCCTTGGCCTCACGCGCTCGCGCTCGCGCTTCACCTCTCCCCTCTCTCTCCTGTCGGTCGGGCTCTTCAGATCCCGCGCTCTGTCATCAAGCTGCTGCCAGTCAAATCAGGGATCTCTCGCCGCCTGCTGAAGGCCACCGAGGGCGTGCCGCGCGAGGGGCGCAGCACGGCGGAATACGCGGCCGAAATCCAATCTGCGCAGGTCCGGCCGCCCACTGCGCGGCGCCCCCCGCGAATGCGGCACGCCGCGGACGCCACTGAGCGCCGTGATGTGACCGGCATGCAGGTCGTCGATCGTGATGCCCCCCCCCCCCCCCCCCCCCCGGCACCCTGCCGCGACAGTTTTGCCTCGTGCCGCGCGGCGACACGCTCACGTCACGTAGGTTCTACGACGCCGTGCTCGCGGTGCGTAAGCCAGCGCGCTCGCATGTTCACGGTGGCACGCGCGCCGCAATTGGTAGGCCCTTACCCGCCTCCCCGAACCCCCATTCCCTCCGCCGCCCCCGCCGTCCTCCGCCGTCCTCCACCGTCCTCCGCCCTGTGCTGCGCCGTCGCGCCTCGCGTGGCGGCGGCGTGCGCGCCGCGCGCATGCAGGGCTGCATCCCGATCGTGCTTTCGGACGGCATGCCCTTGCCCTTCCGCGAGGAGCTGCACGCGCAGTACGAGCGCGCCGTCGTCTCTGTGCCGCTGCTGCGATTCATGGCGGCACCCGTCTCGACGATCCGCAACGCGATTGAGACGGCGACGCTGACAGCGGGCGAGCGCAGGCACGCGCTCTTCGAGCTGCGCGAGGAGCTCCGCTACGGATCCGGCTCGCCCTTTGACGCGCGCCCAGAGTTTGGAGGCGCTGTGCCACACATTGTGCGAGCCGTACACCGTCGCGCCACACGAGCGGCGGAGTGCCAGCCGCTTGAGTCGGACGTGGCGACAAGAGGAGGCGCGCTGCAAAAGCACGGTGCCGACCTGCAGCTCGAAAGCGGCAGCGACAGCGATCGCGAGAGCGACGAGACGCGGCGCGTCGCCGAGCGCACACGTCGCGATGCACCGGCGCTCGACGACGAGCGCGAGCCCGCACTGGTGTAGGCAGGGTTCGTTCGCCAGGGTACTCTGGACCCTTCTCGCAAAAATCAGCGGTCAGCATCGGAATTCAGGCGCGAACATGCGGTGTTCCACAAGGGCAAACATTGCGGACGTCGGGTGGTCGAGCGCACCGTCGGACGCGACGGTAGGCGAGGGGAACCACGCGGAGCAGGCGTCATCGAGCGTGCCATCGGCTAGCACGGCGAACGCGTCCGACGCGCCGACGCGCAAGCGCACGACACGGGGCGGCAGGCGGGTCTTTACCGCCGAGCAGGTCGCGATCCTCGTCGTCGCGTTTGAGCGCGAGCCGATCCCAACCAAGGCAGCGGTTGCTGAGATCGCTGAGCATGTCGCCCTTCCTGCGCACTCCGTGCGCATCTGGTTCCAGAACCACCGTTCGCGGAGGCGCGCACGCATGTGCAAGAAAGCCGAGGAGGCGGCGTTTGCACTCTGCTCGCTCGTCTCAAACGCAGCCAAGCCCTCGCGCGCAGAGCGCGACGACGCCTCCAAGCTGCTCGTCGTGGGCGCGACCGATTGCCCCAGCGCGCCTTTCCAAATGTCGGTGCTGCTCCGACCCGCGCTGGGCGGCAGCGTCGCCGCGCCGGCTGCATGCCGCGCCGGCTGCATGCTGCATGCTGCGCTGGGCGGCAGCGTCGCCGCGCTGCATGCAAGCTCTGTATAGTTTGCACAACCAGCTGTATACGCTGAGCAAGAAAGCCGTGCCCCTGGGGGGTTGGGTCAACTGGTGAGTGTAGCGCACGGCTCGCTCAACCCCCTGTGCCCTACACTCACCAGTCGCGGATGCATTGTGCACGGATGGCGGTTTGAACCGCCATTTTGCGATGGCGGTTCGAATTGTGCACGGATGCATCGCGCGTCGCAGAGCAGAGGCGATCGTGACCTCGGCGAACGCGCACCTCGCTGGCGAAGCGAATCCCATGCACTGGCAGTTTGCAGGGCGGAGCAGCGCGGACGGCGCCATACGCGCGGCCGCGGGTCCCACGCTCGCAGACGCTGTGCAGCGCATTTCCGGGCTGCCACTTGCGCCTTGCGCGGCGGTCGTCACCTGCGCAGGGGCGCTCGCCGCCGATTTGGTTGTGCATGTGCTCGCGCCCGACCGGTTCTACGGCGCGCGCAGCGCGAGCGACGACGGCAGCCCGGCCCGATTGCTTCGTGCATGCTACGCAAGCGCCGTCGTTGCGGCGGAGGCCGCGGGCGCGCGCTCGATCGCGATGCCCGCGATTGGATGTGGCGTGCGAGGATGGCCGCTGTCGCTGAGCGCCAAGTGCGCACTCGAGGCGTTCGAAGGCCACATACAAGAGCCCGCAAACGGCTTGCGCCATTTTGAGGTGGTGCTGCTTGAGTCGAGCGCTCATCGCGTGTGGGCATCGACGCTATCAGTGACAGCAGCCGCGACGCAGAACCTCGCCATCATCGTCGACCACGCGGGCTGATCACACTCGCCAACCATGAATCCTAACCTAGTTTTTAACAAACCCCCCGCGAGGCTGGTTGTGGATTCACACGAATGCGGAGTAGTGACACGAGTTGCGGAGCGGGCACTTGACGCGCTCGCGCCCGTTCTGCGGGAGGCCGCGCGCGCGCGCAGGCGCGGCATTGGCGTCAGCGGTGCGCGGCGCTGCAAAAGGCGGGCTCGTGCGCGCGCGCGCGCGCGCGCACTTCGTCAGGTATGCGAACGCATGGACAGCCGCACTTGCACAGGAAGGCGTCGTCGTCGAGGTTGAAGAGCTGCGCGTCGAGCAGCGCAAAGTATGACCTCGCGTCGCTGAGCTCGAGGCGCCTGCCCTGCATGAGCGTGCGCAGGCGCTTGCGCGCGAGCAGCTTGCTGTTCCGCTCGCGTTCCATCGCCTTGCTCGCGGTGGCGATCGGGTAGAGGTTGGCAACGTTTCGCGAGAGCCGCTCGTTGAGCGCGAGCGTGCCGTACATCGTCTTGCAGGCGGGGCAGGGCGCAGCGTCGCGTGGGCCCAGGTTGTCCCGCCACTCGCGCGCGCAGTCGATGCAGTAGCTGTGCATGCACGGCAGCGTCGCCGGCTTGAAGAGCACGCCTTTGCAGATGAGGCAGGTGTGGTCGCTCTGAACCGCCTTCGCCTCCTCCTCGTCCGCGAGCTGCGCGTCGCGGCCACCCGGCGACGGTGTGGCTGCCAGCGTGGGCGCGAGCGCTGCGAGCGCGCGTGTCGGGTGCGCCGGCGGAAGCAGCTCGGACGAGATGGGCGCGGGCTGCAGCGGCTCGCGCCAGCTGTCATAGTCGGCGGCCGAGCACGCAGCGGCGGCGGAGTGCGGCGCGCGCGCGGTGGCGGCGGCCGGCCGCGGCGCCCCCGCGCCCCGCAAGCTTATTTCGGCGTGCGCCGGACGCCGTGCCTGCGCTGGGCGCTCGGTGGGCGCGTCGTGCGCGCCCGACCACGGCCGCTTGCCGCGAGGCGCCGCGCGGGCGATGGCGCGAGGCCGTTCGTCGTCGCCGCCCGTCAAATCGATGCACACCCTGCTCGGCTGGCGCATCTGCGCGCGCACGACGAGCGGTTCGCGCTGCGCGAGCGCGCGCCTCGCTACGCGCAGCGCCTCTTCGGCCGCGCCGACGCTCTTCGCGTCGTGCTTGCGCGCGAGCTCGAGCCAGGCGGCCGCAAATTTGCCGGCGCGCTTGGGCTCGAGGGCGACGTCGGATCGGGCGAGGCGGCTAAGCTCGAGGAGTTGCGTCGGTATGTCGCCCTCCTCCTCCGCCCGGCCCAGCTTGGACGTGTCCGCTCTGCTCGCAGCGCCCCTTTGATGCGTCGGCATCCCAGCCCCTTTCAAAGGGACATGTGCCGCCCTTGGCCTCCGCCCAGCAGCAGAGAGGAAAAAATAATCAAAAATGGAAAATCAAGGGCCATCCATGGTCGACTTTCAAAACCGCCCAAAACCGCCCATGGAGGTCGTCGACCACGAGCAGGGTGGCGAGGAGGGAGCGTCTTCCACAAAGCAGGTGCAGGACGACAAGAATGCGCTGCTGCACATGCTCGCGCACGTCAAGCGTCGCGCCAAGCGCGACCGTGAGCTCGCTCTCGCCAAGGAGCTCGAGCTTCAGTCCGCCGTCGCCGTCCTCTCCGCGGAGCTCGACGCGCTCGAACCGCACCGGCCGCCATCCGCGGACGGCGGCGGCGGCGGCGGCGGCGACAAGGTGGAGGAGGTGCGCGGCCGGCGCTCGGCGGAACAGGATGCCACGCCGCGCAAAGGCACGCCGTCCGCTTCCGCGCGCATCCAGCCCGCGCGCGAGATGCGAGCCGACGAAATGATACCCAACCCGCAGCTCGTGCCGCTCCACGCCGCGAATGCGCAGCACACGCCCAAGCGGCTGGTGCTGGTCAAGCACTCGCGCGCAACGTTCGCACGCGCAGTCGATGTCGACAATGCGGAGGATCTGCAGCAGGCGAGCGAACGCCAGCTCGCCGCGCTCGAGCGCGCGCGCGCCGCGCTCGAGGCGGAGGAGAGACAACGGCGAGCGGCGTGCGAGGCGCTCGAAGTGTCGCGCGCCGAAGCGTCGACGCTGAGCGCGCAGCTCGGCGAGGCGAAGCGGCAACTGCTACTCCTCGCGAAGCAGCAGGCGTCGTCGATGGATGGACTCCGCCGCGAGCTGAGCTCCGCGCGGAACGAGGCCGCGGAGGCGGCGCTTCGCGCGCAGCGCGCGGCCGCGCCGGGCGCGGGCGGCGTGCCGTCGCAGGCGGTCGGCGGCGCGTCGAGCGCGTACGAGGGTGGCGCGCTCGCCGCGGCGCGGGCGGCGGCGGCAACGGCCGAGCGCGTCGCCGCCGACGCCGCCGCCGAGCTCGTCGCGGCGCGGGCTGTGCAGCACGCGGCCACGCGCGCGGCGGAGGGCGCCGCGCAGCTCGCCACCGAGCGCGCAGCCGCGCTCGCGGTGCAGCTGGCGCGCGAGGTGGACGCGCGGCGTGCGACGGAGGCGTTGCGCGCAAGCGCGCGCGCCGACGCCGACGCCGCGCGCGCGCGCGCTGACTCGGCGGAGGACGAAGGGAGGCTGCTCGCGCTGCGCATGGCGGACCTTGACGCTCGGGTCGGCTCAGAGCGCGCGCAGCACGAGCTGGCGCTCAGGCACGCGCGGCGCGAGCGCGACGGCGAGCTCGCGGCGGAGGCGGAGCGCGAGCGCGCGGCGGCGCGCACGGCCGTGCACGCCGCCGAGCGCGCCGCCGCCGAGGCGGCTGAGCAGGCGATGGGCGCGCGCACGGAGCTCGCGGTAGCAAGCGCCGAGGTCGCCGCGCTGCGCGAGCGCGCGCACGCGATGGAGCGCGCGCACGCACAGCTCGAAGCGCAGCTCGAAGCGCGCTCGCGCGCCGCGCCGGCGCACGCGCCCGGCGCGCCGCGCGCCGTGCCGCGCGGGCCCCCTCCACCCGTGCCTGCGCGATCGGCAGACGCTGTCATGCTCCACGCCGAGCTGCGCGCGCTGCGAGCGCTCCTGCGCGCCGAGCTGGCGAGGGCGGACGGCCAGCTCGAGCAGAGCGAGAGCAAGGCGCGCCTCCTCGCCGCCGCGCACGACGGCCTCGCCGCCACGCGCGCGACGCGCTCGCGCGTCGCGGCGTCGGCGACGCGCGCGGGCGCGGGCGCGGGCGCGGGCGCGAGCGCGAGCGGCGTCTCGGCGATGGCTGGCACCGGCGGATGTGCGTCCGGAT
This sequence comes from Diacronema lutheri, assembly GCA_019448385.1. Taxonomy (NCBI): domain Eukaryota; phylum Haptophyta; class Pavlovophyceae; order Pavlovales; family Pavlovaceae; genus Diacronema; species Diacronema lutheri. The sequence goes on along the minus strand of JAGTXO010000005.1, from coordinate 30,857 downwards.
GTGCGTCCGGATGTGCGTCCGGATGTGCGTCCGGATTGGCGCTCGACACGGCGGACGAGGAGGCGATGCATCCGAGCGCCGTCTCGTCGCTCGCCGCGTCGCTCGCGTCGCACGCGCTCGGCCCGCAGCTCGGCCACACGGAGCGCACGCGCGCCATTAAGGGCGCGCCCGCGCCGCTTGCCGCGCCCGCGCACGCTGGCGAGCCGCGCGAGAGTGCGACCGGCCAGCCGTGGACGCCAGCGGCGCACATGCCGGGCTCGCCCGACGATCGCTTCACAGCCGTGAGCCTCGGCAATTCGGCGCAGCTCGGCGCAGGCCACGATGGCGGCGAGCGTGCGCGCGACGCGGATGCGCCGCGCCGCGCGGCCGTCTCGCCAGCTGCCGCCAAGTTTGCCGTGTCGCAGGTGCGCCCGCGCCGCACGGGCGCGCGCGGTGGGCGCGGTCGTCGTTCGACCCGCGCGTTAGCGTGCTCACTCGCCGTGCGGCATCCATGCATCCGCCCTCCGCCTCGCGCTGTGGTGTGCGCGTGCGCGCGCCGCGCAGCTCCAGCCCTCCCCCACCGTGGCCACGCCCGCGCGCCGCAACGGGGGACTGCTTTCACGCATCACCAGCTTCTTCGGCATGCGACGCAAGGGCGGCGAGTAAGCTGTGCAAATGAGACACGCATATGTATAGATGGTCAAGCCAAATCCGATCAGGGGCACGATCGCGCCCCGAGTGCAGCGCGGGCCGTTCGGAAGGACGTCCTTGTGAGGGAGCTCTTCGCGTTTGGCGAGCGGGGGAGCACGACGCGCAGCGTTGCTGCGGCGGCGTGCGGGCGGCGAGCAGCGGTCGGGCTGCTCGCGACGAGGCCGGAGCAGACGGCGCCGTGGCCGCCGGCGCAGGTGACGCGCGCCGACGAGCCGTAGCGAGCGTCCGTGATCCGCACGGCGGTTGGAGCGGGCCGGCTGGTGCGGCGCGCTCGGCCACGGGTGGCGGCGTGCACGGTCGTGCCGCGCGCGGCACGCGTCGCCAGCCGCGCGCGACCTGGGCAGAGCCCGCAAAGCGTCGACCGCTGCGCGGCTCGGCCGTGCGTCAACGCCGGCCGCGCTTCGGCCCGCGCGCGCTGCCGCCGCCGGCACTGGCGCTGGCAGCTCCGCGGGCGGGGGTGCGGGCGCGAGAGCCGCCGCCGCCACCGCCGCCGCGCCCGCCGCCGTCGTCGCCACCGCCGTCGCCGCCGCCGCCTCCCCCGCCGTCATCGTCGTCGTCGCCGCCGCCGCCTCCGTCGCCGTCGCCGTCGCCGTCGCCCTCGCCGCCGCCGCCGTCGCCGCTGCCATCGTCGTCGTCGTCGTCGTCGCCCTCGTCGTCGCCCTCGTCGTCGCCGTCGCACTCGTCGTCGCAGTCGTCGCCCTCGCCGTGCACCATGCGCTCCTCACGCTCCCACACCTCGCCGCGCGCCCACCAGGCGAGCACGAGGGCAAAGCGCTCAGGCGTCGACGTGGTGTCGCGCCCGGCCGCGTGCGCCGCCATGTCGTGCACGTCGTAGAAGATGTTGCGCGCGGCGTTGTAGTCGCGGTGCACGGGCTTCTTGCCGCCGTTGCACGCCGGGCAGATGACGAGCGCGTGCACCGTGCGCGTGCCGCCCTTTGCCACGGGCAGGCGCGGGTTCTGCGCGAGCTCCGCGCCGCAGCGCTGCAGCCTGCCGCCCTTGGCGAGCCGCGGCATCGAGCAGTGCATCGACGTGTACGGCTCGGGCACGAAGACGGCCGCGACGCCGCGCCGCCGCAGCTCGCGCAGCAGCCCCACCTGGAAGGCGGGCGGCGCGCCCTTGGGCTGCGCGCCCTTGTGGTCGCGCAGCCACTTGCCCACGCACACGAGCAGCCGGTCGCGCGTCACGCCGTCGACACAGTGCGCCGCGATGAGCGCCTCGGCGACGCGCGCCGCGTTGGACCGCCCGCCGCTGTCGCGCCGCCAGCGCTCCTTCCGGCGCGCCGGCGCGTCGTACACGTGCTCGGCGGCGCGCTCGCGCACCCGCGCGCTCTCGCGGTGGAAGGCGTGGAACTCGCCCTCGCCGAGCACCTTGGCGCTGTGCGCCTCGCCAAGCCGCGCCTCGTCCGCCTCCACGCTGAACTCCTCGCCGCGCCCGTCCTTGCGCACGCGCCGCCGCGCCGCGTTGGTCTTGGCCGTCTCGCGCGCAAAGCCCGCGGCGCGCGCGCGCGCGCGCTGCGTGAACTGCCGCCAGACGGCCGCCCGCCCGACATGCGCAGAGTAGGTGGTGATGTTGCCCATGTTCGGGTCGGCCGCGACGACGACCGCCGCCTCGACGTCGATCGCCCGCCGCAGCTCGGAGCCGAGCGCGACGGCGATGCGCCCGTCCGGCCGGCGCCAGCGGTGCAGGACGCCCGAGCCGCCGGCCGGCGCCTGCGCCTTCGGCACGAGGACGGTCCCGACGGCGTGCACGGCGACGCCATCTGTCACCACCGACTTGACGGGCTGCCGGCCCGGGAGCGGCACGCGCGGCAGCGGCGCGAGGCCAACCCACGAGCGCCGCGCGTGCCACGGCAGATCGGCCGGCGGCCGCTCGCGCCCGGCGTAGTCGAAGACGCGGTTGGAGATGTCGAAGCGCGTCGCAAAGACCGCGTACCTGACGCGCACGTCCGACATCGGCGGGGTGTTGCCGTTTGTGCCTGTCCACTTGATCGGCTCGCCATCGTGGTCGCGCAGGTCCAGCGCCTTGAGCCGCGCGCGCAGCTCCTTGCGCTCGTCATCCGAAAGCGTCACCCAGATGGCGCTCGCGGCGAGGCGCACGTTGCGCGGCACCTGCGCGCAGCGCGCGGCGCGCGAGCGCGCGGGCGCGTGACCAACCTGGCCGCGGGGCGGCGCGCACGGCGGCGGCGCGCGCGCTTGGGCGCTCGGCGGCGGCAGCGGCAGCCACGCCTCGCGCGCACATTGTGCGTGCGCAGCGGCGCCACATTGTACCGCGGCGGCCGTCCGGTCAGCTGCGTGTGGATGTGCGCGAGCCGGCAGAGCAGCGCCTGCCCCTCGGCCACGTGCTGCAGGGTGCGGATCTGCACGAGGAAGTAGCGCGTCGTGTGCCGGTCGTAGTTCCACCTTTTCGTGGGCGTGCACTTGTAGTCGATCTTGTGGAGGACCATGTCGGGCAGGTGGCGGTCGAGCGCGGCGGGGCAGCCGACGCGCGCGCCCTCCACGTCGCCGCGCAGCAGCCGCTCGCACAGCTCGCGCACGCGCGCGTTTCGCTGCATCTCGGGCAGCGCGACGAGCGCCTCGTCGCGCTCGACTGCCGCGCGGACGACGTCGCGGAGCAGCCCGTTCACGACGCGCGATGGATGCATCAGGCACGCGGTGGACACCTGCGTCGCCTCCGCCTCGAGGATCTCCGTGAGGCCCACCGCGCAGACGGGCTGGACGCCCTCGGCCATCTCGCCGACGGCGCGCGCCGTCGCCGCCTTGGTCTGCGCGGCGGCTTGCTCGGCGGGCTTGCCTCGGGGCGCTGCACCGTACGTGCTCTCGTCCTTGTGCCAGCCGATGGCCGAGAAGATCGCACGGACGGTTCCCTTGTCCATCGTGGTCGACGTGTGCACGCTGGTCGACGGGCCGCCCGACGCCGCGCCGACGGCCTGCGCGCTCGCCACCGCAGCCTCGTCGCGCACCACCTTGTTGATGACGCGGTACGCCTGTGTCGTGAGCCTGTGCACGGCCGCCGCGATGCGCCGCAGCTCCTTCCGCGCACCGGGCTGCGCCGTCACCGCCTGCGGCCCCGCGTTGAGCGTCGAGCGCTTGACCACGAAGCCCGGGAGCACGCTGACGCGCGTGCGCGCCGTCGCGCCGCCGGCGGCGCGCGCGCTCGGCGCAGCGGGCTCGTCCACGCGCGCGCGCTCGACGCCGCGCGCGCGGGGAACGCTCGGCGCGCGCGCGCTCGCGGCGTCGCGCGCGCTCGCGGCGGCACCCGCCGCGGCGCGCTTGCCCGCGCCGCCCGACTCGCCGTGCGCGCGAAGCGGCGCCGACGCCAATGCCGACGCCGCGCCCGCGCCGCCGCTGCCGCTGCCCGATACGCCCGCGCGCCGCTTCTGCTCGTCGCGCGTCTTGCGGAACTGGGCGACGAGGTCGCTGCTCACGTTGGCCTCAGGCTCCCACGTGTCGGCGCTCTCGTCGTAGCCCCGCCACCTGATCCGGAACTGGAACGTCACCTTCTTGCCCGCCTTGCGGCGCTCGTCGACGACCGCCTCGACCTCGTACGTGCGCGCCTCCTCGTCGACGCTCGCGCCCGCCGCGCTCGCGCCCGTGTCCGGCCACCCAGCGACCGTGCCGCCCAGCCTCTCGGCGGCCGCGCGCAGCTGCCGCTCGCGCTGGGCGGCCGCGGCGCCTCGCGCGACCAGCGCGGGCAGCATGCCCGCGCCGCCCGCGAGGCCGTGCGCGCCGACGCTGGCGGTCATCAGCGCGTCGAGGCACGCGAACGTTGCGAGCGCACGCGCGCCATCGTCGCCGCCGCGCGGCTGCGAGCGCACGACGGGCGATGGCCGCGGCTCCCCCTCGGCCGCGAGCAGCGGCCAGATCGCACTGGCCAGCGCGACGGCATGCGCGCCGACCGCGACGGCCACGTCCGCGTCGAGCGGCGCAAAGTCGTAGCGCACGAGCGCGGCCGGGCGCGAGTCGTCCGTCGGCCGGTCGGCGACGAGCAGCCCGACCGGGCGCGGCGGCTCGCCGGACGGCGCGGCGACGGGCACGCAGAGGAGCACGACGAGCAGGCGCGGCGTGCCGCCGAGCAGCGCGCGCGCGGCATCCGCCCCGTCGGCTCCGCCGCGCGCGGCCGCGGCGAGCAGCTCGGCCGCGCGCGTCGGGCCCAGCGCCGTGCGCGCGTCCTTGCGCGCGCGTGCGCGGGCCGTGTACGCGGCGCAGGCGTCGTCGAGCACCGCCGCGCTGGGCGCGGTGCCAGTCGTCGCCCACGCGCGCAGCGCGTCGCGCACCCGCGTGACGATCGCCTGGTCGACCGCCGCCTCGCCGGCAGCGTGCGCCGGCGCGCACGCCGGCGGTGCGGCGGCAGGCGCGAGCGCGGGCGCGCCGTCGGCGCCGTCAACGCCGACGGCGCCGTCGGCGCGCCGCCACGCGAGCTTCGCCTCGATCTGCTGCCGGACGGCGTGGCAGTGCCGGTCGATGCCGCGCGCGTCGTCGAGCGCGGCCAGCGCGTCCTCAGCGGCGGGACGGCCGCTCGCGTCCGCGACGGCCTGCAGGCAGAGCAGCGCGGCCGCACGCGCGTTGCACGCGCTCTGCGGCTCGGGCGCGAGCGCGAGCTCGAGCTCGAGCGGCGACGCGCCTCGCGCCGCGGCGATCGCGTCCATCAGCACGTCCAACCGCTGCACCAGCGCCCTGTGCGCGTCGCGCGGCGCGCCCGTCGACGGCGCGCGCGAGCGCGTCGCCAGGAGCCCGAGCGCGCGCGCCGGCGCGCCCGCCGGCGTGTGCAGCACGAGCAGCGCCGCGCCCGCCAAGCTCGCGTTGCGCGTGACGAGCGCGAAGATGCGCGTCGCCTCGTGCGCGCCCACCGACGCCCAGATCGCAGCGCGATCGGCGTCCGTCTGCGCGTCGCACAGGTCGCGCACGTCGTCCGGCGCGAGCAGCGCGCCGCCGCCGGCGGAGCGCGCGACGATCGCCCGCGCCTCCGCCACGAAGACGGCCTGCGGCAGGTCGGCGTGGCGCGCGTCGACGATGGCGCGCGTCGCGTGCACGCCGAGCTCCACGCCGCGGTAGAAGGCGCGCGCGTTGGCCGCGCGCGCGTGCGCCGGCCGTCCGTCCGCGTTGCGCCTCGCGCGCGCCTGCTTGCTCGTGCGCGCGAGGCCGTCGCGTGGCGGTGGCGGCAGCGTGGCGAGGAAGCGCGCGGCGGGCGGCGGCGCGCGCACGCCGCGCTGCCGCCGTGCGATGGCCGCGAGCCGCCGGCCCGCCGCGCTGCCGCCCGCGCCGACGTGCTGCCGGCGGCCGAGCGCCGCCGGTGGCGGCGGCGGCGGCGGCGCGGCGGCGGGCGGCGGCGCGACGGCGGGCGGCGGCGCGGCGGCGGGCGGCGGCGCGGCGGTGGGCGGCGGCGCGGCGGCGGGCGGCGGCGCGGCGGCGGGCGGCAGCGGCGGCGGCGCGGCGGCGACGGCAGCACCAGTCGGCTTGTCCGCCCACGCACCCGAGACTCTGTCCCAGACCTTGCCCCATGGCGCGCGCCCACGCGGCCGCGCGAACTGCCCCGGCTCGAGCGCCTGGCCGCGCTTGGCGGCGGCGGCGGCGGCAGGGGGCGGGCGGCCGGCGCGCCAGTTGAAGACAGGTGCAACCGTGGCGGCAGGCGCCGAGTGCCGCGCGTCGGTCACAGAGCGCGTGGTGCGCGCGGCGACCGTGGCACGCCTGGCGGGCGGGCGGTGAGCAGCGCCCGCCGGCGCGCCGGCGGGCGCGGCCGCCTCGAGCCCGGCGGAGGCGCCGCGCTTGCGCTTGCGCGTGCCGCCGCGCGTGCGCCTGCGCGCGCGCCCGCCGCGCGCCCGTTCGGCCTGCGCGTCGCCAGCCGCGTCGCCGGCCGCGTCGCCGCGCCGCACGTAGACGACCGCGAACGCCTCCTCGCCGGTCCCGTCGACGCCGCCGCGCGCGCGGCGCAGGACCGACCGCCACTGCAGCCGCCGCGCGCGGCCGGGCTCGCACGCAAACCAGCGCCCACCGCGCCTGACGACGGCCACAAAGTCGTCGTCGCGCCGCCCGCGCCGGCGCGTGCGCAGCAGCACGCACTGCACGTCGAGCCAGCCCTCGTGCCAGTCGGCCGTGCTGGGGGCGACGCGAATCGACTGCGGGAGCTCGACGCCAAAGCCGGCGAGGCGCACGATGTGCGCGACGATGACGCTCGAAATGGCGGGGGCGCTCGACGGGTCGCCCGCTGCAGCGAGCACCGCCCCGCCCCAGTGCTCACGCGTGACGCAATCCGCGTCCTCGACGTGCACGTGCGCCACGCTCGCGCCGAGCTGGTGCAGCAACGCGCAGATGTCGGCGTCGACCGTCCTCTCCTCCTCGGCCGCCTCGGCCGTGCCGCGGGCGGCGGCGTCGCCTGCCGGCTGCCCGAGGTACGCGATCGCCCGCTCGACGGCCGCGCGCTCCGCACGCGCTGCGCTGTCGATCGCCGCATTGCCGACGGGCGCGCGCAGCGCCGCGATCGCGTCTTGCAACGCCGTCGCGTCGCCCGTCGCCGCCGCCGCCGTCACCGCCGCCGCGCTCGCGGTGCCGTGCGCGACGGCGTGCAGCGCGGCGGCGCGCGCGGCGGGGATGCGCCCGTCCAGCGCGAGCACGAGCGGCGGCCCGGCCGGCGTCTGCTGCCGCCGGTGCCGCCGGCTCGCAGCCGGGTGGTCGGCGCGCGCGCGCTCGAGCCGCGCGCGCCGCTCGACGACGCGCGCCCAGAAGGCCTGCACCCTCGGCTGCGCGAATGCAAGCCAGCCGGCGCCGCGCGTCACGACGTGCACGACGATCCGGTCCTCGTGCCTGAGGTACTGCACGTAGAGCGCTTTGCTCACGCCGAGGACGTGCATGCCGAGCTGCAGCTGATCGCGGTGCGGCTGCGGCGGCCCGTCCTCGTGCGCCGTGGCGCCCGCCTTGGTGAGCGTCTTCACCTCGACGAGGACCTGCTCGTTGTTTTCGGGGAGGATGGCGAGCCCGTCCGGCGAGAAGGCGAACGGCGCGCTCTTGTCGTGCGGGTCCGCACGCACCATCGGCAGGTTGCACACGACGGTGATGCCGTACGCGGCCGCCAGCTTGCGCAGCGCGACGGCCTCGCCGAGGATGCCCGCGGTCGTCGCCTTGGTCCGCACCTCGCGCCGCCGCCGGTGCACGTACTCGTCGGTGAGCGTCTCGTGCGCGACGCCGGCGTTGTCGTTCACGACGTCGCCAACCTTGCTGCCCGTGACCTCCTCCCATCGCTCGTCGTGCCAGCGCGGGCTGCGCTGCGCGGGCGCGCCCGCGCCGACGGCGTCGAGCACGCGGCGCAGCGCTGTGCCGTCGGGCGCAGCAGGCACGCGCGCGCGGTCCTGGGCCTCGCGAGCGTCGAGGACGCGGCCCGTAGTGGAATCTTGGGGTAGGTCGAGCTTGCTCGCCTCGCCGTAGCGGCTCTCCAGCTGGCGCGGTGCGTCGGCAGGGCCGCCGTCCGTGCGCGCACCCGACGCGCCCGCCAGTGCACGCGGCGCAGCGTCCGAGGCGCCCGCCGCGCCCGCGCCGCCGCCAATCGCGCCAGCGCACGCGCGCGCCGCGACCTGCGGACGGCCAGCCGCAGGGACCTCGTCCGCTCGGCCGGCCGCTGCGTCGGCCGTCCGCTTGGCCACCTCGCGCACGTCTCCGAGCGCGAGCGTGGCTGGCGCCGTCCAGCTCCCGTTGCGTTTGTCCCAACATTTGAGCAGCCCGCCAAGGAAGGGCGTGCCCGTCGGGCGGTCCTCGGGCACCTCCGCCAGGATCGCGTCGACGCGCAGCGCGGCCGCCACATCGCAGAACGCGCGCGCGGCGCGCGCCATCCGCTCGGCGCGCGCGCCGCCGTCGTCCGCCGCGCGGCGGATGGCGTGGCTCACGTGCGCGACGCGGAGCGAGACGACGGCGTGCGCCGGCGCGTCGGCGCCCGTGCCGAGCGTGTGCCGCCGGATGGCCAGCTGCCCATCGCCCATGCGCGGCGGCAGCGACGCGCACGCCGCGACGGTCGTCGTGCCGGCCGCGCTGTCGCACAGCCAGCTCGCCTCGCCGCCGCCCGCAAACTCAAAGGTCGCGAAGCCCTCGCGGCCGAAAAGCGCGACGAAGTGGTCGAGCACCGCCTTGTCGATCGCGCGCGCCGCCGGCCGCGTCGATGCGCCGCGGGCAGCGCCACCCGCCGCGCCGCGCGCATCGCTGCACGTCGCAGGGCAGGTGCAGCCGGACGCGCGCACGCCGTCCGACCGCGTCCGCGGCAGCTCGAGCTCGCGCACCTTGGGGCAGAACCAGAGCGGGTTGGACGCCTCGAGGCACAGCACGACGAGCCGCCCGTCCGTGCCGGCCAGCGCGCGCGCGTCGCGCAGCAGCTCGACGGCGAGCTCGGACGTCGCCGCGTGCACCGCCGGCTCGCCCGTCGCGCGGTCGGGCGGGAAGAGGCCGCCGCCGACGAGCGGGCTGGGGCAGCGGCCGAGCATCACGAGAAGCGGCGGCGGCGGCGTCTGCGGCGCCTGCTGCCCGACCGCAGCCGCCGTCAGCCCGGCCAGGTCGGAGCTCGTGCGGAGGGCCTTGAGCGCGACGCGCGAGCCGGTGCCCGCCTGCTCGGAAAACGTGGCGAGCATGGCGCACGTGCTCGCCCTCGCGCCGCACTGCCAGCTGACGCGCGCGAGGAGGCCTTCCAGCGTGTCGTTTTCGCGCGGCCGCGTGACCGCGTCGAGCGCCGCCGGGCCGAGCTGGAGGCTGCCGGGCGTGACGCACAGCACCGCCTCGTGGTAGGCGCGCAGCAGCTCCCTCGGCAGCTGCTCGGCGGGCGTCGCCGCCTGCCCGCCCACCCACCGTGCACCGTGGCCGCCGTCGCCCGCGCCCGCGAGCCGGACCGCCGGCCCGCCCGTGATCGCCGAGGTCGGTGGCGTGCCGAGCGCGTCGACGAGCGCGCGCACGGGCGCGACACGCCTGCGCGCAGCGTCCGCGCCGACGGCGAGCGCGGCGATCTGAGCGCCGTCCCATGCGCGCTCCCTCGCGTCGTCCCGCGCGGCCGCCGGCGCGGCGCCCGGCCGCGCGCCGGGCGGCACCGCGCACGCCGCCGCGACGACCTCCGCGCGCGCGCCGGCGGCGTCGGGCGCGTGCAGCTGCGCGAGCGCGCCAAAGAGCGCGGCGGCCGAGCGGTAGCGGCCGTGCGCCGCGACGAGCGCGTAGAGCACGCGCAGCGCGGCCACGCCCGCCTGGTCGGGCGCGTCGCCAGCGATTTGCTCGACCTCCCACGTGCGCGTGGGCGGCGGGCTGCCGTCGGCCGGGTCCGGACGCAGCGCCCACGCGCGCTCGACGATCGCGTTGAACACGCCGTGCGCGGCGCCCTCGTCAAACTCGGCGGCGCCCGCCGCGTGCGCGCACCACCCGTGCACGCGCGACGTGGGCGCGTCCACGGCGCGCTGCACGACGAGCACCGCCGGCCGGTCGACGCAGCCGAGGCTCACCGCCGCGTGCTTGCCCTCGAGCAGCGCCGCCGCCGCAGCCTCGACCAAGGCGTCATCAGGCGCGTCGCCGACGACGACGGCACAGCCGTCGCCGTACTCGGCCTGCATCGCGGCGACGCACGACGCGACAAAGTCGCCGCCCGCGGCCGCCGCGTGTCGCGCCGCCAGCATCCGGCGCGCGATGGCAAGCCAGACGTACTCGGCCGGCGCGCGCGCGGCGCGCGCGCGAGGCGCGCCGGCCGCGCCGCGTGCGCCCGCGCGTGCGCCTCCAGCGGCCGCAACGGCCGAGGCGGCTGGAGCGGCGGTGAGCGTGCGCCGCGCGCGCTTCGCCGGCCGCGTGATGGGCGATGCACCCGCCATCGCACCGCCCGCAGCAGCCGGTGCGGCCGCCACAGCGCCCGCCGCAACGCCACTCGTCACGACGCCCGTGGCGGGCGGCGCGGCGGCGGACGTGGCCGCCTCGACGGGCGTCGCGCAACTACCGCCAGCGGTCGCGGACGCGCCCGGCGACGCGTCGGCGAGGAGGTGGCGCAGCACGCCGCGCGCGAGCGCGACTCGCACGGCGAGCGTCAGCGCGCGCAGGCGGTCGGAAGGCGAGGCGTCGCGCTCGGCGTCGGCGGACGTGGCGGCAGCAGGCGGGGCGGCGGGCGGCACGGCGGCGGGCTGGGCGGCCGCCGGCGCAACCTCGTCGGCCTTGGCCAGCCAGACGAGCCCGGCGACTGCGAGCACGACGCTGTACGCGCCGACATCGTCACCCGCAACGCGCGCCAGCCGGGCGTGGGCGTCGGCCTCGGACACGGCGACGTGGAAGAGCACGTCGTCGCGGGCAGCTTGCTCGGCAAACTGACGCAGCTGCTTGGCCATCGTCACGCCGGCGACGCACGCCTCGCCCGCCTCTGCCTCGACCTGCTCGTCCTGGCCGATGGCGGACGCGCCGGCCTCGGCGCCAGCGTCGAGTGTCCGGCGGCGCTCGAGGGCGAAGCCACGCACACAGACGCGCTGGAGGCCGCCGAGCGCGCCCGCCTTCTCGTGCAGCGCGCACGACAGCTCGACCACCGAGTCCACGCGCCTCGCGGCGGCGCCCCCCCGCTCGCCGCGCGTGGCCGCGCGCACGACGAACACCGTGAATTGCGCGCGCTTCGCCGCGCGCGCCGACGCGCACGCGTGCTTCAGGAGCCGGCAAAGCGCGGGCCTTTGCGCCGCTGCGCCCCGCGTGCACAGCAGCAGTTGGCCGCGCTCGTCGCCCAGCTCCTGCTCGACGGCGGCCTCGAGCGCGTCGTCCGTCAAATCGCCGTGCTCCGTCGAGGCGAGCGCGCGCGCAGCCGCGAGCGCCAGCTCGCCTGCGCCCGCGCGCCGCCGGCGGCGCGCACCGGCGGGCGCGTGCGGCGCCGACGCGTGTGACGACGCCGCCGCGTCCGCGCGCGCACACGCGGCGCGCAACGCCTCACGCGCCGAGGCGGCCGCGCGCGCCCTGGGCGCGAGCTTCAAGAACGTGCGCGCGGCGGTGGCGGCGGCGGCGGCGGCGGCGGCGGCGGCGGCGGCGGCGGCGGCGGCGGCGGCGGCGGCGGCGGCGGCGTCGCCCGCGTCGCCGGCCGGCGGCGGCGGTGGCGGCGGTGGCGGCGCGGCCACGGCGGCGGCAGCAGCGGCGGCGGCGGCGGTGGCGGCGGCGGCGGCGCCCAGCGCGGGCGGCGGCGGCGTGGCGGCGGCGGTGGCGGCGGCGGTGACGCCAGCGGCGGCCTTGGCGCCGCGCGTCTGCGGCGGCGTTTCGGCGCGATCGGGGCTGCCCCCGCCACGCACCGCGCTCGTGACCGCGCAGACGCCGCCCGGCGCACGATCGCTGGCCGCGCCGGTCAGCGCGACGCGGAGGCGCTCGCCGACAGCGTACATGTCCGCCACGCTGAACGTGCGCGGCGCGGACGAGCAGCCCGCCGCGGCGAGCGCGTCGTTGAGCGCGCCCACTATCGCGAGGCCGCACGTCGCGCCACGCTGCGCCGCCTCGTTGAGCAGCAGCGCGCGGCGCACGCGCGAAATGTCGAGACCCGCCGCGTGCAGCGTGGCAGTTATCGCCTTGGCGAGCATGAGCGCCTGCCTGCAGGGCGACGCGAGCGTGTCGACGAGCACCGCGTCGTAGCGATGCTCGCCCGCGCGCGCGACGCGCACAAGGCGCAACGCGGTGAAATGGCCGGAGGCGAGCTGCGCGCCGTCGTCACCGCCCGCGCCGCCGCGCTCGTCCGACGGGCTCCACACGCCGATGACAGCCTGCGTTGTCGCCTCGCTGCGCAGGCGGTGCAGCAGCGCGGCGCGCTCGGCGTCGTCCTGAAACACCGCGGGTTGCGCGGCGAGCGGCACGTGGCAGACATGCCCGCCGCCGGCCTGCCCGTGCACGCGCAGCACGACCTCGCAGCACGCGTCGACGGTTGAGGCGAGCATGTCGCCGCTGGCGATGCGCTCCAGCTCTGCCTGCGGGAGGCCGGCGCTCGCGGCGGCGGCGGCCAGCCGGCGCGCAGCCGCGTCGCCCGCCCACGCAAGCAGCGCCGAGTTGGCGGGTTGGAGGGGAAGCTCAAGGGCGGCTGGTTCGGTGGCGGTAGCCTCGTTGGCAACGGGCACGTTGGCGGTGCGCGCGTTGGCGGCGGGCGCGGCGGCGATGGCTGGTGGGGCGGAAGACGCGCCCGCGGCGGCGGGCGCGGACGCGGCAGCGGCAGCGGCTAGTGGGGCGGGGAAAACGCCGTCGGTGGCAGGCGCGGAGGCGAATGCAGGAGCAACTAGTGGGGCGGGAAAATCGGCGGCAGGCGCGAAGGCGGATGCAGCAGCGGCTAGTGCGGCGGGGAAAACACCGTCGGCGGCAGGCGCGAAGGCGGATGCAGGAGCGCCCAGCGGGGCGCAGAAAACACCGTCGGCGGCAGGCGCGAAGGCGACAGCAGCAGCGGCCAGTGGAGCGGAGGCGCAGGGCCACGCGCGCGCCAGCCGTGCAAGCCCAAGCCGCGCGCGAGCGACGCACGCGCCGATGGCCGAGGCGGCGGCGCAGGCCACGACGTGGCCTGGCACCGGTGTGGCCAGCCGCTCGCGGGTGTGCACGTCGAGCCGCGCCCCACGCCAAGAGCGGCGGCGCGCTGAACGGAGGCGCGCGACCCCGATCGATCCGCCCGCGCACGCGCGCGCCGGCTCAGTGTGGCCAACGCGCGCCGCTATGCAAGGCGCGCGCGCGATAACGGCGGCTGTCGGCCGTGGCGTGCGCGTGGCGGCGCCGCGGCGACGGGCGCGGCACACGAGCCGCTCGGGCGCGCCGCCGCCGCGCGGCACGATGTCGAGCAGCACGGTCACGCCGCGCGCGCGCGCGACCGCCGTGCACGCGAGCCGCACGGGCAGCGGCGGCCCGTCCGGGCGCGCGAGCGCCGCCACCTCGGCGTCGGTGAGGCTGTGCAGCTCGCGGCGCGCGCGCGCGAACGCGGCGATGTCCGCGCGCAGCTCCGCGTCCGTGCCGAGCGCGGCACGCGCGTGCACGGGGAGCGACGCGCGCAGCGCGTGGAGCACGCCGCCGCGCGCGCCGCGCGGCGCCGGCGCGCGCTCGCGCTCAGCGCGCGCGGCGCGCGTGAGCTCGCGCACCGCGCGCGCGAGATTGCGCCGCGCGGCCGCGACGGGAGGGCTAGGTGCGCGCGCGCGCCGGTTGTAGCGCGGCCGCGCCGAGTCGAGGGGCGGCGGACGCGGTGCGTACGCCGCGGCGCGGCCCGCGCGCCAAAAGGCCGGCGGCGGGCGCAGCTCCGTCGCGTCGACCGCGGCCGCGAGCGCGCCGAGCGCGGCGTCGCTGTCGCCCGCCGCGTCGGCCGCGTCGACGAGCACGAAGAGCGCGCCGAGCGCGCGCGACGCGGCCGCCTGCGCGGCGGTGGGGCGGGCGCAGGCAGCGACGCATGCGGCCGCCATGCCGCGCGCCGCGGCGAACGCCGGTGACGTGACGGCCGCGCCGATGGCAACGGCGGCGGCGGCGACGGTGGAGGCGGCAGCGCCGGCGATGGAGGTGGCAGCGGCGGCGGCGCTTGCCATCGCGCGGCGCGCGAGACGCGAGGCGCCACCGACCGCCGCCGCCGCAGCGCGCGCTGCGCGCGCGCCGGTGGCGCGCATCGTCGCCGCGCCAGGCGCCGCCGCGCCGACGCCGCCGGCGCCCGCGCCGTCGCCGCTCTCGGCCGTGCAGGGCTCCGATGGCGAACCCGGCGTGCGCTGGCGCGTGATGCGCGCGCCGAGGCGCGCGCTCCGCGCCGCGCGGCCGGCGACGTCGAGGAAGCGCCGTGCGCGCGCCGCGCGCAGGCCACGCGCGCGCGGCGGCGCACCGACAGGCGCCGAGCGCCGCGGCGCGCACGCCGGCGCGTCGCTGTCGGGTTGCGCAGCGCGCGCGCGGGAACTCGGCGCGGCGTGTGCGGGCGGCGGGCGCGCGCCCGCGCGGCGCAGAGGCGCGAGGCGCCGGCCGCAGACGAGGCGTGTGCGCAACCAGGACGGCGAGGGCCGCAGGGCGCCGTCGACGTCGCGCATCGGCGGGCCGCGAGCCCGCCGCGCAGCCGTGCGGCGCGCGCGAGGCGCTCGGCGGCGCGCGCGCCGCACGGCGCGCGCGGCGGCGCGCACGCCAGCGACGGCTGCGGCCACGCCGCGCGCCAACACGGCCGCGGCGTGCGCCATCGCACCGAGCACGGCGCGTGGCGCGCCGAGCAAGCGCAGCAAGCGCGACGCCGTCGCGCGCGCCGGCGCACCGTGTGCAGGGGCCTCGCCAGCGCCAGCACCGACGCCGCCATCGCCGCAGCCGCAGGTGGCGTCGCCGCCGCCGCAGGCGTCGCGACGGACGCCGCCGCCGCCGAAACAACCGCCGCACACGTCGCCGCCGACGTTGCCACCCCAGCCGCCGTTGCGTGCGCAGGTGGCTGCGGCGCGTGCGTGCGGGAGGCGTGCCGTGCGGCGCGCATCACACGGGCTGCGCGACGCGAGCGACGCCGCCGGGGTCCCCGCTGCGCCAGGCGCGCCGTGCGCGCCAGCCTCGCCGGCCTCGCCGGCGCGCGGTCGCGCGCTCGCCTCGACGTGGCCGCCTCCGCCGCCATCGCCGCCGTCGAACCGGGCGGCGGAGGGCTGCCGCTCGAACCGCTCGTCGGCGTCGGCCGCCACCGCCGCCTCGCGCTCCGCCGCCGCGGCGGCCGCACGGCGCGCGTGGCGGAGCGCGCGGCCGCCGTCCGCTGCGCGGCGTGGCGGCGCGGGCGCGGGCTTCGGCGCGCGCGGCCCCTCGGCGCGCTCGCGGAGCACGGCGAGCGGCGTGCCCGTGGCGACGCTCGTGCAGACGCGCCGCAAGGCGGCGCTTACGCACGCGTGGACGACGCGCGCCGTCCGCTTGTCGGCGGCGCGCGCGGCGCGGCGCGCGGCCTTGGCGGCGGCCTTTTTGGCGCGCCTCTGCTCCGCCTGCTCCGACAGCGCGCGCGCCTGGCGCTCGGCTGCGAGCGCGTCCTCGGGCGAAACGGTCGGCCTCGGCGGCCGCGCGCGCGCGCTGCGACGCTGCGCGCTGCGGCGGTCGGACGGCGGCTGCCGCGGCGGCGAGGACGGCGAGCGCGAGCTCGGCGTGGGCGACCAATCGCCGCTGACGGTTGCGAGCGGCGCAAACGGGTTGTCGTCCCCGCGACCCGCGGCGTGCGACAGTGCACGCGGCGTCGGGCGCCGGCCGACCGCTGGCGGGCCCCACTCGGACGGCGGCTCCGAGGGCGAGCGCGCCGTCGGCGCCGCGCGTTGCGCGGCCGGCGGCGCCTCCCGGTCCAGCGCCGCCTGCTCTCTCGCCGCGGCCTGCTCGTCACCCTCCGGCACGCCACGCGGCGCGAGCACCGCGGTGGCGCAGCGCGTCGCGTTGAGCAACGCCGCCTCCATCTGCCGCACGCTGGCCTTGGCGCACGCCACACCCTCTCTCGCCCGGCGCAGCGCCTCGTGCGCGCGGCGCACATCCGCGTCGGCATCTTCGCGCATGCCAAAGTGCGCCTGTTGCAGCCGCAGGTCCGCAGGGCGCCCCTGCGCGCGAGGGGCACGGGCGCGGCGGCGCGCAGGTGACGGAGCTGGCGCGCCGTTCTGCGCTGCGCGCACGCCAATCGACGGGCGCGCGCGCGGCGGGGCGCGCGCGCGCGCGCGCGCGCGCGCTGCCTACCCAGCCGCCGGCCGGCTCGCGCGAGCGCGCCAGCTGCTCCGCCGCCTCGGCGTCGAGCACGCGCTGCTGCGCCTCCTCCTCGCCCAGTGCAGCGAGGTGCAGCCGGCGGGCTGCCTTGCGGCAGTTGCCCTCCGCCTTGCCCACGGCCTTGCGCGCCGCGTCGACGGGGTCGTCGTTGGCTCTGGCGCGCCTGCGCTTGCCCTTGTCGGCGGGCGGCGGCTTGGCGCGCTGCAGCGTGCCGAGCGCGTCGTCGGCTCCGCGCGCGGCCGCCCGCGGGCGGCGGGCCCCAAAAAGCGCACCGGTCGCCGTGCGCGCCGCGCAAGCAACGACCAGCGCTGACATGCCGGCGAAGACCGCACCGCCCAGCGCCACGGTTGCCACGATGCGCAGCGTCCCGTGCGCAAGCTGCGCTGCCTCCGCCGCTTTGGCGGCCTCGCGCGCGCGCGCATCGGCGGCTCTCATCTCGTGCAGCAGCCCGGCCGCGCCGCTCGCGCCGTCGCGGCCGCGCGCGAGCTCGCACAGCACCGCCGCCGCGCGCCGCGTGGGCTCGCGCGCGAGCAGCTGCGCGCCGCCGTCGGGGCGCAGCTTCTCAACGAACTCGACAAACGTCGCGTCGCGCCAGAGGGACATGCGGAAGGCCCTGTGCACCGCCCCCTCCTGCTCGCGCATCCGCCGTGCCGCCCGCCTGCCGTCGCGCGCGTGCGCGTGCGCGGCCGCGTCGAATCCCGCGACGCCGCGCTGCGCGTCGCGCGCGGCCGACGACGGCGCCGCCGCGCTGCCCGCCAAGGGCGCCGCAGCGGCGACGCGCGCGTGCGGAGCGACGGGATCGCCGGCGGCCGGCGGCTCGGCGCGCTGCGGCGTGCCGTTTGCTCCGCGCGCGGCCGTCCCGGGGGAGATGGCCGCGATGGCGCCGCCAGCCGCGCCGCGCGCCAGCCACGCGCATAGGCTGCCGACGAGCTCGCCGAGACCCCCGACGGTCGCCGCGGCGGCGAGTGCGCCGGGCTTGCCGGCCGACAGCGGCTCGCGAGCGTCGTCGTCGCAGCCGCCGGCACCCGTCTTGGCGAGTGCGTCGCGCTCGCCCTCGACGCCCGCCACGACCGCCGCCCCTCCGTCGTCCGCCGCGCCGGCCGCGCGCGCGGCCGGGCGCAGAGGAGGCGTGCCGGTGCAGCCGTCGCCGCTCGTCTTCGCCGTTTCCTCCACTTTGGTCACTTCGTCGCCACCTGCGCCATCTCCGACGCCGGGGCCCTTGGTCACGCTTGCCGCCATGCGCGCCGTGCCCGCCGGCCAGCCCGCCGACTGCTCGAGCGCGGCGGCGAGCGGCGCGACGCGCGTCGACTCGGGCGCGCTCTCGTCATCGGGCTCGAGCGCGTTGTGCAGGCGCGCGAGCGCGCGCTCGACGGCCGCGGCGCCACTGCCGGGGGCGCGGCTCGCCGCGCGCACCGCGCGCCGCCAGGCCGGCGCGAACATGAGCGCCGGCTCGAGCGCCGCGAGCGCGCGCGCCTCGCGCGCGTCGCTCGCGCCGAGGCGCGGCGGCACGCGCGCGGCTCCGCGCGGCGCGGTGCCTCGGAAGCGTGGGCTCAGCGTGTAGGCGAGGTGCTGCGGCACGCCGCGCGCCTCCGCGCGCGCGCGTCCGTCCTCGACCTCGCGCCGCGCCTTCGCGATCGCCGGCGTGGCGCGCGCGAGCCAGTCGGGGTCGGCGGGCAGGTGGATCACGACGAGAATCGGCGCCCAGTCCAGCCGCGGGTTCTTGTGACGGTCGGGCACGACCCACACGAGCAGCACCGTGCCCTCCGCGCCGCACGCCGCCTCGTAGATCCTGGGCTGCGAGCGCCAATCGGGCCTGACGCGCAGCGCCCGCGCGTGGTCGATGGCGGCGGCGCGGTCGCCATTGAAGTGAACCGTCGTCACCTCGCCGATGACGGACCGGCCGGACCGCCAGCAGAACACCGCGTCCGCCGACCCGCCGGCGATGGCCGCGAGCGATTCGGGCGCGGCGAGCCGCGGCAAGCCCTCGAAGGCGGCAAAGTCCTCGTGCGCATTGTACACGCCGCCCCAGCCGTCGTGCGCGTACGCGCGCGCGGCCGCTCGTACCGCGCGCGGCTGGTTCTCCACGCCCGACGTCATGTGCCATGTCGTCCCCGCGAAGCCGGGCTCGCCCAGCTCGGCCCGCACGACGGTACCGTACCCCGCGCCCTGCGTCGGGGCGGCGAGGTGGTGCATGCCCGCGCCGGTCACGCCCTCCGTGCGCTGCCGCGTGACGATCGTGCCCGTCGCGTGCGCGAAAAGCGTGTCGACCACGGCGGGCGCGCGCCCGCTGTTCGCCCGTAGCCGCGCCCTGCCCGCTTTTAGCTGCTCGGGGTCCTTGGCGTCGTACACGCGCGCGTCCGCGTCGCCCTCATCAGGCGCAGTGTAGACGCAGCGGCGTTCGAGCGGCGCCGAGCCACCGCCGTCCGCCGCCGCCGGCGAGGTTGGTGCCGCGCCCGCCGCCACCGCGCTCGTCGCCGCCGTGCCCGTCGCCACCGCCGCAGCCGCCGCGCCCGCGGGGTCGTCGTCCCCGTCCTCCGCGCCCTCCCCGTCGTCAGCGGTGGTGGCGTCGCCATCGTCCCCGTCGCCCTCGCCCCCGCCGAGGCTGCTGAATGGTCGGGGCCCCCACGCCGAGGCGGCGCGCCGCTGCGGCGCACGCGGCGGTGGCGCTCGCGACGGCGGCCTTGGCGCCGCCGCGCCGCGCGGCCTGGCCGCCGTCGACAGCGCGCGGCCTGCAGCGCCCGTGAGCGCGTCGAGCGCGGCCGTGCGTGCGATGCGGTCGTCGGGCGCGCGCAGCGCCGCCTCGACGGCCTGCAGCAGCCCGTCGGGCGCGGATCCGCCGACACTGGCATCGCACGCCTCGGCGAGCCGCGCGGCCTCGGCGAGCCGCGCGGCCTCGCGGGTGAACGGGCCGAAGCGCCTGGCGCGGTCGCCGAGCAGAGCGCCGATGGCGGCGCGGAGCGTGCGCGCGCGGGTCTCCTCGTACGCGGCCGTCGTGAGGCGCGCGAGGCGCGCGTCCAAAGCCTTCTTGATGTCGACAAGGACACTCGCGCGGCGGCCGTAGAGCGTCGATGCGCTCGCCACGACCTCGGCCGCGACTGTTGCCGCGGCGAAGCAACACGCGGCCCCACTCTGCGGGGGCGCCTTGAAGGCATCGATGGGCGGCGCTGTTCTGCCGATGCGCTGCGCAAGCTTCTTGATGAGCACGCCGGCCGCCGTGGCGTACGCCGATTCGCCGTTGCCCAAGGTGCGCGAATCGGCGAGCAGGGCGAGCGCGGCGCCGGGCGGCGCGCCGCGCTGCGCGGGCGGCGCGAGGAGCAGGTACGCCGCCGTCCAGTGCACGAGGCCGCTGGACGCGCGGAGGCAGAGCGGTAGCACGACCACGAGCACCTGCCCAAACCGGTCCGCATCCGCGCATGCTTTGCGCAGGTTGCGCAGCGCCACCTTGAGCGCATGCTGCGAGCACCCCGTGTCGCCCACCCTAACCCTGCTCGTGCCGAAATCCGCGTAACGCAGCAGGGCGATGAGGCAAGTGGATGGGACCACGTGGGGGTGGGTATCTCCCGGCGACAGAATGGTGCTGAGGGCCAGCGAGAAACTGTCCGAGCCGCCCCGCCCGCCGGGCAAAGCGTCCTTCACGGAGTCCTCCATCTGCAGACTGTGGGCACGTCAGTGTCCGGATGGCGGCCCGGATGATACTTGGGAGAATTTACATGATGCCCTGGAGAATGCCCCGCTCTCCCACAACCAGGACCCGCCAGCGCGCCGAGCCTACTCGTTTGCCCGCGCCGCCTCTCTTTGCGCGCCCGAGCGCGGCCTCCGAGCGCGGCCAACGTCCTCCGGGGGCGTGCATCGTGGCTGCTCGGAGGGGCTGCGACGCGGCGAAAGCTCGCTGCGCGGCCGCAACGTGAGCGCGCGCGCGCGGCCGCGCGCCGGCCTGCGCTGCTCTGCACGGCCGCGCGCCGGCCTGCGCAGCCTCGTCGCGCAGCGTGAGCGCGAGCGCGCGCGAGGTGAGCTCGGCGGATGGGTGCGCGGCGGCGTTGGCGGCGGGTGCGGCGGCAGGCTGGGCGGCGGGTTTGGACGGAGAGTGTCGGGGAAGAACGGGGCGCATCCTGGCTGGGAGTTGGACGGCGCCCACCACGCGCTGGCGGATCCTGGTTGCCACCACCACCCCCCCCCCCCCCCCGGAGACGAGGACCAGGGGCATGGCCGACTCGCTGCGCCGCACAGCGCGCGGCGCGCGGCATGCTGCGCGACCTCAAGCACATCCAGCCGCGCTCCGCCCACGCAACGCGCGCAATGCCGCGTTGCACTGCAGGTGTGCACGTGCGGCTCTCACGCGCACTGTGTTGCACGAACGGCATCACGCCACCGAGCTGCGTCCGGACCACGCGCCGCGCGCAGGCGACCACACAGGGGCGCGCCGCGCCGCGCGTGCGCGCCCTCGCAACCGTTGCAGCACGCTCTGCCTTGCACTGCGCCGAGCCGCCGCGCGCTGTGCGCGTGCATGCAGGGCGCACGCGTGCGACGAAGCGCGCGCGCGGCGAGGCGCGCGGGCGGCTCGCTGCGCGGGCGGCAACGCGCCCAGCTGCGCCCAGGCCAGGCGCGCGCCCGCGAGTGCCACCGGGACGCACTGCCCCCGCCGGGGTCGCCGCGCGCTCTGTGTGTGCGCTCGCGCGCTGCGAGCGCGGCGGAACGTTCGTGCATGGCGCGAAGAGCGCGGCACCCGAAGACGGCTGCCCCGAGCCCGCGCCGGGTGGCAGCGAGCGGCGGCACCTCCTCGGCGAGCCCGCCCCGCGCCTTCCCCTCCACGTGGCGTTTTGAGGCAGACGGACACGCGCCCACACTGCGACTGGGCACGCTGCTCGAGGCAGACACGCACCCAACGCGCGCGCACCACGCGCCCGCGTCGGCGGGCCGGTGTGAACGAGCGAGAGCTCGGTGTCGCCAACGGGGGCACGGGCGCGACTTCGGTCCGCCTCTCGACGGACGCAGGCGACGCTGCCGGGAACTTCCCCGACGCCTGCACATCCAGGGCTTCGAGGTACAGAGCTGGGCAACAGTGCCGCTCGTCACCGATGAGGCGGCCAAGCTCGCTATCCTTGCTGCCCTCGGCTCCACCAAACAGCCGGGCGACCCAACGGTTCGTGATCGCCTGGCCGCCAGGTGCGAACCGCGCCCGTGCAAGCGCTTCACCCGCATTCTCCGCCCCGCTGCGGACGTCCGCCTGCCGGCCGCGAACACGGCCGGTGCGCGTTGCCGCCTGGCCCAACACGAAAACCCGCCCGCCCCCGAGGCCGCAGGTCCTACCTGCCCAAGCGCAGCCCAACGGCACGCAGACAGCCCGCCTTGGCAACCGACTCGTGCGCGAGCGCTCCGCCCTCCACAAGAGCCTGCCCCACGCCACCGCCGACGCGGAGCCAGCGCAGCCGACGCCCCTCCGCGACGCTCGCGCCGCAAGGCGCAAGGGCCCCGGCGAGACGGCGTCAACCAAGCCCGCCGCTGGCACAGCGCCGGCACCCGGAGCCCACCCCAAGCCCCCGCGCACGCCTCGCCCCCCCCCCCCCCCCCCCCCCCCCCCCCCCCCCCGATCGGCGGACCGATTGCGTTTTGGTGCGCCAGGCTCAATGCGCCATCGCAGTGGCGGGCCCGCAGACGCAGACGCTGACATGCCCAACGCTGGGCACTGAGGCCGCAGGCCGGCCCTCCTGGACCTGGCGGGCGAGCTGCCCGCGCAGCGGCCACGCGAGCCTCGCACTGACCGTGGCGGTCGCTGCCACCGTGATAGCTGCGGGTGCGGCGGCCTTGGCCCCAACCCCATCATCCGTCTTCATCCCCGCCCTGCTCGCGCTCGCGGCCTACGTCGGCGATCCCTGCACCGGGATCCGCCCCGCGAAGTCCACACAAGACTTATCCGTGCTGCACGCCAGCCGCGCGCGCCGACGCGCGCCGCTCCCACACGCTCACCTCCGTTTCCGCGGGCGGCCCAACGCCCCCCCCCCCCCCCCCCCCCTCCCCCCCCCCCCCCCCCCCCCCCGGCAGGCGGCCATCGAGCCGCATTAGCACACCCGCCCGGGGCCTCCCGCCGCACCCGCAGCGGCTCGGCGCCTTGAATCCTCCCGTCCCCCGGGGTGAGGCCTTCAACCCGGGCCCAGCGCGCTCCGACTGCCTCACGCGCGCCAGCGCCAACCTCGGCGGCATGGTAGACCCCGAGCGAAAAGCCGCACTTCTCGCCGTCCTCGTCAGGCGCAAGTACGTTATCCTGCTCCTACTGCCGACGCGGCTCCCGCGCGCGCGGACTACTACGCCGGGCAGATCGCCGCAGACGCACGTGAGTGCACACGTGCGGACAAGGCGCACACGCTCGACGTCCAGTTAGCGCACGTGCACGTGCGCGCCACTGGTCACATTTGAGCGTCCGTGCTCGCCCACAGCGTCGCCATCCACAAGATGCGCGCTGGAGCCATCCAAGCAGGGCTCTGCCTGCTCGGCTTCCGCAAGGCAATTTGGGCCGCGGACAGCGGACAGCGGACGGCGTGCGCGTGCGAGGTGCGAAAGGAGGAAGAAGGTAGGGAGAGTTGTGTGTGTGTGGGGGGGGGGGGGGGGGGGGGGCACAGCGGCCGCCGGAGACGAGGACGCACTCACCGCTGTTGGCAATGCGCGCGTCACGGAGACAACTTGGCGGGCCTCGCACGCAGCTGGGCCGATCGCCGCCGTAGAGATGTCTGCAGCCGTCTCCGCGATGCCGATCGTCGCATCTGTTGGCACCGCTGCCATCTGCCGCACCCGCGGCCAGGCTGCCGGCAAGGTCGGCGCGTCGGGCTCCGAGCTCGGCCACGCAGGCGATGCGGCCGACGGCGGTGACGCTGAGCCCAGCGCCGGGTCCAACGGCTCCACGTCGAGCCGGCTGTGAACGAGCATGCTCGCACCACTTGCCCACGCCAGCGCGTCGGACTCAGGCACGTTGTAGATCTGCGCGGGCAACGCGCGTGCGTGCGGCAGGCGCGCGCGCGAGCTTTCAGGCCACGCGCGCGTGCCGCGCGGGAGGACGGGGCGGTCGCGGCTGCGCTCGACCGCCGGTCGCGGCACCGAGCGACCGTGCGCGCCGCCGCACGTTGTAGTCGTCGCACGGAAACCAAGCCTCGTTGCGGAGCACGATGGCGACAAGGTGCCCGCTCATCGGCCCCTCGCCCACGTGCACCACGCCGGCGACGGGGAGGTGGTCGCGCCCGCCGAGCAGCAGCCGCGGCGCGCACACGAGCGCGCGGTTGTTCTTGCACTGCGAGCCATTGCCGCGCGTCGTGCGCGGCGCCTCGACAGCAATGCTGGCTGGCGTGAGCACGCCCGAGTGGCCCGCGTTCGTGTGGCGATCCCGCGGCGGCCCAGCGGCGCCCCCCAGAGCGTGTGCAAGCGCGCGCGCCGCATCGCCGCCGACGCTGACGAGTACGGCGATGCCCTCGCCGGCCTCTGAAGGCACGGCGATCTGCTCGAGCACTGGCCCGACGCGTGTGTCGGCTTCAAAGGCCGCAGCGAGCCCGGGCACTCGGCCGAGCAGCAACCGGAAGAACTCAGCGGCATCCTGCGGCGTCCTTCGCGCGCCACGGCCCGAGATGACGTCGATGACGGACACAAGACACAGCCGTGTCGGCGCCCTGGTGTCCTCGATCAGCGTGCCAAAGTCCCGAAAACGCGCCCTCTCGACGCTGTTGGCACGGCGCGAAGCGGAGCGAAGCATCGCACGGAGCATGTTCAGGGCGAAGAGCGATTGCATAAGGACGGTCGTGTAGCACGCGCTGCCCTCGTTTTTCGCGCCTGCGCCGCGCCGCGCAGCGCCGGGTGTGCGGGGTGCGCACGCACGGTTTGCGGCGGGATGGAGGGAGGCTGGCTGGGCGCGCGCCGAGCCCGGCAAGCCGTGCAGGCGCTCACCACGCGGCACGCCGGGCACTCTCACCGGCCACATCGGGCCGTCAAACGCGTCTTCCACAGGCTGCCGACCGACGACGTAAAACTTGCTCAAGGCGCCGCGCCGTGCACGCGCCATGCGCGCGCTGTTGCGGGCTGCGCAGCAGGGACGACGGGGGAATTGGCGAGCGAGGGTTGGGCGCAGATCAGCGTGGTGGCGCGGCAAGACGAGCGCGCGCCGGGCGCCTGGCGCGGAGGCGCCCCGCGCGAGGACGCGAGCCGCTTCTCGCACCGGACGGGCGCCCACGCGCAAGCCGGCTTTCGAGGGCTGGTGGATGGTGGCAGATGCCGAAACGGACACATGGAATGATGCGTCGGCGGCGCGAGCGCGGGACGATCTTGCCCGGGCAATTTTGCGCACGCTGCCAGCGCGCGTATGCGTGCGCATGCAGCGGGCGGCGCGCACGTTGCGCGTGACGGGGCGCCGAGCGGCACACCGGCGGGGACGCGCTCGCCGCTGCCGTGGCATCGTACGCTGCCTGCGTGCTGGCCCGCACGCACGTTGCCGGCGCGAGGGGACGGCGAGTGCGCCTCGGCCGAACAGGCGCGAACGTTACGCCCGAGCGCGTGGCCGGGCCCCGCCGACTGCACGCAGCGCCGGCCCAGGCGCGCATCCGCCCGACGCGGATTTGGACGACGCATCGACCGGCACGCCGAGCGTCTGCGCCCGCCTCGCGGCCGGTCGCGCCGGCCCCTCTTCGGCCCGAGGCCGCACGTCCGCCGCGCGCCGCTTTGGCGCGCGGCGCGGCGCTCCCGGAACGCGCATGGCACACGCGCGGTGCGCGGGCACGCCCGCAACGCGCCATTCCAGCGCGAGCAGTTCGGCAAGCTTGCAGCGCGCGAGCAGCCGGGCATGTGCCGCGGAAACACAGTTCGCTGTGTGCGCCGGCCGCGACGACACGGCGTAGCGGCGCGAGGCTGGCCGCCGGGGCCACGGGCGTACTGCCGTGGCGCGACGCCATGGTATGAGCATTAAATTCATCGGGGGGTGGGGTGGGGGGGGGGGGGGGGGGGGGCGCGTTGTGCGCACTTGGCGCGCGAGTAGTGCGAGTGGCGGGCGAGCCTCGTCGCCCACGGAGCCCGCCCCCGGCTCGGCGGCGCGCCGCCTGCTCGCCGGGTCGCGCACCGCCGTCGCCGCCGCTGCGCACTTGCCCAGCTTGCCGGCAGGCGGCAGGCGGCGGCGACGGCGGCGGCGGCGGCTGCGGCTGCGGCGCGAGCGCGACGCCGGGCGGCGGCAGCGCCGACGGCACGCGCGCAGCGGCGACCCACGCGGCGGCGGGCAGCGCGCCAGCGTGAGGCCCCTGCGCGCCGGCCGCATTGGCGCCGCCCTGCGCGCCCTAGAAGGGCGCGCAGGTACGCGGGCCGGTCGCGCGGCGCGCGGTGCTGGCGAGCACCCGACGGCTGCGCGTCGGCGCGAGCGGCGCGGCGGGCGTCGCGCCGGCGGGTGCTGGCCAGCACCGCGCGCCGGCGGCGCGCCCGCCGCCAGCGCGCCGCCCGCCGCCGGCGCCGCGCGCGCCGTCCGCGCCCGCCGCCACCGCGCGCCGCCGCCGCGCATTCGCGCGCGGCGGCGACGGCGGCCGCGGCGAGCGCCGCCGCCGCCGCCTCGCCACCGCTGACCGCGCGGAGCACCTCTTTGAAGACGACGCTGCGCGTCACGAGGTCCGCGCCGAGCGCAAAGCGGACGCGCGACGTGTGCCCGACGCGCGAAGCGGCCACGTGGAGCTGGCCGTGCGTGAAGCACGGCTCGGCGAGCCACACGCCCGCGCACCCGAGCGCTTGCCCCTGCGCCTCGTTACGGCCGGCCGCACCGGGGAACTGGCGGCGCATCCGCACAAGCGCGAACGTGCCGTCGTCGGGCGAGTGGTGGTCGACACGCGCGACGAGCACGGTGCTGTCGCGCCCGGCGGCCGCGCCGGGGCGTGCGCACTCGAGCAGCCGGCCGCCGGCGCGCACGCCGCGCACGATCAGCCGCGTGCCGCCGCACAGCCCCTCGCCGGGCGAGAGGTTGCGCGGCAGCATCACCACCATCCCGGGCTTCAGGTCGAGGACGCGGTGCGGCATCTGCGCGTGCTCGAGCGAGTCGAGGAATTCGACCGACGCCAGCGCAATCTGCTTGCCCGCCCCGTCGTCGCGCCAGCTCGTCCGCCGACGCGCACCTCGCCGCCGCGCCCGGGAAGCGGCCGATCGCCAGCCAGTTGATCCGCGCCACGTCCGTCTGCTTGGCGCAGAGCACCGCGCGGTCGCACAGCGAGCCGTCGTCGGTCCAACACGTCGCGCCGTGGACAAAGTCGTCACGAGCTCCGTCGGGTATGCCGAGCCCACGCGGATGGGGACGCCGCCGACGGCCTCGGGCAGCTGCACGGGATCGAGCGGGAATGCGCCGGGCATGGCCCCGGCCGCCGGCACCGCCGCGGGAACGGCGCCGTCGCCGGGGCTGCGCAGCAGCTCCGCCCACTCGCCCGCGCCGAGCGCGTCGCCCGTGTCGCGCGCCGCGCTCGAGGCGCGAACGTTCTCGACCAAGGCGTGCTGCCGATCGTGCTGCCACGGCGCCGAGTACTTGAGGCAGGAGCGCACGATCTGCGCGCGCGAGCCGCGCCGCACCACCGGCAAGCACTGGCGAAAGTCGCCGGCGAGCAGCAGCGTCTCGCCGCCGAAGCGCTCGTCGACGCCCGTCACGTCGCGCAAACACCGATCAGGCGAGTCGAGGTGGCACCGCGTCTGCATCGGCGCCTCGTCCCACACGACCAGCCGCCGCGGCGGCCAGGGAGCGCCCGCGCTCGGAGCGCGGCACGCCATTGAACGGCTTGCCCGTCGGAGTCGGCACCGCCGGGCACCTTGAAGGTCAAGTGGAAGGTGCGGCCGTCGGGCAGCAGCGTGGCGGCGACGCCCGAGGACGCGCCCACGACGACCGCGTGCCCATCCGCGCGCACGGCGGCGATAATGGCGCGCTCGACGAACGTCTTGCCCGTTCCGCCCGGCGCGTCGCAAAGATGCAGCCGATTGCCCACGCCGCGCAGCGCCGATTTGACGACCGCGCCGTGGAGCGCGCACTGCTGGCCGCCCTCGGCCATCGCCGCGCGCGCCGCCGCCGCGCTCGCAGCCCGCTCGGCGCGATGGTAGCCCTGCGCGCGCGCGAGCTCGCGCCCGCCCGGCCCGGCCGGCGCGCGCGCCGTGCGCAGACCGGCCACCGCCGCGAGCGCCGCCGCGCGCTCGCGCTCGTCGGGCACGTACAGCCCCGTGGAGTCGAACGTGTCGGCCCAGGCGGGCACGCCGTACGAGGCGAAGGCGTCCGAGCCGGGCTGCGGCCGCTGCTCGGCGCGCTTCAGGAGCATGACCCCGCACACGTTCCACTTGGTGCCAAACATCGAGCCCGTGAGCCCCGTGTAGACGCGGTCGAGCTGCGTGGCGATGGCGCAGACGTCCTGTGCCGGATCTCGTCGACCGGTTCGCGCCGCGCGTCGACGAGCGGCACGACGCGCTCGGAGCCCGCCCACGTGAACGTGCGCGTCGACATGTTCAGCCGCGTGTGCGCGAGCGTGTCGTCCTCGTACTTGGGCTTGACGGCGGGCGAGAGCTTGCCGCGCACCTCCTCCTTCGAGAGGCCGCGCGTGTTGAGCAGCTCTTTCTGGCGCGCGTGCACCGTCTCGACGCGCTGATCGTCGATGGCGCGCAGGGCGCCAAAGTAGGCGTCCATCTGCGCGAGCGGCGCGCCTTCAATCGGCAGCTCCTTGTCGGTCACGCCGGCCGTGTACGCCGCCTTGTCGACGTCCGTCGGCCCGTACATGGTGCCAAAGTTGCCGTCGCCCGTGAGCTCGGGCCAGTCGACGACGCAGGGCGGCGAGACGAAGGCGAGCGCGCGGCGCGACGGCCCGTAGCTCAGCTTGTCGACCGTGCGCGCCTGCTCGCTCGGCTTGACCGGCCGCGTGCTCACGATCTCGCAGTTGACGAGCGCCGCGTCGAAGGCGCGCAGGTCGATGGCGGCCATGGTCGTTGTGCGCGGGAGATCACGCTGCAGGCGGCTCCACAGTAGGTTCGAGAAAAAAAAAAAGCTGGGCCAACGGTCAGTCGAGCGCCACAAGCAATCCTCGGGAGCCGGTGGCCCAACCCAACCCAACGATCTTCGTCGCCACCCTTCGCGCGTTTTCCGTTCGCGCCCAAGCAGACAATGAGACCACAATCTCGGTGCTGCTCGGCGCGATGATGGGCCTCAGCGGCTCGGTGGCGATCGTGCTCTACGTGCGCGCGCGACGTCGCGAGGTGCAGCACGGGCGCGTGGCGACGCCGCGCATCATCCAGCGCCAGCTCGAGCTGCAGCTGCCGTGGGGCCGGCCGGACGAGGCATCCGTCGCCTCGCGTGCCGAAACGCCGGGCGTCGAGGCCGCGTCGCGCTCGGTGCGCGACGCGGCGCCCGAGCCGGACCCGGACGAGGGCTACGTGCGCGTGGCGAGCGCGGCGTTCTGAGGCGCGCACGACGTCGCCCAGCCAGAGCAGCCCGGGGCGGGGCGAGTCCGGCTGCGCGGAGGTCCGGCTCGAGCGGGCGGGCGCCATGCTCTGAGGCGCCGCCGCTTTCTAAAAGGGTGTAGGGTGTAGGGTGTAGGATGCAAAACAAGCCCTCCCCACATTTGGGCCCGACGTCATTCCTTCTTCGAAGCCGTGACGTTACTCACATACGAGTACTTTTACTTAGTGTAGGATGTATCTATTCTCTAAGTATTTGCATAGTGTAGGGTGTAGGATAAGTACGGTTACGAAAGTCCTACAGGGAGTGAAGGAATGACGCTGTGACGAAAGAAGGAATGACGTCGGGCCCAGATGTGGGGAGGGCTTGTTTTGCATCCTACACCCTACACCCTACACCCTTTTGAAAAGCGGCGGCGCCTCAGAGCATGGCGGCTCGACAGCATGGCGCCTATACAGCATGGCGTCGTCCAGCGTCACGCCGCGTCGTGGTCCTGCCGCTCCTCCGTGGCGCACGGATGGCGCTCCTCCGTGACGCAGCCGAACGACGTCGCGGCGTCACGGCCCGGGCGCAGTCGCCATCCTGGACGCCACGCTGGACGACGCCATGCTCTGAGGCGCCGCCGCTTTCTAAAAGGGTGTAGGGTGTAGGGTGTAGGATGCAAAACAAGCCCTCCCCACATTTGGGCCCGACGTCATTCCTTCTTTCGTCACAGCGTCATTCCTTCTCCCCCCTATGGGACTTTCGTAACCGTACTTATCCTACACCCTACACTATGCAAATACCTAGAGAATAGATACATCCTACACTAAGTAAAGGTACTCGTATGTGAGTAACGTCACGGCTTCGAAGAAGGAATGACGTCGGGCCCAAATGTGGGAGGGCTTGTTTGCATCCTACACCCTACACCCTACACCCTTTTAGAAAGCGGCGCCGAAGGTGGGAGGATGCCACCCGTATGCGCGCGTTTGAACGTGCGCGGACGGCCGTTGGCTTCGCGCCCTTTCGCCCACGGTTTGCGCGCCAACGGACCAGTCCTCCGCGGGCGCCGCGCATCGTCTCAGGGGCGGTCGGTGTGGTACGCCGCGCGCATCGTCAGCGCCGCGGCGTCGAGCTCGGCGAGCGAGGGCGCGTACGTGACGCCGCTCAGCACCTCGTCCGCGCCCGCCCTCGTCGCGCTCGCCGCCTCCGCAGTGCGCGCAGGCGGCTTCGTGACGGCACGCGAGGCCACGCCGCGCGCCGCAGGTGCCTTCGCGCGCTGCATCGTCTGTCTGCCGGTCCGACGCGCTCTGCTCTGAACGAACGGACGGCACGCCCGACGAGATCTCGTCGCGTGCACGCTCGCACAGCATGTACCCCCAGAACGTCTCCGAGCTGCTGCCCGACGAGATCTTCGGCGACGAGCTGCTCGTCGACCGGCACTACCGCGTG
This sequence comes from Diacronema lutheri, assembly GCA_019448385.1. Taxonomy (NCBI): domain Eukaryota; phylum Haptophyta; class Pavlovophyceae; order Pavlovales; family Pavlovaceae; genus Diacronema; species Diacronema lutheri. Next base: position 679 of record JAGTXO010000005.1, on the reverse strand, counting down.
CGCATCCTTCAGCGCGTCGCCCGCCGCCGCGATGCGGCCGAGGCCAACTTTTGGCTCGACGGCGGGGCCCGCCGACTCGTCGTCGGCGCGTGCATGTGCGGCCGAATCTACGCGCTCAAGTGCATGGGCCGGCTCGTCCGCGGCGCCCGGATCCTCGCGCTGCTGCGCAAAAAATGTGGCGCTCGCCACGTGCCGCGCACACCTCATGGGCCACATGCTCCAGCGCATCGTCGGCGACAGCGGCGTCGCGCGGCTGCTGCAGCTGGTTGCAGCTCGTTCGCGAGGATCACGACACGCTCAACGCCGAGCACCAGGCCTTGGAAGCACAGCATGACACCGGCCAAGTCATGCGACGGCATGTGCGCGCGCGCCGACGCGCTCTCCAAGGACCTCGCACGGGCGCACGAGCACGCTCACAAGCTCGATGGCTATCTGGTGTGGTGCAGCGAGCGCCTCGGTGAGAGTGACTCTTTCAACGGAGCGCTCGAGAACCTGAACACGCGGTCAGCATGAGATGTGCTGGCTCCACGCCGAGATGTCGTCGCTCGTTGCGAGTTCGCCCGAGGCTTACGCGAACGACAGCGAGGCCACCGACTTCAAGGACCACGGCGTGTGCGTCGAGTTCGATGTCTTCAACCGCGACGGGGTCGAGGGCGCGCCCGTGCCCGCGACCGCGCCC